>CM042691.1:35732126-37190799 GCA_023614405.1 Avena insularis | reverse complement strand
AAATAATTTTAGATGAAAACCTTTTGGGAAATGTTTTGATTTAAACTCTCTGACCCAAACACCAAGTTTTATGTTTGAAAACATATTTTGTGAACCCTATAAAAATTATTGCTTTGCTAAAAGACATTTTCAACCACATAAAATAATGACTTGGTTTAAAAATAGTTTTTGAAGTGAAATCTTTTGCAAATGATTTTACCACTTTATAAAATGACCATTAGATGTTTTCAAATGTTTATGAGCCATTAGAAACCACTTTTACAAATAAAACAATCTTTGGCATGCTTGCATACATTGCTTTGTTTTTATTAATTTATGTGGTGTTTGCTTGAATGGTAGATTGAAATTGTGCCTTGTTTGATTGAATTGTAGTGATTTGAAGAGTGTGATCATTTCAAGATCAAGGAGTGAACTTATATTATCTACCAAAAAGGCAAGTGATGCTTCATACTTTTGTCCCACTATTTTCACTATGCATTAGTGATATTTCTAAGTAGGACTTGCATGGAATTTTTGCTAAGTATAAACTATGCTATGGGAAATCCTAGTAGATGAAACCTTAGTAGAAATTTCCTAAGTTAAGATTCCAACTACTATCATGCTTAGCTTAGCTAGTAGAAAACAAGGGTGGATTATATTTCATGCTATGGAATATTTCTAAGTCAAGGACTTGTGTTTTGTTTAATAAAACAACTAAGTGAATGAATCACCTGGGTGGATTGGAAAGATTGGTTTGTGTTGAGTGGTTATGCAAGTCCAGTATGCTGGGGAAAACTTGGGCATCACCAAGTCCAGTATACTGGGGAAAACTTGATATCTCACTTGTGGATGGCCACCCAGGAACAAAGAGATTTAAGATGTCAAATGTTGAGAAGCTTCAAGTGCAGCCACTTGGCATTATGGGCTCTGCCTGGATCATATAGGTTGCAATAACTTAGCCAAACGGACAGTTGGTGGTAGGGGTTTGATAGGTTGGAACGCGTCCATTCTGGTCTAAGGGAAGGCTTCTGAAAGATCTTGTCTTGGTGAAACCAAGTCTTGTGGGGAAAGTGCACCACCTCTGCAGAGTGTAAAATATAAGTACTTAGCCATGTCCCTGGTAAAGGACAATTTGAGCATCAAGACATGGAAGCTATCAAGAATCTCCTCATCCCAATTTCTAAGTAAAACTTGTGGTTGAACAAGGGTGAAGGACCCCAATGTCTATTGGTGGCTCCTTGGGAAAAGTTTTTGACAAGGAAAAACTTAGTGATTTCAACTAATAGGCAAAACCTATTTTGAGCAAAGCAAGCCTAAGCTACACTTAGCCAAATTGCATATAGTATTTAGTCCACTGATATTATACTAAGGTATCACTTGCCAATACAATTCAAATGTATTGACCCTTGTGGCTGTAACTTGTTATGTTGCAGGTTTGTTTGATATTAGTGAAGTTTAATGATTAGGATTACAAGTCTACAACCAACATGTCTGCATGTGGCACTTTGAAGATGAAGGACCCCATGCTACTGTTATATTCTGCTGCATTGTAATGAGATAGCCAAATGAGCTATGTAAGATGTAATAAATTATTTTATTCCTGGTTATAAAGTTGTATTATGACCTGTGTTTCTTGATATTACATCTTAACTGTGGATGCTAGCTATTGATCCAGGAACTAGCATTGTAAACACAGGGATCTCTACCTTATTAAAGGTTGGGACCTTTTACAAGTATTGGCAAGTGATACCTTAGTATAATATTGGCAACTAGATACTATATGCATTTGGCTAAGTGTAGCTTAGGCTTGCTTTGCTCAAAATAGGTTTTGCCTATTAGTTGAAAACACTAAGTTTTTCTTTGACAAAATCTTTCCCAAGGAAACACCAATAGAAATTGGTGTACCTTCACCCTTGTTCAACCACAAGTTTTTACTTAGAAATTGGGATGAGGAGATTCTTGATAGCTTCCATGTCTTGATGCTCAAGTTGTCTAATACCAGGGGCATGGCTAAGTACTTAGATTCTTCCATCTGCAGAGGTTGTGCTCTTTCCCCACAAGACTTGATTTTCACCAAGACATGACCTTTTAGAAGCCTTCCCTTAGACCAAATGGACGCGTTCCAACCTATCATCCCACTACAACCAACTGTCCAAATGGCTAAGTTATTGCTTCCTATGTGATCCAGGCAGAGCCCATATTGCCATGTGGCTGCACTAGAAGCTTCTTAACATATGGCATATCAAATCCCTTTGTTCCTGGGTGGCCTTCCACAAGTGAGATACACAAGGTAAACCATAGAAATGGGCCTTGGGTAACCACTCAACACAAACCATTCTTTCCATTCCACCCAGGTGTTTCATTCACTTAGTTGTTTTATTAAACAAAACACAAGTCCAAAGACTTAGAAATACTTTCTCATAGCATGAATATATAACCACCCTTGGTTGCTACTAGCTAGGCTAAGCATGGCATTGATAAGTATCTTAACTTAGAAATTTCTAGCAATTCTACAACTACTAGGATTTCCCAAGCATAGCATATAGATCAAAAAATATTCATGGAAGTCTAGCAAAATATTTCTAGTGCATAGTTGAAAAACATAGGAATAAAATCATGAAGCACCACTTGCCTTGGTAGTTTGGGGAGTAGCAACAATCTTCACAATCACAATCACTATTTGCACCAAAATCTACACATAAAATAATGGCACCAAATCACATACAAAATATAAACAAGCAAAAATATATGAATGCATGCAAAATGCCATGTGATGATTTTCTACACTAAACAAGACAAGTGCACAGTACTGAATCATAAACAAGTTTAAAACATGCCAAATAAACTTTATTTGAACAACAAAACATTTTTCAAATAAATACTATACACAAATTATGCCTACAAATGTTTCTGTAAAAACAACCATTTTTACAGAGTCAAAACATTAAACACATTGCATAAATGGAAAGGATTTTCTCTCCTGATTCCAATGATATAAAATTTGTCAAATTTGGACGTGGGAATCAAAGATATGAATTTTACAAGTTTAAAACACTAATAGATCTAAATTTAGATTTTAAATCAAACTCACAGACAAGCGGCGTGTTCTGATTGGTTGATACCGATTCACGCGGATTGGCTAACGTGGACCGCCAGATCTATTTTAAATCGCATGGTCAGATCTGCTCCTTACCCCTTCGTTAAGTGTTCTATCTAACGTGTTGGATCTAGATCCAATGGTTCGCGATCAAGCGACCAGAGTCTGGCGGCGCGCGGCGACAGTGAGCGGCGGCGCGCTCGGCCTACGGCGTCGTGGTGGCTACAGAGGGGGCTGGGGTCGTTGGAGAGGCTTACCAGAATCGCAGAGGCGTGCTGTAGCTCAACTCGGCAGTGGCTTGTCAAGGGGCGCGCGGACACAGTGGGGATTCCTCGTCGGAGTAGAGGCAGACGTCGGGTACGGTTGTTCGTCGTTGTTGCCGGAGTTGTAGATCACGCCAGAGTAAAACAAGTTCTGGGTTAGGTGCGCACGAGTCTGACGAAAACGTGAGTGTCAATAAGAGGGACGGGGGCGGTTGGAATTTACCAGGAGGGGTCGCCGGAGTTGTGCTGAGCTTCGGTTGTTTCTAGAGGTGGACGGTGATGACGCTCTGGGATGATACAGAGGAAAAGGAAGGCATGATAAGACGCACAAGGACATGTTGAACATGCTCGCATGAAGCAGAGACAAGGGGGCAGATGGTGCTCACCGGAATTGGTCACCGGAGGTCGTCGGTGCTGCGGGGTTCTGAGCTTGAATGCGCGCAACCTGGTGGCGGAAATGGTGCATCGAGTGAGGGGAAATGAGCAGAGAGGGGAGGGGGTATTATAGCTGGAGCAGGGGCGAGAATCTCGCGAGGAAACGCCGGCAATTAAGCCTGCATCAATCGCGGCAGTGATGAGGTAACAGCGGCGTCAATGGGGTCGTGGGGGTGCGTGGCTGGAGACGATGCTCGCGTGGCACTTGGGTCCAACAGTCAGCGAGCGCGGGGTAAGTTTGTGCCGCGTGAGAGAAGGAGGGAAAAACCCGGGTGGGCTTAGTGGGCTAGGTCTGTTGTTGGGCTGAAAGTCTGGCGCTGGCCCTTTTCCAATTCTTATCTCTTTTTCTTTTTCTAAATTGATTTTCAGGAATCAATTTCAAACAAATCCTAAAGCAATTGAATTCAAATCTTTTTTGGATTTTTGTAAAGTGTAACCTTCATACTTTTGGGCATAAAACCAAGTGGTCTCTCTGTACTTGCTTGGTCCCTTTGAATTATCAAAATAAACAGTGTCATAGCACTTGATTTGAATATGTTTTGAAGATGGTTTTGAAACCATTATTGTTTTGTAAATTTTTGTCCAAACTCTAACATTCAACCAAAACAACAAGGAAGCAAACAAAGCTTGGTTTAAAACATTTATACTCTCAATTGAGAGTAGCATTTGATCAATGTTTGCTCACATAAAATAATAGCACTAAGTGCTTCTGTTTCCTTGAAATGAGTGAGAAAATGATCCCTAAATGATATGCATGCATGAATGATATGCAAGCTTTGAAAACATGATTTTAGGGATGTTACAGTTGTAGTATCTGTCATAATGTCTTAACTTTGGAACTCATCCAAATCCATTATGGAACTTACTTTCTATCATATTGTGCCACCCTTAGTTTAGATTGAGATAAACTTTATTTGTATTTTGTGACAAAACTAGTATCAATGTAGTACTTTTATAATGAACTAACCATCTATTTGTCACCTCTACAAAAACAATATATTCTTAGTTCTTCCAAAAGATCATATGAATATCCTTACTATCGTCCAATGATCATCTTATGAATCATTCTGGTATATGCTCATAAAATTTAGAGCATAGGACATATCTGGATTTGTACATATCACAATATGATTGATATAAAACTCTTTGTGACTTCATACATGAAGTATCAATCTATCCTTGAATCTTTGTTTCACTTACCAAGTGTCTATACACTTGAATTTTGATTCAATCCTTTCTGTGTGGCAAGAACCTTTCTTGTCATTTCCATATTGAACTCGTTCAATATCTCATCTATGTACATTTTTCACAACCATATTAGCGTCTCAATCTATCTATATAGATATTGATGCCAAATATTCGGGTTTTGCCTAAGTCTTTCATCGAGATGAAATTCTTAGCATGTGTTAATAAAAGATACATAATTTCCAATCAACAATATGTCTTCCACATAATGTATTAGAAATATGTCTTAGCGCTCCCACTTAATTTATTGCAAATGCAAGCATCTTCATCGTCTCTTATGAATTTAAAATCTTTTAACAGTTTCATCATGGTGAAGATTCCAACTCCATGATGCTCACTTCAACCATTGAAGTTTGCATACGCTTTTAACATCCTTTGAATTAACAAAACCCTTTGGACCGTGTTATGCACACATCCTAGGTAACAATTCTATTAGAAGAACTTTCTTTTGTTTATTCAACTATCATATACTAATATATGTAGTGATTGCTACATTAATCCGTCTAGACTAAATATCGCTATGAAAGATCAAATCTAGTCATAGTCAACCTTTGAGCATTATTGTGAACTCTCTCCCAACATGTCGACTATTTCATAGATGTGAAACATCCATGTCGATTTCTTTATAGATCCAAACACGACTATAAGGTCTTACACCTTTCCAGAGGGTCTTTCAAGTTCAAAGCTTGATTTCTAGTGTATGGAACTATCACGGATTTTATGGCTTCAAGCCATTTGACGGAGTCAGAGCCCATCATCGCTTCTTTGCATGTAGTCCGTTCATTATTGTCAAATAATGATTCAACCCTCAAATCTTGGTATTTGATTGTTTACCTGACCTACTTGGTTCAATAGGAACTTAGACCTCCGTAACCACAACCTTTGAGGCACGTGAGTCATGAGCATTATTGCTGCCTCCGGAACACTTTTTGGCGCTGCACAACTT
Source organism: Avena insularis (assembly GCA_023614405.1). NCBI lineage: Eukaryota > Viridiplantae > Streptophyta > Magnoliopsida > Poales > Poaceae > Avena > Avena insularis. Next base: position 37,184,834 of record CM042691.1, on the reverse strand, counting down.
TGCACATATAGCTAAGGTTCATTTAACCATATCAAAGTTCTATTGTCCTCCCACTTAACTTTTCACAAAAATTTTCTTCTCAAGAAACTTGACGTTCTAAGCGATAAACACTTTTGTCTTTGGTGTTATGGAGGAGTACCCAACAGTTATTCAAAATAACATACAAAGACATGCTAATCCGACTTTGGTTGTAGACATCTTACTTATGCACACCAATGTTTAAGAAAGGACAATTTAGGTTTTATCCCAAACCATAACTTTATATGGTGTCATTTCAATGGATCATGATGGAGCTATTTTCAGTGGAAAAGCGGTAGTCTCTAAAGCTTTAATCTTTAAAATACAATGCCAGTTTTATAAATTACACCTTTGATCTTACCATGTTAAACAAGGTCTAATTACATATCTCGAACGCTCCATACTCTAATGGTGTTTTGGGAAATGCAAATCCACGGATCGATTCCTCAAATCAAGGTATTATGCTAAACTTGTAACTCAGATATCTTCCTTTATGATCCTATCATAAATTCTTTATTTTCTTGTTACATTGATTTTGCACTTCATCTTGAAAGTTTTTGAACTTTTCAAATGTTTCATACTTCATTCTCATTAAGTAAATATTCATATATTCACTCAAATTTTTGGAGAAAGAATATGAAGTTCAAATCCATCGCTCTTGACTACACGTCATGGACTTCATACATCAAATATGTACAAATTCCAATAATCTAGTCATTCGTTCCCTTTTGGCCTATGAACGAAGTTTTAATTATCTCTAGGAAAGTTTCACAAGCGTCATTTGATCAAAAATCAAAAGACTCCAAAATTCCATCCACGTGGAGTTTCTTCATGTTTTATTTCCAATATAATTTAAACAACGATGTCACTTCCTAAGTGATCTTTCAATCAATTTGTCTTTCGACATTTTTAGCACTAGTTTTATGGACGTGATTTCTCCAACGAGATTTATAAATCATCCATCTTTTATGGATTACGACAATTATTTGAACAACCCTTTTGTTCTCATAATACCTGATAAAACAAATCTTGAAGGCAAGCTTTGATTTCAATGAGCAACACAATAACCCTTTATTTGTTCTCGATGAACATCATCACATATTCTTTTGCTGGTTACTTAGGCCATTGTAGTTCATGAATTGTGTTGTTTTGTATGATGATTCACATCAACAAATTCAGTATCTAATACTTAAGAACCACATTATTTAACAAGCAAAGAATACGACCATAACACGTATATACTCTATATACCTAAGCTGAACAATTCTTGTATTTTATTTTCTGCCATATATTTATGAGATTCTCTTTCAGTATTTCCTTTTTTGTTTGAAATAATCTATAAACATCAATAGTGGAGCCATACACATGACACATAGTCCAAAACATGTATAGTTAAATACCAATGTCTTTGGACTTACACTTTAAAGTAGATCACCATCATACAATGTTTGGTGTTCTTTCAAATTCCATTCTTTAGTAATATTTAGTGTAGTAAACATTTTACGTACATCAAATATTCATCCTTATCATGGAACTATTCATGATCAAGCTACTTTAGCTTATAACGGTGAATTGCAAGTATAATGTTGCTCTCTAAAAGCTTTTGGATGATTAGGACGACCATCGTCTCCAACCTTTTGCAAATTCTCATCAAATATGAGAATATGACTTTTGCCATATTATACTCTATCATGTTGCAACCAAAATTTCATTTTAGATATCACAATGGATCATTAGACACTAGTCATCAACATTTAGGGTTAACAAAAACTTTGCTAAATAAAATTTTGAAGGCATGCATATGTGTATGCATGGATTTTGAAATTCTTTTAAACCACCTCGTTTGATTGTTTCATTGCTTGTAAAATGTTCCTTAGTTGAAATAAACATCATCTAAAACATTTCCCACCCTTTTCCTAAAGACAAGTAAGTCAAAACAAATATATTAAGGGAATGGTCATTTTGACCAATTTAACTCCCAAGCCTACTTTGGCTGCCTCAAACTTTCAGAACCTAACAGAAACTTTTCTGGATCTTTGCACCCCTTGAATGTACTCATAACAAAGTATCAAGGCCCACTTTGTGATCATCCAAAAACTTTCAAATGCACAGTTTAAATGACAATTCAAAATTGAATCTTTCTCATATGGGAAGATCCCACTTTTTCAAAAACCACTCAAACAAGCTCAACTTTCAAAACCCAAGCATCTGCAGACTCACCAGCACCAATCTAGCAAACCCACCAAAAATCTTTTCAAAATTCAAAACTTGATTTCATGCGGCTGTTTCATCAAACAGGTTGCAGACACAAATCAAACAAACATCAAACACTATAGTGTGCAGTAAAATTGGCCTAACTTGTTCCCTAGTTAGCTCACAACCAGCTCAGTAGATCATCTAGCAAGATTAACCAAGCACTAGCACCACTGTGAGCTTGGCATTGCCATCAATGGTGAACAGCCGAGCACACCCTTGCCACCCCATAGTCGACAGCAAGCTAGGAGCAGCAGCAAGCCTAGCCAGCATGTCTGGGAGGCAGCCCACCGTCCATCGCCACTCCCTGTCCACCGCTCGAACCTTGCCAAGCCCTGGACCACACGCACGGACCGCTCCCAGACTGCCAGCGACCATGCCGAGCGTGCGCCAGAGCACCACCCTCGACCGAAGCCCACAGACTGCACGCCGCCTTTGCCGCATGCATACACAATCCCCACCGGCCCAGGAGACCGCCAGACATCACCGTTCGCCGCCCCGTGACACACAACCACCGCTCGCCGTCGAAGACGCCGCCTCTGCCGCGCAGAGAGTCGCGTGTTCCAGACCAAGCCGCACCGCCCCACGCCTCGAAACCATGTCGTTGAGCATCGCCAGGGAACACCGTCCCCTATCCTTGCCCATGCCAATAGTCGCCTGTAACATCGCCCCCGACGAGCTCACCATGCGCCCCGACGGTCCCCTCGCTCGACTATAAATAGAGGCCACCCCGCTTGATTTCTTCACACCATCTCACTCCCCTCTCCTCACTGATCGTGCCACACCGTTCTCAGAGCAAGGCGAGCACCACCTCGTCGGAATTTCGCCGGAGCCCGCCGCCTCTGGAGAAGAAGGGAGCCATCGATTTCGTCCACCCCAGGAGCTGCCGCGACCACCCCTGAGTTCGCCGTCGTCGACTTTGTCGTTTGCTCGCCTCGCCGACCCTCGCCAGCACCCCGGTGAGCCCCCAGCAACCCCTACTGGCCGCACTAGGTTTCTTTCTTGCCGGCGTTGCCCAGCGTCGACGATGACTCCCACCCGTTGGATTAGAATCAGATCGAAGGACCCACGTTGCCCCGTACCGCTTCGCCCCTCCCCGTGTCACTGACGAGTGGGGACACCCACTTAAGCAGCCCGCGGGAGCACTGTGCTTAGCAGGCCGGCCCAGTAACTTTTCCCGCGCAGCCCATTTGTTTGAATTAAACCTTTTTCTTTTTATTTCAAACACACTTCTGTACCCATTTTCAAAAATCAACCCAGGTCGATTCAGTGCACCAATTTGAATGAAACCAATTTTGTTGGAAAGGTCTGTGAATGCTGAATCCAAGCCCGTTGGATTCAAGTCATTTGGATCTGTAGATCATCCTTAGTAAAAATAACAAGGTGGAAGCTTTTCTGCATTCAAACATTTTTCAAATTAAAACCATAATAGCTTTTGAGTTGATTCCAACTCTCAAAAATCACATTTAACTATACCTTTCAGAATATATAAAAATATATAGGTTTACTTGCAGAAATAATGTTCAAGTAACAAAAGAATGCCCCATAGGCATTTCTAGTCATTATATTTAAATAAAATAAAAGGGTAAAACCTTATTAAATTGTGACACCACTTTAAATCACTTTCCCATGGACTAAAATATGTGGTGATGACATGTGTAAACATGATCCCATGTTTGGTTTGGAGAATATTAAATCTTAAGTAGTTTTTCAATGAGTAGAAATTATTTTTCTAAAATAAAAAGGAATTTTAAACCAAACCTTCACCTTGTAATGTTAGAGATGATGTTAGATCATCTATAGGACCCTTTTGTGTGATGATTGCAAGTAGTTAAGAATTGCTTGGTGATTGTGTACATCGTATTTATTTATAGACGCTAGTACCGACCAAGGATACGAAGAGGAAGGAGGATACTACGAAGAAGAAGCCGAGGAGAACTTCAACCACTGCTCTGCACAAGGCAAGCCTAATACTACTAGTGAATGTGCAAGCTAACACTTGCAAGCTTATACTGATAGTGTGCAAGCCAACACTGCTACTATGCCTACTATATGACTAAAGCATATGTGATCATACCCACTTGATAAACCAATCCTAGTTTTAATGGCAAGCTTCCTACTTTATTTCTTTATCAAGGCCTACTTAGAGTTTACCTAAGAGTTTGGTAGATACTAGAAGGTTAGTCTGAAGGTTGCATAAAGAGCATAAAATTTGGCCTAAGTTAGAAACCTTGATATCATCCTAAGATATAAGGTTGTACTTAGTTGAAACTCGACTAGTTTACCACCCCTCATTAGTGCTTATCCCCACCTGTAGATGCTAGAGCTAAGCATAAAACTTGATCAACTTTAGATGGGAATACTTGGTGAAAATGGTTATGAAAACCTTGGAATGATGGATCATTCTATTGAAATGTTTTGGACATGTGTTTCCAAACACCTGATGATTTTGGTGATGAAAATGTTGAGGCATGAGCCTTAGCCCCTTTATAAAACTGATGGTTGTCTGGATGCGATACCATTCCAATTTTATCGTACAACCACAATACTCGAAGATTGGGTAGGGCTTGACTGGAAACTTATATACCTTAGTATTAGTTCCCTCATGGCCAAGGTCTGAGCTGAGGCTACCTTGTGAAGATTGTCCACCAGTGCAGTACCCAAGATGACAGTTGGTCATGGTTGGGAGGCCAAACTCATAGGAGAGGTGATTATACTAGGGCGTGTAATTGAAAGGTTAGGATTGATTATCCGCATACTGAGTATGGTGAATTCAGGATTTGTTCCTGATGGATGTATCGAATGTTGTGGTGAAAGTGTACAATCTCTGCAGAGTGTCAAACTATTCGAATAGCCGCGTCCGCGGTTATGGACAGTTGGAGTGGACATACCGTTCCCCCGTCAGACTTTTCAAAATGACTTGTGAAATGAGTTGATACTTTGACTTGACCACAACAGAGTTGTGACCTGATTTGCAAGATCCCACTTAGGAGTTATAAAATTGTGACTAGCTTTGGAACTGAGTAGAGATAAATCTGGCTTTTTGCAAAACAACCCTAGAGCCTAGTGTCCTATAATCCAAAAACCCCTTTACCTGCTAGTATTAGTTTGCGAGTACTTAAAGAGTACTCATGGCTTTGTCCCTGGCTATTCCCGTGGCCAGACTATGAAGAGGAGTACCTGGAGGATGGACCCCAGGAAGGTTACGACAACTAGGATCATCTCCCATCGTCAGCATTGCCTGTGACCCTGAAGATGGAGCTTTGCCTACGCTACCGTTATTATTACGTATTCCGCTGCTTGAAGTTGTATTAAGAACTGGATCATGAGATCCTTATTTGTGTAAGACCTTACATATGGTTTGTAATGGATGAAGTACTGTGGTATCCAATTCTGTTATGTCTCGCAAAAATGGTAATCCTGGGATTGCGATGTATGGCATAACAGGCATCTGGGATTAAAAATCTGGGTGTTGACAATGACGGTTTCTGAAACAATTCTTTCAGCTCCCCAATAACCTTGATATTAAAACAATCTTTTGAATATCAAGAACCATGGAGACAAACATGATATTTATATACTAACACTAGAATTTTTACTCTTGATTTAATACTAATTATTAAAGTTCAAGAAGTAACCAGAACTTACTGAAAGTTTGCAATAGGACTTTTAAACTTTAGATTAACACTTCAAAACAATACGATACCAGTTCATAAAGTAACTAACCAGAATTCTATAGTTCTATTATCTCAATTATAACTAAGCGCAAGGTGGTAAACGGATGCCAATGACTACAAGAACTATGCAAATTCACTTTGATTTAATTTATGATAAATAGTGTTCAACTTTTAATCATATTGATGTTAAACTCCCACTCAAAACAATATCCCTCACATTGTTTTAGTGATTACATGAACAAAATCCTCTATACCAAGTCCGATCATCACGTGACATGATGTAGTTTCATCATGTTCATCATATCATCTATATGACACATGCTTTACCTTTCGGTATTCCGTGTTCCCAGACCATGTCTGTACATGCTAGGCTCGTCAAGATCAAACCTTAGCTTCTGCATGAGCAAATCTGGCTTGCTCCCATTGTATACACTCACAGAATCTAACACACCCGATCATCACGTGGTGCTTCAAAACAACGAGTCTTGGCAATAGTGCCTTCTAAGGATGAACACTTTATAACTTGATATTTTGTGAGAGGGATCATCTTATAATGCTACCGTCGCTATCTAAGCAATACAAGATGCATAAAAGGATTAACATCACATGCAATTCATAATATGTGATATGATATGGCCTTTCTTCTCGTGCTTCCGATCTCCATCTTCAAGCACGAACATGATATCCATCATCACCGGCGTGGAATCAAGGTCAATGGCGCCGCTCCATGGTTGTCGTCCACCAGCATTAACTATTACAACTACTTTGAATAATATACACGCAGGTCTTAACGAAATTAAAAGACAACCATATGGTTCCTGTCAGTTGCCGACTTACAATAAGAAACATTGCATACATCATATATAATCACAATCATGGCCATATCACATCACAACACACCCCTGCAAAACAAAGTTAGACGTCTCTAATTTTCTTTGCATGTTTTACGTGGTTTGGGGCTTTCATCAAGTGTCGTTCTAACTTACGAACAAGAACCACAACGTTGATACTAGTATTGTCAATCACCCGTTGTAAATTGAATCTTCACTATGTTGGGAGAAACATGCACCCGCAAAGCCACTTATACAATACAAGTTGCATATCAAGCGTGAAGCAAGTCTCATGAATGATGTCATGTAAGGTTAGCCCGGACCGCTTCATCTCACCATCTCGCAAGATGCAAAGTACACAAGAAGCAATCGACAACAAAAGCATCAACGCCCGTAATGACCATTGTGTTCTACTCGTGCAACAGATCTACAAATAGACACGTCTCTGATACCACTGTAGGGGTTCGTAGCATTGAAAACAAAAAATTTCTACCGCATGCACACAAACAAGCCAAGATCTATCTACTAGATTGTAGCAACGAGTTGATTAGAGTACTCACCCTCGAAGACTCCAAAGCGGTTAACGAGAGCAGATTCTCGTGGGTGATGTAGTCGTACACTTGCCAATCTCAAGATCGCATAGACGATCCTTCTGACGCTATGTTCCAGCAGCGCTTCCGCAGTCGGTCACACGTTCGATACTCGATGAAGACCTTCCTCTCCCTTGTTCCAGCAGGCAGGGGAGGTTGTAATTCTCCCCTCGCGATTTCGGCAGCATGGCGACGTGGTGTCGGAAGTAGAGGGAAAATCCTATAGGGCTTCGCCTAAGCCGGAGCAGTTTATGGTGGATCTAGGGTTTACGACGATCTAGGGATTAGAAGGCCGGAGAGGAGAAGGCGTGGCCGGTGGCGGCGCTAGGGGGCGGTGGCAGCGTGGCTAGGTGGGGAGGGGCTGGTGTTGTGTCTCTTGGGGCACCCCTCCCCTCTATTTATGAGAGGGAGGGCAGCTTGGGAGAGGGGAGTTTGAATACTTCCCCAACTCCCTCTCCTTGTTGGCTTGTGTTGGAGGGAAAGAAGGATTCTTTCCTTCCTCCACCAGGACACATTGTCCCAGTTTGACTTTTCAAACTTGCCTTTTGACTTTCAATTTGGAGCTTGATTTCTTTCTTGCTAATGCCCAACCAAGTGACCTAGGACATGATCTAATCATTTGACTTATCCATGACACATTCATGTTCCCTTCCCCTTTCGGTCCGGTGAACCTGTTAGACCCTTATAGAACCTCTCCGATGAAATCATCGGAATCATTCCCAAACTCCAGAATTGGACTTTTCTTATATGAATCTTATTCTCTGAACCATTCCGGATCTCCTCATGATATCTCGGATCCCATCCGAGACTCCGAACAACATTCGGTCTCCCTACTTACGTTCCATATTGTAACATCCCAGGATTAGCACCTAGAATTATAGAGGACACAGGTTTGTGCATTGCTTTCATGCATAAGAAAATCCGGGAAATTTTCGCGCAAAACTAAAAGAGCTATAGAGGGATCGAGATCTCTCTTGTACTGATGGAAACTTCGGAGCAAGTGCGATAGATTTCGACATGAACTTTATAAAATTCCTTGTTTAGGGGGAAAGTTGCTCAAACATGTATTTGAATTTCAAATATGAAATTCAAATGAATTTATAAAATTCACAAATGGAAATTAGAAACACTTAATAACTTGAATTAAAATGATTACAAATGAAAATGATATAAAAAGATTTCTTTATTAATATATATATACATATAGTATTACATTGATCTTTTACAATAAATGAATAAAAGTAAAGTATCAGGAATCAAATAAGCAGAAAAAGGAATTATATTACTGAAATAAATAAAAGAACTCTTTATTACAACAAAATAAATATGACATTGTCTTTACAAAAGAATTGTAAAAAAAGGAAATAATTAAACTTTATTAAATAAGATACAAACCCTTACAAGTTTCAACTAACAAAGAAAAAAATGAACTTTATTACATTAATAAAAGATACAATATTATTTAAATATTTAAGAATTAAATAAAGTTGTAAAAGAATAAAAAATAAAACCTAAACTATTTTCCTAATTAGTCCTATGTCTTCTGTTCTTCAACTCTCCTTATTCTTCACCCTGCAAAAAAAAGGAAAGGAAGAAACAAAATGGAGACTTGGGTAAAGTATTGTTCTCAGACAAACAGTGTAGTGCATTGTTATTATCATCACTGAACTAATAGAGAAGGGGACAATTTCCACCAAGGTAGTATCTGATCTTTACCAGTTTATTGCCTCAGTCCTACATCATTGGCATTAAAATTATGGGGCAAGTTTCACCAAGGGAAAGTAAGAGGCAAAGAGGTAAAAATTCACATTTTCACTTGATCTAATCCATTTGGGTGAGACATGCACACAGACAGCTCACAAGCTGCTTACACACATGCAACATAGTTTGTTGTCAACACCACAGCAACAAGGGAATCAGATAAGAGTGCACAGCCGTAGCAACCAACTACCATTCCACCTCCACACTTCAGAATACATTCCCCATCTTACTATCTTACCATCTTATCATCAATTCTAGAGTACATGGTTCAACACCAAAACCTCCACTAGCACCCTGGTTGCTTGGGGAAGCCATCCAGGAGCACCAGAAGATGGCCAAGAGCTAGGAGGAGCAGGCTTACCAGAAAAGAAGCAGTAGCAAATTCAATAGATCAAGTCAGGAGATAAGAGGAGAGGGTTGGCACCAATAGTGGATCAATAATAACCACAAGAGAAACCATAACTCCAAAACAACAGGTTATCCATCTAAGATCATGCCTTTGTATCTGTTCTTATTATTACATCTTAGAAAATGGATGGGGCAATAGAAAATCCTCAAATCTGTACTCAAATGGAGTACAAGATCATCATTGGATATTTTTCATAAGCAAGCAGTAACTGTTGTATACAAACATCATCGAAGCCTCAGCCTTTGCATCCTAGGCAGGGCTAAGGAATGAAGGGAAACATTTATATTAACCTATGCTTCAGACCAGCATCACAAGCATTCAGGTTTAAAAGAATTTTGCTTAGCTGTACAAGCAGCAGATCATCCTACCTGAGATTATATTGTGCACATTCTTGTATAGAAGCACCACAAAAATAATCAGAGCAAGAGGAGCCATTAAAATAGTGTATCCATCAGCACATCATAATTGTTGTGACCTACTACTGTGTACACTCCAAAGAGGCATCACAGTAGCAGGTTTCCAACAACTAAAGCCACCCAAAATAAGCTAGCAGAATATTAAGGTTTTCATTCCATTCAAAGATATTTCAAATCATTTCTATAGTTAAAATAACCAGAGATCATTTCAACTTTTATTTCTGACATCATGGACATATAAGATTCATCTAGACCTGCTTCTGAAAATAATAATTCAGTTAAACTAGGGAAAACATCATATACACATTTACTTGATGAAAGCTAGGTGTGTCCATTGTAATTACACACAATATAGTTCTATGTAAAGGATTTATTCATATCAACAATTTTAGCTACAGCTACAATTAAAGCTTAATCAGGAAAACCAAGACTCAGCCAAAACATTTAATTACATCAGGAAAAAATATAAAAAATAGCCAATAACTTGAAAAGTAAATAAATATATCAAGTAATAGGTGTAGGACCTACTTATATCATGCATATGTGTGAATCAGATAGTCATCTTGCATACACATGGACATACTGGCTACCTACATTAGATATCATAAGTACACATATTTAAGATATGTAATATGGATGCATAAAACCATCAAGAATCAAGAAGAATTGAATATCAAGCAAAAATTATTCAAACACCAGAATGACTATACTGTAATTTAAACAAAACTAAACCTTATTAGAATCAACCAAGCATCACATTAATAAGATCAATGGAACCTAGCTATACAGCAGATAAAGCTATATAAGAAATGCATGCATTTTTAGCATGTTAACAGAACCAAATAGCCACCATGTATATGCTACCAAACATTAAAAAAGTATGTGTCTAGCAATACAAAATGTATTCTCTATTGTCAAAGAAAGGTGCTGAGAACAGCACAATTGTCCTTTAGGCATACTTGAGTATGTACTTGGACAAGACCATGCCTTGTTAGTGTTCTAGGAGTACACCAGGTACAAAACAACATAAAAATCATCTAAATAAAACTTCACACTACAATTGAGACATCATTTGGGCAAGTTCCATACTTGTTCAAGGGTAGTCCATGTAACTTTAGTTGTGAGATAGCACTAATACCAATTTGACCAATGTTCTATCCTCATCTTTATCACCTAGTATATACTAAGAAGAACATCATCATTATCTTATACTAGAAATTCACTGTCATAAGTAAACCTGGGAGTTCACTAGTAGTACACATGGACACAAATTGTCATCATAGATACTGATAACAAACACACCACCATACAAGAAATTTACACCATCATTCAACATAACCATTATCAAAAGAACTACTAGAACAATGCTAGCTAATCCTAAATCAATTGTATGATCGTCAAAACTAGCTAAATCAAGCAATGGGGTATATTCCATGGATCGGAACCTAAACAAAAAGGGGAAATTGTCATACCTCACTACAGAAGAGAGAAGGAGGAGAGGTAGAGAAAGGCATACCAGGGAGTCGACGATGACCTCAAAGAGGCAGTGCCCGCGCGGTCAGAATGATGCCAACCCGAAGAAGCCATCAACACCACATTAATGGCCCCGTAGTTCTGACGCCGGGGTTGCATCTACTGCCGTCCCACCGGCATCAGACTATAAGAAGAATAACCTCAGCTTCACCACCATCAGATCACCACTAACACAGCACCAAATCACCCCGAACCCCCATCAGGTCATCACAAGAGTACAGTAAAGGAGGGCACTGAAACCCTAACGCCAACCCATGGAAAAGGGCGAGCGATTCCTAGCTTTACTTCCAAATCAAACGGGAGGAGTTGGGATAATAGAGTATGGCGGAGCTCCGGCGAGCGCCGGCGGTGACCGCTACGGTAGAAGCCACCGGAATCGGGTAAGCGGAGACGACCTCGAGCAGAACCAAGAGGGGAACGAGAATGCGAGCGTGGGGTGAGGTGTGCGTAAGGTGAGGGAATGGGCCAGGGCCTAGGTGACCTCGAGCCAGATCCAATTGGACCAGGTCGACCCAAGTGCCCAACCTAACGGACCAGGTTAAGTAGGATGAGAAACAAAATAAAATAAAATAAATAAACTACTAAAATGATCCTAAAAATATTTAAAGCTCTAGAAAAATATAAAAAATACATATAGTATATCAAAATGTTCACAAAAATAATATCTACCTAATACAAATATAACTTTATTTGTTGAAAATAAATATAAAGCAAATAAATCTTAACACCATTACATCCTAAAGTAAAATCTCATAAAATAAGGAAAAATCCTAAAAAATAAATAAAAATCTTTTTGTGTATAAAAATAAATCCACTATTTTATAAAAATACTAACTCAAATCTTTTATAAATAAAATTTGAAGTAAATATTTAAATACATTTAACCCTTTATGGAATTTTATAAACATAAAAATAATACTTAACAATTAAACAAAAATCATTTTAAGGTCTTGAACAAATATATTACACTAGAAAAATATTAAATATATTATCAGAAAAGTCTTTAATATTTTAAAAAATAAATCCTTATCTAATACCTATTTTGTGAATTCTTTAAAAACAATTGTTAAGTAAGAAATAATCACAATTCTTATAAAACCTTGAGCAATTAGTGTATTTGTACTAATTCCAAACCCATAACTTAAATTCATAATCAAACTTAAGTATAACTTTTAACTTTAAAATATTCTTTTAAAAATCTTATTAAAAACCCTTTTAAATAAACATTGGATATCACTCATATATATAATATTGTGAATAATCATTATATCTTAACCACTATTAACATAACTTCAAATTCTAACAAATCACTAAGATCATCGAATTATGCTTCCATTAAATAAAATACATATTCTTTTCATAATATCAAAAAACATTAATCTAATCATTCACTTAAATATAAAGTGAATAATTCCACACCTTAGTTATACCTATCATAAATCTAAAACTTGGGAATAATTAAAAACATATTACATCTTAAGTTTACTTATGTTTTTATAGTTAAGTTTGGTCTATATCAATTAAGACATAAAGCATCTCAAGTCCAAACTAATCAATCAAACACCAAAAGACATTAATCATGTTCTATTAACAATAAAGATTGTTTAAACCTTAGAAAGGAAATCTTTTCTTCAAATGTTATTCTTTTTGCCACTTCAAACAATAATCTTATAATAAATTATTCAATTCTTAACAACTCAATCCCAAGGATGTTTATCAATAGTCACCAAATGACCATTAACCATTGAAAGTACAAAGGAAGTCGCCTAGAGGGGGGTGAATAGTCTTTTAAAAATAATACGGTTTAGGCTCAAGTAAATGCGGAATAAAACTAACGTTTAATTTATTGAGCACAAAACCTAGCCACTAAGTTCACCTAAGTGCACCAACTACCTATGCTAAGCAATACAAGCAACAAGGTGATAGCAAGGTATAAATACTTCAAGCACGATGGCTATCACAATGTAAAGTGCATAAGTAAAGGGCTCGGTAGAGAGATAACCGATGGACGTGGAGACGAAGAATTGTTTCCCGAAGTTCACTTCCAAAGAAGATACGTCTCCATTGGAGAGGTGTGATGGCGCAATGCTCTCCGAACGCCACAAATGGCTCACCTCGAGGTGTGGTGGCTCGATGCTCACCCAACGCCACACAAGGCCTCATCCCGGATGCGGAAGCACGTAACTCACCGACGCCACAAAAGGCTCACCCTATTCTCCCAAGTGCGCACCACAAAAGGCGGGCACTTGCTCCACTATGGGACGCTTGAGGTCGGTCACCGAACCCGTACAAGATTAGGGCTAACTCCACAACTCAATTGGAGGCTCCCAACAACAAAGCCACAAAAGGCTACAATGCCACAAAAGGCCAACAAAGCCACAAAAGGCTACAAGACCACAAAAGGTCAACAAGACCACAAAAGGTCAACAACCCAACCACACAACCGTCTAGGGTTCCAAGGAACCCAAGAGAAACAAGCCCACAAGCTTGAACTCGCCGAATCTCTGAGGAGAACTCAAACCTATGCACCAAATGCAAGGGCAAGTACTTCTCTCCCAAATTCCAACAAAGCTACAAAAGCTATTGGGGGAATAAGGGAGGAAGAACACAAGAGGAGAACACAAAACTCTCCAAGATCTAGATCCCAATGATTCCTTCACAAAGAAGGGATTTAGCTTGGGGGATTGTAGATCTAGATCTCCTCTCTCAAATCCCTCAAAAAGATGCAAGAATCATAGGAAGGGAAAGGGGAGAGGGAAAGCTTCTTCAAGGTCAACAATGGAGGAGAGAGAGAATAGCCAAGAACCAAGAAGAGAGCTAGTACCCACGAAGGGGAAGAGGAGCCCCTTTTAAAGGGCTCCCAGATCTGCCCGTTATGGGCTTTCGCGAATCCTGGCCGGAACTTCTGGTGGGAGGCCGGAAGTTCCGGTGGCACATAGCCAATGGTCAAAAACTGCTGAGCGAGAAACTGAAAAACGAGCCCTGGTCGGAACTTCCGCCGGTTCACCGGAACTTCCCGTGGGAGCGAAACTTCCGGTGGAAGTTCCGATAGAAGTTCCGCCAGATAGACAAAACCAACACAGAAGGTTACTGAATTGTGAGCGGAACAAGACCCGGAACTTCCACCAGAACTTTCGGCGGCAAAGATGCCCTAGCGGAACTTCCGGTCAGGGAAATTCCAGAAACCAGAAAACCAGAAACGCAATAACTTTTGCATTCAAACTCCAAACGGGATGAAACCAATTTTGTTGGAAAGATAATACCATGAACATGAACATATATGTGAAGTATCCCCCAAGGTGTGGAGCTGGAAAACTCGCAAGATCAAAAACCACAATAAGATATGCAAGTGAAATCCTTAGATGATGAACTAGAGCTTGTTAAGATGATGACCACAAGCTCTAGATCCTCTCATGGACACGGAGCAAATAACAACCAAGAAAGATGATGCTATGAATGCAATGGTTGTAGGGGTTCGTAGCATGGAGAACAAAAAATTTCTACCGCATGCAAACAAACAAGCCAAGATCTATCTACTAGATTGTAGCAACGAGTCGATAGTGAAACTCACCCTCGAAGATTCCAAAGCGGTTAACGAGATCGGATTCTCGTGGGTGATGTAGTCGTACTCTTTCCGATCTCAAGATCGTGTAGACGATCCTTCCGGCGTCGCGTTCCGGCAGTGCTCCCGCAGTCGGTCACACGTTCGGTACTCGATGAAGACCTTCCTCTCCCTTGTTCCAGCAGACAGTGGAGGTTGTAGCACTCTCCTCGCGATTCCGGCAGCACGACGGCATGGTACCGGAAGTAGAGGGGAGATCTCATGAGGCTTCGCTTAAGCCGGAGCAGTATGGTGGACTATGAGAGAGGCCTCTATGATCTAGGGTTTAGACGCACCAAGGAGAGAGGGCTAGGGCTTGGGAAGCCCAAGTCGCGGCTAGGGGTTTGCCCTAGGCGGCAGCACGGCAGGAGGTGGCGGCCGTGCTTGGAGCTAGGGTTTGGGGTGCAAGTTGTGTGCTTGAGGCAGCCTGCCCCTCCTTATATAGGTGGAGGGGCGCCAAGGGAGGAGTCCTCCCCAACTCGGTCTCCATGGGCGGTGGAGGAGAGGACTTCCTCCCCAAGTAGGTTTCCTACTCTCCCTCCACCAAACAAAATAGCCATTTGACTTTTCAAATTGGCGTTTGACTTTTTCAAACTAGGATTTGATTTATCCCTTTATTTTTTTCAGCGATGAAACCTAGTACATGATGCAACCATTCCAACTTGTAATGACACATTCATGTACCCTTCCTCCGAGTGCGGACATTCCGGAACCTTCTAGAACATTTCCGATGAAAACACCGGAACCATTCTCCAACCCCGAAACAGGACTTTCCTTATATGAATCTTATTCTCCGGACCATTCTGGATCTCCTCGTGATATCCCGGATCCTATCCGAGACTCCAAACAACATTCGGTCTCTTACTCATCATTCCATAACTACTCAAACAATATCGAATCCTTAAGTGTGTCTCCCTACGGTTCGTGAATTATGCGGACATGATCGAGACACTTCTCCGAACAATAACCAATAGAGGAATCTGGAAATTCATATGGCTCCCACATATTTCTACGATTACTTTGCGATTGAATGAACCACTTACATACGATACCAATTTCCCTTTGTCTCACGATAGTTTACTTATCCGAGGTTTTGATCGTCGGTATCTACGCATACCTAGTTCAACCTCACATCGATAAGTACTCTTTTCTCGTTCCCATGATATGTGATCCCTTGTGAGCCAGTCACATGCTAGCAAGCTAATTGGATGACATTCCACCGAGAGGGCCCAGAGTATATCTATCCGTCATATGGATGGACAAATCCCACTCTTGATTCATGTGTCTCAACCCATACTTTCCAAACACTCAATGCCACCTTTATAGCCACCCGCCACGTGTGGTGTTTAATGTCATCAAAGCATCCTTCCGGTGATGGTGATAAGCATGATCTCATGGTCGAAGGAATTAGGTTACTATGTATCAGAAAGCATATAGCAATTGAACTATTTAAAATGACTTGATCTTTATGCTACGCTTATCTATAGGAGTATGTCCATCATACCATTCTCCTAATGATATGATCTTGTTGTTAATAACATCTCAATGTTCATGATAGGGAAACCACAATCATCTATTAACCAACAAGCTAGTATTATGAAGAGGCTTTACTAGGGACTCTAATTTAGTTTACAAATCACACAAGTATTAATGTTTCCTTATTAATACCGTTATAGCATGAATGTAAACATTTATCATAAACACAAAGATATAATAATAACTATATTTATTACTGCCTCTAGGGCATATCTCCAACAGTCTCCCACTTGCACTAGAGTCAACTAATCTAGATTACATGGTAATATACCGAACACCCATGGCAGTTTGGTGTTGGTCATGTTTTGCCCTCGGGAGAGGTTTAGTCAACGGATCCGCCACATTCAGATCTGTGTGTACTTTGCAAATCTTTATGTCTCCATCTTGGACATGTTCTCGAATAGCGTGAAAACGTAGCTTGATGTGCTTCAGCTTCTTGTGTGACCTTGGTTCTTGCGCATTGGCTATGGCGCCCATGTTATCACAGTAGATAGACATTGGGTCCAAAAGACTTGGAACCACACCGAGCTCAGAATGAACTCCTTCATCCATATCGCTTGTGAAGCCTCTAAAGCACTATGTATTCCGATTCATTGAAGATCTCGCCACAACGCTTTGCTTTGCACTCCTCCACTAATCGCTGCACCATTCAAAATAAATACGTATCCAGATTGTGATTTAGAATCATCCGGATCGGTGTTCCAACTAGCATCGGTGTAACCATTAACAACGAGCTGTTCATCACCTCCATAAGAAAGAACCATATCCTTAGTTCTTCTCAAGTACTTAAGGATGTTTTTGACCGCTGTCCAATGATACACTCCTAGATCACTTTGATATCTGCTAGTTAAACTACAAGCATATGCAATGTCGGGTCTAGTACATAGCATGGTATACATTAGAGATCCTATGGCTGAGGCGTAGGGAGTCTTACTCATCCTTTCTCTATCTTCTGCCGTTGCTGGACTTTGAGTTTTACTCAAGGTCGTATTGGGCAAGAACCCTTTCTTACTATCTTCCATTCCAAACCTCTTTAGAACTTTGTCCAAATATGTACTTTGTGACAATGATATTAGGCATCTCGATCTATCTCTATAAATCTTTATGCCTAATATGTAAGGTGCTTTGCCAAGATCTTTCATTGAAAAACTATTATTCAAATATTCCTTGACACTATTAAGAAGGTCTACATCATTCCCAATCAACAATATGTCATCTACATATAGTATTAAGAATGCTACAGAGCTCCCACTCACTTTCTTGTAAATACAAGCTTCTCCATAAGTTTGTATAAAACCAAAACTTTTGATTACCTTATCAAAACGTTGATTCCAACTTCAAGACGCTTGCTTCAATCCATATATGGACCTTTGAAGTTTGCATACCTTGTTAGCATCTTTAGGATCGACAAAACCTTTGGGTTGCATCATATACAACTCTTCATCAATGTCTCCATTGAGGAATGCTGTTTTGACATCCATCTGCCATATTTCATAATCGTAATATGCAGCGATTGCTAACATAATCCTCAGATTTTAGCTTCATTGGTGAGAAAGTCTCATCGTAGTCAACTCCTTGAATTTGTCGAAACCCTTTTGCGACAAGTCGAGCTTTATAGACAGTTACATTACCATCAGCATATGTTTTCTTCTTGAAAATCCATTTGTTCTCGACAGCCTTCCGGCCATCTGGTAAGTCCACCAAAGTCCATACTTGGTTTTCGTACATGGATCCAATCTCGGATTTCATGGCTTCTTGCCATTTATTGGAGTCTGGGTGTAGCGACCTCGAATCGATAAGGATCCTAAGTCCCTGTGATTAACATGCTAGTCCCTGGATCAATAGCTAGCACTCACAGTCGATGAAATATCATGTAAAACACAAAGTCTTTATTACACGGAGAATCCAGAGTATGAAATTATTACAAATTTGCTTAGCATTAAGCTAGCTCAAATAACAGCGGAAACATAAAAACAGCTTGAGTCCATCAACGCCCCAGGCTTGTCGAGTGTAGACTCGCGATCCCTACGCACCTTTCAATATTCGGATTCTGCACATAAGACGTGCAGCCAACAAGTTGGGTCAATACTTTGAATGTATTGGCAAATTACACCAAGGAGAGAAAAGACTATCTCTACATGCAAGGCTAATTTAGGCTGTGGAGTTCATTAGCTCAAAGCTAGTTTTCTTAAGTAGAGAGAAGGAGAGAAGATTGACCTACTTTGTAAACATTTGCTTAGATAAAATAAGGTCGAGTGGCACACGAGGATATTACGCACCAAGTGTCCATCAACCAAACACTTGGATATTACACACCAAGTTCCCAAAATCTCACCCATTGGCGATATTACGCACGCCATGGGGTTTCAAAACTTGTTTTAGAAAAGAGAGAGGAAGATCCTTCAGAGGCTCCATCCTTCAGATGCTCAATGTTGTTATGTTTCCGTGAACACGGCTGATCGATCAGATTGCAATACTCTCGAGAGTTTGTGCACTTTACCCACAATCCACGATCAAGTCTTTTTATAGACAAGACCATGGCGAGGCTTTCCCTTAGTAGCCCCTCTACCTTCTGGATCCAACCGTGCCAAGAACCTCCAAATGTTGGTACCCAGGTGAGGTTTCCCACTAAGTACTAGGCCAAGACAGAGCCCATATGTATTGTGGTTGCACTAGAAGCTTCTGAATTCTGAAACATGGCAGACTTCTTTGATTCCTGGGCGGCCGTCCTCCACCAAAATCTCACTCGTTGACCCGACAACCATTCCGCCCAGAACAAAACTTAGTTTTATTTTGAAGTGGATTTGAGAAGGAAAGTTTGCTCTAGAGAGCCTTTATACTTAGAAAAATTCTTTGTCTTTCGAACCCCCAACGGTACTTCGTATATAAAGCATAGCAAGCAAGCAAAAATAGGGGTAACCTATTAGGAGGGAAAAATCCTAACTATAGATCTACTCATGGCATACTACAAAATCGTCGCACTTGCAAAATAATACTAAGGAAAAATTCTACTAGAACATCCTACACATGCATACTACAGAATTTTGAAGATCACATGCATAGAATCAAAACTGGGACAAAAATTATGAACAAGTGGTGTAACTTGCCTTGATCCGAGCAGCACTCTACACAATAGCACTCCTTAGCGCACTCCGAACAATCTATCGAAACACAAACATAGATCTGATCACAACTTGCTCAAAAACATGTCACAGAGATAATCATGCATGCATGCAACATGGTATTTTATGCAAGATTGGTTCTTCTAAATTGACCAAGGTAGCATAATTGAGTTGTAATAGTGTTAAGGGTGTTACTAGGATTGATTTCCCATAGGTTTAAAACAATTTGGGTCACTAATATTTTTCATAGGATAAATAGGAGATCCAACCATCTAATTAGCCCCAAATTATATCTAATGATCTTAAGCAAGGTTTTATAATTTTGTTCAGTAGGTATTGCGGAAAACAAAAACAACGCAACAAAAATCAATTAAAACGGAGTTCTAATTATTTTTCTATGAATTAAATACTCCAATCTAATAATTAAAAACTACACCAAAAACCCTACTGTAAACTTGGAATTTTATTGCAGATCTGTGTTCTACATAAAATTATGAATCCAACGATATATTATAAGCTAAATTTGGCCAAGTATTTATTTTTATATGATTTTCGCAAGTTTTAAAACAATTCAGCCAAACAGATCTAACCCTAATTTGAAATCGTGCCAAGTGGCAGAAGCGGGTTGGTCCAGCTGGCAAGGTGGGGGCGACGCAGGGTGCTGGCGCGGCTTGCTGACTGGGCGGACACGCGGCACAAAACTGTTGAACGGTACCGGTTCGGAAAAGCTTCTAATCTGTACCGTTCCTCTCGAATCCGACGGACGGGAGCGGTGGCGACGACTTACCAGCGGCGTCGATGGCGAGACAGCGGCGGCGCGGTCGGACGTGGTCGTCGGCGGTGCTGCGGTGGTTCCTCGGAGTAGCGGAGAGCACGATGGTGCTCTGCTCCTCCTTGCGGTCCTGCGTGCGTGATCGGCTTCGGCCCTTTCTTCCTCGTCTAGCCAAGACTTCCCGGTTCCCGCGAGTTCCTGACACATCGTGAAAATCCCGTCAGGCCGCACAAGGGGAGTAAAGAAGAGGTCGGGGTGAGGCGGTGTTGCACGGGGAAGACGGTCAACAGCAAGAGAGGGTTCGGGGTGGCGAGAATCGCCGGATCTTCAACCTTCCCGAGCGCGACGCCGGCGAGGAAGAGCGGCAGCGTTTCGGCGAAGCTTGAGCTAGGGTTTTTCAAGGGGAAAGCAACGGGAGGGGTCGGCTTTTAAAGGCCAGATACTTGGGGAAGGGGGTGGCCTCCGTTGCGATTTGGGTCCCGGGCGAGGGAAGCGTGCTCCTTCGCGAGGACTGACGGGGTGGGACCTCAGCGTCGTGGCTCACTGACTGCCTCGCTCGGGCTCAAGCTCACCGGGTAAAGCTAGGTGACGCAAGACGTTAGCGGGCTGGCACAGCCGGCCCAGTTAGGTTAGGTTTCCTTTTTTTTCTTAAACATTTTTTCCAATTCTGATTTAGTAAAACCTAAATAACTTTTGCATATAAAGTCAAAAAGAGATGAAACCAACTTCTAAATTTTTGTAAAAAGAAGGTGGTCATCATGGGGCCATAGTTTAATGTTTTTCAAAGTTTTTAGAAGGGTCAAACTTGACCACTACAATAATTCTTACATATGGCAATCTCTATTAGGGTTTTGATAGGTTTAGGTGTTTAGGATTTTGTTGTAAAAATTCATTTGTAGAATGCAATGATGCAAGGATGATGCATGGTACTAATAACATCCTAATATAAAATCTGGGATGTTACACTGGGCTCATCATCGCTTCTTCATATGTCTCAGGGTCATCGGGGTTGTCCACCAACATGACACTCATAACGGGATCATACCAATCAGGAGTGGTACAAGTTCTCGTTGACCTGCGAGGCTCTGTAGCAACTTCAACCGAAGTTTCATGATCATCATCATTAGCTTCCTCTCTTATTGGTATAGGCACCACAGGAACTTCTTCCGGTACTGCGCTACTCGCAAGTTCAAGAGAAGGTTCAACAACCTCGTCGAGTTCTACTTTCCTTCCAGTCACTTCTTTCGAGAGAAATTCCTTCTCTAGAAAGGATCCATTCTTGGTAACGAAGATTTTGCCTTCGGATCTATGATAGAAGGTATACCCAAAAGTTTCCTTTGGGTATCCTATGAAGACGCATTTTTCCGCTTTGGGTTCAAGCTTGTCCGGCTGTAACTTCTTTACATAGGCTTCGCAACCCCAAAGTTTAAGGAACGACAATTTAGGTTTCTTTCCAAACCATAATTCATACGATGTCGTTTCAACGGATTTAGATCGTGCCCTATTTAAAGTGAATGCGGCCGTTTCTAATGCATAACCCCAAAATGATAGCGGTAAATCTGTAAGTGACATCATAGAACGAACCATATCTAAGAGAGTTCGATTACGATGTTCGGACACACCATTACGCTGTGGTGTTCCCGGCGGTGTCAATTGTGAAAGTATTCCGCATTTCTTCAAATGCTCGCCAAACTCGTAACTTAGATATTCACCTCCATGATCAGAACGTAGAAATTTAATCTTCTTGTTACGTTGATTCTCTACCTCACTTTGAAATTCCTTAAACTTCTCGAAAGTTTCGGACTTATGTTTCATGAAATAGATATACCCATATCTACTCAAGTCATCCGTGAAGGTAAGAACATAACGATAACCACCGCGCGATGCTACACTCATTGGTCCACACACATCGGTGTGTATGATTTCCAATAAGTCTGTAGCTCGCTCCATCATACCAGAAAATGGAGTCTTAGTCATTTTACCCATCAGACATGCTTCGCATCTTTCAAGTGATTCAAAATCAAGTGATTCAAGAAGTCCATCAGAATGGAGTTTCTTCATACGCTTCACTCCGATATGACCAAGACGACAGTGCCACATATAGGTCGAGTTATCGCTCAATTTCAAACGTTTAGCCTCAATGTTATTAATATGTGTATTTCCACTATCGAGATTCAATAAGAATAGACCATCTATCAAAGGTGCATGTGCATAAAACATATTACTCATATAAATCGAACAACCATTATTCTCGGACTTAAACAAGTAACCGACTCGCAATAAACAAGATCCCGATATAATGTTCATGCTTAACGCAGGCACCAAATAACAATTATTTAAGTATAAAACTAATCCCGATGGTAGATGAAGAGGTAGCGTGCCGACCATGATCACATCAACCTTTGATCCGTTTCCAACACGCATCGTCACCTCATTCTTCGCTAGCTTCCGTTTATTCTGCAGCACCTATTTCGAGTTACAAATATGAGCAACCGAACCAGTATCAAATACCTAGGCACTACTACAAGTACTAGTGAGATACACATCAATAACATGTATATCGGATATACCTTTCTTCTTGATGTTGCCGTTCTTCAAAACCGCCAAGTACTTTGGGCAATTCCGCTTCCAGTGACCCTCTTGCTTGCAGTAAAAGCACTCAGTATCAGGCTTAGGTCCAGCCTTGGTCTTCTTCGTCGGTGCAGTAACTTTCTTACCACCCTTCTTGAAGTGTCCCTTTTGCTTAGACTTTCCTTTCTTGAATTTTGTGGTCTTATTGACCAACAACACTTGATGCTCTTTCTTGATCTCCACTTCTGCAGATTTCAACATGGAGAAGAGTTCTGGCAACGTCTTGTCCATGTTTTGCATATTGTAGTTCATCACAAAGTTCTTGTAACTTGGTGGTAATGATTGGAGGACACGATGTATCCCCAAAGAATTAGGAATCACTATACCCAAACTTTGGAGTTTGTTTGCGTGCCCAGACATCGTAAGCACATGCTCACTGACGGAGCTGCCCTCTTCCATCTTGCAGTTAAAGAACTTTTCAGAAGCCTCATAACTTTCAACTGCCGCGTGAGCCTCAAATATCATTTTGAGTTCACGGACAATATCATGTGGGTCTGAATTCTCAAACCTTTTCTGAAGCTCCAATTCCAAACCATACAAGATAGCACACTGAACTGTGGAGTACTGATTCTTTCGAGCGAGGAAAACATTCTTTACCTCATCGGTAGCATCAGCTGCAGGCGGGTCACCCAACGGTGCATCCAGCACATAGGTCAAATTACCAGCATTGAGGACAATCCTCAAATTGCAGAACCAATCCGCGAAGTTGCTTCCATTGTTTTTCAACTTTTCTTTCTCTAGGAACGCATTAAAATTGATGGTAGGGGCCGCAATTGATCTACAACATATTTGCAATGATTTAGACTAAGTTTATGACAAATTGAGTTCTAATTAATAGTTAAATTAATCTAGGTGAACTCCCACTCAAAACAATATCCCTCACATTGTTTTAGTGATCACACGAACCAAATCCACCACATCAAAACCGATCATCACGAGAGTTGATGTAGCTTCAATGGCGAACAATCGACATGTTCATCATATCTACTATATGATTCATGCTTTACCTTTCGGTGATCCGTGTTCCGAGACCATGTTTGTACATGCTAGGCTCGTCAAGATCAAACCTTAGCTTCCGCATGAGCAAAAACTGGCTTGCTCACGTTGTATACACTTGCAGAATCTAACACACCCGATCATCACGTGGTGATTCGAAACAACAAGCTTTAGCAACGGTGCTAACTAAGGATGAACACTTTAAAACTTGAAATTTCTGTGCTTGAGGGATCATCTTATAATGCTACCGTCGTTAACTAAGAAATACAAGATGCATAAAGGATTAACATCACATGCAATTCATAATATGTGATATGATATGGCCTTTCTTCTTTGTGCTTCCGATCTCCATCTTCAAGCACGAACATGATCTCCATCATCACCGGCATTGCATCAAGGTCACTGACGCTGCTTCATGGTTGTCGTCCACCAGCTTCAACTATTACAACTACTTTGAATAGACACGCGGGTCTTAATAGAATTTAAAGACAACCATATGGCTCCTGTCGGTTGCCAACTTACAATAAGGAACATTGCATACATCAAATATAATCACAATCATGGCCATATCACATCATAGCACACCCCTGCAAAACAAAGTTAGACGCCTCTAATTTTCTTTGCATATTTTACGTGGTTTGGGGCTTTCAATATGTGTCGCTTCTAAGTTACGAACAAGAACCACAACGTTGATGCTAGAACTATCAAGTGCCCATTGTAAATTGGATCTTTACTATAATGGGAGAGACAGACACCCGCAAAGCCACTTATGCAATACAAGTTGCATGTTCAGCGTGGAGCAAGTCTCATGAACGATGTCATGTAAGGTTAGCCGCTTCATCCCATCATACCGCAAGATGCAAAGTACACAAGAAGCAATTGATAATAAAAGCACCACCGCCCACAATGACCATTGTGTTCTACTCGTGCAACAGATCTACATATAGACACGGCTCTGATACCGCTGTAGGGGTTCGTAGCATGGAAAACAAAAAATTTCTACCGCATGCAAACAAACAAGCCAAGATCTATCTACTAGATTGTAGCAACGAGTCGATAGTGAAACTCACCCTCGAAGATTCCAAAGCGGTTAACAAGATCGGATTCTCGTGGGTGATGTAGTCGTACTCTTTCCGATCTCAAGATCGTGTAGACGATCCTTCCGGTGCCGCGTTCCAAGGTGCTCCCTTGATCGGTCACACGTTATTTTCGATGAAGACCTTCCTCTCCTTGTTCCAAAGAAAAGGAGGTTGTAGCACTCTCCTCGCGATTCCGGCAGCACGACGGCATGGTACCGGAAGTAGAGGGGAGATCTCGCAGGGCTTCGCCTTAAGCCGGAGCGAGTATGGTGGACTATGAGAGAGGCCTCTATGATCTAGGGTTTAGACGCACCAAGGAGAGAGGGCTAGGCCGACGGCTAGGGCTTGGGGAAGCCCAAGTCGGCGGCTAGGGTTTGCCCTAGGCGGCGACGACGGCAGCAGGAGGTGGCGGCGCCGGCGGCTTGGAGCTAGGGTTTGCGGGGTGCAAGTTGTGTGCTTGGAGGGGCAGCCCTGCCCCTCCTTATATAGGTGGAGGGGGCGCGCCAAGGGAGGAGTCCTCCCCAACTCGGTCTCCATGGGCCGGCGGTGGAGGGAGAGGGACTTCCTCCCCAAGTAGGTTTCCTACTCTCCCTCCACCAAACAAAATAGCCATTTGACTTTTCAAATTGGCGTTTGACTTTTTCAAACTAGGATTTGATTTATCCCTTTATTTTTTTCAGCGATGAAACCTAGTACATGATGCAACCATTCCAAATTGTAATGACACATTCATGTACCCTTCCCCTCCGGAGTGCCGGACATTCCGGAACCTTCTAGAACATTTCCGATGAAAACACCGGAACCATTCTCCAACCCCGAAACAGGACTTTCCTTATATGAATCTTATTCTCCGGACCATTCTGGATCTCCTCGTGATATCCCGGATCCTATCCGAGACTCCAAACAACATTCAGTCTCTTACTCATCATTCCATAACTACTCAAACAATATCGAATCCTTAAGTGTGTCTCCCTACGGTTCGTGAATTATGCGGACATGATCGAGACACTTCTCCGAACAATAATCAATAGAGGAATCTGGAAATTCATATGGCTCCCACATATTTCTACGATTACTTTGCGATTGAATGAACCACTTACATACGATACCAATTTCCCTTTGTCTCACGATAGTTTACTTATCCGAGGTTTTGATCGTCGGTATCTCTGCATACCTAGTTCAACCTCGTTACCAATAAGTACTCTTTTCTCGTTCCCGTGATATGTGATCCCTTGTGAGCCAGTCACATGCTAGCAAGCTAATTGGATGACATTCCACCCAGAGGGCCCAGAGTATATCTATCCGTCATATGGATGGACAAATCCCACTCTTGATTCATGTGTCTCAACCCATACTTTCCAAACACTCAATGCCACCTTTATAGCCACCCAGTTACGGTGTGGTGTTTAATGTCATCAAAGCATCCTTCCGGTGATGGTGATAAGCATGATCTCATGGTCGAAGGAATTAGGTTACTATGTATCAGAAAGCATATAGCAATTGAACTATTTAAAATGACTTGATCTTTATGCTACGCTTATCTATAGGAGTATGTCCATCATACCATTCTCCTAATGATATGATCTTGTTGTTAATAACATCTCAATGTTCATGATAGGGAAACCACAATCATCTATTAACCAACAAGCTAGTATTATGAAGAGGCTTTACTAGGGACTCTAATTTAGTTTACAAATCACACAAGTATTAATGTTTCCTTGTTAATACTGTTATAGCATGAATGTAAACATTTATCATAAACACAAAGATATAATAATAACTATATTTATTACTGCCTCTAGGGCATATCTCCAACATATTAGTCCATATAGATTGTCATTAATTACCAAAACCACACATGGGGGCATACATTCCCTTTCAACCATAATCACATTATTTTATACTTTACTTTTATATGTTGGATTGCTAACCCTTGAGTTCCTTATAAAGGTCCTTACCTATAAAGTTAAATTTAAAGATAAACCAACTCTTAAAAGAATCACCTAAATTCACTGCACTCAGGGCATTGGGGATTCACTTTGGGAATTTTACAAAATGCATATCATTACTTATGCATAACTGCATCTTTCTTCTTTAAACATTAGTCCTTACCGGACGAATGATGCTGATTTCAAATATTGGATCTTATATCGTCTCGAAGACCATGAGTGCATAATCTTGCAATCACAAAAGGCAATTTCACACTTGATCATGTCCTTTGATTATTTTCTGTAAAGTATTTTGCAAATCCAGTGTTGTCATCACCTGCATTTGAAAAAGGTCAGAAAACACTATTTTCATAATAATATGATTATAGGTTATTTACCATGAGGTAATAACCTACTATGAAAGTTCCGGTGGTAAAGGAACATAGCATCTAGGACGTAACAACCAATGTCACTAGTGATTCTAGCGCCGTATATTACGCGTTAACCATGAGATTTGGAATGGGATGGAGAAGTCAGCTGTATCATTTTCCTCTTGTATGGAGGCAAGACGACCTTAACGTGACGTTGTGATTCCTTGTGTGGATCCAACATATGGGTGGGCACCCTTACGCCCCACACTTTTGGTGTCTAGAATATCTATGGATGGTGTTTAGTGGATGGACCATTTAATATGGCACTTGCCAGGGCAACACCAGGTCATAGAGTCTTCAGGAACTCATCAGGGTTTTATCCTGCCAAAAAGGGGGCTTAACAGAGGTGAGCTGGCCCCGAAGGATCGCACAGACATATGAGGTCGTGGAGAGGGCAGTGATTGGCTTGGATCTTAGTCTGGGCCTCATACCAAGGAAGTATGAACGAGTTGGCCGCTCGGATGTGCAACAAAGCTAAGATCTCTCATGGGTAAAGTAATGCACCTCTGCAGAGTGTAAGAACTGTAACTTGTTACTCCATGTTCCGGGAAGGAGCTACGAACGCTGCGGGAAAGGAACTCCATGAAAGTTCTGGTAAACCCATGAAGGCTGACAGACATAGCTTTTCAGAATAAAAGCAACCTTTGAAGAAATGTTTACAAAAACTTGCATTGCCTACGACCTATGGTCTGTGGTTGTAGATATAGTGCATCAAACACTCCTTTTCTAGTGAACTTGCTGAGTACGCTCGTACTCAAAGTATCTTCTTAACCCTTGCTAGGTTCTCAAGCCAGTACAGACGATGTCTACATCAAGTTATGCTCCAGGAGTCATCATCAAAAGCTCGAGCTCTTCAATGAAGTCAAGGAAGTTGACATATACATCAACTCAAGTGAAGACGAAGTCACTGATTAGATAAGAATATAATCTCTAGCCATGGGACCTATTTCTGTAGTGTATTGCAATAGCAGCAATGCCAAACCAATAGTTTAGATACTACCCTTATTAGTATGATAATTTTTGAGTTGTTTATTTCTGATTCTTCTTTGGAAGATGTTTCTTTCTCTCTCTTTAACCTAGAGTATCCTCTGGATCTTGTGTAAAGAGTTGAGTTGTAACATATAGTCATGTCTTGGACCTGCTGTGTTTCTATCGTACCACTCTGAGGGATGTAATACTAGTGAATGGTGTTTCATTGGTGTTATGTCAACGACTATAGTGTACTACATCATGCAGTGGTATGCTGGGTCACCGCAGTTGGTATTAGAGCATATGCTTTGACCTTAGGATTAAAACCCTTTTTGGAAGATCTGTAGGTTGGATAGTGACTATAGGAGCCATCTTATCTAAATCAAATGATCTTATGACTGGCGATGAGTATCCACTTGAGGATAAACTTTGTCACTAAATACTTAAGTCATTCTTTCTTAGGATTAATTATTTTATCCTTTCTCAGTATAGTGTTATTTAGTGTCTTCCTAAGGAGACATAACCCACCAAAATACTGTACGAAAGTCAATTGATCGCAGCAGATTAGGATCAAGTGCAAGACATCAATTGAAGTATTCTTAATGGTGTAGCCTAACTCTAGAATTCAAGTAGCACAGTGGAATTTTATTATTAGTTGTTAACCAAAGACAACACGATGAATATCATTAGGATAAATGTTGATGTAATGAGTAGTAATCATATGGGATTCACTTGAGAATTCTATGTGATGAAGTGAAATTATGTTAAGATTTAATAATAGTGTAGTGTGAAACAAAGTCATCATGGCTAGATTAACTCTTAAATCATGATGAATAGGTAAAACATAACAAGATCATGGTGAGATTAGCTCCAAAACCATGATATAAGTATAAATATGACAAAAACTTAGTAAATTATCTTGAATTAGAGTAAGGAAATAACATAGTAGAACTATGATAGAATTCATCGGTACTAGAAAATTCAAATAAGCTTTGGTTTAAGATAGTAATAAAACCTAGTTAGTCATTTGGAGAGATCATGTGAGATTAACTTACTAATAAAGAAAGGTTGGTTATAGATAGTCATTCCAAAAGTGAGACAAAAGGATGGTCGAAACCAAATTGAGATCACTTTGCTTAAGATTATCCTATTGCAATTGAGCAATTTGGGTAAATATTGAGATAAAGAATAGTTTGACCCTATGTGCTAAGTATCACAATGTAAACCTATACGAGGAGGTGTCATATACTACACAACTAAGCCTGAATCCTAGAGATACTATACTTAACTACTATATTCCGGGCTTAGAATATTGTGTGTTATATGTACCACATTTGGATTTATTGTTTTTTCTTGGATCTTCTTGATTGACTAGATCTGTACATGAAGTTTGACTTGGTGTGCAAATGCATGTTGCAACATCCAGTTACTACTTGATGTTATAGACCTAGATAGGAATGGGAAGTTGTGTAAGGGAGTGACGATTTTTAAAGACCAAGATGAAGGCTTGCATGAAGAGTGAAGCTAAGTATAAGGAGTATCAAAACAATTTAAAGGATGAATCAAGTTCAGATCATTCTTAGCCAGCTATAAGAAGAAAGATTAATGTAGGGAATACATGGAGCAACAAGAAGTAATGTACTTAAGTTCACCCAAAATAAGTGATGTTGCTAAGTAGTTAATAAAGTAGTTGTACCAAGTTCATGGAAGTATCGTGAATAAGTGCAAATAAGAAGTTTTGGAACCAAAATGGTATTCAAGCTTTGACAATTCAGAGAGAATGCCAGTAGTATGTCGGAAACCATAGGGAAATTCATACACCCTAGGATGGTTCGGAGCTGGTATCTTGTTCGCAGCCGGTATTTGGTTAACTTAGTTAACTAGATCTTCTTAAAGATTGCATAAAGAGCATAAAACTTGGCCTAAGCTAAGTAAGACCTAAAGGAGTATAAAATTTTATGCGATCGCCTTTCGAGACTCTTCGCAAAGTCAGATCTATCAAAGCAAAAATGTCCAAATAGTAAGTAAGACAATTAATTCTAAAATATTCACTTCGGAGATCCACAATTGTGTGGATACACCGTATAATCTTTCATAAGACCCTAACTAGGTAGTGTATAATCTAAATATAGGCCAACATTCTAATTATGAAATCGATGGTTACCATATAGGCAGTTTAGAGACTATTAGTAAACCCTAAGGGGGAGAGTAAACAGTAAACGGAAGTACTGTTATCCGAATTCCAAGTAAAGGTTGGAGAAGAAGTACTAACCTATAACAACATTAAGCCTTATTTTCATAAGGTTAAAATAAAACATCATTATAAAAGTACTTACCTGAGTATGTCTGGAGAAAAGACCGAAGCTTAAATTCAAGATAGTAGTGCTTGGACCTTTAGATAGTAATAAATGGAAGTTGAAGAAGTACTTAAGGAAATAACAAAAGAGTTTCTAAATCTTGATAAGGTAAAAGCTTGAAGTAATAAAATGGAATAGTCCTAATAGACTTATTCTAAACAACTCTTAAGCTATCATTAAGAGGGAACAAAGCACATCCAATTGGACAAGTATGGAGGAACAAGAAATTCCAATGGGTATGGACTAAATGAGTTCAAATCCAACCTTCGGAAGGACCACCAGTATAAATCATAAAATGATAATACAAAAATTTAATCTTTTGGCCTCAACTATGGACTAACTTAAAACCCTGTCTTAGTGAGACTTCTTAGACCTTATATAATATAGTAAAGAAATTTGATGATCAAGTGAAGGAGTTGGATTAGGATACTTAATCAGGGAAATGAACTAAATAAGAGACCCTAATTAAAGAATTTTGTAATAAGGACAACTCCCTAAGGGACTAAAGTAAAAGGAACTTTGGAATATTGGAGACAACAAGTTAAAGATTATGGAGTATGATGAGAATTCAAGAAAAGGATCTAGATATAGAATACTACCATTACTTACATTTAAGGTTACCATGAAGTGGAGAAATGCAGATACAAGTCAATTCCTTACTCCGAAACGTGAGAGTTTACAAACTTCGAGGATGAAGTTTATTTTCAGGGGGAGAGTCTGTAACATCCCAGGATAAGCACCTAGAATTATAGAGGACATAGGTTTGTGCATTGCATTCATGCATAAGGAAATCCGGGAAATTTTCGCGCAAAACTAAAAGAGCTATAGAGGGATCGAGATCTCTCTTGTACTGATGGAAACTTCGGAGCAAGTGCAATAGATTTCGACATGACCTTTATAGAATTCCTTGTTTAGGGGGAAAGTTGCTCAAACATGTATTTGAATTTCAAATATGAAATTCAAATGAATTTATAAAATTCACAAATGGAAATTAGAAACACTTAATAACTTGAATTAAAATGATTACAAATGAAAATGATATAAAAAGATTTCTTTATTAATATATATATATACATATAGTATTACATTGATCTTTTACAATAAATGAATAAAAGTAAAGTATCAGGAATCAAATAAGCAGAAAAAGGAATTATATTACTGAAATAAATAAAAGAACTCTTTATTACAGCAAAATAAATATGACATTGTCTTTACAAAAGAATTGTAAAAAAAGGAAATAAGTAAACTTTATTAAATAAGATACAAACCCTTACAAGTTTCAACTAACAAAGAAAAAAATGAACTTTATTACATTAATAAAAGAATACAATATTATTTACAATATTTAAGAATCAAATAAAGTTGTAAAAGAATAAAAAAGAAAACCTAAACTATTTTCCTAATTAGTCCTATGTCTTCTGTTCTTCAACTCTCCTTATTCTTCACCCTGCAAAACAAAACAAAAAGGCAAGGAAGAAACAGAATGGAGACTTGGGTAAAGTATTGTTCTCAAACAAACAGTGTAGTGCACTGTTATTATCATCACTGAACTAACAGAGAAGGGGACAATTTCCACCAAGGCAGTATCTGATCTTTATCAGTTTATTGCCTCACTCCTACATCATTGGCAATTAAAATTATGGGGAAAGTTTCACCAAGGGCAAGTAAGAGGCAAAGAGGTAAAAAATCACATTTTTCACTTGATCTAATCCATTTGGGTGAGACATGCACACAGACAGCTCACAAGCTGCTTACACACACATGCAACATAGTCTGTTGTCAACACCACAGCAACAAGGGAATCAGATAAGAGTGCACAGCCGTAGCAACCAACTACCATTCCACCTCCACACTTCAGAATACATTCCCCATCTTACTATCTTACCATCTGTAGAGGTCCCAACCTTTAATAAGGTAGAGATCCCTGTGTTTACAATGCTAGTCCCTGGATCAATAGCTAGCATCCACAGTTAAGATGTAATATCAAGGAACCAAGGTCATAATACAACTTTATCACCAGGAATAAAATAATTTATTACATCTTACATAGCTCATTTGGCTATCTCATTACAATGCAGCAGAATATAACAATAGCATGGGATCCTTCATCTTCAAAGTGCCACAGGAAGGCATGTTGGTTGTAGACTTGTAATCCTAATCATTAAACTTCACTAATATCAAACAAACCTGCAACATAACAAGTTACAGCCACAAGGGTCAATACATTTGAATTGTATTGGCAAGTGATACTATGGTACTATAGTGGAGTCTATCATCTATATGCATTTGGCTAAGTGGAGCTTAGGCTTGCATTGCTCAAAATAGGTTTTCCTTATCATTTGAAAACACTAAGTTTTTGTTTGACAAAAATCACCCAAGGCATCTCCCAATATAAATTGGTGATCTTTCAACCCTTGTTCAACCACAAGTTTTTAACTTAGAAATTGGGATGAGGAAATTCTTGATAGATTCCATGTCTTGATGCTCAAACTGTCCTTTACCAGGGACATGGCTAAGTACTTAGATTTTACACTCTGCAGAGGTGGTGCACTTTCCCCACAAGACTTGGTTTCACCAAGACAAGATCTTTCAGAAGCCTTCCCTTAGACCAGAATGGACGCATTCCAACCTATCATCCCCTACCACCAACTGTCCATTTGGCTAAGTTATTGCAACCTATATGATCCAGGCAGAGCCCATAATGCCAAGTGGCTGCACTTGAAGCTTCTCAACATTTGACATCTCAAATCTCTTTGTTCCTAGGTGGCCATCCACAAGTGAGATACACAAGTTAAACCATATAAATGGGCCTTGTGAACCACTCAACACAAACTATTACTTCCATTCCACCCAGGTGATTCATTCACTTAGTTGTTTTATTAAACAAAACATAAGTCCTTGACTTAGAAATAATCCATAGCATGAATATAATCCACCCTTGTTTTCTACTAGCTAAGCTAAGCATGATAGTAGTAGGAATCTTAACTTAGGAAATTTCTACTAAGGTTTCATCTACTAGGATTTCCCATGGCATAGTTTATACTTAGCAAAACTTCCATGCAAGTCCTACTTAGAAATATCACTAATGCATCGTGAAAATAATGGGACAAAAAGTATGAAGCATCACTTGCCTTGTTGGTAGAGAATATAAGTTCACTGCTTGTCCTTGCAATATTCACACTCTTCAAATCACTACAATTCAATCAAGCAAGCCACAAATTCAATCTATCACTCAAGCAACAACACATAAAATGATAGAAGCAAAGCAATGCATGCAAGCATGCCAAAGATTGATTTATTTGAAAAAGTGGTTTCTAATGGCTCATAAACATTTTAAAACACCTAATGGTCATTTTATAAAGTGGCAAAATCATTTGTAAAAGTTTTCACTTCATAAACCATTTTTAAACCAAGTCATTATTTTATGTGGTTGGAAAAATGATTTTAATAAGGCAACAATCTATAGGGTTCACTAAATATGTTTTCAAACATAAAACTTGGTGTTTGGGGTCAGAGAGTTTAAATTAAAACATTTCCCAAAAGGTTTCTTCCAAAAGCATTTTAAACAAATAAACAATATTTTTATTTGACTAGAAATGGTTTAAATCAAAGATTTATTCTTTTGCTTCACCAAACATATTTTTGAAACCACCAATTTATTTCTATGGTCAGTAGTTTCAAAACAAACCATTTGCCAAATATTTCATCTCAAAATTTATTTTAGAACAAATTTTATATTCTAAACATGCATACACAAGTTTCTGCAAAAACAATCAATTTAACAGAAGCATTTTACTAAACACAGTGCATGGTCAGAAATTACTTGTCTTGCTGATTCCATTGATATAAAATTTGCAAAATTTGGATGTGTGGTTTGAAAGTTATGAATTTTTCAAATTGGAACATCTAATTGACAAGTTTCTGTTTTTTATAAACAGGCAGGGCCACGTGGCGTGTTCTTATTCGTTTGTACCGCTTTGTGCGGATCGTGCAACGAGAGGCGTTGGATTTAAAGCAGATCATGTGGCTCAGAAGCAAGCGTACCCCTTCGCTTAGTCAATCTATCGTGGCCACGCGATCAAGATCCTACGGCGCTAAGTACGCTAGCCATCAAGTGGCGGCGCTGGCGGCGGCAGGTGGTGGCGCTGGCTCTGGCTACAGTGTTGCGGTGATTACAGGAAGCAAGGGAGGAAGGGGAGTGGCTCACCAGGTTCGCGGGGTCGCGGTGGTGCTCAAGGTGGCCGCAGGATTGACAGGGGCGCACGGTGTTGGCTCGAATCGCTCGCCGGAGTTCGTGTCCGCGTCGGGCTCGTCCTGTTGAAGATGATGGCAAAGGTACGGTGCACGCCAGAGAGAAAAGGAAGTGTAGTTAGATGCACGGGGTCACGACGAGCATGTGAGTGTGAAGGATAGGGGTTAGGGCGGTCAGATTCTTACCAGAGGTTTCGGTGGTAGTCGATGGTGGTGCTCTTTTCAAGACGAAGGCGAGTGTCCAGAGCATGCGCAGGCGAACTGGAGCTGCTGGGATGTGCGTCTGGATCCTGTGAGCGTCCTCGAGTGGTCGAGGAAACGAGGGGAGGCGAGGAGCTATCGGAATTGCTCGGTGAGCTCACCGGAGTTAGTGGCGGTGTAGGGTGAAATTGAGTAGCCCGGGGGCGCACTGGGGTGGGGAACTGAGGGGGAACAGAGAGGAGGGAGAGGCAGTTAAGAGGGAGTGATCACCGATGGGGGTTACTCGGCCAGTAAAGCGAATTCACGCCAGCATTCAACGGCAGTAATGGCCAGAGAGGGGGGGGCGCGGTCAGCGGCGGGTGAGGACAACGGTGAGGTGGCAGTGGGGTCGCCTGGCAGCGAGAGAGAGAAAAAGAAAGTGGGGTCCACTTCTCAGTGACCTTGCGGGTTCTATTTTGAGTGAAAACGTTTCACTACAGGGGTGAGCAGGTGGGCTGCTGATGGGCTTAGTGGGCTAGGTTAGTTGGGCTGCTCCTATTCCATTTTTTTGATCTGATTGTTTTTCCTTTTTCCATTTCTATTAATCTGTTTTGGTTTTGTTTAATTAATTCAAACTTCAATTTGATTTCAAACCTCAACTAAAATTTGTATAGATTCATATACTGATTAATAAAACATTCTGAATTCAATTTTGGAATAAACCTTTATTCTTTTTGGATCTTTTAATTATTTAAATTAGGCCCTTGTATTTAATCAAATAAGGTTTAATAATATTTTCAAACACCATTTGAATTTCTAAAACCTTCCAAATCTTTTCAGTAGGTTTTTATTTGATTGAATTATTTGGAAAAGTTTTTAATATGATTTATTAATCATTTAAAAATAGGATTTGTCTTTATTCCAATAGGATTTGGTTTATGCCATTTTATTTTATTTTGGAAAAATCTTTATCCTTTTATTTTTATTTGGATTTGGATTATATTCATTCCATTTGCTTATGGATTTGGCCAAGATTTGATTTGGTCTTTAAATATTCATTATTTAATATTTCTTTCTTCATCTTATGAAATCCATATCTTTTTATTTAGGGATCCAAACTTGGTGATTCCAATTTGTAAAATATTATTTAATATTTGTTTATCCTTTTAAATCCCTTTAGGATCATTTGCTCATCATTTGGTATGGATTTCTAGATAAGTGCTTTATTAACTTTGGAAATTCAATTCCCTTATCTTATTAAATTCATAAGATTTTATTTATGGCTCAAATTAAGTGAAACCAATTTCTATGGCTTTATAATATTTCTATTTGTCTTTCTTGATCATTTGTAAATGTTTGTTGACAAACTTTTATATGGATCAAATCTATAATCTTAGAGATAACTTGGAAATGATTTCTTCCATTAGGGTTTTTAGGGTTTTGGTTTAATTTTCCAAGTGTTTAAATTTCAAGATACATTCATTGAGGAATGCACTTCACTAGATTTGAATTTAGTTAGATTCAAACTTTAACCAAAGTTTGTTCAAGATGGGATTTTAAGTTTCCATTTAGAAACAAAAGTTTCTTTTCACCCTGATTTTCAACAAATATTTATTTTGTTTATTTATTTTTCACATTACAAGATTTGGAAAATTTTGGGATGTGACACCATCTTATCATCTTATCATCAATTCTAGAGTACATGGTTCAACACCAAAACCTCCACTAGCACCCTGGTTGCTTGGGGAAGCCATCCAGGAGCACCAGAAGATGACCAAGAGCTAGGAGGAGCAGGCTTACCAAAAAAGAAGCAGTAGCAAATTCAATAGATCAAGTCAGGAGATAAGAGGAGAGGGTTGGCACCAACAGTGGATCAATAATAACCACAAGAGAAACCATAACTCCAAAACAACAGGTTATCCATCTAAGATCATGCCTTTGTATCTGTTCTTATTATTACATCTTAGAAAATGGATGGGGCAATAGAAAATCCTCAGATCTGTACTCAAATGGAGTACAAGATCATCATTGGATAGTTTTCATAAGCAAGCAGTAACTGTTGTATACAAA
The DNA here is from genome assembly GCA_023614405.1 of Avena insularis. Taxonomy (NCBI): domain Eukaryota; kingdom Viridiplantae; phylum Streptophyta; class Magnoliopsida; order Poales; family Poaceae; genus Avena; species Avena insularis. The sequence goes on along the minus strand of CM042691.1, from coordinate 37,147,424 downwards.
CATCATCGAAGCCTCAACCTTTGCATCCTAGGCAGGGCTAAGGAATGAAGGGAAACATTTATATTAACCTATGCTTCAGACCAGCATCACAAGCATTCAGGTTTAAAAGAATTTTGCTTAGCTGTATAAGCAGCAGATCATCCTACCTGAGATTATATTGTGCACATTCTTGTATAGAAGCACCACAAAAATAATCAGAGCAAGAGGAGCCGTTAAAATAGTGTATCCATCAGCACATCATAATTGTTGTGACCTACTACTATGTACACTCCAAACAGGCATCACAGTAGCAGGTTTCCAACAAATAAAGCCACCCAAAATAAGCTAGCAGAATATTCAGGTTTTCAAGCCATTCAAAGATATTTCAAATAATTTCTATAGTTAAAATAACCAGAGATCATTTCAACTTTTATTTCTGACATCATGGACAGATAAGATTCATCTAGACCTGCTTCTGAAAATAAGAATTCAGTTAAACTAGGAAAACATCATATACACATTTACTTGATGAAAGCTAGGTGTGTCCATTGTAATTACACACAATATATTCTATGTAAAGGATTTATTAATATCAACAATTTTAGCTACAACTACAATTAAAGCTTAATCAGGAAAACCAAGACTCAGCCAAAACATTTAATTACATCAGGAAAAAATATCAAGAACAACCAATAACTTGAACAATAAATAAATATATCAGGTAATAGGTGTAGGACCTACTTATATCATGCATATGTGTGAATCAGATAGTCATCTTGCATACACATGGACATACTGGCTACCTACATTAGATATCATAAGTACACATATTTAAGATATGTAATATGGATGCATAAAACCATCAAGAATCAAGAAGAATTGAATATCAAGCTAAAATTATTCAAACACCAGAATGACTATACTGTAATTTAAAAAAAACTAAGAATCAACCAAGCATCACATTAATAAGATCAATGGAACCTAGCTATATAGCAGATAAAGCTATATAAGAAATGCATGCATTTTTAGCATGTTAACAGAACCAAATAGCCACCATGTATATGCTACCAAACGTTAAAAAAATATGTGTCTAGCAATACAAAATGTATTCTCTATTGTCAAAGAAAGGTGCTGAGGACAGCACAAGTGTCCTTTAGGCATACTTGAGTATGTACTTGGCCAAGACCATGCCTTGTTAGTGTTCTAGGAGTACACCAGGTATAAAACAACATAAAAATCATCTAAATAAAACTTCACACTACAATTGAGACATCATTTGGGCAAGTTCCATACTTGTTCAAGGGTAGGCCATGCAACTTTAGTTGTGAGATAGCACTAATACCAATTTGACCAATGTTCTATCCTCATCTTTATCACCTAGTATATACTAAGAAGAACATCATCATTATCTTATACTAGAAAGTCACTGTCATAAGCAAACCTGGGAGTTCACTAGTAGTACACCTGGACACAGATTTTCATCATAGATACTGATAACAAACACACCACCATACAAGAAATTGACACCATCATTCAACATAACCATTATCAAAAGAACTACTAGAAAAATGCTAGCTAATGCTAAATCAATTGTATGATCGTCAAAACTAGCTAAATCAAGCAATGGAGTATATTCCATGGATCGGAACCTAAACAAAAAGGGGCAATTGTCATACCTCACTACAAAAGAGAGAAGGAGGAGAGGTAGAGAAAGGCGTACCAGGGATTTTCGACGATGACCTCAAAGAGGCAGTGCCCGCGCGGTCAGAATGATGCCAACCCGAAGAAGCCTTCAACACCACATCAATGGCCCCGTAGTTCCAATGTCGGGGTTGCATCTACTGCCGTCCCACCGGCATCATAATATAAGAAGAATAACCACAGCTTCACCACCATCAGATCACCACCAACATAGCACCAAATCACCCCGAACCCCCATCAGGCCATCACAAGAGTACAGTAAAGGAGGGTACTGAAACCCTAACGCCAACCCATGGAAAAGGGCGAGTGATTCCTAGATTTACTTCCAATTCGAATGGGAGGGGCTGGGATAATAGAGTAGGGCGGAGCTCCGGCGAGCGCCAGCGGTGACCGCTATGGTAGAAGCCACCGGAATCGGGTAAGCAGAGACAACCTCGAGCAGAACCAAGAGGGAAACGAGAATGCGAGCGTGGGGTGAGGTGTGCGTAAGGTGAGGGAATGGGCCAGGGCCTAGGTGACCTCGAGCCAGACCCAATTGGACCAGGTCAACCCAAGTGCCCAACCAAACGGACCAGGTTAAGTAGGATGAGAAACAAAATAAAATAAAATAAATAAACTACCAAAATGATCCTGAAAATATTAAAGCTCTAGAAAAATATAAAAAAATACATATAGTATATCAAAATGTTCACAAAAATAATATCTACCTAATAAAAATATAACTTTATTTATTTAAAATAAATATAAAGCAAATAAATCTTAACACCATTACATCCTAAAGTAAAATCTCATAAAATAAGGAAAATCCTAAAAAAATAAATAAAAATCATTTTTGTGTATAAAAATAAATCCACTATTTTATAAAAATACTAGCTCAACTCTTTTATAAATGAATTTTGAAGTAAATATTTAAATACATTTAACCCTTTATGGAATTTTATAAACATAAAAATAATACTTAAAAATTAAATAAAAATCATTTTTAAGGTCTTGAACAAATATGTTACACTATAAAAATATTAAATATATCATCAGAAAAGTCTTTAATATTTTAAAAAGTAAATCCTTATCTAATACCTATTTTGTGAATTCTTTAAAAACAATTGTTAAGTAAGAAATAATCACAATTCTTATAAAACCTTGAGAAATTAGTGTATTTGTACTAATTCCAATCCCATAACTTAAATTCATAATCAAACTTAAGTATAACTTTTAACTTTAAAATATTCTTTTAAAAATCTTATTAAAAACCCTTTTAAATAAACATTGGATATCACTCATATATATATAATATGGTGAATAATCATTATATCTTAACCACTATTAACATAACTTCAAATTCTAACAAATCACTAAAATCATCTAATTATGCTTCCATTAAATAAATACATATTATTTTCATAATGGCAAAAAAATTAATCTAATCATTCACTTAAATATAAAGTGAATAATTCCACATCTTAGTTATACCTATCATAAATCTAAAACATGGGAATAATTAAAACATATTACATCTTAAGTTTACTTATGTTTTTATAGTTAACTTTGGTCTATATCAATTAAGACATAAAGCATATCAAGTCCAAACTAATCAATCAAACACCAAAAGACATTCATCATGTTCTATTAACAATAAAGATTGTTTAAACCTTAGAAAGGAAATCTTTTCTTCAAATGTTATTCTTTTTTCCACTTCAAACAATAATCTTATAATAAATTCTTCAATTCTTAACAACTCAATCCCAAGGATGTTTATCAATAGTCACCAAATGAACATTAACCATAATCATATTATTTTATACTTTACTTGTATATGTTGGATTGTTAACCCTTGAGTTCCTTATAAAGGTCCTTACCTATAAAGTTAAATTTAAAGATAAACCAACTCTTAAAAGAATCACCTAAATTCACTACACCCAGGGCATTGGGGATTCACTTTGGGAATTTTACAAAATGCATATCATTACTTATGCATAACTGCATCTTGCTTCTTTAAACATTAGTCCTTACCGGACGAATAATGCTGATTTCAGATATTGGATCTTATATCGTCTCGAAGACCGTGAGTGCATAATCTTGCAATCACAAAAGGCAAGTTCACACTTGCTCATGTCCTTTGATTATTTTCTGTAAAGTATTTTGCAAATCCAGTGTTGTCATCACCTGCATTTGAAAAAGGTCAGAAAACACTATTTTCATAATAATATGATTATAGGTTATTTACCATGAGGTAATAACCTACTATGAAAGTTTCGGTGGTAAAGGAACATAGCATCTAGGAATTAACAACCAATGTCGCCAATGATTCTAGCGCCATATATTACGTGTTAACCATGAGATTTGGAATGGGACAGAGAAGTCAGCTGTATCCTTTTCCTCTTGTATGGAGGCAAGACGACCTTAACGTGACGTTGTGATTCCTTGTGTGGATCCAACATATGGGTGGGCACCCTTACGCCCCACACTTTTGGTGTCTAGATTATCTATGGATGGTGTTTAGTGGATGGACCATTTAATATGGCACTTGCTAGGGCAACACCAGGTCATAGAGTCTTCGGGAACTCATCAGGGTTTTAGCCTGCCCAAAAGGAGGCTTAACGGAGGCGAGCCGGCCTCGAAGGATCGCGCAGACATATGAGGTCGCGGGGAGGGCAGTGATTGGCTTGGATCTTAGTCTGGGCCTCATACCAAGGAAGTATGAACGGGTTGGCCGCTGGGATGTGCAACAAAGCTAAGATCTCTCATGGTTAAAGTAACGCACCTCTGCAGAGTGTAAGAACTGTAACTTGTTACTCCCTGTTTCGGGAAGGAGCTGCGAACGCTGCGGGAAAGGAACTCCATGAAAGTTCTGGTAAACCCGTGAAGGATGACGGACATAGCTTTTCAGGATAAAAGCCACCTTTGAAGAAATGTTTACGAAAACTTGCATTGCCTACGACCTATGGTCTGTGGCTGTAGATATAGTGCATCAAACACTCCTTTTCTAGTGAACTTGCTGAGTACGCTCGTACTCAAAGTATCTTATTAACCCTTGCTAGGTTCTCAAGCCAGTACAGACGATGTCTACATCAAGTTATGCTACAGGAGCCATCATCAAAAGCTTGAGCTCTTCAATGAAGTCAAGGAAGTCGATATATACATCAACTCAAGTGAAGACGAAGTCACTGATTAGATAAGAATATAATCTCTAGCCATAGAACCTATTTCTGTAGTGTATTGCAATAGCAGCAATGCCAAACCAATAGTTTAGATACTAGCCTTATTAGTATGATAATTTTTGATTTGTTTATTTCTGATTCTTCTTTGGAAGAAGTTTCCTTCTCTCTCTTTAACCTAGAGTGTTCTCTGGATCTTGTGTAAAGAGTTGAGTTGTAACCTATAGTCATGTCTTGGACCTGCTGTGTTTCTGTTGTACCACTCTGAGGGATGTAATACTAGTGAACGATGTTTCATTGGTGTTATGTCAACGACTATAGTGTACTACATCATGCACTGGTATGCTAGGTCACCGCACATATCTACTAAACAACATCGAATACTTAAGTGTGTCTCCCCACGGTTCGTGAATTATGCAGACATGACCGAGACTCTTCTCCGATCAATAACCAATAGAGGAATCTGGAAATTCATATGGCTCCCACATATTTCTACGATTACTTTGCGATCGAATGAACCACTTATATACGATACCAATTTCCCTTTGTCTCACGATAGTTTACTTATCCAAGGTCTGATCGTCGGTATCTCTGCATATCTAGTTCAACCTCGTTACCGATAAGTATTATTTTATTGTTCCCGTGATATGTGATCCCTTGTGAGCCAGTCACATGCTTGCAAGATAATTGGAATACATTCCACCGAGAGGGCCTAGAGTATATCTATCCGTCATATGGATGGACAAATCCCACTCTTGATCCATGTGCCTCAACACATACTTTCCAAACACTCAATGCCACCTTTATAGCCACCCAGTTACGGTGTGGTGTTTGACGTCATCAAAGCATCCATCCGGTGATGGTGATTAGCATGATCTCATGGTCAAAGGAATTAGGTTACTATGTATCAGAAAGCTTATAGCAAACGAACTATTTAAATGACTTGATCTTTATGCTAAGCTTATCTATAGGAGTATGTCCATCACACCATTCTCCTAATGATGTGATCTTGTTGTTAATAACATCTCAATGTTCATGATCAATAAACCATGATCATATATTAACCAACAAGCTAGTTTAACAAGAGGCTTTACTAGGGACTCTTTTATGTTTACAAATCACACAAGTATTAATGTTTCCGATTAATACAATTATAACATGGTATGTAAACATTCATCATAAAGATGAAGATATGATAATAACCACTTTATTATTGCCTCTTGGGCATATCTCCAACATTATAGCCCTACCAATGATTAGAATGTCCAACCGGAGAGTAGTTAAGAGTAGTATCATGAAGAGAGGATATTTATATGAGAGAGTGTTCACTAGTGAAAGTATGATCCCTAGGCCTTGTTTCTAAACATTGAAACACCGTTTGCATCTAGATCTGTTGCATGTTTGCTTGCTTTAGTCTTTACCTCACCGTCAAGCTATTTTCTGGCAGCGTTACCACTTGTATTTCGCTATCTCTTCATCGAACTAGTGCATCTATACACCGGACAAGTGTATTGGGTGTGTTGGGGAAACAAGAGACTTCTTATATCTTGATTGCGGGATTGTTTGAGAGGGAATACCTTTGACCACTTCCTTCCTGAGTTCGATAAACCTTGGGTAATCCACTTAAGGGAAACTTGCTGCTGTTCTACAAACCTTTGCACTTGGAGGCCCAACAACTGTCTACAAGAACATAAGTGCGTAGACATCAGTGGGCCACACCTGCCCTAAGCACGGCCCAGGGGGCACCCGTGTTTAGGGGGTGTGGCCCCCCTGGGGCCCAGCTACGCCTCCCCTTCTAGCTTCCTTCGTCTTCTGGGAAAATATAATTTTCCAATATTTTTCTGGTATTTTTATGATCTTCGCGAAATTGCATCAAAATACCTCTTCTTCCATCAGAATCCTGACTCCGGCAGTTCATCCTCCAAGAATCATCCAACATGCAAAAACAGAGGAAAAGACATAAGTAAAACCTCATAATAAGACATATATCAATGAATAGAAGCAAATTATGATATAGAATGGTGATGCAAATTGGACGTATCAATCGCCGCCGGAGGGGAGCTAGGCGAGCGGGACATAGGGGAGTGGCGGGGTGGCATGCCGGTGAGAAGGAAGGGGGAGGACTAGTTGCATTGTAGGTCATGCCGGCGAGTGGGATGTAGGGGAGGGGCGGGGCGGCCTGCCAGCGAGCCAGGACAGGGGAGGCCAGGCTCCACGGCAAGTCACCCCGACGAGCGGGACATAATAGTAAGTACATTTTTCTTCTGTTCACTTTCCGTGCATCGTTGTTCTTCCTTAGGACTTTGCTTTTAATTTTGTGGGTGTATTTTGCCATCTAGATTCTCTGATGGTGACAGATGAAGCATGTAGCATTTCTATCACTTTGCACCTTGGGCTTGTGTGTTATTGTAGTTTTATATAGTTTATTTTATGAGCAGTCTTATTGGAAATTTGTGATGATTTGGATAAGGATGAGTTGTATGTATGATCCTAGACTAGGAAGTTATGCTTAGAATTCATTGGTTTACATCCGTAGGCAAGTGTCACGTCTGACTCGGCGGTGTATAGAACACAAAAGTTTAGAAGAAGTAGAATCCCTTTCTTAAGATGATCCAATAGCTTTTTTCGTTTTAAACAGTGGCAATTTGCAAGCCATGTAAAGTGTACTTCCTACGTTTTAAAGTCGGGGCCGTCGGCGTAGGCCACGAGCCGGGCACCCCACGAAGTTGGCGTTGGCATAGGATTGCCATAGGTAATGCTCTCGGCATAGCTTTAATAGCTACGCCGACGACATTACACTTGTCATAGCTATTTTTCCCTTTATCACATTAATCTTAAAAAATCATAACTAAATTATTCTAATTCACAAAAATACAAATAATATATCAAAATTTACAAAAAAACATCTATCTACACTCAAATATTACACATTTGTAAATAAAAATTAACTAAAACATAAAAAATTATATATATATATAGTTTGAAACGGGCATAAGAAATTCAAAAACGACCAAACAATGTAAAACCTTCACGTGGTGTAAAATTATATGATGTAGTCGCAAAAAAATATCAAACTTGGAATATTGTAAATATCACAAAAAAAACTTCTCAAAATAAGCTATCATGTTCGAGGTTTCATGACTTTCAAGCCAAACGACCAATGTTATGGCTAGAATAGTGGCATAGTTTGTGATAATATACTCATATTACGCACACATGTGTATCTTAGGATGGCTTACAATTTTATAGGAGGAAGTTTTCCTTTTCATCATAGAAAAAGTCATTTTTCATTTTCCGAGTGCCAAAAACGGTGTGTTTTGTGAATCGACCACCAAATGAAAGTTTCACATTAGTACTACCCCATTTTTCAAAAATATTAGACCATCTTATATGGATAATTTCCTAAACGGGGTATCTTCAACCTTTCTGTCCACCCCTCATGAAAAAGACAAATTTCTGCTGAATCGGTAGGAAGTCTATCAGATTTTAACTACAAGTACATAATTTAATGCTCATGGTTTTTTGAAAAAATCGTTTTTAGGTTCACAATATGCTATTTCATCAGAAATCCACTACAAGTTTAGCAAGCTCAGCCTCGGGCTAAGAATCTTCATACCCGTCGTTTTGACCATAGTTTGAAACGGACATAAGAAATTCAAAAATGATCCAAAAAATATAAAACCTTTGTGTGGAGTCATATTATGTGATATAATTGCAAGAAAAAATATCAAACTTGCAATATTATAAATATCACAAAAAAACCTTCTCAAAATAAGCTATCATATTCGATGTTTTATGGCTTTCAAGCCAAACGATCAATGTTATGGCTAGAATCGTGGCATATTTTATGATAATGTTCCCATATTATATACATATGTGCATCTTGGGATGACTTACAATCTTGCAGGAGAAAGTTTTCCTTTTTATTACACCAAAAGCTATTTTTCATTTTCCGAGTGCAAAAAACGGGTATTTTGTTAAGCAACCACCAAATTAAAGTTTTAAATTGGTACTATACCATTTTTCAAAAATACTAGACCACCTTATATGGACAATTTCTCAACTGGGATATCTTAAACCTTTTCGTCCACCCTGAAAAAGACAAATTTCTGCCAAATCGGTAGGAAGTCGGTCAGATTTGAACTACACGTACATGATTTAATGTTCATGATTTTTTGGAAAAATCGTTTTTAGGTTCACAATATGCTATTTCATCAGAAATTCACTGCAAGTTTAGCGGGGCTCAGCCCCAGGCTCTTCATGCCCGTCGTTTTGACCATAGTTTGAAACAGACATAAGAAATTCAAAAACAATCCAAACAATATAAAACCTTTGTGTGGTGTCATATTATGTGATATAGTTGCAAGGAAAAAATATCAAACTTGCAATATTGTAAATATCACAAAAAACCCTTCTCAAAATGAGCTATCATATGTGATATAGTTTCATGGCTTTCAAGCCAAACGATTAATGTTATGGATAGAATCGTGGTATAGTTTGTAATAATTTGTCCATATTATATGCACATGTACATCTTGAGATGGCTTACAATTTTGCAGGAGAAAGTTTTTCTTTTTATTGCATCAAAAGGACATTTTTCATTTTTTGAGTGCCAAAAAGGGTGTTTTGTGAAGGAACCACCAAATTGAAGTTTCACATTGGTATTACTCTTTTTTCAAAAAAAAACTAGATCACCTTACATATAAAATTTTCCAACCGGGATATTTTAAACCTTTCCATCCATCCCTTATGAAAAAAACAAATTCCTACTGAATTCGCACGAAGTCGGTTAGATTTGAACTACACATACATGATTTTTTAGAAAATTCACTCGTGATTTTTTGGAAAAAATCTTTTTAGGTTCACAATATGATATTTCATCAGAGATCCACTGCAAGTTTAACGAGGCTCAGCCCCGTGCTAAGAATGTTTATACCCACTGTTTTGACCATAGTTTGAAACGGTCATAAGAAATTATGGCTCGAATTATGGCATAGTTTGTGATAAGATAACATGGATATTATATTTGGGTTCCTCTTATTTTTTTGATCGATTTAGACATATTATTGTCAAATTCCAATTTACGGATTTAAAGATATTAATTATTCCATATTAAATAGAAAAATAAAAAAATAAAAATAATTTTATTTGTATTCGTATTTAATAATATTATTACTTATTCATTGTTGTTTACTTAAATAATTGTTTGTCATTTAAAAAAATAAAAATGTGTAACATAATAATATAAGAGTTAATAGGATTGATAAGATAGTGTTGATAACTAGGTATAAATTCGCGAAAACTCGTCCGAAAGGAGCGGAGAAGTTAATTAAGCGTGATAAAGATGGAATAGTGTGAGGATGGGCGACTGACTGAAAAGATTAATAAAGGTTGTAATTTGATCAAGGATTAAGTATAATTAGTGTTAAAAATATTCAAAATGAGAGATTAACGAGTCAGACAATTTAAAAATTAAAAAAAGGAAAACAAATTTATAACCGGCCTTTAGGCTATACCGATGACAACTCCTATGCCGACGGCCAAAAGTGCCTACGCCGACTGTGGCTACACCGAGGGTTGCCCTCGGCACAACCTGTGCCGATGACATTTTAGGGTTGTACTGATAGCAGCTGACCCTCACCGCATCACAGTTTTCGATGAATGGGTGAAATGCGGCATTCTAGGGCTGTCTAGCCTCTATATGTGCATGGTTACACTACAAAAGTGTGTAGTAGAGCACGAGCAGTACGTAAGATACGACAAAGTGAATCATAGCCTCTATATGTGCATGGTTACACTACAAAAGTGTGTACTACAGCACGAGTAGTATGTAAGATACGACAAAGTGAATCACGGTATTTTGAAAAAATGACGAAAAATATATAGTACAAAGAAGATTCTAAAACATACTACTCCCTCTGTCCAGAAATAACTGATTTGGTTTTATTTAAATTTAAATGTATATGAACGTATTTTAGTGTATACTGAATCTAAACAAACTCAAATCAGTTATTCCTAGACGGAGTGAGTATATAAATGGCATCAAAATCTCAAATCTTCACACCACTTAGTACCGAATTGTGAATTATTTCGCTAATTTACAGTCTCGTCCAAGATAGAAAAAATACACGATCAAAAGATCACGTGCAGGTTATCTAAGCAATATTGAGGAAGCCACGTCAACCATTTACGAAACTACCCATTTATAAGAATTATGTGCAAAAGGAGCCCTAAAATGGTCAACCGTTAAATGCTTCCATAATCCAAGTACACGGCATGCAATTTTGTAAGTCCAGATATCTAATGGAGTCCCACTCTGATTATCCTTGTTGAGTGCTCCGTTCCATCTACCTTGCTCTGATGTGACGACTCATCATGCAAGCAAACCAAAGAAGATCTCTTTACACACAAAGGTGCAGGATGTATATTCAACAAAAAGCTACTTTTTCCGGACCATATTAATTGCATCAACTTTGTCTAAATACAAATATATCTAGCCTAAATAATTAACTAGATATATTCGAATCTAGATAAAATTGAGACCACTGATATAAACCGAAAGAAATACTCTCAAAACTGTCTTATTCTTAGTAAGTGTTTGATGTAGACTTGTAGTATCATTTCTCTTTTCTCATTCTACTCCATTCACTTTCAAAGAAAAGGCACCTGAAAATATATCAATTCTTATTTACAAATGATGTGAAAGGTGCTTGGAGGAGGTGATGTGGCAGATTTGTTCTACATCTAATCGGGTTGCGACAGGTGTCTGATGCGGCCATCATGTTCGCATATAGTGGGTTTTCTTAAAAGGCAGGACATTGTCTTTCCATGGATTGATGCATATATCAATTTTATTTGCATTATAAGAGTCTGGTTAACATCGGTATTATGGGCATATATAGTAGTATTATATATGCTATTAATTTATCTATTATAGTTAACTAACGCTTATTTGTTTACCCGACATGAAATGAAAAATCCAGGCTCGATGTGGCTGTGCCTCCTTTTTCCTGCGATGATTTCTTCTGCCTCCTTGATAGTGCCGATGTCAATATCTTGACTCTGAAGTTACTTGAACACTTTTAGATACATGCCACATTAAAAAAAATCCCATGAACTCATTTGTTATCTTCACGTGGCTTAGTGACTACGTAGATATACCATCAACTCCTTTTTGCTAGAGCAAGTTACGTGCCTATTAAATTGTTAGATATATACATTTTTTTGTGGGGTGTTACGTGCCTATCTACTCTAACCGCTCTATTCTAGTTAGTTGTGTATTTAAAAATCGATTGCTACAACGTATTGTTTCTTAGGTCGTCCTTAGCCTCTCTCCAATACATTGCATCTTAGTGCTATATTTAAAAAACAAGTACCCAACGAACAACATTATAAGCAAATTGTTGATGTGACGCTATATTAAATGAAGAAAGCGATTGACTATGTATCTTACATACTACTCCCTCAGTTTTTAAATATAAGATGTATAGCTTTTAGCACGAAAACTAAAGAATGAACATGGAGGGTAAGGTACGCAAGTTTTAGGCAAGATTACACCTCATTAATTGGCATGAGAAAATAAAGGAGCTTACTTGAGATAAGAAAATGCAACCGAATTCCTAAACCAAATATCGAACCGAGTGTTTCAATGCAATACACCTTATATTTTGGATTTTTTCTCAAAAACTTATACACATTATATTAAGGAATGGAGGAGTAGTTAACATACCGTCGTGGTGGTATCACGGCATATGCCATGGGTAGGCTAAAGTTGGGGCCGATGGACGTGGAGGAATCCGGGTAGGGATGATGTAGTGAAGACCGCACTCGTATGAACAAAGAGAAATACAATGTATATTGGATTGAAGATCTCAAGTGGAGATAACACCTCATTCTACATATCTAATCTCTTATAATCTTGCCATACTTGTGGTCTACAATCATGCTCCTTGAGCTGTATCTCCTATGCTTCTATCTAGATCTCTCTGTGAGAGTGGAGGAAGAGGAAAAAGGAGAGCTCTCAGTGAGCAGAGAGGGGAGGAGCCCTTCGGGGCCTCTCTTAGAACGATCCCCCCGGTGCTCCTTATAAAGGGGAGCCCAGGGGACAAGACTTGTTCCCCACGCTTGGCATCTATGTAGCATATTCCTGGCATCTATCTAGATGCTCAGCATATGCATTGGCATCTTTGGAGATGCCATGGCATATTCCTTAGCATATCCTTGGTGCCAAGGGCATATTCTCTAGCATCTTCTTGATGCCAAGGGAATATTCCATACGCCCATGTGCCAGTCTGAGCCATGGGCGTCCCAAGACTGGCACGAGACTTGTTTGTCTTGTCTTGGGTCGATGGGGCGTTGTTGTAGATGTCGGAGTACGTCTGGATGTGAGTACGGGGGCGTACGGGATGATACAATTCAGCCCGAACGCCCCAGAGAGAGTGGAAATTCGGCCTGAGGGAAGGCTGGTTTGGCCTATCAGAGAAAAGGCCCAGCCGGACTATTTCCTGCTTTAGCCGAATGGGCTGTTTACTCGGCCTGGAGGGGAAAGTCGGCCTGGAGGGAAAGTCGGCCTGGAGCAGCAGAGGCCCAGCCGGGGTGGCGTTCGTCCGGACTGGAAGGGGAGCCCGCGGTGGGCCGAGATTACCGAGGTCGGCCCACCCGGGAGAGGCGCTTGGGCTGGTGGAGTCTGCTGGCGTCGGAGCAGAAGGTTCCCCGCGGTGGGCCGAATCCGGCCCACCCGGGGGAAGCGCTTGAGGCAGGGGGATCGATGTATGCGGGAGCCTCGGCGCGAGGAGGAGATGGTTCGGCGGGAACGTCGCGGGGGAATGGAAGTGGAGTCGCCGAGGTAGGAGGCCCGTGGCGGGCCGACTTAGGCTTAGGTCGGCCCACCCGGGGGTTATTTCTCTTTCTTTGTATTCAGTTCGGCCATGGGGAGTGTGGACTGGGCCGAGATGTCCCTTACTCGGCCCAGTTGCTCTTTCTTGTCTTTTTCCTCTTCTATTTGACTTAATATCCTCTTACTAAATATTCTTTAATTTATTCATGTCGCTTATTAGTTTTTTTATAGATCAACTCTGGGGTACCTGGGGTTATATCCCCAACACATACGATATCTTGCACGAGATCATAGGCAAAAAAATGCTAACCAATCACATGCAACTAAGAACTAAAACCATTAAACGGAATTTCACTTAGAAACAATGCATTGGGATGATCGCCTCCTCTAATATACCCCGACTATGATAACGGCGTCGTAAACCCCAGCTGATATGTCAGGGATACGTGTCGACATAACTCTATGGTGGTTCGTCCCCACCAACGAGTTGTACCATCGTGTGAAGCTAACATATTCAGAAGGTATGCATCCCTCCCTCGTACACCAGTGGGTGTGTGATAGGTACGACCGTATACGAGTAGATCAGAACACAATCATCTAAGAGGAAATAAAAATAAAGCGGAAGCGACATAGAATAAATCTGAGTACGGATCAAGATACAAATACATCATAAGATGTCTAGAACAAAGGAAATAGGCCTTCTAGCAGATCTCAAGCCCCAAAATCTCTATGCGAGCGGGTCGATGATGTCTACGCACTTCTATTACTGTAGACAGTTGTTGGGCCTCTAAATGCAGAGGTTTGTAGAATAGCAGCAAGTTTTCCTTAAGTGGATTACCCAAGGTTTATCGAACTCAGAGAGGAAGTGGTCAAAGGTATCCCTCTCAAACAACTCTGCAATCAAGATACAAGAAGTCTCTTGTGTCCCCAACACAGCCAATACACTTTTCAGGTGTATAGGTGACAAGGTTCGATCTTGTCAATGCCCATTGTTATGAGCTTGGGTTTTGGAGAAGGTGGGGATGCTGGAGACCACGGAACGGTTAGCAAACAAGCAATGCGGGGACACGAAGTTTACCCAGGTTCAGGCCCCCGGAGGGAAAACCCTACTCCTGCTTGTCTACTCTTGATTATGGCGGAACCGAAAGTTACAGGGGTGCGCAAATGCAATCTGGAGTCGATGTGTGTATGTGGTGAGAGGTGCCCTCCTCGCCGTGCCCTCCTAGCCTTTATATAGATAGGCAGGTCTCGGGCGTAGGTCGAGTCGGTTACAGATTAGGGTTTGACCCTTAAAAATTCTATCTACTCTAGTCTTGTTTTCCAAGCATCCTAAGGCGTCATGGGCTTGGGCCACCCAGTATCTTCGCAGGCCGCATATCTTGTAGTGGGCCTTCCTTCGGACTGGACTAGGTATGCTGATGTTGTGTACCCGTGGGGTATAACCATGTCAGTAGCCCCCGAGTGCTCAGTTGAATCGCAGATTCGACTGGGGACTCCTCAATCTTTTAGGTGCAGTTTTATGCCTGTTTATAAGAGAATGGTTTTAGTTTGTAGGGATTGCTGATGGGTGTGTCTGACTCTCCTGACAGATCAGGGACAGTTAACTATCATAGGACAAAACAACACGATCTTCTTCAGAGTTCGAGTTCCTACACTCGAACCTAGAACAGATGCTGGTGTAATTCGACTCAGGCCGCTGAGGTCTTATAGGATTCGAATCCCAGTAGTTTTCGATCGATATACCCAACGCGTCCGTCAGGATTTTCATCGTGTCTGCTCACACGGCGTTTTACTGGCAGAGCGCAGTTAGGTGCGTTACCAGGCCATCAGATGTTATATGTAGGTCTTATATTTTCGTTATAGACAAATCATCCGAAATATTATCATCGCGGAGGTGTTTCGGGTGACCAAGGAGATCGCTTCTCTCTTAGCGTTGGTTTGGGCAAAGTTGCCAGAAAGATTTTGCTGTATTTGATCCGAAGGATCGCAGTCGAAGAATTTATAGGGTGTGTGGCCAGCGCTCCTATTGGGAGTAGCCCCCGAGTGTCTGTTCGAGTCGTAGACTCGAGCAAAGACTTTAGTTCAGTTGTTTTTGGCTTCGGATCCGAAGGACACAATTTTTTCAGATGCTTGAATCAATCCTCCCTATGGGAGTAGCCTCTGAGTCCCTAGTGGAGCCGTAGACTCGACGTAGGACTCGAAGAATCGTCAGTGGTGTAGTACTTTAATCATGTCTCAGGTGCGCGGCCAGCGCTCCTGATAGGAGTAGCCCCGAGTAGTTTTTCGAATCGTAGATTCGAGGAAGTACTTGTTTGATCAGTCGAAAAAATTCTAGCCGTTGCTAGGCTGTTCGATGACGTCAGTGCTGACGTTCGATGACCTCAACTGTCTGTGGCGCCAGAGATGACGTAACAGCACGAACGTGGGTCCCACTTTCTGACTTGAAGTTGACTAGTCATGCGTGATGTGGCGAGAATTACGGCGTCTTCTTGATTTCCGTGCGCAGTGGACGGCATGCGGGCGACGGTCCGCTGCTGTCTTGACACGTGGACAGTTGGATCTGTCCCTAGCGTTAGGGCTTCTGGATGAATGGCTCCTGGTCATCGTCTTCATCTTTATAACCGTGGGGAAAACAGTGATTTGTTTTCATCCTTTGCCATTTCCTTTCTCCGCTGCTTCCATTTTCACGAGCTTTTCCTCACGCGCATTGGACGTTCTCTGATCCTTTCCCTCCTTGTTCGTGCACGCACACCGCCATTGTCGATGCTCCGCCATGGTGAAGTCGAAGAAGGCATCTGCTGGAGAGGGCTCAAGCGCCGCCGCCGCTCGCGTCACTGATGGCGGGTGGAGGCACACGGAGACGCGTGAGGGTGACCTGCGCAAGCTGCGCGACGGGGTTTAATCTCGCAGGACAAGGAGGACATCAAGATCCCCGGCGATGAGGTAATCCCCCGTCCACCCACAGGGTTTCGGGTGATGTTTTTCGCTTTCGTTCTTCGCGGCCTCTCGCTCCCAGTCCACGATTTTCTTCGTGGACTTTTGTTTTTCTATGGAATCCAACTCCACCATCTTTCTCCCAATTCTCTTCTCCACCTCGCATGCTTCATTACCTTCTGCGAGTGCTGGCTCGGTATCGAGCCACACTTTGGCCTCTTCCGGAAGCTCTATTCCGTGAAGAGGCAATCTGGCACCGGCGGGGTCTACCCGCTTGGCGGCTGCATTATTTCCCTCCGATCTTCTGCTCTCTTCTTTTCCTTTTCTATGTCTGAGTCTGTCCAATAATGGCGGAAGAAGTGGTTTTATATCCACGATTCCACAGTGGACGGGTAAAATTTTGGCCTTGCTCCCTTCGACTCCTCCCAGGAGATCCTGGAAGAACCATATCCTAGAGGGCGAGGTGGCAGAGGTAGAGGAGCTCTACCGTCGGGTGGAGGCCCTCCAGATGGTTGCGGAGAAGGAGGTGAATGGTGTGGATATCATCCGCACCTTCCTCAAACGTCGGGTGCAGCCACTCCAGGCGAGGGCACATCCGATGTTTCTTTATACTGGCCGCCACGACCCGTCGAGAGTTTCGGCCAAGGAGCTCTCCAGGAGCGACCTCGATAGGGCTCTTCGGCCGTTGTTGAATTTCAAGGCTAAAGAGGACCTCCCGAAGAAGTCCTTGACCGCCCCCTTCAGCTCTTCGAATCCAGTTCCTCGGGTTTTTAGAACTACGTCCTGCGTGTTGCGTTTATTTTATGATTGATGTCTTTTACATGAATAAGTGCTGCTTAATCACGTTCTTTATTTTCTTTTGTAGGAACTGAAGGTATCTGCCATGGTGCCTCCGTTGCCCGAGAAGTATCCGATTGTGCCGGACAACGAAGTTGTAGACTCCGAGTCTGAGCTTCCGCTGGTGCAGTCGCCAACTCATGATGCCCCCGAGGCGAGCGAGGGGTGGACCCGAAAGCGGGCACATAGTCCAAGTGAGTCTTCGGATGCCTCGACTCCGCCAACGCCTAGGGACCCATTCTTCCTTGTGCGTCATAGTGGGGATGATGGCGCTTCTTCCACACTGTCGTGGTATTGCCGACGAGTACGCCATGGAGGGGTCCTCACAATGCGTGTTTAGAGACGTGGGGTAAGGCAGACGGTTGACGGGTACGAGGTAATACAGCTTACCCAGATTCAGATCCCACGACGGTGGCGGAATCCTACTCCTGCTATAAATCACTATAATGGCAATACGCCGAGTTACAGAGATAGGTTCGTTGTGTGAGGTGTATGTAAATCGATACTAGGTTGTGTCCTAAAGGCTTGCATAGGTCCGACATATATAGTCGTCAGATCCCAGGGTTATAGGGAAAATCCTAGCCGGACAGGTTACGGAGTCCTACACCGTCTATCACTAGTCTTGTGTATCTTGTCCTCCAAGGCTCCGGGTACGCTGGTGACTCCACCGTAGCCTTCCTTTATCCGGCATGGGCCTCCCTTCTGGATCCACCTAACTGGGCCGCCCAGCAGGCCATAGGCCATGCTACCGACTATGGGCCACCCGGGTTAGTCGGATAAGAGACATGTTATGAGGATACCCATATAGCATATCCCCAACAGTAGCCCCCGGAGAACTCCGAGATCTTGCGCCGTCTTGCCTCTTCATGTGGAATGTTCCGTCTAGATGGATGTCGGCAAATCGTCAGGCAACATCTTGTAGTCCTCCCAAAGAACCCTGCAAAGCTTTCTCCGCCTTTGATTAGTAAGTCGGAGAAATGCTGAATCTTCCACCGTACGTTTCCGCTTAGTCGGATTGAATCCGTCCACGCTGGAATCTTCGATGTGACGGCTCATCTACCATGACAGTTATGACGACGTAGACCTAGGTCAGCGACGCCTCGTAACTCACACATGCAGAGAACATAATCATAGCCGATTTTCCCGCGCAAGCAATGCGAACCGTTGGCTGCGACCGTTTGGAGACGTGCCGAAATTACCGCACACGTTCTCGACCACGTCGTCTACGCGGCAACCATCTGATTAACTGCACGAATCTTGACGCAGAGCAGGATAAATAGTAATCGTGGGACACTTGTTACTTTTTCACCTCATTCTCTCGCGTCATCGTCTTCTTCCTCCAGCCGCGCGCCTCCTCGAGCTCTCAGCGAAAACCTCGAGAAACCCTAGACCAATTCTCTGCACCAGTCTCATCTTCCCTCTCCTCCATGGCTAGCAGCAGCTCCTCCCCTTCAATGGCGGCGTCGAGCGAAGCGGCGGCGAAGCCGGCGAGCTCCGTCGTCGTGCCCCCAGAGGGCTTGGTTATCCCTGCATCGGCGGTGATAGAAACCACCGGCGGCGACCATAACTTGGCGGCGCTGGAGCCCCTGGAAGAGGAACCTGACTCGCACAAAGGCGATTGGCGCGGCTCGGACATCACCGGCCGCGACATCCAGGAGATGGTCGTTGAGGGCTATCTTCCTGCGACGGAGGGACTCGTCTGGCGGGCGGCACCGGCCGGCGAGGTGACTCCTTCTCCCCAAGCCGGAGAGAAGGTGTACCTCAAGGCGCAATTGGTACGCGGCGTTTCTCTGCCCATCTCCCACTTCTTCCTGTCCGTCTTGAATCACTTCCATGTCCAACCCCACAACCTCTCACCCAATAGCATATTAGTGCTTAGCAACTATGCGGCACTTTGTGAGGGTTACCTAGGGATTAGACCTAGGTTAGATTTGTTTGTATACTTCTTTACCATCAAGCGCGAAGCCGGACACAGTAGGGAAGAGCTTAGAAACTACGGCACCATAAGCTTCAAGATCTATCCTGGCCGGCGGTTCCCCGACATCGTCGGCCACGAATCATGCAAGAACTAGCAACAGACGTACTTCTACGGCCCCGACATTCCTTTGTCGGTCCGAGAAGTGACGTACCCGGATTTCGTGGATGGAGCTGCCGCCGAAGTCTCCACGTGGCGGTCCCATGCCTCCCTTCCCTCCGACCTCGACGCTTCCCGCGCAATAAGGCGGATCGAGTGGTTTGTAGAGACGGGTCTGACCGGCTTGGACCTAGCCATGTGCTGGTTCATCAGGCGGATCCAACCTCTGCAGCACCGCGCGAAGCTCATGCACGAGTATACCGGCGACCGAAGGGATACCCTCCGGATCTCCGAGGACAACTTCTCGAGCGACTCCGTCAAGTTCTGCCTCAAGGACATCGTCAAGGTGAAGGATAAGAAGCGCGGCTTCACCCTCACCTACGACATGTTCGTAGAGGGGAAGTGCCCAAAGGTAGACATTTATTTTCCGTGTATGATATTACTCCATTTTTTCGTCTTGCTAATACCATCTCATCTAACACAATGACTTCTTACTTAACAGCTTAGCGATCTAGATGAGGGCAACCTGGCTGCCCAAATCTACGATCCGAAGATGAAGGACGTCACGGTCGTGTCCGATGATGATGCTCCATTGGCGTGTAAGCGGAAGGGCTCCACCTCTGACGCTGCCGACGGAGTCAAGAAAAAGAAGACGGAGGGTGGAGCCTCCAAAAAATCGCATACGGAGGCGGAGAAGAGAAAAGCTACCGGGTTGTTTGCCAAAGCGCCACCCCTAGTGTAAGCCTTTATTTCTCCGACATTGTCTCATTTATCTGCCTTATTCCTGTACTTATGCATTTTGCACGTTTCAGGAAGAAAGCCACAACCAGCCTGAAGAAGTCCTCCAAGACTCTTGGGGCTTCTAGAAATATCAAAGAGATGCTGCATCGCGACTCTTCCCCCGCCATCGCCCTGCCACTCTTGCCGTCAAGCCCTCCTACGCTCCGATAAGCTCCCAAGTCCAGGAGGCACCATGCCCTTCCGTTATGGAAGTGGACTCTGGTGCTTCAACCGAGCTTGCTGTTGTCGGCGAGCAGGCGACGCAGGAGAGCACTGCTCTTAAAATGGCTGAAGCTCCGGCTAAGGATGCCATCGGTAGCGGCAAGGCGGTGGTGGGAACTGGTACCTCTGCCGAAGGCGGCGCCTCTACTCCCCAAAAATCAATTGAGTACCCCAAGATAGTTTACCCGGTGCTACTGCCGAGTAACACTGCTATGGTTGCAGGAGGAGTGTCGTCATCTCCGACGTGCGGTCTGGAGGAGCTACTCCGACAAGCAGATATCTTGCAAGGAAACAGTATTTCCTTTGGCAAGCTGCTAGCCGAGAGTGCTACAAACCTCAAGATCATCGCACTTGTAAGTTTTACTTTGCTTTATATATTTCATATGAGTATCCCACTGTAGCCCCCGAGGATGTAGACGGAAAACCATAGGTTTTGCACCTATATGCTCTAAGAGTGACTAAGTTAGAAAAAACTCTCACTGCAGCCCCCAAGCCTTTAGATGGAATGAAATATTCCGACTAGATGCTTTAAGAGTAGCCTAACAGTGTTCATAATTTTCAATGCTGTAGCCCCCAAGCCTCTAGCTGTAATTGAATTAGTTCCGACTAGATGCTTAAAGAAAAGCTAAGCTTTTTTTTCCGAGTTAAAACTTTATATTGTAGCCCCCAGGACTCTAGTTGAGAACTGAACAAGTTCCGACTAGATGCTTAAATAAAAGCTAAGCATATCGCTAAGTTAAAAACTCTCGCTGTAGCCCCCGAGCGTCTAGATGGAATATCTCCGACTAGAAGCTCCAAGCAGACTAAACAACGACTTTACCTTGTATTTTGTTTCCACAGAACGAGAATGCTCGGAGAGGTATGGCCAATGATAAATACTAGAAGATGCGAGTGGATCTTGAAGCCGAAAAGGGTAAAACCGCCTTCTTGAAGGAACAGATCATCAAAAATAAGAGTCTGTTTTCTTATTACACATTTCCGTCTTCATATTGTATCCTCAATCTCCGAGTACTTACTAAGTACTGTGTTTTCTTCGACTTGCAGAACATGTTGCCAAGGCTAAGGACATTGTCGAGCAGTCCAAGCACATCCAGCAGCTGGACAGCGAGAATAAGATCCTTAAGAAGGAGAGGGAAGAAATGCTGAAGATGCACGAGGACTCCATGAAAGTCCTGCAGGACTCCGCCTCCACTGAGATCAATCGCTTGAAGGAGGAGCTTGCGATCCTAAAGCATCAGAAGCAAGCTGCCGATGAGCAAAACCTTCGCCATAGCGAGGCGTTTAAGCTCCTCCAACAACAGAATGAATCCTTGGCGGACGTCGTCTGGCAGGCTAAGGCCAGCATCTTCAGTAAGTGTCCTCCGCCTTGTAGTTCTATAGTCTGGATACTTAGGATTTTTGAACTCATGCAATCGTTGTCGGAATTTTCAGTGCCCATGGGGTTAACCCGTTCGCCTACTTCTGACAAAGAATGCATGGTTCTTGCCGGCAACTTCATCAACACCGCCATTGCCCAAGCCAAGGAGATCACCAAGCCCCTGTAGATTTATATCAAGGCCTCGGACTCTATGGCAAAGTACTCGGAGATTCTGCGCCGAGCCCCCGAGCGTGTAATGAGCTGGAAAGCTTCTTGTGCACGGGATGGCGCAAGGATGGCGCTGTCGATGGTGAAGGCGCACTATGACTATGCTGACATCGATACGGTAACCTCAGGCATTCCCGACGCGGATGATGACGGCAAGGCGATCGATCACGATGCCATCCTATCAGCACTCGTGGGGTATGACACCAGGGTTGCCGAGTTGGTGGATGTTGACGTCTTCGTGCCCAGGAACTTTATCGACAATGCCAACCCAGAATCCTCCGAGTCTCACCATAGCACCGATGCTAAGGGTGACGCTCCGACTGGCGATGATGCGGTTTCCAAGTCTCCTGCACCCAAAGAATGAACAATACTTTGTAATTTCTGTTTCACCTCTGGAATGTGCGCGGAAAAACTTTGCCGATTTAATCCTTAAGGCGGAAAACAATGGTTATGGTATCCTGCTACTTAAGAATTTATTGCCAGTATGTACATATTTTTAAGTAAGTGCTGGCTTATCCATTAATCTGGTTTTTATGCTTGACTTTTCATGAGTCGGAAGACTCGTTGTCGGAACCATGTGCTTAGGTGATGATGCCCAATGGCACTGTCAATAACCTGAGCGAAAAATCGCCGACAACAAGTGCCGAAAGTCACTACTCCAGAATCCACATAAAAACGACAAAGAACGTGTAGACCAGAAAACTTAAGCTAACGCCCGTAGGCGGAATTTTCACAAGCGCAATTGCAAGACTTGTGCATAAAAAGTTTTATATGATCCAGAAATGAACATTAAAGGAGGTAAAAGACTCAGCAAAATGAGTGATCCAAAGAGCTTTATTTCATTGATCATATAAGAGGTACACGATTAGATAAAAAATACTAAGTGTAGAAAGGACGTAGTTGTGCTATGTTCCATGGCCGATCAAGCTCCGGGTAGTCATCATCTGGGTCACGTCGCTTACGCTTATGATCCTTGCTAGGTCTATCCTTGAGCTCACGATTGTCGACAAGGTAATAAGACCCATTGAGCAGCGCCTTGCTTATGATGAACGGTCCTTCCCATGGCGGGGATAATTTATGTGACTTCTTCTGCTTAAGTCGGAGCACCAAATCCCCCTCTTTAAACGAGCGATGCCGAACGCGGCGACTATGGTAGCTGCGTAGATTCTGCTGGTAGATGGCGGATATTTGGCATGCCAAAACGCGCTCCTCCTCGAGAAGGTCCACATCTAGGCATCTGGATTCTTCAGCATCATCTTCGTCATAGGCGGCAACTCTTGGTGCGTCGTGGAGGATGTCGAAAGGTAGGATGGCTTCTGCTCCATATACCATGAACTAGGGGGTGTAGCCGGTAGATCTGTTGGGTGTAGTTCGCAAACTCCACAGTACAGATGGCAATTCTTCCGCTCAGGCTCCAGCTGCTCTATGTAGCGGTGCCTCAAGACGTGGCTTTATCCCTTGCAGAATTAATCCATTGGCTCGCTCAACTTGACCATTGGATTGCGGATGTGCCATAGATGCAAGGTCAAGTCGGATGCCTTTGTCCCAGCAGTAGGCCTCCACTTCTTCGAGTGACAAGTTGCTTCCGTTGTCGGTGATGATGCTATGTGGGAGACCAAATCTCACCACTAGATCCCGGACAAACCTGAGGGCAGTTGCCCCCATCAAGCTTTCTAATGGGTTTAGCTTCTATCCATTTGGTGAATTTGTCAACTGCTACAAGCAGATGCGTAAATCCACATGGTGCCGTTTGCAACGGTCCCACCATGTCCAGCCCCCAGACTGCAAATGGCCAAGTTATTGGTATTGTTCGCAATTCTTCAGCAGGAACATGTGGTTGTCGGGCATAATATTGGCATCCTGTGCATGTCTCAACCAGCTTGTCGGCGTCCGCCTTTGCGGTCAGCCAGTAGAATCCTTGCCGGAAGGCTTTTGCGACCAAAGATCGAGGAGCGGCGTGATGCCCGCAATCTCCGAGATGGATTTCGCGTAGGATTTCCATACCTTCTAGCTGGGAAACGCACTTTAGGTATACACCAGTAGTGCTCCTCTTTTAGAGTTGCCCATTGATTATGGTATAACCCTTTGCTCGTCCTACTATTTGCCGTCTTTCGACTTTGTCGTCGGGCAGAGTTCCGTGTTCGAGATATTCCATGAACGGTTTTGTCCAAGCCGGAGGGACCTTTGTCACCATATTGACGAAAGAGTCAGCTCTGTCCGGGTTGTCGATGTCGGCTCCCTTCACGGATGGTGTGCGTAGATGCTCTAGGAAAACTGCTGGCGGAATTTTCTTTCGCCCTGATCCAAGTTTTGACAGTAGATCAGCCGCCTCGTTTTGCTCCCTAGGAACATACTTGACTTCGTAGCCCAAGAAGCTCTTGGCTATCTCGTCCACTTCGTCTCGATATGCCGCCATCATAGGGTTCTGCGCATTACAGGTGCCAGCCACCTGCTGGGCAACCAAGTCGGAATCTCCACAGCAAACTATGCGCTTGATGCCAATATCCTTGGCTACACGTAGTCCGTGAATGAGTGCTTCATACTCCGCCATGTTGTTTGTAGCCTCGAAGTGGATCTGCAGAACATAGTGTAGCTTGTCTCCTTTTGGTGACTGTAGCAATACACCAGCCCCCGAGCCATTGAGCAACTTTGATCCGTCAAAGTGCATCACCCAGTACTCTGGTTCTGGCAACGGAGTAGCATCTGGCATCTCCGTCCAATCTGCAATAAAATCCGCCAAGGCTTGTGACTTGATAGCGTCGCGTCTCTTGTAGGTGATCTCAAAGGCGGCAAGTTCAATGCCCCACTTCACGACCCTTCCCGTAGTGTCGTTGTTGTTGATAATGTCGGACAGTGGAGTCTTGCTCACTACTGTGATTGGGTGCTCCTGAAAGTAATGCCTTAACTTCCGAGAAGCAAGGAATACTCCATATGCTATCTTTTGGTAGTGCGGGTAACGCTGCTTGGACTCCGTCAAGACCTCGCTTACGTATTAAACTGGTCACTGAACTCCGTACTCATAGCCTGGTTCCTTCCTCTCTACCACGACGACGATGCTGATAACCCGGTTGGTTGCCACCATGTAAATTAACAGGGGCTCTCCAGGCTCAGGTGCTGCAAGGATGGGCGCTGAGGAAAGAATCTCCTTGAGCTGCTTTAATGCTGCGTCTGCCTCATCTGTCCATGTGAATTTGTCCGCCTTCTTCAGCAACTTGTACAGCAGCAGAGCCTTCTCTCCAAGTCGGTTGACGAACCGACTAACTGCTGCAACACAACCTGTTAGTCGTTGAATGTCCTTTAGGAATGTCGGACGGTTTATGTTTAATATGGCCTTGATTTTCTCCGGGTTGACCTCGATTCCGCGCTGGGAAACGATGAAGCCCAGCAATTTGCCGGCTGGAACCCCGAAAACGCACTTCCTAGGGTTGAGCATCATGTTGTATCTTCGGAGATTTTCAAAGGTTTCTTTTAAGTCGAAGATTAAGTCGTTTGATTTTTTCGACATCACCGCGATATCGTCCATATAGGCGTGGACGTTTCGACCAATTTGGTCGTGAAGGCAACGTTGCATTGTCCGCTGGTAGGTAGCACCTGCGTTTTTCAGCCCGAAGGGCATTGTGACGTAGCAAAACGTGCCGTATGGGGTAGTGAACGAAGTGGCAATTGGTCCGACTTCCTCATCTTGATCTGGTGGTATCCTGAGTATGCATCGAGAAAACACAAAAGTTCCGAGCCAGCCGTCGAGTCAATGACTTGGTCAATGCGAGGCAAAGCAAACGGATCTTTGGGACATGCTTTGTTCAAGCCGGTGTAATCAACGCACATTCTTAATTCATTGGTTCCCTTTTTGGGGACAAGTACAGGCTTTGCCACCCATCGGGTGTGAAGGACTTCTCGGATAAAACCAGCTTTAAGTAACCTAGCTATCTCTTTGCCAATGGCGCGTCTCTTCTCATCTCCGAAGTGTCGTAGAGGTTGTTTCACTGGTTTACATTTTGGATCTATGTTTAAGCTGTGCTCAGCAAGTTCCCTAGGTACACCTTTCATGTCGGCAGGTTGCCAGGCAAAGATGTCCCTATTCTCACGGAGGAACTCGATGAGCGCGCTTTCCTATTTGGGATCCAGGTTTGTCCCAATGGCGACGGTCTTGGAGGCGTCGCCTACCACAAGTTCCACCGGCTTGGTCTCGATCACGGCCTTGAACGCAGGAGCGGAGTCGGAGATTTGCTTCTTTGACGCGGGCATCTCTGAGTCATCGACCTTGCTCTGGATCTCCTTGAATTCTTCGTTGTAGAGGATAACCGCGGTTGCTTCGTTGATCTCGCAGTC
Source organism: Avena insularis (assembly GCA_023614405.1). NCBI lineage: Eukaryota > Viridiplantae > Streptophyta > Magnoliopsida > Poales > Poaceae > Avena > Avena insularis. Next base: position 37,120,992 of record CM042691.1, on the reverse strand, counting down.
CCTTGCCTTGGTAAAGCTTCCGGATACGGTGATGACACCGTTTGGTCCGGGTATCTTGAGTTTGTTGTAGACGAAGCATGGCTTGGCCATGAACGTGTGGAATATGTCGCGGCCGAATATGATGTGGTACACACTCTTGAAGGGGACTACTTCAAAGGTCATGCGCTCTTGGCGGTAATTATTAACGTCGCCAAAGGCTACCTGAAGTGTGATGCACCCAAGGGACCGAGCCTCCCGACCAGGCACTACGCCATGGAACACGGTGTTGGTCCGCCTCAGGTTTGCCTCCGTCAAGTTCATCTTTTGCAGTGTATCCAGGTACATGATGTTGATGCTGCTTCCACTATCCACCATGCACTTGGTGAACTCCACGCCGTCAATCAATGGGTTGATGACCATGGCGTACTGGTTCTCCGTGGGCACAAGGTCTGGGTGGTCCGTCCTATCCCAAGTTATTGGAACCTCCGACCAGCGCAGGTACTGAGGGACTAGGGGAGGGTTGCCATCAAGATCCTTAGAGAAGTCTTCTGTTGTCGGACGGTGGGGGTACCAAGGAAAGTGTGGTAGACTGGGACCTTCTTTGTGAAGGGGTTCTTGCCCTTGTCGTCGCTCTTGGCGGCGTGCTTTGGGTCAACGTCCTCATACATGTCACTTGAATCCTTGGACACCTCCTCCTTCTTCTTCCCCTTGCCCTTGCCGCGCGGTCTGTTCTTCCGACTTCGCTTATAGCCGGACTCCGGGTCTTCCTTGAGGTCGTTGACGAACTTGCAGTGTCGATTAGTATGGGTGGCCTTGCCGTTGGCGTCGAGATGTACGAGGCACGGCATATCGTGGTACTCTTCGTAGGTTTGGGGAATGCGGAGGGGCGCCGAGTTGGTTTCACTTCCTCGTTGTTGCCCGCGGCCTGCTCCCCTTCCTCGGCCATGTTGTCCGCCTTCTCCTCGTCCTACAAAAGTCATAGCGACCATGTCGGTAGATTGCTTTTCTTCTGGAGCGGTTTTCCGCTTTGTACTGTTGTTCCTCCGAGCTTGAGTTGGAACGGCTGTTGCCGGCAAGGAGCCACGAGCGTCGTCGTCGGCAGCTGCGAACTCACTAGCTAACTGAATCATTTGATTCAAGTCCAGCTGATGATTGTCCTGCAAGCGCTTCAGCTTATGTCTGAGCAACATGCCCCTTTCCAACCCATCGATGAAGGCGGCCATGGCGGTCTGAGCGTGCACTCCTGCGCAGGAATTCTTCATATCCAGCCAACGGGAGAGGTAGGCGCGAGATGTCTCATCTTTCTCCTGCACGCACCGCTATAGATCGCCCACAGTACAGGGATGCTTGTATGTACCCTCAAAATTTTTGGTGAACGCTTCTTGCATGTCCAGCCAGTTGTAGATAGATTTCTCCGGCAAGTTGTCGATCCATTGACGGGTCGTACCCGCCAACATTAATGGGAGGTACTTGACGGCGATGTTGGGGTTGCCTCCGGCAATCTCCACCGCATTGCCGTAGTCCTGCAACCATGTGGCGGGTTTGGCTGTTCCGTCATAGGGTTTGATGGTCTTGTCAATCCGAAAACCTTTGGGGTAAGTTGCGGACCGTATTCCAGGTCCAAAGCAACATGGTCCCAGGTATGGTCCTTCCCGGGCTTCGTGGATCTTATCGATCCGTGAACGTGCGTCGTATGGCTCCGGGTTATTCTTCTTGTTGTCAATAGGGGACGGGCTGCGTGAATGACGCGGGCCTCTTCCGCCATGGTGACTGCTTGGCAGTGACGGAGGCGGAGGTGGCGGTGGGTTAGCTTTATTGCTATTACCCTCCTGCGACGCTTCGCGCCTGTCGCGGTTGCTTGTCGGGCGCGGAGGGTCATGGTGTGATCTGCTCCTGTGTCCCTGGTTGCGCTCTCTATCATGACGGGTCTGCTCCGTGTTGTCGCGGATGACGATGCCGCACTGTTTTGGTGGAGGCATATCCGTGTGACGGCGAGCCTTGTAGTCTTCCTGACGTCGGGGGGATTGGGGTGGTGGCGATGGGCGACGAGGTTGGGCCCTTTCTCCGTGATCGGAGGATATGGGGATAGCGTCCTTCCTGTCGCGCGCATCCCTCCGTCTTTGTTCTGATGAGCCCGTCTGAGATCCGACATCGAGAGGAGATCTGTCCCTTGGCGGTTTGTACTGGCTAGATCGGCAGAGCGCTGGGTCAGACTCGAGCCTCTGAGAGGTGGCCTTTTCCTGCTGCTTTACCGCCTTGGCCACTAGGTCATAGACCTGTTCCACTGCCTCAGGCGATCTATCCTGCTCCAGGAGGGTCTTGGCGACGGCGAGGTTGAGGAGTGGGGTGGGCATCACCTGCTTGCCTTCGCTATCAATGTATGGCTTGGCTTGTGCCGGCTTCGAGGGAGCCCATCCTAGGTTGCGCCGTACACCAGGATCATTGATGACGCGAGCTGGAGCTTTCTTAGCCTTCTGCTGTTGTAGCAGTGTCTTGTACTCGGCCTCCATTGCTCTAGCTTTCTCTATGAACTTCTGTGCGTTGACCAGATCTCGATCTAGTTTAGCGCCTTGCTCCGTGATGGCTTGCGCTTCCTCCAATAGCTGCCGGTGCTTCTCGTCAAGCTGAGTCACATTCCGGATATGATCAACAGTTAGTGGCTCGACGAGGAGGTTGCCGTACATCACTCTATCAGCTGGAGTAACATGGGCTGCTGCCGACGTAGATGCTGGAGGCGGCAAGTTTGCGGTGTTGTTGTTGCTTGGACCGGTGCCGAGTTCCTGCGGCCACTGCACTGGATTAGGCGACAACAACACCACAAAGGAATGTCGGGGCCGTAGAAGTACGTCCGTTGCCAGTTCTTGCACGATTCGTGGCCGACGATGTCGGGGAACCGCCGGCCAGGGCGGATCTTGAAGCTTATGGTGTCGCAGTTTCTAAGCTCTTCCCTACTGTGTTCGGCTTTGCGCTTGACGCTAAAGAAGTATACAAACAAATCTAACCTAGGTCTAATCCCTAGGTAACCCTCACAAAGTGCCGCGTAGTTGCTAAGCACTAATATGCTATTGGGTGAGAGGTTGTGGGGTTGGACATGGAAGTGATTCAAGACGGACAGGAAGAAGTGGGAGATGGGTAGAGAAACGCCACGTACCAATTGCGCCTTGAGGTACACCTTCTCTCCGGCTTGGGGAGAAGGATTCACCTTGCCGGCCGGCGCTGCCCGCCAGACGAGTCCCTCCGTCGCAGGAAGATAGCCCTAAGCGACCATCTCCTGGATGTCGCGGCCGGTGATGTCCGAGCCGCGCCAATCGCCTTTGTACGAGTCAGGTTCCTCTTCCAAAGGCTCCAGCGCCGCGAAGTTATGGTCGCCGTCGGTGGTTTCTATCACCGCCGATGCGGGGATAACCAAGCCCTCTGGGGGGCACGACGACGGAGCTCGCCGGCTTCGCCGCCGCTTCACTCGACGCCGCCATTGAAGGGGAGGAGCTGCTGCTAGCCATGAAGGAGAGGGAAGATGAGACTGGTGCAGAGAATTGGGCTAGGGTTTCTTGAGGTTTTCGCGGAGAGCTCGAGGAGGCACGCGGCTGGAGGAAGAAGACGATGACGCGAGAGAATGAGGTGAAAAAGTAACAAGTGTCCCACGGTTACTATTTATCCTGCTCTGCGTCAAGATTCGTGCAGTTAATCGGACGGTTGCCGCGTAGACGACGTGGTCGAGAACGCAGCGGTAATTTATTGACGTCTCCAAACGGTCGCCGCCAACGGTTCGCATTGCTTGCGCGGGAAAATCGGCTATGATTACGTTCTCTGCATGTGTGAGTTACGAGGCGTCGCTGACCTAGGTCTACGTCGTCATAACTGACATGGTAGATGAGCCGTCACATCGAAGATTCCGGCGTGGACGGATTCAATCCGACTAAGCGGAAACGTACGGTGGAAGATTCAGCATTTCTCCGACTTACTAATCAAAGGCGGAGAAAGCTTTGCAGGATTCTTTGGGAGGACTACAAGATGTTGCTTGACGATTTGCTGACATCCATCTAGACGGAACATTCCACATGAAGAGGCAAGACGGCGCAAGATCTCGGAGTTCTCCGGGGGCTACTGTTGGGGATATGCTATATGGGTATCCTCATAACATGTCTCTTATCCGACTAACCCGGGTGGCCCATAGTCGGTAGCATGGCCTATGGCCTGCTGGGCGGCCCGGGTTAGTCGGATAAGAGACATGTTATGAGGATACCCATATAGCATATCCCCAACACGCACCGTTCCCGGGTGTGCCTCTGCGGGCAATGGCGCCACAGCCGCCGGCCAAGAAGAAGAAGAAGAAGGAGAAGGCGCCGCCCGTATTCGACTTGAGCGACATCGACTCGTAAGTACCTTCGGATGCTTTTTGTTCTGTTTTTTGCGTGCGCACTTTTCTTCTTGCCTTGATGAATATTTTCCTTGCAGCCACTCCTCGGAAGGCTCTCTTAGTGAGGGCGCTAAGGAGGCTGTAGGGGAGTCGAAGCCGACGGCCCCTCACTCTCAAACGATGGCCAACTCTAGGAGCGATGCTCCGAACCCCTCTCCGCAGGAGGCTCGAGTAGTCGTTACTCAGAAGACTACACTTGGACCTTCGGAGTCTCCGTCTGAGCACGTAAGTAACTTACACCTCTTGGTTTTGTAGGGGGAGCCCCCTAGCCCTTTTGTTTTGTTGAGCGCTTTGCTCTTTTCAGGGCGCAGCCCCCGAGCCCTTTTTCTTGATGCTTTATTGATTGTTTTCTTCTTCTACTTTCCACAGCCCTTTATGCACAGCACGAACCTTCTCATCCAAAGACATCCGCACTGGAGGCTGATGCAGTCGTGTCTTGCGGTCTTGCTTGCTCTTGTCTTTTTTGCCCGTTTCCTGAATTTAGCTTGTGTTGCTCATGTGTGTTCTTGATGCTTTGTAGATGAAAATAATGCGGCCCTTTTCCGGCTGGACACTCTTCAAAAGAGCCTCGGTTGTGCGGAGAAGCAGGCTGATGATGCCGTGGAGGCGAAGGAGCGCCTACAGTAGGAGTTGGCTGATTCTGCCGAGGCCAAGGAGCGCCTGCAACGGGAGGCTTCGGATCGCGAGGAGCTGCTCGCTACTGTTGCGGCTGCTCGCGATAAGGAGGTGGCCTAGAAGCTGATGGCTGCAGCCAAGGCTTTCTCCGGTGAGCATCTTGTGTTTGAATTGGTCTTTGAATTTTTGATTGTGCCTTGTCGATTTCTTATCCAGCTCTTATGTTTCTTCTTTCCTTAGATGCTTCAGGCATCACGTTCGATCGCGGTGACCTGGAGCATGGGAGTGATTTGGATGATTCCACCGTAGCGGTCGAAGATCGCTGTGGTACTCCTGCGAATTCTCTAGCGAAAGCCAAGGGGGTGCTCCAGCGCTTCTACAAGGAGATCATTCCCAAGGGTGCTGCTCTTGAGGATGTCGACGCTCTGGCGGATGCGTTGTCGAAGGATGCCCTTGCGGCCTATAAGCGCAAGCGGAAGGGCATCGGCGCCTCCATGGGGCTGGCCATGGCCATGGCGTCCGGAGCGGAGCTGGATCTTCACCATGTCACCTCCTAGATGCCAACAGCTCCCGACGGCTCTGAGGTAGCCTTTGCTCTCTTCGCCTCTCACTGTAAGCAGTATGGTCTGAAGCTTATTGACCTGTTGGAGGACTACGCGGTGAGGCAGTAGGGAGAAACCAGGGGCAGGCAGTCTGGCTCCGAGGCTACCCCGGATGCGGGCGCTTAAATCCTTTGTAGTTAGGATAGGTTTTCTTCTTCTGTTGTTGTAATATTTTGTCGAACAATTTCTCCTTGTGCCACACAGTGGCTTTTTGATGTATATAAATGATGCTTCGAGTTTGGTTGTCCTTCCGTTTCGCCATGGATGACCACAGCGCATTGATATCGCCTGCAGATTGGATCACTGTTGCCGCAGCTTTTGGATCCGGAACCGTAGGTTCCTTCGTCTGATGGAGGGACGCATAGATCTGAGTTGCAGTTGCTGTTGTCATAGGACTCATATGTCAGCGTCAACGTGCATAGCACGCCGATGGGTGGGACCCATGAAGCGGGCCTGATGGATGGTGGTGGCACCCGCTCTGGGAGGCGGAGAGTGCCGGTCTGCCCCACCTGGAAGTAGAAGCTCCCGCACAAAATCTCGAGCCCGTCGCCTACGGGCTCGAAATCCTTAATGGTGGCTGGCGAGTGGGCGGTGAAGTCGAAAGCGCCGAAGAGGAGGTGGCTCTCCATCACCGAGGAGTTGTAGATCGCTTCGGATGGGACCATCTCGATTGCACAATCAGCGCCCCCAATTCCCACAGACGGCGCCAATTGACGAGGTTCGATCTCGTCAATGCCCATTGTTATGAGCTTGGGTTTTGGAGAAGGTGGGGATGATGGAGATCGCGGAACGGTTAGCAAACAAGCAACACGGGGACACGAAGTTTACCCAGGTTCAGGCCCCCAGAGGGAAAATCCAACTCCTGCTTGTCTGCTCTTGATTATGGCGGAACCGAAAGTTACAGGGGTGCGCAGATGCAATCTGGCGTGGAGGTGTGTATGCCGTGAGAGGTTCCCTCCTCGTCATGCCCTCCTAGCCTTTATATAGATAGGCAGGTCCTAGGCGTAGGTCGAGTCGGTTACAGATTAGGGTTTGCCCCTTTGAAATTCTATCTACTCTAGTCTTGTTTTCCAAGCATCCGAAGGCGTCATGGGCTTGGGCCACCCAGAATCTTCGCAGGCCGCATATCTTGCAGTGGGCCTTCCTTCGGACTAGACTAGGTATGCTGATGTTGTGTACCCATGGGGTATAACCATGTCAATAGGTGCACTAGTTCAACGAAGAGATAGTGAAATACAAGTGGTATGGATGATTATAAGTGGTAACGGTGCCAGAAAAGAGCTTCTGACAGGGAGGAAAAGACTAAAGGCAAAAGGATGGAAGCAGGCAAAGATGTAAGAGATCTAGATGCAAACGGTGTTTCAATGCTTAAAAACATGGCCTAGGGATCATACTTTCACTAGTGAACACTCTCAGTAAATATATTCTCTTCATGATACTACCCAGAACTACTCTTCGGTTGGACACTCTAATCCATGGTAGGGCTATAACAACACTCCTCAAAGTCCACCTTCCCCATCTAGATAACCCCACACTGTCACCTTGAGCGCTATATGGTTCCAACAAACACCACAATTTCATAAAGACATCTAACTCCAAATATAACTCATGATAAATATGTATATAATCTAGCTTAAGTGCCACACACGGCATGCACGTTGTCACTTTCACACACGTGGGGAAAATCATAGATCTATTAAAACAATTGAGTATTTATGTAACCTCTATCCTAAGTGCCACCACGGTATGCATGCTATCACTTTCACACACGTGGGAAGAGAAGATATTGGTTTAAGCACTTGAGTAACAGAGTAGATCTACTTGATTACAAAGCTCATGACCACAACAAGATAATGCATAGAGAGAGAGAGAGATGAACACATAGCTACCGGTAGAGCCCTTAGCCTCGAGGAAGAACTACTCCCTCCTCATCATGGGAATCAGCAACAACGATGGAGATGGTGGTGGAGATTGATGGAGATGGCTTCGAGGGCACTTCCCCGTCCCGACAGGGTGCCGGAAAAGAGACTTTTTGTCCCCTGAATCTCCCCTTCGGTGGCGGCGGTGCTGCGGAGGTTTTCGTGGCTATCTCCCAGATTATTTAGGGTTTCTGAGTCGGGGGCTTCTTATAGGCGAAGGAGGCAAGGTCAGTGGAGGCCCAGGGGGGCCACACTCCCTAGTGGCGCGGCCAGGGTGGGACCACGCCACCCTAGGGTGTGGACACCCTAGTGTCCTCATCCGTCTTGTCTTCAATTTTCCGTATCGCTCCAGAAAATATGAAGTTTTGCTTTTATCCCGTCCAATTCCGAGAATATTCATTTTTTAGCTTTCTGAAACCAAAAACAGCAGAAAATAGGCATCTGGCACTGTAGCATCTTGTCAATAGGTTAGTTCCAGAAAGTGTATAAAATACCTCAAAGTATAGACAAAACATAGCAAAGTGGATACTAAACAAGCATGGAACATCAAAAATTATAGATACGTTTACGACGTATCAAGCATCCCCAAGCTTAACTCCTGCTCAGCCTCAAGTAGGTAAGTGATAAAAAGAATAATTTTTGAGGTGACATGCACCATCAAAATCAAGATCAAACCATCTGCAAGCATTGAAAGCTGGGATCAAAGAACTCTAAACATGAGCATGAAAGATGTAGTTCTAACAATAGGGCATAGTAACTATGTTGCCACATGAAAGGATACAAACAAAGATTCATGAATAACAATGCATTGAAAGACGTTTGTTTGTTTTATATATAGAAAACATAGCATAGTGGCATTCCGCTTGTCCCTCATGGAGTAGCAAAACATAAATGCACAGGACACCTTCAAAGTTCATAAGGGTGACTAGATACAAATAGTTCAAGAGCAAGCAATATCAACAATATGAATCAATCAATAAGTTTTGGGACAATGCACATAGAACTAAGAACGGCAACTATGCTCTCTTAATTGGTGCCTAAGGATAGAAGGTGGAGACTCAATATAATGGTGGAAGAAAGGCCCTTCAAAGGGAAGCAGGGATTTCAAGTCTCAAAAAGAGCTTCTAAAAATTATGATACTTGTTAGATTTCACCTCTCATTGCCCCTATCATAAGCATCTTGAAGTGATTAAGGTTAAAGTGAACAAACTATGGAGTATATGCTTGACAAAGTATAAGTTGGCAATCTCATGTACCTTGAACACAAGGGCCGCTCCTCATGCTACTCAAGTTCAGTTACTTGCAAGTTCTTGTCATAGTAAGTGCATGTGTATCATAGAGAACCGCCAACGAGGTACCCCTTGCACATGATACAGGAGTTATCACATAATCAAAATGACAAGGCAAGCAAACAATGAGCATCTCAGCAATCTTCTTATTTACCATGGGGAAATGGTGCTTTTTTCTCTCTTTCCTCTTTTCTCATCTTTTTTTTCTTTTTCTCAATCTCTTTTTCTATCTCTTTTTTTATAAGAAGAATGCTTCATAGATTGCTCACTATGGTGATGCTATAAGTTTACACCATGATTAGTGATACGTCAAAAACGTATCTATAATTTTTTATGTTCCATGCTTGTTTAGTATCTACTTTGCTTTGATTTGTCTACACTTTGAGGTGTTTTTATATGTTTTCTGGTACTAACCTATTAACAAGATGCCACAGTGCTAGTTGCCTGTTTTCTTCTATTTTTGGTTCCAGAAAGGCAGAAAATCAATATTCTCGGAATTGGACGGGACAAAATCCAAAGTCAATATTTTACCGTGGGGAACACGAAGCCTAAATACAAGACGGAGGAGAGTCACCAGGGGGCCACACCCCCTGATATGCCCAATTTGCATCACCCTTCTATATCATAATTTACCTCTATTCATTGACATTTGTCTTATTATGAGGTATTACTTATGGCTTTTTCATCTGTTTATGCATGTTGGATGATTCTTGGAGGATGGATTGCCGAAGTCTGGATTCTGATGGAAAAGAAGTTGTTTCGGTGCAATTTCGCAAAGATCAGAAAAATACCAGAAAAATATGAAAACATATTATTTTAACAGAAGACGAAGGAAGCTAGAAGGAGGGACGAAGTGGGGCCTCAGGGGGCCCACACCCCCTAGGCACGGGCCCACCTGACCCCGCGCCTAGGGCATGTGTGGCCCACCTACCCGGCCTACGACTACGCCCCTTCGCCTATATCTTCCCTATGGAACCCTAACGCCAGGGGAGCGACCATAGATAGATTTTCATCCCCTCTAGGGGCAAAAAACATAAAGAGAGAAAGATCTCTCTGGCAGACATATTTCTGCCGTGGGAATTCCTTCCCGGAGAGGGGAGACTGTCGCCATCAACACCATCGTCAAGATAGGCTTCATCGGGATCATCATCATCATCCATACCATCATCTCCACCAGCACCATCATCACCACTCCGTCCTGTTGTAACAATTGTGTTGGATATTGCTTTAGTTCTTAGGGGAAACTTTCCCGGTGTTAATTACTATGTAGTTAATGCTTGTGAGTGGAACCATTAGATTATTGTCTATGTTCAGATTGTTATCCATTATCATATCATCTTTGATCTTGATCCATATTATGTCTTGTGAGTAGTTCGTTTAGTTCTTGAGGACATGGGAGAAGTCATGTTGTTAGTAGTGAATCTGAGATGAGTTATTATTCAATGTTTTAGTATTTAAGTTGTGGTGCTATTATTCTAGTGGTGTCATGTGAACGTCGACTACATGACACTTCACCATTTATGGGCCTAGGGGAATGCATTGTGTATTTGGCTACTGATTATGGGGTTGCCGGAGTGACAGAAACCCAAACCCCCATTAGGACACCTTTGCACAAGGGAGCGTAGGATCTCAGAGTTTAAGGTTGTGGTTAGATTTATATCTTAATTACTTTCCTGTAGTTACGGATGTTTGTAGGGGGTTTAATCACAAGTATGTATTAGTCCTAGTAAGGGCGGTATGTTAGCACAGGTTCACCCACACAACACTTACAACACCAGAGAAGAGTACTCAGCTATTTGAAGAGAAAGCACTTGACAGAATTCCCATGTGTCCTCGAGAACGTTTGGTCCTTATAAGTATTTCCACCGGCTTGTCCTTTGCTAAGAAAGGATTGACACTTGCTCCGTTTGTTCATTACCTTTGTTACTTTCTCCTTGTTTTGTTGCTTTGTCAGAAAACCACTAAAAATCCGTTTGCTAAGTATTCACAGGGATTTCCTGCTCCATACCACTGTTCAGCACCTTCTGCTCCTCGTTGGGATCGACACTCCTATTTATCAAAAGTACTACGATACACCCCCTATACTTGTGGGTCATCAAGACTATTTTCTGGCGCCGTTGCCGGGGAGTGAAGCGTTATTGAAGAGTGAAACTGGTAAGGGAAACTTGTACTGTGAGTATTGCTTTTGTTACTTCTTGTTACTTTGTTTCCAATATGGATAACCCACTTGGTTTTCTATTTGGGAAAACTACTACCACTGCTATGGTAGTAGATGAACCACCTCCTATTGAGATAGATCCTTTTAAGATACCTACAAGTATTGTTAATCGTGTTATGGATAATTATTATTTAGGGGATGGAACTGTCCATCTTGGTGATCACTTGCTTTTTATCCATGAATTATGCGGGTTATTTAAGTGTGCAGGTATCACAACTGAACAGGTGAAGAAGAAGTTACTCTCCATATCCTTGAAAGGGAGAGCTGAAGAATGGTATAAGCTGCTGAAGAATGGACAATCCATGGAATGGGAGGAGATGGCATCTCTCTTTTACTCTAAATTTTATCCTCCCGGTGAGATTCATAAGGATAGAAATCTTATATATAAGTTTTGGCCTCTTGATGGAGAGAGTACAGCTCAAGCTTGGGGGAGATTGAAGTTACTAATGCTTAAATGTCCTATTCATGAACTCCCTAACAATATTATTCTCAATAACTTTTATGCTAGGCTTCCTCTCCATGATAAAGATTTACTAGATGCTTCTTGTGCTAGATCATTCACACGTATGGAGGAAGAAGCTAAATGGGACCTTTTAGACCGTATTCAAGATAACATTGAAGCTTGGGAGAATGACAAAGGAAGAAAGTCAGGTATAAACTATGATTATGAATGCATTAAATCTTTTATGGGAACTGATAACTTCTGTGATATTAGCAATGAGTTTGGTCTTGATTCCCAAAGTATTGCCAACTGTTTTAAGGCCTTTGCCTCTTACATAGAAATTCCCAAGAAGAAGTGGAATAAGTACCATGCTTCGTATAAAGATGTTGTTAGCCATGTTCTAGTTAGAAGTACTCAAGTTTGTACTACTAATCATATTGTGTCTAAACCCCATGTTGAGAAATTACCTTTCCCAGCTAAGGTAAAGGAGTATTCTATGATTATTAGTGCAAATAACAAAGGTACAATGGAAACTGTGGAGCCTGGTGAGCAATTGAATGTTGAACCTGTGGTAGCTATTGAGAAAGACACTGACACTAGAAATAGAGAGGATGAGCACATTTTCTTCTATGAAGACGCTTCTAATATTATCTATCATCCTAGTAAGGCTAGAAAAACTAGTCTTCCTGTGATTTCTGTTAAAATTGGTGATCATTTCTACTATGGTTTATGTGATATTGGTGCTAGTTTTAGTGCTATTCCTTATGAGCTTTACAGGGAAATTATGCATGAGATTGGTCCTTGTGAGCTTGAGGACATTGATGTGGTTATTCACCTTGCTAACAAGGATACCATTTTCCCCATTGGCATTGTAAGAGATGTGGAGGTTCTCTGTGGTAAGATTAAGTATCCTGCTGATTTTCTAGTGCTTAATTCAGCAGCTAGCAAAACTTGTCCTATCATTTTTGGTAGACCTTTCTTGAACACTTGTGGAGCTATTATTGATTGTAAGAAGGAAAAAGTTTTAACTAAGTTTGATGGAGATTCTTATGTGTTTAACTTTTCCAAATTTGCTAAAGCTCCTTGTGAAAATAGCTTGCCTAATAAAGATTTCAGGATGGAACAACTTGCTTCTATTGATCCAGTCTATGACCTTGGACCTCTTTTTGGTGATAGTAAGTATGCTTACTCAGATAATAAAGTTATTTCCAGTGACAGTTATATTGTCAACTTTATTCAAAGTGCTACTGAAAGTTATTTTGAGAGAGGGAAACATGGTTTTATGCATCTCAATGATGTTAAGTTTCCCCGTTTTATGTTGAAAGCTTTGAAGTTGCATTTGTTTTGTCTTCCTATGCTAGTGGCTTTTTGTTTCAACAATTTGTTTTCTCATGATACCCCCATGCATAGGAAGTGGGTTAGACTCAAGTGTGTTGGTTATTTGCTTCTTGATGCTCTCTTTCATTCCAGATATATATATCCTATGTGAGCATCTTTGGAAGTTTCGAGCCTAACTTCAAGGCATTAAAGAAAAGTACTTGTTGGGAGATAACCCAAGATTTTTGTCGAGTCTTGGAAGTTATTACCTCTGTAATAACTGCTCCTTATCCTTTTTGTTTTGGTTTTTGTGTCAAGTTCAACTACTTTTGTGAAGTAGAGGAGTTGTGAAAAGTGGCTGTCCTGGGACAGATTTTTGTGCTGTATTGTAAAAATTCGTGAGGGAGCTCAGTACGTTGTATGGAGCTGAATTTTTCTGTGCTTGTTATCCAAGTTGTTACCCAACTTTCATCAGTTATGAACTTTTTGATTTGAGCAACAGAACATCTTCGAAAAAATTAATATTTACCTGCTGGTCTGTTTTGACAGATTTCTGCCATCATTTGCATTTGCCTCTTTCAGAAGCTTTTGTTTTGATGGGTTTTCAGTTGAAGTGTGTACCAAAGGTTTGTTGTTTTTGATTATACTAATGTTGTCATTGAGTTTGTGCAAGGGTTTTGTATGAGGGAAATTTTCAGGAGAAAGAGAAAAGGAAACTGCAGAGTTCGTCTTTGAATAGGTAAAAATGGTGAAAACAGAAGGTTCGTGAAACCCCAATATTTTTATATTTTTGATGTTTTTAATACATAAGGGAAGTTACGAGACAAAACTGAAGAGGAAACAGACCCCGGGGTGGACAAACCCACCCCAGGCGTGGGCCTAGCCTGGCCGCGCCTGAGGGGGGTGTTCCCCCCTCGAACTCCGTCTCCGCCTCGTTTCTATATCAAAACCTTCCTTATGCATTGAAACTTCGTAATATATAACTCCCCGGATACCCCGAGGTTCGTGCATCATGTTCTCATCGTGCTTTCGTTTCAATCTGTTTCTGTCAGGAAATCTTCTCAAGTTTAGAGCACCATGGCCTCCGCCAACGACAAAGGCAAGAAGCCCGAGGAAGAAGAACCTCAAGTCCCCAAGGAGGAGGAGATTTCGGTAGGATATGAATGTGACATGGAGGAGGACAAGCAACCGGACACTCGCTCTACCGTAGCAAGCATTGGTTTGGTGGCACGACCTACCAAGCTTAAGAGGACAACACGGATGTCTACAGGAGGGAGAACTCCGCGTCATATCCTCGCTCCACGCACACTTCATCCAAGTACCCCTTGTTCTAACCGTGCAGGGAAGAAACACTCTAATTTGGAAGAATGGAGAAAGAATAACAAGGACTAGAATCCTCGGTCTGAGTTGATCATGGGCTGCATTGAGCATAATTCGGAGTTAATTCATACTCTGATCTTTGATATTGAGGATTTGAAGAAACTTATTGAGGAGCTTATCAAGAGAACACCACCACCACCAAAGGAGTAATTCGTCATCAGGTTTGGCATCCCCTTGGCTTGTTCCAAGCTTGGGGAGTGCCGCGGTATCACCAACATTATCTTTTATCTTTTACCTTTTTAGTGGATTCATATCTGTGGTAGAGAAGTTATCTTATAGTTTGGTTTGCATGTGGAAGTATCTCTCCTTTAGTGGGTTATCTATGTATCCCTTGGTGTGAGTGCCTTTATTGGAATATTAATGAGAAGTCTCATCTTTTACTTTTTGCACTTCTTATTTTAGTTTGCAATCTCTATTATATGATGGATCTTGTTGATCAGTATTGGCACCACTTTGGGATCATCAAGTGGATCTAAATTGGTTTTGGCAAATTGAGTTCTGGTCAGTAGCAACACTTTTTGAGGTTCGAAAGAGAAGAAAGAAAAAGCTTTCAGGTATTTTGTATCATTTGTTTTCTTTCTTGTTGGCTCATAAGCTTAGTATTCTTTATTTAAGATTCTTTTGTGTCTTCAAGGAAGATTGCATGTTTGGCTTTATTACTTGTATGTTTGTTTGTTTGTTTCAACTCTCTTGCTTGCTACCCAGCCTTGCTAGCCAAAAACCTGTTTTGAGAAGGTACTTCTCATGTTTTCAAAATCCTTTGAACCAAAACTTTTGCCACTTGTGTCCACCATATCTACCTAGTAGCTTTTGCTATTCCAAGCAAATTCTCAAGCTTCATCTACCTTTTGAATTAAAAAGTATTTTGTTATGTGAAAACTAGTTACTAAAGCTCTCACGAACTTGATGGCACACCTTATTTACTTGCCCCTAATAGACTTGAACCATTGTGAACATCGAAGTTGTATATGCTTGCATCTATACGTTGGAATTAGCAGAACCCTGCTGTCACGGGGAACGTTTTCAACATTGCACTTGTACTCTATACATAGTTGATATCGTGCTCTTTTGTCTATGGATGTCAATGGTGTGAAATAAAGAGGGAACTTGTAAGTCCATGGAGTTTGTATCCTGTGTTAGAGAAACGCTTGGGCCGCTAGCCTAAGCCATGCTTAAATCATGGTGGAAACTTGCAGCATCACCATAGTGAGTCATCTATGAAGCATCCTCAATAAAAAGCTATGCACATAGTAAATAAAAAGATCGCTGAGATGCTCATTGTCTGCTTGCCTTGTCATTTTGGTTATGGGAAAGCTCTTGTACCATGTGCAAGGGGTACCCCGTTGGCGGTTCTCAATGATATGCAAATACTTACAATGACAAGAACTTACCTGGGCCCAAAGTTGAGTAGCATGAGGAGTGGCCCTCGTATTCAAGGGACATGAGATTGCCAACTTATATTTCGTCAAGCATATACTCCATCTTTGTTCACTTTAACCTTAATCATCTCAAGATGCTTATGATAGGGGCAATGAGGGTTCAAAGCTAGTAAGTACCATAATCTTTTGGAAGCTCTTTATGACTTGTAATCCCTGATACCCTCTATAAAGGGACCTTTCTCCTAGTTACCAGTTGTGTCAGTAAACCTACTTCCTCTCTATCTCCAGCAAGCATTTGAGTTGTTGTGTTTCAAGCTTTCATATGGTGATTTATTCAATCATGTTCTTTATCTTCCTTGTTTGCACAAAACTCTTATCTATTGAGTATT
This sequence comes from Avena insularis, assembly GCA_023614405.1. Taxonomy (NCBI): domain Eukaryota; kingdom Viridiplantae; phylum Streptophyta; class Magnoliopsida; order Poales; family Poaceae; genus Avena; species Avena insularis. Next base: position 37,105,046 of record CM042691.1, on the reverse strand, counting down.
ACTTTGAAAGCCTTCACTTCTGAAAAACCTTTTTGAGCAAAGAGTGCTCCTGTTTTGAAACTTCTACAAAAAAGCTTTTGTGAAACTGTTTGCCAGGTGTTCTCTGACCAAGAGCAAGTTTGCCAATTCCAATTATGATTTATCTTTATGCATCTCTATTGTGACTTTTGTACTTGGTTGCAAGCTAAGTTATATAATGGTGAGTTGCTTTCTTCTATGAGTTGTGCAATGGTAAGTGTGATGCTTCTTATTCGTATTCTTTTATCGACACTTCACTCCATAAACATGTGGACATGTTTACTGAGCTCAGTATTCGCTTGGGGACAAGCGAAGTCTAAGCTTGGGGGAGTTGATACTCCCAATTTGCATCACCCTTCTATATCATAATTTACCTCTATTCATTGATATTTGTCTTATTATGAGGTATTACTTATGGATTTTTCATCTGTTTATGCATGTTGGATGATTCTTGGAGGATGGACTGCCGGAGTCTGGATTCTGATGGAAAAGAAGGTGTTTTGGTGCAATTTCGCAAAGATCAGAAAAATATGGAAACATATTATTTTAACAGAAGATGAAGGAAGCTAGAAGGAGGGACGAAGTGGGGCCTCATGGGGCCCACACACCCCTAGGCACGGGCCCACCTGACCCCGCGCCTAGGGCAGGTGTGGCCCACCTGCCCAGCCTCCAACTACGCCCCTTCGCCTATATCTTCCCTACGGAACCCTAACACTAGGGGAGCGACCACAGATAGATTTCCGCCGCCTCTGGGGGGCGGAAAACACAGAGAGAGAAAGATCTCTCCGACAGACAGATTTCTGTTGGGGGAATTCCTTCCCGGAGAGGGGAGACATTCGCCATCAACACCATCGTCAAGCTAGGCTTCATTGGGATCATCATCATCATCCATACCATCATCTCCACCAGCACCATCATGACCACTCCGTCCTGCTGTAACAATTGTGTTGGATATTCCTTTAGTTATTAGGGGAAACTTTCCCGGTGTTAATTACTATTGTAGTTGATGCTTGTGAGTGGAACCATTGGATTATTGTCTATGTTCAGATTGTTATCCATTATCATATCATCTTTGATCTTGATCCATATGATGTCTTGTGAGTAGTTCGTTTAGTTCTTGAGGACATGGGAGAAGTCATGTTGTTAGTAGTGAATCTGAGATGAGTTATTATTCAATGGTTTAGTATTTAAGTTGTGGTGTTATTCTTCTAGTGGTATCATGTGAACGTCGACTACATGACACTTCACCATTTATGAGCCTAGGGGAATACATTGTGTATTTGGCTACTAATCGTGGGGTTGCCGGAGTGACAGAAACCTGAACCCCCGTTAGGACACCTTTGCACAAGGGAACGTAGGATCTCAGAGTTTAAGGTTGTGGTTAGATTTATATCTTAATTACTTTCCTACAGTTACGGATGTTTGCAGGGGGTTTAATCACAAGTATGTATTAGTCCTAGGAAGGGCGGTATGTTAGCACAGGTTCACCCACACAACACTTACAACACCAGAGAAGAGTACTCAGCTATTTGAAGCGAAAGCACTTGATAGAATTCCCATGTGTCCTCGAGAACGTTTGGTCCTTATAAGTATTTCCACCGGCTTGTCATTTGCTAAGAAGGGATTGGGCCACTTGCTCCGTTTGTTCATTATCTTTGTTACTTGCTCCTTGTTTTGTTGCTTTGTCAGAAAACCACTAAAAATACGTTTGCTAAGTATTCACAGGGATTTACTTCTCCATACCACTGTTCAGCACCTTCTGCTCCTCGTTGGGATCGACACTCCTATTTATCAAAAGTACTACGATACCCCCCTATACTTGTGGGTCATCACCCCCTGGCCGCACGGGTGGGCCTACCCCGTGCCTGGGGGGTGCAGCCGCCCTGGCGGCCCCCTGCCTCGCCTCTTCGCCTATAAAGACTCCCTGATGCCTAAACCCTAAGTACCCGATCAATTTTCCACGAAACCGTCTGTAGCCGCCACCACCATCATCCCTAGATCGCGGGATCTAAAGCTCTTCCCGGAGGCCTTCTTCTTCATCATGCCAGCCTACAGTATGAAGCGTGAGTAGTTCCACCTTGGACTACGGGTCCATGTAGTAGCTAGATGGTTGTATGTCCTCGTTTGTGCTTTCATGTCTAGATCTTGTGAGCTCCGTTCATGATAAAGATCTCATCTATTTGTAATCATGCATGTTGTGTTTGTGGGGATCCGATGGATATTGAGATTACTATGTCAGATTGATTAATGGTTTTGTCTTATTGATTCTATCATGTTTGTGTTGTTTGTGATCTTGCATGCTTTCCGTTTGAAAGTACAAAGGAAGTCGCCTAGAGGGGGGTGAATAGACTTTTTAAAAATTATTACGGTTTAGGCTCAAGTAAATGCGGAATAAAACTAACGTTTAATTTATTGAGCACAAAACCTAGCCACTAAGTTCACCTAGGTGCACCAACAACCTATACTAAGCAATACAAGCAACAAGGTGATAGCAAGGTATAAATACTTCAAGCATGATGGCTATCACAATGTAAAGTGCATAAGTAAAGGGTTCGGTTGAGAGATAACCGATGGACACAGAGACGGAGATTTGTTTCCCGAAGTTCACTTCCAAAGAAGCTACGTCTCCGTTGGAGAGGTGCGATGGCGCAATGCTCTCCGAACGCCACAAATGGCTCACCTCGAGGTGTGGTGGCTCGATGCTCACCCAACGCCACACAAGGCCTCACCCTGGATGTGGAAGAACGCAACTCACCGATGCCACAAAAGGCTCACCCTATTCTCCCAAGTGCGCACCACAAAAGACGGGCACTTGCTCCACTATGGGACGCTTGAGGGCGGTCACCAAACCCGTACAAGATTGGGGCTAACTCCACAACTCAATTGGAGGCTCCCAACAACAAAGCCACAAAAGGCCAACAATGCCACAAAAGGCCAACAACGCCACAAAAGGCTACAAGACCACAAAAGGTCAACAATCCAACCACACAACCGTCTAGGGTTCCAAGGAACCCAAGAGAAACAAGCTCACAAGCTTGAACTCGTTGAATCTCTGAGGAGAACTCAAACCTATGCACCAAATGCAAGGGCAAGTCCTTCTCTCCCAAATTCCAACAAAGCTACAACAGCTATTGGGGGAATAAGGGAGGAAGAACACAAAAGGAGAACACAAAACTCTCCAAGATCTAGATCCCAATGATTCCTTCACAAAGAAGGGATTTAGCTTGGGGGATTATAGATCTAGATCTCCTCTCTCAAATCCCTCAAAAAGATGCAAGAATGATAGGAGGGGAAAGGGAGAGGGAAATCTTCTTCAAGGTTGACAATGGAGCAGAGAGATAAAGCCAAGAACCAAGAAGAAAAGCTGGTACCCACGAAGGGGAAGAGGAGCCCCTTTTAAAGGGCTCCCAAATCTGCCCGTTATGGGCATTCGCGACTCCTGGCCGGAACTTCCGGTGGGAGGCCGGAACTTCCGGTGGCACACAGCCAATGGTCAAAAACTGCGGAGCGAGAAACTGAAAAAGCGAATCCTGGTCGGAACTTCCGCCGGTTCACCGGAATTTCCGGTGGGAGCAAAACTTCCGGTGGAAGTTCTGACAGAAGTTCCGTCAAATAGACATATTCAAAACAGAAGGTTACTGAACGTGAGCGGAACAAGACCCGGAACTTCCACCGGAACTTTCGGCGGCAAAGATGCCCTAGCGGAACTTCCGGTGGGAAGCCGGAACTTCCGGTCAGGGAAATTCCAGAAACCAAAAAACCAGAAACGCAATAACTTTTGCATCCGAACTCCAAACGGGATGAAACCAATTTTGTTGGAAAGATAACGACAAAAAGTCGAAATATTGGGTATCACCTTGGGAGAAAATATCATGAATATATATGTGAAGTATCCCCCAGGGTGTGGAGCCGGAAAACTCGCAAGATCAAAAACCGCAATAAGATATGCAAGTGAAATCCTTAGATGATGAACTAGAGATTGTTATGATGGTGACCACAAGCTCTAGATCCTCTCATGGACAAGAACCAAATAACAACCAAGAAAGATGATTCTATGAATGCAAATGTTTGAGCTCTCTCCGAACGATGCAGACGAGACACCCGCTTGAGAGCCCCTCTTGATAGCACAACTATCTATCCTAAACCCGGTCTCCCAACTAACAAAACGAGACCGGCAAAAGAAAAGCCCTATCAAGAACATACCTTTGCCTTGAGCATCCCACTTGAACTTGATGTAGACCGTCTTGTTCTTCTATAGTGGGAACACCTTTCTTGGATGCTCTTGCTTGATGAAGATGAAGACTTGCAAATTGCTCCCCCATACTCCATGGGGAAACCTCTTCTTTGAACTTGTCTTCATCATTCCATGAGCACGAGGATGGCAAGCTTCAAGCATGAGATCTTCTAGAGATGGCACATCTTGAGCTCGCCCTTCTTCATCCCTACTTGAGGTTGATCCATCTTGATGCAACTCTTTGCACATGCCTTGATCGACCTTTAAGCTCCTTCTTTCTTCATGATTCCAATGGGCACAAAGCCCTTGGACATTTCTTCATCTTCCAACCTTGAGACCAACACATGGCCCAAGCGATGCCAATGGACAAACCTACAAGTGAAACTCAATTTACACATTAGTCCATAGAGATTGTCATTAATTACCAAAACCACACATGGGGGCATACATGCCCTTTCACCATTGTTAATAGCTATCTTGGCCAAGTAGATGCTAGTGACTCCAAGAGGGGGTATTTATGATCGATAGTGGGTTCATGCCTCTATTTAATCTAAGGTAAGTGACGGAAATCTCTAAGGTCGTAGATGTGTTGTTGCCACTAGGGAGAAAACAACGGTCTCTTGTTCATGGAACAAGTGGATTGTTTACCTTACACACTTTGCTTAAAGAAGTTGTATGTTGCTTGCAACTTAATATTGGAGGGGGTTCGGATGATAACCCAAAGGTGGACTTCTAGTCATAGATGCAGTTGGATGGCGGTCTATGTATCTTGTTGTATTGCCCAATCGAATCTCATAGGATCATGAATGTCTAGTATTGCATTGTTATGCCTTGCTCAGTCCTATCAATTTCCCTGCTGTAATTTGTTTACCCAGCATGCCATGTTTGTTTATCTAAGGAGAACACCTCTAGTGAACTATGGACCCTGGTCCAATCTTTCCCATTGATATATCTTCCACTGTTACTGTTTACTTGTTGCAAACCACCATTACCTTCCACACCATAGAGTTAATCTTTTGTTACAGCAAACCAGTGAGATTGACAACATCACTGTTTGTTGGGGCAAAGTCTTGAGTTTGTGTTGTGCAGGTCCCCAAGTTGCTAGCAACACCTTTGAGTCGTTTCCTTCCTCCTACTGGTTCGATAATCTCGGTTTCTTACTAAGGGAAAACTTGCTGTTGTGCTCATCATACCTTCCTCTTGGGGTCTCCCAACGAAGTGTTCACGCACTCATCAATTAGGCATGGCTTAGGCTAGCGGCCCAAGTGTTTCTCTAACACACATACATAACTCCATGGACTTACAAGCTCCCCTTTCATTTCACACCGACGGCATCCATAGACAAAAGAGCATGATATCAATTGGGTATAATGTACAAGTGCAATGTTGAAAGCGTTCCCCGTGAAAGCACGGTTCTGCTAATTCCAATGTATAAGTGCAAGCATATACAACATAGATGACACAATGGTTCAAGTTTATTAGGGGCAAGAAAAATAAAGCGTGCCATCAAGTTTGTGAGAGCTTTAATCACTAAGTTTTCACATAACAAAGAGACTTTTTAATTGGAAGGTAGATGAAAACAAGAATATACTTGGAATGGTGTAACACACCATGCATAGGAATTTATAGTGGACACTTTGGAATAACTTGGTTTCTTGGGAGTTGGATGCATGAGTAGAGCTTACTCAGTACAAGAGGAGGCTAGCAAAAGACTGGGAGCGACCAACTAAGAGAGCAATAATGGCCATAATCATGCAGAGCGACAAAACATTACTAATCAAAGCATAAAGTAGCACCACAAGTCAAAAACTAAATGATCATAGAGGCTAAGGTGACTGGTTCATAGTCATAACATGGTGTGAGCATGTGCCAAGTCAACCCAAACAAAGCATCAAAGGAGAATACCACAATACTATGCTTTTGTATGGTAAAACAACACATGATTCCTTTAAGGCACATTAAGCAATCCTAATTATTTGGAACAATTCACGCTACAGCAATAATCACTAAGCATAAGGTCAAAACAACATCCAGCATGACATGATAAAGTCTAAGCCACAGTCAAAACAAGCTTCCTTTTGTACCACTTAAGCATGAAGCTTCCTACTATTTTCCAACACCAATCGACTTATTTGAAACAACTCACAAATATAATAATCAATAAATATCAGTGAGCATGTCTCACAAATCCACATAGAAGAACTAAAAAGTCTATGCTGAAAGCACAAGAAAACTAAGGCTAAACATAGTGCTAGCAAAAGAGAATATTCATAAGACAATAAGAATGAAAACTAGAGTGCTCTAGGCAATGAAAACAGAGTGTGTCTCTCTCCAAAAGAAGTGTGCTGGGATCTGATACGTCGGAAACGTATCTATAATTTTTGATGCTCCATGCTTGTTTAGTATCTACTTTGCTTTACTTGTCTACACTTTGAGGTGCTTTTTACATGTTTTCTGGTACTAACCTATTAACAAGTTGCCACAGTGTCAGTTGCCTGTTTTCTGCTGTTTTTGGTTTCAGAAAAGCTAGTAAAGAAATATTCTCGGAATTGGACGGGACAAATGCCAAAGTCAATTACTTTCCGTGGGGAACAAGAAGTCCAGAGGGGAGCCGGAGAGGCAAGCCAGGGCATCCAGACCCACCCTAGGCAAGGATGGGCCCTGCCCCACGCCTAGGAGGGTGTGGGGCCCCTGGTCGCCGCCTCGGCCTCCCCCTTTGCCTATAATAAGCCCCCGATGCAGAAACCCTAAGCAACCCGATCAAATATCCATGAAATCGTCTGTAGCCGCCGCCACCATCGTACCTAGATCGGGGGATCTGAAGTTCTTCCCAGCACCCTGCCGGAGGAGAGATCATCCCGGAGGCCTTCTCTCTGGTATGATGCGTGACTAGTTTCACCTTGGACTATGGGTCCATGTAGTAGCTAGATGGTTGTATCTCCTCCTTTGTGCTTTCATGTATAGATCTTGTGAGCTCCGTTCATGATCAAGATCTAATCTATTTGTAATCATGCATGTTGTGTTTGCAGGGATCCGATGGATATTGAGATTATTATGTTGGTTTGATTAATGGTTTTGTCTTTATGATTCTATCATGTCTGTGTTGTTTGTGATCTTGCATGCTCTCCGTTGTTAGTAGCTATCTTGGCCAAGTAGTTGCTAATGACTCCAAGAGGGGGTATTTATGCTCGATAGTGGGTTCATGCCTCTAGTTTCCAAGGGAAGTGACAATAATCTCTTCGGTTGTAGATGTGTTGTTGCTACTAGGGAGAAAACAATGGTCTCTTGTTCATGTAACATGTGGACTGTTTACCTTACACACTTTGCTTAAAGCAGTTGTCTGTTGCTTGCAACTTAATACTTTAGGGGTTCGGATGATAACCTGAAGGTGGACTTCTAGTCATAGATGCAGTTGGATGGCGGTCTATGTATCTTGTTGTATTGCCCAATCGAATCTCATAGGATCTTTCTGACTAGTAATTGCATTGTTATGCCTTGCTCAGTTCCTGTCAATTGCCCTGCTGTAATTTGTTAACCTTCATGCCATGTTGTTTATCTAAGGAGAGCACCTCTAGTGAACTATGGACCCCGGTCCAATCTTTACCATTGATACATCTTCCACTGTTACTTGTTTACTTGCTGCAAACCATTACTTTCCACACCATATGTTTAATCCTTTGTTATAGCAAACTGGTGAGCTTGACAACCTCATTGATTCGTTGGGGCAAAGTCTGGAGTTTGTGTTGTGCAGGTATCCGTGTTGCTTGCAACACCTGTGTGACATTTCCTTCCTCCTTCTGGTTCGATAACCTTGGTCTCAACTGAGGTAAAACTTGTTGCTTGCTCTTCACACCCTATGCTTGGGGTTACCAACGAAGTGCCATGCCGAGCATCATCAAGGCTTTTCTGGCGCCGTTGCAGGGGAGGCTAAGGACGTCTTCACTAGGGGAGCCCTTCACTTCCTTTCTCTTTGCTTTGTTTTTAGTTTGCTTGGTTTTGTTTGCATCTTTCAAAAAAACCCAAAAAAATTAGTCTAGTTTGGTTTGCTTTCTTTATTCAAAAACACAAAAAATTACTTCCTACTCTAGTTGTTGGTCTGTTGTTGCCTTGCTTGGTCATGCTTTCTATCAATGGATGGTTTCTTTGAAACTAGTTCTTATTGGCAAGGTGGGTTCATGGAAGAACAAAAGTATTATTACAAGGAACACCATTTGTCACAAAAAGGGAAACATTTATGGGAAAAAATTGATAAGTTGAATACTATTGCTAGAGACGTGTGCTCTACTTATAATGTTACTTATTGCTTTGATAAAGTTTGTTGCTGCAGGAGGTATAAACACCTACCCTTTCAATGTGAGTATAATGATAACGTTACCATATCTTATTATGTTAAAGGAAATTAGGAATTTTATGATGTGGAACAAATTGAAGAATTTATTGCCTTCAAGGGTGCATTTGAACTTGCTAGTTTGCTTGAAAATACTAATGATGCACCTTATGAACATGAGGTTTATGAGATACTTAATTTTTTTGAAAATTATAAGGAATCAAATGGCTATATTCTTGAATATTTTAATAGGTGCTTTCCACAACTGGAAGAGACTAATGCCTTGCAGGAGCCTATGGAAGAAGAAATTGTTGAAACTGGAAGCTCATTAGATGAAAAGAGGAGGAGAGTGATGAACAAAAGGAGGAAGAGAGGATCTACCCATGTCTACCTTCTAATGAGAGTAACTCTTTACCTATTATATTATTTGATTGTCCCCCATGCTTACCAAAGGAGGATGAATGTTATGTTCATGTGGATCCTTTTGAAATATCTACTTTGGGTAAAACCTATGAAGGTTTTAATCCCACTATTTTTTAGCTTGATAAAAATTATGTGTTTATAGATCATGAAAATCATGCTTTATGTGATAGCTATATTGTTGAGTTTATTCATGATGCTACTGAAAATTATTATGAGAGAGGAAAATATGGTTGTAGAAGTTTTTATGGTACTGAAACACCTCTCTATGTGCTGAAAGTTTTGAAGTTGCTCTTGTTTCATCTTCCTATGCCTGTCACTTTGTTCTTTGTGAATTTATTTGCATACAAGATTCCTATGCATAGGAAGTGGGTTAGACTTAAATGTGTTTTGAATTTGCTTCTTGATGCTCTCTTTGACTTCAATTCATATTTCTTATGTGAGCATCTTCTCAAGCTATCATGCCTAACTTAAAGGCGTTAAAGAAAAGTACTTGTTGGGAGATAACCCAAGAGTTTCCTTGAGTCTTGGAAGTTATTAATTTAGTAACGACCTCTACTTATCCTTTTTGTTTTCTTTTTGTGCCAAGAATGACCTCTAATAAGAGGGAAGTAAGATTTGGGAAGTTGCTCTCCCGAAACAGATTTCTGTCCTCCACCAAAACAATTCATGAGCAGTCTCTGTAACTCGGATTGAGCTCAAACTTTACGAATACATCCCCCAGTATGTTAGATAACTTTCTTTAGTTCAACACTTTTTGATTTGAGCAACATAAGATGTTCGAAAAAAATCGGTTTCTACCTGCTGGTCTGTTTTGACAGATTTCTGCCATTATTTGCATTTGCTTCTTATTGATTTCTTTTTTAGTTCTATTTAGGTGAATTGAGCTTTTTGAAGGATTTACTACAGTAGATTGTGTTCTTAGTGAAAATCCTTGGTGTTCCAAAGCTTTGCCAAAGGTCTAATATCTTTTGAATACACTAATGTTGCTAATGAAGATTGTGTGAAGTTTTGTATGTAGGAAAAATTTCAGGTGTAAAGAGAGAATGATGCAATGCGATGAAGAATGGACAAAATATCAAGCTTGGGGATGACACCATGGTGTCACCCTAAGAAATATCCAAGAGGTACAAGCGTCAAAGCTTGGGGATGCTCAAGGTATCCCCTTCTTCATCAATAAAAAGCTCAGGTCTGTCTAGACACTTCGTTTTTATTGTTTCATGCACAGTTGTGTTGTTCTTGGAGCGTCTTAGCTTTTGTTTGATTTGCTTAGTTTGTTTAGTTTGCTTGAATAAAGTAGTTTGGACCCCCGTTCTCGCTGTGTTGTTTTGCGAATAAGTTGCTTGGTGTTGGAAAGGAGTAGTAAGTTCTTGCTTGAAGTGCAAGAGGAGCTTGCATTGACTGTGACTTAGACTTTAGCATGACATGATAGGTGTTGTTTTAGCATTATGCTTAGTGATTATTGCTATAGCATGTATTGTTACAAACAATTGGGATTGCTTAGTGTGCCTTGAAGAAATTATGTGTTGTTTTAGCATGCAAAAGCATAGTATTGTGGTATTCTCCTTTGATATTTTGCTTGGGTTGACTTGGCACATTCTCACACCATGTTATGACTATGACAAGTCACCATTAGCCTCTATGATCATTTAGTCCTTGACTTGTTGTACCACTCTTTGCTTTGATTAGTATGCTTTGTTGCACTGCATGATTATGGCCATTATGCTCTCTTACTTGGTTGCTCCCAGTCTTTTTGCTAGCCTCCACTTGTATGAGTAAGTTATACTCATGCCTCCAACTCCCAAGAAACCAAGTTATTCCAAATTGTCCACTATAAACTCCTATGCATGGTGTGTTACACCATTCCAAGTATATTCTTGTTTTCAACTATCTTCCAACTAAAAACTATTTTGCTATGTGAAAACTTAGTGATTAAAGCCCTCGCGAACTTGATGGCACACTTTATATTCTTTGCCCCTAATAAACTTGAACCATTGTGACAACTTTGTTGTATATGCTTGCACTTATACGTTGGAATTAGCAGAACCGTGCTGTCACGGGGAACGTTTTTAACATTGCACTTGTACTCTGTACTCAGTTGATATCATGTTCTTTTGTCTATGGATGTCACCGGTGTGAAATAAAGAGGGAACTTGTAAGTCCATGGAGTTTGTATCCTGTGTTAGAGAAATGTCTAGGCCGCTAGCCTAAGCCATGCCTAATCATGGTGGAAACTTGCAGCATCACCATAGTGAGCTATCTACGAAACATCCTCAATAAAAAGCTATGCATATGGTAAATAAAAAGATTGCTGAGATGCTCATTGTCTACTTGCCTTGTCATTTTGGTTATGGGAAAGCTCCTGTACCATGTTCAAGGGGTACCCCGTTGGCGGTTCTCAATGATATGCAAATACTTACAATGACAAGAACTTACCTAGGCCCAAAGTTGAGTATGCATGAGGTGTGGCCCTTGTATTCAAGGGACTTGAGATTGCCAACTTATACTTCGTCAAGCATATACTCCATCTTTGCCACTTTAACCTTAACCACTTCAAGATGCTTATGATAGGGGCAATGAGGGCTGAAAGCTAACAAGTACCATAATTTTTGGAAGCTCTTTTTGAAACTTGTAATCCCTGCTTCCTTTACAAAAAGTCCTTTCTTCCACCATTACCGAGTCTCCACCTTCTACCTTTAGGCACCATTAAGAGAGCATAGTTGTCATTCTGTGTGCAGTGTTCCAAAGCTTATTGATTGATGCATATTGTGATATTACTTGTTCTTGTGCTATTTGTTTCTAGTCACCCTTGTGAACTTTGAAGGTTTCCTATGCATCTATATTGCTACTCTATGAGGGACAAGCTGATTGCCACTATGCTATGTTTTCTGCATGTGAAACAAACAAACGTTTTTCAATGCATGTTATTCATGATCTTTGTTTGTAGCTTGTTGTAACATCCCTAAAATCATGTTTCAGACTCATGCATATCATCCATGCATCCATGATCATTTAGAATTTCATTTCAAAAAATCATTTCAAAAATAGGAGCATTGTTGCTCAATATTTTATGTAAGTTCACTCAAGCCCTTGTGCTACTTGTTTTTGAGAAAGATGTTGTTAACCATTCAGTATTGTTTAGAATCCAAACCCAAGGGAATTCAAAAAATTGAGCAAAGTCTCAAAGCAAAATATGAAATAAAACCAATTCTATGCCTATTATCACACCTCATAAAGGCATGGTTTTATTTTACTTTCAAAAGACCCAAGTGTGTTTGAGTGAACAGATGTGTTTGACACTTATTTAAGTACAAGATTTATTGTACAAAAATCCTGAAAAGTTTTGGAATCAAACAGATTTGAATTGAAGTTTGAAAACCATTTTAGAAAAGCAAACAGAAAACAAAAAGCTTAAAAGAGGAAAAAAAATAAGCCTCAGCCGAATCTGGCCCAACTGGCCCAGCTAAGCCCAGCACCCCCACCCCGTGAACCGTTTTTCTTCACTCGCCCCCGCACCCACTAGCTCGCTGACAGTCTGGACCCACTTCCTCTCCTTTCCTCTCGCTGACAGCCACGGCCCACACGACCATCGTCGTCTCCACCCAGCGACTGGTTCATCCCCAAATCACGCGGGCGTTTCCTGATTGATTTGCGTCATCAATTCCCGTTCAATGCTGGAGTGATTCACGCCCCCGCGGCGCCGCCTTAAACCCCTCCGCCCTCTCCATTTCCCCACCCGAAAGCACAGAACGCCCCCAGGCTGCGAGGATTCCTCGCCGCAACCCCGCTGCTCCGACGACCTCGCCGACGAATTCCGGTGAGTACCAAACTCCCCTCTGCCCGTGGTTCATGATGGCTTGCTCTGCATCTCCATGCGCATCTACTGACACTTTCCGTTTGCTCGTGCATGGCCTGTAGCCTCGACAATGTCAACAACTGAGCGCCGCCGCTCTCTGCTCGAACTCCGACGATCTTTCCCCGTAAGTTCCAGCCTCCCCTTGCCCTCTATTTAATACGCATAAGATCCCCAGCGTCCTGTGCATCTAACGGTACCCTCCCCTTGTCTTAGCGCGGCTCAGAACATCGCCAACGTCGACGAGCCGAAACCACAGCCGCCAGGAACTACTCCGACGAGCAATCCGCAACGGCTCCGAGCGCCCCTTCGCCAACCAAGGACACGTCGAGCTTCTCCTCGTCACTGCGGTTCAGGTGAGCATCTTCCCACCTCTCCGGGCGCCCTAGTTCGCCGGCACCTCCACTGTCAGAGCGCACCGCCGCCAGTCGCCGCCGCTAGCGCCGCCTGTCTGTGGTCAATTAGATTAGGGCCGTAGGATTTAGATCTAACGAGTAAGATTAGATCTGTGTCGAAGAGGTACGTGTTAGATCTGGCCGTGCATCTCCATTTAAATCGTGTGCTCTCGTTGATTGATCCGCCTGAACCAGTACGGGCCAATTAGAACAAGACGCGTGGCAGCTGTTAGATTTAAAAGACAGAATTTGAATCTATTAGATATTTAAATTTGTTTTGGCTATAACTTTTGATCCCCACATTAGAATTTGACAAATTTTATATCGTTGGAATTAGGAGAGCAAGCTCTTTCTGAATATGCAATGCGTTTAATGTTTTGCTCCTGTTAAAATGGTTTTATTTGCAGAAACTTGTGTAGGGCTTATTTGAGTATATGAAATGTTTAGGAAATGATTTAGGGGTTAAATAAATGTTGTTTGGCAAGTTTTTAACTTGTTTAGGAACCAGTACTGTACACTTGCTTGGTTGAGTTTTAAAAATCATCCCATATCATTTTGCATGCATGCATATAATTTTGATTGTATATGTTTTGTATGTGATTGTGGCTATGATTCTTTGTGTAGATTTTGGTGCTAGTGATTGTGATTGTGAGGAGTGTAGCTACTCTCCAAACTACCAAGGCAAGTGGTACTTCATGAATATTTCTATCCCCATGTTTTATACTAAGCATTAGAAATATTTTGCTAAGTCTTGCATGTTATTATTTTTTGCTTATATGCCATGTTGGGAAATCCTAGTAGTTGTAGAATTGCTAGGAAATCTCTAAATTAAGTTACTATCTATGCCATGCTTAGCCTAGCTAGTAGCAAACAAGGGTTGGTGAAATATACATGCTATGTTGAAAATATTCCTAAGTCTTTGAACTTGTGTTTTTCCTAATAAAACAACTAAGTTAATGAAACACCTGGGTGGAAGGGAAGGAATGGTTTATGTTGAGTGGTTACACAAGGCCCATTTCTATGGTTTACCTTGTGTATCTCACTTGTGGTAAGCCACCCAGGAACAAAGAGATTTTAGAGGCAAAGTGTTAAGAAGCTTCTAGTGCAGCCACTTGGCAATATGGGCTCTGCCTGGACCACATAAGTTGCTAGAACTTAGCCATTTGGACAGTTGGTGGTAGTGGGAATGATAGGATGGAGCGCGTCCATTTGGTCTAAGGGAAGGCTTCTGAAAGGTCCTGTCTTGGTGAAACCAAGTCTGGTGGGGAAAGTGCACAACCTCTGCAGATGGAAAAATCTAAGTACTTAGCCAAGTCCATGGTAATGGACAACTTGAGCATCAAGACATGGAAGCTATCAAGAATCTCCTCATCCCAATTTCTAAGTAAAAACTTGTGGGTGAACAAGGGTGAAGGACCTCAATGTCTATTGGTGGTTCCTTGGGAAAGTTTTGACAAAGAAAAACTTAGTGTTTTCAACTAATAGGCAAAACCTATTTTGAGCAAAGCAAGCCAAGCTACACTTAGCCAAATTGCATATAGTATCTAGTCCACCTAAATTATACTAAGGTATCACTTGCCAATACTATTCCAATGTATTGACCCACTGTGGCTATAACTTGTGATGTTGCAGGATACTCTGATGAGGATTAGGAGTCATGAGTCTACACTCAACATGTTTGCCTGTGGCACATGAAGATGAAGACTTTTATTTATTTACTTATTCAAACTCTTGTATTAGGCTTGTGGCCTTGGAGTTGTAAAGACTATGTTTATCTCTGGAATGGCTGTAATAATGACCTTTGTATCTATGTACTTCATCTTAAACTGTGGATGCTAGCATCGATCTAGGGACTAGCATTGCAATCACAGGGATCCTTTTCCTTTATAAAGGAGGGATCTTTTAGATGGTATCAGAGCACTGTGTTGCCTGTAGGATTATGACCCTAGGATTGGAAACCACTAAGGACAAATTTTCAGCAACTTCTACACTTGTCTATTCTTCTCGTAAACTTTTCTAATCTTCTTTCTCATCTCTATTTGTAGATGAACTCCATCAATGAAGCCGTAAGGAAAGGACCACTCATGACAATGACTTTGGAGTGTGAGACAGAATTCCCCAAGGCTCTCAAGGACCTCATGGTTGCATTAGAGATACAAGGTGCAGCTGTGTACAAAGGTTTTCCTGTGATGGATGAAGGAGTTGAATACTGGTGGGTGCAACTTCACTTGTACAAAAACAAGGAAGACAACCACAAGGAATCAGGATTCTACATGTTCACCAACACTGTGGTGCACACCACATTCTTTGAGTTAGCAAGGAATGCAGCTTGGAGGGCTATCAAAGAACTTAGTGTTAGAGTCAAGTGCAGAATGCTCAACCTCCAAAATGACCTAAAGGAAGAGAAGAAACATACCCAAGAGTTGGAGGCTACCAACCAAACTTTAAGAGGAGACATTATAGACTTAGTGATGGAGTCATGTGAGCAAGATATACTAATTGCTTCTAGAAACATTGTGTTAGCCAACAGATCCAGTGAGATAGGATTGTAAACGTACTTCGTTAGTTGGACCACCACTTATCACCTTATTTTCCAAATATTGCTTTAAAAATAAGTTGAACCCTGATTGTTGTAATGGATTCATGTATGCCTTGACTTGTGTGTTTTGATTTCCAAGGATATGTATGTGATGCTTTGCCTTGTGTTTTATCTTGAATTGTGTTGTTCTAACTTTTCTATCTTACAAATAGATGCCTAATGTTACCATCAGCACTGTTGAGGAGTTCTAGGGAACTCGCTTTTGTCCTCGTATTGTTGAGCTTACTACTTTGCTCAATCTCCCTCTTCCTACCATCATGGTGCTTCCCCTCACCAAGTTTGAGAGGAAAGACCTTTGGGGCTTCAAGGTTAATCAGCCCGGATGCCAGACGGAGCCTACCACGGAGGCCATCATCTTCAAGCTCATGCACGATGACAAGGAGAGAGGCCTTGAGGTAGTCATGCAGGATCTGATAGGACGTCTGTTAGGGAGACACTCTCGACAGGTTAGAGGTACTCATTTCCACGTCTTCGGTAGACGTGATGAGGATGGAGAGGCCATCGACTTCGAGGACGATTCGAGGGACACAACAGAGCCGATTCATCTATACCTCCAGGACTTAGAGGCTCTCATTAGGCACGTGGACACCGACAGGACCAACGTCATGCTCAACAATGACGAACTTCAGGTGCAGCTTTGTGAGAAGGACAAGCTCTTCGCGGAGCAAGATGAGATAGTCAAGGAGATGGAGACGAAGTTCGAGAGTCAGGACAGAAAGTTCAAGAGTCAAGAGAAGCGAGTCCAAGATAGGAACAAGAGGATTCGAGACATGACCGCAGAACTAGAGGCCAAGGACTTCGAGCTCGAGCATCAGCAGACGGTGATTGAGAGGCTTCGTTCCCAAAAGAGGGCTCTCAAAGCCAAGATAGAGACCTTGACCGCCAATGTCTAGGAATACAAGACCGTAATGGAGAATGCAGGTCTTACCCTTGTCGAGGAGGAGGTTGATGCCGAGGAGTAGATTTGACTACTCATTTATCTTTTATTATCATACTTGTTGTTGGGAACTTGTTATTTGACCATCCGACATGTGGATGGCTTGTTATCTGTGTGTGTTTTACTTTGCGAACTTGTTATCTTGTTGTTGAACCTTTATCCTTTTTGTTGCATGCTTTGAGTTTGTTATGTGATGTATTGTGCATGAAAGCATCTATGGGTATCTCATTCTTATCTCTATTGAACAAACCACAGATGCCTCCCCGTCGTGCAAATCCCAACCCCAATAACAACAACATCACTCCAGAAATGCAACAGATGATGACAGCTCAGACTCAGCTGATGCAAATGATGACGACATTCATCCAGAACCAAAACAACAACAACAACAACCCACCGGGTTTTGACATGCTTACCAGGTTCTTGAGATTGAGGCCAGCAAAGTTCTCAGGAACAACTGATCCCATGGTGGCCAATGATTGGCTACGCTCTGTGAACAAGGACTTGGTAACTAGAACATCTTGATGCGTAAAAGGTCGATTTAAGACATTTCTTTGGAAGGACCAGCCGCCACTTGGTGGGATAACTTCCAGATCACCACTCCCATAGAAGATGTGACATGGGCTATCTTTGAGGATGGATTTCATACTGCTCATGTCTCATCCGGAGTGATGAGTCTAAAAAATAAGGAGTTTCATAACGTGAAGCAACGCCACCGCAGCGTGGTAGAGTATATTGAGGAGTTCAACAATCTAGCGCGTTATGCACCGGATGAGGTTGACAAAGATGCTAAGAGAAGAGAGAAATTCCTCGAGGGCCTGAATGATGAACTGAATCTGCAGCTATCAGTGGCCTATATTCCGACTTATCAGTCCCTTTATGATAAGGTTGCTATTTTGGAGAACAAAATGAAGCAAGTTGAGAGTAGAAAGAGAAAGCACTCCGACAAGCACAACTCGGGATCGTCTCACAAACGATCTCATTATGATGATAGTGGAAGCTCAGGATCCCACAAGCATGGGAAATTCAACAAGCACCACAACCACAACCGTCATGACAACAAGCATCACCGTAGTCATGACAATGACAAGTACAAGAACCACAAGAGTGGATATAAGAGCCACCACAGTGGAAGTGGAAGTGGAAGCCAGCCTGTCAAGAAGGACATTAGTCAGGTTGAATGCTTCAAGTGCAATAAGATGGGACATTATGCAAATGAATGCCCAGAAAAGAAAGTTGAAGGACCTAACAATCCCAACCCTTTCTAGAAAGGACAAGTAAACCACATCAATGTGGAGGAAATCTATGAGGAGCCTGATGCTGTTGCTGGTAAGTTCAAACTCAATTATGTTCCAGCATTTGTTCTCTTTGACACTGTTGCATCTCATTCATTCATATCAAAAGCATTTGTTGATAGAAATGGATTTCCAACTGAAAACATTGGGTGTCCAATAAAAGTTAGTTCTCCGGGTGGAGATATGATAGTGAGTCTTGGATGCCGGGATCTAATAATAGAGTTTGGAAAGCATAAGTTCCCAGTAAGTCTGATAATCCTAGATTCCCAAGGTCTGGACGTAATATTGGGAATGGATTGGATGGCTAAGTATGAAGGAGTACTAGATTGTGCTAATCGTACTGTGGCACTCACAACCCTGGAAAGAAAACGGATTAAATTCAAGTCCAACTTTGAACCAAAAGGGAGTAAGCTAAATTCTCTTAAGGGGGTTAGCATAGACGATGTGCCAATTGTGAGTGAATATCTGGATGTGTTTCCGGAAGAATTGCCGGGAATGCCACCAGATAGAGATGTGGAATTTCTTATAGATTTGGTACCAGGATCTGGACCAATAGCAAAGAGACCATATAAAATGTCAGTAGATGAACTGAAAGAGCTCAAGAAACAACTTGGAGAACAGTTGCAGAAAGGATTTATTCAACCAAGTTCTTCATCTTGGGGAGCCCCAGTTTTGTTTGTGGAGAAGAAAGATAGAAGTCAAAGGTTATGCATAGATTACCGTTCACTCAATGAGGCAACTATCAAGAACAAATACCCTTTTCCTAGAATCAATGACTTGTTTGATCAGCTAGAAGGAGCTTGTGTGTTCTCAAAGATTGATCTCCGGTCAGGATATTTTCAACTCAAGATAAGAGAACAAGACATACCTAAGACAGCTTTCACCACAAGGTATGGATTGTATGAGTACACCGTGATGCCATTTGGTTTGACCAATGCTCCGGCATACTTCATGAATATGATGAACAAGGTATTCATGGAATTCCTTGACAAGTTTGTTGTCATTTTCATCAATGACATTTTAGTCTACTCCAAGAGCAAAGAAGAGCATGAAGGACATTTGCGTTTGATACTTGAGAAGTTAAGAGAGCATAAACTTTATGCCAAATTCAGCAAGTGTGAATTCTTGTTGAACGAAGTTGGTTTTCTTGGACATGTTATGACAAAGGATGGTGTAGCAGTTGATCCTGCAAAGGTTTCACCAGAATCGAATGGGAATCTCCTGGTCGTTGAAAGAAGTTCGTAGTTTCCTTGGCTTAGCAGGTTACTACAGAAGGTTCATTGAAAATTTCTCCAAGGTAGCTAAACCCATGACGGAATTGCTAAAGAAAGACAAGAAGTTTGCTTGGTCTGAAGGTTGTGAACTCAGCTTTCAGAATCAAGAAGAGACTTGTGTGACAAGACCAGTCTTGTGTTTGCCAGACTTGGAAAAAGATTTCCAAGTATATTGTGATGCATCTCATCATGGTTTGGGTGCAGTACTTATGCAAGAAGGAAAAGTTGTGGCGTATGCCTCGAGACAACTCAAAACTCATGAAGTGAACTATCCTACTCATGATTTAGAGTTAGCCTCTGTTGTCCATGCACTCAAAACATGGAGGCACTATCTTTTGGGAAAACGATGTGAAGTGTTCACAGATCACAAAAGTTTGAAATATATCTTCACCTAGAAGGAAATTAACATGAGACAAAGAAGATGGATAGAACTCATCAAGGACTGTGACTTAAGTTTTCAATACCACCCCGGTAAAGCGAATGTTGTAGCAGATGCTCTAAGTCGTAAGGTTTTTGTGAATGGCCTTACCAAAGGAGAATTGCCAGATGATTTGTGTGCCCAATTTAGAAAACTCAGATTGGAGATTGTGCCTGAAGGACATCTCATGTCTTTGGATGTTCAACCCACTTTGTTGGACAAGATCAAAGAAGCCCAGAAGATTGATAAGGAAATTGAAGAGATTAAAGAAAAGATTGGCAAAGGAAAAGCCAAAGGGTTCCATGAAGATGAACAGGGTACTTTATGGCATGGGAAACGTATCTGTGTTCCATAAGATCTGGAGCTTCGAAAACTGATTTTGCAAGAAGCACACAACTCTCAGTATTCCATTCATCCGGGTAACACCAAAATGTACATGGACATGAAGGAAAGATTTTGGTGGAATAATCTCAAGAAGGACATCGCCGAACATATTGCTTTGTGTGATGTGTGTAGTAGAGTGAAAGCAGAACATCAGAAACCAGCAGGTTTGCTTCAACCACTACCTATTCCTGATTGGAAGTGGGACAAGATTGGTATGGATTTCATTACCGGATTACCAAGGACCCGGTCAGGATACGATTCTATTTGGGTAGTAGTGGATCGCCTAACTAAAGTGGCTCATTTCATACCCGTGAAGACAACCTACACAAGTGCTAAGTTGGCCAAAATCTATATGAGTAGAATTGTATGTCTACATGGAGTGCCCAAGAGTATTGTGTCTGATAGAGGAACTCAATTCACTTCCCATTTTTGGAGACAACTACATGATTCATTGGGAACAAGGTTGGAATTCAGTACTGCTTTTCATCCTCAAACTGATGGACAAACCGAAAGGACTAATCAGATTCTTGAAGACATGTTGAGGGCATGTGCCCTAGACTATGGAGCCAGTTGGGATGAAAGTCTACGTTACGCAGAATTTTCTTATAACAACAGCTACCAAGCCAGCATTGAGATGTCACCATTTGAGTTTCTCTACGGAAGAAAATGTACCACCCCATTGTTATGGAATGGTGTGGGAGAAAGAAGTTTGTTCGGACCGGAAATTATCAAAGAAGCCGAAGAGAAGGTCAAGTTGGTTAAGGACAGATTGAAGATAGCACAGTCCCGACAGAAAAGCTACGCAGATCCTAAGCGTAGATAAGTCACCTACGAAATTGGTGATAGAGCCTATCTTAGAGTGTCACCACTTCGTGGAGTGAAGAGGTTCGGAGTCAAGGGAAAGTTGGCCCCAAGATATGTTGGACCATTCAAGATTCTAAGTCGTAAAGGAAAAGTTGCCTATGAAATTGAACTGCCAAAATCTCTGTCAGCTGTCCATAATGTGTTTCATGTGAGTCAACTTAAGAAATGTCATCCAGAAATGGAAGAAACTTCTTTGAAGGATACTATACCTTTAGAAGAGGTTCAGCTAGAAAGTGATCTTACTTATGAGGAGAAACCTATCAAGATTCTTGAAACTACAGAAAGAGTCACACGGACTAAGACTATCAAGTTTTGCAAAGTGCAGTGAAATCATCATACCGAAGAGGAAGCAACTTGGGAAAGAGAAGATGATCTTCGGAAAGACCACCCTCACCTATTTGCTAGCCAAACCGAATCTCGAGGGCGAGATTCACCTTAAGGGGGTTAGATTTGTAACATCCCTAAAATCATGTTTCAGACTCATGCATATCATCCATGCATCCATGATCATTTAGAATTTCATTTCAAAAAATCATTTCAAAAACAGGAGCATTGTTGCTCAATATTTTATGTAAGTTCACTCAAGCCCTTGTGCTACTTGTTTTTGAGAAAGGTGTTGTTAACCATTCAGTATTGTTTAGAATCCAAACCCAAGGGAATTCAAAAAATTGAACAAAGTCTCAAAGCAAAATATGAAATAAAACCAATTCTATGCCTATTATCACACCTCATAAAGGCATTGTTTTATTTTACTTTCAAAAGACCCAAGTGTGTTTGAGTGAACAGATGTGTTTGACACTTATTTAAGTACAAGATTTATTGTACAAAAATCCTGAAAAGTTTTGGAATCAAACATATTTGAATTGAAGTTTGAAAACCATTTTAGAAAAGCAAACAAAAAAAGAAAAAGCTTAAAAGAGGAAAAAAATAAGCCTCACCGACCGCCCAACTGCCTAGCTAAGCCAAGACCCCACCCCATGAACTGTTTTCTTCACTCGCTTCGCACCCACTAGCTCGCTGACAGTCTGGACCCACTTCCTCTCCTTTCCTCTCGCTGACAGACACGGCCCACACGACCATCGTCGTCTCCACCCAGCGACTGGTTCATCCCCAAATCACGCGGGCGTTTCCTAATTGATCCGCGTCGTCAATTCCCGTTCAATGCTGGAGTGATTCACGCCCCCACTTCGCCTACTTAAACCCCCTCTGCCCCCTCTCCATTTCCCCCCAGACCCTGAGCACAGAACGCCCCCAGGCTGCAAGGATTCCTCGCCGCAACCCCGCTCCTCCGATGACCTCGCCGACGAATTCCGGTGAGTACCGCACTCCCCTCTGCCCGTGGTTCATGCTGGCTTGCTCTGCATCTCCGTGCGCATCTACTGACACTTTCCGTTTGCTCGCGCATGGCCTGTAGCCTCGGCAACGTCAACAACTGAGCGCCGCCGCTCTCTGCTCGAACTCCGGCGATCTTTCCCCGTAAGTTCCAGCCTCCCCTTGCCCTCTATTTAATACGCATAAGATCCCCAGCGTCCTGCGCATCTAACGGTACCCTCCCCTTGTCTTAGCGCGGCTCAGAACATCGCCAACGTCGACGAGCCGAAACCACATCCGCCAGGGACTACTCCGACGAGCAATCCGCAACGGCTCCGAGCGCCCCTTCGCCAACCAAGGACACGTGGAGGGAGAGGCTTGAAAGGAAGCTTCTCCACATACCCTGGTTTATTGTTAGAGACAATAGAAGAAACTTTAGAGGATTCCTCCTTTTCATTAATAAGAACAAAACTCATATTAGTCCTGTCATATTTTGGTAAAATATCATCTTTTATAAGATTTTGTATGTAAATATTTGTGTGGCAATTATCAACATAATAAAGATGACAACCATGCATGACGCTATTCATATCAAAAGCACTCATGCCTACCAAAGAAGTTTTTCTTGATAACTCTTCACACCCTAAAAATAATGTAAGTTCATCATGTTGATTATCAGTGATCGCGTTATCACAATACAACTTGCAGTACTCATTGGATTAGAAAGGTCATTATTATGGCCTGGGCATTGAAAATTGAAATGACCCACTTCATAACAGAGTTCACAAATAAAAGGATAGAGGGCACAAACTTTTTTAGAGACTTATACCACATTCTAGTGGGTGATACAATAATCTTCTTCATTTTGATTCTTTTCACAAGGTCTATGTATTCCACAAAAATTAACATGCTTATAAGCAATAGTACTTTCAGAAGTTTGAGCATGTTTATTGCAATCATTAATAACATTTTCATTTTCCATGCAAGTGTCTTTAAAAGGTTCATGATACATGTCCCATTTTTCTTTAGGAGCATTAATATGGGAATCAAAGGCTCTATAATATCTAACAAGAATTTGAGGATCAAAACCATATTTAGCACTAAGCTCTTGAAAATCAATAGTTTTAGCGAAAGACTTAATGCAATCATACTCATAGTTTATACCTGGTTCTTTACCTTTGTTGTTATCCCAATCTTCGGTGTTGATTTGAATTGTTTCAAGAAGATCCCACTTAGCTTTAACCTTCTTACTTGTGAAGGATCCCTCTGAACAGGTATCTACATAGTCCTTGTAATGTCCTGAAAGCCTTGCATAAAAATTATTGATAATAATATCACTAGGGAGCTCATGAATGGGACATTTGATCATTAGTGACTTCAATATTCCCCAAGCTTGGGCAATACTTTCTCCATCATGAGGGTGAAAATTATAAATATAATTCATATCTTTGTGGATTCCATGAGGAGGATAAAATTTAGAGTAAAAGAGAGATTCAAGTTCCTTCCATTCCAAATTATGAGGATCATCTAGTAGCTCATACCACTCCCTTGCTTTGTCCCTAAGTGATAAAGAGAATAGCTTCCTCTTAACTTGGTCCATTGAAATACCTGCACACTTGAACAACTCACATAATTCATGGATAAAAAGCAAGTGATCACCATGATGGACAGTTCCATCCCCAAAATAATAGTTATCCATGACACGATCAACAATTTTTGTAGGTATTTTAAAAGGGACACTTTCAGTATGTGGCTTTAAAATATCACGAGCATCATTAGAATTACCACATATGGGAGAAAAATTATCATCAGAGCAAATTGTCTTCCCTAAAGCTGGAGAACTATAAAGATCTTTCTTATAAAAACTAGCTTCCCCAAACTTAGACGTTTCCATAGCATTAGTAAAAATGGTGTTCAAAAAATTCATACTAATAACATTGCTATTAGCATGCAAAGAAAGTTCCATAGGTTTTTTAATTTTCTTTTTAAACCAATCATGTTCTAACTTAGGAAAAGTACTAAAAATCTCTCTAATTTTATTGTTGTTTTCCATTAAGCCTAACTAGTGAAAACAAGGAAATAACTTCGAGCACTCACACCGGAGGATGTGAGTACCTTTTACCTTATCTCCACGGCAACGGCGCCAGAAAATAGCTTGATGTCTACGCACTTCTATTCTTGTAGATAGTTATTGGGCCTCCAAGTGCAAAGGTTTGTAGAACAGCAACAAGTTTCCCTTAAATGGATTACCCAAGGTTTATCGAACTCAGGGAGGAAGTGGTCAAAGGTATCCCTCTCAAGCAACCCTGCAATCAAGATACAAGAAGTCTCTTGTGTCCCCAACACACCCAATACACTTTTCAGGTGTATAGGTGCACTAGTTCGGCGAAGAGATAGTGAAATACAAGTGGTATGGATGATTATAAGTGGTAACGGTGCCAGAAAAAAGCTTCTGACAGGGAGAAAAAGACTAAAGGCAAAAAGATGGAAACAAGCAAACATGTAACAGATCTAGATGTAAACGGTGTTTTAATGCTTAGAAACAAGGCCTATGGATCATACTTTCACTAGTGAACACTCTCAATAAATATATTCTCTTCGTGATACTACCCTGAACTACTCTCCGGTTGGACACTCTAATCCATGGTAGGGCTATAACAACACTCCTCAAAGTCCGCCTTCCCCATCTAGGTAACCCCACACTGTCACCTTGAGCGCTAGATGGTTCCAACAAACACCACAATTTTATAAAGACATCCAACTCCAAATATAACTCATGATAAATATGTATATAATCTAGCTTAAGTGCCACACAAGGCATGCACGTTGTCACTTTCACACACGTGGGGAAAAGCATAGATCTATTAAAGCAATTGAGTATTTATGTAACCTCTAGCCTAAGTGCCACCATAGTATGCACGCTATCACTTTCACACACGTGGGGAGAGCAGAGACTGGTTTAAGCACTTGAGTAACATAGTAGATCTACTTGATTACAAAGCTCATGACCACAACAAGATCATGCATAGAGAGAGAGAGAGATGAACATATAGCTACCTGTAGAGCCCTTAGCCTCGAGGAAGAATTACTCCCTCCTCATCATGGGAATCAGAAATGACGATGGAGATGGTGGTGGAGATCGATGGAGATGGCTCCGGGGGCACTTCCCCGTCCCGGCAGGGTGCCAGAAAAGAGAATTTCTGTCCTCCGAATCTCCCCTTCGGTGGCGGCGGCGCTACGGAGGTTTTCGTTACTTTCTCCTAGATTATTTAGGGTTTCTGAGTCAGGGGTTTCTTATAGGCGAAGGAGGCAAGGTCCATGGAGGCCCACACCCCCTGGTGGCGCGACCAGGGTGGGCCCGCGCCACCCTAGGGTGTGGCCACTCTGGTGTCCTCCTCCGTCCCGTCTTCGATTTTCTGTATCGCTCCGGGAAAAATATGAAGTTTGGCTTTTGTCCCTTCCAATTCCAAGAATATTCATTTTTTAGCTTTATGAAACCAAAAATAGCAGAAAACAAGCAAGTGGCATTGTGACATCTTGTCAATAGGTTAGTTCCAGAAAGTGTATAAAATACCTCAAAGTATAGACAAAACATAGAAAAGTGGATACTAAACAAGCATGGAACATAAAAAAATATAGAAACGTTTATGACGTATCAGTCGACGTCATCATCAGCAGCTTCATCAACATAGTATCCTCCAAAAGGTTAGACATAACAATCTGACAAGTTCGATGTGGAACCCTAAGATACTCAACAAGAATTTATGCAACTAAAGGGGTAATTTAGGTTTGACGCGGTTGCAGCAAAAGATAATAATAGCTAAACAGTTCTATAGAGACACACTATAACAAACGTCCAACCAAATGTAGACAAGAAACGGCTGGGATCACCACCTTTTCAAGAGGCACGACGAGTGGCGTGGCTCCTCTGGAATTGATGGCGAGTCCTTGACGTCCTCTCTGTGTACTGGGTGCGCCGGATTTCCCTCCTCCGAAGAGAGTTGTTGTCGCCGGCCATGGAGGAGATGCTCAAAAGCAAGGTTTTTTCCAGTGAGATAATGGGAGAGTTGGAAGGGATACGAACGGAAATATCTGAGTAGTGGTATTTATGGGAAAAGAGCCCTAGAAGGTCACGACTCGTGAGGTCAGGTCTATGGGTATGAATCACAGAGTCGAAAGGAACTCCACTTAATGGCCAGAAGCCCAAGAGGTAACCGTGTTGTGAAAAGCGGAAAATTTACTCCACATTCACACAAGGTCATGTCCCATCAGTCAGCATCGTGGGAGGAATCTCGTTATGATCACCACCTTTAATTTCATCGGACTGAACAAATTCCCACGCGGCAGAAGCGCTTTGAGAAGCAGCCGTTATTGAGAATACCTCTCCAACTGGTTCAGATTTAGGTCCTCACAACCATGGAAAAGATCCTCTCAGTAGACCTCCTCAGGTCATACATAAGTTAAAATAGTAGTCAGCGTCACTGATTACGTCATCCTGGTCCACATGCAAGGTTCCAACATGATAAGAGATGAACTTACATATACATTCTCGACCTTTTGGTTCGGTACTTCACGTCGCATAAGGGACCTCTCCCTCAGACCTCCTCTGGTCATTAAGGTATCCACACCTCTACACAAAATTATCATTTCCCCCTTTTGTTATTAAACTTTTTGCAAGACCTCGTCGTAAGCCCATTACAATGGGACATTTGAGATGGGAAGGCTCATGAGATCTTCTCTAAGGATGGGCACACGAATAGTCTACACAATCGAGACGTCTACCCATGTCGGAGACCTTACGCCAAGACCTCGAGCATTCAACAGGACCTCGCGCCTCAAGACCAAGAAGAAGTCATCGAGCTCACCAGGCGGAGGTTGAGTAGGAGCTACAACAACTCTGCTAAATAGAGGGTCTTCTTATTAAAGGTACTGACCGGGGCCTTGTCGTTGATGGGTAGATTCGGTCATGTATCATACATGGGCCTGAACCCACGATTCCTGCCCACAACGACCTTTGACAATCAAGAACCTGGATGCCTATATGTAGAAGCTCTCAGTTGACCTAACGTCAACCGACCTGACCTATGGGGCTGCAAGACGACTCTATGGAGATCTCAAAGACCAGACGCACGTGTAAGGGAGATCGGAGATCAAGATTACGTGCAACACAAGATGAAGACATGACGTGACTAAGGACTCGGCTATCGAGGTATATAAGTACCCGAAAACATTCATCCCAGAAGGATACCCATAATCACCCAAGTCTTCGCCATTAGCCTTAGTCATAGCTCTAGATTCATCACTCTCGTCCTATAAACCCATCGAGAACCATACTGTAGACACATGATACGATCTGATCACCAATCCTCCTATTACACACATATCTTCGTCTTTGAGATCCAAACTTGTTGACCCAATCCGTCCATCGAACAAATAAACTTTATTCTGTTCCTTAAAAATGAGACTAGGAAGGGATTGTGAAAACTATCCTTCGTCATGTTTATAAACCCAAAAGTGAAGCATAGATTCACCAGCCCGGATATACCATGAAGATCTGATGGTATAATGGAGATGGATTTTGATGATGGTTTAGAGATAATTTATGAGAAAATTAGGGAAAAAGAAATATAAACAAAGGTTAACTGTGAAGCAAATTGTATAAGTCACGGTTTAACTGCTTCACGAAGACTGCATGAGAGAGACAAACAAATCACCGAACGAGGTACGGCCGCCAGACGACCGCGACCAGCTAAACGGGTTTCGTCCCCTCGTCGGCGATGTCGCCGGTACGTTTCTCCTCCGGTGGTCTTAAGGCCTTGGAGGTGTGACGGACCACGGCCTCGTCGATGCAAGGGTTTTCGTTTTTGTTTAGCCTTTTTTCATTGTCTTCTTCGTGATTTGAGACGACAGTTGCGTCCTAAAGTCAGAATAATGTCCTCCTCGCCCTATCCTCGCTCCGATGATGCGTCTAGTGTTGGTGGAGGGCGCGTGAAGTCGTGTGTCCGGCGGATCTCTTAGGATCCGACCGTTTCCCGTATTCGTTGGTGTGATTTAAGATTAGTTTCTTTCGATTTACCCGTTTGTCTATTACAACAAGCTTAACTACGATAAGCTTTGTCTGGCTTCGGTGATGGAGGACGAGGACGGCGGCGTGCCTTCGGCTTGTGCTAGTGTCTGTGGTCGCCGCTAAGTGGTCCAATAAACTATTTATAATATATATAGTCGTCGCTAGATGGCTATTGATGATTATTAATAGATCCATAAAATTCTGAAAAAAAAGTGCAGCAGTAGCAAAGCAACGGTATCATCCAGTAAAAGTTTTATACGATTTACATTAACAAAGAAAGAATATTGGCAAACATATCTTTTACTCCCTCTGATTTTTGACTACCAAATCAGCAATATTTATTATGGATATGAGAAGTAGTACAAAATAATATCGCCGGTGAGCTACTCCATTGATCTCAAAAAACAACAACCCCTATGTTTCGGCCCAAAGTAAACCTGTAATTTCCAGCCCAGTCAAGCCCTAGAAAACAACCTGGAATTCTTGGCGAGGACCGACGAGCGACCACACCTGGAGACCTAAACCAAACGGGACGGAGGAGAGGGGAGGGGAGCGGAGGTCGCGCGAGCGCGATGGCGGCGTCGCTGGGGCGGCTCAGATCCGCCATCTACGACAAGGAGGAGAGGAAGACGTGCGTGCGCATCCTTCCCTCTCTATTTACCTCCAGTCTCCCCAGTTTCCTCCGCTGTTTTGCTCTCCTTCTCCTGCGCTTGTGCGGCACAAAATTCGATTTGCTTAGATGACGATACCGTTGCAATACAGCAGTTTAGCCATAGTTTATGCTCAACTTTGCTGTTAGACCATATGTTCATCATTAGAGGCAGTGAGCTTCTTTGCTTTTGATATTTTAAGGCTAACCACCGCCCTCTCGGATTCGGTGGATGCAGGCAGTACCAGTCGCACATCCGGGGGCTTAATGCGTACGATCGCCATAAGAAGTTCATGAATGACTATGGTAATAGTTTGTTACGATTAACTTCGTTTCGCGGCTAAAGAATTTTGTGGCTGTGTTGTTGATTGGCTCGGGGAGGCTAAGGTCGGAGTATTTCTCTAACGGTGGGCAAAATTGGCTGGGGGAGGCTAAGGTCGTATTTCTCTGAGGGTGGGCAAAATAGTAGAGATAGAATTGTAGCAGGATAAATGAACTGTGATGTTAGGCAGACCTAATTAAATGTAGTATCATCAGCACAATGCTCTAAGCAAAAGGGAACGCGATAAACTTTTGATCTGCAACTCCATCAAGTTCCAGTTGTGTTGTTACACTAAATGCCACATGTACAGATGTGCACATTACTACGTTCTCAAATTGACTCTGGGAGTTGGTTGCTCTTTGTAAATATACAGGTTATATGCGCTCTGTATGTAGATCCTCCAGGTTATCTGGAACCCCCCAACATGTAGATCCTCCAGGTTATCTGGACCAACTACAGTTACCATGATTGGATCCCGATTTATTGGCTGCTGACCTGTACCAATTTCTTCAAGATTGAATGGTTGGTCATCGATTATATGCCTAACTGAGAGGAGTTATCCTTTGTTGAAGAAGATGCAATACCGGTAGCAACGGAAGGTAGGCCTGTTTGAAGTATTTGAGCTTGTCGGCTGCCCTGAGCAGAGATGTTCCATGGCAACTTGGACAGGAGGTCACCAGTTCGAAATTTTCTGTGCAAGAAGAACAAGCTGCTTGGGGATGTCAGAGAACCTCATGTTCCTCTCTGAGAAGCTTCACTCCAAAGTTGTCAAGTTCTCGAGAGAGGTCTCAAACCTTTCTCAACTGAGGGCTGTTTATACTTCTATAAATGATTGAAGCACAATAAATTGGTAGCACTTCTAATTCACAGAGATCTTCCCTTAGAGAGGTCATGGAATTGACCTTCTACAGAGAAAACAAAACAAGGATAGCCGCCTATAATGAACTACTGAATAATACTTTTGTCAGGATAAGTGGCAGCACTTATAGATGTACTCGTCATGATGCTCATAGATTGTTGTGGCAGGCTACTTCGCGCTTTATAATTAATTAACATAACTAATTAGCTGAACTTTTATGTAATTGAGTAGCCATCACACTTTGTAATCTGCTTGATGTAGTCATTAGCCAGATAGATGGTGGTGCAGCCTGCTTTAGGAATACCTTAATTTCTACTATTAGCTCAGCAGAATGAAATTCTTCCACAACTGCTGATGCCTGACGCAATCACATGATCTCCCTTCTCTCTTGAAAAGGAAACCGGGACTGTGGCTTATAATGAGTCTTTATTTGCTTTGTCTTGGTTTCCAAAAGCAACTGAATGATGAACAGTCCCCTCTACTGTAGAAAGAATTGGGGGCTACCGTCATCCATACATATATTATGGATATTTATATACTAGATGTTACTTGCCACCTACCTTGATGTGGAGCAGATCCTAGTTTGCCATCTTTTTCACTTGGAAATTATTGTCCTGGTTCTCAGTCTAATGAACAATGTTGATATTTGACTGGCAGTCTATTTATTAACTTGACTGTGGACATTCTGGAACTGTTAACCAATATAAACAAAGTGCCTCTGATTTTTTGGGGTTCTTCAGCAATCGGTTTTGCTGGTGGCAGGCATAATGAATTCCTAACGGTTGAATACAAATAGAAGACTTTGTTGTACAATATATAAATAGAGAACAACGAAAATGGATTTACATGTAGAAAGTAGTGAAATAAGGGACATACAACCACCCTCGTTGTAGAAAGATTTGGGTACCACACTTATCTTTACAAATTTACTCTTTCAGCGACTGACTTTATTATATTTGTTGATATGGAACTATAGATGACATCTTTTCTTTATGATGCATGTTAGATGTTAACACTCAAAAAATTTAATATGTTCAACAGTTCAGTTTTATGGCCATGGGAAGAATGTGGATAACAGTTTACCAATCAGAACTGATAAAGATACACTGAGAGAAGGATACAGGTAATATCCATCAGTGTCCAGACTCCATTGTTAAGCATTCATTATAAAATATGTACCAGTGGTTTGTTGAACACTCACTAATCTGCTCTTGAATTTTGTAAAAGATTCATTATTTCTGACGAAGATGATGTGGACTCTACCTGGGGGAAGAGGCTGGTTAAACGTTACTATGACAAGCTTTTCAAGGAGTATCCTTTTAAGTAGACGTGATATTTAAATTGTTTTATTGTCTGGGAAATGCTAATATGTGACATATTTGCTTATATTTTTTTGTACAGTCACATGTTCGGCTATGTGTGGAAGAGCCTTATATCAAACAAGTTTCTCACATCTGCATCTTTATTTGATAGCGTAATTAGCTCAACTTTACAACAATACTAGATATCAGACAAGTTTCTCATATCTGCAGATCTTTATCTGACAGCCTAATTAGCTCAACTTTACAACAATACTAGTTGTAAGCGTAAGAGTCTGGTTATATATGTTGGAATAACCGCACAAGGCATATGAATACATTGTTATGCCAATATAATATATCTATTATTTATATTTATCTGCCGTAGCAATATATATTTTGTGGTTTCTCCCAACAGTACATCATACCCTCCTTAAGAAAAAGTTTCGCAAGGCTCATTTACAAAAGAATACTGTTCACGTGAATACTGCATGCCTGCATA
Organism: Avena insularis; assembly: GCA_023614405.1. Lineage (NCBI taxonomy): Eukaryota > Viridiplantae > Streptophyta > Magnoliopsida > Poales > Poaceae > Avena > Avena insularis. The sequence continues at coordinate 37,073,020 of CM042691.1, read as the reverse complement.
GAGTTTTTTATTTTCTTGTATTTTATTGATGTCTAATTGGACAGCCATATGTTAATCTAAAATTACTGTCTATGAAGTTCTGAACTCCTATTTTTGAAAATGGGAACATGAAGCACGAGGAAATTATGACTTCGGTGTTGATTGTGTTCCATATTCACCACTAAAAATCTTTCTCATAAATTTGTTGCCCCTGTTTATCAGGAGTACGCAGTCCTTGCATGCATTGACGTTGTGTTTGATGTGTGATCTACTATTCTTGTAATGCTATTAACCTTAGGTTTATTCTGCCTAGAATACTTAACTTGATATAGATATTGCATTGCTGACATGTCCCAGTATAAAAAAGGCAAGGTATGGTGCTATGATTCATAGCCATATGTGCTAATCATTCATGTCTTTTTACTGGGTATGATACTCTTTTTCTGTATTTCTCCTGGTTGCTCTTGTGTGCCATGGACAAGATAGTTACTCTTATTACTCAGTATGATACTCTTTTTCTGTAATTTCTGTCAAATATGATGTGGATCCTACAAGTATCTTCATCAAAAGAAAAGAATAATATCCAACCAATTATGATATTCTTTGTCATTTATTCCATATTCATAAGATTGCATTGGGTGTGCCTGTACAGCATTATTGAGGTAAGTTCAATGTTTTGGGGTCATGGAACTGCACAGGGAACTTTGCTTACTAGCACATCCATGTTTTCATTACATAGGTCTGACGAGCACACACATGGACACATAGATATCCAACTTGTTTTTTTAGTTGATATTATCTTGTTTGTCCTTATTGTCCTTAGTAAATAGAAATGAACTGAAAATACTCATTTTGTTGTTGAAATTATTTGTGTTATCCTTGGAAATGAATTGCAAAGTCTAAGTATCTTATTTTGTGCAGATTGGATTGAGATGGAGAACAGAAAAGGAGGTGATATCTGGGAAAGGTATCCCCTTCATATCTCATCTTTAAGATTCCATGTACAAGGATCAAGCTGAAAAATGTGACTGAAATTTAAACTTACATGTATTTCTCTATTTATTGAGTATTAATAAACCATCTGGATTTAAATCTGGAACCTAGCAGCAGAGGAATGTGAGAAATTTTAAGTAGATTTACCCAAGCTGACAGATTCTTCCGTTTAAATTATTAGATGGCTGGACCATTTTTTTAGATGTACCTCTTGACATGCACCTTATATCTTGCACCAAACAGACTCTGAAATAGGATAGAGCTGAATTTCTCTGTCAGAGATGCCCATTCTCTTAAGGGGATTTTCTATACATGGTTTGTCACTTCTTTATCAACATCATATAAATTTCTTACTGATGTCCGGCAATTGCTTTTACTCAGGGCAATTTATCTGCGGCAATAGGAAGTGCGATGAAAAGGTTGGGCTTGGTAGTTATGAGGTATGTTCATTTAGTCTTTTCTATCTCGTTGCTGATTCAACAATATTTTAATCCTTTTGTTCATTTATGCTTTGTTCTGTTGTATATGTATTACTTATTTATTTCCTTTTTTCAGGTGAACTTTTCTTATGTCGAAGCAGGGGAGCAGAAACAGGCACTTGTGAAGTTGGTAGCTTGCAAGGGGTTAGCTACTGCATATTACACTTGTGAACCCAGTCTTTATCCACTACATATTGATTACTTAGCTTGATTGCTGTACATTATGAAAGATGTGCAGAAAAGCTTGCTCATAAGAGGCAAAAGGAGAAAGAAAAGGAAAAAGAGCTTTCCGGTGAAGAGGAACTGGACCTGAGAGGAAGGGACAAGAGAAAGAGGTACATCTAGTTCTTGTCCACCCTCTGTATTGTATTATCTGATGGTATTTGACATGCCTGTTCACACTGTAGAGAACATGACGACGAAAGTGAAGATACCACGGAAGATGAATCGGCCGAGAAACGTAGCAGAAAGAAAAAAGGTAGAGCCGATTGGATTACCTCTTTTTAAGGCGACATACAATGCTTGTAGTACTTGAAACAGTAGATCTCGGTGTGTGTTTATAAATTAAAATGCTACTATTAGCATGTAGTTGTAGTTCACTGAACCTATTTCGCTGTTGGGCCTGTTGTTCTGTACACAATACACATAGATGCTAATCTGGGTGTTTTTCCTGGGGTACTCATGTGCACACCCTGCTGGTTATACGGTCTCAGGTTAGTGACAGCAGCCAGTAGGCACATTTACATAGTGTTATTATCTTATGCTATGATGCCTTTATCAGTTGGTCTGTTAGCGGCTTTCATATTTGCAGCCTGCATGTTAGATATTTGCATATGTTGATTATTTGTAGAAGGAAATAATAAAACATGAATTCTCTCCATTCTATATCTAACGATTTGCGAAATCCTGTAGACCGCGAAGGAATTTGGAAGATGAAAGTGGGCAAGAAAGATGACGACTTTGAGGAGTTTCTCGAAGGCATGTTCCCGTGACCTGGTGTAAAAGGAAATCTGCACCACATGTTAATACTGAACCTGAAAGGGTTTCGATGACTTGCAATCTGTTGTTGCCTGGAAAATACCATATGGTGTGCCACTCAGTTGTTGTATTTCTAGGCCTCTTATAGTTTCTGACCTGTAGTTTGAAGCCACCTTTCGAGATAACTGGTGAATTTCACTGAAGTCGAAAATGCAAATTTACAAAGTGGCAAATCAGTTATGAAGCATTATTGTTCAAAAATATAAACCTAATCTCCCACCATAAACAAGTCAAAATAGCAAAACGTATGTCTCGATCCCGAGCTTTGGCCGATTGAGAGATGGCGTCCAACTGGACTAGTGACGATACAAGGCAGAGCATCAGTAGTTTACTGAACTACGTGTTCATCTGTGCCTGCTTATATCCTCTAATAATTTTAGGGGAGGTTTATTTGGTGATGTTGGTGTCTTGTGATGAACTCTCACTCCTATATAAATCGTTATGTGATCGGTGTTTTTTTTTTTGAGAATGTGATCGGTGTTTGTTCAATTAGACATATGATCTGGCATTAGACGTTCAATCCTGTGCACTCTGTTGCATTAACATTAATAATTACTATTATGGGTCATCGACCAACATATCTAGTTTGCAGATAGCTATTTTGATGATGCTATAATATCTTGGTAAGGTTCTCTATATGTATTGTCATACTTTAAACTGTTTGAGTGCCATGCACACGAGAGTTCGAAACGAGACATGTATGTTTTTTTTTTGCGAGAACGAGACATGTATGTTAACTGCCACAACTTCCTCAGCTAAATGATGAAACACTTGTTAACATCCAAACTGCTAAAATCCCTCAAATCATTCAAAGATACAAAGATTCACTAGCTAAGCAGCAGTGCCGGCCCTGAGCACGTGCAGCCTGTGCGGCTGCACTGGGCCCCTGGATGCAAAAGGGCCCCATCCAGGTACATACTAACGCAGTCCTGTTATCTTAGAGAAGATAATAATTAACTGATCAGCCCAATTGCTAGCAGCTCTGGGCCCTGTATATACTACGCATGCAGCTGTCGCTAAAGAAATAAAGGCCGAGCACTCTTGCATATTGGTCTCCAGTGCGCAAACAGTCAAAAACTTTTATTCCTGCTCCATGTGCTTTTGTTCCATATACATAAGTAGGTAACCGGCATCCGAAGCTCAAAAAAAAAAGGTAACCGGCATCTCAAAAAAAAAGTAGGTAACCGGAATATATAAAAAACACCTCTATAATTATTTGTATATAAGGCCCTATTTTTATCTTGCACCGGGCCCCTGACATGGGAGGACCGGCCCTGCTAAGCAGATGAACAAGCATGAAGAGGAAGGGAGAATAGAGCCGAGGTGGGAGGAGAAGTGCCGCCGTTTCGTGCTGTGATCCTTCTGGATGCCATCCCCGTTGCTTCTCTGGGCATACTTGTAGCTCGTGCAGCTCTGCAATCTCAATCGATGGTGGATGGGCCGTGGCCCACTGTGTTGGCCCATGATGATATGTAGATGGTTCCTAACATCCCTCCCTCCTTAAAACTCGACTTGTCCCCAATCCGAAGCTTTCAGAGGATATCGAAGGGCTAATTTGCCAGGATCCCATGGCATGTCAACTTCCTTGAGTGTGCTGGGGTGCTCGCGGTAGTCTTTACGGTAGTACTTGAGGTCGTTGTATACCGGGTCAGAGACCACACTGAAGGAGGCTTCCTGGTAGTGGTAGTAGTTGTTGCTGGCATGGACATCCCCAAAAGTGAGGTAGTACTTGCAGATAACCTGAACCTGCTCGAAGAATGTGGTTCCACCTATGACATTCCTCCCTCCTTTAAAAGTTTCATAATTGTGGTGTAACCTTGGACAATATTGTAGCAGTTTTTCACAATCACCATCGGAGAAGCCAAAAAGTTCCTTGATACCAGGATCCCATGAAAACTGTGTGTACTTCACTTGTAGTGAAACTGAGAATAGAGTAAGAGAGAACTCATGGAAATTACTGCTTTGTTCACCTCCATTGAGTAATGGCATGATTTGACTTGACCATACGAGCATCACCATTGTGCCAAATTGACCCCAAAATGCAAAACTAACCACGCCACTGGTCTCAAGGAATGCTAGAATCAGAGATCGGGGAGATATTGTACTGGTGTTGTGCTTCATGTCATCAAGAAGAGGATATAACTCTGGTGGCATGAATCTTATAATGAACAATGACCAAACAGCAATTTCCGAGCACTCCCACTGACCTGACCATGCAATTTTCCACTGGAGGAGCTCAAAACCACACTGGGTAATATGTCCAATAAACCAGGAGTCAAGCCAATCATGCAAGGGACTCTTGTTCAAGCCGATCACTTCAAAACAAATCCCAGAAGGAAAGAAATTGTACCTTTGCAGCCATAATTTGTCCCGGCTTGACCTGGCATTGGGCTGAAAGCTTATATCCTTGAAAAATAATTCAGCAATCTTAAGCATTAAGAACTGTAGCTCGCTATGATAGTTCATAGAAAAACAATGAGTGGTGTCCGGCGCCTTGTCTTTCGGCAGGAGCTTGTTGCAGCTGTAATGCCGTTTGTCTTCATAGAGAGTTGCTAGTAAACGGCAACCTCCGATATTTTGGCTAATGGCAACCTTTAATAAATATGGGTGTCTCTTAAGACACAGCTGACTGTGACATAACTTATGTCACAGTCAGGTGACGTCACCGCCAAATCAACAGGAGCACTGCCCCGGATAAAACGTATCGCTCGACACCCAGATTTTTTTGTTGTCGTTGTTTGTTTGTTGGGCTTGTTGTCGGGCTATATTTGTGTTTGTCTTTTGGTGGGCCTTTTTGTTGTGTTTTGTAGTTTCTGATCTAAACAGGACAAAAACCACTTTATTATCTTAGACAGAGAAAACAATTACAGTGACAAAAAAGAACTTACCACATGATCTTTAAAGTTGCTGCAGAAGTGGATATGGAAATAGGTTTTGGAGAGCTTCCTGTCGTTGCGGGCACCAGATTTGTGCCCAAAAATCCCACACTTTTCCTATTATAAAATAAGAAATAAAATTAAAATCCACAAGCACTATTAGTTAAGCAACTACCTTATTTAGTTAAGCAACTAAATACAATACATGCACTGCTTCATAAACTACTAGAAGAAACTAAACAAGTGTACTTTTGACCAAGAATGTTAGATCTGTTATGCCCAGAATAAGACATGTACTGCTTGATAAAAATAGAATAAGACATAGATCTACTTGGAAAATAAAATAATTTTTCAGATCTTCTTTTATTATAAACTTGTAATATAAAAATAAAAAAATTTACTTCTGCCCAGATCTGTTATGCCCAGTACAAAATCTCATATTGTAGTTTCAGATCTACTAATGTGCAGAACACTACTATAATACATGTCACTTGATCTCTGTCAGAGGGGCAATAAGCAAAAAATAGAAACAAACAAAAAATACAAGTGTACTTTTCACCAAAAATGTGCCAGCACGTTGGACAGACAGAGAACACATAGAAAGAGACTTTCCACCAACAAAAAGATAACATATGGAGGGGACCTCCTTGTTCCTACCTGGCTTGAAGACATGGTAGGACCTCCCTTGATCCTACCTCCTGTCACCAGCAAAAAGAAAAGAAGTACACCTGAGAGAGAGAGTAGTGGTTGAGGAAGAAGAAGGAAGAAGGATAGCTGTGTACTGTCGGCAAGGGAGAGAAGAGCAGAGGACAAAGAATATATTTAGTGGTAGTAGTAAGTAGGTAGCATTTATTACTGGTAGGTGAGGAGGTAACAAGTAACTTACACCTACTAGTAATGTGCAATATTTACTACCAGGTAGTAATGTCCATTTTTTATATGTACCTGCAAAAAAATAAAAAGATCAACACAATTTAAAATATTTAATTATTCATTATTGTTCATAATTTATATCTTATCATTTTCTTGTTTTTTGCATTTTATGTAGAATGTTAATTCGACAGCATATGGGCACATTCCAGTACCTTCTTGTTATGAAGATGAGTATTCTGTAAGTTGTGACAAATATGAACAAATAAAATTACAATTTACATTTTATCTTGTTCTCACTTGAATTCATATTATCTTACAGAATATGAAGTTAATGGCAGATAGTATGAACATGACTTTCACACAGATGTTGTTGTCTGTTGAAGCCCCAGGAAATTCTCAGGTAAAAAAATATAAATCAAAAGTCAATAAATTACATATTTACATGTAATTTTAGTTTTCACTTCAGTTTATATTGTTTCAGAGTTACTTCAATGACAATAGCAGCTGGAATGTTGAACCAATGGGATCTAAGGTACAAAAACAAAATATAATAAACAAGCACAAACACCACCAAATTAAAAAAACTCTCATGTCTTTATTTAATTTTACATGTAGAACAAGACTTTTATGATTACTGGAAGAGATGGAAGTTCACAAACACTGTTGCTTGATGAAGATGGAGAGCCAGAACAACAGCCTCAGTTTGGAGATCATGATGAAGTGGATGAAGATGAACAAGAACAACAGGATAACGATGAACAGCAAAATCAGTTTAGAGATAATGTTGCAGTTCAAGACAATGAAACAGACAGATTTTACAACTGGCAGTGGGATGATGATATGGACAACACAGTAATCAATCTCCTAATAAGGAAACAAACAATGAAGAAACGTTGAACATCTCAGATGACGATAAAGATAAATATGCAGCAACAGAAATGAAAATGCCTGAAGGTGTAGAACAGTTAACTCCTGAAGATATTCGTCTCTTCCTTGAAAGCGAAAGCGTTACAGCAGCTCGTACTGGGAGTCAAGAAGCAATTGGTCACCATGTTCCTCATATAAACATGATATTTGACACGGAAGAAGAAGCTTACAAATTCTACAATGAATGTGCTTCGATCTGTGGATTCTCTGTTCGAAGAGCAAGCAACTACAAGGGCAAGAATACAAGAGATGAAATTGGATCAAGGCGAACTTACACGTGCCACAAATTTGGCAAAGTTGTTGTGCCTGATGTTTTAGAGAATAGAAAATTGAGAAGGCAGGAGAGGGATCAAGCAAGGACTAGAAAAGCTCCAGCTAATAACAGCAAGAAAAGAAAAAGAAATGTCACTAAAGTTACTAGATGCAAAGCCAAAATGGTTGTTTCTTTGAAAGACACAAAGTGGCGGATTACAAACTTGGAACTACACCACAATCATGAGTTATGCCCAGCAGATGAAAGCAAGTTCCTACGCTCTCATAAAAATATGACAACCCAAGAGAAACTGTTCATCCGGACATTCACATCTGTGAAGTTGGCAACAAGAAAAATTATGGCAATCCTGACTTATTTGAGAGGAGGAAAACCAAAGAATGTTCCATACACAAAAAAAGACGTGAGCAATGTTATGACAGTAATAAGGCAAGAAGACAATAGGAATGATATGATGAAGGTGCTTGATTATTTTAGGCAAAGGAAGGATGAGGATCCTAGATTCCATTATGAATTTGAGCTAGGTGAGGGCAATAAAGTTCTATGCATATTCTGTGCAGATGGTTTTTCAAGACAAATGTATGAGTTGTATGGTGATGTTATCAGTTTTGACACAACATTCAAAACAAACAAATACAATCTTCCATTTGCACCATTTGTTGGTGTTACTGGTCATGGTCATAACTGTTTGTTTGGATGCGCGATAATAAACAACGAACAAGGAGAAACTTTCAAGTGGTTGTTTCGCGCATTCAAGCGTTGCCACGGAGGGAAAGATCCACTTACAATTATAATAGATCAAGATATGGCTATTAAGAATGGAATAGATGCAGTTTTCCCCAATACTTGTCACCGGAACTGTTTTTTCCATGTAAAGAAAAAAGCTGAAGAGAAGTGTGGAGGCAGCTTTGGTAGGATACCAAACTTCCATATTGACTTCACTGATATCCTTCGCAACTCTTTGACCATTCCTGAATTTGAGGCTTTGTGGCCGGAAATGATTGAAAGATACAACGTTGGACACCTAAAGTACTTGAGAATAATGTGGAAAAACATGACTAGATTTGTCCCTGTATACTTCAAAAGGAACTTCTGTCCTTTTGTTCACTCAACAGCTAGAAGTGAAGGCACAAATGCAATATATAAAGATAATGTGGGTTCTACATTCAGTGTTATAAGCTTCTTGGGTGAGTACCAAAATATAGCAGAAAACATAGAAGAATTGGAAAAGGAACAAGAGACAGTAACAAGGACAACAGAACCTAGCTTTTGCTTGCACAGTGAGCTTGAGTTACAAGCAAGCCGCATGTACAACCGAAAAATATTCTACAGGTTTCAAAAACAAATAAAGTTTTCAGCAAAACTCCATGTTGATGAGGTTGAACGGTTTGTCAGATATGAGGTCTACAAAACAGCTATGCTTCAAATGCAAGAGATCAGACCACGCAGATATATTGTGTCTGTTAATCTTGCAACACAAGATTTTGTGTGCATCTGTTGCAAGTTTGACAAAGATGGTATTGTCTGTGCTCATATTTTGAGAGTTCTTGTTCATCTAAACATATCAGAGTTACCAGAAAAATACTACATAAGCAGGTGGAGGCCAAAGGAAAGAAAGTACTTGAGGGACATCAAATTCAATATTCCTATTGATCTCACAACAAGTAGTAAACATTTGAGATACAGTGTGCTTTCTAGGAGACTAACCAACCTCGCATCAGAAGGTTCAGAAGCTGTTCGAAAGTACTTGTTTCTGACACAAGAGATCAAAAGGATAGAAGAGAAATTAGATGAGATGACCATAGAGGATGAAGTTGAGGAAAACAAAAAAATAAGTAAAGGCAAATAACCAGTAATAAGGCAACAACAAGATGATGGTTATAGTGATTTCCTACAGGATCCAGATGTAGCACCTTCGAAAGGTCGTCCAGAAAGTACTAAGAGAAAGAAGACATTTATGGAGGAGCTGTTTTCGAAAAACAAGATAACATGCAGTCACTGTGGATCAAATGCACACAACATTGCTACATGCACAAACAAGCATTTACCAAAAGCAACTCCTCAGAAAAAGACTACAAAAAGCAAAAACAAGACAAATGGTGTATTTAACACAAAAATATATATTTCTTTCTATTAGTATCATTAATATCCAATCATAAAGTTATCTAATTTGTTGATTTTCTTATGTATGTTTTTTAGCTGCTACTCCTCAATCAACAAAGGAAACAAGGAAGCCAAGAACATCTAGTGATCAAGCAAAAAAAAGAAGCAAGTCCAAACAACAATCTCCAAAATGTGGATCTCTATGATCATTATGTCATTTTTGTAATCTTGGGATGGTTGGATAATTTATAAAACAAGATTGTCAGTTATATAATGATTGAATGCAGATCGTTTTTTATATATACCTTGTACATTTGCTTGAAGTTCCATCCATTTGATTTGATACTGAAAATTTGCTGGTTCTGTACTGTACCTGCTGTCATGTTATATAAAATAACAATAAAAAAACTGGAACACTAAAACCAAAACAAAAACATGAAGAAAAAAACTGAAGATATAATTACTAGGTGAACATACCTTCAACTAACTTTCATGCTCTTGGTAATAACATTCATGCCGTGACTTTCAATATTAAACTCCATAATTTCTCAATAGAACACATTCAGAAAACATACAAACAAAAACATTCATGTGCATTCATTTTTATTTATATCGCGTATATGAAAGTATATTCTGAAGATCCATTGCATATGAAAGAAAACACGCAAGGCAAAACTTACAATACATACAACTGAACAAGTTTCAAACACACGAAAAACAGATCAGAAAAGAACAGTAATTGATAAAGAGAAACAACAACAACTTTAACAACTTTTTTGCTTCTTTGCACAGTGAAGTGAAACACTAAACAGATCAACATTTTTTTCACTGTGAGTGAGAGGTTGTTCTTCTTTTGTTGTTCCCTTGATGCAATTCAGTTTCTTATCTTGTGATAATCACCTGATGTATCTGTTAAAAACAAAAATACAATGAAGATAGAAAATAATTTTCAATGCAAGGAAAATATATTTCATTTATAGACATAAAAAAATTTAGAAATGTTTCTGCATTACCTTAATGTTTGAATTCTATAGCTAAAAGTCTTGCTTCATACTTGTCATTGTGATCACTCAAAAGAATATCATGCACATATCTGATTCGAAACGTAGGGATATCGATGTATGAAAAAGCACACTGAGTTGGGTTCCTTGCAATGTATAATTCCATGTACTTCATACAAAAAATCCCACAATCATTTCTGTTGTTAAGAGAATCAACCAAAACAAAAGAGAAATTAAAATTGTGACAAAACAGTCATAATTTTTTTTAAAATATACATAACAAAGTTACCCAAGATTTTGCTTTGGAACATTAGGATATGCTGTTCCAAAATTCTCAAACAACACTTTTTTCAGACCTGCATCATTCCATGTGTCCCTGAAATTTTTAATCTGTTTTATATTGGACATTAGTTACTTGTCTTCTCCTTTATAAAAATACAGCAACAAGAATTACACCAAATTAAAAAAAGATAAAAAATATTTACCATCAAAGATGCTATTTTCTTATGGTAGCTACTGTCTTTGCCATACCATGAATCAAGAAAAATGAATTTTCGGTACTTCATATCAACCAAAAAGATAAACCAATGGTCATCAAAGATTGAAGGAAAATATAGCTGTTATGACAAAAATAACAATTAATATTTGTCTTTTCTGAATTAAATTATTAGTTTCAAAGAATATATGTAGCTTCACAAAAATTCAATACCCCATCTGATAGATGCAATTGCCTGGCTTTATTTGCACCACAAAGTGATTCAATGGCTCTCTTCTTCATGAAAGCTTTTGCATCTTCATTCTTCCATTTCTCAAGAAAGTAATCCTGTTTAGAGTAAAATAAAAATAAGTAATAATTAATTTATTATCCAAATACAGTTGGCAAAAAATAAACACCATAACAATAACTTATGTAAAACATTAGGAAATGCCAAAAACGAGCAAAAAGACTTACATAAATAGTGTTGAAGAAGAAGTGTTTCTGTGTAAATCTTGGATGGTTATCTCTGAAAAGATTCCGGCAGAAAGCATTCATAAGCCAAGCCTCTACCTTGCCATTAATTTTCATTGAACTCTCTAGTTGCTCCATCGTAACTCTAACATTGTCTATGCAGACAGCCCAATCACTTTTTATGCATGTTGAAAACAATAACAAATATTAAACAACCAAAAAATTATTCAATATTTTGAGCACAAATAAAAAGCATATTACAAAGCAGTAGGTTAAAAATTATCTCACGTTTTGTGTTCTGGATCATCACACAATGTTGTGACAGCTTCCCATATTTTCTGCTCTATTGGTTGGACTGATAGATTAATAGATGGATTCACATCAAAAGGTGAACTCAGATATCTACTTCTTTGAGGGATTCGTTGAGGTAACAAATTTTCTTTGCCATGACTACGGTTAGAACTTCCAAGTGACAAACTAGTGTTGTATAGGTGATCTGTTTCTTCATTCATGTTGTTGCTATTGTATCTGAAAGATTTTTCTCCAAGCACTTGAACATCAGGAGATGAAACCTACAAACCATAAACAATAACAATTAAAATAACTTGTAATGAATTATGTTGTCAAATTTTCTTTAAAACTTACATCAACAAAGTTGTTCAATAGTTCTCTTATGGGTGATTTGTTCTTTGAATTTGATTGACTATAGTCTTCATTGCTGCCTTGAAAAAGTCTCCGGCCAACAATTAGAGCTTTGCCATAACTCTGAAAATTAAGGATACAACACTTCTGAAAAAAGTACATATTATATTAACTTATGTAGAAAAACTTTAGAAATCTGTAAAACTTACTGGAGTTGCTTGATCACTGCTGCTAGATTTCTTAAATTTCGTTTGACTTTGTGTTTGGATTGTTACTTCTGGGGATACCTAAAAATAAACAAAAAAGAAAACATATAAAGAGGAAAAATGTAAAAGACAATACTAACAGCAAGTAAAAAAACTCCATAAGAACAATAGCATAGAGAACAACTTACAAGATCTACAAAAGCTTTAGTGTGTGTGATTGCTCTTGGTTGGGAAAATGTAAGACCAGTATGGCTTGGTTCTCTTTGGGCGCATTGTATTGTTATTTCATATTCATTGTTATTGCTCTCCTTGATATTACAAATATAAGAACAAAAAAACAATTAATATAGTTATAGCAAAACAACAACAATTGCAAAAACTAAGAACACAACATACATGTTTGGAGTACTTACAGTATTGAATATGTCATTTGAAATATTGTTGTTTTTGTATCTGTTTGGACTTGAATTCAATTTTGAATGTTCTTTACTTGGACAATCCATCTCTAATTCCTTGCACATTGAAATTGCCAACTGTAAAACAGAATGTAAACAATCAGTAAATAAAAAAAACCACAAAATACACTATCAATCTAACAATTATAAAATACCGATTTCAAAATAAAAACAAAGTCATATTTGTATACTGTACCTCACACCTTTCATTGTATGAGAAATCATCCATCTCTAGTGGCTGATAAAATTCAGGTTCTTCAATAGTTTTGCCGTTATCATCAACACAATCGATGAGACGGAATGAAGGTGTGCCTTCATCATTGAAAAAATATTTACTTCTCTCTAGATGAAGATGCTCACTTCTCTTCATTTGAACAATCTCTTTAAATATGAAAAATGAAAAACATAAGATAATAACCATCAGCAATAAAAATTATTTCAGTTTATAACATAAGAATTATAACTTGAGCTAATTTATACTCATACCAATTATTTTAGTTTCTGTTGTTCCAGCTTCTTTGTTTGGCAAAGTTTGATCCAATACTATTTTAGCCTGATTGTTATCCTACAAAAACAGTAAAATGATTTATAATTCTTCGTTGCAATCGAGTAGAATCCAAACAACCATTAACATTGCTCTTACCTGGTTGATAAGTTGTTCATCTAAACAACACACCTCATTGTTTTCAAACTTATTCGGATTACTTATCATTTCATTCATAACAGCTAAGTGGAAACCACGAAAATCTCCATTATCTTCTTCAATACATTTTATATTGAGATCCATAAGAGTATTAGTAACTACAACAAAACAAAGAAAAAATTAAATAACACCAGAAACATAATTAAACAACAAAAAATCCACAAAGAGAAAAGTAAAAAAATAATTTACCTTCTTTTGTTTGATCCTTAGTTTCCACTAGAACTTGCACTTCAGAACATATATAGACAATTTCTTTTGCTTTCTGTGAGAAACCATTTGAAGAGACCATATGATTAAGGCTTGCCGATTGGATACCCTAAGATAATGAATCATGTATTTCTTTATTATCCTATTTTTAAAAAATGGCACAAATCAATTAATTCCTTCAAAAAAGAGAGGAAAACACACAAGTGCTAAAAAAATATAAATAACATAAAACACACAAGTATCTCGATGATACCTGACCAACTGCAGATTGCATAAGTCCAACATCATTGTTCTCTGGTATTCTTTTGATATTATTATTAGATTCAACTGAATTTTGTGAACTGCATTTCTCTTCTGTCCTTCTTCTTTTACTTTGAATTAAAGCATCATCTGTTTGCAATTTAAATTGATTATAAGCAAAACAACAAATTTCCTTACTGTCAACTTATGGTTACAACTACTGGTTATTATAATGATTTGTAATTTAATGTAATACAACAGCAACAAAAAATCAGTACTGTCACATCATCTAATTTCTCAAAACTTCCAGAATTTGCTTCTATGCATGTTTTTCTGGTTTGAATTAAGACATCCTCTGTTTTGTAAAAAAGCAGAAGCTAATTATTATATAATTATCTATTGTTTCAAATCTACCACTAGGATAACAGAAAAAAGAACAGAAATATAAAATTTTTAGACAATTAATACACTTACTATCACACTCATCTTCTTCTTCATGCAATTTTATAGTGTTGCCAGAGTTGAATGCAGTTTTGTAAGAAGTTTCACGAGAACTAGATAATTTCAAAGTATCTTCTGATGTGTTCTGCTTGGTCAAAAAAGCTTCAACTACTTGCACAACAAGATCTTTCACTTTCAAACAAATTCTTGTTTCTTCATCTTTCATCACATTTGCATAGCATGAAGCTATGTTGTCCTTTATCTAGTAGCAAGAAATAAAGAACAATATGATCAATAAGTACAAAAAAAACACACAAACTTCATATATAATAATGTTTTAAATATAAAATCTATAATTATGATACCTTCAAACCAACAACATCACCAATAGCTCTTTCAATTGCCTGTTTGAGATTTGCATCATCTGTTGCTTCTGCCTTGTTCAAATTAGCATTACTGAAGCAGTAACAAGTTTCAGAAAAATCCTTTACCTACCAATAGAAAACAAAAAATTACTCAAGAAATACTCAGGTAGAAACTATTAATCATTATTTATTATATGCCCTAAATTATAAAATGAATATTACAAATAACAAAAAAACAATAATATGTAAAACTTACTGGATAAGCCCCATATTTGCCATTAGTATCCATATACATATCACTGAAAACTTTAATAAGCTTTCCTTTCCAGACTCTTATTCTTGGTAATGTTGTTGGCATATGGATTGGACCAAAGTCAATGAAGTCAAGACACCGAACCTGTTCAAAACATCAAAACATGATTAAATTACCAAAATACAAGAATTCAGAATTTTAAAAAAGTGGAATTCATAAACAAAAAATAAAAAACTTCAGATATTACTTACAGCCAAGTGATAAATGCAACCACCTAAAGTCAGAGTCAATTGATTTCCATTTCTTGGTTCTTTCAGATACTTCTTGATGTATATCATTGTCCATTCGTGAATAAACTTGGACCAGTTTCTATCTTTAATTAGATCAACAACTAAAGAACCCATGTATTTAGTACTGATCTTTGTACTTGAGTTTGGGCAGAATAAGGTTCCTAGTGACACTGCCATGAAACAGCGACAAAAAACAACATCTGGTAGAATTTCTTTCGCTAAGATCTTTTTGCCAAAGAACTTTATTGATGGAACATCAGACAAACCAAACAGCTCAAGAAATTCGGCTTTCCCCGCTATTTCATCGCAGTCAACAGAGAGATGACCTTCTGGAGTACCAAAAGTTTGAGTCACAGACTGAGGAGACAACTTGATTGATTTGGAGCCAATTCTTATTTCTTCTTCTTAAGTCTGCTATCCATTTGAGAAAACACCTTGGAATGCAGCAGTCATCTAGTTGGAGTATTTCTTCAAAACCCATCCATTTAACAAGCTTCACATACTGTTCACAAGAACGAATCCTCTGGAGCACTTGGAATAGGAATGTAATGCTGCATCTGTTATATGCTTTGCGCTCATCATCAGCCTCTTCACCGTTAGCTTCATTGTTTTGTTTTACTGTGCTCTGCTAAAAAAGGTAATATAATTAGTATAAACCTTAAAAATGACAAAAAACATTGAACACACAAAGAAGAACACAACAGTTGAATTCAAAAACAATGTAACTAACCTTCCTCTTGAATTTTTTAGCACTTTTGCGTCTCTCAGTTTTCTGCACACTTCTAATAATCTACAGCAACAAAAACAAAAAAGATAATTAAAATAAATACATCATTAACATACTCCTTAGTAAAAAAATAACACATAATCAAGTCTATGATTAAACTTGAATACATACTACTATATAAAAACTTGTACGCATGTGTGTCTAAGCATTAACAAAACTTGAACATGAATCAAATGATTTCATATTTAATTTAAAATTCTAAACTAAAAATAAACTTGTTGTATCAACATAATTAGACATCTTAAAAATCATGAAATGTTACTCATGCTAAAAATCAACTAAAAATGTATAACAATTATTCATATTCGTAAAACACAAAAACACATATAATGAATAACTAAAAACAAAAATCACAAACCAGTCTCAAAAGTTCTTATGGTGTCTCATTAGCACTGAGAGAAATATCCTTGTCATTCAGTTTAATTTGTTGATGTGCAACATCTGTGTTATACCCATCTTGTTCCATCTTCCCTATACAACTCAAACTTGTTCTTGTTATTATGCATTTAGGATACAGCAATAACAATATGCTCTTAGGAGAATGGATTTTGTACTTGCACTCATGGGTATGGGACCTATCCTGTCCGTTGATGCATCCATCGGGATCTGTGCCAGACCTAAACAATATGCCAAGCATTACTTCCATTTAACCTGTCCCGATGCATTTCTCCTGCCTTTACGCCGGGTGAAACGGGCATGGGCACTTTATTCTCCGTACCCCGCACCCATCATGTGCTAGTAGATAGGATAGAATCAATCAGTCCATCAATCATCCCCGCACAGTTTTCCTCTATTCCCCATTTTCCTTCTTCCACACCACCAAGGCTCATTCCGGCGACGGCTTCACCTACTCCGGTGAGGTCCATCGCCCAGATTTTTTCCGGCGAGCCCGTGATCTCCCTTCCTTCTTTCTTGTCACAACCATTTTTTGCTGCGGTCTGCATCTAGTTTCATCTGATTTAGTCGATTTTGGGTCTTGTTTTCAGTCGAGAAATGTCTGGCTTTCTTGTTCTTTCCTCAAGTTGCTGTAGATCCTTTCCCCTCCATCCTATGCTGTATCGACGAATCGATTTTTCAGCTATCTGTAGTGGACAAGCGGACGGGACTGGTGCAGGAGTTCCATCCAGTGCATTGCCTATGTCCAGGGAGGCCGCCGATCCAGTTCCTTCCGGCCCTGCGCACGGTTCCTTCGACGAGATCGGAGGCAGCTGCTCGCAGGGTAGGGAAGGAAGGCTGTGGCCGTGGCAGTCAGCGTCGGGAAGAATCAGGTGCCGGACCTAGGAAGGTAGGCGACGATCTGGAGTTTGATTTGTTCTTCTCCCTTTATTTTTCGATTCAATTTGTTTTTTCTCCTGTTTCTTTTACAGATCTCGATTTTCTTCCCTGCACGCATACTTCCTATTTCTTTCCCTCATATGTTGCGTGTCGTGGGCCAGCTAGATCAAGAAGCTGGTTCTCTTGTAGTAGTAGGTTGTAGCTGGATCGATCTTGGCCATTTATTAAGGATACAATTTCCAACGATTAGAGGTTATAATACTTCTATTTGCAGGTATGAACGGATCAAACAATGATTGATGCATGAGCTTGTGTTGTGTGTCGATGAGAAAAGGCATGTAAATTACTAAGTCAAGAAAGATTGGCTGTTGATGCTTCTGCTCGTAGCTATGTGTTGTCTCTTTTTTCATGTATGTAGTGTATCATGTATCTCTAGTTGCTGATGTACCCTAATTAATCCCCAATTTGTATCTCTGAGAGTAATGGGAGCAATGAAATATGTCGTGTTTTGCATTCATGTACTTATGTACAGGTACAGACACTACATTTTTTATATTGATTTGTGATGAAGACCATGACTAGTTTGTGTAGAGTGATGAAGACCCGTGATCTGTGATAAAAGTCCGAGTGAATAAAAATGTAAAAAAAGATTGCAACATGTTCATGCCTTGAGACTTGAGAGAGAGGGGTTTGGATGGTTATAAAATTTCATGGTCTATTCATGGAGAGAGAAAGAGAGATCAACGATACTAATCTTCAAAGATGAGACGAAGTCTATACTCTTATGCTTGAGAGGAGAGAGAACAGGGAAATGGAAAGAACCATGAGAGATCCATAGGCTCTGTCCTCGCACATGTAGTGCAGCGCGGAGATAGGACCGGATTAGTATTGGTCAAGCAAGCGGAGAAGACGAGGGTGCGCTTGAGCTGAAAAGCAATGTACTGATGCAAGACTGTACTCCCTCTGTTCGGGATTATAGGTCCTACGCGTATACCTAGGTCGTTAATTTAACCAATAAAATATAACTTATATATTATAAAAGTTATACGATTAGAAAATATAACCTCTAAAGTTTCTAATGGTATAATTTTTATGCTATAATATTTATATTTTGTTGTTTAAAATAGCAACCTAGTTATCTGTGCGGGACTTATAATCCCAAACGGAGGGAGTACCTAGGCCACTACGGCCCTATTCCGTCTAAAAAGGCTATATGCATGCAGGGTAGGGTAGCTGTTCTTCTCCGGAATTTCTGTGCAAGCACTGTAGATACCTTTCTGTCCCATCTGAGCAGTCTGACAGACTTTTTGTGCAGTTTATGAAAATAAAGAAAAGCTAAAATATAGTTTCTCTCCCAATAGCTTTATTCGGATCTCAAAGCACCAAAAAGTGGCTCAGTGGACATGATAGCTCTTGTACCCACGTGTGCAACCACAAATGTATTTCCGATGCTCTTAGACTTTAAAATTAAAATGCTTACACAAACACAACCAATATCCTTACACAAACACAACCAATATGCTTACATTGTACAGCAGGCAACTGATGTACACAAAAATAAAAATCAACCAGGCATACATGCAACAATAAAAAAAAGTTATTCCAATAACATGACTAACATTTAAACTGAATGCCGTATCCATTCAGTTTAAATGTTGTATCCTGCAATCAGTTCAAATGGCATGCAGTTTCAAAATTATATAAGACCATCATTCAACCGCACGAATATCTCAAAAAAACTGAACCTACAAATCAACTAAAGCAGGCATATATCCTCATAACCTTGTATGTCAAGCACACAGAAAATGATATAATATAACTTCTAAATCTTAAATACTTTTTTCAAATCAAATCACACACAAAAAATTGAATCACACACAAAAAGCATTCTACAAGATATATACACCTTCTAAATCAAATCAAACACAACAAATTTCTACCAACAAAAGAGATCTGATAGTAAGATCTGAAAATAGATACAGAAACATGTTCAGGTTCAGGTTCACATACAAAAATGTTTCAGGTTCAGTTTCGAGCATGTCATAAATGAGATTCAGGTTCAATCATGCTTGTACCTTATTCTGGCAGATAAATCGAGGGCACCTTTACTCAAAACTATGCTAATCCTAGACACAAAAGACCCCTCAACTTCAACAAATCAATTCCGCTACAGCACCTTCACAACAAAATGAAAGATGCTTGCTCACAAGCTTGTTCCTCACATGCGAAATTAACAACAGGACACAGAAAAACAGAAAATCAAAACAATTTGGAGGTAACCGTCGGGGTGGTAGAGGTTTGAAGACTCCGCGTCCAGAGCTCCGTCGCGTCAAGAGCTCCGCCACCTCCACAGCTCCGCGTCCACAGCTCTGCGAGTAAGAGCTCTCTGCCGAACGGAGCGCTCCCTCGCACTGACGGCTTCGCCGGACCCAGCGCTGCGCTATTGCGGCCGCACCTCCGCCGTATTCGTCCTCACAATCTCCTACCCACCCCTCCCCTGCGAAGCAACGGCTCCCCCTTTTCCTCCACCACTGATTTTTCAGGACCACTGTTCAAATATCTCTTCCAGCTCTTCTAGAAAAGTCACGTATGACGAGGGAAAAAGAAACAGACAACTTAATTGGGTAGTAACGGCAAACTTATACTGGACCCACTTGACATTGAGTTAGGAGGGAAGAATTGTGTATGTGTAGTTGTTTCTTATGTACATCACAGTAACTTTGCAAACATAGTCGGATAGAAACTATTAATCATTATTTATTATATGCCCTAAATTATAAAATGAATATTACAAATAACAAAAAATCAATAATATGTAAAACTTACTGGATAAGCCCCATATTTGCCATTAGTATCCATATACATATCACTGAAAACTTTAATAAGCTTTCCTTTCCAGACTCTTATTCTTGGTAATGTTGTTGGCATATGGATTGGACCAAAGTCAATGAAGTCAAGACACCGAACCTGTTCAAAACATCAAAACATGATTAAATTACCAAAATACAAGAATTCAGAATTTTAAAAAAGTGGAATTCATAAACAAAAAATAAAAAACTTCAGATATTACTTACAGCCAAGTGATAAATGCAACCACCTAAAGTCAGAGTCAATTGATTTCCATTTGTTGGTTCTTTCAGATACTTCTTGATGTATATTATTGTCCATTCGTGAATAAACTTGGACCAGTTTCTATCTTTAATTAGATCAACAACTAAAGAACCCATGTATTTAGTACTGATCTTTGTACTTGAGTTTGGGCAGAATAAGGTTCCTAGTGACACTGTCATGAAACAGCGACAAAAAACAACATTTGGTAGAATTTCTTTCGCTAAAATCTTTTTGCCAAAGAACTTTATTGATGGAACATCAGACAAACCAAACAGCTCAAGAAATTCGGCTTTCCCCGCTATTTCATCACAGTCAACAGAGAGATGACCTTCTGGAGTACCAAAAGTTTGAGTCACAGACTGAGGAGACAACTTGATTGATTTGGAGCCAATTCTTATTTCTTCTTCTTAAGTCTGCTATCCATTTGACAAAACACCTCGGAATGCAGCAGTCATCTAGTTGGGGATTTTCTTCAAAACCCATTCATTTAACAAGCTTCACATACTGTTCACAAGAACGAATCCTCTGGAGCACTTGGAATAGGAATGTAATGATGCATCTGTTATATGCTTTGCGCTCATCATCAGCCTCTTCACTGTTAGCTTCATTGTTTTGTTTTACTGTGCTCTGCTAAAAAAGGTAATATAATTAGTATAAACCTTAAAAATGACAAAAAACATTGAACACACAAAAAAGAACACAATAGTTGAATTCAAAAACAATGTAACTAACCTTCCTCTTGAATTTTTTAGCACTTTTGCGTCTCTCAGTTTTCTACACACTTCTAATAATCTACAGCAACAAAAACAAAAAAGATAATTAAAATAAATACATCATTAACATACTCCTTAGTAAAAAAATAACACATAATCAAGTCTATGATTAAACTTGAATACATACTACTATATAAAAACTTGTACGCATGTGTGTCTAAGCATTAACAAAACTTGAACATGAATCAAATGATTTCATATTTAATTTAAAATTCTAAACTAAAAATAAACTTGTTGTATCAACATAATTAGACATCTTAAAAATTATGAAATGTTACTCATGCTAAAAATCAACTAAAAATGTATAACAATTATTCATATTCGTAAAACACAAAAAGACATATAATGAATAACTAAAAACAAAAATCACAAACCAGTCTCAAAAGTTCTTCTGGTGTCTCATTAGCACTGAGACAAATATCCTTGTCATTCAGTTTAATTTGTTGATGTGCAACATCTCTGTTATACCCATCTTGTTCCATCTTCCATATACAACTCAAACTTGTTCCTGTTATTATGCATTTAGGATACAACAATAACAATATGCTCTTAGGAGAATGGATTTTGTACTTGCACTCATGGGTATGGGACCTATCCTGTCCGTTGATGCATCCATCGGGATCTGTGCCAACTCTTGACCTAAACAATATGCCAAGCATTACTTCCATTTAACCTGTCACTCCCGATGCATTTCTCCTGCCTTTACGCCGGGTGAAACGGGCATGGGCACTTTATTCTTCGTACCCCGCACCCATCATGTGCTAGTAGATAGGATAGAATCAATCAGTCCACCAATCACCCCCACACAGTTTTCCTCCATTCCCCATTTGGCTTCTTCCACACCACCAAGGCTCGTTCCGGCGACGACTTCACCTACTCCGGCGAGGTCCACCGCCCAGATTTTTTCCGGCGAGCCCGTGATCTCCCTTCCCTCTTTCTTGTCTCAACCATTTTTTGTTGCCGTCTGCATCTATTTTCATCTGATTTAGTCGATTTTGGGTCTTGTTTTTAGTCGAGAAATGTCTGGCTTTCTTGTTCTTTCCTCAAGTTGCTGTAGATCCCTTCCCCTCCATCCTATGTTGTATCGACGAATCGATTTTTCAGCTATCTATAGTGGACAAGCGGACGGGACTGGTGCAGGAGTTCCATCCAGTGCATTGCCTATGTCCAGGGAGGCCGCCGATCCAGTTCCTTCCGGCCCTGCGCACGGTTCCTTCGACGAGATCGGAGGCAGCTGCTCGCAGGGTAGGGAAGGAAGGCTGTGGCCGTGGCAGTCAGCGTCGGGAAGAATCAGGTGCCGGACCTAGGAAGGTGGGCGACGATCTGGAGTTTGATTTGTTCTTCTCCCTTTATTTTTCGATTCAATTTGTTTTTTCTCCTGTTTCTTTTACGGATCTCGATTTTCTTCCCTGCACGCATACTTCCTATTTCTTTCCCTCATATGTTGCGCGTCGTGGGCCAGCTAGATCAAGAAGCTGGTTCTCTTATAGTAGTAGGTTGTAGCTGGATCGATCTTGGCCATTTATTAAGGATACAATTTCCAACTATTAGAGGTTACAGTACTTCTGTTTGCAGGTATGAACGGATCAAACAATGATGGATGCATGAGCTTGTGTTGTGTGTCAATGAGAAAAGGCATGTAAATTACTAAGTCAAGAAAGATTGGCTGTTGATGCTTCTGCTCGTAGCTATGTGCTGCCTCTTTTTTCATGTATGTAGTGTAGGCTTGATTTTTCTAGAGTAGCATCATGTATCTCTAGTTGCTGATGTACTCTAATTAATCCCCAATTTGTAGCTCTGAGAGTAATGAGAGCAATGAAATATGTTGTGTTTTGCATTCATGTACTCATGTACAGGTACATACACTACATTTTTTATATTGATTTGTGATGAAGACCATGACTAGTTTGTGTAGAGTGATGAAGACCCGTGATCTGTGATAAAAGTCCGAGTGAATAAAAATGTAAAAGAAGATTGCAACATGTTCATGCCTTGAGACTTGAGAGAGAGGGGTTTGGATGGTTATAAAATTTCATGGTCTATTCATGGAGAGAGAAAGAGAGATCAATGATACTAATCTTTAAAGATGAGACGAAGTCTATACTCTTATGCTTGAGAGGAGAGAGAACAGGGAAATGGAAAGAACCATGAGAGATTCATAGGCTCTGTCCTCGCACGTGTAGTGCAGCGCGGAGGTAGGACCGGATTAGTATTGGTCAAGCAAGCGAAGAAGACGAGTGTGCGCTTGAGCTGAAAAGCAATGTACTTATGCAAGACTGTATACCTAGGCCACTATGGCCCTATTCTGTCTAAAAAGGCTATATGCATGCAGGGTAGGGTAGCTGTTCTTCTCCGGAATTTCTGTGCATCGTAGCACTGTAGATACCTTTCTGTCCCATCTGAGCAGTCTGACAGACTTTTTGTGCAGTTTATGAAAATAAATAAAAGCTAGAATATTGATTCTCTCCCAACAGCTTTATTCGGATCTCAAAGCACCAAAAATTGGCTCAGTGGACATGATAGCTCTTGTACCCACGTGTGCAACCACAAATGTATTTCCGATGCTCTTAGACTTTAAAATTAAAATGCTTACACAAACACAACCAATATCCTTACACAAACACAACCAATATGCTTACAGATAATCATTGTACAGCAGGTAACTGATGTACACAAAAATAAAAATCAACCAGGCATACATGCAACAATGAAAAAAAGTTATTCCAATAACATGACTAACATTTAGACTGAATGTTGTATCCATTCAGTTTAAATGTTGTATCCTGCAATTAGTTCAAATGGCATGCATTTTCAAAATTATATAAGACCATCATTCAACCGCACGAATATCTAAAAAAAACTGAACCTACAAATCAACTAAAGCAGGCATATATCCTCATAACCTTGTATGTCAAGCACACAGAGAATGATATAATATAACTTCTAAATCTTAAATACTTTTTTCAAATCAAATCACACACAAAAAATTGAATCACACACAAAAAGCATTCTACAAGATATATACACCTTCTAAATCAAATCAAACATAACAAATTTCTACCAACAAAAGAGATCTGATAGTAAGATCTGAAAATAGATACAGAAACATGTTCAGGTTCAGGTTCACATACAAAAATGTTTCAGGTTCAGTTTCGAGCAT
Organism: Avena insularis; assembly: GCA_023614405.1. Lineage (NCBI taxonomy): Eukaryota > Viridiplantae > Streptophyta > Magnoliopsida > Poales > Poaceae > Avena > Avena insularis. Next base: position 37,048,623 of record CM042691.1, on the reverse strand, counting down.
GTCATAAATGAGATTCCGGTTCAGTCATGCTTGTACCTTATTCTGGCAGACAAATCGAGGGCACCTTTACTCAAAACTATGTAGATCCTAGACACAAAAGACCCCTCAACCTCAACAAATCACTTCCGCTACAACACCTTCACAACAAAATGAAAGATGCTTGCTCAGAAGCTTGTTCCTCACATGCGAAATTAACAACAGGAAACAGAAAAACAGAAAATCAAAACAATTTGGAGGTAACCGTCGGGGTGGTAGAGGTTTGAAGTCTCCGCGTCCAGAGCTCCGTCGCGTCGAGAGCTCCGCCACCTCCACAGCTCCGCGTCCACAGCTCTGCGAGTAAGAGCTCTCTGCCGAACGGAGCGCCTCAGACCGACGGCTTCAAGGCTGCGCTATTGCCACACACCGCCAGATTCGTCCTCACAATCTCCTACCCACCCCTCCCCTGCGAAGCAACGGCTCCCCCTTTTCCTCCACCACTGATTTTTCAGGACCACTATTCAAATATCTCTTCCAGCTCTTCTAGAAAAGTGACGAGGGAAAAAGAAACAGACAACTTAATTGGGTAGTAACGGCAAACTTATACTAGACCCACTTGACATTGAGTTAGGAGGGTAGTAATTGTGTATGTGTAGTTGTTTCTTATGTACATCACAGTAACTTTGCAAACACACTTGGATCGCATTTATATAACAGTTGAAATTATATATAAATATAACAAATATAAAATTGTTAATTTTTTCTTCATTTTATTGTTTAAGTTTATTTCATGGATTGTGTTAACATGGTAGTGACAACTTCTTCATTTATATTTTTAAATTATTTTTCTTAAGATGGTAGTCAATACCACATGCAACTTAAGATGAATACTAACAAATATTCATTAATTATTTTTCTTAAGATCGTAGTAACAAATATTCATTAATTATTTTTCTTAACATAGTAGTCAACTTAAACATTATTAAAAAATAAAAAATTTAATAAAGCAAGTTTCATCTCCACATGCAACCTAAAAAACGCAAAACACCTCCCACCTATTTCAAATATAAAATAAAATAAAAATACAATTACAACTACATATGCAACTCGTATTTTAAAAAATTAAAAATGCCTAGTTGCATGTCAACATACAAATAAGTCATATTTTAACAACTCAAAATATTAAAAAAATAAAAAATTTAAATAAAGCTAGTAACTCAAACATTTCAAAAATTACAAAAATAACCTAGTTGCATGTCAACATGCAAGTCAGCACATATTAATAATAACATAAAAAATAAAAATCCAATTTCAATAGCATATGCAATTGATATTTTAAAATATAAAAATTTAATAAGCTAGTTGCATCTTCACATGCAACTCAAACTATTAAAAAATTTAAAATACCTAGTTGCATGCCAACATGCAAGTCAACCCGTCCTCACATATAAAAATAAGAAAAAATCAAGTAAACATGCCAGTTGCATCTCCACATGCAACTCAAATTATTAAAAAATTAAAAATGCCTAGTTGGATGCCAACATGCAAGTCAAACCGTCCTCACATATAAAAATAAGAAAAATTCAAGTAAACATGCCAGTTGCATCTCCACATGCAACTCAAACTATTAAAAAATTTAAAAATTCCTAGTTGCATGCCAACATGCAAGTCAACCCGTCCTCATATATAAAACAAGAAAAATTCAAGTTAATAAGTCAGTTGCATCTCCACATGCAACTCAAACTATTAATTTTTTTAGAAATCCCTAGTTGCATGCCAACATGCAAATCAACCTGTCCTCATATATAAAACAAGAAAAATTGAAGTTAATAAGCCAGTTGTGTAGGGATACGGGTAGTCTACACTAGCGCAAATCAAAATTTATACCGCGTATACCAGGATTACTGTTGTCATAGATCACGGAATTACCACTAGATGCGCAGTTGCGGAATTTATGAAGCGCGTCGAGGCAGTGCAGACGTTCTACGTCTCCTCCTTGTCCTCGTCCCACGAGCATCTCTCCTTGCGCGGCTCGTCCAAGCGCTACAGATGCAGCGCCTCCGAGGTATCCACACATACAGGGTGGAAGCGTCAGACGCCGGACTGCTAGGTCTGCGCGCGCGACACAGGCGTGAGGAGTGGCGGCTGGGAATGATCTGAGGTCTAGCCCTGGTCAGCTCGCCCCACCCTCTCTTATATAGGCATTCCTAGTGGGCTTCTACATTAGCAGCCCATTAGTATCCTAAACATGGTCTTATTCGGATCCAATCCTCATTAGGCTTTCAGCCCCTTAAGTGTGTGACCCTATAGGTTCATATGCGTATAGACATGACACGAATGCACTTATTCTGTCAATAGTTGGTAGCGGCCTCTAGCAAGACGTGCCAACTCCTAAACGCATACAAAGATCATATCGGACGAACCATCACAAGGTTTAGTACATGTCTTTCCCTTTGCCTCACGATATTTGGTCTAGCTCCAAGCTGACCTCCCTTTCTCGATACCGTGATTCGGAATCCCTTTACTAGGTTAACTCTTAACCTTATGTAGCACAGCCATGCATTTCTAGATCCGATCACTCGAGGGGCCCAGAGATATCTCTCTCAAGTAGAGAGGGGCAAATCCCATCTTGATTGGCCATGCCTTGCAGCATGCTTCAGGACAAACCCGAAAGCTACCTTTATAACTACCCAGTTACGGTGCAGCGTTTGATAGCCCCAAAGTAGGTCAATCCACATCTCAAGTACATGTGACAATCTTAGGTCTAAGGATAAAACGTACACAATGTGTAGAGAGAGAGCTGCAACTAATTGCCAGTCTCAAGTTGGGTCAGTCCAACCCCATGTTCATAACATGTGTCCACATCATTGGTTTGACATCTCCATGTCTATGACTTGCGAAACATAGTCATCAACCAATCGATGTGCTAGTCTAATATTCACGTATGTCCTCACATGAACTCCGACTAGGGACAACTCTTAAATAACCATACAAGTAAAGAGTTTCACAAACAATTCACATAATTGCCAATCAATACAAGTTGCCTGATATGGATATTCAAGGAACATTACAATAACTCATGGATACATATGAAATATCATCATCTCTATAATTGCCTCTAGGGCATATTTCCTTCAGTCTCCCACTTGCACTAGAGTCAATCTAAAATGTATCTAATACCAATTTCTCTTGTGTGCGCTTCATGCGCGGGCTGCGGGAGAGGCTTAGTCAAGGGATCAGCAACATTTGAGTCCGTATATATTTTGCATATCATGACACTACCATCCTCAGCGAACTCTCGAATCTGATGGTTACGCATGCGAATATGTTTGTTCTTCTGGTACTGTCTAGGTTCCTTGGCCTGTGCAATAGCACCATTGTTGTCACAATAAACGTCCAAGGGATTGGACGCGCCCTGAACCACACCGAGAGCGATCAGGAAATTTCTAATCCAAACAGCTTCCTTTACTGCCTCCGAGGCAGCAATATATTCAGCTTCTGTTGAAGAGGAGGTCACCGTATCTTGCTTGGAACTTTTTCAGCTCACAGCACCACCATTCAAGACAAACACATAACCTGATTGCGATTTCGAATCATCTGAGTCGTTAAGGTAACTCGCATCTGTGTAACCCTTTACACTGAGTTCATCCTCACCTCCATAAACTAGGAACACATCCTTAGTCCTTTTCAAGTACTTAAGGATGTTCTTTACCGCTGTCCAGTGACCTTCACCTGGATCAGCCTGGTATTTGCTCGTAACACTTAGAGCATAGGAAACATCTGGGCGAGTACATATCATTGCATACATAATGGTTCCAATAGCCGAAGCATATGGAACTCTACTCATGCGCTCACGCTCATCAGTAGTCGAAGGACACTGAGTCTTGCTGAGTTTTATGCCATGAGACATGGGCAAGAACCCCTTCTTAGCCTCTTCCATGCTGAACCGTTTCAACACTTTGTCAATGTATGTACTCTGGCTTAATCCAATTAGCCTCCTTGATCTATCTCTGTAGATCTTGATGCCCAGAATATATGCCGCTTCTCCCAAGTCCTTCATCGAAAAACTATTTTTCAATGAGGTCTTAACATACTCGAGCATAGGAATGTCATTTCCAATAAGCAATATGTCATCTACATATAAGATTAGAAATACCAGCACTCTCCCACTTTCCTTCTTGTAAACACAAGGTTCTTGTTCGTTTTTGATGAAGCCAAACTTCTTTACAACTTCATAAAATTGAATGTTCCAACTCCGAGATGCTTGCTTCAGCCCATAAATGGACTTCAGAAGTTTGCATACCTTTCCAGCATTGTTTGGATCGACAAAACCTTCGGGCTGCATCATAGACACGTCCTCAGTTAGTATTCCATTTAGGAAAGCTGTTTTGACATCCATCTGCCATATTTTATAGTCAAAATGTGCAGCAATGGCTAGAATTATCCGTATATATTTAAGCATCGCTACGGGCGAGAAAGTCTCGTCGTAGTCAACTCCTTGAACTTGTCGAAAACCTTTTGCAACAAGTCGAGCTTTATGGATGTGAACATTTCCATCCATATCAATCTTCTTCTTATAGATCCATTTGCACTCGATGGCTTTAAAACCATCAGGCAGGTTAACCAAGTTCCAAACTTGATTGTCCCCCATGGACTCTATCTCGGATCTCATGGCGATCAGCCATTTCTCAGAGTCTGGGTCCACCATCGCTTCTGCATAGGTCGCAGCCTCATCATTATCTAATAATAATAATTCCCGCGCTTCGTGGAGCCTCGCCGACCTTCGTGGTTGTGGTGCTTCTGTTGCCACGGGTTCCTCAACTTGTTCTGCTACAATAACATCACTCGTATAAGAATCCCCAATTGGCTCATCTTGAACTTTTTCAAGTCGCACTGACCTTCCACTCGTTCCCTTTGCGAGAAACTCTTTCTCTAGGAAAACACCGCTACGAGCGACAAACACTTTGCCCTCCTCTCGGTTGTAGAAGTAATACCCTAAGGTTTACCTCGGATATCCCACGAAAATGCACTTATCCAATTTGGGTGTTAGCTTGTCCGACTGAAGTCGCTTGACAAATGCATCACAACCCCAAATCTTTAGAAAATACAAACTGAGATTCTTTCCAGTCCACATCTCATATGGTGTCTTAACTACGGATTTAGATGGTACCCTATTAAGTGTGAAAGCTGCCGTTTCTAGAGCGTAACCCCAAAATGATAATGGTAAATCCGACTGGCTCATCATAGATCGAACCATGTCCAACAAAGTTCGATTACGCCGTTCGGAGACCCCGTTTCTTTGAGGCGGCGGCGTAAGTTGTGGAACAATTCCGCAACTCTTAAGATGATCGCTAAATTCGTGACTCAAATATTCACCTCCACGATCAGATCGCAAGGCCTTTATTTTCTTGCCACGTTGATTCTCTACTTCACTCTGAAACTCCTTGAACTTTTCAAAAGTTTCATACTTATGCCTCATCAAGTAGAAATAACCATATCTACTGAAATCATCAGTGAAAGTAATGAAGTAGTGATATCCTCCTATGGCTCTCGTGCTCATTGGCCCACATACATCAGTATGTATGAGTTCCAATAAGTCTGTCGCTCTCTCGGGTAAACCCGAAAAAGGTGACTTGGTCATCTTTCCAAGTAAACAAGCCTGACATGTCTCGTATGATTCAAAATCAAACGAAATTAGAAGACCATCACCATGGAGCTTATTCATGCGCTTTTCACTTATATGCCCCAAACGACAATGCCATAAATAGGTAGGACTCAAATCATTAGGCCAAAGCCTTTTAGCACTAACATTGTAAACAAATGCATCATCAAGATTTAAAATAAATAACCCATTCACAATGGGAGCATTAGCCATAAACATATCATTCTTAGAGATTACACAACCATTGTTTGCACTCGCGAATGTATAACCATCCCTCATCAAACATGAAGGTGATAAAATGTTTTGACCCATACTTGGAATGTAATAACAATTATTCAACTCCATAATAAATCCTGACGGAAGGTGAAGTTGCATGACGCCGATGAACAATGCAGCAACCCTTGCTTTATTTCCGACGCGAAAATCCACTTTGCCTTTCTGCACTTCTCTAGTCCTTATTAGCCCCTGCATCGAATTGCAAATGTGATCAACCGATCCGGTATCAAATACCCAAGAGTTAACATAGGAATCAGCTAGAAGAATGTCCACAACATTTACAACAAGCGTACCTGAGTTGGAAGTACTCTTACTTCCACTCTTCTTCAAAGAAGCCTGGTACTTGCTGCAGTTTCTCTTCCAGTGGCCATGTTCATGACAAAAGAAGCACTCAGTGTCTTCTACAGGTCCAGCCTTTTGCTTGGGTGCAGACTTAGGGATCGTATCCTTATCCTTGCCCTTCTTCTTCCAAGAAGTACCCTTTTTCTTGAAGCTAGGCTTGTTCTGCACAGCCATCACATGGCTATGCCATGCACACTTCTTCATGTCACTTTCTGCCGTTTTAAGCATCCCACATAATTCATTAAGGCCCTTCTCCACCCCATGCATATGGTAGTTCGAAATGAACTGCCCATAGCTGGATGGAAGAGACGCCAAAATGAAGTCAGTGGCCAACTCTTGGCCTAGTGGAAAACCAAGCTTTTCCAAAGTCCTGATCAGAACCAACCATTTTGATCACATGGGGGCCTACAGCTGCTCCCTCTGCCAGCTTGCATTTGACAAAGGACTTGGCAACATTGTACCTCTCAGTCCTTGCCTGATCTTGGAACATGTCCTTAACTGCTACGATCATATCGTACGCTTCCTGATCCTTAAACTTCTTTTGGAGTTCAGGTTCCATGCATGCAAGCATAAGACAGCTAACCTCAAGAGAGTCATCACATGCTCTCTTGTAGGCATTCTTGAGGGCAGCAGATGCATTATCAGCAGGTTCATCGGGGATTGGGTTATCTAGAACTGTTTCTTTTTTATCAGACCTGAGAACAATTCTTAGGTTACGGACCCAGTCCGAATAGTGTGCTCCGTTCAGTTTATCTTTGTCAAGAATCGAACGCAAAGAAAAAGGTGATGTAGTGTTCGGTGCCATTGATCTACAACAGAAAACATGCAAAATACTAAGCCATGTAACCATGAAAGAGTAAAACATATTAAACAATTTAATAGCATATGCTCCCACTTAAATCAACATCCCTCAATTGATACTAAGTGATTCAAGATCCACAATTAACAAGTCGACTAGTGAGCTTTAGCATCACTGCTAGAAGACAAGGTAAATCGGTAAGCAACACTTGCTAATCATATCACATATGACTCTTGTTGTTGGGTGACATCTCTATGTCAAAAACTAGGCGCCCAACCTTTATGCCCCAAGGTCCTTAACTGTTAAGATGACATTGTCAAGCTCACCAACCCTTATGCGTGTAGGTATCCGATACAAACCCATCCAGCCAAGGAAAACCGCGGCACCCTAATTTCATAGGCCCACCAACGATTGTACATGGCATAGGATGGTGCAAGGTTTGGTTGGGAGGGCATGGTTTAACTTAAACTTTGTGAGGGATCATTCTACTTCTATCATCTAAGCATGCATAGTAGTAAAACACATAAGAATAACATTCACATAGATGTGACACAGTATGGCCCATTTTCTCATGGTGATCTCCATCGCCATAGAACCTGTCCACCATGATGATCTCCATCTTCATGTTCCATGTGAGCCATCTTCCAAGTGATGAGTCCTCCAAGAACTAATACAAGCTATTACTCCTAACATCTAGTAATCAAAATTACATAGTATTGGGATCATCACAAGTTGGCATGCAGGGCATTACAATAAATGACAACACATATGGCTCCAGCCGTATTGCCCTACTCACGACACGCAGGTCATGCAAAATTTCATACATGCATCACATACATATATGGGCCATACTGATCACATACATCCTGCAAAAACAAGTTATGCATAGAATCGCATTCTACCGGATCATGTGACATCGCAGCACCTAGTTACCTTAACGAGATACAAAAGGGGGCTACGATTAAGGGGGGTCTAGGGGGTCTCCCCCTACGGGGTTTGAAGGGTGCGTGAAAAATGAGAGATCGAATCTTCACAATTTTCTTTAAGGATTTTGATTGGTAAATCAAATTTACCATAAACCGACTCCTGTCCCGATTCAATCAAACTCCTTTGATCACAGTACATCGATTTTAGATCTAGGTTCCGATTCAATCAATCATATTGATCTTCGCGTGATTCAACAGGATTTATGTGTTACTGTCTACCCCGATGGCGGAAGCCGACTGGTAGGGGTAAATCGTTCAACAACCTCAGAATTACGATCACGGAAAGCAAGATCATAGATCAATCCTGAACCACCGCCATATAAACGATCACATCATTCATATCAATCTGCATATCACCATATGCAAACATCCTGAACCTATAACTGAACAACATCGGCTCTGATACCACTGTAGGGATACGGGTAGGCTACACTAGCGCAAATCAAAAAAATTCTACCGCGTATACCAGGATTACTGTTGTCATAGATCACAGAATTACCACTAGATGCGCAGTTGCGGAATTGATGAAGCGCGTCGAGGCAGTGCAGACGTTCCACGTCTCCTCCTTGTCCTCGTCCCACGAGCATCTCCCCTTGCGCGGCTCGTCCAAGCGCTATAGATGCAGCGCCTCCGAGGTATCCACACGTACAGGGTGGAAGCGTCAGACGTCGGACTGCTAGGTCTGCGCGCGCGACACAAGCGTGAGGAGTGGAGGCTGGGAATGATCTGAGGTCTAGCCCTGGTCAGCTCGCCCCATCCTATCTTATATAGGCGTTCCTAGTGGCCTTCTACATTAGCATCCCATTAGTATCCTAAACCTGGTCTAATTCGGATCCAATCCTCATTAGGTTTCCAACCCCTTAAGTGTGTGACCCTATAGGTTCATATGCGTATAGACATGACACGAATACACTTATTCTGTCAATAGTTGGTAGCGGCCTCTAGCAAGACGTGCCAACTCCTAAACGCATACATAGATCATATCGGACGAACCATCACAAGGTTTAGTACATGTCTTTCCCTTTGCCTCACGATATTTGGTCTAGCTCCAAGCTAACCTTCCTTTCTTGATACCGTGATTCGGAATCCCTTTACTAGGTTAACTCTTAACCTTATGTAGCGCGGCCATGCATTTCTGGATCCGATCACTCGAGGGGCCCAGAGATATCTCTCTCAAGTAGAGATGGGCAAATCCCATCTTGATTGGCCATGCCTTGCAGCATGCTTCAGGACAAACCCGAAAGCTACCTTTATAACTACCCAGTTACGGTGCAACGTTTGATAGCCCCAAAGTAGGTCAATCCACATCTCAAGTACATGCGACAATCTCAGGTCTAAGGACAAAACATACACAATGTGTAGAGAGAGAGCTGCAACTAATTGCCAGTCTCAAGTTGGGTCAGTCTAACCCCATGTTCATAACATGTGTCCACATCATTGGTTTGACATATCCATGTATATGACTTGCGAAACATAGTCATCAACCAATCGATGTGCTAGTCTAATATTCACGTGTGTCCTCACATGAACTCCGACTAGGAAAAACTCTTAAATAACCATACAAGTAAAGAGTTTCACAAACAATTCACATAATTGCCAATCAATACAAGTTGCCTGATATGGATATTCAAGGAACATTACAATAACTCATGTATACATATGAAATATCATCATCTCTATGATTGCCTCTAGGGCATATTTCCTTCAAGTTGCATCTCCACATGCAACTCAAACTACTAAAAAGTTTAAAAATCCCTAGTTGCATGCCAACATGAAGTCAAACCGTCCTCATATATAAAATAAGAAAAATTCAAGTTAACATGCCAGTTGAATCTCCACATGCAACTCAAACTATTAAAAAATTAAAAATTCCTAGTTGCATGCCAACATGCAACTCAAATTATTAAAAAAATTGAAAAATCCTAGTTGCATGCCAACATGCAAGTCAAACCATCCTCATATATAAAACAAGAAAAAATCAAGTTAACATGCTAGTTGCATCTCCACATGCAACTCAAACTATTAAATTTTTTAAAAATCCCTAGTTGCATGCCAACATGCAAGTCAACCCGTCCTCATATATAAAACAAGAAAAATTCAAGTTAACATGCCAGTTGCATCTCCACATGCAACTCAAACTATTAAAAAATTTAAAACTCCCTAATGTATGCCAACATGCAAGTCAAACCGTCCTCATATATAAAACAAGAAAAATTCAAGTAAACATGTCAGTTGCATCTCCACATGCAACTCAAATTATTAAAAAATTTAAAAATTCTTATTTGCATGCCAACATGCAAGTCAAACCGTCCTCATATATAAAACAAGAAAAATTCAAGTTAACATGCCAGTTGCATCTCCACATGCAACTCAAATTATTAAAAAAAATAAAAATTCCTAGTTGCATGCCAACATGCAAGTCAAACCGTCCTCATATATAAAACAAGAAAAATTCAAGTTAACATGCCAGTTGCATCTCCACATGCAACTCAAATTATTAAAAAAAATAAAAATTCCTAGTTGCATGCCAACATGCAAGTCAAACCATCCTCATATATAAAACAAGAAAAATTCAAGTTAACATGCCAGTTGCATCTCCACATGCAACTCAAACTATTAAAAAATTTAAAAATCCCTAATGTATGCCAACATGCAAGTCAAACCGTCCTCATATATAAAACAAGAAAAATTCAAGTAAACATGTCAATTGCATCTCCACATGCAACTCAAACTATTAAAAAATTTAAAAATTCCTAGTTGCATGCCAACATGCAAGTCAACCTGTCCTCATATATAAAACAAGAAAAATTCAAGTAAACATGCCAGTTGCATCTTCACATGCAAATCAAATTATTAAAAATATTAAAAATTCCTAGTTGCATGCCAACATGCAAGTCAAACCATCCTCATATATAAAAGAAGAAAAATTCAAGTAAACAAGCCAGTTGCATCTCCACATGCAACTCAAACTATTAAAAAATTTAAAAATACCAAGTTGCATGCCAATATGCAAGTCAACCCGTCCTCACAAAATAAAACAAGAAAAATTCAAGTAAACAAGCCAGTTGCATCTCCACATGCAACTCAAACTATTAAAAAAATTAAAAATTCCAAGTTGCATGCCAATATGCAAGTCAACCCATCCTCACAAAATAAAACAAGAAAAATTCAAGTAAACATGCCAGTTGCATCTCCACATGCAACTCAAACTATTAAAAAATTTAAAAATTCCTAGTTGCATGCCAACATGCAAGTCAAACCGTCCTCACATATATAACAAGAAAAATTGAAGTAAATATGCCAGTTGCATCTCCACATGCAACTCAAACTATTAAATTTTTTAAAAATTCCTAGTTGCATGTCAACATGCAAGTCAACCCGTCCTCACAAAATAAAACAAGAAAAATTCAAGTGAACATGCTAGTTGCATCTTCACATGCAACTCAAATTATTAAAAAATTAAAAATTCCTAGTTGCATGCCAACATGCAAGTCAAACCGTCCTCATATATAAAACAAGAAAAATTCAAGTTAACATGCGAGTTGCATCTCCACATGCTAGTCAAAAATAATTCAAAAAATAAAAAAGCACCTAGTTTCATGTCAACAATGCAATTCGGCTCATATTAATATAGAAATTGAAAATAAAAAACCAATTTCAACTGCATATGCAAATCATATTTAAAAAAAATGCAAATAATTTATAATTGCATATCAACATGCAAAATAATCATGCCCTTCTCAATATAAAAAAATTAATATGCAACTCAAATTATTAAAAAATTTAAAAATTCCTAATTGCATGTCAACATGCAAGTCAACCCGTCCTCACATATAAAACAACAAATATTCAAGTTAACACGACAGTTGCATATCGACATGCAACTCAAAAATATTTCAAAAAATAAAAAAGCACCTAGTTTCATGTCAACATGCAACTCACATTAGGAATTATTAAAATAATCCTAATCATGCCATTCTCAATATAAAAAATTTAATATGCAACTCAAATTATTAAAAAATATAAAAATTCCTAGTTTCATGCCAACATACAAGTCAACCCGTCCTCACATATAAAACAAGAAAATATTGAAGATAACATACCAGTTGCATCTGCACATGCAACTCAAAAAATTTCAAAAAATAAAAAAGAACCTAGTTGCATGTCAACATGCAATTTGGATGATATTAATATAGAAATTGAAAATAAAAAAATCATATGCCCTTCTCCATACATAAAATTTAATAATCCAGTTACAACTCTAGATGGAACTCAAATTATTAAAAAATATAAAAATTCCTAGTTGCATGCCAACATGCAAGTAAACCCGTCCTCACATATAAAATAAGAAATAAGCAACTTAACATGCCAATTGCAACTCTACAAGCCACAAGTATCACAAAAATAAATAAAGATATCAATTAATAAAATTTCTCAATTACATATGAAAGTAATACATAATTATTAAAAAATATATATATCACTAGTAATTCGGAAATTTGTTCTACTATGCTTCGCTCTTGTGCACTTCGAGTATCAGGAATCCTTCTTTTACATCAAAAATAACATGGATAAGATCATTTACTTTTAAATTTGCATCACTAGTAAAAGCTGCCCAATTATAACGGAACCTAATACATCCTCCAAATAATTTGTATGATCTAGGTATAGCTCTGTCACCCCACACATAACGTGCTTCACCTCGATTTGGGATTTCAGTTGCATTAGGGAAAACCTCAGTAGGTACTTCCTATATAAAGAAAGAATATAAAAAATTAATTATTTACATAATAAATTATTTGAACATAATAAACAAATACAAAAAATAAAATTACTAACCAAGCGATACATATCACTAGCATCAAGTCTATAAACATAGAATTTAGGAATGATGTCATCTTCCACAGACTCCATCTTCACAACTTGCATTGTAGCAACAATCCCATTCATTTCCTTTTGTGTAACATCGTGTATATCATCAAAATATGTGTTGAACAAATATGAATCACAACCAATAGGTATATTAGAAACCTCTATAAAAAACAAAAACATAATGAAAAATACATTAGTCATCAAACAAAAAATAAAATTAATCATATAAACAAAGATATAACATAACTTACTTGGGAAATGAGCTCAATTCTTTCTATATCCTTCACTTGAAGTAACTCTTACTTAAAAACACTCAATGGATGTATTATATTCAAATGAAATAACATCATCTTCATCTATATCAAATGCCTCGATCAAAGAATTCCAGTATGGCCCACACATGTATATTTTACTGCCAACCCTATCTAAAAAGATGTGGTGATCACTTTTAGGGATTTGATTCTCTAAACCGTGATTTGGCAATTCAGCCAGAACTTTCATCCAATTGTTTGGACATAATATTCCTAGTCGATCACTAAAACAACATGGCACAACCTAAAAAAAAGTAAAAACCAAAATAAATTAATATAAAATAAAACTTAAAAAAATTAATATAAAAAATCAAATTTACAGCTAATTCCTCATAATCTTCATCAACCATCTTGACACGAAACTTATACAGACTGTGGGGTGCTCTTTCGCACATCCTAGCTGGTTGATGACACACATCACACGGACTCCTTGCATTGCTCATGTCTTTGTAGTAAACTTGAGCCTCTACGAAACACTAAAAATGCAACTATTCCTTTCCCAACCTCTACAAAAGAGCAACTTGAGCCTTTAGTCTGCCGTTCCAACACAAACCATACGAATTATATAGGACCCAATGCAACACTAAAAATAGTACACACCAAAAATAGAAACAAACCTGTCAACACCCGAATTTTTAATCCCAGATGCCTGTTATGCCATACATCGCAATCCCAGGATTACCATTTTTGCGAGACATAACAGAATTGGATATCACATTAAATCATCCATTACAAACCATACATAAGGTCTTACACAAATAAGGATCTCATGATCCAGTTCTTAATACAACTTAAGCAACGGAAATACGTAATAATAAAGGTAGCGTAGGCGAAGCTCCATCTTCGGGGTCATAGGCAATGCCGACGATGGGAGATGATCCTAGTTATCGTAACCTTCCTGGGATCCATCATCCTGGTACTCCTCTTCATAGTCTGGCCACGGGAATAGCCAGGGACAAAGCCATGAGTACTCTTTAAGTACTCGCAAACTAATACTAATAAGTGAAGATGTTTTTTGTAGTAGGACACTAAGCTTTAGGGTTGTTTTACAAAAAGCCAGATTTACCTCTACTAAGGTCAAAAGCAAGAAAAGATAGTTGAAATTTTATAACACCTAAGTTGGAACTTGCATTTCATATCACAACTCTGTTGTGGTCAAGTCAAATTTTCCATTCATTTCACAAGTCACTTTGAAAACATCTGACGGGGGAACAGTATGACCACTCCAACTGTCCATAACCGCGGACGTGGCTATTCGAATAGTTTGACACTCTACAGAGATTGTACACTTTCACCACAACATTCGATACATCCGTCAGGAACAAATCCTGAATTCACCATACTCAGTATGATAATCAATCCTAACCTTTCAATTACATGCCCTAGTATAGGCACCTCTCCTGTGAGTTTGGCCTCCCAACCATGACCAATTGTCATCTTGGGTACTGCACAGGTTGTCGTGGTGGTATCACGGCATATGCCATGGGTAGGCTAAAGTTGGGGCCGATGGACGTGGAGGAATCCGGGGAGGGATGATGCAGTGAAGACCGCACTCGTATGAACAAAGAGAAATAAAATGTATATTGGATTGAAGCTCTCAAGTGGAGATAACACCTCATTCTATACATCTAATCTCTTATAATCTTGCCATACTTGTGGCTACAACCATGCTCCTTGAGCTGTATCTCCTATGCTTCTATCTAGATCTCTCTGTGAGAGTGGAGGAAGAGGAAGAAGGAGAGCTCCTAGTGAGCAGAGAGGGGAGGAGCCCTTCGGGGCCTCTCTGAGAACGATCCCCCTGGTGCTCCTTATAAAGGGGAGCCGAGGGGACAAGTCTTGTGCTACACGCTTAGCATCTAGATGGCATATTCTAGGCATCTTCCAAAGATGCTGAGCATATGCCTTGGCATCTTTGGAGATGCCAGGCATATTCCCTAGCATCTTATTTGATGCTAAGAGCATATCCCTAGCATCTTGTTAGATGCCACGGGCATATTCCATACGCCATGTGCTAGTCTGAGCTGGAGGGCTCCCAAGACTGGCACGGTACTGGTGGAGATTGTCTTGGCTCGATGGCGAGTCGTTGTAGATTTCTGGATGCGTCTGGGAATGGATAACAGGGCATCTGAAGTAGTTCTATTCGGCCTGGACGTCCTAGGAAAAACATTAATTTGGCCTAAGGCCTGTTTGAGTCGGCCTGGAGCTAGAAAGCCCAGCCGAGTCCTTATTTTCCTCACAGCGGAATAAAGATAAAGGCCCAGGAGTGACCCTTCTTATTCGGCCCACGATGGAAAGAGCCCCGCCGGGTCAGCCTGGCTTCCACTGGGTCGAGCAGGCCGGCTCAGATCCTCTCCTGAGGCCCAGCCGGGTCAAGGCAACACCTGGGTCTTGGTGAGGCTCGCCGGTGGGCCGGGATTGCTCCCGCCGGCCCACGCGGGGAAGGCAACTACTGAGGTGGTGCCTGGGCGGACTGAACCCGCGGTGGGCCGAGGTCCTCCTGACTCGGCCCATCCGGGAGGCGATAGCGAGGTGTGGGGCCTGCTGGCGCGGTACGACAGAGCTTGACTGGCCCGAGGTCCTCCTGATTCAGCCCAAGCGGGGGATTAACCTAATTCGGCTCCTGATGCTCTGATTCGGCCCATGAGGGTGAAATTCGGTGTGGTAGTGATCTGTTTGGACCGATTCTTCCCTAATTCGGCCCAAGTGCAGTTGTCTTCTCCTTTTCTTTATTCTATTAATATTTCTCATCTCTTAATCTATTAATTTAGCACTTTATCGAATAACTTGATGCACCAACTCTGGGGTACCTGGGGGTACACCCCCGACATTAGTCCCCGAGGCCATGTGGGATTCGTAGAATCGCTCATGGGCTTTATATTTAAATATTCCCAGAGTTGTTTTTTGACTTATTGCACCTTGGTTGTATGCTTCTATGTCATAATCCTTTTGAGCAAGTTTTTGACTACTGGCGTTCTCGGGCATTGGCCATAACCCCTTTGGGTAAGTTTTTGGACTTCTGGCCTTCATGGGCACTGGTCATAACCCCTTTGGGTAAGTTTTTGGACTTCTGGCCTTCTTGGGCACTGGTCATAACCCCTTTGGTAAGGTTTTGGACTTCTGGTCTTCTTGGGCACTGGTCATAACCCCTTTGGGTAAGTTACTGGACTCCTGGCCTTCATGGGCACTGGTCATAACCCCTTTGGGTAAGTTTTTGGACTTCTGGCCTTCTTGGGCACTAGTCATAACCCCTTTGGGTAAGTTTTTGGACTTCTGGCCTTCTCGAGCACTGGTCATAACCCCTTGGGTAAGTTTCTGGACTTCTGGCCTTCATGGGCACTGGTCATAACCCGTTTGGGTAAGTTTTTGGACTTCTGGCCTTCTTGGGCACTGGTCATAACCCCTTTGGGTAAGTTACTGGACTCCTGGCCTTCATGGGCACTGGTCATAACCCCTTTGGGTAAGTTTTTAGACTTCTGGCCTTCTTGGGCACTGGTCATAACCCCTTTGGGTAAGTTTTTGGACTTCTGGCCTTCTCGGGCACTGGTCATAACCCCTTGGGTAAGTTTCTGGACTTCTGGCCTTCATGGGCACTGGTCATAACCCCTTTGGGTAAGTTATGAGTTCCTGCCTTCTTGGGCATTGCTCTTTTAACCCCATTGGGTAAGTTATGAGTTCTGGCCTTATTGGGCACTGCTCTTTTAACCTCTCTGGGTAAGTTATTATCCGAGTCATCTGATTCCAAATCTGAGTTACTTTACTCAAAATTGACTTTATGTCCTAAGTCTGAGTCCTCTGACTCAAATCCGAGGTATATGACTTAAATCCGAGTTAACTCATTCCAAATCCGAGTTACTTTACTCAAAATTGACTTTATGTCTTAAGTCTGAGTCTTCTGACTCAAATCCGAGGTATATGACTCAAATCCGAGTTAACTCATTCCTAATCCGAGTTACTTTACTCAAAATTGACTTTATGTCTTAAGTCTGAGTCTTCTAACTCAAATCCGAGGTATATGACTCAAATTCGAGTTACTTTACTCAATTTTGACTTATATGTCTTAGGTTTGAGTCCTCTGACTCAAATCCGAGGTATATGACTCAAATCCGAGTTATCTCATTCCAAATCCGAGTTACTTTACTCAAAATTGACTTTATGTCCTAAGTCTGAGTCTTCTGACTCAAATCCGAGGTATATGACTCAAATCCGAGTTACTTTACTCATATTTGACTTATGCCTTGAATCTGAGTTACCTGGCTCAAAATCCGAGTTATATGACTCAAATCCGAGTTACATGACTCAAATTCGAGTTACCTTACTCATATTTGACTTATGCCTCGAATCTGAGTTACCTGGCTCAAAATCCGAGTTATATGACTCAAATCCGAGTTACATGACTCAAATCCGAGTTATCTGTTTGCCACGATATAACTTGATTTGGCGTGATGATGTTAATTTGCCTTTGATATGGATCCGAGATATAGATCCGAGATTAAGTTTTGGGATATGATAACAGGGTTAACCACTGAGAGATCTGATTCGAGATGTAGATATGAGATATAGATTCGAGATATGATAAGCTGGCCAATAGTCATCCAAGATATGGGATAACCTAGCAAGATGGTGAAATATCAATCCGAGTCATAACATAACCTGGCAATCTGGCAAACTGAATAAAGCTTCGGCCCGAATCAGAGATATCATTAGTACGCCGAGTCTGAATACAAATAAGAATTATAATATACCCTGGCAAGCTGAATCAAATGTTAGTCCGAATCAGAGACAATCTACTGAGCTGAGTTAAAGGTTAATCCGAAGCATAAATAAGTTGACTCAAATTATATCCGAATCATCAATAAGCTGGACGGTAAGCTGAGTTATAGGATAATCCAAAGTATAAATAAACTGACTCAAACTCTATATGAATCATAAATAAGCTGACTCAAATTCTATCCGAGTTATCAATAAGGTGACTCAAACTCTGTCTGAATCATCAATAAGCTGGCTGGTGAGCTGAGTTAAAGGTCAATTCCAAACATAAATAAACTGACTCAAAATCTATCTGAATCATAAATAAGGTGATTCAACTTATGGCCGAGTTATAGATAAGCTGGCTCAAACACGGATCTAAATCAACATAAGACGTTCTCTTAATCGAAAGGTGACTCTTCGGATAAGTTAGCTAGTCCCCGGGTCAAGCTATTTTCTCCCCGGGGTGAAGGATGGAGTATAGGTGGATGAGTTATCTGGCACTTACAGCATACTTGGAGGGGTGTTTGAGTGAGTCTTGCTACGTCTTATCTGCCCTGCTGAGTTACTTGGTACTTACAGTAAGCTTGGAGTAGTGCTTGAGTCCTTCTTGCTGTGCCTTACCTGTTTTGATGAGTCAGACTTGGAGAGCCTCCGCGCTTAACTCTCTGCTCTCTGTTTGCTTGGAGGAACTGAAAGAGCTTTATGAGGAAGAGGTTGATGAAGATGTTCCCGTACGGATGGGAACCCAACCAACGCCACTCAGAGGCCCCACGGTGGGCGCCAAATGTCGTGGTGGTATCACGGCATATGCCATGGGTAGGCTAAAGTTGGGGCCGATGGACGTGGAGGAATCCGGGGAGGGATGATGCAGTGAAGACCGCACTCGTATGAACAAAGAGAAATACAATGTATATTGGATTGAAGCTCTCAAGTGGAGATAACACCTCATTCTATACATCTAATCTCTTATAATCTTGCCATACTTGTGGCTACAACCATGCTCCTTGAGCTGTATCTCCTATGCTTCTATCTAGATCTCTCTGTGAGAGTGGAGGAAGAGGAAGAAGGAGAGCTCCTAGTGAGCAGAGAGGGGAGGAGCCCTTCGGGGCCTCTCTGAGAACGATCCCCCTGGTGCTCCTTATAAAGGGGAGCCGAGGGGACAAGTCTTGTGCTACACGCTTAGCATCTAGATGGCATATTCTGGGCATCTTCCAAAGATGCTGAGCATATGCCTTGGCATCTTTGGAGATGCCAGGCATATTCCCTAGCATCTTATTTGATGCTAAGAGCATATCCCTAGCATCTTGTTAGATGCCACGGGCATATTCCATACGCCATGTGCTAGTCTGAGCTGGAGGGCTCCCAAGACTGGCACGGTACTGGTGGAGATTGTCTTGGCTCGATGGCGAGTCGTTGTAGATTTCTGGATGCGTCTGGGAATGGATAACAGGGCATCTGAAGTAGTTCTATTCGGCCTGGACGTCCTAGGAAAAACATTAATTTGGCCTAAGGCCTGTTTGAGTCGGCCTGGAGCTAGAAAGCCCAGCCGAGTCCTTATTTTCCTCACAGCCGAATAAAGATAAAGGCCCAGGAGTGACCCTTCTTATTCGGCCCACGATGGAAAGAGCCCCGCCGGGTCAGCCTGGCTTCCACCGGGTCGAGCAGGCCGGCTCGGATCCTCTCCTGAGGCCCAGCCGGGTCAAGGCAACACCTGGGTCTTGGTGAGGCTCGCCGGTGGGCCGGGATTGCTCCCGCCGGCCCACGCGGGGAAGGCAACTACTGAGGTGGTGCCTGGGCGGACTGAACCCGCGGTGGGCCGAGGTCCTCCTGACTCGGCCCATCCGGGAGGCGATGGCGAGGTGTGGGGCCTGCTGGCGCGGTACGACAGAGCTTGACTGGGCCGAGGTCCTCCTGATTCGGCCCAAGCGGGGGATTAACCTAATTCGGCTCC
This sequence comes from Avena insularis, assembly GCA_023614405.1. NCBI lineage: Eukaryota > Viridiplantae > Streptophyta > Magnoliopsida > Poales > Poaceae > Avena > Avena insularis. Next base: position 37,028,699 of record CM042691.1, on the reverse strand, counting down.
TGATGCTCTGATTCGGCCCATGAGGGTGAAATTCGGTGTGGTAGTGATCTGTTTGGACCGATTCTTCCCTAATTCGGCCCAAGTGCAGTTGTCTTCTCCTTTTCTTTATTCTATTAATATTTCTCATCTCTTAATCTATTAATTTAGCACTTTATCGAATAACTTGATGCACCAACTCTGGGGTACCTGGGGGTACACCCCCGACATTAGTCCCCGAGGCCATGTGGGATTCGTAGAATCGCTCATGGGCTTTATATTTAAATATTCCCAGAGTTGTTTTTTGACTTATTGCACCTTGGTTGTATGCTTCTATGTCATAATCCTTTTGAGCAAGTTTTTGACTACTGGCGTTCTCGGGCATTGGCCATAACCCCTTTGGGTAAGTTTTTGGACTTCTGGCCTTCATGGGCACTGGTCATAACCCCTTTGGGTAAGTTTTTGGACTTCTGGCCTTCTTGGGCACTGGTCATAACCCCTTTGGGTAAGGTTTTGGACTTCTGGTCTTCTTGGGCACTGGTCATAACCCCTTTGGGTAAGTTACTGGACTCCTGGCCTTCATGGGCACTGGTCATAACCCCTTTGGGTAAGTTTTTGGACTTCTGGCCTTCTTGGGCACTAGTCATAACCCCTTTGGGTAAGTTTTTGGACTTGGCCTTCTCGAACCGGTCATAACCCCTTGGGTAAGTTTCTGGACTTCTGGCCTTCATGGGCACTGGTCATAACCCGTTTGGGTAAGTTTTTGGACTTCTGGCCTTCTTGGGCACTGGTCATAACCCCTTTGGGTAAGTTACTGGACTCCTGGCCTTCATGGGCACTGGTCATAACCCCTTTGGGTAAGTTTTTAGACTTCTGGCCTTCTTGGGCACTGGTCATAACCCCTTTGGGTAAGTTTTTGGACTTGGCCTTCTGCACTGGTCATAACCCCTTGGGTAAGTTTCTGGACTTCTGGCCTTCATGGGCACTGGTCATAACCCCTTTGGGTAAGTTATGAGTTCCTGCCTTCTTGGGCATTGCTCTTTTAACCCCATTGGGTAAGTTATGAGTTCTGGCCTTATTGGGCACTGCTCTTTTAACCTCTCTGGGTAAGTTATTATCCGAGTCATCTGATTCCAAATCTGAGTTACTTTACTCAAAATTGACTTTATGTCCTAAGTCTGAGTCCTCTGACTCAAATCCGAGGTATATGACTTAAATCCGAGTTAACTCATTCCAAATCCGAGTTACTTTACTCAAAATTGACTTTATGTCTTAAGTCTGAGTCCTCTGACTCAAATCCGAGGTATATGACTCAAATCCGAGTTAACTCATTCCAAATCCGAGTTACTTTACTCAAAATTGACTTTATGTCTTAAGTCTGAGTCTTCTGACTCAAATCCGAGGTATATGACTCAAATCCGAGTTAACTCATTCCAAATCCGAGTTACTTTACTCAAAATTGACTTTATGTCTTAAGTCTGAGTCTTCTAACTCAAATCCGAGGTATATGACTCAAATTCGAGTTACTTTACTCAATTTTGACTTATATGTCTTAGGTTTGAGTCCTCTGACTCAAATCCGAGGTATATGACTCAAATCCGAGTTATCTCATTCCAAATCCGAGTTACTTTACTCAAAATTGACTTTATGTCCTAAGTCTGAGTCTTCTGACTCAAATCCGAGGTATATGACTCAAATCCGAGTTACTTTACTCATATTTGACTTATGCCTTGAATCTGAGTTACCTGGCTCAAAATCCGAGTTATATGACTCAAATCCGAGTTACATGACTCAAATTCGAGTTACCTTACTCATATTTGACTTATGCCTCGAATCTGAGTTACCTGGCTCAAAATCCGAGTTATATGACTCAAATCCGAGTTACATGACTCAAATCCGAGTTATCTGTTTGCCACGATATAACTTGATTTGGCGTGATGATGTTAATTTGCCTTTGATATGGATCCGAGATATAGATCCGAGATTAAGTTTTGGGATATGATGTAGGTTAACCACTGAGAGATCTGATTCGAGATGTAGATATGAGATATAGATTCGAGATATGATAAGCTGGCCAATAGTCATCCAAGATATGGGATAACCTAGCAAGATGGTGAAATATCAATCCGAGTCATAACATAACCTGGCAATCTGGCAAACTGAATAAAGCTTCGGCCCGAATCAGAGATATCATTAGTACGCCGAGTCTGAATACAAATAAGAATTATAATATACCCTGGCAAGCTGAATCAAATGTTAGTCCGAATCAGAGACAATCTACTGAGCTGAGTTAAAGGTTAATCCGAAGCATAAATAAGTTGACTCAAATTATATCCGAATCATCAATAAGCTGGACGGTAAGCTGAGTTATAGGATAATCCAAAGTATAAATAAACTGACTCAAACTCTATATGAATAAGCTGACTCAAACTCTATATCCGAATCATAAATAAGCTGACTCAAATTCTATCCGAGTTATCAATAAGGTGACTCAAACTCTGTCTGAATCATCAATAAGCTGGCTGGTGAGCTGAGTTAAAGGTCAATTCCAAACATAAATAAACTGACTCAAAATCTATCTGAATCATAAATAAGGTGATTCAACTTATGGCCGAGTTATAGATAAGCTGGCTCAAACACGGATCTAAATCAACATAAGACGTTCTCTTAATCGAAAGGTGACTCTTCGGATAAGTTAGCTAGTCCCCGGGTCAAGCTATTTTCTCCCCGGGGTGAAGGATGGAGTATAGGTGGATGAGTTATCTGGCACTTATAGCATACTTGGAGGGGTGTTTGAGTGAGTCTTGCTACGTCTTATCTGCCCTGCTGAGTTACTTGGTACTTACAGTAAGCTTGGAGTAGTGTTTGAGTCCTTCTTGCTGTGTCTTACCTGTTTTGATGAGTCAGACTTGGAGAGCCTCCGCGCTTAACTCTCTGCTCTCTGTTTGCTTGGAGGAACTGAAAGAGCTTTATGAGGAAGAGGTTGATGAAGATGTTCCCGTACGGATGGGAACCCAACCAACGCCACTCAGAGGCCCCACGGTGGGCGCCAAATGTCGTGGTGGTATCACGGCATATGCCATGGGTAGGCTAAAGTTGGGGCCGATGGACGTGGAGGAATCCGGGGAGGGATGATGCAGTGAAGACCGCACTCGTATGAACAAAGAGAAATACAATGTATATTGGATTGAAGCTCTCAAGTGGAGATAACACCTCATTCTATACATCTAATCTCTTATAATCTTGCCATACTTGTGGCTACAACCATGCTCCTTGAGCTGTATCTCCTATGCTTCTATCTAGATCTCTCTGTGAGAGTGGAGGAAGAGGAAGAAGGAGAGCTCCTAGTGAGCAGAGAGGGGAGGAGCCCTTCGGGGCCTCTCTGAGAACGATCCCCCTGGTGCTCCTTATAAAGGGGAGCCGAGGGGACAAGTCTTGTGCTACACGCTTAGCATCTAGATGGCATATTCTAGGCATCTTCCAAAGATGCTGAGGATATGCCTTGGCATCTTTGGAGATGCCAGGCATATTCCCTAGCATCTTATTTGATGCTAAGAGCATATCCCTAGCATCTTGTTAGATGCCACGGGCATATTCCATACGCCATGTGCCAGTCTGAGCTGGAGGGCTCCCAAGACAGGCACGGTACTGGTGGAGATTGTCTTGGCTCGATGGCGAGTCGTTGTAGATTTCTGGATGCGTCTGGGAATGGATAACAGGGCATCTGAAGTAGTTCTATTTGGCCTGGACGTCCTAGGAAAAACATTAATTTGGCCTAAGGCCTGTTTGAGTCGTCCTGGAGCTAGAAAGCCCAGCCGAGTCCTTATTTTCCTCACAGCCGAATAAAGATAAAGGCCCAGGAGTGACCCTTCTTATTCGGCCCACGATGGAAAGAGCCCCGCCGGGTCAGCCTGGCTTCCACCGGGTCGAGCAGGCCGGCTCGGATCCTCTCCTAAGGCCCAGCCGGGTCAAGGGGACACCTGGGTCTTGGTGAGGCTCGCCGGTGGGCCGGGATTGCTCCCGCCGGCCCACGCGGGGAAGGCAGCATCGAGGTGGCGCTGGCGATCGAACCCACGGTGGGCCGAGGTCCTCCTGACTCGGCCCATCCGGGAGGCGATGGCGAGGTGTGGGGCCTGCTGGCACGGTGCGGCAGAGCTTGACTGGGCCGAGGTCCTCCTGATTCGGCCCAAGCGGGGGATTAACCTAACTCGGCTCCTGCTGCTCTGATTCGGCCCATGAGGGTGAAATTCGGTGTGGTAGTGATCTGTTTGGACCGAGTCTTCCCTAATTCGTCCCAAGTGCAGTTGTCTTCTCCTTTTCTTTATTCTATTAATATTTCTCGTCTCTTAATCTGTTAATTTAGCACTTTATCGAATAACTTGATGCACCAACTCTGGGATACCTGGGGGTACACCCCCGACACAGGTGGACAATCTTCACAAGGTAGCCTCAGCTCAGACCTCTGCCGTGAGGGAACCCATACTAAGGTATATAAGTTTTCAGTCAAGCCCTACCCAAATTTCGGGTATTGTGGTTGTATGGTGAAATTGGAATGGTATCGCATCCAGACAACCATCAGTTTTATAAAGGGCTAAGGCTCATATGCCTTAACATTTTCATCACCAAAATCATCTGGTGTTCGGAAACACATGTCAAAACATCTCAGTAGAATGACTCATCATTCTATGGTTTTCATAACCATTTTCCACCAAATATTCCCATCTAAAGTTGATCAAGTTTTATGCTTAGCACTAGCATCTACAAGTGGGGGTGAGTACTAATGAGGGGAGGTAAACAAGTGGAGTTTTAACTAAGTTCAATATCATGCCTTAGGATGACATCAAGATTACCTAGCTTAGGCCAAATTTAATGCTCTTTATGCAACCTTCAATTATCTTCCTAGAATCTACAAGTCACTTAAATAAACTCTAAGGAATAGCTTTGATAAATAAATAAAGTAGAAAGCTTGCAAGTAAAACTAGGATTGGGTTATCAAGTGGGTATGGTCACATATGCTTAAGGCATATGGTTGGCATGGTAACAAGCAAGTATTAGCTTGCATAAGTAAGGTATCTTGCAAGTGTTAGCTTGCTCAATCAACTAGTAGTATTAGGCTTTCCTTGTGCAGAGCAGTGGTTGAAGCTCTCCTCGACTTCTTCTTCGTGGTATCCTCCTTCCTCCTCATATCCTTGGTCGGTACTAGCGCCTATGAATAAATACGAGGTACACAATCACCAAACAATACTTAACTACTTGCAATCATCACACACAAGGGTTCTATAGATGATCTAGCATCATCACTAACATTACAAGATTAAAGCACTTGTCTTATTTATTTATTTCTTTTTAGAAAAGTAATTTCTACTCATTGAAAAACTACTTAAGATTTAATATTCTCCAAACCAAACATGGGATCATGTTGACACATGTCATCACCACATATTTCAGTACATGGGAATGTGATTTAAAGTGGTGTCACAATTTAATAAGGTTTAACCTTTTTTATTTTAAATAAGATAAAGTGACTAGAAATGCCTATGTGGCATTCTTTTATTACTTGGACATTATTTCTGTAAGTAAACCCATATATTTTTATATATCCTGAAAGGTATGATCAAATGTGATTTTTGAGAGTTGGAATCAACTCAGAAGATATTATGGTTTAAATTTGAAAAATGTTTGAATGTAGAAAATCTTCTGCCTTGTTATTTTTACCAAGGTTGATCTACAGATCCAAATGATTTGAATCCAACGGGCTTGGATTCAGCATTTCAATACCTTTCTAACAAAATTGGTTTCATTCAATTTGGTTTACTGAATCGAGTTGGGTTGATTTTTGAAACTAGGTACAAAACTGAGTTTGAATATAAATAGAAAAGGCTAAATTCAAGCAGGTGGGCTCATGGAAGGGTTATTGGGCGGCCCGGTGTCACTCCATGGCCAGCGCAGCTGATAGGGGGGTCTACTAGTCAGTGGCTCTTTAAACGCGAAGAGGTACGGGGCGATATGGTGCGTTGGATTAGAAGTAAGATCAACGGATGAGGGTCGTCGTCGACGATGAACAGGTCACCGGCGAGCTCGAACCCTAGCGGCTCAGTGGGGGTCGTGGGAGGCTCACCGGGGCTCAGGTGAAGGTCGGCGATGCGGGCGAACGACAAAGTCGACGACGGCGATTCTCCTGGCACCGGCAGCTTCTCCTGGGGCGGCTCCAATCGATGGCTTCCTTCTTCTCCAGCAGCTGCGGGCTCCGGTGAAATTCCGGCGATGCGCTGCTCGACTTGCTCCGGTAATGAGGTGGGGCGGTTCTGGGTGATAGGGGAGTAGAATGGCATGAAGAATTCGAGCGGGGGATGCCTCTATTTATAGTGGCGAGAGGGGACCGACGGGCGCAAGCTGAGCTCTTCATGGTCGACGGTACAGAGGGCTATCAGCGTGGGCGACGGTAGGGGGTGGTGCTGTGCTCCCTGGCGAAGCTCAACGGCGTGGTGGCGAGGATGGGGCGGTGCTGATCGGTCGGAATGCTGCGGTGCTCTGCGCTGGTCCGACGGAAGTTTTGATGGCGCACAGCGCGCGTGATCCGCGCAGTGGCGAACGGGCGTGTCTACGGGGTTGTTGGGACGGTGGTGATCACGCGTGCATGGGGCAAGGGCGGCGCGCGGTCTGTGGGTGCTGGTCGAGCATGGCGCACGGGGCGCGCTCTTGGCATGGTTGCAGAGAAGGTTGGCATGGCCTGGGCGTGTGGTCCAGTGGTTGGCATTGCTCGCGGCTGGGACAGGGAGTGGCGGTGGGGTGCTAGCTTGCTCCCAGACAAGGTTGGCGAGGCTAGTGTTGCTCGTAGCTTGCTGTCGACTATGTGGTGGCAATAGTGCTCTCGGCCTGCTCACCATTGATGACAATGGCCAGCTTACAGTGGTGCTAGTGATTAGTTAAGGTTGTTAGATAATCTACTAAGGCTAGTGGTGTCCAGAGAGGGAACAAGTTACACCCAAAACACTGCTCAACATAGTGTTTTGATTTTGTTTGATTTGCATCTGCAACCTGTTTGATGAAATGGCCGCATGAACTCAAGTTTTGAATTTTGAAAATATTTTTGGTGGGTGTGCTAGGCATGTGCTGGTGAGTCTGTGGATGCTTGGGTTTTGAAAATTGAGCTTGTTGGAGTGGTTTTTGAAAAAGTGGGATCTTTCCATATGAACTAGATTCAATTTTCAACTGTCATTTAAACTATGCATTAAAATGTTTTTGGATGATCACAAGGTGGGCCTTGGTACCTTGTTATGAGTAATATCAAGGGGTGCAAAGATCCAAACATGTTTCTATTAAGTTCTAAAAGTTAGGGATAGCCAAAGTAGGCATGGGAGTTAATTTGGCCAAAGTGACCATTCACTTAATTTGTTTGTTTTGATTTGTTTGTCTTTGGAAAAAATGTGAGGATTGTTTAGATGATGTTTATTTCACCTAAGAATCATTTTACAAGCAAAGAAACACACAACCAAGGTAATTCAAAAGAATCCAAATTGTAATGCATACACATATGCATGCTTTCATATTTTTAATTGGAAAAGTTTTTGTTCACCCTAATTTTAATGATTTGAGTTTGATGATTCAAGTTTAATATTTTTGGGATGTTACAAAACCACAACCACAAGAATTATAAGTGGCTGAAGAAACAAGAATCATTCTGCATCAGTCAAGAAACAACCACAACCACACAACTATATTTAGTCTTCCCTATAAATAGGAAATCAGCTAATATATTAAAAAAAATTAACAACTCAACCAACTGATTCCTGCTACGTTGTGTAAACAAAACAACAAAAAAACCCTGCAAAAACAAACCAACACAAACGCGACCCAACAGAATAACCAAAACAGCTAGCTCTGGCCCAATAGCAAAACCAAACTATAGCTACCGCACATGGGCTTGGGTTGCCGTCGCGAAGCAACAGCTAACACACCACACCACGATCGCCAGCTATGATCGCCAGGAATGTCGCCAAACACGACTAGGAAACCAGCTGCGCGAATTTTGAAGCAAAACATCCAACGGCAACAGACCTAGCTGTGACGTAGCTTGTGACATAGCAATTCCGAATAAATATATGCCACTGGAGAACTACATGGAGAACCACAAAAAAACAAGGTTAAAACTGAACCATTGACAAGTTCAGGCAAATGAACATTAGTGGTATGTCGTTCATGCTAAAATAGAGCATAACAAGGCACATGTGCATGCTGCACAAATTGGATAGCTGGCGCCCCTTCCTGAACTCTCAAGAGGATATCACTGAAACTCCACCATGCACTAGCAGTACACTGATATTTGACCATAATAACACAACTAACAGAAGATGCGATATTACCAAGCAGTTGCTCCATTTGTGACTATAGAACGACAAGGATTGTTCCTCTGGAACCATTGGAGCTATAGTGTTGCAAACCAAAGCTAGCAGAATTACAAAAGATTTCCTGTAGCTCACCAAGGAGTGATTTCTCACAAGATACCAGAGGTGGTGGCCAGGGTTGCTGCTGGATTTCGTCCTTGTGCAACACCTCATCAGACATCACATACGTGAGGACCTCTCCGGCGTCGTTGCATAACAAGGTTGTGTTCACTACCGACTCCATTGTGATGCTAGAGCTTGGCCATGCACCTGGCAACAAACTCTGAGGATCCGGAGGACGTGGGGGTATGAGCTCTAGCCAACGTCTGGTTAATATCCAAGGAATGCAGACCGGGGCAGCAGACAGGATCATGTCAATTTCAGTGGTGCTAGATGCTGAGAGCATAACGAGCACCCCGAATTCAGAACTGAGCACCGGTGCCACTGTCAGCGAAGCGCCATGCTCGCCATCAACATTAACCGGGCCAACATTGCTGGAGATCACATCACTGGTTGCAGACGTGATTGGGGTTGCAGATGAGATGAACACACATGCAAATGCGGAGTCACCGCAGTGTGGGCTTCCCGATGAGGAGGTGATGGTCGTGGATGCAGTACCCTTGGTGGCCTTGCTGTGGAGGGTTATGTCGCCTACTGCAGTTGCAGTGATCACGAGGATTATGTCGAGCAAGGCGCCTGTCGATGTCGGTGGCAATTTCGATGGAGAGCAAGTCGCAGGTCAGGGGCATGGCTGCTGACGCGGATGACTCTTGACAATCCAGATGCCCACAACAGGGGTGTCGTCGTGGTTGACATGGTGATGGCTTGGGTTGCACATTCCATCGAACATGACACTGTCACCGCTGTGATGGTGTCCATGGGAGCGGCGATCGTCGCAGGTGGCTCACCGGTAACAGAACCAGAGCTGAGGGTTCAGAAAGCCCTGCCGACGCGAGGATGAGCTTGGACGTGGCCGTCACGGGCTGAACCCCTGCCGACGCGAGGACAACCTTGGCCATGGCCTTCACGGGCACGGTGACGCAGTCGACGATGTTGTCCATAGATCGTTGAAGTTCCTTGAGATCGGGATTCATGGCGAGTATGAGGTGGATGAAGAAAAAAATGGGAAAATTTTGGGAGGTGGAGACCGGCTCCGATACCAGATGTTAATAGCCAAACTGCTCAAATCCCTCAAATCATTCAAAGATACACTAGCTAAACAGATGAAGAAGCATGAAGAGGAAGGGGGAATAGAGCCGAGGTGCGAGGAGAAGTGCCGCCGTTCCGTGCCGTGATCCTTCTGGATGTCGTCCCATTGCTTCTCTGGGCATACTTGTAGCCCGTGCAGCTCTGCAGTTTCAATCGATGGTGGATGGGTCGTGGCCCACTGTGTTGGCCCATGATGATATGTAGATGGTTCCTAACAACACTATACACGGACACATACTGTCCCCGTCTTCAAATAAGTGTACTTTTAGACTTGTGCTAAGTCAAACTTAAAATTACGGCCGTTGGTTTCTAATCCAACGATCTCGAACAAGGTCGCGCGCCCCGCGCGGTTGGTTGCTCTGTATCAATGCGGCACACATGATCCCTTTTCCCTATTCACCTAGGGTCCCACTCGTGATCCTCTCCACCCCTCCCACTTCCCCCTCCCACTTCTCCCGACCGTTTCGGGAATCGTGGTGCTCTCTCTCCTCTTCTTCTCCTCCGGTGATTTGAAGGCCGATACGGCAGTTTCCGTCGGTTGCTCATCAATTCTGCTCGCCATTGTCGTCGCCAATGCGTCTACTCCCTCCAGGTGTGCTCGCAAATTCTGTCCTCCTCCTCTAGTTTCTCTCCTCCGCTACTCCGACCCTTTTCCTCTGTCATTCTCTGGTTTCTGACGGTTCCAGTTTGTCGGGTTTGTGGTTGTCGCTGATTCCTGCAGGTCCTGTAGATTAAGGTTGTGTGTAAGTTATAAGTTCTATTGCGTGCGTTTTTGCCCTGTAATTTTGTCTGGCCCCTGCATGCATAGGGTTTGAATGATGCCTCTGATCCCCTTTTGTTGTCCTTTGAGTAATGTTGCCTTGTTAGATCTGCTGCGTGTGCTGTAGTTTTGATGTTCAGATGATGTGATCATGTGTGCTGTTCCCCCCATGGTCTAATGGGGATTTTGAAAACATTTTTGCTTGATAACAACAGATCTAGGCATGGGTAACAACTGATGTATGTATGGGTAACAGTGGGATATGATCCCTTGATAACCTCAAAAATATGCATGGGTAACATTGGACAGGATCTGTTGATAACAACAGTACTAAACTGTTATAGTGGCTAAATTTTTGAATCATGTGTATTTTGAGCAAAATGCATGATAATGTGTGTGTATTGACATGGATAACTAGTGTTATGTTGGTATGATAACATCATGGTCTAATGGGGATTTGAACATTATTGCTTGATAACAACAGATATAGCCATGGGTAACAACTGATGTATGTATGGGTAACAGTGGTGAAAGAACATGTGGGCCCCCATGTGTGGTTTTGGTAATTAATGACAATCTTTATGGACTAATGTGTGTATTAAGTTGCACTTGTAGGATTTGTCCATTGGCATCACTTGAAGCATGTGTTGGCTTCAAGATCGATGGAATGAGAAGAAGATGTGTCGTGCAAGCTCAAAATGCGCCATTTATAGAAGATCTCATGTTTGATGCTTGCCATCCTCAATGATCATGGATCGATGATGAGGAATTAAGAAAGGCGTTCTATCTTGAGAAGGGCAAGATCGTCTACATCGAGCTCAAGTGGAATGCTCAAGGCAAAGGTATAATCTTGATAGGTTTTCCTTTTTGCCGGTCTCATGTTGTGTGTGGGAGACCGGGTTTAGGATAGATAACCGTACTATCAAGAGGGGCTCTCGAATGAGTAACTCAATCATATCGTTCGGAGAGAGCTCAAACCTTTGCATACTTGCATCATCATATTTGCTTTTTATTTGGTCTTATCCATGTGAGAGTTTAGAGCTTGTGGTAATCTCCATAACAAGTTCTTAGTCATCAAAATCGGATCTTCTATTTGTATCTTATTGCGATTTTGATCTATGCGGGTTCCCGGTTTCTCACCAAGTAAGGTATCTCATATTATTATACTTGATACTTTCTTACTTGGTGATAACCAATATTTTCATTTTTTATAGGGTAGCTTTGGTCGTCCTCTTTCCAACGCAATTGGAATCGGGTCAATCGGAGCTACCAATCAAAAGTTATTGTCGTTTGAATATTCGTCGATTTGATTCTAAAAAGAAAAAGAAAAAATATTTTACTGGACTGTCCGGTACTACCGGGCCTAGTACCGGACGCTCTTGATTCGGCCCACTCGTCCTCGGTCTTATCTGGCACCCGTAGCCGGCACTACCGGACTGGGCCGGTACTACCGGCCGGCCCAGATAGTGCTCTTTATCCATCCAGCCCACCCCGCTCGCCTGCCCTGCTTCTGTCCCTCGCTGGGCCGCCGCCGCCACTACTCCCACATGCGCCGCTATGCAGCCCACATGCGTCGGCCCGCCCGCTCGGCTCAGCTGCTTCGCTTCGCCGCATGCGCCACTTCGCTGCTGTTGCCCGTGTGGCCCCACCAGCGATCGCTGATGCATCGTCGCCGCATGCGTGACGACGCTGCCCTAGCCTTCGCTTTCTGCGCATGCTCTGCACGCCCACGGCGCGTTGACCCGCCTGCCTTGCTGCCCCGCGTGCGCTGCTCCCTCGTCTGCTGCTCCCTCGTCTGCCGCTGACCCCATCTGCGCTTGCTTTTTCCCGGAGCTTTGCGGTACTACCGGTTAAATCCGGTAGTACCGAACCGTTCCGAAAAATGCCCCGAACGGCTAGATTTTTGGGGCCCCTATTTAAGGCTTTGTCCGGTTTTTAGTTTAGTAAGCTTCTTCCTCTTCTATTAGGCTAAGCTTTGTCCACACTTGCTCTAGATCTTGAAGCTTGCCTAATCTTTTTCCTCCGATGATTCTTGTCCATATTTGAGTGGAAGAGAGAGGAGATCTAGATCCACGTTTTGACCTAACCGATTCATCTCTTTGTGAGTGCATCTTTGGGGATCTAGATTTTAGGGGATTTTGTGTCTCTCTTTGATTCCTCCTCTCTTGTTCCCCCAATAGCTTTAGTAGCTTTGTTGGAACTTGAGAGTGAGGGATTTGATCACCTTTGTGGTGTTCTTGCATTTGCATTTGGTGCATCGGTTTGAGCTTTCCTCGGAGGATTTGGTTCGTGTAACTCATTGGAGCTTGTCCCTCTTGGGTTCTTGGAACCCTAGACGGTTTTGTGGCCTTGGTGGCATTGTGGCCTTTTGTGGCATTTGTTGGGAGCCTCCAATTAAGTTGTGGAGAAGTGCCCCAACCTTGTGAGAGGTTCCGGTTGCCACCGATAAGTGCACTGATGTATGTATGGGTAACAGTGGGTTATGATCCCTTGATAACCTCAAAAATATGCATGGGTAACATTGGACATGATCTGTTGATAACAACAGTACTAAACTTTTATGTGCTAAATTTTTGATTCATGTCTATTTTGAGCAAAATGCATGATAATGTGTGTGTATTGACATAGATAACTAATGTTATGTTGGTATGATAACAACATGGTCTATTGGGGATTTTGAACATTATTGCTTGATAACAACAGATCTAGCCATGGGTAACAACTGATGTATCTATGGGTAACAGTGGTATATGATCCCTTGATAACCTCAAAAATATCTATGGGTAACATTGGACAGGATTTGTTGATAACAGCAGTTCTAAACTGTTATGCGCTAATTTTTTTATTCATGTCTATTTTGAGCAAAATGCATGATAATGTGTGTGTATTGACATAATGTTATGTTGGTATGATAACATTAGCTTATTATCATGGGTAATTTGTGTTCTGTTGGCATGATAAGATTAGTTTGTGATCATGGGTAACTTATGTTCTAATGTGTGGATAAAATTCATTGATTTCAATAATACTAAATTATGTATAATGTTTCTGTCAAATTTTGTTTATGATCTGTTTAGTAATGTTAATTTTTGAGCAAAATGCATGATATTATGCTTGCACTGACATGGATAACTTTGTGTTCTGTTTGCATGATAACATTAGGTTATGATGATTGATAACTTATGTACTGATGGTATTGTTTTATTTTTTTCTATGAATTCTTGTGTATCATTATGGTTTAGTTTTGTATTTATTTTTTCATTTTAAATTGTTTGTAGTTGCCACGATGCCGAGGAAATGGAAGGCTGCTGATAATGTTGTTGAGGGTGAAAAACAACCTGCCCGTAAACGTAATAGGGCATCTCCTTCTGCCGTTACCGGTTTACTGGATTTTCCATCGAATGATCAGAAGACAACAATTGAATCAATGGAGTTTGATAGTTTGCTAGATATCAAGTGTTCATCACTGCACGACGCAGTTATGACTTGGTTTGCTAGTTTATATGACAAGCATACACGTGAATTTGTTGTGCCGGATCGAGGAAGGATACCCCTCAACAAGGATAGTGTATTCAGATGTTTGGGTTTGCCGCTTGGTGAAGATCTGGTTCCTTATTATGATGATGCAGAAATTCAGGGTTCTCTTGCCCCTTCTCTTTTTCCTGATGATTCTGGCACACCTTTGAGAACTCGAGTTTTCGAAATCTTGAAGGATATAACTTCATATGGAGATGAGTTCAAGCAAGTATATGTGATGTACATTGTGTCTACACTTCTATCACCCACCACCCGGAACCGTGTTTGCCACAAGTGCTACCCTATCATGGTAAGTTTTTGTTGTAATGTCTGTTCATTTTCAATATATGAGTTTGGCTGGTAACTTATATGTTTTTCTGTTGATAACTTTCTGTTTGTTGTGATGATAACCTGTGTGTTTTAGGGGTGGTAACATTTTTTATGTTTCTGTGGTGGTGTGTAGTATATGTGCAAGTTTTGGTGTTATGTTGATAGTTTCTTTTGGATCCTATAATTTCAGCACAACATTGGAAATGTGTCCAAGTTCCAGTGGTGCAAGTTTGTTGCTGACCAGCTGCATGAGGAGATTTCTAGTGGTAGTCATACGCAGGCTTGCCTTTTTCTATTGCAGGTACACATTGCTGTTTTTATATTGTGTGAATACTACTTTCTATATTGAATTTTTTTATGTTTTAGTTAGTGTACTTATTGTATTCTTTGTCTGGTTTTTAATTTGTTTTCTTGCAGCTGCTTTATGTTGACTCACTAGATGTTAGTGGTTTGGATATTGATTTGCCGGAAGGGCGTTATGCTGTGAACATATGGTCAAGAGAGTTAATTGATGAAGTGTTGATTGCTGATCTGCAGAATGATGAGAATACATATGGAAAGCTGGAGGTGTGTAATATTTTTTGTAGCATTTGTGTTTTTATGTTGTTGATAACTTTTTATGTTTAAGTGTTGGTAACATGTTGTATGTCTGTTTGATTACATTGAGTATAAATAGTGGGTAACTTATGTGTTTATTGGGTGCTAACATGTAGGTTATCATGTGATTAAGTTGGGTAATATATAAAAAATTGGTTGATCACATTTGCTAATTCTGTATCTGTTTCTTTGTGCAGTTGAAGCCTTAGTATGGCATGAGCTTTGGACTTTTTGGTCGCGCGCAAGGGTTTAACGAATGGTCTGACACTTGTGCAAACCCTAGTTGTTCAAATGAGGTGATTTTTTAGCATTTTGATATTGTACTTATCTTTTTATTGTCATATTACTTTTGTTTGCTTCTTGTTTTGGTAATGTTCTTGTTGTTTCCTTTCTTTTTATTTGTGTAGCAAAAGTCGCAGATAGCAAATCTTGTTGGCAGTTTTGCATCTGGTATTTTTGGGTTAATGAGTAACCTTGTGCAAGGCTTGACGGTGGTGCAAGGCAATGCTGGTGCTGAAATGGCGAAACAGTTTACTGCCCAGTTTGGTGGTCAAATTGCAACGCAACCCATTGGAGGAATATTCATGGGTGGAGCTAGCTCAAGTGGTGCTCATGGTGGTAGCTCAGGTGGTGCCCTTGGTGCTACCTCAAGTGGTGTCCGTGAAGCTAGGCTTACTCGTTCTATCACTCGTGGAAGGAATGTTCCACGCACTAATGAAGTCTTGTCTCCTATTCTTCCTAGTGATAATACAATTCTGAGGATTCAGGATAGCTGATTCGACAAAGAAGGAGATGATGATGCTGAACGGTTTGTCCGTGCTGACAGGAAGGGTAAGGGTGTTGTTGGTGGTCGTGCTGGTGGTTCTTCTAATGTCCAGCTATCTTTGACTTTCCCGGATTCTAATGAAGAGCAGAATAATAGTCCAGGAGCAAGATCACCTGATGATCGTCATATGTCACCACCGAAAGCTAGGTCACCTATTGTAGATCCTGTCTCACCTGTAAACCGGGTGACTGATACTCCTGTTGTGGAAAAAACCCTATTCGTGTGTATGAAAGGTCTAGGAAGAAGAAGTCACGTCCGGTTGAGGATGTTGATAATGTGATCAATTCTCGTACTGTTGAAGAGATTGATAATGAGATCAAGTCTCTTGTCTGCAAAGATTTGGGCCTTACTCCTGCCATGATGCGGGCTGCTGTTTCTGATAGGTATGAGTGGGCATAATTATTTATCTCAGTCATTGGATAACTTTACTACCTTAGTGTTGATAACTGTATCATTTTCATCTGATAACTTGTTTATGTTAATGTGGGTAACCTTTTTGTTTTATGTTTATTATGTTTATATATATTGATAACTGTATCATTTGTCATCTGATAACTTTTTTATGTTTATTATGATAACTGTATCATTTTTCATCTGATAACTTCTTTATGTTTATACTGATAACTGTAGCATTTCTCTCATGATAACTTCTTTATGTTATTGTTAATAACTGTAGCATTTCTCACATGATAACTTCTTTATGTTCGTGTTTATAACTGTAGCATTTCTCACTGGATAACTGTAGTATATTTCATCTGATAACTTGTTTCTATTCATGTTGGTAACTTTTCTGTTTTCTATTTATTATGTTCCGATTTTTTGTTTTTTGTTGGCAATTATTTATTACAACAAGAAATTACCGAAGAAGACATCGGTGCCTGCTACAAGGTCTTCACCATGGTTGGCAAAACAGCATTCTACAGATGAAGGCACATCTGTTATAGATGTTGATGCATCCTCTCCTATTCCTTCACCTACTCGTGTTGAAGGACATTCTAATGTTGTTGCAACTCCTGATGTCGTGGATGCGCCTGTTGTGAATCTTGAAGAGGTCATACCTGGTGGAGAAACATGTGGCAATGGTGGTGCTTCTGAAGATCTTGCTGTGACGAGTGCACCTGCTACAATTGTAGTAGGATTATCTGTTGGTGTGGCAATGGATGTATCTCAACCAGTCTCGGGAGCTGCAGTGATTATGCATACCATTGATCAGCCTGTTAGCAGCAGCATTGTAAATATCATGGCAAACGAGACGGAGAACATCACGGAAGTTGCTGCTGCCACTAGAGATGCCCCTCAGGTTGATGCCAATGTTGATGATGCCCCTTGTCAACACCCGGATTTTTAATCCTAGATGCCTGTTATGTCATACATCGCAATCCCGGGATTACCATTTTTGCGAGACATAACAGTATTGGATACCACAGTACATCATCCATTACAAACCATACATAAGGTCTTACACAAATAAGGATATCATGATCCAGTTCTTAATACAACTCAAGCAGCGGAAATACGTAATAATAACGGTAGCGTAGGAGAAGCTCCATCTTCGGGGTCACAGGCAATGCTGACGATGGGAGATGATCCTAGTTGTCGTAACCTTCCTGGGGTCCATCCTCCTGGTACTCCTCTTCATAGTCTGGCCACGGGAATAGCTAGGGACAAAGCCATGAGTACTCTTTAAGTACTCGCAAACTAATACTAACAAGTGAAGGGGGTTTTTGTAATAGGACACTAAGCTCTATGGTTGTTTTGCAAAAAGCCAGATTTACCTCTACCAAGTTTATAAGCAAGAAAAGCTAGTTGAAATTTTATAACACCTAAGTGGGAACTTGTATTTCATATCACAACTCTGTTGTGGTCAAGTCAAAATCTCAATCCATTTCACAAGTCATTTTGAAAACATCTGACGGGGGAACAGTATGGCCACTCCAACTGTCCATAACTGCGGACGCGACTATTCGAATAGTTTGACACTCTGCAGAGATTGTACACTTTCACCACAACATTCGATATATCCGTCAGGAACAAATCCTGAATTCACCATACTCAGTATGCGGATAATCAATCCTAACCTTTCAATTACACGCCCTAGTATAAGCACCTCTCCTGTGAGTTTGGCCTCCCAACCATGACCAACTGTCATCTTGGGTACTACATAGGTGGACAATCTTCACAAGGTAGCCTCAACTCAAACCTTGGCCGTGAGGGAACCAATACTAAGGTATATAAGTTTCCAGTCAAGCCCTACCCAATCTTCGGGTATTGTGGTTGTACGATACAATTGGAATGGTATCGCATCCAGACAACCATCAGTTTTATAAAGGGCTAAGGCTCAGGCCTTAACATTTTCATCATCAAAATCATCTGGTGTTCGGAAACACATGTCAAAACATCTCAATAGAATGATCCATCATTCCAAGGTTTTCATAACCATTTTTCCACCAAGTGTTCCCATCTAAAGTTGATCAAGTTTTATGCTTAGCACTAGCATCTACAAGTGGGGGTGAATACTAATGAGGGGTGGTAAACTAGTGGAGTTTAACTAAGTTCAATCTCATGCCTTGGGATGATATCAAGATTATCTAGCTTAGGCCAAATTTTATGCTCTTTATGCAACCTCCAATTATCTTTCTAGAATCTACAATTCACCTAAGTAAGCTCTAAGTAATAGCTTTGATAAAGAAATAAAGTATGAAGCTTGCAAGTAAAACTAGGATTGGGTATCATCAAATGTGTCCAACCAAGCATGCTTAGTGCATTGCATAGGTTATCTAACTTTCATAATTGCAAGTGTTAGCTTGCCTTGTGCAGAGCAGTGGTTGAAGTTCTCCTCGGCTTCTTCTTCGTAGTATCCTCCTTCCTCCTCGTATCCTTGGTCGGTACTAGCGTCTATGAATAAATACGAGGTACACAATCACCAAACAATACTTAACTACTTTCAATCATCACACACAAGGGTTCTATAGATGATCTAGCATCATCACTAACATTACAAGATTAAAGCATTTGTCTTATTGATTTTATTTTTAGAAAAGTAATTTCTACTCATTGAAAAACTACTTAAGATTTAATATTCTCCATACCAAACATGGGATCATGTTGACACATGTCATCACCACATATTTCAGTACATGGGAATGTGATTTAAAGTGGTGTCACAATTTAATAAGGTTTAACCTTTTATTTCAATTAAATAAAGTGACTAGAAATGTCTATGTGGCATTCTTTTATTACTTGAACATTATTTCTGTAAGTAAACCCATATGTTTTTAGATATTCTGAAAGGTATGATCAAATATGATTTTTGAGAGTTGGAATCAACTCAAAAGCTATTATGGTTTAAATTTGAAAAATGTTTGAATGCAGAAAAGCTTCTGACTTGTTATTTTTACCAAGGTTGATCTATAGATTCAAATGATTTGAATCCAACGGGCTTGGATTAAGCATTTCAATATCTTTATAACAAAATTGGTTTCATTCAATTTGGTTCACTGAATCGAGTTGGGTTGATTTTTGAAACTAGGTACAGAACTGAGTTTGAATATAAATAGAAAAAGCTAAATTCAAACGAGTGGGCTGCGCGGGAAGGGTTAACAGGCCGGCCCAGTGTCACTCCATGGCATGGGGTGCAACTGACAGGGGGGGTTCCACGAGTCAGTGGCTCTTTAAATGCGAAGCGGTACGGGGCGATATCGGCCGCACGATCTAAATCTAATCGAACGGCTAGAGCTCATCGTCCACGTCGGGAAGCGCCGGCGAGACAGAACCCTAACGCGGTAGGTGGGGGTCGTGGGAGGCTCACCAGGGCTCAGGCGAAGGTCGGCGATGCAGGCGAACGACAAAGTCGACGACGGCGAACCTCCTGGTACCGGCAGCTTCTCCTGGGGCGGCTCCAATCGATGGCTTCCTTCTTCTCCAGCAGCAGCGAACTCCGGCCAAATTTCGGCGATGCGCTGCTCGCCTTGCTCCAGGAATGGGGTGGGGTGGTTCTGGGTGAGAGGGGAGTGAGATGGTGTGCTTCAATCGGCTAGGGGTGGCCTCCTTTTATAGGCTCGACGACGAGACCGAGTGGGATGGGCAGGCGACGGTGGCGACACGGCTACGGGCTGCTAGAGGCATGGCCGAGGGTGGCGATCAATCGGTGGTCTCCTGGCAATGCTCTAAGGTGTAAATGCGCTTGTAGGGGCGGTGGCAAATGGTCAGGAACGCTCGGTGCTCTGCGAGGCGTAGGCGGTGGCTCTGAAAATGCAGGCGGTGAAATGGGTATGTCTGGCGGTCTCCTGGGACGGTGGGGTGCATGCTGGCGGGCGGCAAGGGCTCGAGGTGGTCGAGCTGCGTGGGAACGGTGTGTGCTCTGATGTGCGCGTCGGCATGGTTGACAACGGCGTGGGCGCGGTGTTCCTGGCGGTTCTGGTTGCTGTCTGCGAGGCAGGGCTGGTCAAGAGGGGGCGGTGAGGCATGGGCTACCTCCCAGACAAGGTTGGCATGGCTAGTTCCTCTCCTAACTTGTTGTCCACACTGGGGTGACATGGGTGCTCTCGGCCTGTTCACCATTGATGATATTGGCAAGCTTACAGTAGTGCTAGAGATTAGTTATGGTTGTTAGATGATCTACTAAGGCTAGTGGTGTCCAGAGAGGGAACAAGTTAGGCCAGAATCACTGCACACTATAGTGTTTAGGATTTGTTTGATTTGCATCTGCAAGGTGTTTAATGAAATGGACGCAAGAATTCAAGTTTTGAATTTTGAAATTATTTTTGGTGGGTGTGCTGGTGAGTCTGTAGATGCTTGGGTTTTGAAAGTTGAGTTGGTTTGAGGGGTTTTTGAAAAAGTGGGATCTTCCCATATGAGATAGATTCAATTTTAAACTATCATTTAAACTATGCATTTGAATGATTTTGGATGATCACAAAGTGGGCCTTGGTACTTTGTTATGAGTACTATCAAGGGGTGCAAAAATCTAAACAAGTTTCTGTTAAATTCTGAAAGTTAGAGATAGCCAAAGTAGGCATGGGAGTTAATTTGGCAAAGTGACCATTCACTTAATTTGTTTGTTTTGATTTGTTTGTCTTTGGGAAAAGTTTGGGATTTGTTTAGATGATGCTTATTTCACCTAAGAATCATTTTACAAGCAAGGAAACACATAATCATGGAAATTCAAAAGAATCCAACTTTTAATGCACACTCATATGAATGCTTTCATATTTTAATTGGAAAAGTTTTCGTTAACCCTAAATTTGGTGATTAGAGTTTGATTATTCTAGTTTAATATTTTTGGGATGTTACAAACCTTCCCCCCTTAAACAAAATCTCGTCCCGAGATGTGAAAAAGGACGAAAAAGATTACCTAGGATTTGAAGAGATCAGGAAACTCTGTCCTGATGTGATCTTCGCGCTCCCAGGTAGCTTCCTCTTCCGTGTGGTTGCTCCACTGAATCTTGAGAAACTTGATGCTTCAGGTTCTGGTAGTTCTGAAAGCTTCTTCCAAAATACGGATGGGTACTTCAGGATAGGTCAGGTCATCGTTGATTTCTATGGTCCGGTGATCGATATTCTTGAATACTTCGGTCTTCTCCGGGACTTCGAGGCACTTGTGAAGTAATGAGATATGGAACACATTGTGCACGGCTGACATATCCTCGCGTAGTTCCAATTGATATGACACTTCTCCTCGACGGTTCAGAATCTTGAAGGGTCCGATATATCTGGGGGATACTTTCCTTTCAATTGGAAACGCTGCATTCCCTTCAATGGCGACACTTTCAGATACACAAAATCTCTTATGTTGAAGGCGAGGTCTCGACGTCTCTTGTCGGCGTAACTCTTCTGTCGCGACTGGGCTGTCTTGAGGTGCTCACGAATCTTGTGAATTTTCTCTTCTGCTTCTCGTAGGATGTCGGGTCCAAAAATCTGACTCTCTCCTACTTCTGACCAGTTCAAAGGGGTGCGACACTTCCTTCCATACATGAATTCAAATGGGGCCATTTGAAAACTAGCTTGATAACTATTGTTGTATGAAAATTCTGCGAACGGCAGACAATCTTCCCACTTAGATCCATATTCTAACACACAGGCTCTCAGCATATCTTCGAGTATTTGATTTACTCGCTCCGTTTGTCCATCGGTTTGAGGGTGATAAGCTGTGCTAAAATCTAGGCGGGTTCCTAAACCTTCTTGGACTTTCTTCCAAAATCTCGAGGTAAACTGAGTTCCTCGATCCAATACGATGTTTTTGGGGACTCCATGCAAACTGACGATTCTAGCGATGTATAACTCCGCTAGCTTCGAACTCTGATATGTGGTCTTGACAGGTAAGAAATGGGCAACTTTGGACAATCTGTCCACTATGACCTAGATAGAGTCATTTCCCTACTAGAAGTAGGCAGTCCAGTGATAAAGTCCATTCCAATGGAATCCCATTTCCATTCCGGAATCTGCAATGGTTGCAACAATCCAGCGGGTCTTTGATGTCCTGCCTTGACTCGCTGACATATAACACACTTGGCGATATAGCTTCCGATTTCTCTCTTCATCTTATGCCACCAAAATTGCTCTTTCAAATCTTGATACATCTTCGTTCCTCCGGGATGGATAGAATAAAGAGTATCATGAGCTTCCTTCAAAATAACTTCTTTCAACTCAGAATCTGCTGGTACAGAAAGGCGTCCTTTGTACCACAGAACTCCTTCTCCGTCTTCGGTAAATCCGGGTACTTTGCCTGTACCGATACGACATTTGATTCCATCGATACTAGCATTTCCTTTCTATGCCTCTTTGATCTGGCTGATCAAAGTGGGTTGAAGTTCTATGCTAGCCAAAAATCCTTCACTCACTAATTCCATTCGAAAATCTTCCGTCTCTTCGTGTAAACTTGGTTTCTCCTTCAAAATCATGGAGTTCAAGCGGCACGGCAATCTGCTAAGAGCATCTGCTACCATATTGGTTTACCGGGGTGATAGTGAATGTCCAGATCGTAATCCTTGATTAGCTCAATCCATCTTCTCTGTCTCATATTCAGCTCCTTCTGAGTGAATATATACTTCAGACTCTTGTGATCCGAATATATCTCACAACAGTTTCCCATTAGGTAATGCCTCCATGTCTTCAGGGCTAAAACTACGGCTGCGAGTTCGAGGTCATGGGTTGGGTAATTTTTCTCATGTTGTTTCAGTTGTCGAGATAGATAAGATATAACTTTGCCTTCTTGCATTAGCACACATCCGAGACCGATCTTGGATGCGTCACAATACACGTCGAAGGGCTTTGTGATATCCGGCATGATTAAGATTGGGGCTGAAATCAATCTCCTCTTGAGTTCTTGAAAACTCGCTTCACATTTGTCGGTCCATTCAAACTTCTTGTCCTTCTTCAGCAATTGGGTCATGGGTCTGGCGATACTCGAGAATCCTTCTACGAACTTGCGGTAGTATCCCGCCAATCCGAGAAATGCATGAACTTGGGTTTGAGTGGTTGGGGATTGCCAATCTTCGACATCCTTCACCTTTGTAGGGTCAACGGCAATTCCTCCGGCTGATACAATGTGGCCGAGGAATCCTACCTCCTGTAACCAGAATTCACATTTGCTAAACTTGGCATACAACTGATGCTCTCTAAGGGTTCCAAGGATGGTCCTTAGGTGTAGCTCATGTTCTTCTTCTGATTTGGAATAAATCAGTATGTCATCGATGAAAACAATGACAAACTTATCCAGGAAGTCCATAAAAATCTTATTCATGAGATCCATGAAATAAGCAGGGGCATTGGTTAATCCAAAAGACATAACGATATACTCGTATAATCCATATCTGGTGGTGAAGGCAGTCTTGGGAATATCCTCTGCGCGAATCTTGAGTTGATGATAGCCTGTTCTAAGATAAATCTTAGAAAACACTTTGGCACCGGTCAACTAATCAAACAAATCTTCTATCTTGGGCAATGGGTACTTGTTCTTGATGGTGACGTCATTCAACTTCCGATAATCCGTACACAAACGGTTACCTCCATCCTTCTTGTCCACAAATAAGACAGGTGATCTCCATGGTGACGCACTTGGTTGAATCAATCCAATTTCCAACATGGAATCCAGTTGCTTCTTCAGTTCTGCTAGTTCAGACGGGTTCATACTATAGGGTCTCTGGGCTATGGGTCCGGTTCTAGGGATTAGTTCAATGATAAACTCGATATCCCGATCTAGGGGCATACTGGGCAAAACATCTGGAAATACATCGGGGTATTCACAGACTATCCGGACTTGGTCAATGGTAGGTTGGGCTATACTCTTGTTGCACTTGAATTGACGAGGTAAGGTTTCAGATATATGCTCGACTGATATTCCAGCGGTGCTGGTCATGGCTATGGCTTTCTTGGCACAGTCAATCAATCCTTTATGTTTGGACATCCAATCCATTCCTAGTACTACTTCCAAACCTTTAGTTCCGAGTACTATCAGATTAGCATAAAAATCTATGCCATGGATTCGGATAGGGACGGCTTTGCAAATTTGCCTAGCTTTGGTGGTTGAACCGGGGATTTGAACAATCATAACATGCTTCAGTTTTGTTGGTTGAATCTTACTAGTGCATGCAAATTCTTCGGTGACAAATGAGTGCGATGCACCAGAATCAAACAACACTCTTGCAAGTACTGAATTAACAGAAAATATACCCAGCACGACGTCTGGCGCTTCCTGAGCTTCTTCAGCATGCATGAGAAAAAGACGGCCGTTGCGGTTGAGCGAGTTCCCTGGGGAAAATCTCCTTTCGGGTTGAACACGACGCTGCTGCTGAGCTGGGGCATTTGCATTGGGGGTTGTGGTATTATTCTTGTTGGGGCACTCGTTGGAGTAGTGACCCTATTTTCCACAGTCATAACAAGTCACTTGCGACTTGTCCTTTGCTGCAACAGGCACAGCATTGCTTCCAGTCCTCGGGGTAGTGTTGGTGTTGGTGGCAGCATTGTTGTTGTTAAACTTGGGTGGGGCACGGTTGAAATGGTTAGAGTTGTCGGGGTTGTTTTGGTTTCCTCCGGGCCTCAGGTTTCCACGTTTGGGATATGTCGAACGGTTCATCGAGGGTCTGTTGGTTCTCGGGGCAAATCCTGGAGATGGGTTAGGGCGATACTTTGGGGTCTGATGGGTTCCTGGTTAATGCATCATGCGACGCTTGCGGTTCTCATTGGCTTGGTTGATCTCTCCTTCCATCTGGATGGCAGAGTCGACAAGGGTTTCAATATCAGCAAAGGGGATATTGACCAACACAGTCTGCATCTCATCATGCAAACCATTCAAGAATCTCTCTTTCTTCTTGGCTTCGGTGTCGATCTCATCCGGGGCATACCTAGCTAATGACAAGAATTTGTCACGGTATTCCACTAAGGTCATCCTTCCTTGCTTCAGTTCTCTGAACTCATCTCTCATTCTCTTGATCAAACCCGGTGGCACATGGGTTCTGCTGAACTTGACTTTGAATTCCTCCCAGGTCATCATCTGGCCTCCGGTCATTGCACGAACACTGTTCCACCATGCTCTTGCATCTCCGGCTAGATAATGGGTGGCGAACAGAACTTTCTCGTTGGCTTCCACTCCGGCGACTTCTAGGTTATTTTCCATGCTTTGCAGCCAATCATCGGCATCTAGGGGATCTTCTGACTTAGTGAAAATAGGTGGGTTGGTATTCTGGAAATTCTTGAGCTTAGATCCATGGTTGTCCTGATTTCCTTGGCCTTGATTGTTGTGGGCTAGCTGAGCTATCTGCTGAAGGGTCGCTAGGTTGGCTTGACGTTCAGCTCTTTCAGCTTCGCGGTCAGAAACCAACATTTGCAGGATCTGCAAGATCGGGTCTGGGGGTGAACCACATCCTCCGTGTGGCATCTGAAGATTGATATAGATCATGAGAAAAGAGGGAAATTTCTAAGGTTCCGGGACTTTGAAAAGTTTTTAAAGTTTGACTCAGATTTTCTAGCAACTTGCTTTTCATTCATTCATTCATAGCACACGATACAAACACACACCACAACAAAGGTAAACGGATGGTTTTAAGAACCATTCTGGAATCTACCATACAGTGGGACCGAATACAACTCACTACGCTAGTGCTCAAGTGCTACTACTCCTCGGAGTCGGTGTAGTCGTCATCTTCATCATCCTCATCATCATCGATGAAGGCGTAATCATCCTCATCGGTGAATAAATCCATAGCCTGATCCTCCAGAAAATCATCATCATCGCTGAGATAGGAGTAGGGGTCTCCACGAAGATCTTCTCCGGCATTCTCCCTTTCTTCCAGATACGGTGGCGAAGATGGGCACTGATGCGCTCCTTCTTATCGAGCTGACAGCGGTGAGACTTGCGATCCTTCGCTAGCATGGCGATGGTCTGATCCTTTGTCTTGATGATGGCGGACTTGTGGTTGGATTAGTCACGACAATTGTCCAATTCCTGCTGACGATCGTACATCATGAAGCTGAGGTGGTCCAACTGAGTCTTCAGCTCGTGGTGATATGGGGCTTCCAGTGGCTGTCCGTTAGCATCACGCCTTGGAAAAAACTCAAAGCGGGTACCCTTGATCTGGTTGATACTCTGCCCACACAGACGGGCAAGAGCTTCCTGCATGGCCCTGGCAAGTCCATCGAGCCAGTTGTTCTCTCTTAAGGTGAACTGAATTCCCTCGGTAGTGGGAGGTTCAATCTTTCCTCGGAGACTCGCAACAATTAGCCACTGCAGATCTTCTCCTCCTTGATCATTGAGCTGAGCTCCGAAGAACTTGGGGTGCGGACGCTCCAGAAGTTCCGAAAGCTGGTCCAAATCCCGCTCAAAGATAAGGTCTCCTCCATTCCCCAACTGATAAAACTTGCTGTACTTCACGTTCATCTATAAGAATATAGGATGAGAAAGTTAGTAGAGTGATCAGGTGTGTCGAATTTTAGGTATTTTGCAGGAGTTTTTTTGAGGAACATGAATTTTTATGAAAGAATCAAGGTGATAATAATGGGAATTTGTAAATATTTGCTTCCTTTGGTTTTGAAACTAAGTTTTTGATTCAAACGTCCAGTCTAACTAGGGTCTCCTATGGTCAGGATGGCTCTGGTACCAACTTGTCAACACCCGGATTTTTAATCCTAGATGCCTGTTATGCCATACATCGCAATCCATTCACTTAATTTGTTTGTTTTGATTTGTTTGTCTTTGGGAAAAGTTTGGGATTTGTTTAGATGATGCTTATTTCACCTAAGAATCATTTTACAAGCAAGGAAACACATAATCATGGAAATTCAAAAGAATCCAACTTTTAATGCACACTCATATGAATGCTTTCATATTTTAATTGGAAAAGTTTTTGTTAACCCTAAATTTGGTGATTAGAGTTTGATGATTCTAGTTTAATATTTTTGGGATGTTACACCCCTCAGGTTGATGCCAATGTTGATGCAGGTGCAGGTGGTTTTGTTTGTCCTGATGGTGCTATTGTTGTTCCTGCGTCATCGCTGTTCACCAACCTTGCAACAGGTGCTACTTCTGTTGATGTTGCTGCAAGTCCTGCTGTTTGCTCGCTTGGAGATCCATCAACCCAAGGTGAGAGTGAAAATGAGCCTTCTGTCTTGGATGATAGTACCCAAGAAGATGTATAATCTGTTTTATCTGCTCCTTTGGTTCCTGCGTCTAGTCTTTTCGACCCCCCTCTTAGGAGGCAGTCCAGTGTGCTCGAGACATTTGCTTGTCCTTCGAGTGGTGATGGAAGTTCTAAAGCTGAAGTCACTGTTATCAAGAAAGCAAAATTGGTTGCTTGTGATGGAAAGCTGAGTCTTGCTGCTGGGATACCATTACATGTTTATAGGGATGTTGTGTCGTATTCTGTGCCTGATGCGGATCCTCCTGTTTCTCCTACTGCTGGTGCCCGTGCAGAGCCTGCTCCTACTGTTGGTGTCTCTGTGCAGCCTGCTGCTACTGCTAGTGCACCTGCGCAGCCTGCTCCTGCTCAGCCTGATCTTCGTATTGTTGCACAAGGTGATTCTAGTGTTGTCCCTATTTCTCATCACATTTCTGCTGATCCCGGTGATTTATTCCATGTATTTGAATCAGAAGATGTTCTTCCTTTGTCTTGGGCACCTTCTCCCAGCACTAGTACACACTTTCACCCTGATAACTTTATATATATGCCCTGGATCACTTTTATATATTAGTGTTGATAACTGTGTCTTATTTATGTTGGTAACCTACACTGTTTTTTGTTTTTCAAAGGTTTAAAATGCTTGCAACTTTATTATATGTTTGTCTTATATGCTTTTTTTGTAATGTAAAACTTTATTATTTTAATTATGATTTATTTCATAGTGTATGATGTGTCTTTATCATTTTGTGCATTTTTGGTTTGTATTGATAACTTTATTTATATGCCCTTGATCACTTTTATATACCAGTGATGATAACTTTAGTTCATTTATGTTGGTAACCTACATTGTTTTTATGCTGATAACTTTAGTAACAGATTATATGACATTAACAATTTGTTTTGTTTTGTCCCTTTTTCTTCTCGTCTTTCTTTTGGGACAAATTCTATGCAGCTTTTAACTTATTATACTTACCGAAAACGGGAGGTGATAAAAATGAGGGTGCAGACGGATCTAGTTAAATGTCCCTTTTGGATGAGAAAATTGAAGATCATCGTTGCGATGGCTGTTTTGGGCTTGGGTTTCAAACTTGAAGATCATGATTCGGTTTCATGGCTGTTTGAATCTGTTTTATGATAGCCGTAGTTAAAATTAGGTTTCAATTTATGAGAACTTTTATTTTGTGATATGTTGTTGATGGAAAAATTTGTGCTGTAATTTATATGACTCTATGTTTGTGTGATGTAATTAAACTACCTTTTATTGTTTAATATATGTTATGTTTTTAAAATTTTTCTTTATGGTGATAAACATGTGGTTTTCTTTTTCCACATGGGTTCTGCCATTTCTATCCTTTTTCATTTGGACATTTCCTTTGTCCGTTTTTTATTCTTTTTGTAGTGTATCAATAAAAAGTTGATTGTAATTGCAAAAAGCTGGTAAATGATGAAAATGTAGTTATTTCTCTTGATGATCTGTTGGGTGAAAAGATTGGTTATCAAGTTGTTCTGAGTTTTACGAAAGATACCAAACAGTTAAACCAGATTAGTTGTTCCGTTCGAGGTTGTTTAGTTACTATTTATGTATTTGAATGTATATTTTTTACGAGTTGTACTAATTTTTTTGTTTTGTTGTAGTTGTTCCTGATTATTCTACTCCTGGTATCAGTTCTGCTCTTCCAGTTGCTGTCGCTGGTAGTGTTACACTTGCAACGTGGCTGCGTACTGTTAGACTTATTTATCCTGCCAAGTCTCTTCTTCCTCCGTTCTTCTATATTAAGACAACTGTAGAAGAAGATGCATTGTATAAGAAGATTATCATACACATGCGTGATGCGAATAAGTCGAAGATTCAAAAGTATGTACATGTTCTTTTTTTATAATATTCAATCCTTTTTAGTATTCTCTATTGGTAACATTTAAACGCTACCATTGGTCACTTCTAATGTTTCATGCTTGATAACTTGACTTTATATGTTATCTGGTTGATAAGTTGTAGTATTACTGGTGGGTCACTTGTAGTATTTTAGTGGATAACTCTTAGTTTAACAGTGGATAACTTGGACCTTTTCTTTGTTGTTAGTTATTTGCTAACCTGTATTACTACTTGTGTATCATTTTGTTCTTATAGTTGCTGAACTTTATGGTTTTCATTGTGCATCATTTTTAATATTTAGGGTTGATAACTTTACCTTTTTTATTTGTACCTCGATGATAAGTTGTACTAATACTGGTTGGTCAGTACTAGTTTTGGTTGATAACTCTTCTGTTGTTATGCCAGTGGATAAGTTGAATTTTTTTT
The DNA here is from genome assembly GCA_023614405.1 of Avena insularis. Lineage (NCBI taxonomy): Eukaryota > Viridiplantae > Streptophyta > Magnoliopsida > Poales > Poaceae > Avena > Avena insularis. The sequence goes on along the minus strand of CM042691.1, from coordinate 36,999,190 downwards.
GTACTGGTTTGATAACTTGTATTACTACAGGTTGATTACTTGCACTGTTTGTTGGTGATAACTACTGGTTTTCATAGTGGATAACTTGTATTCTGATCATTAAATTTCTTTTTGTAGCATATCAATTTGTAACATTGATCCAATGTGGGTGACAACTAGTGATTTTGCTAAAAGTGTGATGCCATATGGCGAGCTTTCTAACAATATGTGTGATCTTGCTATTTCTGCAATGCAAGATAATTGCCCATCCAACAAGATAATTTTTCCTTATATCATTACTAAATATCTGTTGGAGAGAAGATTCACTACAAATCTTGTTCGGAGGTCGTTCAGGAGAGATGACAACTATAAACTGAGCCATAAATATATGGTATGCTATCTAATTTAATTTTTTTATTCTACAGTATACAGTTGATAAGTTCAGGCATAGTGCATGATAACCATTGCTTATGTTGTGTTGATAAATCTTTCATTTTTGCCTTGATAACCACTGTTTTTTCTACACGTGCATTTACTTATCTTATGTTCATTTTTTCTGTAGCTTTGCTTTACTGTCCTTCAGGAGCTAGGGACGAAAAAGGACCCTTTGGGCCATTGGTACATACTTTATGTTAATATGCCTGCAAAAATGTTTGAAATTCTTGACTCGCTCCGTGGTGAAGCTAATGTAGAAATGATTGAACATGCGACCAAACTAATGGAGGCAATAAAGAAAATGTATATCGTCAATTATTCTGATTCTAGAAGACAGATTGAAGATTTTGAGTTAATGCATGTCCCTGTTCCGAGTCAAGTTGACAGGTTAGTTGGCCGGTTAGATTTGTACGCATGTAATTTTATTTTGTTTTTGTATAATCATTGATACTATGTTTGTTTATGCACTGTTTATTTTTTGTTTTTCGGCACTAATTGTGGGTTCTTCATGCTTAAGAACCTTGAATTGTGGAATGGAAGCGTTGTGCCTTGTATTTCTCAAGATATGATGTCGGGAATTAAGAAAAAGATGACTTCTTTTTGGTTGAACCATCCTCGTAATGTTCTTCTGAATTGGAGGTCACTTTTGGAAGAAAATAAGTTCTGAGGTATATTTTTCCCAAGTTTATCCATACTTTTACATGTTTGTTATCCACACTCTCAAATGTTTGTTATTATGTCATATTTCTGTTAGTTATCCACACTGTGTTAAATAAGTTACCCACCTTATACGGGGTTTTTGTATATATGAGTGTTTTTTATGTTTTCTTTCTAGTGTCAATTCTGTTTGATAATTTTTCTATTAATTTGTTTGTGGTATAATTTCAACATATAGTTATGGATAACTGTACTTTTTATTTACCTGATAACTTCTATTAGTATGCATGGATAACTATTGTGTTTGTTGGTTGGTAACTTGTAGTCATATGTCTGGATAACTTCTGTTTTTAAATAGTATATTAATTTTTAGTATTTGGTAACTTTTTATATATACGCATTGATAACTGTAGATTTAACCAGTGGGTAATCTTTTATTTTTGTATGCATTGATAAGTGGTGTGTTATGTGATGGATAACTTGTACTCATATGCATGGATAACTTCTGTGTTATCTTGTGGATTTTTTGTACTCATATGCATGGATAACTTGAAAACCACAGAATGTACAGCATGAACTATCATACATATAAACAACAAATATATCGTTTTCATTTTGTGTTACATAAACATTTTAGATTTGATATCCAAGGAGCTTCAACCTTGCCTGACATTTGCGGATGGTGTGACCTTCTGCACCATAGTGGCTACATTTCTTTGATTTCTTTGTAGCAAGGTCTAGTGGATTTTTGTTTGCTATTTGTCGTGGTCGCCCTTTGGTTACTGAATTCTCCGGGTTCTGTATGTGCTTTGTTGATGACATGTGAGATCCTGATGTGCTTGTTGTTTGAAGTGCTGCATAGTTGCTTGTTGACTGTGCCATGTTTGGTGGGGCAGTTGTTGAAGGTGTCATGCTTGCTTCGTTTGGAGCACTAGATGATGGCATAGTAATCGCTTCATTTTCGGCCTCTCTTTTCTTCTTCTCTTCTCTTCTTGCTATCACATCTAGCTCTTGTTTCATTTCCTTCAAGTGTTTCCTGATGATTTTTCTTCCATCATCTGTCTTTACTCCTATCTTTGTAGCTTTGGCAAACTCTTGTCTGTATGATGAAAACACCATCATATTTCTTGAATCTTCAGGCATTTCTTTTTTCCCTTGTTTATGTTTATCATGTGGTTCAGCTAGGATAGTTTTCGCGTCCAATGTCCACCTTTTCAGTATGTACATATCTAGGATTTGATGAACTTTTATATGCATCATCACTTTTATAATGTGGCAGCATAGCATACCATCACGATCGAATTTGCAGCAGTTGCATTCATATGTTCCTTGTTCCCAGTTTGCGAATACCCTATAACTTCTGTAACCATAGTGTGGAACCGGTATCCCTGTTATGCTCAGTTCAAATTGGTATCTGTTGATGTGGTCGCATTGGTATGACATGCTCTTTCGCATTTTGCTCTGAAACCTGAAGAAGATTTTCCTTGTGTATGCTTTTGCCATTTGTCTCTCCATAATGCTTCACTCCGGGTCTATCAAAGCTATATCACACTCTGCCTTTAGCTCAGCATTGTAAATCTTTTCTTGTACTGACATGTATTGTTGTACAAACTCATAAATGGAGTTGCTTGGTTTGACGTAACGCTTGAGCACTGCGTTGAACCCTTCGCTTCTTGTTGTGGTCTGAAGGAATGGGAAAAAGGCGTGCATAAAATACACTGGTATCCAAACCTTTCTTTGTTCCCACAGTGAGAACATATCCATATTGTCACGGACATTATGAGTATTTATCATATGCATCCAAGCCTCCTCAAATTCCTCGGGTGACAAGTTGTTGTTCACACATGCATTGAAAGCGTCGAGCAGCTCTGGGTGGTTGGCCATGAATGTCCCTATTTTCTCAGTTGCATTCTAGATGACGTGCCATCTAAAATTCCTGTGAGTTGCATCCGAGAAAACAGCACTTATAGCACCAACCATGGCAGCGTCTTGATCTGTTATTATATTTTTTGGTGCTAAGCCGTCCATTGCCAGTTTGAACATTTGAAACAGCCACACAAAGTTGTCCTTGAGCTCTTGATGCACGAACCCGCATCCAAACTGAACCGATAGTCCATGGTTGTTTATCCCAATAAATGGAGCGCATGGTAGTTTATACCGGTTCGTTAGGTAGGTAGTGTCGAACGATATGCAATCGTTGTATCTAGACTTATATGCTCTTCGTGATGCCCCTTTAACCCAAAACAGGTTCTCAACCCTGTCGTCTTCATCAAGTGTAAATTTGTAGAAGAAATCTGGATCTTCTACCTTCATCTTTTCGAAGTATGCCAAGGTGTCTTGCATGTCGTGGTGATTTTTTTCACTGCGAAAATAAGCCCTTAGGTTCGCCACGTCTTTTTCTATGTATGGCACATCATTCAGACTGTCGTAGAAACTTGCCATCAGCTGCATCTATCGGCATGTTTCGATGTTGCATGCATGAAGCATCCGCAAGAACACCTTTTCTTCTGCTGGTATGTTTCGGCGTGAACGCAAGAACCTTGTTAATGAAGGTTTTATTATCAGGGGATGGTTATGATCATCCGATGAATGCTGAACATACCACCATGCATCCTTTCTCTTTACGTACAAGTGTGTTGTGCACCTAGTCCTTGGATGTGTATTTTTTTCCTCTTCTTGACACATGATTTTGGTTTCTGGGTGTCTTCCTTTTCTTCGTGAGGTTTACCAGCTTTTGTGCACACAAGATATGCCTTATTTAGCTCATTTCGTGCGTCTTTTATTGACCAATCTATCCTTATTCTGAAACCCTTCCACAGTGAATATGCCCTGTAGTGTTCTCTAGCTGATTCAAAACTGTCAAAGCGCATTACATTTGTTGGTGGTTGCGGTATGAAATGTACTTCATCTCTTGCATCATTATTGTGTGCATTATTCTCCCCATCCTCATTTGAATCTGCTGTATGTACTGCTGTTTCTTCGATTGTCTCACCCGTTGTTGTTTCTTGTGCAGCTTGTTCAACTATAGTATACATGCAGTCATTGTCAGGATGTTCTTCAATTTGGACACCACCTATTATGCAAATAAATACAAGTTATCATTTCTGTTTTTTTGCAGGAATGGGTATATATAATGAGAAGTCATGGATAACACCAGTTATAATAGGTGGGTAACTTTTTATACTAGCAAGTATTCTGTAAACATGTCATCTGTTTTTTGCAATGGTCTACATCGATAAGTTGTACTCATAGTTATGGATAACTTCTGCATATAGGCATGTATAACTGTAGCTTTAACTAGTGGATAACTTGTACTTATGTTCTTGGATTAGCTAGTGATAACTTCTACTCATGTTGCTGGATAACTATTCTAGTATGTAAGCATGTTTAACTGTAGTATTATATAGTGGATAACTTGTGTATATAAGCATGGATAAGTTCTGTTTTAGCTAGTTGATAATTTCTGCATATAAGAATGTACTGGTCATATGTATGTATAACTGTAAGCATGGATAACTTCTACTCATATGCATGTATAACTGTAGTTTTAGATAGTGGATAACTTATGTTCTATATGGTGGGAAACTTATGCATGTAAGCATGGATAACTTATGTTCTATCTTGTTGATAACCTATGCATGCAAGCATGGATAACTTATGTTAAAATACTGCTGGATAAGTTGATTGCATATAATCATCATACCTTCGTTTACAACTTGCACGATAGCATTTGTGTGTGAACCATCAGCATGGCCTTCTTCTATTTCTTGATCTGGTTCTGCATTTAGGTCGATATCCATGGTTTAGCTAGTTGATAACATATGGATGTAAGCATTTATAACTTCTGTTCTAGCTAGTTGATAACTTCTGCTTTTATAAGCATGTATAACTTCTGTTTTAGCTAGTTGATAACATATGGATGTAAGCATGGATAACTTCTGTTCTAGCTAGTTGATAACTTCTGCTCTTGTAAGCATGTATAACTTCTGTTTTAGCTAGTTGATAACATATGGAAGTAAGCATAGATAACTTCTGTTCTAGCTAGTTGATAACATATGGATGTAAGCATGGATAACTTATGCATGCAAGCATGGATAACTTATGTTCTAGCTTGTTGATAACCTCTACATGCAAGCGTGGATAACTTATGTTAAAATACTGCTGGATTGCATATAATCATCATACCTTCATTTACAGCATGTATAACTTCTGTTTTACCTGGTTGATAACATATAGATGTAAGCATGGATAACTTCTGTTCTAGCTAGTTCATAACATATGGATGTAAGCATAGATAACTTCTGCATGCAAGCATGGATAATTTATGTTCTAGCTTGTTGATAACCTCTGCATGCAATCATGGATAACTTATGTTAAAATACTGCTGGATTGCATATAATCATCATACCTTCATTTACAGCATGTATAACTTCTGTTTTAGCTAGTTGATAACATATGGATGTAAGCATGGATAACTTCTGTTCTAGCTAGTTGATAACATATGGATGTAAGCATGGATAACTTCTGCATGCAAGCATGGATAACTTATATTCTATCTTGTTGATAACCTCTGCATGCAAGCATGGTTAACTTATGTTAAAATACTGCTGGATTGCATATAATCATCATACCTTCATTTACAACTTGCACGATAGCATTTGTGTGTGAACCATCAACATTGTCTTCTTCTATTTCTTGATCTGGTTCTGCATTTAGGTCGATATCCATGGTTTTGGATCTGTTCAACCAAAATATTCATGATGTTAGAATATTTAGTTGTTAGGATGAAGCAATTAATAGGAAATCATGTCTATTTAGTTGTTAGTTGTCCTAAATTAGATGTTTTTAATGCAGGGATCAACATATACTGTCAATGAAGCTTAGGATGATTGATTTCTTATAGTTTGAACAAGATTGGACATATGTCAGATGCAAAACTGAGGAGTAGTTATAGATGACTTGTTTTTTATTTATATCCATGTTGTGCAGCAGTATATTGTCATATTGAGAACAATATAAAAACTTTGCTACCAAAATCATGGTGATTTGAAGAGATGATTTTGAGAAGTACCTGCTGTTTTTGCCTGTGTGTTCCTTTTTTTGCTTTTCAGTAGCAGAGCGCTAGGCAATGTCACATCCCAAATTTTAGATTTGGTTCTGCATATCATTCATCTCATTGCATCATACTCTTCCATACAAAACCATCGATTGAAAAGGTTCGGCGAAACGCTATTTTCCGAACCCTATTCTATTTCACTACGAGGCTCCTGCGGGAGGCTTTAGTAGGACTAGTGTTGACCACCCTTGTAGCCTAGTGGTTTCTCTCAAACCTTGACCCTAGATTGTTCCCCTCGATTTTACAAAACCGTAGGAGCAAGAATCGCTCGATTCGGAGCTCGTACGGAAAAGTTATCGCCGTTTTATGAAACGTCGGAAAAACGGTCCGAATTTCGGGCCGATTTCCGAGTCCTTTTCCAATCTCGCTCTGAATCGGACTAGGACCCGCGTGGGGGCCCACAAAAGGGGCAGCCGCCACCTGCCCGCCTCGTAGATCGCGCTTCACTGAACCGCGACCGCCGCCCTTCTCGATCGCAAGGCGCTCCCCTTCGCCACGCCGCCGCCAGTTCGCCGCCGCCACCACCATCGCCGCTGACCGCCAGCAGTACCCGCCTCCTTCTCCTCCTAGACGCGAGCCATCGCCGCCTCCGCGCCATCCCCTCCGCCGATCGCCACTCGCACTAAGGACCATTACCGCCACGCGCCTGGGCCTCACAGCGCTTCGCCATTGCCGCGTTGACTTTCTCGAACCACGCGCTGATCGTTTCCCCTACCGCGCAGGTAACACCGTCGCCGGAGTCGATCGCCGCACCGTCCGGAACTCGCCGCCGTCCGTTTCGCCGTTCGTTCTCGGTAAGCCTGCAGCCGCCGTTAGATCTCAGATCAGTGGTTCAGATCATCCATTGAACGGTCAGACTCAGGCGTTGACTAGTCAGACGCCCAGTCAGCGCCCAGTCAGCAGATGCGTTGACCAGTCAACAGACACAGTTGACTGGTTAATTTCGTTAATCGTTTTAGTTGGCAGATTTTGGTAGAAACTTGTAAATTGCGTAGAAATTAAACCGCTTGGTCAAAAATTGCAAATAAAATATGTGTAGATTCACTGAGTCGTGTGGAATCTCGCTGTACCTTTGGTTCAGGCTTTTGCAGCAAGGTTTAGTACAGTTTAATCAAACTAGCTAGTGGCCTTTTCGGAGTAATAAATTCGTAGAAAAAGATCCGTAGCTCCAAAAATCGCGTATGATATGTCCCTGGATTCAGTGGAACGAGGGGAATCTCGTCATGAATTAAAAAGATAGGCTTACTGTAAAAACTTCTGCAGAAACTGTCTAGTGGCTTTCTGCAGTGTTTTAATTACTCGGGGAGTTTTATAATTCCTTTTTGAGTAATTCCAGTTGGTACTGTTTCTAATCAGCGATGCCTTTGCGGTAGAATTCTTCCAAGATTTTACAAACAGTATTCTACCCGTAGTGAGTTCTAGCTCTAGTTTTGAGCATTACTTTTTGCGAAATAGTTTTCCTAGCGCTAAAACTATTTTCCATGCATGCAATCGATAGTATTATGGATTAGGACTATGTGGTGCAGCTGTAGCACTAATTCACTTTCCTTGCATACCTTCATGCATCATATTTGTTGCATATGCTTGTGGGTTGTTTGTTTATGATTGCAATTGTATCGTGTAGATTGTGACGAGTGCAACGCTTGCTCGTGTGTGGATTGTTCTTCCGACCGCTACAACCAAGGCAAGTAGATGCTACTTTGTTCATGATATCGTCCTACTATTTTCAATGCATTGTCGTGTATTTTGTAGATGCATGTGTAGGATGATATTATCGCTATGCTATGTCCTATTATGTGGTAGAGCTTTCCTTGTAGATGAACCACCGTTGGTAGATGTGCTTAGCCATGCTATGTTGAACGAGGGTTGGGTTACATCATTGAGACTTGTTTCTAAAAGTATTGGTTTGTGAAAACTAAAACAACTTAATCAATAAATCTCCTGGGTGTGATGGTATTAATAATTTTTGGTGGTTTCATTGCGGAAAGGCACCCAGGTATCGAGAGAAATTGATTGGCTTCTTTATTGTGTAGCTTACGTGTACAACCATGTGCCAATAATGGAATTAGCGGTTGGTTAGACTTAGTAGGTTGTGGTAACTCGAACCCGCGTATCCAGAGATGTAGAATTTTGGTAGGTTGGACCGGTGCGCGTCGGGATTGGGGTGATACTTCCCGAACAGTCTCTTCTTGGACTTCTCCCTATCATCACCCAAAATGAGAGTGATGGTACGAGCTAGGCTGGCCAAGTCACATGGGTAAAGTGTACTAACCCCTGTAGGGTGTATAATCTAATCGATTAGCCGTGTCCCCGGTTATAGACATCTGAGTTGCTTGATATTGATTCCATGACATGTTTCTCGCTCATTCCAATTTCATAATTGTTTTAATATTGTTGGGTTAACTTAATTGGGATCTTTTCAAAGAAAACCAAAAACTGTTTATGAAAGTAGGACAAAGTTATTTGCAAATGCAAGCCAGACACAGCTCCACTTGCCAAATATGCATGTAGATGTTAGTACTATTGTCTCCTTTACTAGCTCTAATTGCCATACATTCCATGTATTGACCCTTCGGGGCTGCTACGTTTCATGTTGCAGGATATTCCGATTCTGAGTAATCGATATAGGCCACGGTACTCCACTCGGCACTTGTTCACTTGTGGGCAATTTGAAGAATGGAGGATTTACTTTATTTATGTTGCTACCTGAATAATTTGAGCTAGCCTTGGGCTAAGCTTTTATTGTAATAATGGTACTCTGGATCTTCGTTATTCATGATACACGGATATTTTGCTATGTTATTCATCTTATTCTATTGTGGGCCAATGAACCGATCCAGGGATTGGCATGTCACATAGAAGCCACGGTCTTTTCAGAACCGGGGTGTTACAGGATGGTATCAGAGCCAGGTTGTCGACTGTAGGATCGTGACCTAGTATTGGATTAGGAAGCCATAGATTTATTAAAGCCTATATTAACTCTGTCTTTCATCTTATGCCTTTCACCCTCGTAAATTCTTACCATATGCTATTATCACACTTTCCTCTTTTACTTGATAGATGGGAGAAGTCAGGACTGAGTATGCCACCATGGAGTCACCAAGGCCCTTTGCAAGGCAGTTAGCTCAGCTCTCGCAGTCATTGGGATTGCCACTGCCCATGTTCAAGGGAAGAAGGCTGTACACCTATGGATATGGAGAGGATGCATGGGAGATCACTACCTTCATATTCAGGGATGCCGCCTTGCCAAACCCAGTGCATTTGATCTACACCAAGACCTACTGCAACTGGGGACTTGGTATCAACTTGGCCATACATGAAGCCCTGTCTTGCCAGTGCCATAATGCCCGACACCTACTGCCAGCAGATTCACCCTACCGTGACTATGGGAGGCGTGATGAAGATGGGCACATTGTGGTTACCCCGGGCGACAGGAACAACATGCCGCCCCGTCGGAGGCACATAGAGGACATGGAAAGGGAGAATGGAGCTCTAGCTGAGAAGGTGATGATGATAAAGGAGATTGCAGATTTTGCTAGCAATGGTATGGTGGTCCAAGGACAGGAGATTGACACCCTGCATGAAGCTGTGGGAGTTCTGGAGAATGCCCTGATAGCCAGAGATGAAACCATAGATCATCTTCATGGTACTGTGCAGGAGAACACCCAGAACATACAACAGTTGCAAGGGACCGTCCAGGAAAAGGATCAAACTATTGAAGCTATGACAGCCCAGATTGCCGCTCTCCAAGCACAGCTAAATCCACCCTCTGATGATGACAATGGAGATGATGGCAACAATGGGGATGATGATGACAGTGGGAACGATGATGATAATGATGAGGACGAGGATGATGATGATGGAGACGATGATGGAGGAGATGAAGCTGTTGCAGTTGCAGCTGAAAGTGAAGAAGAAGAGGAGGATCCAGAAGAGGTGGAGTTTGAGATTTCAAGTGATGACTCAGGAGAGGTGTACACTCCGCCGCCATGGTTGTACCGCGAGCCGAAGCGCCAACGCATGACAGCAAGGACCTACCGCAACCTCTTCAAGGAGTAGATAGAAGTCCACCAATTAGTCCTTGTTAGGCAAATTCGTTAGGATTAGTCTCGATCATTGTGAAGCTTAGTTCGTGTTAGTTTAAGAGTGATTAGTTGCTTATTTGTGTACTCCAATATCCCAGGAATTATTTGTGCAAAACATTATGAAAGAGTTATGGCAATTTTGGTTACTATCTGTGTTATTTTCGCTGCAGTTTTCTGCTGATACAGCAGTACTGTACGATTTTTCATATTTTTCTGGTAACTCGGAAAAATCTGAAAGAAATTGGGCTGATGCTAAACTCTCTATACTATATGTGAAAAAATCAGCTAAATTTTCTGACGAGTTTAAGTCAGGCGGAAAAATTCGCGAACGCTGCTGGACTGTTCTGGCAGATTGCTGTTTTTGTTGTTTAGTTGATCTACTGTTTAGTTAACCATTGCCAACTCTTGTAAAACTATTTCAGTAGGTATATACTGCTAGGATAACACCTGGAATGCTTCTGGACCACTTGATTGTTGATGTGTTACTTGTTTGTGATTGTCTACTATTGTTTGTTTTTGATTGATCATATGCATGGGTAGAATCCTATTATCGTAGTTGAATCTTTCTAAACTTACCTGTGCTGAACCGCAGATGCCTTCCCGCCGTTAACCCACTGAGTTGGAGCAGCTCATGGCAGCTCAAGCACAGCTGACCCAAGTGATGACTCAGTTCATGGCAAATCAGAACAACAACAATGGAAACAATCAGCCTCAGGGAGATGCTCTCACCAGATTTCTGAGGCTAAGGCCAGCTAAGTTCTCTACTGCAACGGAACCAATGGTTGCTCTCGACTGGTTGCGTTCCGTCAACAAGGATCTAGTAACTGTTGGATGCACTGATGCTGAGAAGGTGAGGTTTGCCGCTCACCTACTGGAGAGACCAGCCGCTTCTTGGTGGGACACTTTTCAGATCACCCACCCGCTGGACACTGTGACATGGGCAATGTTTGAGGAAGGTTTCAGGACCAACCACGTGTCTTCAGGAGTTCTGAGCCTGAAGAGGAAGGAGTTCATAACTTGCGCCAAACCAATCGCACCGTGGCAGTACATTGAGGAGTTCAACAACCTGTCCTGTTATGCACCGAGGATGTTGACACTGATGCAAAAAGGAGGAGAGATTCTGGATGGCCTCGGTGATGAGCTTTCAAAGACAGCTCTTGGTGGTTTACTGCCCCACTTTCCAGGAGCTTATGGACAAGGCCAGGATCTTGGAAGGGAAGCACAAGCAGGTGGAGAACCGCAAGAGGAAGAGTAACAATCACCACTCCGGTTCACATCACAAGTCTCGCACTTCATATGATGGATACTCCAAGCATGGAGGGAGTGACCATGGGAGCCATGACCGCCACCACCATGGAGGCGATGGGCATCGTCATGACAACCATAGGAGCAGCCACCACAGCCACAAGGGAGGACACTCTCACCACTCTGGAGGACACGGTGGACATGACCGCAACCGTGATCGCAGCTTTGTGAAGAAGGATCTGAGTGAGGTGACATGCTTCAAGTGTAAACAGAAGGGACACTATGCTGACAACTGTCCGGAGAGTAAAGGACTGAATCCAACCAACAGCGAGAAGGCCACAGTGAACCACATGAATGTGGAGAAGATTCCAGATGAGCCTGACCTTGTGATTGGTAAGTTCCCAATCAACACTCACCCAAAGACTTATACTTTTTCTTTGGTGCATCGCATTCATTCATATCAAGGGCATTCGTGGATAAGTATAAGCTACCTACTGAGTCTATGCAAAGGTCTATTAGAGTGAGTTCACCTGGAGGAGATATGATAGCTAGTGCGGGATGTCGCAATTTAACTGTGAGGATTGGAACACACAACTTCAGTGCACATTTGGTAGTGTTGGATTCACAGGGATTAGACGTTATTCTGGGAATGGATTGGATGCCTATGCATGGGGGACACATAGATTGTGCACAACGAGCTGTTTCACTCAAAACCCCGGATAGTAAGAGGATTAGATTCAAGTCACCGCATTTACGACGTGAAGGTGTAAGTTGAATTCCTTAAGGGGTTAGCATGGATACTGTGCTGTGATTAGGGATTACCCGACGTGTTTGGAAGAGCCGCCAGGATGCCACCGACAGGAAGTAGAGTTTCTTATCGACTGATGCGAACAGGACCTATAGCAAAGAGACCATATAAGATGGATGTGGATGAGCTGAAGGAATTGAAGAAGCAAATGAAAGAGCGCTTGGACAAGGGATTCATTCAGCCTAGTTCGTCATGGGGTGCACCTGCTCGCTTGTGGAGAAGAAAGACAGCACCAAGAGATTAGTGGTGGACTACCGTCATGAATGAAGTAACCATCAAGAACAAGTACCCTCTGCCGAACATAAATGATTTGTTTGATCAACTGGAAGGAGCGAAGGTGTTCAGCAAGATTGATCTGCGATCAGGCTACTTCCAATTGAAGATACGGGAGGAGGACGTACCAAAAACCGCCTTCACCACTAGGTATGGTCTATATGAATATACGGTTATGTCTTTTGGACTAACGAATGCCCCGGCATATTTCATGACCACGATGAACAAGGTATTTATGGAGTACTTGGACAAGTTCGTGGTGGTGTTTATTGATGACATACTGATATATTCCAAGGATGATGCTGAGCATGAGAAACATCTGCGACTGATTATGGAGAAACTGAGGGAACACCAGCTGTATGCCAAATTCAGCAAGTGTGAATTCTGGCTTAACACTGTTGGGTTTCTTGGACACGTAGTGTCAGGAGAAGGAGTCGCTGTTGATCCAAGCAAAGTGACTGCAGTAACTGAGTGGGAAGCACCCAAGAATGCAGGAGAGATTCAAAGATTTTTGGGACTTGCTGGATATTACAGGAGGTTCATTGAAAACTTTTCCAAGATTGCTAAACCGATGACTGAACTTCTGAAGAAGGAGAGAAAGTTTGAATGGACAGACGTATGTGAAGCCAGCTTTCAGAATCAAGCGCCGACTAGTGATGCGCCTGCTCTGTGTTTACGATCTTCGAAGGATTTCCAAGTGTACTGTGATGCTTCTCGACAGGGACTTGGGAGTGTGCTGATGCAAGATGGGAGAGTGGTGTCATATGCCTCGCGACAACTCAAGCACCATGAGCGGAATTACCCCACACACGACTTGGAGTTAGCGTCAGTGGTTCATGCGCTCAAGGTATGGAGGCATTATTTAATGGGAAAACACTGATGTGTACACCACCACAAGAGCCTGAAGTACATATTCACGCAGAAGGAACTGAACATGAGGCAAAGGAGATGGTTGGAACTTATCAAGGACTATGATATGAATCTACAATACCACCCAAGAAAAGCCAATGTAGTAGCAGATGCTCTGAGCCGGAAGGTTTATGCCAATGGATTGACAATTGGTGAATTGCCTGAGGATTTGTGCAAGCAATTCAAGGACCTTTCGGAGGTAGTATCTGAAGGATACTTAGCAACAATGGAAGTCCAACCGACGCTACTGTGACAGGATAATAAAGGCTCGAGATAGGAGACAAGGAAATAGAGGAGATAAAGGAAAAGATGAAGGAGAATCGGAAAAGGATATTCATGAGGATGAGCATGGTACCTTGTGGTACGGAGATCGTTTGTGTGTGCCCAGCGACCCGGAGATAAGGGAGTTGATTCTGCAGGAGGCTCATAACTCGCCATACTCCATACATCCGGGAAACACGAAGATGTATATGGATTTGAAGAGCAGATTTTGGTGGAACAACATGAAGGGAGATATCGCCAAGCATATTGCCCTATGTGATGTATGTAGCCGAGTGAAGGCAGAACACGTAAGCCAGCCAGACTACAGCCATTGCTCGTGCGGATTGGAAGTGGGATAGAGTGGGGATGGACTTTATCACAGATTGCCAGACCAGGTCGGTATGACTCTATTTGGGTAGTGACCATTTGACCAAGGTAGCCCACTTTATACCGGTGAAGACGACCTACAAGTGCAAAGTTGGCCAAGATTTACATGGACAATTGTGTGCCTACATGGAGTTCCCAAGAGTATCGTGTCGATAGAGGCACCCAATTTACCTCACACTTGGCGCCACCAGACGAGTCACTTGGTACTAGATTGGAGTTTAGCACAGATTTCACCCATGGTGATGGATGCATCGAGAGGGTGAATCAGATTTTGGAGGACATGCTGAGAGCTTGCGCCTTGGCTCATGGCTCTAGTTGGGATGAGAATTTGCTATATGCTGAGTTTTCCTACAACAACAGCTATCAAACCAGTATCAAGACGTCACCGTTCGACGTACTGTATGGGAAACGGTGCCGAACACCATTGCTATGGGATGGAGTAGGAGAACGTCAGTTGTTTGGACCTGATTTGATCAAGGACGCTGAGGAGAAGGTCGCCTTGATTAGGGACAGGCTGAAGGTAGCACAATCAAGGCAGAAGAGCTACGCTGACGCCAAGTGCAAGGAAGTGGTGTATGAGATAGGTGCTAGAGCATACCTCAGAGTATCGCCACTTCGCGGAATCAAGAGATTTGGAATTAAGGGTAAGCTGGCACCTCGATTTATTGGACCGTATCGGGTCCTAGCACGCAAAGGAGAAGTTGCTTATCAGTTGGAGTTGCCAGAGGCTCTGTCCGCTGTTCGCAATGTGTTCCACGTGTCCCAGCTGAAGAAGTGCCATCCGGAGATGGTAGATACACCATTGAGAGACACTGTACCACTAGAGGAGGTTCAGCTTGAGAACGACTTGACCTATGAGGAGAAACTGGTCAAGATACTGGAGACAGCGGAGAGGACTACCCGTACCAAGACGATCAGGTTTTGCAAGGTGCAGTGGAGCCACCACACGGAAGAGGAAGCCACTTGGGAGCGCGAGGATGACATCCGAGAGGACTACCCACACCAATTTGCTAGCCGCGCCGAATCTCGAGGACGAGATTCATCTTAAGGGGGTTAGTCTTGTCACATCCCAAATTTTAGATTTGGTTCTGCATATCATTCATCTCATTGCATCATACTCTTCCATGCAAAACCATCGATTGAAAAGGTTCGGCGAAACGCTATTTTCCGAACCCTATTCTATTTCACTACGAGGCTCCTGCGGGAGGCTTTAGTAGGACTAGCGTTGACCACCCTTGTAGCCTAGTGGTTTCGCTCAAACCTTGACCCTAGATTGTTTCCCTCGATTTTACAAAACCGTAGGAGCAAGAATCGCTCGATTCGGAGCTCGTACGGAAAAGTTATTGCCGTTTTATGAAACGTCGGAAAAACGGTCCGAATTTCGGGCCGATTTCCGAGTCCTTTTCCAATCTCGCTCCGAATCGGACTAGGATCCGCGTGGGGGCCCACAAAAGGGGCAGCCGCCACCTGCCCGCCTCGTAGATCGCGCCGCCCTCGGGAACCGCACCCCGCCGCCTCCTCTCAATCGCTGCGCCCGCCTCCCTTCGGCCACGCCGCCGCCAGCCGCCAGGCTCCCGCCGCCGCCACCATCGCCGCACCCCGCTGCCAGCAGGTACCCGCCGCGCCGCCTCCTTCTCCTCCTAGACGCGAGCCATCGCCGCCTCCGCGCCATCCCCTCCGCCTGCCGATCGCCACCTCGCACCCGCCTTACCGCGCGCCGCTTTCGCCGCGCTGCCGCTGCTTTGCTCCACCGCCGAGCCGTGCCATCGTCGCCAGCGCCTCGCGCCGCTGCTGCCGCTGCGCTTGCTGCGCCATTGCCGCTGCGTTGCCGCTGCTTCTTCTTGCCATTGGCCGCTGGCCATTGCCGCTTCTTAGCTGCTCGCACAGCTATTGTCCAAGGCTACCGCCGTCTTTGCAGGTTGACTATCTTGAACCACGCGCTGATCGTTTTCCCTACCGCGCAGGTAACACCGTCGCCGGAGTCGATCGCCGCACCGTCCGAAACTCGCAGCCGTCCGTTTCGCCGTTCGTTCTCGGTAAGCCTGCAGCCGCCGTTAGATCTCAGATCAGTGGTTCAGATCAGCCGTTGAACGGTCAGACTCAGGCGTTGACTAGTCAGACGCCCAGTCAGCGCCCAGTCAGAATCGTTGACCAGTCCATGAACAGTTTGACTGGTTAATTTCGTTAATCGTTTTAGTTGGCAGATTTCGGTAGAAACTTGTAAATTGCGTAGAAATTAAACCGCTTGGCCAAAAATTGCAAATAAAATATGTGTAGATTCAGTGAGTCGTGTGGAATCTCGGTGTACCTTTGGTTCAGGCTTTTGCAGCAAGGTTTCGTACAGTTTAATCAAACTAGCTAGTGGCCTTTTCGGAGTAATAAATTCGTAGAAAAAGATCCGTATCTCCAAAAATTGCGTATGATATGTCCCTGGATTCAGTGGAACGAGCGGAATCTCGTCGTGAATTAAAAAGATAGGCTTACTATAAAAACTTCTGCAGAAACTGTCTAGTGGCTTTCTGCAGTGTTTTAATTACTCGGGGAGTTTTATAATTCCTTTTTGAGTAATTCCAGTTGGTACTGTTTCTAATCAGCGATGCCTTTGCGGTAGAATTCTTCCAAAATTTTACAAACAATATTCTACCGGTAGTGAATTATTTGAGTTCTAGCTCTAGTTTTGAGCATTACTTTTTGTGAAATAGTTTTCCTAGCGCTAAAACTATTTTCCATGCATGCAATCGATAGTATTATTGATTAGGATTATGTGGTGCAGCTGTAGCACCAATTCACTTGCCTTGCATACCTTCATGCATCATATTTGTTGCATATGCTTGTGGGTTGTTTGTTTATGATTGCAATTGTATCGTGTAGATTGTGACGAGTGCAACGCTTGCTCGTGTGTAGATTGTTCTTCCGACCGCTACAACCAAGGCAAGTAGATGCTACTTTGTTCATGATATCGTCCTACTATTTTCAATGCATTGTCGTGTATTTTGTAGATGCATGTGTAGGATGATATTATCGCTATGCTATGTCCTATTATGTGGTAGGGCTTTCCTTATAGATGAACCACCGTTGGTAGATGTGCTTAGCCATGCTATGTTGAACGAGGGCTGGGTTACATCATTGAGACTTGTTTCTAAAAGTATTGGTTTATGAAAACTAAAACAACTTAATCAATGAATCTCCTGGGTGTGATGGTATTGATAATTTTTGGTGGTTTCATTGCGAAAAGGCACCCAGGTATCGAGAGAAATTGATTGGCTTCTTTATTGTGTAGCTTACGTGTACAACCATGTGCCAATAATGGAATGGGCGGTTGGTTGGACTTAGTAGGTTGTGGTAACTCGAACCCGCGTATCCAGAGATGTAGAATTTTGGTAGGTTGGACCGGTGTGCGTCGGGATTGGGGTGCTACTTCCCAAACAGTCTCTTCTTGGACTTCTCCCTATCATCACCCAAAATGAGAGTGATGGTACGAGCTGGGCTGGCCAAGTCACATGGGTAAAGTGTACTAACCCCTGCAGGGTGTATAATCTAATCGATTAGCCGTGTCCCCGGTTATGGACATCTGAGTTGCTTGATATTGATTCCATGACATGTTTCTCGCTCATTCTAATTTCATAATTGTTTTAATATTGTTGGGTTAACTCAATTGGGATCTTTTCAAAGAAAACCAAAAACTGTTTATGAAAGTAGGACAAAGTTATTTGCAAATGCAAGCCAGACACAGCTCTACTTGCCAAATATGCATGTAGATGTTAGTACTATTGTCTCCTTTACTAGCTCTACTTGCCATACATTCCATGTATTGACCCTTCGGGGCTGCTACGTTTCATGTTGCAGGATATTCCGATTCTGAGTAATCGATATAGGCCACGGTACTCCACTCGGCACTTGTTCACTTGTGGGAAATTTGAAGAATGGAGGATTTACTTTATTTATGTTGCTACCTGAATAATTTGAGCTAGCCTTGGGCTAAGCTTTTATTGTAATAATGGTACTCTGGATCTTCGTTATTCATGATACACGGACATTTTGCTATGTTATTCATCTTATTCTATTGTGGGCCAATGAACCGATCTAGGGATTGGCATGTCACATAGAAGCCACGGTCTTTTCAGAACCGGGGTGTTACAGGCAATGGCGTCAAGGTGGAGCTGCAATGGCGTTTTTCACTAGAGGATGAAGACGAGATGGGCAGGTGAGTAATCGGGGAAGGATATAACGCTAGATCTGGGGGGGATTTTTTTTCCGTTCTAGTTTTTGCTTGGAGAGGAAGATGGTCCAGCCAGGTTTCCGTTTATGGACCTCTTCACACGACCGGGGTGGGTGGGGGCGCGCGCGGGGGGACGCAGGGTCGCTCTCGGAACGCGGGGTCACTGTCGGAAGCGCCCGCCAGATTCGATCGTTTTCAGGACGTCCGCCGGGTAGGCGCGTCCTAAAATTAAAGTCAACAGACGAAACGTGCACCATCTTCCCTTCCACACCATCTTCCCTAGATAGCTAGCAAGCGAGCAAACCACAGCTAGCAACGATCAATGGCCGCCTCCGCTCATAAGATGGTGACCCTCTGCGCCGTGCTGGTCATCGTCCTGTTCGCCGCTGGCGACGGCCGATCCCTATGACTATGGCGCCTCTGACCGTTCCAGGGTAGCCAGTTGCCCTGGTGCCACGACGAGTTGCCGGGCGCAATGCTTAGTTGCGTGCGATGCATTCTTGCTCGAGATGTGCTACGGGGTCTGCCGCATCTCATAGGCACCGCTCGCAGGGCTGGGCCAGACCTGCGTCAACCATGACCTGACTATTTGCATGGACATCTGCAAGAATCTGTGTGAGCCCCTGCCAGCAGGGGCAGAGCTGGAGCTCGAGTCACCCTGATGCACCACTTACTATGGCACAAAATTTTCAAGCAATAATTTACTATATAAAAGTATGATTGTTATTTCCTTAACATAGATATATGACATAATAAAAGACAACGTACACATATAAAAGAGAAACTGATGAAAAAAATCAAAATGACTACTATATTGATGAAATAGAGGGCAATGTTACTTGAAAAATATGTCTTGCATATTCAAATTCCAAATATACCATCAAACACCAAGAAACAATAACCTGCAAAATAAGAAGTAGATTTAGTTTTCAAGTGGAATATATTAGAATGACCAAAATTGTAGTAAGCAAGTAGCGTAAGTTTTCACATTACCTTTTACTGTTTTATTAGTACATTTGATTCTTCAAAGCCATGAAATACTTAACCACTTGATCATTGGTGACTTTCTTCATTTCCTCTTTATCCACATAACAAATAACATCATCACTCAAGCTATCATCATTGAGGCGATTGCGCAAAAATGTTTTCACTAGTTTCATAGCTGAAAAACACCTCTCAACTGTAGCAGCGGCAACAGGCAACACAGTCACTAGTTTCAACAACCGATAGAACAAAGGATACATGATATGCCTCCGTGTCTCCACCATTTTTCTAGAAAGCTCAGTGATTGTTGCTATGTTTGAAAAGCTATCATCTGTATAGACATCGGCAATATAGAGGCGTAGATCTTTATCAAGATCCCTTAGTTCTCCAGAATCAAAATCTTGAGGATATAGTTTAGCCAAGTTTATCAAACTCTCCAAATTAAAATCATGAAATGAGTCTCTTGGACTCAAAGCCGCTGACCAAACAAGCAAGTTGGAGGATGTCTCACTGAACCGACCATCAAGCTCTTGAACTAGCCAATCAAAAACATCATTAAAGAAATCAACTTGAAAATGATGTTTGTTGGTAATTCCAGTTACATGTCTTCTCTTTTTTGGATTAACATAGGCTTCTTCCATGTGTAACTCCTCAATATCATATTTCTCATAGAAACCATGAACTTCAACTAGAAGATATTCCCATCCATGTTCTCTAAGCTCATTCAAAATAGTTCTAGTTGATTCACACATTTCATGGCATTTACTATGTCTTGATCCTTCCGTTGCAATGCTAATGACAATGTGTTTGTAGTTGTAAGAATTGTCAACATGAGATGTAAATAGAAGACAAAATCAAAACACTGGAAGTACACTAGAAGACCATTTGCTTGGTCTCTATTTGTTCTGTGAGTGTCTTCTTCTCCCACAAATTCTAAAACTTTAATAACTGCACAAAACAAGTCAACCAAAACTTTTTAGTGTTTTTGCGTGAGAACCCCAACGAGTGTCGCCGGGTCTTTGAAGGCATTGCTCTTGATTTAGTCCTGCACCCGTTGTAAGCTGCCCACACCCTAAAGCTTTGCTCATTTCTTCAAGATTGATATCTCTAATCATGTCCCTTCTCTTCGCAGATCCACCCACCACATTTAACAAGGTAGTAATTGTTAGATGTATATATTTGTATATTGTAGTTTCCCCATATGTTAGGGGGCTTCCTGCATATTTGCACTTGTACCTATATTATATATTGTGGCCTTTGGCCCCCAGAGGAATACAAGTTGCCTATTCCTAACATGGTATCAGAGCCACGTTACTCCTGTCTTCTTTCTCGGAACTTCATCGGCCGCCACCGTCCCTGTCGCCGCCGGCCTTGCCGTCGTCGCTGCCGCCGGTCGCCGCCCGTTTTGTCCCGTTTCAGATCTGGATTGATCTGTGTGTGCCTGACCCGATCGAGATCCAGATCTATGTGCGTCTGCAACTCCCCGTTCGATCAGGACTCCGCCTTGCGGTCCTGCTCGGAATCCACCTCGCGGCTCTGCTTCAACGCGAGCTGCTGGCGTCTCTGCTTCAACATGATCGAGCTGCCTCCCGCCCGCTGCTGGCTGCTGGCCCGTTTCTGCTTCAACAGGATCGAGCTGCCTCCCGCCCGCTGCTGGCTGCTGGCCTGTCTCGGAATCCACCCTCGATCGAGCTGCCTCCCGCCCGCTGCTGGCTGCTGGCCCGCTGCCCCGTCACCTCGTGGGCATGCCGCCCGAGCTCCTCCCTGCCAGCTCCCGCCAGATCCCGTCCCGTCAGGTTGCCTCCCGCCCGAGCTGACCCGACAGATCACGCTGCCTCCCACCCGAGCTGCTGGCCGCCAGCAGGCCCGTCTCCGCCGCCTTCTCTTCCGGTCTCGATTTCCCCTGGAATAGGTTCGCACCGCCCCGATCTAGCTTATCCCAGTGCTCAGATCACCGGTGGTGCCCTGTTCTAGGAGGAATTGGCTGGAGATTGCTGCTCGCGAGCGTTGACTTTTAGCAGCCAGATCTAGATCTAGATCCCAAAAAAAGAGATAAAGAGAGAGAGAGAGAGATGTATTCTTCATCGGGTTATGTTGCGATTGCTCGCTGCCCGGTGATCTTCGATGGCGCGAATTACCCTGATTTCACTGCCTTTATGCGCGTTCACATGCGTGGTCTCCGTCTTTGGGGTGTGCTCTCCGGCGAGGTCTCATGTCCGCCGTGCCCCCTGCTCCTGTGGCTCCTCTTCCGCCGACACCGATTGTTCTCGGCACCGATGCTTCTCAGGAGGCCAAGGATGCTGCTCAGAGTGCTGATGATAGTGTTGTTGTTGCTTATGACCTAAAGTTCAAGCAGTATGATCTCGAGGCCTATCGTCACGCTCTGACTGCCTACACTCAGTGGGTCCATGAGGATGCTCGTGCTGCTGTTGTTCTCACCTCCAAAGGTTCTCGCCTCAAGATGTCGCTGAGTTCATGAGTCTCCCATCGTTGTCGCCAAGGCACATCTTCGTCAGCGCTATCAGCCATCTGGGGATGCTCTTTACCTATCTGTGGTTCGCCAGGAGCATGCTCTTCAGCAGGGTGATTCCACTATTGATGAGTTCTATAGTCAGAGTGCTGCTATCTGGCGTCAGCTTGATTCTCTTTGTACTACTGTTTGTGGCACATGCTCGTGCTGCCAGATTGTGCGCACGGATTTGGAGTTTCACCGCATCTATGGGTTTTTGTCTCGGCTCCGCCAGGAGTTTGATCCCCGGCGTGCTCAGCTTAATGCTCGTGGTCGTGTTCCGCTCTCTAAGGTATTGTCTGAGCTTCGGGCTAAGAAGACCCGTCTCCGTGGTGCTGGTCTTCTTGCGGTTCCATCTGTGCTTCTACTCGTGGTCCTCCTATGCCGTCTGCTCCCTCGACTTAGCCGCGGTCCTCTGTGTCGCCGCTGATACTACCCACTCCTCCAGGTCATGGTCAAAGTCAGCACCAGCAGGCTCATGGTCAGGGTCGCCATGGTTCTCTTCGTCACTGCTCTTACTATAACAAGGATGGCCACACTTGGGCCACCTGTTATACACGGGATCCCGCTTACGCCGCCAAAGAGGCTCGTCAGGCGCGGCTCCTTCCGGATCTTCAGCGGTTGTTGTCTCCGATCGACATTATCGAGTCTTGGGATCCGCTTGCTGCTACATGTGCTCTTCTTCGACAGCACCTGGTTCTGTGGATCGATTCTTCAGCCTCGCGACCACCACCTTCTACACAGTCAGGTACTTCCCCGTGGTATCTGGATTCTGGAGCTTCCTTTCATATGACCTCCGAGTCTTCTTTTCTGTCCGCTCTTTGTTCTCTCCCTTCTCTTGTCCGTGTTTTCACGGTTGATGGTACCTCTCTTCCTGTTTCTAGTCGGGGCACCCTTTCTACTTCCTCTTTTTCTGTTCCTGATATTTCTCATGTCCCTCTTCTTAAGATAAATTTGTTCTCTGCTAGCCAGCTTACTAACTCTGGTTGTCGCGTCATTCTTGATGCTGATTCTTGTGTTGTCCAGGACCGTCGCACACAGGCCCTGTTTGGAGCTGGCCCTCGCAGCCGTGACTCTTCAGGACTCTGGGAGTTAGACTGGCTTCATGTTCCTTCCGCTACTACTTCATCTGCCAGTTCTTCTCCGGTCATCGCCTCTGCTGCCATATCTTTTCAGCAGTGACATCATCGTCTTGGTCACCTTTGTGACTCTCGCCTGTCGTCATTAGTTCATCGTGGTCTTCTAGGGTCTGTCTCAGGAGATGGGTCTTTACATTGTCAGGGCTGTAGGTTGGGTAAACAGATTCAGCTTCCCTATCCTACTAGCGCGTCTGTATTTCATCGACCTTTTGATTTAGTTCATTCCTATGTTTGGGGTCCGGCTCCTTTCGCTTCGAAAGGGGGCCATCGCTACTATATTTTATTCATTGATGATTTTTCTCGGTACACTTGGTTGTATTTTATGCGCTCTCGCAGTGAAGTGCTATCCATATATCAACGTTTTACGGCCATGGTCCATACTCAATATTCTACCCCCATTCGTGTGTTTCGTGCTGATTTTGCTGGTGAGTATATCTCCCAGATGTTGCGAGGTGTTCTTGCTGAGCAGGGCACCTTTTCTCAGTTCTCCTGTCCTGGCACACATGCCCAGAATGGCATTGCTGAGCGTAAGCATCGCCATCTTCTTGAGACCACTCGTGCCATGATGATTGCTTCTTCTCTTCCACCGCATTTCTAGGCTGAGGCTTCGCTACGTCGGCTTACCTCATCAATCTTCAGCATTCTGCCGCTCTATAGGGTGGTATCCCTCTTGCGCGCCTATCTGGACAGTCTCTAGACTACTCCATGCTTCGCTTGTTTGGTTGTGTTTGCTATGTTCTCCTTGCTCCTCGCGAACGCACCAAACTGACCGCTCAGTCTGTTGAGTGTGTCTTCCTTGGATACAGTGATGAGCATAAGGGCTATCGTTGTTGGGATCCCATTGGTCGTCGGATGCGTATCTCTCGTGATGTTACTTTTGATGAGATGCGTCCTTTCTATCCTCGTCCCACCGCTGGTACCTACCCGGTGGAAGATATCTCTTTTCTCCTCTTTCCTGACACACCTATTTCTACTCCTATTATGTGTTCTTCAGGATCTCCTCCCCCTGATGTCTCTTCTTCGACACCGTCCTCCTCTGCTCCGTCTAGTTCTCCTAGTTCTCCTCGTTCTCCAGAGTCTTCCTCTGCTATTCCTTCTTCTTCATCGTTGTCTCCTGAGTCGTCTTCCTCTGATGAGCTTCCCTCTACTCGTCTTGTTCGTTAGCGTCGTGCCTCCAACCGTTACTCTCCTAGTTAGTATGGTCTTTCTGTTGCCTCCGAGCCAACTTCTTATCGGGATGCTGAGCATCATCCTGAATGGCAGCTGG
Source organism: Avena insularis (assembly GCA_023614405.1). Lineage (NCBI taxonomy): Eukaryota > Viridiplantae > Streptophyta > Magnoliopsida > Poales > Poaceae > Avena > Avena insularis. The sequence continues at coordinate 36,974,917 of CM042691.1, read as the reverse complement.
CCATGGTTGAGGAGATTGCTGCGCTTGAGCGCACTGGCACCTGGGATCTTGTTTCTCCCCCTCCCGGTGTTCGTCCTATCACGTGTAAGTGGATCTATAAGATTAAGACCCGCTCTGATGGATCTCTTGAGCGCTATAAAGCGCATCTTGTGGCTCGTGGTTTTCAGCAGGAGCATGGTCGTGACTATGATGAGACCTTTGCTCCTGTGGCTCATATGACCACTGTGCGTATTCTTCTTGCTGTTGCTTCCGTTCGTCACTGGTCTGTGTCCCAGCTTGATGTTCAGAACGCCTTTCTCAATGACGAGTTGAGTGAGGAGGTTTATATGCAGCCTCCTCCTGGGTATTCTGTTCCCGAGGGGATGGTTTGTCGTCTTCGACGTTCTCTTTATGGCCTCAAACAGGCCCCTCATGCCTGGTTTGAGCGCTTTATTTCTGTAGTGACTGCTGCTGGTTTCTCCCCTAGTGCTCATGATCCAGCTCTGTTTGTTCACACTTCTCCTCGTGGACGCACTCTTCTTCTTCTCTATGTTGATGATATGATCATTACTGGTGATGATTCTGAGTATATCGCCTTTGTTAAGGCTCGTCTTGATGATCAGTTTCTTATGACTGATCTTGGTCCTCTTCGATACTTTCTTGGGATTGAGGTTTCCTCCACTTCTGATGGCTTTTACATCTCCCAGGAAAAGTATATTCATGATCTTCTTGCTCGTGCTGCTCTTGGGGATGAGCGCACTGTTGGGACCCCTATGGAGCTTAATGTTAAGCTTCAACTTACTGATGGTGATCCTCTTCCTGATCTGACGCGTTATCGTCATCTTGTTGGAAGTCTTGTTTATCTTGCTGTCACTCGTCCTGACATCTCTTATCCTGTTTATATTCTGAGTCAGTTTGTTTCTGCTCCTACCACTGTTCACTATAGTCATCTTCTCCGTGTTCTTCGTTATCTTCGTGGTACGATCACTCGTTGCCTTTTCTTTCCTCGTTCCAGCTCCCTCCAGCTCCAGTGCTATTCGGACGCTACGTGGGCGAGTGATCCTTCGGATCGCCATTCACTTCTGCTTACTGTGTGTTTCTTGGTGGTTCGCTCATTGCTTGGATTAAGAAATGACATGCGTTTCTGCTCGAGTGTTGAGGCTGAGTTGCGTGCTATGGCCTTGTTGACTGCTGAGGTGACCTGGTTATGGTGGTTACTTGCGGATTTTGAGGTCTCTATTACCACACCCACTCTGGTTTTGTCTGACAGTATAGGTGCTATTAGTGTTGCACGTGATCCGGTCAAGCATGAGCTTACCAAGCATATTAGTGTCGATGCTTTCTATACACGTGCTCAGGTGCAGGCTCAGGTTGTTGCGCTTTAGTATGTGCCTTCAGATTTATAGTTGGCGAATTTCTTTACGAAGGCACAGACCAGAGCGCAGCATGATTTCTTACTCTATAAACTCAGTGTTGTGGATCCACCATGAGTTTGAGGGGGGTGTTAGATGTATATATTTGTATATTGTAGTTTTCCCATATGTTAGGGGGCTTCCTGCATATTTGCACTTGTACCTGTATTATATATTGTGGCCTTTGGCCCCCAGAGGAATACAAGTTGCCTATTCCTATCAGTAATCAAACTAAAGAAGTTACTAACTTCTTTATGCTTTCTTACCACAGCCACAACAACTAATTGCAGTTGGTGAGCAAAACAATGGGCATAATAAGCTGTGCTATTTTCTCTCATTATTAGTGATTTGAGGCCATTGAACTGACCTTGCATATTGCTAGCACCATCATATCCTTGTCCTCTTACTTGATTGTAACTTAGCTTGTATTTTGCAAATAGAGAATCAATTGTAGACTTGAGGTACGAAGAAGTTGTTTCTTTCACATGAACAAGACCAACAAAACTTTCTTTAGAATCTCTAGAACTATCAACATACCATAAGGCCACTGCCATCTGTTCTTTGCAAGAAACATCCCTAGATTCATCAACAAGCAACAAAAAACACATTATTTCCAACTTCTTTGAGAATAGATTGGACTATCACATGTGCAAAACCTTCAGCAATATCTTTCTGGACCTCCGGAGCCCCCATCATAGCATTCTTTGCAGCATCTTTTTCCATAGCCTTGCCTATAATTGGATCATGCTCAGCTAAGAAGTCACGGAGTTCCAAGAAATTACCTTTATTGTGGAAGTTCTTTGACTCATCATGACCTCGAAAAGGCAATCCTTGCTTGAGAAGCAATCTAGCTATGTCAATTGATGCATTTAGTCGAGTAAAATAAGCTTTCTTGGCTGCTTCACTTTGAATGTTAATAGCAACATCAATGTGTTGATCTCTCTTTAGCAAATCAACACATTTTTTCATTGCTTGATTATGGACACTATTCACATCACCAACATGATCTTTTAGCCTCACCTTCATGTGCCTGCTGTCCCAACCATTCACAACAAATGCCTGATACCCAGCTTCCTTCTTACTGCAACGGTCCCTAAACAAGAAACAACAAAAACAATATGCTTTGTCCTTCTGTTCACTATATTCAAGCCAACTTCCAAATTCATCAAACCAATCAGGATTGAACCTTCTCTTTTTTTCTCCAAATGATGAATACGGAAAAGCTATTTCTCTTGGCTGGCAAGGTCCATTAACCAAGTACTTTCTTCTTACCACTTCTTTCAAATTGGGATGATAATGTTCTATCAATTTTCTCTTGCTGGGATCATATTGAATCTCCTCTTTCCAATTCATTTCTTCCGGGACATATTGTGATGAGCGTTTTCTTTTAATAACAAACATGTCCATTACGTACCTATGTTTGATAAAAGAATATTTCCAGATCAGACATGACAATTTAGCAAATTACTCGTGCGTATACCCTACACAAATTCTAAACACAAGGATATAACTTTTTGAAATTCATCTACTAGTCAAAATCCTCTCAAAAGATGACAATAATAAGGAGGGTTTCAGAGGAATTACCAATGGAAATAGACTAACGAATACTGATCAGAAGACTACAGGCTGCACACCTGATTGGATGAACGAAGAGAGGAGCCAGGGGCTAGCACTTGCCGGTGGCCGGCGGCCGGAATTGCCTAATCTTCCTAAGAGCATCTCCACTCGTTGGCCAAACCCAGGGCGAAATTTGGTCCATTTTCGGCCGGACTGAACTTGTTTTCGGCCTGGGTACGCCCATTCTCCCATCCGCGTACCCAGGCCGAGTCCCCAAGTTCGGCTAAAATTCATCAAATTAGGGTGATTTTCATTAAGTTGGGCGAAATATAGCGGATTACATCAAAATTAAACAAAACTAGTACATAACTAAACTTAAAAAGGCCGCCGCCGTGCCTCCGCCGTCCTACATGCCGAAGTTGTCGTAGAGCGACGTGTAGTCCGGGTCGGCCCGACAGTCATCATCGCCGCCGTCGTCGTCGTCGTCGCTCGGCGGCTTGTTCTAACGGGAGCTGCCCTGGACAGGGTCACCGCACCTCCATGGCTGGTAGGACGGGCCTGCGTCCTCGTCGTCGTCGTCGTCCAGGATGTATAGCGGGGCGGGTAGGCGAGCTGACGCCTAGCCAGCGCCCGACGCCGTGTGGCCTGCTCCTCGGCATGTTGCTGCAGGCCGAGGATGCGCTAATGCTCCGCCTTCTCCCAGTCCCTCCTGGACCATTCTAGGATGTCCGGCGAGGAGGGATCGACGAGCGGCAGCGTCGGCGACAGCGGCGGCGCTTCGCGGAGCGACTGCTCCAGCGCCATCTTCAAGGCGGCGTCCTCGGTCGGCGCAGAGCCTTCTGTCTTGGGGTGGCGTAGGCGCAGGTGGCCTGTTGGCGGCGTGGGCGCAGATGACGATACTGCGCGCGCGTGTCCGCGGCGGTGAGCGCACCGGGCGACAGCGCTTCCGCGGCCACGTCGGCGTGCGTAGCGCGGCTGCCGGATGAGGCGACGCCGAAGCGGAGGAGGACGAGCTCATGTCGCCATCCTCTCAGCGCCTTCGGCTGGAGGAGCACGCCAACCCGTCCGCCGCCGGGCCAAAGTTGCGCGGAAGCCGAGCCGGGCGTGTTCTCGCGTTGATGTGCTCCAAAGACGGCGGCGAAGCGCCCGCCTGCGCTCCACTAACGCCGGCGCCCGCTGAAGTTCTTGCGCCGGCGGGACTCTCGACGGCCCCTCGTGGCGGGCGAGCTCCTGTTGGCGCCGCTCCTCGAAGAAGTGCGCCCAGTAGACGAGGTCGTCGGCGTTCACCGCTTCGGCGGGGTTGTCCATGCCGGCGATGTATTCCTGTACATCATACGGCAACTCCTTCGGCGTCGGCCCCAGCGGGATTGGGATGCCGCCGTCGCTCAGCGTCCACCTCGGAGGCATGCGCGTGTCCGGCGGCGCCATGTACCCGCCAGACAGCATGCGCCTCCCAAGTTTGAGGGTGCGCTGCCGGCCGTTCGCTGCTTATTGTCGCCGGGGTAGCGCTCGCCCATGGTGAGAGAAGGGGGAAAGGTGAGAGCTCGCCGGAGTTGGGCTTGTGGGTGGGGGGAGCCGTGAGAGACGTGAAGATCTCCGACGAGGGGTACGGCTTTATAAAGGCCGAGGTGCGCGGCGAGGGCGGGAGGAGTGTAGCGGCGAGGGCGGGAAAAGTGGAAACGACGGAAACTTAGTGACCGCCGGTCCGTCGCGGGAGCCGAGGCGGCGACGGTGGCACCGTAATTAGGCGACACGTGGCCGACGCGACGGGCAGTTATTGCCCGGCGGTCGCCTCGTGGTTCCGAGGATGACGACGACTCGGCTTCCGTCACTGACTAGACGGGTCCACGCGTCGCTTGTTTTTTTTTCGCCGATATCGCTGAGTCCGGCGTTCACGGGGCGTACCCGGAAACCTGGGTTTGGCCTGGATAGCCCGGACCAAAAATGGCCGAAATCCGGCCAAAAACAGGTCCTTGGATACACGACTGGACCAGTTTTCGGCGTCCGGACTGAAATTCGGCGTCCAGATCGACCTCCTAGATAGGCGAGTGGAGATGCTCTAAGCTGCTGCGTGCCTACGGCGCGTTGGGCTGGCGTCGCCGCCGTCGCCTATTCGGCTGATCGCATCGCGTCTCGGTCTCGCAATCAGGGGCGACGGTTCGTTCTTTGCCTTATTTTTTTTCTCTTTTGATCAATCGAGCAAACCACTAGATAGTACGCACAGACACATGTATTGACCTATCGTATACGTACAAGAGAAGACATCGTGGCTGTGCAGGACGCAGGCCTGGGCGTGCGTGGACCTTGCGGCCTGCCTAAATGTCGTCTTGAGCCAACCTGATGCACATATTCCGGCCGAACCTGATGCACCGGTCTACTACCTATATCCTAGTTTATAAGACTTACGTATATAACTAGATCGTTCGCATGAGCTATATAATATGAATTATATAATATAAAAATTATATCATTAGAAAATATAACATTTGAAGTTTTTAATAGTATAGTTTTTATCTTATGTATCTCATGCTAAGTTGGTTAATTTAGTGATCTAGAAATACGCGTGGGTCTTATAAACCGAAACGGAGAGAGTATTTTAGATGACAGGTACTAGTAAAAAAAATTGGTCCCGTATTCATGTGCGTCAGGGTGGGCCTATTGGGCTCCGCCTCTGCCTGCCAGTCCAACCCAAGACCAGCCCCTGATCGATCGCCGCCTGCGTGCGTGCACCAACCTTGTTTGCATGGAGTACCGAGAGGGGTTGCTACTGTGTGAAATTTTCCATGTCTGTCCTGTATGTGTGGCCGGGTGTATAGTACTATTTCATCATTTGTTCGGCAAGTTGTTGTGGCAATTAATAGTACTCCAATGTTTCAAAACAGATGTCTTAAATTTATTAAAATTTGGATAAATTTATACACTATTTAGTATATAGGTTCATCCAAATTTTGTCAAAATCTAAGATATCTATTTTGGGACGGAATGAGTACATGTGTATTCGAAATCTCGTGTAAAGTCCTCATCTTGACTACCCGTACAGGAATTACCAACGTTTACAGCATCAAGTTGATTCCATTAAATTCATACCATCAAATACATAAACATCTTTATACTTAGTACAATATTTCACGGCGTTAAATTGATACCATTAAATACCTTTCTGAACGTACACGTTGTTTTTATTTCTGGTCATGCTTCAAGCCCATATATATGCTCAACAGCACAAATTGATAAGCAGCATCGCCACATTATATTATTCGATCCGGAGTCCATGCAAATTTCGGCTGTGGCATTGGTTCTCTTCCATGCACCGATCCATGTTCATTTTTTTTGTACCACCGGTTTTCAAATGGTTATTATGGCAGTCCTTGTTGCATTATGAAAACTAAAGCTTTTGTCTGGCTCTTGCTACGGGATAGATTAAAAACAAGGGATCTACTAGAACACACTGTGTTCTCTGTTCCTTGAGATCTTATGAAGAGATCGAATGCATTTGTTTTTTGAGTGTAACTTAAGTACGAGAGTGGAACTATCTTTAATTAGATCGATTTTGGAGTGGAGAAAATGGGGATTTTAGTCACAGTTGTCTTTATTTTTTGATAAGGAATATATTAATACCAACATGATACCAATTTCACCCAGCCTCTACAACAATAAAACATCCGTAATAATTCTAGACATCAAGGATACACACAACCGAAAAAAACAAAATAAAAAAAGGAAACAAAGTCCCGACCGATACAATGAGAGATTCGCAACAGCAAGAGCACCACTAGTGGTGACGATACAGGTACCTTCTCCAAAACGATGCCTCCAGAAGGAAACGGTGTACAAACACCGCAGTCATCCGGTCCAACCAGCATGGCCAGATATTGTGTTCGTCGGCCAAGCCGGCAGGCACAACGTCTTCGTGCTCGACGTTGAAGACTCACCCGTCATCACCCTAGATGTGATGGTGAAAGGAGATCGAAAGGAGGAATGGTGGATATGTATTTGGGAGGGGAGAGGGGTGGATACGAATTTGAGGGGGGGGGTGGGAGGTCACTGCCTTCTGTAAATAGGGAGCGAAGTACAGTGGCAGCGATCGAATTCCTCTCGCTGGGTTTTTGGTGCCACACGCGAGCTCCAGCCATCTCCCTGCCTGCATGAACTCCGTCGCTGTGTTTTAGCTTTTGCATGCATCGAGACCGGCTCCGCGAAAATGCCCGAATCGAGTGATGTCCTTAGGCCTGGCCGCAAGGTGCTTTGGGTTCACGCTGGCGCACTGCAACGGGGCATGCGGGCATCTAAACAACCCATTTTCATTGCCAACGGGCCTGCCCGAACCTCTTGCATGCTACCAAATGCATCCTTTGTCTACAGTTGGTGTGATTCTATTTGAGTGTCAAATGGTTGTAAGAGTAGAGAACAAGTCGGTATAGGCTTCTTGCCAACATTTTATGCCGTCATAGAACATGAACAAACTAGGCATCATCCTACGTTCCATGATTTTTGATTTTCAAACTTTTTGTTTCGGTTGTTGCAGTCATGCTGTGCTCCTCCAGTAGTAGGAATAAGAACAGTAATATAGCCAAAGATAGATTGTCTTCACGGCCTTTTCTTTGAAAAGCAAACATCATTTTCTTACTAAACACAGCACAAGATTTATGCTGAATACAAGTCTATATTTCTCCTTTCTTACATCGCAAACCGCAAAATAATCGCAGTCCCTTCTTATCCCTTGGATTTATCTGTGCTAGTTGTTAGAACAAGCTTTGTATACTTCTTTCACAAAGTTAAAATATTATAAAACGGAGGGAGTAGACGAGAATAAAAACACAAAAGTTTGATTGGCATTCTTGTTTCCATTTTTTTTTGGATTTGGATTGTCACTGCCCTCGTTTTATATCAAGTTCCAACAAAAAATTACAAAATATCTTTAAAACCTCATGCATGCTGGCTGTGGGGTTCGAACCCACGCGCACTTATGTGCAGAAGATCTTAAGTCTTCCCCCTTAACCACTCGGGCAAACCAGCTGATTGATATCTAGAGTTACACAAATCCTTTTGACAGCAGATTTCACAGATATTGCCAAATCTGGGCCGAAAACCGACAAAGCCCACCTATAACTACACAAGTACACATACGCGCGGCGCGTACACCGGCAGCACACAGTATGCTTCACTCCTGCGGCATCTCTTCACCTATGCCCCCTCCAACTTCTCTAAAATTCACATCTCTCCATCGCCGCTCTTAACTCCGGCGACGGCGGCGATGAGGGGCTCCGACCTGATAAACGTGGTCCTCCCGGTGGAGATCCTGGAGGAGGTGCTCCTCCGCGTTGTCGGCGACAATCGCGACCGCGACGCATGCTCCCTCGTTTGCCGCCGCTGGCGCCCCCTCGAGCGCGCCACGCGCCGGTCCGCCAAGCTCCCGGCCTCCGGGGCCGGCGCGGACGAGGTGGTAGGCCTCTTCGCGGAGCGGTTTCCCGCGCTCCTCGACGTCTCCATCGACGAGCGCCTCTCGGCTGATGCCGGCGCGGTCGCCGGCCACGCTTCTAGATCGCGCCGACCCGTGAGTACCCTCGATCTGATAGCCAAAGGTGCTCCCTGTGGTGCGTCCGTACGCGAATCGTCGGAATTCTAGCCCCTTCGGCTTATTTTTCGGATCAAGTAACATTGTGACGAATTCTAGCTAATGGAATGGAACAGTTTATCGACTTTTGCCTGTTTTCCTGTTGCAACACGCGGCTTGCGCATTCCGGAATTGAATATTGTACTAGGTGACTTGCATCTGCATAACTTCTATACAATTGCAGGACATTGTTGTGATCATTTCAAAGGACACCCTTAGACGTTAGTTCACTGACTAGCAATGCTGCATCATTTGTTTGAAGGATACACACTAAAATATACTACTTCTGGTACTGGATGCAGGGGATTAGCAGTAGCCCACCTGGGCGCCCTAGAAGAATCTACCGGATGCCACGCTATTCAAGGTTTGTATCCCCACACCGGAAGGAGCAGACAAGCGGTGCTGATGGGATGGAGAGCACTTGTTTGACTGATGCTGGCTTAGCTAATCTCGCCAGAGGCTGCAAAGGGCTTGAAAAACTAAGCCTAGTATGGTGTTCTGCCATATCTTCAACAGGCTTAGCGAGAATAGCAGAGAATTGCAAGAAACTGACTTCTTTGGATATCCAGGTAATGTAGTGCTATCTGTTCTGCAGATTTTGGTCTGTTATTGTCTTATTGACTCCATGAGCTCAATGATTTCTCAAGTCTATTTTCAGAAGACTTAAAACATTAGTCTATGTGTATTCCGCATTGTGGTGCATTGCTTATAACGTTATCTGAGAATGTACATTGGGTGGTTATGGATTTTGTTCAGTCAAAGGAAAACACTTTTAGATTACAAATTCGCAATGTATATATTTATATACTTGATTGAATAGTTCCCTCCACACATTTGTAGAAAAAATACATATATATCTTTTCTTGAGCAGTCTTAGTAGTCAATACCAACTTTTGGAAAAAAACGTGCAGGCTTGCTATATTGGAGATCCAGGACTTGTTGCTATTGGGGAAGGCTGCAAGCTACTTAACAATTTGAACTTGCGCTTTGTCGAAGGCGCAACGGATCAAGGCTTGATTGGCCTAGTGAAGAACTGTGGACAATCACTGGTTTCTCTTGGTGTTGCTACTTGTGGTTGGATGACTGATGCATCTTTGCATGCTGTTGGATCCCACTGTCCTAACCTTGAAATCCTGTCACTGGAAGTAGAACATGTTAAAAATGAAGGAGTGATAGCTGTTGCTAAAGGATGCCGCTTGTTGAAAACTTTGAAGTTGCAATGTATTGGTGCTGGCGATGAGGCCCTAGAAGCTATTGGTTCATATTGTTCGTTATTAGAAAGCTTGTCGCTAAATAACTTTGAAAGATTCACAGACAGGTAATCAGTGTAATTTCAGTTCAATCTGCTGAAGCACAAACTCCACTTTTGTACCATATGCTTGTTTGTGTGTTACTCCCTCCATATTGGAGGCATGTAACCAAACCTATCTTTTCAATGAAATGAAACCTTTGCATTTTCTCGTTTTTTGTTACCCTCTCCATATTGGTTGTAATAACATATTGTATTATGGGATGGAGGAAGTACTAAATTTCTGTTTGGACTTTCTATGGTAGGGCAAATATATTCTTCTATCCTTTATACGATTCTCAATTTGATGTATGCTACATAGTGGGCATTGCTAAACTTACTTTACTAGGATGTTACAAGGATATATCTGTTGTTTCCCATTGAATTATTATTTCTCAATTGTAGGTATTGACCATCCATTAATTCTTGTCGTTCCAACTTGTGCTTCTTCTGTTAGTATTGTATAGGTCTCTTAATGATTTGCTGACCTCCTTTTGCATTTGCAGGAGCCTTTCCTCCATTGCTAAAGGGTGCAAGAATCTTACAGATCTTGTTCTCAATGATTGCCTGTTACTAACTGATAGAAGCCTTGAATTTGTAGCACGCAGCTGCAAAAAAATAGCACGTCTGAAGATCAACGGTTGTCAGAATATGGAAACTGCTGCATTGGAGCACATTGGACGATGGTGCCCGTATGTTCTTTGTTGAGAACTTGATCTGGTTAAAGTTTTATTTCTTCATTTGACATTTATGATTGATTATCGTATGTTAATCAAGTATGTTTGTAGTTCAAGTAAGTGAATTAGTATGGTATAAGAATTGACTTTTAAAAGGAATATGTTAGAGAACTGGATCTGTATAACATTTGTAACGTAAACATGGGCTATCCTAGTATGCAACTGGGCGAGAAACTACATTACTATGTTAGTGTTAGCTTACCTGCACTTTTTAGCTATATATGATTATGTGCATGTGTGGTAATGGTACATGCTTTCTCATCTTAACGAAGCAGGGGCCTTTTGGAACTCTCTCTAATTTACTGCCCAAGGGTCCGGGATAGTGCATTTCTGGAGCTTGGTAGAGGATGTTCCCTTCTCCAATCTCTTTATTTAGTTGACTGTTCAAGAATAGGTGATGATGCTATGTGCCACATAGCTCGAGGTTGTAAGAACCTAACAGAAATTTCCATTCGGCGTGGTTATGAGGTAAGTGCCAAGTTTGCATCAATTTACTGCATGTATGGAGAATGGGAATTTTTTTCCTTATGTTTTGGTTCTGTTTGGCCTAGAGCTTTGTAAAAATTTCTTCTTTATACCTTGTAAGAAATTGGTTGCTTCTCAAATAGGAGTATAAAATAGGGTGTGTTTAGGTGGAGCATCGTGATCTAGTTACATGCACATTTTGAAATCCAGTACTCGTATCTGTTTGGTTGATTGAATTCTTTTGGTATGCAGATAGGCGACAAAGCATTGATATCGGTTGCCGAGAATTGTAAATCACTTAAAGAGTTAACGCTACAATTTTGTGAGAAGTAAATACTGTCACACATTTATCTCTTGCCGATGTATATCATTCCTGTACTGAAGTACATCTCTTGTGATAGTGTTGACATCTCAGTTTGTGAATTTTGTTTCAACTCTCTTTTCAGGGTATCTGATACAGGGCTGGCTGCAATTGCTGAAGGTTGCTCTCTTCAAAAGTTAAACTTGTGCGGATGCCAATTAATCACTGATAAAGGACTGACTTCCATTGCAAGAGGATTCCCTGATATTGTCTTTCTGGATATAAGTGTTCTCCCGGTACATACTTATGACACTGAATTTACTGTACTATCAATCTTCCAATCATTGAGAATTAAAATGGCCTCTAGTTCAATTGTTGTTGCTCAAACTAAGTTCCAGAAACCGTCCAGAACTGTCTGGTAGGACTGTTTAGCTCTATTTCAGCTAAGCTTGCTCCTCTTGTTTTAATCCTATACGTGGTCTTTCACAGGGTGGGAAACCTGTTAACTATTTTTCCTAGCACCCCTTTATGACTTTGAATTAAATGTAGCTCCATTTTTACCCAAAGAACTCAGTGTGACACTTTGATGCTAGACTGGATACAACTCAGAATCCAGTCTCAGAGCCAAGTTCTGTTAAACAGTAGATTTCGAAATTTTATAACATAGTACCTTGTCTTTATAACTGTTGAATTTATCAGTTAAATCCATATATTTGAAGTAGTGAAACATAAAAAGTGTAGTATAAGCAAATAAACAAAAATGATTTTTAAACCTCAGTAGAATATGAACTATGCTGGTTGCCGAAGAAAAATGAAGTATGTCATGAGATGGATTCTTTCGCATCATGATATGAATTCTTCTCCATCACCCAACATGGAAATCTTGCCTTGGACTAATTTGCCTTGCATGAAAGGGATCAACAGCATCCTCAGTAAGTCTAGTTGCCTTGTACGCAAGGGATCACTGACATCGTCAGTAAGTCCAGGCATTTGAAATTTAAGCCTCTGAACTGGAACCTTACACTGTAAAAGAATCTGGCGCTAATCTTGATAAATTGTGTTAATTTTGTAAGAAGTAGAGAGATCCATTTTGGATTATCCTGATTGTAAGTAGCAATTCAATTCTGGTACCCTTCTTGATGATATCCCTCCAAACTGCAGCTCATAGGGGACATGGGGCTAGCAGAGATTGGTGAAGGTTGCCCCCAGCTTAAGGACATTGCACTGTCGCACTGCCCAGGGGTGACCGATGTTGGTTTGGGACACCTCGTCAGGGGGTGCTTGCAGCTGCAGACAGGTCAGTTGGTGTACTGTAAGCGGGTGACCAGCACCGGAGTAGCGACTGTCGTCTCGAGCTGCTCTAGGTTGAAGAAGCTCCTTGTTGAGGAGACGAAGGTCAGTGAGAGGACGCGGCGGAGGGCAGGACCCATCTTATCATTCCTCTACAATGGGCTTTAGCTTCAAAAGAGAAAAAAAGTTGTGTTGTAAACTACTATAAAGGAAGCTTCTCTGTTATTTAGTCTTTCAAAAGCAGCTTCATACCTTACTGAACCTTCAGCAAATGTTGTTGTATCAAAGTCAAAAAATTGTCGGAACCAAATTAAATGTTGTTGTGAACCTAAAAAAACTCGACTGGTGAATTGTTCCCCCTTGAATGAAATAAATGTATGATTCTAGTGCTGTAGAAACAAACCTTTTGGGTAGAGTTATTCGTTGTTCCAGCTGGTGTTTCACGCTGATACCTCTCCCAGCTTTTAGTGAGATATACTACCCTTAAAAGAGAGTACAATCTGTTTGTCACGCTTGGGATTTCTTCAACCAGCAATATTCCAATTCCAAATGGATTGCTTCCTGTGGCATCTGGAAATAGTAATGAAACACAAAGACACAAATGGAGCTAGTAGAATCTTTGCCTGTGATGAAGTAGTAGCAAAGAACCTTTTCTTCTCCCTCTTTCCCAAACATCCTTTTCTGTAAGGAACATCTATCATCCCAGAAGCAAGGAAAGAATGGATTCTTCACATCTCTCACACTTTGGGCTACCTTGTTCCTTCCTTATCCACTCTAACCCAGAGCATCTATAAAGTTCATCCCTCCATTTTCGCATATCAAGAATCAAACACAGCACTTACGGCTTCCGATGGAGAAAGGCATGGGTGGCGGCGGCGATGATGCGGCGAGGGCCGTCGGCATGTGCGACCGGTTCCTGACGTTCCTCACCAAGAACCTGTCGATGAACAGGCAGAAGAACGTCACCGAGGGGCCAAAAGATGGCGGCGGCGGCGACCACTACAGGAGTCATGCTGCACAGGAGGAAGACGACGAGTTTGAGGTGAAGATCGAGAAGGCCGACTTCAAGTTGAGCCAGGAGGAAGAAGAGAGCAGCAGGAGCCTCCCTGCCACCATCCTAGAAGAGACAAGTGATCAGCTGAAGGAGGCCGTGGCTGAAGCTAGTCGCAAGGTGGCGGCGACGGAAGCGAGTTTGGCGGCAGCCGCGCCGGTGCAGGAGAAGAAGGTGAGGAAGTCCGTGACCATAAAGGAGGAGCCTGCTGGCGAGAAGGAGAAGGCGAAGAAGTCGATGTCGAAGAAGAGGCAGGCGTCGTTGTCTAGCGGCGCTGGAGTCGAGGAGCCGGCGCCGAGGCCGCCGCTGAGGTGGGGGCTCCGGCCGAGGATGCCGCCGGCGAACCTGAGGGTGCCGTCCAACATCAATGAGAAGTCGTCCAACTTCATCGAGGAGCGCAGGAAGGGCTTCGGCGCCGGCGGCAAGCCGGAGAAATGAGCTCTGCATGCAGCTCCCACCATGCATGGCGTCAGTATGTATAAAAGTACGTGTGTCAGTGTGTCTACCTATGTGTTGGGTTGGTTAATTGATGGTTGTGTTGTGTCCTAGGGATTGATAATGGTCACAATAGTTTGTAACTGTGAACAAGTTTGTCAGATTCATGCCGATCTTACTGTTTCCTGCGCAATCAGCCCTCCACCCCGGATTGATTATACTCATAGAACGTAAAGTATTCAATCAAATGGGCGCGTAAATTGTAGTACAGTGACATTTTCGGTGCTGTGCCACAGTGCCAGTAATCCACTTTCGATTTTCGAACAGGGTAAAACTTTCACTTCTGATAGTTTTCCATTTTTGTAACTTATTTTGGTAAATTTCCATTTTTTGCATTTGGGAGAAAATATAATTTATCACTAAACTTACATAAAAGCCGCTCCAACTTTCTGAATGCTGAACATTCGGAAATTTTCAAACTTCCATAACTTCCAGTAGTTAGAAAAATTCAACTTTTGAGAAAGAGAAAAGTCAATAAACCTTGAACTTGTAGCCAAAAGCTAAATCAAACCCCACAACTTCTAATCCCTGAAATTGACGCTCTAAACTCATCAATCTCAATTCCGGTCTATTTTAGGTCTTGACCTTTTTTGCTCACCGGGAAAGTCAAAATCATGACCAGGATTACGGTTACCCTCACTACACTAGTGGACCTTCTTGGAGGCCAAAAGGGCCATGGCCCCTCCTACTCAATTACATTTGCACTATACTATTTAGTATTTATCATTTTTACCATAGAAAACACAAAATACTTTAATTTAGCCCCCTCAACTATTATCTAATGTCTTTGGCCCCTGCTATAATGATGGTCAAGGTCCGTTACATGCACATTACATGATACAAATATTTAGTCTAATAGACCCCCTTAATCACAATATTCTGAAAGGTTGAGATTACGCTTGAATTCATTTAGATCCTTGACTGCCAATGCTTTGGTAAAACCATCTGCAACTTGATCTTTGCTTGATGTGAATTTAATCTCAAGCATTTTGTTAGCAACTCGTTCTCGAACAAAATGATAATCAATCTTAATATGTTTGGTTCTAGCATGAAAAATAGGATTCGCAGACATATAGGTAGCTCCTAAGTTATCACACCATAAACATGATTTTACCTTTAGTTGAACACCAAGTTCACCAAGCAAAGCTTCAACCCATATCAATTCTGCGTGGCATTTGCAAGATCTTTATATTCTGCTTCAGTACTGGATCTAGAAACTGTAGGTTGTTTTCTTGCACTCCATGAAATCAGGTTTGGTCTAAGAAATACAGCAAATCCTCCTGTAGACCTTCTGTCATCCAAACAACCTACCCAATCTGCATCTGAGAAGGCACTGAACAAACTAGATGAAGATCTCTGAAAAGTTAAACCAACATGTATGGTACCCTGAACATATCTCAAGATTCTTTTGGCAGCTATCCAATGAGCAGTGGTAGGAGCATGAAGGTACTGACAAACTTTATTTACTGAGAAAGAAATATCAGGCCTAGTGAGTGTCAAATACTGTAAAGCTCCTACAATGCTTCTATATTATGTACTATCATCAGGACCAAGTGGAGTTTCCTCGGTTAAGGACAACTTTTCAGTGGAGGATAGCGGTGTAGGAGAGGATGTGCATCTTATCATATTTACTTTTTTCAATAAATCAACAACATACTTATCCTGAGTAAGAAGCAAACCATTCTGAGTTTTCTTTACCTCTATTTCCAAAAAGAAATGCAGATCTTCCAGATCCTTGAGTGCAAAATCATCATTGAGATCCTGAAGAAGGGCAGAGATAGACTGATCTGATGAGCTAGTGACTATGATATTGTCAACATATATTAAAACAAATATAATAACATTATCTTTGTGATAAAGAAATAGTGAAGTGTCTGCTTTGGAAGGACCAAAACCAAGTTGTTGCAACTTGGTGCTAAGTCTGGAGTACCATGCTCGGGAATCTTGCTTGAGCCCATAAAAAGCTTTGTCAAGTTTGCAAATATAGTGAGGAGTAGCGGAAGACTCAAAACCTGGGGGTTATTTCATGTAGACCTCCTCTTCCAGAACGCCATGCAAAAACATGTTCTTGACATCTAGCTGCCTTAAATTCCAGCCCCTAAAAACAACAATGGACAAAATAATTTTGATAGTTGCTGCCTTGATAACAAGATTGAAAGTATCCTCATAATCTATTCCATATCTTTGCTTGAAGCCTTTTGCAATCAAGCGTGCCTTATACCTGTCAACTGTGCCATCTGCATGTTTCTTGACACGGTATACCCATTTACAGTCAATAAGATTTTTTGTAAAATGTGGAGGAACAATATGCCATGTTTTATTTTGTATTAAAGCAGTGTACTCATCTTCCATATCCTTTTGCCATCTGTCATCTTCAAGAGCCTCTGAAAGGGTACTAGGTTCACCTGTAGACGTAAACATGCTATATGGAACCGTACCATCATTATATACTTTGGGGCATCGTATACCTCTCTGAAGCCATGTTCTTGGTTCAGGTTGAGGCGGTGGAGGGGTTGGCGATGAAATTGGTGATGAGGATGTTGAAGTAGCAGTATTATCCGTAGAAGATCCGTTCCTGTCACTTTCAGGGGTGCGCGCAGGAGAATTTTCCCACTCATCATTGCCTGACGCAGCGATCGATGGGGAGAGCTGTGGCTCGGTCGCGCTTGAAGGAGACAGAGGGCGACCTCCATCACGTTGCTGTCGTGGAGACCGAGGTGGGGACCGCGAGCCTGATGGGCCTGATGGCGTTGCATCCGTACATGGAGAAGATTCGTTCCCGTCACGTTGCAGGGGTGGAGACCGCGGGGGCGGGGGGGGGCGTGAGCGGGACCGTGGCAGGGTCCGCGAGCGTGACGATGCGGCCATACGCGGTGAAGAATTCCTGTCGCGTGGCTGGTGAGGAGACCGTGGTGGGGTCCGCGAGCGTGGGCGCGAACGAGACGCAGCCGTACGCTGGGCAGGTCCCATAGGCGGCTCGGACTCCGCGCGCATGACGCCGGAGATTCCTTCGGGATTGACGCGTATCTGATCCACCTCGGGATCAATTGGTCCATTGTTTTCTGCAGCGTTTTGCTCTGGTGTTGCTGTTTCCTGTGAAGGATATTTTTCTGCAACATCTTCATCAGCATTAGTAAGAACTGGTACAAACGGCAAAGTCATATAATCATTAACAGATGCATCCCCACTAGATGATGTGTGATTGAAGGGTTTTGCAGCATAGTAAATCAAAAAAATTCTACGGATGCGAACGGGAAAGCCAAGATCTAATCTAGGAGATGCAATCAACGAGGGGGATTATATGAGATCTTCATACCCTTGAAGATTCAGACAACGAACGCTCATTAACGCGTGGGTGATGTAGTCGTACTCGCTTCTCCTCCTCGCGATCCGATCCGATCTAACACCGCAAGTGGCGATGCCTCCGAGAGATGCACACGTGCGACATCTCGACGTATCCACCTTCCTCGGTCCAGCAAGTATGGTGGAGAGACGGATTGGATCTACAACGCGACAGCGCGGTGCAAGTGGTGGAGAGTTTTTGCAGCAGGGCTTCGCCTACGTGCAGTCGGGAGGGAGAGAGAGAGGAGGGCAGCAGGGCGGCTAGGGTTGTGGAGGAGGTGTAGGGGGAGGGTGCGCCCCAGACCTCTATATATAGAGGTGTGGGCGCTAGCCCTAGCCCCTCCCCCAAGCCCTAGGCCGGCGGCCAAGGAGGGAGGAGTGGGGGGGGGGGGGGGGCAAGTCCCCCCTTCTAGAAGCTTTCCTAGGGTTTAGCCCTAGGTTGGCCGGCTGGGCCCTATGGGGCCTTGTGCCCCTGGCCCAATGCGGCCAGGGCACTCCCTCATAGGCCCATGCCCCCTCCCGGCAGGTGGGGCCACGTTGGTCCCCCTCCGGAAGGTTCTAGAAGCTTCCGGTACAATACTGATTAACCCGAAACAATTCCGAACTCCAAAAACTGCATTGCCTTATATGAATCTTATTCTCTGGACCATTCCGGAACCTCTCGTGATGTTCCAGATCCCATCCGAGACTCCAAAAAAAAACTCATAAACCAATTATCCAATCTATCCTAGCGTCGAGACACGTTAAGTGTGTGACCCTTCGGGTTCGAGAATATGAAGACATGATCTTCTATCAATAATCAACAATGGGTCCGAAACCCATATTGACTCCCACATTCATCGATGATCATATCGGATGAACCATGATGCCAGGATTCAATCAATCCCATATATATTCCCTTCGTCTCATGATATTTTACTTGCTCGAGATTTGATCGCTTGCATCGGCCATACCTAGTTCAATCTCGTTCACAGCAAGTACTTTACTCGTTCCATAATCCGATATCACCTTGTGATTAACTCCTTAACCACATGCTTGCAAGTGGTGTTGATATCGATTACCGAGTGGGCCCGAAGTATATATCTCCGACTTGGGAGGGGAAAATCCCATCTCGATACATACAACCCAACAGGTACTTTCCGATCACCTGAGAGACACCTTTATGATCACCCTTTCATAGGATGACGTTTGATGACCTCAAAGCTTTCTTCCGATACCAGGGAGTTGTATTATCTCATGGTCTAAGGAATACAATATTTGACATAAGAAAAGCTTCGCAAAGATGAACATGATGACACGATATAATTGTTCAAGCTTAGTTTGTCCATCCATCATATCATTCTCCCAATGATATGATCTCATTATTAATCGACAACTCATGTCTATGGTTAGGAAACCTTAACCATCATTAATCAATGAGCTAGTCCATAGAGGCATACTAGGGACACGGTGTTGTTCACAAACCACACAAGTATTAAAGTTTCCGCTTAATACAATTCTAGCATGGAATATAAACTTTATCATGAACAAGAATTATAATAATAACATCTTTATTATTGCCTCTAGGGCATAATTCCAACAGTCTCCCACTTGCACTAGAGTCAATAATATAGTTTACATTTGGCAACAATCTCACACCCATGGCACTGAGGTGCTGATCATGTTTTACACGTGGAAGAGGTTTAGTCAATGGATCTACGACATTCAGATCTGTATGTACTTTGCTAATCTTCAGAACTCCATCTGCTATATAATCTCGGATTATATGAAACTTGCGGTTGATATGCTTGGTCTTTGGATGATATCTTGGTTCCTTAGCGAGTGCTATGGCGCCAGTGTTGTCACACAATATCTCCAGTGGGTCCAATGCACTTGGAACCATGCCAAGCTCAGTGATGAAGTTCCTGATCCAAACTCCTTCACTTGACGCTTCTGCAGCAGCCATGCATTCCGCTTCTACTATAGATCCCGCGATCACGCTTTGCTTGTAGCTTCTCCAGATCACAGCTCCTCCATTCAAAATATAAACGTATCCTGTTTGAGATTTAGAATCATCCTTGTCGGTGTCGAAACTTGCGTCGACGTAACCCTTTACGACAAGTTGTTCATCACCTCCATAGACTAAGAACATTTCTTTAGTCCTATTTAGGTACTTTAGGATGTTCTTCACGGCTGTCCAGTGTTCCACTCCTGGATCACTTTGATATCTTCTTGTCAAACTAAGAGCATTGGACACATCCGGTCTAGTACACAGCATGGCATACATGATAGAACCTATGGCCAAGGCATAAGGCACTTTGCTCATAGCTTCTCTATCATTTACCGTAGCTGGACACTGAGCCTTGCTCAATATCTTACCTGACAACATAGGCACTGAACCTTTCTTTGCCTTATCCATTCTGAACCTTTTCAGAACTTTGTCTAGGTATGTACTCTGGCTTAAAGCTATCAGGCGTCTTTGTCTATCTCTATAGATTTTGATGCCCAATATATAAGCAGCTTCACCTAGGTCTTTCATTGAAAAACACTTGTTTAAATAAGTCTTCACATCGTTAAGCATGTTAATGTCATTTCCAATAATCAATATGTCATCCACATATAGTACCAGAAATGTCACCGAGCTCCCACTCACTTTCTTGTAGATACAAGCTTCGTAGCAATTTGGAACAAATCCAAAGCTCTTGATCACTTGATCAAAACGAAGGTTCCAACTCCGAGATGCTTGCTTTAGTCCATAAATGGAACGCTGAAGTTTGCATACTTTATCAGCATCCTTAGGATCGACAAAACCTTCGGGTTGCATCATATACAACTCTTCATCAATGTTGCCATTGAGGAACGCAGTCTTGACATCCATCTGCCATATTTCATAATCATGAAATGCAGCAATTGCTAATAAAATCCGAATGGACTTAAACATCGCTACGGGAGAGAAAGTCTCATCGTAGTCAACATCTTGAACTTGTCGAAAACCTTTCGCGACAAGCCGTGCTTTATAGACGGTAACATTACCATCCGCGTCCGTTTTCTTCTTGAAGATCCATTTGCACTCAACGGCCTTTCGGTCGCTAGGAGGGTCCACCAAAGTCCATACTTGGTTTTCGCTCATGGATCCCAATTCGGATTTCATGGCTTCTAGCCATTTCTAGTCCGGGCTCATCATCGCTTCCTCATAGTTCGTAGGTTCACCGTCTTCTACCAACAAGACAACAAGACAGGTTGCCATACCACTCAGAGGGGCACGCGACCTTGTCGACTGCGACGCTCAAGATAACATCGTCCGAAGCTTCATGATCCTTGTCATTAGCTTCCTCTATTGTTGGTGCAGGCGGCACTGGAACAATTTCAGGTGCTGCGCTACTTTCCAATTCAAGAGAAGGTTCAATAACCTCGTCTAGCTCTACTTTCCTCCCACTCACTTCTTTCGAGAGAAACTCCTTCTCAAGAAAGGAACCGTTCTTTGCGAGAAACACTTTGCCTTCGGTTCTGTGATAGAAGGTATACCCAATAGTTTCCTTAGGGTATCCTATGAAGACGCATTTCTCCGCTTTGGGTTCGAGCTTGTCCGGCATCAACTTCTTGACGTAGGCTTCGCATCCCCAAACTTTAAGAAACGACAACTTAGGTTTAGCACCAAACCACAGTTCATACGGTGTCGTCTCAACGGATTTAGATGGTTCCCTATTTGAAGTGAATGCAGCGGTTTCTAATGCATAACCCCAAAATGATAACGGCAAATCGGTAAGAGACATCATCGATCGGACTATATCTAATAGAGTTCGATTCCGGCGTTCAGACACACCATTGCGCTGTGGTGTTCCGTGTGGCGTGAGTTGCGAAACGATTCCGCTTGCTTTAAGATGCGTGAGAAAATCATAACTCAAATATTCACCTCCACGATCGGATCGTAGAAACTTAATCTTTCTGTTACGATGGTTCTCCACTTCATTCTGAAATTCCTTGAACTTTTCAAATGTTTCAGATTTATGTTTCATTAAATAGATATACCCATATCTACTTAAGTCATCGGTAAAAGTGAGAAAATAGCGATATCCACCGCGCGTCGAAACACTCATCGGTCCGCATACATCGGTATGTATGATTTCCAACAAGTCCGCTGTTCGCCCATCATACGGAGAACGGGTTTTGATCATCTTGCCCATGAGGCATGGTTCGCATGTGTCAAATGATTCAAAATCAAGAGACTCCAAAAGTCCATCAGAATGGAGTTTCTTCATGCGTTTTACACCAATATGACCTAGACGACAGTGCCACAAATAAGTAGTATTATCACTATCTACTTTGCATCTCTTAGCCTCAATGTTATGGATGTGTGTTTCATCCCTTTCGAGATTCAGAAGAAATAAACCATTCACAGCAGGTGCATGACCATAAGAGATGTTACTCATATAAATAGAACAACCATTATTCTCCGATTTAAATGAATAACCTTCTTGCAATAAACACGATCCAGAAATAATGTTCATGCTCAACGCAGGCACATGATAACACTTATTAAGGTTTAAAACTAATCCCGAAGGTAAAACTAAGGAGAGAGTGCCGACGGCCATCACATCAACTCTTGATCCGTTGCCAACGCGCATTGTCACCTCATCCCTCGCAAGCCGCCGTCTATTCCGTAGCTCCTGTTTCGAGTTACAAATATTATCAACTGAACCAATATCAAATACCCAGGCACTACAACGAGGGCTAGTAAGGAAAACATCAATAACATGTATATCAAATATACCTTTGATGGTGCCAGCCTTCTTGTCCGCTAAGTACTTTGACATTATGCCCAAAGGACCCTTGTCCTTGCAATAGAAGCACTCAGTGTCCGGCTTGGGTCCAGACTTGAGCTTCTTCTCAGCAGGGGCAACGCTCTTGCCGCCGCCTTTCTTGAAGGGCTTCTTTGCACCCTTACCTTTCTTGAAGGTGGGGGGCTTGTTGACCATCAACACATGATTATCCTTTTTGATGTCCACCTCCGCAGCCTCCAGCTTTGCGAAGAGCTCGGTGATCGTATCAGTGGAACCAATCTGATTGTGAGTCACTACAAAACTTTTGTAGCTGGGAGGGAGTGATTGCAACCTGTCAATCTTGAGCTCCTCCGAATCTTGCGTCCAGCTTGCTCAAGGCGTTGAGTGTAGCCCGACATCTTTATGGTGTGCTCACTAACGAACTCCCTTCCTCCATCTTGCGCTTAAAGAATTTCTCAGAGATCTCATATCTCTCGAACGGCCTGAGTCCAAACATAGTTTTCAGCTCCTCAAGAATCTCAAAGGGCCCGGGATAGTCTTCAAAACGATTTTGAAGGTCCGATTCCATAGCAAACAACATGGTGCTCTTAATCACACCATAATCATCTTTGCGCGACTGATAGACAACTTCCTCATCAGCCGGCGCATCTACAGCAGGAGCGTCACCTAGCGCATTCTCAAGGACATAGTCCTTTTGACCGCCAGAGAGAATGATTCTCGGATTGCGGAACCAGTTGGTGAAGTTAGACCCATTGTTTCTAAGCTTTTCTTTCTCAGCAAAAACATTGAAGTTGAAGTTGAACTTAGCCATTTGATATACAATATTTGCAAGTACAAATTATACTATGTTCATGATAACTAGTTCAACTTTTAATCAAATTACTAGATGAACTCCCACTAAATTCAACATCCCTCAAGTTGTTTAGTGAACACGATCCAAATTCACCACACCTAATCC
This sequence comes from Avena insularis, assembly GCA_023614405.1. Lineage (NCBI taxonomy): Eukaryota > Viridiplantae > Streptophyta > Magnoliopsida > Poales > Poaceae > Avena > Avena insularis. Next base: position 36,951,668 of record CM042691.1, on the reverse strand, counting down.
GATCTTCACGAGAAGAGATGTGGCTTCAATGGTGGACAACGAAGTGTCGATCATATCATTCATATGACTCATGCTTAACCTTTCGGTTCATGTGTTCCGAGGCCATGTCTGTACATGCTAGGCTCGTCAAGTCAAACCCAAGTATTTCCGCGTGTGCAAAAACTGGCTTGCACCCGTTGTATGTGAACGTAGAGTCTATAGCACCCGATCATCACGTGATGCTTGGACACGACGAACTTTCGCAATGGTGCATACATGGGGAGACCACAGTTTTATCTTGATCTTTAAGTGAGGAATCATCTTATAATGCTACCGTCGCGATCTAAGCATAATAAGATACATAAAAGGATAAACATCACATGCATATAACTTTATGTGACATGGTATAGCCAATCTTCACGCAATGATCTCCATCTTGTGCGTGCCGGCATGATCTCCATCACCCCACCATGATTTCCTCCACCACGAATAGCAACTACAACTATTGCTAACTACTTAGCGATGAAGTGAAACTATTACTTGGCGTATAAGAAGTTGACACACAGGTCATACACAATTATAAAGACAACCATATATTCTCTGCCGTTGTGTACTCATCGACATGCAAGTCGTGAAACATTACAAAACATGATCATTGCATACAACATACACATCACATCTTGGGCCATACCATATCACAGAAAACACTCCTAGCAAAAACAAGTTAGACGCCTCTACTTTGTTGTTGCATGTTTTACGTGGCTTATGGGAGTAGCAAGCTAAGAACAATTTTTACCTACGGAAATCCACAACGGTGATATTATGGTTGCCAAACTCCGGTGTAAATCCCATGACAACTATAGTGAAAGAAACTGGCATCCACCAGCCGCATGTGTGGAACAAGCCACACGTCAAGTGCGGATCCAGTCTCGCGAACGACGTCGCGTAAGGTTGGCCTGGACCGCTTCAATATCACTATCCCGCGTCATAAGAAGAACACAAACAAGAGGCTTGCAACAGAAAACATCAACGCCCGCAACAACCATGTTGCGTTCTACTCGTGAAACACATCTACGCATAGATCTAGCTCTGATACCACTGAAGGGTTTCGCAGCATAGTAAATCAAAAAAAATTCTATGGATGCGAACGGGAAAGCCAGGATCTAATCTAGGAGATGCAATAAACGAGGGGGATTAGATGAGATCTTCATATCCTTGAAGATTCGCACAGCGGAACGTTCGTCGGAACGTGGGTGATGTAGTCGTACTCGCTTCTCCTCCTCGCGATCCGATCCGATCTAACACCGCAAGTGGCGATGCCTCCGAGAGATGCACACGTCCGGCACCTCGACGTCTCCTCCTTCCTCTGTCCAGCAAGTATGGTGGAGAGACGGATTGGATCTACAACGCGACGGCGCGGTGCAAGTGGTGGAGAGTTTCTGCAGCAGGGCTTCGCCCACGTGCAGTCGGGAGGGAGAGAGAGAGGAGGGCAGCAGGGCGGCTAGGGTTGTGGAGGAGGTGTAGGGGGAGGGTGCGCCCCAGCCCTCTATATATAGAGGGGTGGGCGCCAGCCCTAGCCCCTCCCCCAAGCCCTAGGCCGGCGGCCAAGGAGGGAGGAGTGGGGGCAAGTTCCCCCCTTCTAGAAGCTTTCCTAGGGTTTAGCCCTAGGTTGGCCGGCTGGGCCCTATGGGGCCTTGTGCTCCTGGCCCAATGTGGCCAGGGCACTCCCTCATAGGCCCATGCCCCCTCCCAGCAGGTGGGGCCACGTTGGTACCCCTCCGGAAGGTTCTAGAAGCTTCCGGTACAATACCGATTAACCCGAAACAATTCCGAACTCCAAAAACTGCATTGCCTTATATGAATCTTATTCTCCGGACCATTCCGGAACCTCTCGTGATGTCCCGGATCCCATTCGAGACTCCGAACAAAAACTCATAAACCAATTATCCAATCTATCCTAGCGTCGAGACACGTTAAGTGTGTGACCCTTCGGGTTCGAGAATATGCAGACATGATCTTCTATCAATAATCAACAGCGGGGTATGGAAACCCATATTGACTCACACACATTCATAGATGATCATATCGGATGAACCATGATGCCAGGATTCAATCAATCCCATATATATATTCCCTTCGTCTCGCGATATTTTACTTGCCCAAGATTTGATCGTCGGTACCGTCATACCTAGTTCAATCTCGTTCACATCAAGTACTTTACTCGTTCCGTAATCCGATATCACCTTGTGATTAACTCCTTAACCACATGCTTGCAAGCGGTGTTGATATCGATTACCGAGTGGGCCCGAAGTATATCTCTCCGACTTGGGAGGGACAAATCCCATCTCGATACATAAACCCAACAGGTACTTTCCGATCACCTGAGAGACAGCTTTATGATCACCCTTTCATAGGATGATGTTTGATGACCTCAAAGCTTTCTTCCGATACCAGGGAGTTGTATTATCTCATGGTCTAAGGAATACAATATTTGACATAAGAAAAGCTTCGCAAAGATGAACACGATTGAAAGGATACGGATGTCGCCTAGAGGGGGGGGGGTGAATAGGCGATTAAAACTTTTCCTAGAGTGGCTCAACAAAGGCGGAATAAAACTAGTGTTTACTTTGTTAAGCACAACCTAGAACAACTAAGGTTCACCTATGTTCACCAACAGCTTATGGTAAGCAATACAAGCAACAAAGTGATAGCAAGATATATATTACTTCAAGCACGAAGGCTATCACAATGTAAAGTGCATAAGTAAGGAGCTCGGGTATAGAGATAACCAAGGCACGCGGGGACACCGATATTTTACTGAGTTCCTCCCAATATGGAGTACGTCTCGTTTGGAGAGGGGGTGGTATCAAACCACCAATGCCACAAAAGGCCTCCCTTATTCTCCGGTGAATCTCACCCCAATGGGATCGATCCACGCTTCCACTATCGGTGCACTTGTCGGTGGCAACCGGAACCTCTCACAAGGTTGGGGCACAACTCCACAACTTAATTGGAGGCTCCCAACAAACGCCACAAAAGGCCTCAACAAATGCCACCAAGGCTACAATGCCACCAAGGCCACAAAACCGTCTAGGGTTCCAAGAACCCAAGAGGGACAAGCTCCAATGAGCAATTCAAACCAAATCCTCCGAGGAGAACTCAAACCGATGCAACAAATGCAAATGGCAAGAACACCACAAAGATGCTCAAATCCCTCACTCTCAAGTTACAACAAAGCTACTAAAGCTATTGGGGGAACAAGAGAGGAGGAATCAAAGAGAGACACAAAATCCCCCAAAATCTAGATCCCCAAAGATACACTCACAAAGAGATGTTTTGGTTTGGTCAAAACGTAGATCTAGATCTCCTCCAACTACCCCTCAAATATATGCAAGAATCAATGGAGGGGTGAGTAGAAATCAAGCTTAAGGAGTAAGGCAAATAGGGGCAAAGCTTTAGATCCAAAGAGGAGGAAGAAGTACCCCTAAAAGGCAAAGGGGCAAAGCTATTTATAGGGCTGGGCAAAATATGGTCGTTGGAGCCTTAATGTAGCGGTAGTACCGGAAGTTCAAGCGGTACTACCGGAGAACTCCGGTACTACCGGACCAGGTACCGGACTTGGTACCGGAAGACCAATATTCAAACTTCATAAGCCCTGGCCATAGCGGTAGTACCATTGATGCTACCGTAAAGCGGTAGTACCGTAAATGGCAACCGGTACTACCGGACGTGAAGTGGAATCAACAGTTTAGACGAAAAAAGTCTCTGTCACGCCAGGTAGTAAAATGCGGTACTACCGCATTTTACTACCTAGGCATGTAAGGTTTTGCCAACGCTCAACGATCTCGCCTGCGTACTAAAGTGCGGTACTACCGCATTTTAGTACCGGAGCAGGCATAAGATTTTGACAAGTGGTTAAAAAGGTACTGTCGCGCTAGGTACTAAAATGCGGTACTACCGCTTTTCAGTACCTAGCCCGGCAGAGGCTTTTTGACAGTTAGTCAAAACCTTCTGTCGCATCCGGTAGCAAACCGCTTTTTGGTACCGCACCAGGCAAATATTCAAACGGCAATAACTTTTGACTGGAAGCTCCGATTGACCCGATTCCAATTGCGTTGGATAGAGGACGACAAGGGCTTCCCAATAACAAGTGGAAATATTGGTTATCACAAAGTGAGAAAGTATCAAGTAGAATAATGTGGGATGCCTCACTTGGTGGGAAACTGAAAAATCCCCAAGATCAAAATCGCAACAGGATACAAACGGAAGATCCGATTTTGATGAACAAGAGATTGTTATGGAGATTACCACAAGCTCTAAATCCTCACATGGATAAGACCAAATAACAACCAAATACGATGATGCAAGTATGCAAAGGTTTGAGCTCTCTCCGAACGATGTGACCAAATTACTCATTCGAGAGCCCCTCTTGATAGTACGGTTATCTATCCTAAACCCGGTCTCACACACACAACATGAGACCGGCAAAAGGGAAAACCTATCAAGATTATACCTTTGCCTTGAGCATTCCACTTGAGCTCGATGTAGACGATCTTGACCTTCTCAAGATGGAACGCCTTTCTTAATTCCTCATCATCGACCTCACATATTGAGCTTGCCCAACATATCTTCTTTGCATTTCATCAACCTTGAAGCCAACACATGCTTCAAGTGATGCCAATGGAAAAATCCTACAAGTATAACTTAATACACACATTAGTCCATGAAGATTGTCATTAATTACCAAAACCACACATGGGGGCCCAACATGTTCTTTCAACGATGACACGATCTAATTGCTCTGCTTAGTTTGGGTCTGTCCATCATATCATTCTCCCAATGATATGATCTCATTATTAATCGATAACTCATTTCTATGGTTAGGAAACCTTAACCATCATTAATCAATGAGCTAGTCCATAGAGGCATACTAGGGACACGGTGTTGTTCACAAACCACACAAGTATTAAAGTTTCCGCTTAATACAATTCTAGCATGGAATATAAACTTTATCATGAACAAGAATTATAATAATAACATATTTATTATTGCCTCTAGGGCATAATTCCAACAATGATGTGGTAGAAGAAGGATGTCATTTCTAAGGTGAGAACCTGCATTAGGATGTAGCTCAGAGAAAGGAAAGATATTTTCATCAAATACTACATCTCGTGAAATATAGACATGACCAGTTGATACATCTAGGCACTTGACGCTTTTATGACAGGGACTATAGCCTAGAAATACACATATGGTGGAGAGGAAAGACAATTTTATTTTGTTATAGGGGTGGAGATTGGGCCAACAAGCACAACCAAAGACTCTAAGAGATTCATAGTTTGGTGTTGTATGAGGAAGATGTTCAACATGAGTGTCATGGTTTATTACCTTGCTAGGTAGAAGATTTATGAGAAAAGTAGCGGCGAGGAATGCTTCATCCCAGAGCTTCAGAGGCATTGATGCATTTGCAAGTAAAGAAAGACCCACTTCGACAATATGGCGATGTTTTCTTTCAGCGGAGCCATTTTGCTGATGAGCATGTGGACAATAAACATGGTGAGTAATGCGAATCTTTTAAAAGAAATTGTTTAACTTTTCATATTTACCTCCCCAATCAGTTTGCATAGTAATTATTTTCCTAGCAAATTTTCTTTCACCTCAAGTTGTTGGAAATTGAGAAACACTTGATAGACATCAGAACGCCTTTTGAGCAAATAAATCCAAGTAAACTTGCTAAAATCATCAATGAAGCTTACATAATATGAAAGTTTACCAGTAGACACAGGTGCTGGACCCTATACATCAGAGAACACTTGTTCCAAAAGAACAGTGGAAACACTAGTAGAGACATGATATGGCAGTTGATGGCTCTTGGCTAGTTGACAAAAGTAAAAAATGTAGGGGTTTATTTCAGGAGAATAAGAAATACTATTTTTTGTAAGTATTGTTGAACCATAAAAGATGAAGGATGTCCTAAACAGCGATGCCACGTAGAGGATGATGGATTTATGGTGACGAGAGCTTGCTTGTGTGACCCAATAGATGAAGGTACAAGTGGATAAAGGCCACCATGACATGGTCCCTTAAACAGAATCCTCATTGTTGCCTGATCCTTAATCAAAAAGAAGTGTGAGTGAAACTCAAGAAAGACATCATTATCAAGGGTAAGTTTATGAACTCAAAGAAGGTTCTTGGAAGAACTTGAAACATGGAGAACATTGTTGGGGTGTAAATAATTATGTGGGGTGCATAATGTTGAATGACCAATATGAATTATTTGCATACCGTTGCTGTTGGCCGTGTGGACGCGATCACGCCCGTTGTACTTGTCATGCGTGTGAAGTTTGCTCAGTTCTGATGTTACATGGTGAGTGGCACCTGAATCAGGATACCAGTTGGTGTCTACGTCGTAGGATGCAACATGGGCACCCTTTTCGTCGCCATCGTCATCGGAATCATGACGGTCTTGATAGAGCCACCAGCAGGTACTGGCAGGATGACCGTGGATCTTGCAGATTTGGTAGGTGACGTTGATGTAGGGTGTAGGGGCACGACCACGGCGGCTCCCCCCCATCATCATGACACCCTCCTCCATCATCACGACGGCGATTACCGTCATAGCGGCGGCGCCCTCCATCTTCGCGGTGGTTGTCGTGGCCAGCATCATCACAACGCCAGTCACACCGGTAGTCGCGGTTGTTGTCGCATCCTTGATCATCACAGCGGCGCCAGCGCCCTCCATCATCACGGCGATCCCCGCCCCCACGCTCAGGGCGAGTGGGAGAGCGCCCACGGTCACCACGTGGGCGGGAGTCGGGGCTGGCGTCGCGATACGGCCGGGTGGCTGCGGTGACCCATCATACCACTGCATGATGTAGTACACTATAGTCGTTGATATAACACCAATGAAACACCGTTCACTAGTATTACATCCCTCAGAGTAGTACAACAGAAACACAGCAGGTCCAAGACATGACTATAGGTTACAACTCAACTCTTTACACAAGATCCAGAGAACACTCTAGGTTAAAGAGAGAGTAAGAATCTTCTTACAAAGAAGAATCAGAAATAAACAACTCCAAAATTATAATTCTATTAAGACTAATATCTTAACTAATGGTCTGGCATTGCTGCTATTGCAATACACAACAGAAACAGGTTCTATGGTTAGAGATTCTATTCTTATCTAATCAACAACTTCGTCTTCACTTGAGCTGATGTATATGTTGACTTTCTTGACTTCATTAAAGAGCTTTAGCCTTTGATGATGATTCCTGGAGCATGGCTTGATGTAGTCATCGTCTGTACTGGCTTTAGAACCTAGTAAGGGTTAAGAAGATACTTTGAGTACGAGCGTACTCAGCAAGTCCACTAGAAAAGAAGTGTTTGATGCACTATATCTACAGCCACAGACCATAGGTCGTAGGCAATGCAAGTTTTCATAAACATTTCTTCAAAGGTTGCTTTTATTCTAAAAAGCTATGTCTGTCAGCCTTCACGGGTTTACTAGAACTTTCATGGAGTTCCTTTCCCGCCGCGTCTGCAGCTCCTTCCCGGAACAGGGAGTAACAAGTTACAGTTCTTACACTCTGCAGAGGTGCGTTACTTTACCCATGAGAGATCTTAGCTTTGTTGCACATCCGGGCCGCGAACCCATTCACACTTCCTTGGTGTGAGGCCCAGACTAAGACCCAAGCCAATCACTGCCTTCTCCGCGACCCCGCATGTCTCTTTGGTGCACACCAGCCCACCTATTGAATTACGGCAATGGCAGTACATACCGTTCAGATGCCGGAACTATCGTGTGACGTTGAGGTATCCCACCCATATGCTGCATATCCTCTACGAATTACCATAAATAATATGCATGCTATGAGTGATAACAGCCACGACCCGCACCTCCAGCTCCATGCAAGAGGGAAAAGATACAGCTGACTTCTCCGTCCCATTCCAAATCTCATGGTCAACGCATAATATACGGCGCAAGAATCACTGGCGACATTGGTTGTTAAGTCCTAGATAATATGTTCCTTTACCATCGAAACTCTTATAGTAGGTTATTACCTCATGGTAAATAACCTATAATCATATTATTATCAAAATAGTGTTTTCCGACCTTTTTCAAATGCAGGTGATGACAACACTGGATTTGTAAAATACTTTACAGAAAATATTCAAAGGACATGAGCAAGTGTGAACTTGCCTTTTGTGATTGCAAGATTATGCACTCACGGTCTTCGAGATAATATAAAATCCAATAGCTGAAATCTGCATCATTGATCCGGTAAGGACTAATGTTTAAAGAAGCAAGATGCTTTTATGCATAAGTAATGTAATGCAAGTTGATAAACGCGAATCGCGAGAATAACGGTGTTCTAGGGTTTGGATACTGGAAATGGCTTCTTTGGAATGTGTTGCCCTTTTGGATTAAGTTTCACACATGTGCTTCTTATTAAGGCTTGTGAGTGTGTGGAAAACAACATGTATTTATACAACAATAAAATACACACATATGGAATGCTACATAAGGTTTCTTACATCTTAATCATTTATCTTCAAGTTTTACTTCACAAGTAATGTCACTTATAAAGAATTTAAGTATTAACAACCTTATTATACAAGTAAAGTATAAAGTAAAGTGTTTACTATTAATTGTCATATGTTGATTGAAGTGGCAAGACGAATATCTTTTGAAGAAAATCTCACTCAACTAAGCAGAATCATTTAAGCTTTTAAGTTAACCTTATGAGGTGTTCTTTCTAGTTATAGTCTTTAAGTCAAAAAGAATTGCCTTTACTGGAATAATGAAATTAGTAGTATTTGAGACTTATCTATCTTGGTTTTTAACTGGGTTGGTTTGGTATTAAGCTACTTTATAACTTAATTATAGCAGACCAAAGTTAACTCTAAAACATATAATACAGTCTTTAGTATTATATTTAAAGTTTGGTAGACTAAAGTTAATTTTAAAACATAGATGAAATTTAGGTGTAATGCTTGTTATACTTATGTCTTGTTCACCTTATAATGTTTCTTTAAAGTTACTTAAGAATGGTATTATTTTGATTTGGTAGTGGTTTCTTTACATTATAAATATATGAAGGGGTTTATTTCCTTATAAGGGTGTGGTTGATGTTTGTGAATAAGTAAAAAATATTATTTATTACTTATGAACTCACTTATAGTGTTTTGATTTGTTTATAATCTTGTGGTTAATATAAAGAATGGTTTTTATCTTATTACAATTATTCTTGGAGATTTTATATTAGATAAGGATCCTTCTATAAAATAATCTACATTAATGGTTGAGAGTTAATTTAATAAAATTGTATTTAAATTGTGTTAATTCATTTTGAATGCACACTACTAATATTTAATACTAATACTATTTATTAGACTCAATTAACTAATTTTTAGAATTATTAACAAATTTTATTTACCTTTATATGAATTATTAATTAAGGAAATAGGTTTAAATTCAAGTTACAAAAATGTTAAACTTTTTATTTAACTCAAAAGTGTAATATCACATTTTTAACATGTAGTTATTATTTTTGTGATCATTTTGGTATATTACATTTATTTTTGTGATTTATAAATAATAAGATATGATTTTAATAAGGTTTATTACTATGTAAATGCTTAATAAATATTTAATTAAGAGGAATAATAATGCATGATTATAGTTTTAAACTCTAATTCTTATTTTTCTAAGATTTTTAGTATTTTATTTATATTTTTAACATTTACCATTATTAAAATATTACTTATCAAAATTTTATTACTTATAAAACCTTTATTAAATAATATTTATTTAAATAATTAACATAATAATCTTTGATAATAGTTTTAAGTTGTAGATTTTATTTTTCCAAACATTTTCATATATTATAAATATTTTTCTAATTTATAAAACAAGAGATATTAATTAAACAAGATTTAATCATTTTATTACAATATTTATATTTGAATTAATATTGTTTTGTCTATTTATTAAACAGAGAAAATCTTTTTGTACCAAGACAGAACCTACCCAAGATCACTGACCAGTGGGGTCGAGTACACCTCAGCTGCCACATAGGCACAAACCAAGTCAAATGTGTTGACTGGGCTGAGGGTGACATCAGCATGCTGTTATGCTGACCTCATCCACGGATGATCCTCTCAGATCAATCAACGATCGGTTGATTGAGTGCACGCGCGCGGCCAAGACTAGGCTTGCTATAAAGAGGGCATCGCGGTGGACCTTATAGTGACGGCGTCGCTCGATTTAGGTCGCTGGAGCAATGGTGGCAACAGTGGCTAACGGCGACGACAGCAGATGCTCATTAGTGAAACGAATTGGGATGAGAGCAAGCAAATTAAACGGTGTCCGAGCATCGCAAGCTCACCATGATTGCAGCGAAGTGGTTGATGAGGATAGGCACGGTCGGAGGTGAGCTATTCGACAGGATTTCCGACGAACCACGACGGAGGGAAACGGCAAATTCGATCGTCTCCGAGCTCCCCTTGATGTTGCGTTCTTCACAGAGGATCTATGCTCGCTGGCGCTCCTCCTCGACCACACCACGGCCTCCGGGGTGAACCTTGATGACGACGGTGGTAGCTAGGGTTTCGGGTCAGAGAGGAAATTGAGAGGAGGAAAGGGAATTAAGGTTCTTCGGCGGCGGCTCTGGGATTAAATAGACGACGTAGAGCGGCAAGACATCTTATGCCTTGGCCAGATCGCAGCCATGAACGGCGACGACGTGCGGCGGCAGCTTATGCTTGGCGTTGTCTTCTGTCGGGAGGAAGAAGAAAGGGAAAAGAAACGAAGGGGTATGCGGGCCGGTCGTGGGCTAGCTTGGGCCAGGTGGGCTGTACTTGGCTGCTCGTGAGCGATGGATAAGGTAGTGAGGATGTGGGCCGTGGGCCAAATTAGTTTCTTCTGTTTTTTCCTGATTCTATCCCTTTTCTGTTTTTTGTTTGTATTTTATTTTCAGATTTTTATATTACTCAATTGTTTGAATATTTCCCATAGAAAATTATCAGCTAATTAATTGCAGCAACAATAAAGTTTTTAAGAATCAATTTGTGAACCTTTATTGTGTATTGTGATATTTTATTTATATATTTTTGTATATATTCTTTTCTATACCATTGTTTTCACTTTTATTTGGAGTAATTAAGTTTTAAAATGTTTAATAATATTCATAGGGTTCATTTATATGTATTTAATCACATAGTATAAGATAGGATGATTTATAATATTGGATCCCCACTTATTCCATGCTCATATGGGATGAGTGGTTAGAGAAATGAATTCAAGACTTTGTCTTATGATTATAGATAGAATATTTATGAGATGTTGATGAGAACACTTATTAATAAGTTTAGAGTTCTGAATTGTAATTACTCACCCTAGGGTTTAAGGTACTTACTATACTTATTTTCTTTTGTTTATGTGAATAAAGATTAATGGTTAATCATATTGTCTTTATGTTTGAGATCAGAATGATGTTATCTGGAATGTCTCATGAAAAGGATTTGATAAAATTAACTCCTAAGCACAGATGATTATGATAACTAGAAATGATAAAGATGTGCTTAAGTGTTTTGATATAGGAAATTATTCCTATAAAGCATTGTGGAACAATATAATAGATCAACCATAGAAAGTGGATATTAGATTTAGGGTTTAGTGCTTAACAAGGATTCCTATATTCTCTACTTCATAATTCTGGACTTCTGATTAAGGAATTCCTTTCTTAGATATATTACTTCTCTATGTCCATCATCATGTACTAACATGATGAGCTTTGCTTTATAGGATATTCTTATCCACCTTTTATTCTTCTAAATCCATTGGTAAATCCAATGAGCTTATCATTAAAGCCTTTCCTAATCATTTAGATCTATACTGGGCTATATCAACTACTCTATTGCTGATAACCTCCAATCCAACAAGAGGTTACTTCTAACTCCATCCATACTCTTCCTTAATCATCCATTATTAATACTACTTCAGTAGATGCATATATCAAATTCTACTCTCCTTAAGTGTTTAGTATTTCCCAAGAGGAAGATACTACTTTTCTAATCCAATGTTACTCTAACCTCATTTAAATCATACTATCTTGTCTCTACTTGACTCCAATATCTAACATTCCAACCTCACATTATATTAATGTGACTTGTAATGACTAATCTATAATAACATATCTAAACTAGGGTTTAATCATGTTCTACCCACCAATGTCCTTATACATGATATAAGCATTAAATCTTGGTGAATAAGACATGATCATTATAATCCTTTGATCATTTATGGCTTAGGTTTCTAGTTGGCTAAACAAGGCTTCCATCCATACAACATTACAGTTGTATTCTAATTATCTTTTGTTTAGCTCTGTTGGATTAAGAGATATAATTCATTAACTATACCTACTTGATCCAATAGGACTACTCCTGGTAACTATCTTCAGAATTCATCCTTGTAATTTTCTTTTTTACCATATTGATTTGATTTCCTCCAATCACTCCCATCATATAGATGATATCTAAAACTAGCATTACCAACTATCTCTTCTTACTTCTTTCTCTAAAGGTTTTAGAGTGGATGCTATGATAAGTACAAGAATTGATAGGTCAAGAATTGATAGGTTAAGAATTAGTGAATCAATAGTTGATTACTCAATATTGATGAACAACAAATATAAGGATAGGATTCAATAGAGATGATAAAGATTGATTTGGAAAGAAAGATGTATGGTGAATGGTCTTGACTTTGGTTTCTTTCCTACTCAATCTCACTAGAGAGTTAAAGTTAGGTATTTCCATGATACTCATGGTATAAGTGGATGAGATTAAAATAGATCAAGATTTAATTGTTACATTCCTATTACTTAAGTTATGTTTATAACTTGGTATTCATGAGTGTGTAAAGAATATAAGGTTATGATTACTTTAAGGATCAAATATGAACCATTAAGTAATATAGTAGGGTTATCTTTCATTACATTTGATCTACCCTTAGATCAAATCTCTCTTACAAAAAATAAGGTTTTAGCAAAGGTCATATTGAAACTTATCGCAGTCAACTTGATGATCTACTTCCATTCCATCAAGTTAAGAGAAGCTTCAATTACTTTAACAAGTTTTTATTTAAAAGCGCGAAAATTATTCAGATTTTTTATGCAATGCACACATATGTGTTCAGCTTATTTCTAAGCTCTAATGCTGGGATGTTACAGTGGCTATGTTGGCGGAGGAGGTAAAGCCGGTGCCATGTCCTGTGTCGGAGAGCATATCGGTGCGAATATCATTAGCACATATTTGATCATAGAGGTCATCAAGAGTGGTACCGGGGTTGCCGTTGACAGAGGCGACGACGGAGTTGTAGCCGGCGTCAAGACCGTTGAGGATGTACCCAACCATCTCTGCCTTCATTAAAGTTTGTTCGCCGGCGGGGCGAAGTTGAGGCGAAGCCCTTCATCGTCGCAAAGAACTGTGCGGCGGTGAGCTCGTTCTTCTTGGTGTTGTTCAGCGCCCCGCGGAGATGGTTGATCTTCTTGCGGGAGTGGGAGGAGCACGTGGCGGTGATGACAGACCACACCGCTGTAGACGTCTCCAACCCCACAACATGAGGTATGATTTCTGGTGACAGCGAGTTTACGAGAAACCCGGGCATCGTCTGATCCCGCGAGAGGATTGCGATCTTATTTTTGTCGTCATCTTCAACCTCCAGGGTCTTTGCTGGAGCAGCGTCAGTGCCATCGAGCAAGCCGAGAGCTTGGGCGCCGCGCGGGGGGGGGGGGGGGGTAGACGAGAGTCATCCAGTAAAGGAAGTTAGCCCACGTCAGCTTCTAGGAGGGAGGGGATCCAAGGGAAGCAGAGAGCGTCGTCGACGATAAAGAGGAAGACGTCATGGCCACCAGGAGGGATCCGATCGTGATCTTGGTCGTTGTAGCGGCGGCGGCGGCAAAGATGCGCCGGCGGCGGAAGAGATTTTTTTCTTGGCTTCATGTGGATTGATTTTTGGCGGCTAGGTCATGGAAGAGGTAGCTCTGATACCATGTCGAGAGACTAACTTTGGGAGGAAACGACAGCTCCATTGGGAACTTTGGGTTAGTGTTAACAAAGCCTAGAACAGCCACAGGCGTGGGACATACAGAGGGAGGATTACAACCATCAAGATATAGAGATAGAAAAATAAAAGGCAACATAGTCATCCTAGAAAACCTCCTATCGTAAGTTTCCTAACAATCCTTCTACCGTAAGACGTGGAGTACTACTCCATCGGCAGGTTACATGCACATTACATGATACAAATATTTAGTCTAACAGGCTCGAGCATCAGTGAGTTAGAAGAAGATGACGATGAATATGACAGGTGGGCCGCATGTGTCAGCGGGAGTAGCTAATTATCTCGATTATTTTGGAGTTTTTTTATTTGACATGCCATGTCAGCGAAATTTCACCTCAAACAGATCCAGGATTCGAAATAGATCAGAATTAATAAGTTTGGAGTGTATTTTCAGGGATTTGGAGTTGGAGGGTTTAATTTAGCTTTTGCCTAAAATTCAAGGTTTGTTTTGGATTTTTTTCTGGGAAACTACATGATGGATCCCTTATTGACAGGATGAAATTTAAGAGACACCAGTTCTTTTCATTGACATGGAAGAGTGGAAGACAAGAGCTGCAAATGCTCAAGTACTACATTTGTAGGCATCCAGCAATCTGAATCATAATCCAATAGTTACATTGCAAGAGTGCAAGACATCCGTTCTAATAACGAAAAATCATCAAAGCCTATCGCACTATCAGCATTGGGCACCAGAGCAGTCTCAGCGCCTTACGTCAGAACTAAAGCGACCTGCGATCTGCTGCCGCCGCACCTTCTCTTGAAACCACGGTCCTGCTGCCTCTGATCGTCGCATCCCGTCCTCTTCCTTCCGTCCTGGCGTTCGCCGCGGTAGCCGTACGAAGCTTCCATGTTGGCCATGGCATCGACATGGTGCGGAACCATCGGGTAACCTCCACCGTAAGCGTAAGCGCGCGCTCCCACTGTGTCCGTCGTCTCCTGCTCCATTCTTGGATCATGCGCCGCGGCTGGAGCCGACGTCGACTCGCTTTCGTCGCTGTGTTCCGAGGAGGCGCCCTTCTTGGAAGTAGAAGCGTGGCTGTGTTGCGATTGCGAGGCCGCCGGACTCTGGGTCTCGGCGACGGCGGCGTTGCTGCCGACGGAGCTCCTCTGCTTCTCTCTTCCTCCACACGAAGCGCTGCTGCTGGCCCTGGCGGCGAGAATGTTGGAGATGGTGGTGCGCAGCGTCGGGTTGGGGATCAGGTCGCCGGCGCGCGCCTGCGCCCCGCACGCGCACTTGGAGTTGGCGGCGATGTGCGCTCTGATGCACCGGTCGCAGAAGCTGCTGAAGCAGCACCTGCTCGTCATCACCGCGTCGGCCATCACATTCTTGCAGATCCTGCAGTGGAGATCCGCCGGGACGCCGCCATCGTCGTCGGCCGGCGCTTGGGGAAGCACCGTCGTCCTGGCCTTTCCGAAGTCGAACCTTGGGTCGCTGTTGGTGGGGCAGTGCTGGATGAAGTGTCCCGGGACGCGGCACCTGTGGCACACGTACCCTGCCGCCGGCGCGCGCCCATGGTGGCACTTGAGTTCCGCGGCGTCGATCACCGTGCTGATAGCCTTGGCCTCGTCGTCGTGTTCCTCAGACCTCGAGGCAGCAGAATCGGACGAAGAAGAACCGCCGCCGTCTTGATTCGCTTTGGGGCGTTGAGTGGATGGCGACGCCACGATGGTACCGGCGGGAGGCCCGGCGGCGACCCGGCGCACGAGCACCGTGGAGTTGCGCAGGACCAAGGCGCTGTCGTCCGTGTACTCCTCGCCGGTCTGCGCGTCGGAGATCGCGATGCTCTCCCTGGGGCCCTGGCCGTGCGTCCTACCGTGGCCGTGGTGGCTTGTCCCCATGATCAGGCGCTTCAGCTCGCCGACGGAGACGGAAGGCGCCGCGACGGGCAGCGAGAACGTGTCGACGCAGCTCCTGTACCGGTAGTACACCGCCATCTCCTTCACGTCATTGCTTAGCAGCGGCGACCACGCGGCGAATGCCTGTTTCATCATGTCAACATGCGAAAGAGCAATCTCGCCTGGACGGCAAAAGCTCGCAGTCTAGAGGAAAACGATTGCAGAGAACCGGCGTGCACAGAAAATTGCTGCTGAACTCATTCCAGCTCCTATGTGTTCCACGTTGGACCATTCAAGAATTTTGTCAGATCATCGATAAATTTCAGACCAGTTTGAATATTCGAAATATAACCTAAAGTCAACCATGTAGGAGTATAATATACTCCCTCAATTTCACAATATAAGTCTTTCTAGCAAGTTAGAATATTTTTTTAAGAAAAGAGTATATATTAATAGGAAAATGATAGGGTTCTCCCCCCTTTCCCGGTTCATTCATTCGGAGTGCGCGTTTGCACGGGCCCACCACACACGTTCTATCCTCAATCAATGCACGTAGTTGTAGGTCGCGCACGTTAACGACGCTGCGCCGCCCGCTCCTGCTTGCGTGCCACTGCACCGCCCGCCGCCACGTCGCCTCAGGTCTCGCCGCCACGCTGCTGCGCCGCCTGCCGCCTCAGCTCTCGCCGCCACGCCCCCAGCAGCTCTTCGCTGGCGTCGAGGACGACGTTGTCCTCGTCCAGCAGGCCATAGCTTCCACTGCGTCTACATGAGCCCAGACTCCTCATCCTTCACGTCGCCGGGATGCCGCCGTGCCGCCCCACCAGCTCACCGGAGCGCCGCCTCCCCGTACTTCGCTAGAGTTGTGCTCCCTGCCCTCACCGAAGCGTCGTCTGGGTGCACCTCTTCAGGGGCGCGCCTCGAAGCTCTGCCTCCCATGGTGGTGTTTGCCACCGCCGCCCTAGCTACAAGAAGGCCATCAGCGTTGCTACCGAAGGTCAACAGCGCTGCTACCTACTGCCACCAATGTTGCTACCTACGACATCGAGGTTTTTCTATGTGGGTTTAACGGTGCTGCTACGTACGACCGGCGACGATGCTACAAGCAGCGTCGGGTTTTGCTACATGCGTTAGGGGGTGTATCGTAGTACTTTCGATAAATAGGAGGTGGTAACGGTGCCAGAAAATAGCTTCTGACTTGTTGTTGACGTGGGGTAACGTGTGTGAGTGCCAGACAATAGCTTGATGGTGAGGTAAAGACTAAAGGCAAAAGGATGGAAGCAAGCAAACATGCAATAGATCTAGATGCAAACGGTGTTTCAATGTTTAGAAACAAGGCCTAGGGATCATACTTTCACTAATGAACACTCTCTCATATAAATATCCCCTCTTTATGATACTACTCTTAACTACTCTCCGGTTGGACACTTTAATCCACGGTAGGGCCTTCCCAAATCCTGATAACCCCACACTGTCACCTTGAGCGCTAGATGGTTCCAACAAACACCACAATTTCATAGAGACATCCAACTCCAAATATAACTCATAACAAATATATATATATAATCTAGCTTAAGTGTCACACACGACATGCACGCTGTTACTTTCACACACGTGGGAAAAAAACATAGATCTATTAAAACACGATGAGTATTTATATAGACTCAAACCTAAGTGCCACCATGGCGTGCACGATGTCACTTTCACACACATGGGGAGAGCAGAGATCTATTTAAGCACTTGAGTAGCAATGTAGATCTACTAGATTACAAAGCTCATGACCACAACAAGATCATGCATAGAGAGAGATAAACACATAGCTACCGGTAGAGCCCTTAGCCTCGAGGAAGAACTACTCCCTCCTCATCATGGGAATCGGCAACGGTGATGGAGATGGCAGTGGAGATCGATGGAGATGGCTCCGAGGGAACTTCCCCGTCTGGGCAGGGTGCCGGAACAGAGACTTTCTGTCCCCCGAATCTCCCCTTTGGTGGCGGTGGAGCTGTGGAGGTTTTCATGGATTTCCGCCAGATTATCTAGGTTTTTCTTCCCAGGAGGCTTTTATAGGCGAAGGAGGCAAGGCGAGGAGGCAGCCAGGGGGGCCCACACCTCCTGTGGGCACCACCAGGGCCAGCCCGCGCCTAGGGGGGTGCGGCCACCCTGGTGTCCTCCTCCATCTCTACTTCGTGGTTCCGTGTTGCTCCGGGAAAAATAGGAAGATTGGATTTTGTCCCGTCCAATTCTAAGAATATTGATTTTCTGCCTTTTCTGGAACCAAAAAACAGAAGAAAACAGGCAACTGGAACTATGGCATCTTGTCAATAGGTTAGTTCCAGAAAGTGTATAAAAATACCTCAAAGTGTAGACAAAACATAGAAAAATGGATACTAAAAAGCCTGGAACATCAAAAATTATAGATATGTTTATGACATATCAAGCATCCCCAAGCTTAACTCATGCTCGTCCTCGAGTAGGTAAGTGATAAAAATAATATTTTTGAGGTGACATGCACCATGACAATCATGATCAAACCATTTGCAACGTTGAAAGCTGGGATCATAGTACTCTAAACATGAGCATGACAGATGGAGTTCTAACAATAAGACAAAGTAACTATGCATGCAACATGAAAGGCTACAAACAAAGATCATGAATAACATGCATTGAAAAACGTTTGTTTGTTTTACATACATAAAACATGGCATAGTGGCATTCAGCTTGTCCCTCATGGAGTATCAATAAATGCATAGGACACCTTCAAAGTTCATAAGGGTGACTAGATACAAATAGTTCAAGAACAAGCAATATCAACATTATGAATCAATCAATAAGTTTTGGGACAATGCACATAAAACTATGAATGACAACTATGCTCTCCTAGTTGGTGCCTAAGGATAGAAGGTGGAGACTCAATATAATGGTGGAAGAAAGGACCTTCATAAAGGGAAGCAGGGATTTCAAGTCTCAAAAAGAGCTTCCAAAAATTATGGTACTTGTTAGCTTTCAGCCCTCATTGCCCCTATCATAAGCATCTTGAAGTGATTAAGGTTAAAGTGAACAAACTATGGAGTATATGCTTGACAAATTATAAGTTGGCAATATCATGTCCCTTGAATACGAGGGTCGTTCCTCATGCTACTCAACTTTAGTTACTTGCAAGTTCTTGTCATAGTAAGTACATGCGTATTATAGAGAACCGCCAAGGGGGTACCCCTTGCACATGATACAGGAGCTATCCCATAATCAAAATGACAAGGCAAGCAGACAATGAGCATCTCAACAATCTTCTTATTTACCATGGGAATATGGTGCTTTTTTCTCTCTTTCCTCTTTTCTCATATGTCTCTTTTTCTCAATCTCTTCTTTTATAAGAAGAATGCTTCATAGATGTCACTATGGTGATGCTGCAAGTTTCCACCATGATTAGGCATGGCTTAGGCTAGTGGCCCAGGCGTTTCTCTAACACACATACATAACTCCATGGACTTACAAGCCCCCCTTTCTTTTCACACGACGACATCCATAGACAAAAGAACATGATATCAACTGGGTGCAATGTACAGGTGCAATGTTGAAAGCGTTCCCCATGAAAACATGGTTCTGCTAATTCCAACGTATAAGTGCAAGCATATACAACATAGATGACACAATGGTTCAAGTTTATTAGGGGCAAGAAAAATAAAGTGTGCCATCAAGTTTGTGAGAGCTTTAATCACTACGTTTTCACATAAAAAGAGACTTTTTAATTGGAAGGTAGATGAAAACAAGAATATACTTGGAATGGTGTAACACACCATGCATAGGAATTTATAGTGGACACTTTGGAATAACTTGGTTTCTTGGGAGTTGGATGCATGAGTAGATGTTAATCATACAAGTGGAGGCTAGCAAAAGACTGGGAGCAACCAACTAAGAGAGCAATAATGGCCATAATCATGCAAAGCGACTAAACATTACTAATCAAAGCATAGAGTGGTACTACAAGTCAAGGAATAAATGATCATAGAGGCTATGGTGACTTGTTCATAGTCATAACATGGTGTGAGCATGTGCCAAGTCAACCCAAACAAAGCATCAAAGGAGAATACCACAATACTATGCTTTTTTATGCTAAAACAACGTATGATTATTTTAAGGCACACTAAGCAATCCTAATTGTTTGGAACAAGACATGCTATAGCAATAATCACTAAGCATAATGTCAAAACAACATCTAGCATGACAAGATAAAGTCTAAGCCATAGTCAAAGCAAGCTCACTTTTGTACCACTATAAGCATGAAACTTTCTACTCTTGGCTGATTCCAACTTATTTGAAAACAACTCACAAAGATAATAATCAATAAAGATCAATGAGAATGTCTCACAAATCTTCAAATAAGAACTAAAAAGTTCTAAGCTGAAAGCACAAGAAAACTAAGGCTAATCACAGTGCTAGCAAAGGAGAACACTCACAAGATAATAAGAATGAAAACTAGAGTGAGGCAATGAAAACAGAGTGTGTCTCTCTCCAAAATAAGTGTGTTGGGATCCAACTAACTTATTGCAGAAAACCAAACAAAAGAAAACTAAAAACAAAAACAAAGAATCTCCAAGAACAACACAACAGTGCATAAAACAATAAAAACAAAGTGTCTAGAAAGACCTGAGATTTTTATTGATGAAGAAGGGGATGCCTTGGGCATCCCCAAGCTTTGATGCTTGTACCACTTGAATATTTATTGGGGTGACATGGGGTGGCATCCCCAAGCTTGAGCTTTTGTCCATTCTTCATCTCATTACATCATTCTTTCTCTACACCTGAAATTTTTCCTTCATACAAAACTTCACACAATCTTCATTAGCAACATTAGTATATTCAAAATATAATAGACCCGTGGGTTTAGATTTAGAACAGAAAAACTTTTCACTAAAAACACAAGCTACTGTAGCAACTTCCTTTAAAAATCTCAATTCCCCAAAAGAGAACTCAAAAAGAAATCAATAAGAAGCAAATGCAAATAATGGCAGAAATCTGTCAAAACAGACCAGCAGGTAGAAATCGATTTTTTGAAGACCTTATGTTGCTCAAATCAAAAAGTGTTGAACTAATGAAAGTTAGCTAACATACTGGGGGATTTATTTAGAAAATATCAGCCCAATCTGACTTAGAGATATTCCTCACGAATTTTTATGGTGAAGCACAAAAATCTGTTTCGGGACAGCAACTCCCCAAATCTTACTTCCCTCTCATTAGAGGTCATTCTTGGCACAAAAGGCAAACAAAAAGGATAAGGAGAGGTCATTACTGAAGTAATAACTTCCAAGACTCAAGAAAACTCTTGGGTTATATCCCAACAAGTACTTTTCTTTAACGCCTTTAAGTTAGGCTTGATAGTTTAAGAAGATGCTCACATAAGAAATATGAATTGAAGTAAAAGAGAGCATAAAGAAGCAAACTAAAAACACATTTAAGTCTAACCCACTTACTATGCATAGGAATCTTGTAAAGAAACAAGTCATGAAAGCACAAAGCAACAAGCATAGGAAAGCAAAACAAGTGCAACTTCAAAATTTTCAACATAAAGAGGGGAAACTTAATATTATTGAGATGCATAAAACCACGTTTCCCTCTATCATAATAACTTTCAGTAGCAACATGAACAAAATTAACAATATAACTATCACATAAAACATTCTTATCATGAGCCACATGCATAAAATGATTATTACTCTCCACATAAGCATAATCATTCTTATTAATTATAGTGGGAGCAAATTCAACAAAATAGCTATCATTAGTATTCGCATAACCATAATCATCAAATATAGGAGGCATATTATAATCATAATTAATTTCCTCATCAATAGTAGGTGGACTGAAAATATCATATTCATCATTGTAATCATCATAAATTGGAGGTTTGGTATCACCATAAGCAGTAGAATAGCTATCTTCCCAAGTGTGTTCATTTGTAAACATATCATGATTGGAAGGAACATGGATAGCACTAATAGCACAACAACTATTAATATCATCATTTTCAGAAATGGTACCCAAAGAGATTTTCAATATCAGAAGTGGTGTACTTTTCCCAATCATGATCACTACTATAGGTAACAGGCATAGGAACATCATCTAGTTCATACTCATCAGCAAAAACTATGATAGGAGCAACATGCTTAGAGGAAGATACCGTTTCCTCTCTCCTTTTACTCCTCTTCTTATTCTCCTCTTTAGGAGGGAGAGGCTTGAAAGGAATCTTCTCCACATACCCTGGTTTATTGTTAGAGACAGTAGAAGAAACTTTGGAGGATTCCTCCTTTTCATTAATAAGAACAAAACTCATATCAGTCCTATAATATTTTGGTAAAATATAATATTTTATAAGATTTTGTATGTAAGTATCCGCGTGGCAATTATCAACACAATAAAGATGACACCCATGCAGGACACAATTCATACCAAAAGCACTCATGTCTACCAAAGAAGTTTTTCTTGATAACTCTTCACACCCCAAAAACAATGTAAGTTCATCATGTTGATTATCAGTGATCGCGTTATCACAATACAAGCTTGAAATACTCATTGGATTATAAAGGTTATTATTATGGCTTGAGCATTGAAAATTGAAATGACCCACTTCATAGCAGAGTTCACAAATAAAAGGGTAGAGGGCACAAATATTTTTACCCAGATCATTTAGAGCTTTATACCACGTTCTGTTTTTTTCATTCCAGTGGGTGATACAATATTCTTCTTCTATTTTATTATTCTCACAAGGTCTATGCATACCACAAAAATTAACATGCTTATAAGAAATCGTACTTTCAGAAGTTTGAGCATGTTTATTGCAATCATTAATAACATTTTCATTTTCCATGCAAGTGTCTTTAAAAGGTTCATGATACATGTCCCATTTTTATTTAGGAGCATTAATATGGGAAGCAAAGGATCTATAATATCTAACAAGAATTTGAGGATCAAGACCATATTTAGCACTAAGCTCTTGAAAATCAGCAGTTTCAGCAAAAGACTTAATGAAATCATACTCATAGTTTATACCTGGTTTTTTACCTTTGTCGTTATCCCAATCTTCAGTATTGCTTTGAATTGTTTCAAGAAGATCCCACTTATATTTGACCTTATTACTTGTGAAGGATCCCTCTGAACAGGTATCTAGATAGTCCTTGTAATGTCCTGAAAGCCTTGCATAAAAATTATTGATAATAATATTACTAGGGAGGTCATGAATGGGACATTTTAGCATTATTGACTTCAATCTACCCCAAGCTTTGGCAATACTTTCTCCCTCATGAGGATGAAAATTATAAATATAGTTCCTATCTTTATGAATTTCATGAAGAGGATAAAATTTAGAGTAAAAGAGAGATTCAAGTTCCTTCCACTCCAAATGATGAGGATCATCTAGTAGCTCATACCACTCCCTTGCTTTGTCCCTAAGTGAGAAAGGGAATAGTTTCCTCTTAACTTGGTCCATTGAAATACCTGCACAGTTGAACAACTCGCATAATTCATGTATAAAGAGTAAATGATCACTAGGATGGACAGTTCCATCTCCAAAATAGCAGTTATTCATAACACGTTTAACAATTTCAATAGGTATTTTAAAAGGGACACTTTCAGTATGTGGATTTAAAATATCACAAGTATCATTAGAATTACCACATATGGGGATAAAGTATCATAAGAGCAAATTTTCTTCTCTAAAGCTGGGTAACTAAAAAGATCTTTCTCATAAAAACTAGCTTCCCCAAACTTAGACGTTTCCATACTATTAGTAACAATGGTGTTCAAAAAATTCATACTAATAACATTGCCCTTAGCATGCAAATAAAGTTCCATAGGTTTTTTAATTTTCTCTTCAAACACTTCATGTCCTAACTCAAGATAAATGCTATAAAGCTCTCTAATTTTGTTGTTGTTTTCCATTAAGCCTAACTAGTGAAAAAAAAGAAACAAAAGACAAAATTGCAGAATCTAAAGGAAATAACTTCGAGCACTCACACCGGAGGATGTGAGTACCTTTTACCTTACCTCCCCGGCAAGGGCGCCAGAAAATAGCTTGATGTCTACGCACTTCTATTATTGTAGACAGTTGTTGGGCCTCCAAGTGTAGAGGTTTGTAGAATAACAGCAAGTTTCACTTAAGTGGATCATCCAAGTTTTATCGAACTCAGGGAGGAAGTGGTCAAAGGTATTCCCTCTCAAGCAACCCTATAATCAAGATACGAGAAGTATCTTGTGTCCCCAACACACCCAATACACTTGTCAGGTGTATATGTGCACTAGTTCGGCGAAGAGATAGTGAAATACAAGCGGTAACGATGCCAAAAAATAGCTTCTGACTTGTTGTTGACTGGGTTAACGTGTGTGAGTGCCAAAAATAGCTTGACGGTGAGGTAAAGACTAAAGGCAAAAGGATGGAAGCAAGAAAACATGCAACAGATCTAGATGCAAATGGTGTTTCAATGTTTAGGAACAAGTCCTAGGGATCATACTTTCACTAGTGAATGCTCTCTCATATAAATATCCTCTCTTCATGATAGTACTATTAACTACTCTATGGTTGGACACTCTAATCCACGGTAGGGCCTTCCCCAATCTAGATAACCCCACACTATCACCTTGAGCGCTAGATGGTTCCAACAAACACCACAATTTCATAGAGACATCCAACTCCAAATATAACTCATAACAAATATATATAATCTAGCTTAAGTGCCACACACGACATGCACGCTGTCACTTTAACACACGTGGGGGGAACATAGATCTATTAAAGCACGATGAGTATTTATTTAACTCAAACCTAAGTGCCACTATGGCATGCACGCTGTCACTTTCACACACATGGGGAGAGTAGAGATCAATTTAAGCACTTGAGTAGCAAGGTAGATCTACTTGATTACAAAGTTCATAACCACAACAAGATCATGCATAGAGAGAGATGAACACATAGCTACTGGTAGAGCCCTTAGCCTCGAGGAATAACTACTCCCTCCTCATCATGGGAATCAACAACGGTGATGGAGATCGATGGAGATGGCTCCGGGGCACTTCCCCATCCCGGCAGGGTGCCGGAACAGATACTTTGTGTCCCCTGAATCTCCTCTTCGGTGACGACGGCGTTGTGGAGGTTTTCGTGGATTTCCGCCAGATTATCTAGGGTTTTCTCCCTAGGAGGATTTTAGAGGCGAAGGAGGCAAGGCGAGGAGGAAGCCAGGGGGCCCACACCCCCTGTGGGCGCCACCAGGGCTGGCCCGCGCCTAGGGGGTGTGTCCACCCTGGTGTCCTCCTCCATCTTTGCTTCGTGGTTCCGTGTTTCTCCTAAAAAAATAGGAAGATTAGCTTTTGTCCCGTCCAATTCCGAGAATATTGATTTTCTGCCTTTTCTAGAACCAAAAACAGAAGAAAACAGGCAACTGGCACTGTGGCATCTTGTCAATAGGTTAGTTCCAGAAAGTGTATAAAAATACCTCAAAGTGTAGACAAAACAAAGCAAAGTGGATACTAAACAATCATGGAACATCAAAAATTATAGATACGTTTACGATGTATCACTGGGCTACTCCGAAACGGTATGCGCTAATCCTAGCCGCACGATTAGAGCACGATCGACGGCTCTGCGTCGTCATCTCCATCGCACGATGCGCACGGGATTCAACCCTAGCTCTACGGCGGGGGTCGTTGGGGGCTTACCATGGCTCCAGGTAGATATGACGAGGTGGACAAACGAGCTTGTCGATGACGGTGGTTCGAACGGTGGTCGCGACGGCTCCTGGGGTGCCTCCTAGCGATGGCTCCTCTCCATCACTGTAGTGGTGGGCTCCGGTGAAATTCCGGCGAGGTGGTGCTCGCCTTGCTCCGGGGATGGGTCAGATAGGTTGTTGGCTGAGAGGTTAGTCGAGTGGGGTGCGTTTTGAGGCAAGGGGCAGGGTCTATTTATACCCCGGTGAACGGAGCATCGCGGCATGGCTCGGGCTCGTCGATGACGTCGTTACAGGGCGCTATCGGCAGGGCTGAGGGTGTAGGCCGACACAGAGTTCCTTGGCGATCATCATGCGCATAGTGGCACGGTGATGCGCAGTCTCCATCGGTCGAGAGCGTCGATGCACTGCTCAGGTACCGCTGGTATTCGTCACGGTGTTCGGTGTGTACTCGTCGCGCGGGGTCAAACAGGCATGTCTAGGAGGTTGCTGGCGTCACGGCAAACACACTGACACAAGGGAGAGCGAGGCGCGACGTGGTTGCACGGGGCGGCTGGACGCTCTGGCGCGACGCTCGACATGGCAGAGAGATAAATGGGTGCGGCTATGATAGAGTTTCCACGGGCTGGCGTTGGTCGAGGCATACATTGGCGAGTGTGGTGAGGTCACGGCTAGCTGCTAGACATTCTGGGCGAGGGCGGTGCGGCGTGTAGCAGCGAGTCCATGCCGGGGTGGCATGGGTGAGCTCGGGTATGAGTTTGCACTAGTCAAATGGTCGAGTGAGAGAGGCTCAACTACACGGGCTGGTACTGGGGTGAGTGTGGGCGAGTAGGGGAGGCTCGGTGAGGTACCAAGATGATCACAACTATCATCTAAACATTCTGTAGTTGGTAAACTTGTATTGTGCCTACTAAGTGTTTGATTAAATGGACGCATGAACTAAACATTTGAATTTTTCAAATTATTTTTGGTGTGGGTGTTGGTCATGTGCTTGGGAGTCTCTGGTGTCAGGGTTGGTCAAGTGGAGGAAGTTTAGATGGTTTTTGAAAAGTGGCCATCTTGATGCCTATGATAGATTCAATTTTTAAAAGCCTCTCAAATGAATTTGAATTTGTTTTTGTAAGTTTTGAAAGCTCACTTGTGTTCATTGTTACTTGGTCTAGCAAGGTGAGAAAATAAATGGAAATTTTTCTGTTTGAAATCACTTAGTAGAGATGCTCAAAGTGAGCTATGTGTTAACTTTGACAAAAGTGACCATTTGGTCATATGCTTTATATATTGATTTTCTTTTGCTTTGATTTGGTTTGGACTTGACCTAGATGATATGGTTTTTATCTTTAAACCAAACCTCATCATTTACAACAAACAAATTATGGCATATCAAGCATTCACCATCATTCATAAACACACATGCATTCATATAGTGTTTAAAATTTAAAAGCTTTTGTTAATCCTAATTTTGGTTGATTGGAAACTGATATCTTCATTAATATTTTTGAGATGTTACAAAATAAAGAGATTGGGAAACTTAGTCCTAATATAATCCTCTCGCTCCCAGGTGGCTTCTTATTCAGCATGGTTGCTCCACTGGATTTTGAGAAACTTGATACTCCTAGTCCGAGTGGTTCTAAAGGCTTCTTCCAAAATACTAATGGGTACTTCACGATAGGTTAAATCCTTGTTGATATCCATGGCTCTGTGATCGATGTTTTTGAAAACTTCGGTCTTCTCCGGAACTTCTAAACATTTTTGAAGTAACGAGATATGAAACACATCATGTACGGCTGACATCTCTTCAAACAGTTCTATCTGATAGGATACTTCTCCTCGACGACTTAAAATCTTGAAGGGTCCGATATATCAGGGTGCAAGCTCCCATTTGAGTTGAAAAATGTTGCATTCCTTTCAAGGGTGATACTTTGAGATACACAAAGTCTCCGATATTGAAGATCAGGTCTGTACGTCTCTTGTCAGCGTAACTCTTCTGTCTGGATTGAGCAGTCTTGAGGTGCTCACGGATCTTGTGGACCTTCTCTTCGGCTTCTCATATGTTGTCTGGTCTGAATATCTGACTCTCTCCTACTTGCGACCAATTCAGGGGGTACGACATTTCCTTCCATACAAAAACTCAAATGGGGCCATTTGCAAACTTGCCTGATAACTGTTGTTGTATGAGAATTCTGCGAAAGGCAGACAGTCTTCCCATTTAGATCCATATTCTAGTACACAGGCTCTCAGCATATCTTCTAGTATATGGTTTACTCTTTCCGTTTGTCCATCGTTCTGCGGGTGATAAGATGTGCTGGAGTTCAGTTTGGTTCCTAATCCTTCTTGGACTTTCTTCCAAAACCTTGAGGTAAACTGGGTTCCTTGATCTGACACAATTGTCTTAGGGGTTCCGTGCAAACTGACTATTCTAGCAATATACAACTCTGCCAGCTTCGAGCTTTGATAAGTAGTATTGATGGGTATGAAATGAGCTACTTTGGACAGTCTATCTACTATGACCCAAATAGAATCATTTCCTCTACTAGATGTAGGCAAACTGGTCATGAAATCCATTCCAACTAAATCCCATTTCGATTCTGGAATTTGTAATGGTTGCAAAAGTAATACGGGTTGCTGGTGTTCCGCTTTGACTTTCTGACAAATATCACACTTGGCGATATAGCTTCCGACATCTCTCTTCATCTTATGCCACCAAAATTGCTCCTTCAAATCCTGATACATCTTCGTTCCTCCTGGATGAATAGAATAAAGAGTATCATGGGCTTCTTGCAAAATGACTTGCTTGAACTCTGAATCTGCTGGCACACAGATGCGTCCCTTATACCACAGAACTCCTTCATCTTCCGTCGGTGTCACGACCCAGGATCAGGGCTAGACAAATACCAGATCCTTATCTGATATAAGCCTAACCTAAATTCCGAAGCGCACAGGGAGAGATCGGTAACATTATAGAACATACAAAGCATACATTAATAAGGTAAACTCTTAATCGAGTTACAAACCAGGGGTCATAGACCCATCACTACAACAAACAATGGAAGCAAACAAGTTGTTCTAAACAACAAACTTAGCAAAGGCCTAAGAGGCCATAAACAGAAGTAGCGACCCTTCCATAGATCCTAGGCTGCTGCCCGGGAACCCCGACTACTCGTCGACTTCGACATAGAAACCACCTTCAGTTGGAGTAACTTCATATGTAGAAAACATCAACGAAGTAAGGCTGAGTACAGGGTGTATTTCGCAAGACTTATGGCTAGTGGAGTTGTTTTGCATAAAGCCATTTTTTGTTTTCAAAACAATAAGGAAAAGAAGCTCGTCTAGTCGGATCATTTTCAAAGGGGATAAGAGGACTACAACTCTAGCTCTTCGAAGTCATCTTTGATATCCACCAAGAACCATCATCAACTAAACCTCTTTTCCCGGAATACCCCCTCAAACAACCCCGAGGAAGTATTCCGGATCTCACTTTAGTTGGCCAAGTTTGATCACTCGGTTATAGTTTTCTATGATCACAAAATCCGTTCCCAAGTCGTCCATAACCGTGGACACGGCTTTTCGAAAACATTATAACCCTATAGGGGTGCACATCTTTACCCACACGTACCAACCGATTCTTAATGCCAAATTATTAGCCCTCTTCCTTGGAAGGCCGACAGAGAGTGGTTGACCACAACCTTTACCTTGCTTTCGCCGAGACCATGAGTCACGCACTAGGGAGATGCCGTCATAACGGGTCAAGTCCCGAAGCCAGTCACTAATGATGTGTACGGGGTTCAAGATTACGGATGTCGGGCATCTCTTGTTCCCAGCCACGCTTACCTACCTGTTATGAATGCACCTCCTTCACCTCCATTCAAGAACAACCAAGATGCGTATGTCGAATGGAAAGCCCAAACTATGTGACTTATGGAATCTACTAGGCAAGTTAGTGAGTCGAGGGGGTTTCCAGGCCCCCGTGTGGTTGTATGCTCGTCTTGGTTCAGGAGGCGATAACATCAGGTCCTAAGGGTGGCAAGTATGGTACTGCAAAAACCACAACCCACGTGGCCTCCCATACAAGCCTTAGCATGTTTATTATCCATCTCTGATCATATCACATCCTCCTATCATACTAGGTTCATTCGCATCTCCCATGCATTATCAGAATGATCAGCATCAGACCACTAAGCGTGGCTAAGCTCAACTGAAATATGGCATTAGTGATGCTCATAAGCCAAACCCTAGTTATGCTAGGAGAAGTGGATCAAGTATTTAGTTCACAAGGGAAACATGCATCAGATAGCATTACTCTATCTACTGATAAAGGACTGTTGAACCGAATGCATATGGCGAGAATGGAATAATTTGTAAACATAGGATTCATATGTATGAGTGGGGCTTCGCTTGCCTTGTCCGTTGTTGGACTGGTACTGCTCTTCGGTGGCATTGACTTCAGCCTCGGGTTGAGTTCCTATTAGCAAGGAACCAATCACCGGAAAAGGAAAAGCAACATTCAACACATGGCATGTGCAATGCTCATACAGTATGGATGATATGACAAGTTAAATGGTGTTTAAATGAACCCTAGGACATGCTTGGTCATTTTAAACGGGGTCCGAGAGGTCCAAACCCTAGAACAGGGGGATCCTCGGAATCACCTATGTGGTTCAATTGATTCTTCTAATTAAAATTGTCATGAAAGTTGGTTAACAATGTATGATTATAGCTAAGTTAGATAGAGCTCATTTTTCTGAACATTTTGATATATTATTTGTATTTTTCTGACTTAAAATAAATTAGTTATGAATTTCTCCAATTTTAATTCATTTTAAATCATTTTTGGAATATTTAATTTAATTTCCAAGTTGGGCCCACATGTCATAGATTTAATCATTTCAGAAAACATTTACAGAAAATATTAAAAGTCTTACAGGTATGGCCCACCTATCAGGGATTTCTTATTTACAGAAAATAATTACATAAATTAATAAAAGAAAAAGGAAAAGAAATATGACACCAGCATGACATCATGCTGATGTCATCAATGGGGATGCTCCCAGGTCGAGCATGGATCCATCAATCCAGTGCGCGCCTGGATGCGCGGAGGGGCGCGTTGGAGAGAGAGCGTCACGGGCGACCAGAAAGTGGTGGCGCCGCTAGCAAAAGGTCACCGGAGACGGCGGTGCGACGATGACAAGCGGTGGCAGCATCGGGCTCACGCGGGGAGGACGATACAGAGGGAGAGGGGGACAACGGAGGGGGTGCTTGAGCACCAGTGGCTCACCAGGAGCACGATAGAGGTGGTGGCGAGGCTCGGGGAGGCCAGACGGCGACGAATCGACGACGTTACTGACGACGGCCGACAGTGCTTCGGGGTCGATTCCGGCAAGAGGAAGGCGTCCCAGCACGCGTGCTTCAAGGGGAAGGACGAGGGCGGCGAGGCACGTCCAACGGTGGCCTCGGCGTGGCGCGGGGTGGTCAGGAACGACGGCGACTGGAGGTTGTCTACGAGCTAGGGTTCAGCCATGGTGCTGCCGCGAGAGAGGGAGAGGAAGAGGAGAAGTAGGGGACGCTAGGGTTCGTTGGCGGCGACCAGGGGTGTTGTAGGCGCTCGGGGGCGGCAGCACGCATCGCATAGCAATGACGGAAATGGTATGTTCAGGGCAGTATGGGGGCTGGGCGGAGCGGTTGTATGGAGGTGGTGAAATAGCGCGTGGGCAGGGGAAGAGAAGAGAGAGAGATGCTGCGACCCGATGAGAGCTAGGTTTAGTTATTTTTTTCTTCTGAAACCCTTTTTCTTTTCTGTTTGTATTTCCAATTTCCAAACTGTTTTGAATAATTCAAAAATACCAGATACTTTTTATAAATATTTAAAATGCCATGGAGACCCTTTAAAACCATTTTGGGTTCCAAACCTTTTTATACTTTTCGAATATATCAAAACCCTTTTGAATTCATTTCAAATAGAGAGGGAAGCTATTAGGGTTTTATTTGTTCTTATTTGATTAAACCAAAGTGCAAGTGTTATGCATGCATGCAATGCTCAAACATGTCTTTATTAATATTACACAAAAGGTGGTATGTTACAGCTCTACCCCACTTACAAGAATCTTGACCCGAGATTCCTAGGTTTTAGAAAAGAAGTTAGGGTACTCAGATCGAAGACGATCTTCGCGTTCCCATGTTGCTTCTGACGCAGAGTGATGATACCATTGAACCTTCAGGAACTTGATGGTTTGACGACGAGTCTTGCGCTCGGTTTCATCAAGAATACGAACAGGGTATTCTCGGTAGGTTAGATCATCTTGGAGATCCAAAGTTTCATGGTCCACACCGCGAATGGGATCTTTGAAGCAACGCTTGAGTTGAGACACATGGAAGACATCATGAACCTCTAGAAAATTTGATGGTAGATCCAATTTGTAGGCAAGCTCACCCCGCTTGGAAAGAATGAGAAAGGGACCAACGTAGCGAGGAGCCAATTTGCCTTTGATACTGAATCGATGGACACCCTTCAAAGGAGTGACCCGGAGGTAAACTTGATCACCAGCTTCATAATGAACATCAAGATGATGATGATTGTAGTTAGTCTTCTGACGAGATTGAGCAGCCTTCAGACGCTCCCAAATTATGCGAACTTGATCTTCTGCTTCCTGGATCATGTCCGGACCAAAGAATTGTCTTTCGCCGGTTTCTGTCCAGTTCAGCGAGGTTTGACATGTTCTCCCATACAGGAATTAGAAAGGTGCCATGCCCAAACTGGATTGAAAAATGTTGTTGTAAGAGAACTCCGCGAAAGGAAGACATTTCTCCTAGTTCTTTCCAAACGATATGACACACGCTCTGAGCATGTCTTCAAGAATTTGATTTACTCTTTCAGTTTGACCACCAGTTTTAGGATGATAAGCTGTGCTGAAGGAGACCTGAGTTCCCATTTCTTGTTGGATACTAGCCCAGAATTTGGAAGTGAACAAGCTTCCATGATCATATACGATCTTCTTGGGAACACCATGGAGAACGACTATCTGGGATACATATAGCTTTGCCAACTGGCTTCCAGTAATGCTTTCCCGAATAGCAAGGAAGTGAGCCACTTTGGATAGTCGATCAACTACTACCCATATGGCATCAATGCCTGCTTGTGTCCTCGGGAGTCCAGTAATAAAATCCATACCAATTTCATCCCATTTCCACTTAGGAATTTTTAACGGCTGCAGAAGTCCAGCAGGCCTTTGGTGTTCAGCCTTCACACGATGGCAAACATCACATTCTACAACAAAGTGAGCGATTTCTGGTTTCATTCCACTCCACCAGAATATTTGACAGAGATCTCGGTACATCTTGGTACCACCAGGATGGATAGACAGAGGGGATTCATGAGCTTCTAATAGGATTAGATCTTTGATTTTCCGATTGTTTGGAACCACTAGCCGGTTACTGAAGTATAGGATACCTTGATCATTGACAGAGAAACATTTAGCTTCACCGCTTGCAACACGTTCTTTGATCTTGGTAACCTCATCATCTTGTTTTTGAGCTTCCTTGATTTGGTCCTCGAGAGAAGATTTTATTTCAAGGTTAGCAAGGAATCCACAAGGAACCACTTCAAGGTTAAAATGCTTGATTTCCTCATAAAGAGCAGGTTGGGCTTGTGAAATCATCATATTATTGCAATAATACTTCCGACTTAGCGCATCAGCAACTACATTGGCTTTGCCAGGTTGATAGTTGAGACCCAAATCATAATCTTTGATGAGTTCCAACCATCGTCTTTGCCTGAGATTTAGATCTGGCTGGGTAAAGAGATACTTCAGGATTTGATGATCCGAGTAAAGTTCGCAACGGTTACCGATGAGGTAATGTCGCCATTGCTTAAGAGCATGAACAACAGCAGCGAGTTCGAGATCATGGGTTGGATAATTGTTCTCATGTGGCTTCAATTGTCGAGAAGCATAGGCCACTACATGACCATCTTGTATCAACACACAACCAAGCCCTTGAAGAGAAGCATCACAGTAGATGACGAAATCCTTGCTTGTATCTGTAAGGACAAGCACAGGGGTGGTGGTTAGCTTAGTTTTCAAAGCTTGGAAGCTTTCTTCTGCCTTTTTTGACCAATCAAACTTCTTATCTTTCTTAAGAAGATCAGTCATAGGCTTGGCTATCTTGGAGAAGTTCTTGATGAATCGGCGGTAATATCCAGCCATTTCAAGAAAACTTCAAACTTCCTTGACTGAAGTAGGTGACTTCCATTCCAAGATGGTCTGAACCTTATCTGGTATGATAGCAACACCACTTGCAGACACAAGATGGCCAAGGAAGACGAGCTCTTGTAACCAGAACTCACATTTGGAGAATTTGGCGTAGAGACGATGTTCACGAAGTTTAGTCAACACCAAACATAGATGTTCAGCATGCTCTTCTTCGGTTTTGGAATAGATTAGAATGTCATCAATGTATACCACGACGAACTTTTCAAGATACTCCATGAAGACGGAGTTCATGAGCCTCATAAATGTGGCAGGGGCATTGGTTAACCCGAAGGACATCATTGTATACTCGTAAAAACCATAATGAGTTGTGAATGTTGTCTTTGAGATATCCTCTTTTCTGATCTTGATTTGATGATACCCTGATCTTAAGTCCATTTTGGAGAAGACAGTGGCACCACTTAATTGATCAAAGAGGTCATTTATCCGGGGAAGTGGGTACTTATTCTTGATTGTCACCGCGTTGAGTGGACGGTAATCAACCACCAATCTTGGAATATTTGTATCCCGCTTCTTGGCAAAGATTGTAGGGAAACCCCAAGAGGATGTGCTAGGTTGGATATAGCCTAGGTCTTCCATCTCTTCAAGTTTCTTCTTCAAGTCAACCAACTCATGAGGGGGCATACGGTAAAGTATTTTCGAGATAGGAGTAGTTCCAGGAACTAGCTCTATGACAAACTCCACACTTCGATCAGGTGGCATGCCAGGCAACTCTTTAGGAAAGACATCCGGGAAATCACAGACTACATGGACATCTTGTACCTCGAGAATAGGTAGAACATCCATGTCATACAACTCTGAGAAAGGTTTAAGGACTGCTGACGAAGACTTTGATCCATCAGTCCAATACTTGACAGTTATGCCAGCAGGAGAGGTCACAGTAACTGTTCTAAGTGCACAGTCAATGACAGCTTGATACTTGGTTAACCAGTCCATGCCTAGAATGACATCAATGTCACTTGACTTGAGTGCAATGAGGGAAGTGGGAAACTTCTGATATGCTATATCTATCTCAACCCCATGAGTAACCTAGATAGTTGTAACATCCCAATTGTCTAACAATTGCAATTCTACTTGCCTAGTATATATTTGCTACTTTCTACATGTCATTCATTGCATCATCATTACATCATGCTCATGTCACCATGCCACCTTGCATTTGTGCATCATATAAAACCCCTCTTATTTGGTTCTTCTTTCATATGCATTTGTATTCTTATTAATTGTATTTGCCTCTTGATATATTGTAGTTGGTTTTTGATATATTGTTTGATGCCCAAGTTGAGTTGGGGGCATATATTTTATCACTCCACCACCTTTCTTGTCATAACCTTATAATTCCACCATCCAAACTATATATGGGCAATTGCATTTATTTGGTCTTTATGTCTAGCCCATAGGTAGCAAGATGGATCCACTTCTATTTCTACATGCTTCCATATATGATATATATTGTTCTCACAATATAGATTATGTGGAGCCACATGGCCACCTTTGCAAGCTATGTGAGTATAATTCCTTGTCAAGCTTACATATGGGTATTGTTTGAATATATGCTCATGCATGAATATATTGTGGCTATTTGTTACCTAGTGGGGCACCCACACTAGCATGACCAAGTTGGCATGCTTTGCTTCAAATTCGAAATAATGCATGGGAAATAAGTCCACTTTGCCCTCTAGTTATTTTCACAACTTGTCATTTTTCATTATGGCCCAGCTCCCTTCAGTGTGATACCCTTTCAGTCGACGCGTCGCTCCCCTCCTGTTCTTGTTCTCCGTTTTCTTGCCATCCTCTTCCTCTTTCTCTCTCTGCGGCCTAACGGAAGTGGGAAGGTGGCCTTCCCCGTCGTCATCCTCGTCAGCTCAGACCTCCTGCGTGCTCCTTCCCCTTTTATCCCCAGCTCTGCAGCCGCCGAACCCTAGCTTCTCTCCTTTCTCTTCTCTGCAGTGCCGCCATTTTCCCCTTCTTCCCATCCCTTCTCACCAACTCCCTCCATTTAGAAATATAAGATGTTTTAGGTTTGTGAATGCGATGTATCTAGACATGTTTTAGTGTCTAGATTCGTTTGGGAGAGAGAGGGTTGAACCGCGTCGCCGCCAGGATAACAAACCGGAGCAGACGTGCCACGGGGTCACGACGTCGCTCGCGTCTGCATCGAGCAGACTCGCCAGGAGGGAGCCGGAGCAGTCAGAGCTGCTTCCCGCCATCGCCATGTCAATTCCGAGAAGACCCACTTCTTTCGCCATCACCAAGGTCGCCCCCGGCCATCCCTTCCTCTATTTCCTTCGGGAATCAGACGAGGTGAGCTCCCCGCATCTTCCCCTTCCTCCAATTCTTCTTCGCCGCCCTGTAGCTTTCCATCGGCGCCGGAGATTGCAGTTCCACGCTCGCGTTCCTGACGAACAGCAGAAATAGCAACCGTCATTGCTGCGCTACCGGCACAAACGACACCATGCGACGACATCTCCTAGATCACATTTCTATAATTTTTCCCGGCGCGTGTGATCCTCCTTCGTTAAAACTCCGAACACAAAAGTTGTTCTCCGAAAAATAAGCTTTCCATATCTTCAAATGGAGGTCGATTTGGCGGTCTGAGCACGAAGAAATCGTCAGCCGAAGTTGATACGAAAAATTTTGATTCTGGATCTAAAACTGAATCTTCTCTGTTTGTCCCTCTTTTCCGGCCCTTACAAGCTTACTACGAACAAACTCTATT
This sequence comes from Avena insularis, assembly GCA_023614405.1. Classification (NCBI taxonomy): domain Eukaryota; kingdom Viridiplantae; phylum Streptophyta; class Magnoliopsida; order Poales; family Poaceae; genus Avena; species Avena insularis. The sequence goes on along the minus strand of CM042691.1, from coordinate 36,915,044 downwards.
CTGCAATGTCGTAGCTCTTTTCTAGATCTACAAATTTTGTATTTACGGAATATTCAAATTTCTCACTGATTCGTCGCCATATTCATTTGAACATAGAACAATTTTCTGTCAAAATCTCAGATCTAAAATTCAATTCGTGAGACAACCTCCGGAACGTTTTATAAAAAGGTCCCTGTAGGTTTTGAACCCGCAGTCCCCTTAAGTCACTTGTCTCACCCTGGCGCAGTGGACGCTAGTGCAGGGGCCCCACATGTCATTCGCCATGGCTAGCCGCTGCCTAAGTATAGAAAGTACAGGGTTATTTTCCAAATCAACTAAAAATTCCAGAAATATTTTAAACACAAATTCAAACATAACTTTTGAAATAATTTGAATCTGAAGAAACTTATAGAAGGAAAAGTGAATTATTTTTGAATATGAATTCATATGTGTTTTCAAATTTGACCAGAGTCAATTCTATCTAGTCAAACCGTTGACTTTGACCCCTCATTATATTAATTATGACTTTAAATATTGTTAAAAACGACAAATTCAAATATTAAGTATAATATATGCTTCTGAATCAGAAAAATATGAGGAATATGTTTATGCTATTTATAATACCATTTGAACATTTTAAAATATTGAAATAATTTAATTGCTAATAAATGCATTTCTTAATAATTGCATAACAAATTCGATAAATAATATGTCAAAATCAATCAGCGCGGCGACACCTCTCCAACAATTATATCCATGTTATCATTTGCATCATGCATTAAGAGCAGTTTTATAATCAGTACTGTTTATGCTAGGAAAACATGATAAATAAAATTGAAAACTAATTGTTTCTTATTAATAATGCCTCACAAATGCTATATCTTTAATGTGCAATGCCCCTAATACCTTTCCGAGATAGTTTGCATCATTAACTTTCCATGGCATGCATCTTATCATGATCATGCCAATTCTTCCGCATTAGTTGTAATTGTTGTATCGCTTGTTCCTTTTAGTGTTTGCTTCTTCCCGGATAGGACGATGAGATGTTGTGAGCTTCGACAAGTTCTTCGGTTATGAAACTTCGGCAATGTTTTCAGGCGAGCATTCTCCCTCTTTATACCTATTTTACTTTCATAGTCTTTATTTCCTCCTATTGATCTATTGCTATCTGTGTTACGATGCTCTAGTTGTCATACCCGTGATATCCCTTGCAACCATTATATTGCCTTGGACACCTCCTATTACCTATTGTTTGGTAGATAGTTGGCCTTGCGAGTCGTAGTTGCTTGCGCAGGTGTTGCTTTGCACCGTTGATGTTCCACAGTTGTTGGAGAAATGCCTCATGCTTAATGTTAGAGATGATCATGGCTGTAATTACCGTTTAATAACTAAAATTGAAGTAAGTATATAATGCAGAGGCAGAGGTGGGCAATAGATGTTATTTGGTTTTTAACCGTCCACTTGTGTCCCGTAGGACTCCGAGTACTTGATACCTGTTCTTTGAATATTCGCACTATCCGCATGTGGGACCATGAATCCCCCTAACCCTAGCTTGAGTCATATTTTAATTCCTTGGGGCCACAAAGTAGTTTGGGGCTTTATTACTATCCTGTACTTATGCCATGCTTTACTGCTTTATTTACGATTGCGCGTAGAGCGCCTGTACTGTTTAGGTAAGTGGAATGTTTTCGCAGTATCGATAAGCCCAGTCACACTTTCGGGTTTTCAGTCGTTTACAGCCATTGACACAAACCTCTGGGTCCGTATCGGAGCCGGCCAACTTCGTCGCGGGGTTGCTTAATGGGGTGGCCCCCTGAAATCAAATATGAATCTTTCGAATGTTCTGTCGTGATGCCTCATTGGGTTTTCATTTGGTTTTTTCCAAGGTTGATCGTGCGTGTGTTGCTATTTGTGCCCCCTGCAGGGTAAAACTTTCTGAAAGCCGTGTCCGCGGTTATGGACGACTTGGAGCACAGTATCTCGATCATAGACAACTATAACTAAAGTAGTGCTATAAATTTGACTTTATAATGACTAGTAATCAGCTTCACTACAACGGAATGGCTAAATAGAAGTACCAACAACTGCTGGTTTTGGGATGCCTCATGCCATATGTATCTGACTAGTAAGTATTGCAACTACAACGAAATGATTATCTAAAAGTACCCACTGTTTATAATATCAGGATGCTCATGCTATCTATAACTGACTAGTAATTGCCGCAACTATAACGGGATGAATAAAACTGCTAGCTGTGTGAGTTTCTTGGTTGACTTCCTCGATTGGTCTCGAGGGGGAAATACCAGGATGGGTATGCTTGGTGATAGTTTCAGGTTGGATCTGAATAGGTCTTATCCCTATATGATAGCCGCCAGTTGTATTGAGTCTCTATAGGTTGTTTAGTGCACGTTGCATTGCCGCTTCAGTCCACCATACCTATGTAGGCGAGGACCGCCGAATTCTAGTCTCACCGCAATCTGGCCTCGATCGACCGCTCTCTTTTTCTTTTGCCCTTTGTCGGCACCCCTTTTATTCAAGCAGGTTTGAGATCGACGTCGTTAGCAGGGTTACCCTTCTGGCTTGGTCTGGGCAGGGTTATGGATGCCATTGGTTATTCTTCAGGGATCTTAGCTCAATTTGCATCTTGTCCATAGTCGGATGTTGTATCGTTTTCAAGGTGATTTGGATCTTTGTATTGTACATCTGTATTCTTGACTCATGGAGTCGTTATTGTATATATCTGTTCTGTGGGTTCCATCGTGGACTATTGTGTAATGATATTACTTCTTTTTCCACCCGCACGCAAGTGCTTGGTGGGCACCTCTGAATCGTTTCTATGCGGGTTTGGCGGGAATCGCTAAGACTTGCATGGGGTCGATCTGAGGGTGTTACAGAGTGGTATCAGAGCTCAGCAGTTGCAAAATCCTGCTAGTCTAGCCTGTAGGATAACCTAGCAAATGAACGTTGTAGAGTGTTAAACTATTTTAAAAAACCGGTTGGATAAATCTGATTAGGTCTGATTTTACTTCTTACCCCTCTGCTATTCTCCTCTTACCTCAATGTGTTTTGAATATGCTCTCTTATCTTTTCTTCGAGTCCAGAAATTCTCGTGGTTGGGTTTCCGTCGTACCTTCAGGGTTTCGCTTCCAACCTCTTGTAATGGTGCTTTGACATCTGGTATTCATGCAATTTGAGGAATTTTCCTCTGTTGTATCTTTCAGTGGACCGGAAATTCACTAAAAAATGTCTTTGTATCTCCCGGAGTTTTCCAACGGAACGACATCATCTATAATAGATATGATAAAGAGCCTACATCAGTCCTTTGTTTCCGAACGTCGCTTGTCAAGATCTTCAGTCTAAATCCGAGAATGGGTTGCACGCATTTCTACTGAACGTGTGGAGTAATAGTATGGGTGCGTGATGGATTGTCCCCCATACCGACTACTCATTCTATTTGCTCTTCTACATTGATGTGGATTAGAATGCATCTTTTATCTCCTTCTGTCGAAGTTAGAGTTGGCTTTATCTGTTGAGACATTTAACTTCGTCCTTTGTTCGCCGGAGTGTTCTCTCAACAAGTTTGGCAAGGCGCAGTCGCCGCACCATCCCCTTGAAGGAGCTACATGGGATCGTGAAGATTTCTTTCCTAGGAATCTCGGGGCGAGATTCTTGTTTAGTGGGGGAGAGTTGTAGCATCCCAATTGTCTAACAATTGCAATGCTACTTGCCTAGTATATATTTGCTACTTTATACATGTCATTCATTGCATCATCATTACATCATGCTCATGTCACCATGCCACCTTGCATTTGTGCATCATATAAAACCCCTCTTATTTGGTTCTTCTTTCATATGCATTTGTATTCTTATTAATTGTATTTGCCTCTTGATATATTGTAGTTGGTTTTTGATATATTGCTTGATGCCCAAGTTGAGTTGGGGGCATATCTTTTACCACTCCACCACCTTTCTTGTCATAACCTTATAATTCCACCATCCAAACTATATATGGGCAATTGCATTTATTTGGTCTTTATGTCTAGCCCATAGGTAGCAAGATGGATCCACTTCTATTTATACATGCTTCCATATATGATATATATTGTTCTCACAATATGGATTATGTGGAGCCACATGGCCACCTTTGCAAGCTATGTGAGTATAATCCCTTGTCAAGCTTCCATATGGGTATTGTTTGAATATATGCTCATGTATGAATATATTGTGGCTATTTGTTACCTAGTGGGGCACCCACACTAGCATGCCCAAGTTGTATTCACAAATGACTATACTCCATATATTCCATGTGGTTATCAAGCTTCCATTCTTTGGCATGCTTTGATTCAAATTCGAAATAATGCATGGGAAATAAGTCCACTTTGCCCTCTAGTTGTTTTGACAACTTGTCATTGTTCATTATGGCCCAGCTCCCTTCAGTGTGATACCCTTTCAGTCGACGCGTCGCTCCCCTCCTGTTCTTCTTCTATGTTTTCTTGCCGTCCTCTTTGTATTTCTCTCTCTGCAGCCTAACGGAAGTGGGCAGGTGTCCTTCCCCGCCGTCATCCTCGTCAGCTCACACCTCCCGCGTGCTTATTCCCCTTTTATCCCAAGCTCTGCAGCCGCCGAACCCTAGCTTCTCTCCTTTATCTTCTCTGCAGCGCCTCCGTTTTCCCCTTCTTCCCATCCCTTCTCACCTACTCCCTCCATTTAGAAATATAAGATGTTTTAGGTTTGTGAATGAGATGTATCTAGACATGTTTTAGTGTCTAGATTCGTTTGGGAGAGAGAGGGTTGAACCGCGTCGCCGCCAGGATAACAAACCGGAGCAGACGTGCCACGGGGTCATGACGTCGCTCGCGTCTGCATCGAGCAGACTCGCCAGGAGGGAGCCGGAGCAGTCAGAGCTGCTTCCCGCCATCGCCATGTCAATTCCGAGAAGACCCACTTCTTTCGCCATCACCAAGGTCGCCCCCGGCCGTCCCTTCCTCTGTTTCCTTCGGGAATCAGACGAGGTGAGCTCCCCGCATTTTCCCCTTCCTCCAATTCTTCTCCGCCGCCCTGTAGCTTGCCATCGGCGCCGGAGATTGCAGTTCCACGCTCGCGTTCCTGACGAACAGCAGAAACAGCAACCGTTCGCTGCACGCGCGGGTACAGCGACACCATACAGCACGTACATCTCCCAGATTACATTTCTTTAATTTTTCCCGGCGCGTGTGATCCTCCTTCGTTAAAACTCCGAACACAAAAGTTGTTCTCTGAAGAATAAGATTTCCATATCTTTAAATGGAGGTCGATTTGGCGGTCTGAGCACGAAGAAATCGTCAGCCGAAGTTGATACGAAAAATTCTGATGCTGGATCTAAAACTGAATCTTCTCTGTTTGTCCCTCTTTTCCGGCCCTTACAAGCTTACTACGAAGAAACTCTATTCTGCAATGTCATAGCTCTTTTCGAGATCTACAAGTTTTGTTTTAACGGAATATTCAAATTTCTCACTGATTCGTCGCCATATTCATTTGAACATAGACCAATTTTCTATCAAAATCTCAGATCTAAAATTCAGTTCGTCAGACAACCTCCGGAACGTTTCATAAAAAGGTCCCTGTAGTTTTTGAACCCCAACCCGCAGTCCCCTTAAGCCACTTGTCTCACCCACACACAGTGGACGCCAGTGCAAGGGCCCCACATGTCGTTCGCCATGGCTAGCCGCTGCCTAAGTATAGAAAGTACAGGGTTATTTTCCAAATCAACTAAAAATTCCAGAAAATTATTTAAACACAAATTCAAACATAACTTTTGAAATAATTTGAATCTGAAGAAACTTATAGAAGGAAAAGTGAATTATTTTTTAATATGAATTCATATGTGTTTTCAAATTTGACCAGAGTCAACTTTATCTAGTCAAACCGTTGACTTTGACCCCTCATTAATATAATTATGACTTGAAATATTGTTAAAAAACGACAAATCCAAATATTAAGTATAATATATGCTTCTGAATCAGAAAAATATGAGGAATATGTTTATGCTATTTATAATACCATTTGAACATTTTAAAATTTCTAAATAATTTAATTGCTAATAAATTTCATTTCTTAATAATTGCATAACTTTAAATCTGTAACTCCGATTTTGATAAATAATATGTCAAAATCGATCAGCGCGGCGAGACCTCTCCAACAATGATATCCATGTTATCATTTGCATCATGCATTAAGAGCAGTTTTATAATCAGTATTGTTTATGCAAGGAAAACATGATAAATAAAATTGAAAACTAATAGTTTCTTATTAATAATGCCTCACGAATGTTATATCTTTAATGTGCAATGCTCCTAATACCTTTTCGAGATAGTTTGCATCATTAATTTGACATGCCATGCATCATATCATGATCATGCCAATTCTTCCGCATTAGTTGTAATTGCTGCATCGCTTGTTCCTTTTAGTGTTTGCTTCTTCTCGGATAGGACGATGAGATGTGGTGAGCTTCGACAAGTTCTTTGGTTATGAAACTTCGGCAATGTTTTTAGGCGAGCATTCTCCCTCTTTCTACCTATTTTACTTTCATAGTCTTCATTTCCTCCTGTTGATCTATTGCTATCTGTGTTACGATGCTCTAGTTGTCGTACCCGTGATATCCCTTGCAGCCATTATATTGCCTTGGACACCTCCTATTACCTATTGTTTGGTAGATAGTTGGCCTTGCGAGTCATAGTTGCTTGCGCAGGTGTTGCTTTGCACCGTCGATGTTCCACAATTGTTGGAGAAATGCCTCATGCTTAATGTTGGAGATGATCATGGCTGTAATTACCGTTTAATAACTAAAATTGAAGTAGGTAAATAATGCAGAGGCATAGGTGGGCAATAGATGTTATTTGGTTTTTAACCGTCCACTTGTGTCCCGTAGGACCCCGAGTACTTGATACCTATTCTTTGAATATTTGCACTATCCGCATGTGGGATCATGAATCCCCCTAACCCTAGCTTGAGTCATATTTAATTCTTTGGGGCCACAAAGTAGTTTGGGGCTTTATTACTATCCTGTACTTATGCCATGCTTTACTACTTTATTTACGACTGCGTGTGGAGCGCCTGTACTGTTTAGGTAAGTGGAATGTTTTCGCGGTATCGACAGGCCCAGTCACACTTTCGGGTTCCCAGTTGTTTACAGCCATTGACACAAAGCTCTGGGTCCGTCTCGGAGCCGGCCAACTTCGTCGCGTGTGGCTTAGTGGGGTGGCTCCCTGAAATCAAATATGAATCTTGCGAATAATCTGTCGTGATGCCTCGTTGGGTTTTCATTTGGTTCTTTCCGAGGTTGATCGTGCGTGTGTTGCTATTTGTGCCCCCCTACAGGGTAAAACTTTCTGAAAGTCGTGTCCGCGGTTATGGACGACTTGGAGCACAGTATCTCGATCATAGACAACTATAACTAAAGTAGTGCTATAAATTGGACTTTATAATGACTAGTAATCAGCTTCACTACAACGGAATGGCTAAATAAAAGTACCAACAACTGCTGGTTTTGGGATGCCTCATGCCATATGTATCTGACTAGTAAGTATTGCAACTACAACGGAATGATTAACTAAAAGTACCCACTGTTTATAATATCAGGATGACTCATGCTATCTATAACTGACTAGTAATTGCCGTAACTATAACAGAATGAATAAAACTGCCAGCTGTGTGAGTTCCTCGGTTGACTTTCTCGATTGGTCTCGAGGGGGAAATACCAGGATGGGTATGCTTGGTGATAGTTTCAGGTTGGATCTGAATAGGTCTTTCTTATCCCTATCTGATAGCCGCCAGTTGTATTGAGTCTCTATATGTTGTTTAGTGCATGCTGCACTGCCGCTTCAGTCCACCATACCTATGTAGGTGAGGACCGCCGAATTCTAGTCTCGCCGTGTACTGGCCTCAGTACTGACCGCTCTCTTTTTCTTTTGCCCTTTGTCGGCACCCCTTTTATTGAAGCAGGTTTGAGATCGACGTCGTTAGCAGGGTTACCCTTCCGGCTTGGCCTGGGTAGGGTTATGGACGCCATTGGTTATTCTTCAGGGCTCTTAGCTCAATTTGCATGTTGTCCGTAGTCAGATGCTGTATCGTTTTCAAGGTGATTTGGATCTTTGTATTGTACATCTGTATTCTTGACTCATGGAGTCGTTATTGTATATATCTATTTTGTGGGTTCCATCGTGGACTATTGTGTAATGATATTACTTTGTTTTCCACCCGCACACAAGTGCCTGGTGGGAACCTCTGAATCATTTCTATGCGGGTCTGGCGGGAATCGCTAAGACTTGCATGGGGTCGATCTGAGGGTGTTACAATAGTCTGCCAACGAGACCCAGGAGTTCTAATCTCTAGAGGATAGTCCACGGCTTGAAAGGTGATATCATGCATTTGTGCAAAATCTTGTGATATGAATGTATGCGATGCTCCATAATCAAAAAAGACTATTGCTGGAATGGAATTGATTCGAAGCGTACCAAGAATGACGCTTGGGTCTTCCTGAGCTTCTTTAACAGTGACATGGGTCAGGCGACCATGTCCAGCACCTTGAGCTTTATCATTCTTATTTGTCTGCTGATCATTGCATCCGACAGCCCTTTGGGAACACTCCCTTGAGTAGTAGTGACCAGGAGTAACTCCAAAGGTAAGAACCAAAGAGGAGGACGATAATTTGTTCCACCAGTATTTGACTGTGGCTGATGAGAAGCATTGCCAGAAGACTTGGGTGCATAAGGAGCATGAGGCATAACACTGTATGGAACAAAGACACGGTGCTTCTTGTTACCAGAGGAAGAAGCACGAGAGTTTCCTTCTTCACGCTTCTAAGAAACCTCCATATCCTTCCTTCCATGCTCTAGAGTGAGAGCCTGATTGTGCAGTTCCTGGAAAGACCGGAACTTGAAGGGCAGCAACTCATAGCGAAGTGTAGGGTTAAGTCCCTTACAGAATAGCTCTTGCTTATCTTCATCATTGGTCACATCCCTGGTTGCATAACGAGTTAGGTGAGTAAACTCATGCCCATATGTTTCAATATCCCTGCGCCCCTGAGTCAGATCCAGAAACTCCCTCCTTTTGAGATCCATGACGGGCTTAGGATATAAGAGGCACGAAATGCTGCAACAAACTCTTCCCAAGTAACAACATGTCCCCGAGTTTGCAGATTCAGAAAACCTTCCCACCAATCACCAGCCTCACCTTCCAGTTGATAGGTGGCGAAGTTGACATGGTCATCTGGACGGACACGAAGAGCACTGAACTTGCGCTCTATGGTGCGGAGCCAATCATCAGCATCAAGGGGATCCTTAGGGTGGGTGAAAATTGGAGGAAAAGAGCGGATGAAATCTCCGAGTGTGACACGGTCGTCAAGACGACGTTCAGTGTTCTGTGCCACACGCTCCAGAAGGCGTTCATTCCTTAGACGGTTGGTCTCAATGTTGTTGAGAACCTCAGCCATTGTGGGAGGTGGTGGAAGTTCCTGATCAGCATTGTTGTTTCCTCGACGGCCAACAGAACCACGAGTACCAGACGACATCCTGAGGAGAAAACAGAAACCATGAGAATGGATTCACCAAAAAGGGTACAACAAAGGATGGCAAAAACCATATCAAAATATCATGGTAGAGGTGAACATGTGGATGAATATTATATCAATTCATTAAGTATGGCAGTAGAACAAGCATACGAAATGTATACGCTACCAACTTAGATACAAACCATGACAATGGAATGCAAGCATGATATGATACCAACAAGTCACAAAAGAATAGAGAACGGGATTAAAGGCATCGTCAGCAAAGTTGAAAAACAATGCTTCAGTTGCACAGATTTATCTTGGACACTCCGAGCCTTGCAACCGAGTACGGAGTACTAGGAAAAACAACCCAAACCCGTATATCCCAAAAGGTTGAAATGATAGACGAGAAGGGAAAACCTTTGCAAAACAAACAAGGTAAGATAACTCAGTAATAGAACAAACTTTGGTAAGGAGTAAAAAGAGTCCTATTTAGAGTTTTGCAAATAATTTTTTTAGCTTTCAAATAGTTTTCTTAAACTCTAGACTCAACATCGACCAGCTAGAAGGGTTTCCTACAGGCAGTCCTGCTCTGATACCAAAATCTGTCATGACCCAGGATCAGGGATAGAAAAATACCAGATCCTTATCTGATATAAGCCTAACCTAAATTCCAAAGCACACAGGGAGAGATCAGTAACATTACAGAACATACAAACCATACATTAATAAGGTAAACTCTTAATCAAGTTACAAACCAGGGGTCATAGACCCATCATTACAACAAACAACGGAAGCAAACAAGTTGTTCTAAACAACAAACTTAGCAAAGGCCTAAGAGGCCATAAACAGAAGTAGCGACCCTTCCATAGATCCTAGGCTGCTGCCCGAGAACCCCGACTACTCGTCGACTTCGACGTAGAAACCACATTCAGTTGGAGTAACTTCATCTCTAGAAAACATCAACGAAGCAAGGCTGAGTACAGGGTGTACTCCACAAGACTTATGTCTAGTGGAGTTGTTTTGCATAAAGCCATCTTTTGTATTCAAAAATAGAAGGAAAATAAGCTCGTCTAGTCCGATCATTTTCAAAGGGGATAAGAGGACTACAACTCTAGCTCTTCGAAGTCATCTTTGATATCCACCAAGAACCATCATCAACTGAACCTCTCTTCCCAGACTACCCCCTCAAACAACCCCGAGGAAGTATTCCGGATCTCACTTTAGTTGGCCAAGTTTTATCATCCAGTTATAGTTTTCTATGGTCATAGAATCCGTTCCCAAGTCTTCCATAACCGTGGACACGGCTTTTCGAAAAGATTATAACCCTGCAGGGGTGCACAACTTTTCCCACACGTACCAACCGATTCTTAATGCCAAATTATTAGCCCTCTTACTTGGAAGTCCGACAGAGAGTGGTTGACCACGAACTTTAGCTTGCTTTATCCGAGACCATGAGTCACGCACTAGGGAGATGCCGCCATAATGGGTCAAGTCCCGAAGCCGGTCCCTAATGATGTGTGCGGGGTTCAAGATTACGGATGTCGGGCATCTCTTGTTCCCGGCCACGCTTACCTACCTGTTATGAATGAACCTCCTTCACCTCCATTCAAGAACAACCAAGATGCGTATGTCGAATGGAAAGCTTGGACTATGTGACTCATGGAATCTACTAGGCAAGTTAGTTAGTCGAGGGGGTTTCCAGGCCCCCGTGTGGTTTTACGCTCGTCTTGGTTCAAGAGGCGAGAACATCAGGTCCTAAGGGTGGCAAGTATGGGATTGCAAAAACCACAACCCACATGGCCTCCCAGACAAGCCTTATCATGTTTATTATCCATCTCTGATCATATCACATCCTCCTATCATACTAGGTTCATTCGCATCTCTGATGCATTATTAGAATGATCAGCATCAGACCACTAAGCATGGCTAAGCTCAACTGAAATCTGGCACTAGCGATGCTCATAAGCCAAACCCTAGTTATGCTAGGAGCAGTGGATCAGGTATTTAGTTCACAAGGGCAACATGCATCAGATAGTATTACTCTATCTACTGATAAAAGACTATTGAACCGAATGCATATGGCGAGAATGAAATACTTTGTAAACATAGGATTCATATGTATGAGTGGGGCTTCACTTGCCTTGTCTGTTGTTGGACTGGTACTGCTCTTCGGTGGCATTGAATTCAGCCTCGGGTTTAGTTCCTATTCGCAAAGAACCAATCATCGGAAAAGGAAAAGCAACATTCAACACATGGCATGTGCAATGATCATACAATATGGATGATATGACAAGTTAAATGGTGTTGAAATGAACCCTAGGACATGCTTGGTCATTTTAAACGGGGTTCGAGAGGTCCAAACCCTAGAACAGGGGGATCCTTGGAGCCACCTGTGGGGTTCAATTGATTCTTCTAATTAAACTTGTCATGAAAGTTGGGTAACAATGTAAGATTATAGCTTAGTTAGATAGAGCTCATTTTTCTGAATATTTTGATATATTATTTGTATTTTTCTGACTTAAAATAAATTAGTTATGAATTTCTCCAATTTTAATTAATTTTAAATCATTTTTGGAATATTTAATTTAATTTCCAAGTTGGGCCCACATGTCATAGATTTAATCATTTCAGAAAACATTTACAGAAAAGATTAAAAGTCTTACAGGTATGGCCCACCTGTCAAGGATTTCTTATTTACAGAAAATAATTACATAAATTAATAAAAGAAAAAGGAAAAAATATGACACCAGCATGACATCAGTCATCAATGGGGATGCTCCCAGGTCGAGCATGGATCCATCGATCCAGTGCGTGCCTGGATGCATGGAGGGGGGTGTTGGAGAGAGGGCGTCGCGGGCGACCAGAAAGTGGCGGTGCCGCTAGCAAAAGGTCACCGGAGACGGCTGTGCGACGACGGCAAGCGGCGGCGGCATCGGGCTCACGCGGGGAGGACGATACAGAAGGAGAGGGGAAAACGGAGGGGTTCTTGAGCACCAATGGCTCACCAGGAGCACGACAGAGGTGGTGGCGAGCCTCGGGGAGGCCGGACAGCGACGAATCGACGTCGTGACTAACGACGGTCGACAATGCTTCGGGGTCGATTCCGGCGAGAGGAAGGCGTCCCAGCACGCGTGCTTAAAGGGGAAGGACGAGGGCGGCGAGGTGCGTCCAACGGTGGCCTCGGCGTGGCGTGGGGTGGTCAGGAACGACGACGACTGGAGGTTTGCCGACGAGCTAGGGTTCGGCCATGGCGCCGCCGCAAGAGAGGGAGAGGAAGAGGAGAAGTGGGGGACGCTTGGGTTCGTCGCCGGCGGCCAGGGGTCTTGTAGGCGCTCGGGGGCAGCGGTGCGCATTGCAATGGCGAGCGACGATCGACGGTGGCGCGCCGGACACGCAGCTGCTCGCTGTCATCTACGAAGATGACAAACAACGCGTCAAAACGGTATGGGCCCGGGTGGGCCACGGCTGGGCCGAGGTGGCTGGGTAGGGAGCGCGTGAACGACGGGGAGAGAGAGGAAGAGATGGGTTGCGGCCTAGTAGAGCTAGGTTTAGATATTTTTTTCTTCTAACCCCCTTTTTCTTTTATGTTTTTCAATTTCTGTTTGTATTTCCAATTTCCAAACTGTTTTGAATAATTCAAAAATACTAGATACTTTTTATAAATATTTAAAATGCCATGGAGACCCTTTAAAACCATTTTGGGTTCCAAACCTTTTTATACTTTTTAAATATATCAAAACCCTTTTGAATTCATTTCAAATAGAGAGGGAAGCTATTAGGGTTTTATATGTTCTTATTTGATTAAACCAAAGTGCAAGTGTTATGCATGCATGCAATGCTCAAACATGTCTTTATTAATATTACACAAAAGGTGGTATGCTACAGTCGGGTACCTTCCCTATACCAATTCGTCGCTTAATTCCATCAACACTGGCATTTCCTTTCTGACCTTCCTTTATCTGAATGATCAAAGTGGGTTGAAGTTTGATACTGGCTAGAAATCCTTCGCTAACTAGCTCCATTCTAAAATTCTCCAACTCTTTATGCAAACTTGGATGATCTTCCTTAATCATGGTGTTTAATCTACACGACAGTCTACTAAGAGCATCCGCTACCACATTGGCCTTGCCGGGGTGGTAGTGAATGTCAAGGTCATAATCCTTGATTAACTCTATCCATCTCCGTTGTCTTATATTCAGCTCCTTCTAGGTGAAAATAAACTTCAAACTCTTGTGATCTGAATAAATTTCACAGCGATTACCCATGAGGTAATGACGCCATGTCTTCAAGGCTAAAACTATGGCTGCCAATTCTAAGTCATGGGTGGGATAGTTCTGCTCATGTTGCTTCAGTGGTCTAGAGAGATATGATATTACTTTGTCTTCCTGCATCAACACACATCCGAGACCAATCTTAGATGCATCACACTATACGTCAAAAGGCTTCGTGATATCCGGCATGATCAAAATTGGGGATGAAATCAATCTCTTCTTGAGCTCTTGAAAACTTGCTTCAAATTTGTCTGTCCATTCAAACTTCTTGTCTTTCTTCAACAGATGAGTCATCGTCCTTGCGATGCTTGAAAATCCTTCAACGAACTTGCGATAATATCCCGCTAATCCAAGAAATGTGTGAACTTCGGTTTGAGTGGTTGGGGCTTTCCATTCTTCAATATCCTTAATCTTAGCGGGGTCGACGGCAACTCCTCCCGCTGACAAGATATGTCCCAGGAATCCTACTTCCTTTAACCAGAACTCACATTTGCTAAACTTGGCATACAACTGATGCTCTCTAAGGGTTTCAAGGATGGTTCTTAGGTGCTGCTCATGCTCCTCTTCCACTTGGAATAGATCAGAACGTCATCGATAAAAACAACGACAAACTTATCCAAGAAGTTCATAAAAATCTTATTCATGAGATTCATGAAATAAGCGGGGGCATTGGTTAATCCAAATGACATGACATTTTGTACTCATACAATCCATATCGGGTATGAAAGCAGTATTTGGGATATCCGTTGTGTGGATCTTTAGTTGATGATAACCAGTTCTAAGATGAATCTTAGAAAACACTCTGGCACCAGTCGACTGGTCAAGCAAATCTTCTATCTTCGGCAGTGGGTATTTGTTCTTGATGGTGACGTCATTTAGCTTCTGGTAATCCGTACACTAACGGGTGGCACCATATTTCTTATCCACAAACAAAACAGGGGATCTCCATGACGATGCACTTGGTTGTATCAGATTTTTGCTCAACATGTCATCAAGTTGCTTCTTGAGCTCCACTAATTCTTCTGGGTTCATACTATAGGGTCTCTGAGCTATGGGTCTAGGTCCAGGAATTAGTTCAATGATAAACTCGATATCCCGATCTGGGGGCATACCGGGTAATTCATCTGGGAACACATCGGGATATTCCCAGACTACTCTGCTTTGGTCTAGGGTTGATTGAACTAAACTCTTGTTGCACTTGAATTTACAAGGCAGCATCTCAGACACATGATCTACAGATACTCCGGTGCTACTGGTCATGGTTATGGATTTCTTGGCATAGTCTATGAATCCTTGATGTTTCGACATCCAATCCATTCCTAGTACTACTTCCAAACCTTTTGTTCCAAGTACTATTAAATTGGCATAAAAATCTATTCCATGTATTCTGATAGGTACGGCCTTGCAAATTTTTCTAGCTTTGGTAGTTGACCCAGGTATTTGAACTATCATAACATGCTTCAAATTTGTTGGTTGAATCTTACTAGTGCATGCAGATTCTTCTGTAACAAACGAGTGCGATGCTCCAGAATCAAACAACACTGTTGCAAGTACTGAGTTAATAGAAAACATACCCATCACGACATATGGCGCTTGCTGGGCTTCTTCCGCATTCATATGGAACAGACAGCCGGTACGGTTGTGTGGGTTGCCTAGGCAAACCTATTTCCAGGCTAGACACGGTGCTGCTGCTGGGCATGTGCAGTGGCATTGGGTGCTGCAGCAAGCTTCTTGGGGCACTCATTGGAGTAGTGACCCGTAATTCCACATTCAAAGCAGGTTTTCATTGACTTGTCCTTCCCGGCAATAGGCACATCATTGCTTCCAGTCCTTGGGGCGGTATTGTTGTTGTTGGTGGTGGACCTTGGCGGTGCACGGTTGAAGTTATTGGGGTTGTAGTTGTTGTGGCCTCCGGGCCTCGGGTTTCCACCGCCACAATTGGGAAAGTTCGGACGAGACATAGGTGGCATGTTGTTCCTTGGTGCAAATCCTGCAGACGAGCTGGGGAGGTACTTCGGGGTATGGTGTGGTCCAGGCTGGTGCATCATACGACACTTGCGGTTCTCACTAGCTTGATTGATCTTTCTTTCCATCTGGATAGCAAAATCCACTAGAGCTTCTAGATCGGCAAAAGGAATATTGACTAACACTGTCTGCATCTCATCATGCAGGCCATTCAGGAATCTTTCCTTCTTCTTTGCCTCATTTGTTGATCTCATCGGGGGCATACCTAGCCAGAGACAGAAATCTGTCATGGTATTCCACCACAGTCATTCTTCCCTGCTTCAACTCCTTGAATTCATCCCTCATCCTCATGATCAAACCTGGGGGCACATGAGTCCTGATGAACTTGAGCTTGGTTTGCTCCCAAGTCATCATTTGTCCTCCGTTCATTGTACGAGTGCTATTCCACCATGCTCTCTTGCAGAACCTGCCAGTAGTGGGTGGCAAACAATATTTTCTCAGCAACATCTACTCCTGCAACTTCTAAGTTGTTCTCCATTGTTTGGAGCTAGTCATCAGCATCTAAGGGCTCTTCAGGTTTTCTAAACATAGGAGGATTGGTGTTTTGGAAGTTCTTGAGCTTAGATCCATGGTGATTTCCATGGCCTTGGTTGTCATGCACATTTGGGAAATCTGCTGAAGATTGGTGAGATTGTCTTGACGCTCGGTTCTAACGGCTTCTCAATCTTCTACTAGCATTTGCAGAATCTAGACCATCGGGTCCAAGGATGAGTTGCTTCCACCGGTGTTGCCACAAGTCATCTGAAGATTGAGATAGATCATAAGACAAGAGGGAAATTTCTATGGCTTATGGGTTTGGTTCAAAAAGCTTTAAACTTTGAGTATGGCTAAGGTTTGAAAACCACAACTCTTTTTCATTCATTCCAAACACACATACAAACCACACCTTGCAAACAACACATCACAACTACAAAGCAGATGGTTTTAAGAACCATTATATCAGGCTACGATACAGTGGGACCTGATACAAACTCACACCTATGATAATGATCTAGTTATACTACTCATGGTGGGCTCTTCGTCATCCAGGAAATCGCAATCCTCGAACTCCATGTGGATGTCCTCAAAATAGTCATCCTCATCACTGAGGTACGACCTGATATCCCCACGAATATCTTCACCTTCGGCTTCCTTCTCCTCAAGCTAGATGTCTCAATCATGGATGGTTTTCTCAAGGGTTGATACCTTCTGACGGAGGCAAGCAATGATGCCGTCCTTCCTGTCACGCTGGCGGCAAAGTGACTTGCGCTCTTTAGCTAGGATGGCAAGGGTCTGGTTCTTCTCGGTTTCAACAAGGTGCTTCTGATTGGCATAGGAACGGGCATTGTCAAACTCCTTCTGTTTCTCATGCAGCATGAAGGCGAGGTGATCCACATGATGCTTCAGCTCCGGATGTCCTAGCATGGCCAAGGGTTGTCCATTGGAGTCACGTCTTGCATAGTGAGAGAAGCGGGTGCCAATGATCTGGTTAATGTTCTTCCCACACAGACGGGCAAGTGCCTCATGCATGGCTCTAGCTAGTCCATCCAGCCAGTTGTTCTCCCTCAAGTTGAACTGTATCTTCTCTGAGGTAGGTGGCTCCATCTTGCCTCTCAGATCTAACTACTAGATTGTAGCAACGAGTCGATAGAGTACTCATCCTCGAAGATTCCAAAGCGGTTAATGAGAGCAGATTATCGTGGGTGATGTAGTCGTTCACTTGTCGATCTTAAGATCGCGTAGATGATCCTTCCAGCGCTGCGTTCTGGCAGCGCTCCTGCAGTCGGTCACACGTTCGGTACTCGATGAAGACCTTCCTCTCCCTTGTTCCAGCAGGCAGCGGAGGTTGTAGCTCTCTCCTCGCGATTCTGGCAGCACGACGGCGTGGTGTCAGAGTTTAGAGGGGAGATCCCACAGGGCTTCGCCTTAAGCCAGAGCAGGTAGGTGGAGTAGAGGTGTTCATCGGTGTCTAGGGTTTAGAAGCCAAAGATGAGGAGGTGGGGCCGACAGCGACTAGGGCGACGGCGGTGGCGCGACGGCGGCTTGGGCTAGGTTTTTTTGGTGGTCTTGGGGGGCAGCCCCTCCCCTCTATTTATGAGAGGGGGCAGCTAGGGAAGGGGAGGCCGTATCCTCCCCCAACTCCCTCTCCTTGGCGCGCACGGTGGAGGGAGATGAGGTTTCCTCTCCTCCCTCCACCAGGAACCATTGTACTAATTTGATTATTCATACTTGCCTTTTGACTTTCAATTTTGGAGTTTGATTTCTTTCTTTTAAATGCCCAGCCAAGTGACCTAGACATGATGCAATCATTCCACTTTGTCATGACACATTCATGTACCCTTCCCCTTCCGGATCGGTGAACCTTCTAGACCCTTCTAGATCATTCCGATGAAAAAACCGAAATCATTCCCGAACTCTGGAATTGGACTTTCCTTATATGAAACTTATTATCCGGACCATTCCAGATCTCCTCGTGATATCCCGTACCCATCCGAGACTACGAACAACATTCAATATTCTTACTCACATTCCATATCTACTAAACAACATTGAATTCTTAAGTGTGTCTCCCTATGGTTTGTGAATTATGCAGACATGACCGAGACTCTTCTCCGATAAATAACCAATAGAGGAATCTGGAAATTCATATGGCTCCCACATATTTCTATGATTACTTTGTGATCGAATGAACCATTTACATACGATACCAATTTCCCTTTGTCTCATGATATTTTAGTTATCCGAGGTCTGATCGCCGGTATCCCTGCATACCTAGTTCAACCTCATTACTGAAAAGTACTCTTTACTCATTCCTATGATATGTGATCCCTTGTGATATAGTCACATGCTTGCAAGCTAATTGGATGACATTCCACCGAGAGGGACCAGAGTATATCTATCTGTCATATGGATGGACAAATCCCACTCTTGATCCATGTGCCTCGACACATACTTCCCAAACACTCAATGCCACATTTATAATGAAGGGTTTCGCGGCATAGTAAATCAAAATTTTCTACGGATGCGAACAGAGGGAAAGCCAAGATCTAATCTAGGAGATGCAAACAACGAGAGAGATTGGATTAGATCTTCATACCCTTGAAGATTCAAGACAGTGAGCGTTATCCGGAACGTGGGTGATGTAGTCGTACTCGCTTCTCCTCCCCGCGATCCGATCCGATCTAGCACCACAAGTGGCGATGCCTCCGTGAGATGCACACGTGCAGAACCTCGACGTCTCCTCCTTCCTTGGTCCAGCAAGTATGATGGAGAGATGGGTTGGATCTACAGTGACGGTAGTGATTATGTCGGTGGAGAGTTTCTGCAGCGGGGTTTCCTGCATGATCGGGAGAGAGAGAGGAGGGCAGCAGGGCGACTGGCTTGAGGGGAAGGTGTGGGGGGGGTGGTGCGCCCCCAGCCCTCTTTATATAGAGGGGTGGGCGGCATCCCTAGCCCCTCCCCCAAGCCAAAACCGGCGGCCAAAAGGAGGAGGAGTGGGGGGCAAGGAACCCCCCCCCCTTCTAGAATGTCCAAGCTAGGGTATATCCCCTCTTGGCCGGCTGGGCCCTATGGGGCCTTGTGCCCCTGGACCAATGCGGCCAGGACACTCCCTCATAGGCCCATGCCCCCTCCCGGAAGGTGGGGCCACGTTGGTCCCCTTCCGGAAGGTTCTAGAAGCTTAGATAATACCGATTAACCGGAACAATTCCGAACTCCAAAACTGCCTTTGCCTTATATGAATCTTATTCTCGGACCATTCCGAACCTCGTGATGTCCCGGATCCCATCCGAGACTCGAACAAAAACTCATAAACCAATTATCAATCTATCCTAGCATCGAGACACGTTAAGTGTGTGACCTGAGTTCGAGAATATGCAGACATGATCTTCTATCAATAATCAACAGCGGGGTCTGGAAACCCATATTGACTCCCACACATTCATCGATGATCATATCGGATGAACCACGATGCCAGGATTCAATCAATCCCATATATATATTACCTTCGTCTCGCGATATTTTACTTGCCCGAGATTTGATCGTCGGTACCGTCATACCTAGTTCAATCTCGTTCACAACAAGTACTTTACTCGTTCCGTAATCCGATATCACTTTGCGATTAACTCCTTAACCACATGCTTGCAAGCGGTGTTGATATCGATTACCGAGTGGGCCCGAAGTATATCTCTCTGACTTGGGAGGGACAAATCCCATCTCGATACATACAACCCAACAGGTACTTTCCGATCACCTGAGAGACACCTTTATGATCACCCTCTCATAGGATGACATTTGATGACCTCAAAGATTTCTTCCGATACCAGGGAGTTGTATTATCTCATGGTCTAAGGAATACAATATTTGACATAAGAAAAGCTTCGCAAAGATGAACACGATGACACGATCTAATTGCTTCGCTTAGTTTGGTCTACATCCATCATATCATTCTCCCAATGATATGATCTCATTATTAATCGACAACTCATGTCCATGGTTAGGAAACCTTAACCATCATTAATCAATGAGCTAGTCCATAGAGGCGTACTAGGGACACGGTGTTGTACACAAACCACACAAGTATTAAAGTTTCCGCTTAATACAATTCTAGCATGGAATATAAACATTATCATGAACAAGAATTATAATAATAACATCTTTATTATTGCCTCTAGGGCATAATTCAACCTCCCCACTTGCACTAGAGTCAATAATCTAGTTTACATTTGGCAACAATCTCACACCCATGGCACTGAGGTGCTGATCATGTTTTACACGTGGAAGAGGTTTAGTCAATGGATCTGCGACATTCAGATCTGTATGTACTTTGCTAATCTTCGATCTCCATACGCTATATAATCTCGGATTATATGAAACTTGATTGATATGCTTGGTCTTTGGATGATATCTTGGTTCCTTAGCGAGTGCTATGGCGCGGTGTTGTCACACAATATCTCCAGTGGGTCCAATGCACTTGGAACCACGCCAAGCTCAGTGATGAAGTTCCTGATCCAAACTCCTTCACTTGACGCTTCTGCAGCAGCCATGTATTCCGCTTCTACTGTAGATCCCGCGATTACGCTTTGCTTGCAGCTTCTCCAGCTCACAGCTCCTCCATTCAAAATATAAATGTATCCTGTCTGAGATTTAGAATCATCATTGTCGGTGTCGAAACTAGCATCGACGTAA
This sequence comes from Avena insularis, assembly GCA_023614405.1. Lineage (NCBI taxonomy): Eukaryota > Viridiplantae > Streptophyta > Magnoliopsida > Poales > Poaceae > Avena > Avena insularis. The sequence goes on along the minus strand of CM042691.1, from coordinate 36,894,074 downwards.
CCTTTTACGACGAGCTATTCATCACCTCCATAGACTAAGAACATTTCTTTAGTTCTATTTAAATACTTTAGGATGTTCTTCACGGCTGTCCAGTGTTCCACTCCTGGATCACTTTGGTATCTTCTCGTCAAACTAAGAGCATTGGACACATCCGGTCTAGTACATAGCATGGCATACATGATAGATTCTATGGCCGAGGAATAAGGCACTTTGCTCATAGCTTCTCTATATTTTACCGTAGCTGGACACTGAGCCTTGCTCAATATCTTACCTGACAACATAGGCACTGAACCTTTCTTTGCCTTATCCATTCTGAACCTTTTCAGAACTTTGTCTAGGTATGTACTCTGGCTTAAAGCTATCAGGCGTCTTTGTCTATCTCTATAGATTTTGATGCCCAATATATAAGCATCTTCACCTAGGTCTTTCATTGAAAAACACTTGTTCAAATAACTCTTCACATCGTTAAGCATGTTAATGTCATTTCCGATAATCAATATGTCATCCACATATAGTACCAGAAATGTCACCGAGCTCCCACTCACTTTCTTGTAGATGCAAGCTTCGTAGCAATTTGGAACAAATCCAAAGCTCTTGATCACTTGATCAAAACGAAGGTTCCAACTCCGAGATGCTTGCTTCAGTCCATAAATGGAACGCTGAAGTTTGCATACTTTATCAGCATCCTTAGGATCGACAAAACCTTCGGGTTGCATCATATACAACTCTTCATCAATGTTGCCATTGAGGAACGCAGTCTTGACATCCATCTGCCATATTTCATAATCAAGAAACGCAGCAATTGCTAATAAAATCCGAAAGGACTTAAACATCGCTACGGGAGAGAAAGTCCCATCGTAGTCAACACCTTGAACTTGTCGAAAACCTTTCGCGACAAGCCGTGCTTTATAGACGGTAACATTACCATCCGCGTCCGTTTTCTTCTTGAAAATCCATTTGCACTCAACGGCCTTTCGGTCGCTAGGAGGGTCCACCAAAGTCCATACTTGGTTTTCGCTCATGGATCCCAATTCGGATTTCATGGCTTCTAGCCATTTCTCAGAGTCTGGGCTCATCATCACTTCCTCATAGTTCGTAGGTTCACTGTCTTCTACTAGCAAGAAAGTAAGACAGGGTTGCCGTACCACTCAGGAGGGGCACGCGACCTTGTCGACCTGCGACGTTCAGTAGCAGCATCGTCCGAAGCTTCATGATCCTTGTCATTAGCTTCCTCTATTGTTGGTGCGTGACCTTTGGAACAATTTCAGGTGCTACTCTCCAATTCAAGAGAAGGTTCAATAACCTCGTCTAGCTCTACTTTCCTCCCACTCACTTCTTTCGAGAGAAACTCCTTCTCAAGAAAGGAACCGTTCTTTGCGACAAACACTTTGCCTTCGATTATGTGATAGAAGGTATACCCAATAGTTTCCTTAGGGTATCCTATGAAGACGCATTTCTCCGCTTTGGGTTCGAGCTTGTCCGGCATCAACTTCTTGACGTAAGCTTCGCATCCCCAAACTTTAAGAAACGACAACGTAGGTTTAGCACCAAACCACAGTTCATACGGTGTCGTCTCAACCGAAGGCAAAGTGTTTGTCGACTTCTTTTGAAGCTTCTGGACGGCTTCGAGGTGAAAATAAGCTTAAGCTAAAAAGAACTCAATTTTAAGCCGTTTCTCGGAACAGCCGGTTTCTGCAATTCCTTCACAATGGGGAGAAGCCGGGTACCCCCAGCTTCCCGCAGCTTCCCGAGCTCAGCCGAAGCGGTACGTGGCTATGCCCCTATTCGTTCTGGTATTTACGTAGAAATGCCACCGCGAGGCAACATCGATGCCTCTTCCTAATCCTGAACCGTTATGTGAGGCTGAGCACAAGCGAGCAGTTCCCTATCCTCTCTCCAAAAAAATAAAGCGTTCCTCTACCTCCGCCGCCGCAACGGGCCACCCACGGTCGGTCGCCGGTCATCGGCCGCCTCCCCCCGCCACCTGCCACCCGCACTGTCCCGTTTCCATTCCATGGTGGCAGCATAGCCCGCGGACACCGGCCTGGATCGAACCAACCCCAAGCTCGCAAGCAGGGCTCGTTCTGCTCAACCTCGTGCTCGCAAGCAGGCCCGACCTGCTGCTCGTGCCTCCCTCCTGAACCCCTGCATGCTATTACCAGAAAATTGTAGACAAGATCCGTGTATGATGTTATGGATGTGTGTAAAACAGTAATATGTCCTCATATTTGCGAGAGAATAGCAAATAAGATTCGTGTATGCAGTTCTGGATGTGTGTAAGTAATCTGTGCTACCTTATAATATATTAATGTTCATGATGCTATGGAATTGTTTTCTTTCTCAAATTTGCAGCAAAATAGTACTTTCTCCGACCCATATTAGTTGACTCAGATTTGTCTAGATTTAAATGAATTTAGACACTATTTAGATATAGGTTCATCCAAATTTTGACAAATTCAAGTCAACTGGGTCGGGAGGGAGTAAGAAACAACTAAATACTCGGTAGTCAAAACACAAAATCATCGCAGGGCATTAGGGGCTTTTCATCACACAAATCAGTCAACAAGTTGGAACGGTGGAAGCCAAAAAGAACTAGACTGCAGTTTCTCACGAGCTTATTTTGACTGTTGTTTCTCTGGACAGCTCAAGCCGGAGTGGCTTATACACAAGCTGTAGCTCAAAAGAACTGGGCCTTAGATGGTGCCCTATTTAAAGTGAATGCAGCGGTTTCTAATGCATAACCCCAAAATGATAACGGCAAATCAGTAAGAGACATAATTGATCGGACCATATCTAATGAGGTTCGGTTCCGGCGTTCAGACACACCATTGCGCTGTGGTGTTCCGGGTGGCGTGAGTTGCGAAACGATTCCGCTTGCTTTAAGATGCGTGAGAAAATCATAACTCAAATATTCACCTCCACGATCGGATCGTAGAAACTTAATCTTTCTGTTACGATGGTTCTCCACTTCATTCTGAAATTCTTTGAACTTTTCAAATGTTTCAAATTTATGTTTCATTAAATAGATATACCCATATCTACTTAAGTCATCGGTAAAAGTGAGAAAATAGCGATATCCACCGCGCGTCGAAACACTCATCGGTCCGCATACATCGGTATGTATGATTTCCAACAAGTCCGTTGCTCGCTCCATCATACGGAGAAGCGGGTTTTGATCATCTTGCCCATGAGGCATGGTTCGCATGTGTCAAATGATTCAAAATCAAGAGACTCTAAAGTCCATCGAATGGAGTTTCTTCATGCGCTTTACACCAATATGACCTGAGCGATTGCCATAAATAAGTAGTATTATCACTATCTACTTTGCATCTCTTAGCCTCAATGTTATGGATGTGTGTTTCATCCCTTTCGAGATTTAGAAGAAATAAACCATTCACAATAGGTGCATGACCATAAAAGATGTTACTCATATAAATAGAACAACCATTATTCTCTGATTTAAATGAATAACCGTCTTGCAATGAACAAGATCCAGAAATAATGTTCATGCTCAACGCAGGCACATAATAACATTTATTGAGGTTTAAAACTAATCCCGAAGGTAAAACTAAGGAGAGCGTGCCGACGGCCATCACATCAACTCTTGATCCGTTGCCAACGCGCATCGTCACCTCATCCCTCGCAAGCCGCCATATATTCCGTAGCTCATGTTTCGAGTTACAAATATTAGCAACTGAACCAGTATCAAATACCCAGGCACTACAACGAGGGCTAGTAAGGAAAACATCAATAACATGTATATCAAATATACCTTTGATGGTGCCAGCCTTCTTGTCCGCTAAGTACTTGGACGATTCGCTTCGATGACCCTTGTCCTTGCAATAGAAGCACTCGGTGTCCGCTTAGGACCAGACTTGAGCTTTTTCTCAGCGAGGGCGGCGCTTACGCCGCCCTTCTTGAAGGGCTTCTTTGCTCCCTTACCTTTCTTGAAGGTGGGAGGCTTGTTGACCATCAACACATGATTATCCTTTTTGATGTTCACTTCCGTAGCCTTCAGCTTTGCGAAGAGCTCGGTGATCGTATCAGTGGAACCAATCTGATTGTGAGTCACTACAAAACTTTTGTAGCTGGGAGGGAGTGATTGCAGAACCCTGTCAATCTTGAGCTCCTCTAGAATCTTGCAGTCCAGTTGCTCAAGGCGTTGAGTGTAGCCCGACATCTTAAAGGCGTGCTCACTAACGGAACTCCCTTCCTCCATCTTGCAGTTAAAGAACTTCTCAGAGATGTCATATCTCTCAGAACAGGCTTGAGTCTGAAACATGGTTTTCAGCTCCTCGAGAATCTCAAAAGGCCCGGGATAGTCTTCAAAACGATTTTGAAGGTCCGATTCCATAGCAAACAACATGGTGCTCTTAATCACACCATAATCATCTTTGCGCGACTGATAGACGGCTTTCTCATCAGCCGGCACAGTAGCAGCAGGGGCGTCACCTAACGCATTCTCAAGGACATAGTCCTTTTGACCGCCAGAGAGAATGATTCTCAGATTGCGGAACCAATTGGTGAAGTTAGACCCATTGTTTCTAAGCTTTTCCTTCTCAGCAAAAACGTTGAAGTTGAAGTTGGACTTAGCCATTTGATCTACAATATTTGCAAGTACAAATTAGACTATGTTCATGATAACTAGTTCAACTTTTCATCAAATTACTAGATGAACTCCCACTAAATTCAACATCCCTCAAGTTGTTTAGTGAACACGATCCAAATTCACCACACCTAATCCGATCTTCACGAGAAGATATGTGGTTTCAATGGTGGACAACGAAGTGTCGATCATATCATTCATATGACTCATGCTTAACCTTTCGGTTCATGTGTTCCGAGGCCATGTCTGTACATGCTAGGCTCGTCAAGTTAGACCCAAGTATTTCCGCGTGTGCAAAACTGGCTTGCACCCGTTGTATGTGAGCGTAGAGTCTATAGCACCCGATCATCACGTGATGCTTGGACACGAACTTTCATAGCAGTGCATACTTGGGGAGAACACAGTTTTATCTTGATCTTTAAGTGAGGAATCATCTTATAATGCTACCGTCGCGATCTAAGCATAATAAGATACATAAAAGGATAAACATCACATGCATATAACTTTATGTGACATGGTATAGCCAATCTTCGCGCAATGATCTCCATCTTGTGCACGCCGGCATGATCTCCATCACTCCACCATGATTGCCTCCACCACAAATAGCAACTACAACTATTGCTAACTACTTAGCGATAAAGTGAAACTATTACATGGCGTATAAGAAGTTGACACACAGGTCATACACAATTATAAAGACAACCATATGGCTCGCGCGGTTGTGTACTCATCGACATGCAAGTTGTGAAACATTACAAAACATGATCATCGCATACATTATACACATCACATCTTGGGCCATACCATATCACAGAAACACTCCTGCAAAAACAAGTTAGACGCCTCTACTTTGTTGTTGCATGTTTTACGTGGCTTATGGGAGTAGATGCTAAGAACGATTCTTACCTACAGAAAGCCACAACGGTGATATTATGGTTGCCAAACTCCGGTGTTAATCCCATGACAACTATAGTGAGAAAGCGGCATCCACCACCGCATGTGGAACAAGCCACACGTCAAGTGCGGAGCGGTCTCATGAACGACGTCGCGTAAGGTTGGCCTGGACCGCTTCAATCTCACTATCCCGCGTCATAAGAAGAACACAAACAAGAGGCTTGCAACAGAAAACATCAACGCCCGCAACAACCATGTTGCGTTCTACTCGTGAAACACATCTACGCATAGATCTAGCTCTGATACCACTGAAGGGTTTCGCGGCATAGTAAATCAAAAATTTCTACGGATGCGAACAGAGGGAAAGCCAAGATCTAATCTAGGAGATGCAAACAACGAGAGAGATTGGATTAGATCTTCATACCCTTGAAGATTACTGACAGAACGTTCGTCGAACGTGGGTGATGTAGTCGCATCGCTCCTCCTCGCGATCCGATCCGATCTAGCACCACAAGTGGCGATGCCTCCGTGAGATGCACACGTGCAGCACCTCGATGTCTCCTCCTTCCTTGGTCCAGCAAGTATGGTGGAGAGATGGGTTGGATCTACAACGCGACGGTGCGGTGCAATCGGTGGAGAGTTTCTGCAGCAGGGCTTCGCCTACACGCAGTCGGGAGGGAGAGAGAGAGGAGGGCAGCAGGGCAACTGGCTTGAGGGGAAGGTGTGGGGGGTGGTGTGCACCCAGCCCTCTTTATATAGAGGGGTGGGCGGCAGCCCTAGCCCCTCCCCCAAGCCAAAACCGGCGGCCAAAAGGAGGAGGAGTGGGGGGCAAGGAAACCCCCCCCCCTTCTAGAAGGTCCAAGCTAGGGTTTATCCCCTCTTGGCCGGCTGGGCCCTATGGGGCCTTGTGCCCCTGGACCAATGCGGCCAGGACACTCCCTCATAGGCCCATGCCCCCTCCCGGAAGGTGGGGCCACGTTGGTCCCCTTCCGGAAGGTTCTAAACTTCTACAATACCGATTAACCCAGAACAATTCCGAACTCCAAAAACTGCACTGCCTTATATGAATCTTATTCTCCGGACCATTCCAGAACCTCTCGTGATGTCCCGGATCCCATCTGAGACTCAGAACAAAAACTCATAAACCAATTATCCAATCTATCCTAGCGTCGAGACACGTTAAGTGTGTGACCCTGCGGGTTCGAGAATATGCAGACATGATCTTCTATCAATAATCAACAGCGGGGTCTAGAAACCCATATTGACTCCCACACATTCATCGATGATCATATCGGATGAACCATGATGCCAGGATTCAATCAATCCCATATATATATTCCCTTCGTCTCGCGATATTTTACTTGCCCGAGATTTGATCGTCGATCGAGTCATACCTAGTTCAATCTCGTTCATAGCAAGTACTTTACTCGTTCGTAATCCGATATCACTTTGTGATTAACTCATTAACCACATGCTTGCAAGCGGTGTTGATATCGATTACCGAGTGGGCCCGAAGTATATCTCTCCGACTTGGGAGGGACAAATCCCATCTCGATACATACAACCCAACAGGTACTTTCCGATCACCTGAGAGACACCTTTATGATCACCCTCTCATAGGATGACGTTTGATGACCTCAAAGCTTTCTTCCGATACCAGGGAGTTGTATTATCTCATGGTCTAAGGAATACAATATTTGACATAAGAAAAGCTTCGCAAAGATGAACACGATGACACGATCTAATTGCTTCGCTTAGTTTGGGTTTGTCCATCATATCATTCTCCCAATGATATGATCTCATTATTAATCGACAACTCATGTCCATGGTTAGGAAACCTTAACCATCATTAATCAATGAGCTAGTCCATAGAGGCATACTAGGGACACGGTGTTGTTCACAAACCACACAAGTATTAAAGTTTCCGCTTAATACAATTCTAGCATGGAATATAAACATTATCATGAACAAGAATTATAATAATAACATCTTTATTATTGCCTCTAGGGCATAATTCCAACATATAACCACCCAGTTACGAAGTGGTGTTTGATGTCATCAAAGCATCCATCAGTTGATGGTGATTAGCATGATCTCATGGTCGAAGGAATTAGGTTACTATGTATATGAAGCTTATAGCAAATAAACTATTGAAATGACTTGATCTTTATGCTATGCTTATCTATAGGAGTATGTCCATCACACCATTCTCCTAATGATATGATCTTATTGTTAATAACATCTCAATGTTCATGATTTGGAAACCATGATCGTCTATCAACCAACAAGCTAGTATTATAAAGAGGCTATACTAGGGACTCTAACAAGTTTACAAATCACACAAGTATTAATGTTTCCGGTTAATACAATTATAGCATGAATGTAAACATTTATCATAAACACAAAGATATAATAATAACTACTTTTATTATTGCCTCTAGGGCATATCTCCAACAGTCTCCCACTTGCACTAGAGTCAACTAATCTAGATTACATGGTAATATACCCAACACCCATGGCGGTTTGGTGCTAGTCATGTTTTTCCCTCGGGAGAGGTTTAGTCAATGGATCCACCACATTAAGATATGTGTGTACTTCGCAAATATTTATGTCTCCATCTTGGACATTCTCTCGAATAGCGTGAAAATGTAGCTTGATATGCTTCAGCTTCTTGTGTGACCTAGGTTCTTGCGCATTGGCTATGGCGCCCAAGTTATCACAGTAGATAGACAATGGGTCTAGCGCACTAGGAACTGCACCGAGCTCTGTAATGAACTCCTTCATCCATATCGCCTCTTGTGAAGCCTCCGAAGCAGCTATGTATTCCGATTCAGTTGAAGATCTTGCCACAGCGCTTTGCTTTGCACTCCTACAGCTCATTGCTGCACCATTCAAAGTAAATATGTATCCAGATTGAGATTTAGAATCATCCGGATCGGTGTTCCTACTAGCATCGGTGTAACCATTAACAGCGAGTTGTTCATCACCTTCATAAGAAAGTACCATATCCTTAGTTCTTCTCAAGTACTTAAGGACGTTTTTGACCACTGTCCAATGATCAACCCCTGGATCAGTTTGATATTTGCTAGTCAAACTAACAACATATGCAATGTCGAGTCTAGTACATAGCATGGCATACATGATAGATCCTATGTCTGAGGCATCGGGAGTCTTACTCATCCTTTATCTATCTTCTGTTGTAGCGGGACTTTGAGTTTTACTCAAAGTCGTATTGGGCAAGAACCCTTTCTTGCTATCTTCCATTCCAAACCTCTTTAGAACTTTGTCCAAATATGTACATTTTGAAAGAGATATTAGGCGTCTCGATCTATATCTATAAATCTTTATGCCTAATATGTAAGCAACTTCGCCAAGATCCTTCATTGAAAAACTATTATTCAAATAATCTTTGACACTATTAAGAAGGTCTACATCATTCCAAATCAACAATATTTCATCCACATATACTACTAGGAATGCTACAGAGCTCCCACTCACTTTCTTGTAAATACAAGCTTCTCCATAAGTTTGTATAAAACCAAAAAATTTGATCACCTTATCAAAATGTTGATTCCAACTTCGGGATGCTTGCTTCAATCCATAAATGGACCGTTGAAGTTTGCATACCTTGTTAGCATATTTAGGATCGACAAAAAATTTGGGTTGTACCATATACAACTCTTCATCAATGTCTCCATTGAGGAACGCCGTTTTGACATCCATCTGCCATATCTCATAATAATAATATGCAGCGATTGCTAACAAAATCCTCACAGACTCTAGCTTTGCTACCGGTGAGAAAGTCTCATTGTAGTCAACTCCTTGAATTTTTTGAAACCCTTTTGTGACAAGTCGAGCTTTATAGACGGTTATATTACCATCAGCATATGTTTTCTTCTTGAAAATCCATTTGTTCTCGACAGCCTTCCAGCCATCCGGTAAGTCCCCCAAAGTACATACTTGGTTTTCGTACATGGATCCAATCTTTGATTTCATGGCTTCTTGCAATTTATTGGAATCTGGGCTCATCATCGCTTCCTCATATGTCGCAGGGTTGTCGGTGCTGTCCACCAACATGACACTCATAACGGGATCATACCAATCGGGAGTGGTACGAGTCCTTGTCGACCTGTGAGGTTCCGTAGTAACTTCAACCAAAGTTTCATGATCAACATCATTAGCTTCCTATCTTATTGGTGTAGGCGCCAGAGGAACTTCTTCTGGTACTGCCCTACTCTCAAATTTGAGAGAAGGTTCGACAACCTCTTCGAGTTCTACTTTCCTTCCAGTCACTTCTTTCGAGAGAAACTCCTTCTCTAGAAAGGATCCATTCTTGGCAACAAAGATTTTGCCTTCGGATCTATGATAGAAGGTATACTCAATAGTTTCCTTCGGGTATCCTATGAAGACGCATTTTTCCGCTTTGGGTTCAAGCTTGTCGGGCTGTAACTTCTTTACGTAAGCTTCACAACCCCAAATTTTAAGGAACGACAATTTAGGTTTCTTCCCAAACCATAATTCATATTGTGTTGTTTCAACGGATTTAGATGGTGCCCTATTTAAAGTGAATGGGGTTGTTTCTAATGCATAACCCCAAAACAACAAAGGTAAATCTGTAAGTGACATCATAGAATGAACCATATCAAAGATAGTTTTATTACGACGTTCGGACACACCATTACATTGTGGTGTTCCCGGCGGTGTCAATTGTGAAAATATTCCGCATTTCTTCAAATGCTTGCCAAACACGTAACTTAGATACTCACCTCCACGATCAGATCATAGAAATTTAATCTTCTTGTTACGTTGATTCTCTACTTCACTTTGAAATTAGTTAAACTTCTCGAAAGTTTTGGACTTATGTTTCATGAAATAGATATACCCATGTCTACTCAAGTCATCCGTGAAAGTAAGAACATAACGATAACCACCGCGCGATGCTACACTCACCGGGCGACACACATCGGTATGTATGATTTCCAATAAGTCCATCGCTTGCTCCATCATACCAGAAAATGGAGTCTTAGTCATTTTTCCCATCAGACATGATTCACATCTTTCAAGTGATTCGAAATCAAGTGATTCAAGAAGTCCATCAGAATGGAGTTTCTTCATACGCTTCACTCCAATATGACCAAGACGACAGTGCCACATATATGTTGAGTTATCACTTAATTTCAAACGTTTAGCTTCAATATTATTAACATGTGTATTACTACAATCGAGATTCAATAAGAATAAACATCTATCAAAGGTGCATGTGCATAAAACATATTACCGGACTTAAACAAGTAACTGTCTCGCAATAAACATGATCCGGATGTAATGTTCATGCTCAACGCAGGCACCAAATAACAATTATTTAAGTATAAAACTAATCCCGATGGTAGATGAAGAGGGAGTGTGCCGACTGCGATCATATCTACCTTTGATCCATTTCCAACGCGCATCTTCACCTTGTTCTTCGCTAGTTTTTGTATATTCTACAACACCTATTTCGAATTACAAATATGAGCAACCGAACCAGTATCAAATTCCCAGCCACTACTACGACTACTAGTAAGATACACATCAATAACATGTATATAGGATATACCTTTCTTCTTGATGTTGCCGTTCTTCAGATCTCCAAGTACTTGCGGCATTTCCGCTTCCAGTGACCTTCTCCCTTGCAGTAAAAGCACTCAGTATCAGGCTTAGGCCCATCCTTGGTCTTCTTCGCCGGCGCGGTAGATTTCTTACCACCCTTCTTGAAGTTTCCCTTTTGCCTAGGCTTGCCTTGCTTCTTGAAATTGGTGGTCTTATTGACCATCAACACTTGGTGCTCTTTCTTGATCTCCACTTCCATAGACTTCAACATAGAGAAGAGTTCTGGCAATGTCTTATCCATGCGCTACATGTTGTAGTTCATCATAAAGTTCTTATAACTTGGTGGTAGTGATTGGAGGACACGATGAATCCCCAACGCATTAGGAATTATTATGCCCAAGCTCTGGAGCTTATTAGCGTGCCCAGACATCTTAAGCACATGCTCACTGATGGAGCTTCCCTCTTCCATCTTGCAGTTAAAGAACTTTTCAGAAGCTTCATAACTCTCAACTACCGTGTGAGCCTCAAATATCATTTTGAGTTTACGGACAATATCATGTGGGTCAAAGTTCTCAAACCTCTTTTGAATCTCCGATTCCAAACCTTACAAGATAGCACACTGAACTATGGAGCACTGATTCTTCCGAGTGCGGTAAACATTTTTCACCTCATCGGTAGCATCATCTGCAGGTGGGTCATCTATAGGTGCATCCAGCACATAGGTCAACTGACCAGCATTGAGGACAATCCTCAAATTGCGGAACCAATCTGCGGAGTTGCTTCCATTGTTTTTCAACTTTTCTTTCTCTAGGAACACATTAAAATTGATGGTAGGGGCCACCATTGATCTACAACATATTTGCAATAGTTTAGACTAAGTTTATGACAAATTGAATTCTAATTAATACTTAATTAATCTAGGTGAACTCCCACTGAAAACAATATACCTCACATTGTTTTAGTGATCACACGAACGAAATCCACTACATCGTGTCTGATCATCACGAGACATAATGTAGTTTCGAAGGCAAACAATCAACATGTTCATCATATCTACTATATAACTCATGCTTTACCTTCCGGTGATCCGTGTTCCGAGACCATGTATGTACATGCTAGGCTCGTCAAGATATAACATTAGTTTCCGCATGAGCAAATCTGGCTTGCTCCCGTTGTATACACTCGCAGAATCTAACACACTCGATCATCACATGGTGCTTCGAAACAACGAGTCTTGGTAACGGTGCCTGCTAAGGTTGGACACTTTATAACTTGATATTTTGTGAGATTGATCATCTTATAATGCTACTGTCGCAATCAAGGCAATACAAGATTATTAAAAGGATTAACATCACATGCAATTCAAAATATGTGATATGATATGGCCTTTATTCTTGTGCTTCGGATCTCCATCTCCAAGCACGAACATGATCTCCATTATCACTGGCGTGGCGTGAAGGTCAATGGCACCGCTCCATGGTTGTCGTCCACCAGCATCAACTATTACAACTACTTTGAACAATAGACATGCAGGTCTTAACGAAATTAAAATACAACCATAAGGCTCCTGCCGGTTGCCGACTTACGATAAGGATCATTGCATACATCATATATAATCACAATCATGGCCATATCACATCACAACACACCCTTGCAAAAAAAAGTTAGACGCCTCTAATTTTCTTTGCATATTTTACGTGGTTTGGGGCTTTCAATAAGTACTGTTCTAACTTATGAAGAAGAACCACAACATTGATTCTTGAACTATCAAGTGCCCGTTGTAAATTGAATCTTTACTATGATGGGAGAGACAAACAACCGCAAAGCCACTTATGCAATACAAGTTGCATGTTGAGTGTGGAGCAAATCTCATGAACGATGCCATGTAAGGTTAGCCCGGGACGCTTCATCCCACCATACCGCAAGATGAAGTACACAAGAAGCAGTTGATAATAAAAGCACCGCCGCCCATAATGACCATTGTGTTCTACTCGTGAAACAGATCTACATATAGACACGGCTCTGATACCACTGTAGGGGTTCATAGCATGGAAAACAAAAAAATTGTACCGCATGAACACACACAAGCCAAGATCTATCTACTAGATTGTAGCAATGAGTCGATAGAGTACTCACCCTCGAAGATTCCAAAGCGGTTAATGAGAGCATATTCTCGTGGGTGATGTAGTCGTTCACTTGCTGATCTCAACATCGCGTAGACGATCCTTCCGGCAGTGCTCCTGCAGTCGTTCACACGTTCGGTACTCGATGAAGACCTTCCTCTCTCTTGTTCCAGCAGGTAGCAGAGGTTGTAGCTCTCTCCTCGCGATTCCGGCAGCACGATGGCGTGGTGTTGGAGTTTTGAGGGGAGATCCCACAGGGCTTCGCCTTAAGCAGGAGAGGGTAGGTGGAGTAGAGGTGTTCCTCGGCGTCTAGGGTTTAGAGGCCGAAGAGGAGGATGTGGGGCCGGCGGTGTCACGGCGGCGGTGTTGGGCAGCGGCGACTTGGGCTATGTTTTTTTTGGTGGTCTTGGGGGGCAGCCCCTCCCCTCTATTTATGAGAGAGAGGGGCATCTAGGGAAGGGGGGCATATCCTCCCCCAACTCCCTCTCCTTGGCACGCGCGATGGAAGGAGAGGAGGTTTCCTCTCTTCCCTCCACCAGGAACCATTGTCCCAGTTTGACTATTCAAACTTGCCTTTTGACTTTAAATTTTGGAGTTTGATTTCTTTCTTTTAAATGCCCAGCCAAGTAACCTATCACATGATGAAATCATTCCACTTTGTCATGAAACATTCATGTACCCTTCCCCTTCCGTATTTGTGAACCTTCTAGACCCTTCTAGATCATTCCGGTGAAAACACCGTAATCATTCCCGAACTCTGGAATTGGACTTTCCTTTTATGAATCTTATTCTCCGGAACATTCCGGATCTCCTCATGATATCCCGGATCCCATCCGAGACTCCGAACAACACTCAGTATTCTTATTCACATTCCATATCTACTAAACAACATCGAATCCTTAAGTGTGTCTCCCTATGGTTCGTGAATTATGCAGACATGACCGAGACTCTTCTCCGATCAATAACCAATATAGGAATCTGGAAATTCATACGGCTCCCACATATTTATACGATTACTTTGTGATCAAATGAACCATTTACATACAATACCAATTTCGCTTTGTCTCGCGATATTTTACTTATCCGAGGTATGATCGTCAGTATCTCTGCATACCTAGTTCAACCTCGTTACCGATAAATACTCTTTACTCGTTCCTGTGATATGTGATCCCTTGTGAGCCAGTCACATGCTTGCAAGATAATTGGATGACATTCCACCGAGAGGCCCAGAGTATATCCATCCATTACATGGATGGACAAATCCAACTCTTGATCCATGTGCCTCAACACATACTTTCTGAACACTCAATGCCACCTTTATAACCACCCAGTTACAAAGTGGTGTTTGATGTCATCAAAGCATCCATCCGGTGATGGTGATTAGCATGATCTCATGGTCGAAGGAATTAGATTACTATGTATCTGAAAGCTTATAGCAAACGAACTATTGAAATGACTTGATCTTTATGCTATGCTTATCTATAGGAGTATGTCCATCACACCATTCTCCTAATGATATGATCTTGTTGTTAATAACATCTCAATGTTCATGATCAGGAAACCATGATCATATATCAACCAACAAGCTAGTATTATAAAGAGGCTATACTAGGGACTCTAACAAGTTTACAAATCACACAAGTATTAATGTTTCTGATTAATACAATTATAGCATGAATGTAAACATTTATCTTAAACACAAAGATATAATAATAACTACTTTTATTATTCCCTCTAGGGCATATCTCCAACACCAGCATCCTCCCCTCGCCACCAAGGCCGGCCAGAGGAAAATGGCCCCTACCAATTTGAAGATAGTAATGGACCGAGCTTTGGTGGCTTGATGCTTCCAAGTCTCACCATGACTTGGTGTCACGATCCACTGTCTATCTCTCTTCCAATGTACTAGGTTAACCCAAATTTTGAACTAAATAAGTAAAACTACAAAAAAAAATTAAAATCATTAAATCATGCATGTTTTGATTTGTATTCTGGTAAAGTTCCATTTTATTTGGATCAAAGGTTTGTGATTAAATGGGTATTTAGTTTAAACTAGTGCGTAAAAAGCTATTTAATCACAAGATAGTTATCCAAATGGAATGAATCATTCCCATGATTCAAAACAAGACATTTATACTCTACTAGATTTTCTTTCAAAATTTACTGATTAGTTTTACCTTTTTGGTTTGAAATTTAAGTCGATCCGATACGTTGGATCTGAGACATATGATGGATAGTGGTCCCAAGTCACCGAAGCTCGGTCTGTTATCCTCCTACCACCTGAGTCACCGAAGCTCGGTCTGTTATCCTCCTACCACCTGTTTGATTAAAAATACAGGTTTGAATCGATCGAAGAAGCATAGGAGGCGAGGTGCGGATGGTTCATTCGTACGTACCGCGCCCATTGCATTGGAGTCACCAAACCTGGATTGCTTCTTTTTTATCAATGCAGAGAAGCAAGCTAAAAACGGCCGAACCGATATAAGGCGATGGAAAACCTTACAAAACACAAATCAAGATAAACAAAAAAAAAGCACGGAAATCCAAACTTGCAACCAAAGACACCAAAATGAGACCTAGTGCAGAGCTCCACAACAATGCCCCCGAGAAGGTAATAACGCACCGCGCTGCCGTCGTCGAGACCGAAAGTCAAGGGTTTTCACCATGGAGCTAGTGCGGAGAAGGTACCCATAACGGCACCCCCAAGAGGGTTAGGACACCCGCAGGCATCGCCACCGTTGGCATCAAAAATGCTAAGGCTTTGTAGAGGAAACCTTCGTACCGCTTCCGCACTTCATTCGCCCGCTGACCTCAAGCTAGGCCTTCGACACATGATGTAGGAGTTGCCAAAGCCAAAGCGTTGCCAACACCAGGGTCCTCAATGTCCGCTCCTTTCCATCCACATGACCAAAGAGAGGGACCATCACCATCGTCACGTTGCTCGCCGTAGAGCCACCCGCGCGGTCCACCTTCCGAGGTTTCCGCCCCGGCATCCACAAACTCGAGGTCAGGGAGGTATAGACAACACACCGCGAGGTCAGCTAGTCGAGCGGGTGGCGGCGACGATGGACTCACGTGGATGGCAGAACTGTTGTCAGCAGGCCTTGCCTACCAGTTGCACTCCACAACCATCGATGGCTAGAGCTGGACCCGTAGGTATGGCTCTGACCTTCGGCCGCGCCGTGGTCAATTAGAGGAGATCCATAGTCCTCCACTGCCGAAGGCAGTCATCGACTGGACACAACAATAGGGAATGGCAAGCCCCTTATTCCCGACTAGCCCCTTTGTCGCGCTGCAGCGTCTAGTCCACTGGCGCCATCCATCCGCGATTCCTTGTCATCGGCATCCGAGCCAACCCTCACAAACATACGCCATCATGGAGCCGCCGGGAAGAAAGTGGGGCCAATCCTGGGGCACTAGGGGGCCACCCAGCCACGATCCCTGCTGACTACCCGGATCCGGCCTGATTGGCCCAGATTTGGTCTTGGGGAAGCATAGCCGCTGGGGGCCATGGAGCTCCGGCCAACCATCTCGCCACCACAAGCCCCTCCCCCCCCCCCCCCACATCATGCTTGGGCTTTGAAATGAACCCAGAGGTTCGTGACAATGGTTGTAAACGACTAGAAACCCGAAAGTGTGACTGGACTTGTCGATACCGTGAAAACAATCCGCGGTTTTCCAAAACAGTACAGGTAAACTTTCCTCGAGCAACAGTAGTAAATAAAGTAGTAAATCATGGTATAAGAAGAGAACAAATGCAGGTCCGCGCGATTCAGATCTGGCAGCGGCTGTGGACTCAGCGAGACATGTTGGAGAAGCCCCTTATACCTGAAGCGCCGCAGCCTGGGCGCGTCGATCTCCATCTCGTGCCCCGCCCCTGGCCAGCCGCATGTGTCCAGGACGAGCCATGTGGTTGCCGGGCAGTGGAGGCGGGCCACCGTGCCCTGTTTCTCTCCATGACTACTACTGCATAGAGAGACGGATGCGAGGTGAACCGTTTGGAGTGTCGGCGCGGTGAAGATGATGCTCTGAAGATGCTCGAGCGGGAGGTAGCAGTTGTTCAACCGTAAGGAAGTCAGCAGTGGGAACGCGACATCCTCCGGCATGGTGGAGACTCTGCAGGAGGTGAGGTCCAGCACGTGGAGGGTCTCCGACGGCAGCGACTCGAGACTGAGGTCGAAGACCCCAATTGAGCTCGTCTCTGGATTTGGTCCTGGGGAAGCATAGCCGCTGGGGGCCATGGAGCTCCGACCAACCATCTCGCCACCACAAGCCCCCCCCCCCCCCCCACACACACACACATCATGCTTGGGCTTTGAAATGAACCCAAAGGTTCGCGACAATGGCTGTAAACGACTATAAACCCGAAAGTGTGACTGGACTTGTCAATACCATGAAAACAATCTGCGGTTTTCCAAAACAGTACAGGTAAACTTTCCTCGAGCAACAGTAGTAAATAAAGTAGTAAATCATGGTATAAGTATATGATAGTAGTAAAGTCCCAAACTATTTGTCCATGGAAAATAATATGTGAATCAAGAACATACTAAAAGGTTCCATGGGCGCACATATAGATAGTGCGATAATCAAAGAACATGCATCAAGTATTCGGGTCCATGTGCGCTATATGAAGACCTAGTTACATGCTTAGGCTTAGGCTTAGGCTACGTGTCTCATGGATTTCGTGGCTGGGGCGCTAATCGCATGCAAAAATTCCTCGACGCTTTTCCGTGACCACCAAGCGACTTGCTGCCGCCTCAACTCCTTCACCCGACGACCCGCCACCAGTATCAACTCCGTACTACCGCGTTGGCTCGATACTCCGACCGCTATATCGACTCCAGTCCGCCCCATTGACTACATCCTTCACACGACTCCATCGACTTGGATGACATGTCCGCTGCATCGACTCCGTCGACATCACTCTATACTTGGGGGCTGCGCCGACTCCGCCTCGTGACCCGCTGTCGCCTTTGGCTCGGAAGACTCGAGGGTTGTGTCAACTCCACCGGGAGAACCGCTACGGTTTTCGGCTGTGGCGACCCACCGCCGCCTACGGTTCTAGCGACTCAGGGGCTGCGCCCACTCCGCCGCGAGACCCATTACCTTCATCGGCTATGGAGACCCACTGCCGTGATATACTTAGTAAAATTGAGTATTCCGGTAGTGATGGTTGTTTTGAGCAATTTTCTCAGAACCCAAAAATATAGTCAACATTTATTGTTGTTAATTCCATTTTTCAGGTTTCAGTGTCATATAGATATAGATGAACAAATGCTCTTTTTATTACATATACAATCTCCCAGACAAAAAGGCTACAAAACTCACATTATTAGTTACTCCAAAGGAAAACAAAACCCCTATTTTTGAAGTGTGTCGACCCCATTATTCTTTACTGCAATCCATCTTCTTATTTTCACCTCTTGAGTGGCAAGACTGTGACAGTCGCCGTGTTTCTTTCGTTCTGAGATGACGACTTGGCAATCCACCTCTCAACCTTGCGATTGATATGCTCGCTCATCCTGTTGTTGCCATCATGGATGCGCATTTCTTCTAGAGCCGTCACATTTTCAGCGAAGAATTTGATCAGCTTCATTCCGAAGCAATTGGTCTTCTCTGGCCGGAACCGCAAGCTGACATGTCTTAAACTATCTTGCAGGCACTGAAACGGTCACCCGGTCAGAGCAGCAGGAATATCTGCAACCTCATCGTCATAGGCAGCTATATCATCATCTTGGAGAGGAAGGACTCCTCGCTGCTGCTCCAATAATCTGCGGCGGCGCAGGAAATGCTGGATGGAGTTGTTGAGATCGTCTCGGGATTTCCTCTGCAAGAATTCGCGCAGCACGTCTCGGGATTTCCTCTGCAAGCTGACATGTCTTAAACTATCGAGGTTGTTTGTGAGAATCGGTCTTGGTTGTGCTCAGGTTTATCTAGAGGTCGCCAAGCACGGGGCAGCAGCTGAGCAGGTTAGCGATCGCCACCGCCGCGGTCTTGCCCTTGGGCCTGTGCATTCCTCCCAGCTCGAGGCGCTCAAGGTTACGGAACGGGCGGAGGAGCTTGGCCCGCTCCACCGCACCGACGACGGCGATGTTCTCGAGGTGGTTTACCACCAGCTTCAACTCCTTGACGCTGGGGAAGTTGCGGATGAATTGCCAGAAGAGCAAGCGGCGGTCGCGGCATGGATCATCATCGCCATAAGCAGAGAAGAAATGCAGGTCCGCGCGAGTCAGATCCGGCAGCGGCTGTGGACTCAGCATGACATGCCGGAGAAGCCCTTTGTACCGGAAGCGCCGTGGGCGCGTCGATCTCCACCGCGTGCGCCGCCTTTGGCCAGCCGCATTTGTCCAGCACGAGCCATGTGGTTGCCGGGCAGTGGAGGCGGGCCACTGTGCCCTGTTATTTACTACCTTGCAGGACGCTCTACAAAAATCTCACGGATCTAGGCGTAAACGTTTTGGCTGAAAATTAGCCTATTAGTGAGCGGTTAAGACGCATGCATTGGTGGAAGACCGTTGCATGCATAGAAAGTTGGGAGAAAAGGTGCCATATTAATTAACAATTAATTCTTATACGCCTAGTACTCCCTCCTTCACGGTTTGTAGGGCGCTTTACAAAAATCTCACGGACCTAGGCGTAAACGTATTGGCTAAAAATTAGGCCTATTGATGAGCGATTAAGGCGCATGCATTGGTGAGAGACTGTTGCATGCATAGGAAGTTGAGAGAAAATGTGCCACATTAATTAACAATTAATTCTTATGCGCCTAGGAACATTGTAGTTTTAAAAAAACCCAAATTTGATTAGGCGCCCTGCAAACCGTGAAGGAGGTAGTAACGTTGTAGTTTTAGAAAAATCTAAATTTGATTAGACGCCCTGAAAACCGTGAAGAAGGTAGTATCATATTTACAGTTATTTGGCATAAAACCTCCTACGCGGCCGCTAACTCGTGCGCTACATACCAAACATACTTACGTTGTTTTTGTCAGCTGACGAGAAAAATAACCGAGCTAGTGAATTGATTATTGGTACGTACACTGCAGTATTCTTTTTCCAATTAAGCTGAGAAAAACAACCGAGCTAGTGAATTGTTCATTGGTACGTATATTTTTGTACTTTTTTTCAAGTTCGTGTGTTCCGGCCGGAGACTAATACAATAATTGTCCTAGTAGTTAGAGTATCTGTACTTGTTGGGCGAATTCGGGCCGAAATTCGGATCGAATTTTGGCCGGACGAAACAAGTTTTTGATCTGGGTACGCCGAGTTTTCCACTCGCGTACCCAGCCCCGAGTTCCCGCGTTTGGCTAAAATTCAGACGAGTTTGGCAAATTAGCGGATTTCATTAAAATGGGCGAATATAGACGGATTATATCGAATTTAAACTAGATAATAAACTAAAACATTTAAAAAGGCCTTCGTAGTCTTCGCTGATGCAGTCGCCGTTTCTACATGCGGAAGTTGTTGTAGAAGGACGTGTAGCCGGGATCGGCCCTGCCGTCGTCATCAGCGTCGTCGCTCGGCGGCTGTGGCGGCCACGAGCTCCCTGACCGGCCTTGCCGCACCTCCAAGGCTGGTAAGAAGGACCGTCCACCTCGTCGTCGTCGAGGACGAAGAGCGGGGAGCCCTGGTAGGCGAACGTGCGCCCGAACCACGCCTGCCTCCGGGCCGCCTGCTCCTGGGCCGACGAAGGCGAAGGCGGCCAGTTGGAGTCGACAGCACCGGCACGCGTGGCTCGCCGATGACACCCACATTAGGGCCACCACTTAAAGATTATAATAAAGAATAATTATAGGGCTATAAGTAGGCTCACACACCCACATTAGTCGGATCCATTAACTCCACGCACACACAATGTGCTACCCATTAATTGCATGCACTACTAACTACTCCCTCCGTCGTTTCTATATATAAGACGTTTAAGGATGACACGGTTAAAAAAAAAAAGTTTAAGGAGTAACTTGCATGCACACACGAATAGCCCCTTGATCCATCTGAGTCTGACCCGGACTTCACTGCCTCCACTCCGCACGAACGTGAGCTCTCCAGAAGCAGCCCTTGATCCGAGTCTTCAGCTGCCTATTCTCCGGCCACGACTAGACACGGTATAACTTAACGGGAACTCACCTCAAAGAAATTCTAAAAACAAATGCTAAATAAAGATTAGTGCTAGTAACAGTTTGTCTTAGCTCCATGAAAAAAAATCTAAAGCCACTATACAAAGAGTGGAGCGGTACTATGTCAACAACTACCCGTGCCAGCGATGGTATGTCCTACGCATAAGTAGTTTTCCACCGCGTCATGCATATTGATCTAATAGCGGGATTAGGATTTGAAGTGAGAGTAATTTTTTTTTTGAGAATCAAGTGAGGATAACTGGAGTTATGAACTTGATCCAGTTCAATATATTTTCTCTACTCTGATTCAATATATAAATGAATTAAAAATAAGGGACATACACTTACAACCTCACATATGAATGATGTGCCACTCTCTGAAATGCCACTCGGTCGGCACATATTCTACGGAATCGCTAGGTCGCGGTAGGTTTTCACCTTTGATTCGTGCTCCAAGGGTCGTGTTGTGAGTGTAACACCCATGATTTGTGGATGTTACATGTACAACATGAATCCTGGAGTTCCCCCCAAAAAAACATGAATCTTGGAGCACAGCTGAACACGGTGGTAAACCAAACATTATCGAACCGAGCGGTTCCGGTGAAAAAGCATTTGCCCACTCATGTTTTCGTGGATATCTGAAATAGATTGGACTGTCAAATTTTAATTTTGCTCCTCTGCGGAAGAAATTGTTGTTATGTGGGTGTGATTTTATTTGATTATTGTCTGTGGGCGTGACTGAGAATATGCGTGTGGATTCCAGCAGGCAGCAAACTCCCATTGTCTCTGCTGTGTTTGCCAGGACCTCCAAATTCTATTCTCCCTTGTTTGCTTGCTCCTTTCCTCCAAAACACACGTATGCAGAGAGACCAGTGGGCTGAAACCCTCGCTGCCCTGCCCCCTCGCTGCCAACAACACATCACGGAGCAAAAACCCAAGCGAAACCGAACAAGCACTCACGGTGGTGTTCATCCCAGTGTTCTTCCTTTCCAGGCCATAGTACCGCCCATGCGTAGCGGCAACGCAACGACATGCAGCAATCAGAGCCTTCAGACTTCAGAGATGGCACTGCCACAACACTCGCCTAGCCTGCTGCCACTTGGCCCCAGTATGCGCGTACATTACTGATACTAGTATACTACTGTACTAAGAAAAAAAATACTTAGTAAAGGGAAAATGACTCACCAATTCACTTAAGATCCTGTACGGGTTTCTCTGGGTGGGCAGGAAGGAGGCCGAGGGTGGGCACGGCCATGTCAACTAGGCAAAGGTGGGGGAGAGGACCACCGCGCTGTTCTGGACGGATAGATGGGTGGATGGAAAGTCGGCCGGGGAGATAGCGCCAGTCCCACGACGACTCCAAAGAACACGGACGATCCGGCAGGCGGTCGTTGACCGTACCTGGATCTCTGGCATCTCGGGTGCAATTAACCCCCTTGTGCTCTGGCAGTACTTCCAACTATAGATCAAGTTTCAGAGCATACAACTGGGGGGTGAGCCAGACAAGCTAGTTTGGCGGTGGACGAAGGATGGCTAGTACTCCTCCAAATCCTGTTACTATGCCCTGTTTCAGGTATCCATATTCGCAGGACCTTGGAAACTGATCTGGAAATCTTGGACGCCACCTAGGGTGAAGTTATTCCTCTTGCTTGCATGCCAAGACAGATGCTGGACGGGTGAGAGGTTGGAGCGTCGGGGCCTGCCCCATCGGCCGTCCTGCGCGCTCTGCGACCAAGCTGGTGGTGCGGTCCATCCCATGTCCGATTTGCAAAGGAACCTCGTTCGTGATCATGCTCACGGCGGCCTGGTGGATTTAGAAACATAGGAACGCGATCGTCTTTAATAACGAGACCTCCTCGATGGCTTCCCTAGTCGATACGATAAGAGGTATGGCCAGGTCGTGGGCGGAGGCTGGAGCCCGGAAGTTACGGCAGATACTCCCTTAGTTTAGACTGGGTTTAGTTGTATGGTGCATAGATCGATAACACACACTCCCATGGAGGAAGAAGGAGAAGATGGAGCAGACAAAAAGTTTTTCGCAGTGATGCCTACAAACAACCTTCATGAGTAATTCTTCAGAACATGCCAAGACACGTATAATTGCTTGCCTTCTTGTGTACACAACTACGCACGCATCACCCTGCTCATCTGGTGCTCTGTGCGTGAGCAAAAACAAAAGATCTGAGGTCATGATGCAGAAAAGTGAAGAAGAAAAAAAGATGCTTTGGACAAAGGAGGTCGCAGTGTTTTTTGACAACCGGCTTCCAGCACACGGCATGATGCTGCCAAGTTCTCGGGTTCCCAAGGGATTTCAGACTGTAAACTTTGTTCGGAGCTTTGGTTGTTAAAGGTTGATGAGAACACGCAGAAACAGACAGACAGAAAGTAAAGGTCGACGAAGAAGAATCCGATACGAGAGGCTGTTTACGAACGGCAGATCATTCTCGTCTCGTGAGTTCTTCTTCTTCTTCAGTTCCCAAAGCGATTTTGGAAAGGAGAAAAGATGGGAGAACAAGTGAGAAAAAGGAGAGCTGTTCCTTGTAACTTCCTGAAGAAGCAAAGTTGTGAAATGAGAATATGCACTAGCTTTAATCTTTAGTATGATCCAAGCAATATCGCATTAACTTGTTGAATATATGTTCTGTATTTTTATTCTTCCAAATGACAACTGCAATGCATTGCATAACTATAGAGATGAACCCAATCCAGAATATGAACCGTAAAAGAAAACACCTATTAGACCAATCACATGAAGACCAGTTACAGTACCTATCAGCAAAGAAAAATTCTTCCAGTAGTATCAGCCATTTCCCCTACTTTCCTCCACATTTTATCAATTGCTCATGCTAGAGACAAAAACAGTTATGGATAGTTATAATGACGGTATCCTTCCAAATGGGATAAGAGAATTCTTATTACTCTCTTTTTTTCTCTCAATTGAAGAAGTAATTGGAAAATAAAATAGCAAGTACAAAAATGAGTAATAAACCCCAGTATAAACTGGTACGATTCAATTTAACATTTTGTTCATTCGGGTTTGATTGTGTTCAGATTGAAATGTATTGCAGGTAGCGATGCAAGGGGGACGGGCTAGCGGACAATATAGCACAGTAAAAAACAGGTGCTAATTTTATACTGGCTGTGATGAGTTACAGTCTCAAATCATGCGCGCTGCGACCAGGCTGCGTTGAAAAGATGGGAGAACAAGTGAAAAAGGAAAGCTGTTCCTTATAACTTCTTGAAGAAGCAAAGTTGTCAAATGAGAATATGCACTAACTTTAATCTTTAGTATGATCCAAGCAATATCACATTAACTTGTTGAATATATGTTCTGTATTTTTATTCTTCCAAATGCCAACTGCAACGCATTGCATAACTAGGATTCCAGATGAAATGCATTGCAGGTAGGGATGCAGTATTTATGAACTAATTCATGAGTTTTGTTCTGAACTGTTTTTCAGTCCTGCAATGTGCAATGTATGTCCACAAACTGCAACCATATGGAGATCCATATAGTATTTTAATTCTAGATGAACTCTGTAGCTTCTTACCCAAAAAAAAAAACTATAGCTTCTACCTAGTGCACAACAAAATTAATTATTACTAGTGGAATACAAGATGCAATCCATAACAATTCAGACGATTGAGCAAAACACATTGATGGTCATTTTATCAGAGATCCATATACTTGGTATTTTACATTATTTCCCTGTGTTGCCAAAATACACGATGAACTCTGTAGCTTCTAGCTAATGCTCAACAAAATCAACTGAATAGTAATTACTACAAGTAGTGGAATACAAGATACAATTCATAACAATTCAAACGTTTGACCAACACATTGCTGGTCATTTCATCAGAGATGACACAGCAGAACCCAACATTTCTTTACGCAAAAGGTTTTCTATATAAATCGCTGTCACTGAACCACACACACGCTAGATCCACCGTCAACATGTATTCCTGACAAAATTAGGGTCGTCTATCTAAAGGCAGATCACTAAATTAAAATATTTACTACCAAAAAATGTTATTCACCCGTGTCTCATGCGCCATGAGACCACCACCATATTACCAACTAAACCCCTAATAAAGGCTTAAACCTTCCTTTATCCCCTCCGCCCGCCGCACTGCGCCGGCGGCCGGCGCCGCCCCCTGCCTCCCTTGGCAGGGCAGGCCGCGACGACGGCTGGTGGCGGGGAGACGCAGTTCCAGTGCGCGCACACCGCCGCGCTGGACGGCACGCCGCGCACGGCGATGCCGGTAAGGAAGTTGTCCTGCAGGAAGAGCACCCGCATTCGTCCGCCCTCGGCCGCCGCGGCGATCTCCGCGGGCACCTCGCCGGCGAACCTGTTCCCGTTGAGATAGACCGCGGCCGCGGTGGCCAGCTCCGGCGGCACCCGGCCGGTGAGCGCGTTGTGGCTGAGGTCCACCGTGGCGCCCGACGGCACCCGCCCCGCGGGGCGGAGCTCGCCGGAGAAGGCGTTCTTGCGCAGCTGCAGGTACCCGATCCGGAAGGAGAAGAGCTCCCCGGGCAGCTCGCCGGAGAACCAGTTCCCGCCGAGGTCGAGGAACGAGAGCCTGGTGAGCCTCCGGAGCACGCCGCCGACGCGGCCGGAGAGCCTGTTCCCGGCGAGGCTGAGGTACACGACCGTGTCCGGGAGCGTCGGGACGCCGCCCGACAGGCGGTTGTTCCGGAGGTCGAGGTGGACGAGCGGCGAAGTGACTGTCCTGGGGATCTCGCCGGATAGGGAGTTGTGGGAGAGGACGAGCGTCCGCAGGCTCCTGGTTTGGAGGAGCGAGGCGGGTATCCTGCCGGAGAACGAGTTCTTGCTGAGGTCGACGGTGCGGAGCGCGGGGGAGAAGGCGCTGGGCAGGTCGCCGGAGATGAGGTTCCCGGAGAGGGCGAGGAAGCGGAGGGAGGGGAGCGCGGCGACGGCGGGGGAGAGCGCCCCGGAGACGCGGCCGGGGACGAGCGAGAGGGAGCTGAGCGCGGCGAGGCGCGCGAGGGACGCGGAGGGGAGTGCGCCCGCGAGGCCCGGCGCGCCGGCCCGCGGGTCGCCGAGCGCCAGCGTGACGACGCGGCCGTCGCCGGAGCAGGAGACCCCCGCGAACGTGCAGGGGTCGCCGGTGAAATCCCACGAGGAGAAGAAGCTGGAGCCCGGCAGGTCGGAGAGCGCGCGCCGGACGGCCTGCAGCGCCAGGTAGTCCACCGGGTGCAGCGTCGCCGCGGCGGGCGCAGCGAGAAGCAGCGCGGCGAGGAGCAGGAGCAGGCCCGGGCGCCGCGTAGCTGGCGCGGCCATTGGAGTGTGGAGGTGGGGCAGTACGCGAGGCGGCCGGAGCAGTCTGAAGTTCAGTGAGTCGCACTGTTCAGTGCGGCGTGGGCTGGGGGCTTTGGGGCTTGGAGGAGGAGAAGAAGGCGCGCTGCGCTGGGGGATGGGGGGCTCCGCGTTGATATGCGTGCGTGCGCGATGCCTGGCCTGGGCGCACTGACATGTGGACCCACGCAGTTACAGGCCCGCCTGGCAATGGGTAGCGCTTCCTTTGGAGTGAGGTGCGCTTTGAAAGCCGTGCAGGTGGAGGCAGAGGCGTGGAGGTCGTCAATGTGAGGGGGTATCATCACTGACATGTGGGCCACGTATCGCCAGTAGGATGGGCCCGAAAGAGTGCTGGACTGGTGGTTGATGCCTCAAGAATCGAGTATCGCCGTGCAAGCCAGGGTAGCAGCCTATCTCGCTGAAATGTGGGGCTGACAGTTGGCATGCCCCGCGCGTCAGTGTATGGGTTGTTCTATTGCGTGCTGAACACGTGGCGAGTGAGCCTTGTGGTCGAAGCCAGAGCCATAGTTCCCAGTCTCGCTTTCACTCCCACCGTCCCATGGCAGCGCGTAGTCTGGACAAGCGCACTCTCACCTCCCGATGGTTTGCTCACTGACATGGCTGGCCCATCATATCCCAGTCAGTCCCACTAGCAGCTTGGTAGTAGGAAACAGTAGCAGTAGCAGCTCACTGCGGCCGCCTTGTTCTCCGCGTCTTGGGCGTTGGCAGCAGCGGCTCTGGGCTGTCATGTGAGCCCCACTTGTCATCGTGGCTGGGCGGCGGTGCTCCCCACAAGCCAATGTCCTTGTAAGAGCATCTTGCTCGGCTACCCAGAAGGTCGGTTTAGACGTCAAAATTTGGTCCGGTTGTGGGTTTAGGAATTTGTTTTTGTTCGAATTTAGGTTAATTTTGGTTCGGACTATCCATGCTGTACCCAGGATTTCGGGTACGTCCTGGGAATACCGGACGAAGCGAATTCGGCGAGTGGACCCATCCAATCAGCATATATTTGTTCATATTCGTCCAAATTTCGCTCATATTCGCCCAAAGTTCGTTCATATTGCCATATTCGCTCAAAGTTCGTCCATATAGACCATATTCGTCCAAAGTTTGTCCATATTCGCCCAAAGTTCGTCTGTATTCACCCAAAATTTACCTAAAGTTCGTCTCTATCGCTCATATTCACCCAAAGTTTGCCCAAGTTTGTCCATATCGTCCATATTCTTCCAAAGTTTGTTCATATCGACATATTCGCCCAAAGTTCGTCCATATAGACCATATTTGCCCAAAGTTCGGCCAAAATTCGGCCATATTCCTCCAAAGTTCGTCTGTATCGCTCATATTCGCCCAAAGTTTGCCCAAAGTTCGTCCACATCGAGCATATTCGTCCATATTCACCCAAAACCGCTTATATTCGCCCAAAATTTGCCGAAATTTATTAAATTTTAGCCAAACGCGAAAACTCACCTGAAAACACGAGTGAAAAACTCGACGTTCTTGGACCGAAAACAAGTTCTGTCCGGCCAAAATTTTGTTCTTGTTTGTCAACGAGTCGAGATGCTCTAATACTATGTGTTGTGTCCCACATGTCATGCACTTGGCTCGGAGGGGTAAAAGGCTGTCCCCACTTTCAACAGCTGTTACCGGTACGACGCGGAAACAGAGGGAGGGTCAAAGCAGTGACGGGAGCTTTCACTGCCAGGTAGGCCCTCCCTTATTTTCCCGCGCACGAATCTCCACGCGCCACGCTTTTGGTCCTGGTCCTGGTCCTTATGATTGCCCAGCTTTCCTGGGGAGAAAAGAGGCAAAAGGTGAGAGGATGTTGTAGGGGCATCCGATATTTTTATGACAAAAAAAGCGAGTGGATTTGGCACGACATTTGGGATGGGCATCTCATTGCTCTTTGTTCCGTAGCGGTTTGTTTGTTCCCTAATGATGGATTAGAACAAAAGAGACAAAAAGTGGATTACTTGTCTCTCGCTTTACCCTAATGTCCTATCAGGGCAGGAATAGTGAGAGAGCATGGTTCGTCGCCTTTTCCATCTCCCTTCCCTAGATAGCATGGACATGGACTGCTGCCTGCTGTGCCTTTGCTAAATGGAGTAATGGACCACCGCATTACTGCAAACAAATGTGCAGAAATCAGATGCACTATAGTGTACTACAATGCAATTTATTTGTAAATTGCCTGCAAATGCACCTACTACTACGTGTATATCATGATAACCTTACGCGTATTTTTATTGCGTAATTTTTTTAAAATGTTAGCACGAACTACTAAATTCATTGAATAAATAGAAAGTTGGTTCGGTTTATAAGAAAAACTAGACAAACTATACAGACAATGCATATCGGCTTACACCACACACAACCCAAAGCACACAGCAAGGACTTATCATTGCCTAGCCTAGCCGAGTACGCAAAGGTCAATACACAGAGCCACTAAACCACTTCACAACCAAAGCAAGATAGCTCGCAAACACAACCCTCACACGAAGACATCACGTGTCAACATACAGTCTACCCTTGACGCCTATAAGAAAGTGGTGGTATAGATTGCAGATCCGGACGGATCCGAGGAGAGCTTCATCGAAGAGATGTTGCATCAATGTACATTGCGCCCTCGGGGCCCACGCTCCGAGCATCTGCCAACCTTGACTCCAACAGTTGTCTTGGACTCCATGTGCAACCCGAACAATGCCTCCAAGGAGGGAACGACGTCGTAGCGCCGCCATTGTCTGAACCAACAAGCTAGATCTAGGGTTTTCCCCGTTGCACGGAAATGGGCATGATAAAGAGGGCCTAGACGACGCCTTCAACAAGGTGACGACGCCCGCGGGCGTCGCCGTCGTCTGCTAGCATAGGGATTTCTCCCAGACCTAAAATCAACCTGATGTCCACAAGAACAAACCAGCCAGAGGCCAGACAAGCCACCGATGAGAGGCAACACTTGTCACCGGCGAGATAGGCGTTGATCACCTCAAGCATCACCTAGGACAGCCCGACGCACGCACAACCTTCTTCCTCAATGTGAGACCCTGGCGCATGGCTCAATAGGATTGATAGGAAACCCATACCAACAAGTTGCAACTTCTTTTCCGGAAGCTCATTCGAAAAGAACTCTAAGGTTATGCGTTCTTGGCCTAGAGCAATTCTAGGATGGGTGACCGACCAGAAAGTGGGTACCGGGTGCGCATGAGTGAGGACAAAGTGCGCATAAACGACTAGTGTTGGTCTGTGGGGTTAGTCTAGAGATCCTATTGAGCTGCCAGAAGTGACAGCCGTCGGTCCGGAGTGACCGGGGGTGTTACACTCAACCTCTTGGACGGAAGGATGCAACGGCCATCCTGGCGCCATTCTTCTCCCGCCAGCCGCCAGTACCTCGCCTAGCCACTCACCGCGGCAACGCCGGCCTGCCCATCTTCCTATGCCTCCACGACCGCTGGCGCCTGTCCCGCATTAGCCTGGCCCTCCTGCGCGACCAACCTAGTGATGTCGGTCGAAACCTCCTCTTACCCACACTGGCGGAGAGCATGCAGCGCCGTCCTAGTCGACCTCCAACCACGGCCCTCAGAGCCCAGATCAGGCCCAAAACAGAGCCGCGTCACCACCTCCCACACTCATGTGCCGCTCAGCACCATCTCGACGAGCCTGCTGCCCAGCGTGTTGGAATTATGCCCTAGAGGCAATAATAAAGATGTTATTATTATAATTCTTGTTCATGATAAAGTTTATATTCCATGCTAGAATTGTATTAAGCGGAAACTTTGATACTTGTGTGGTTTATGAACAACGCTGTGTCCCTAGTACGCCTCTATGGACTAGCTCATTGATTAATGATGGTTAAGGTTTCCTAACCATGGATATGAGTTATCGATTAATAATGAGATCATATCATTGGGAGAATGATATGATGGACATGTAGAGGTTCGTAGCATGGAAAACAAAAAAATTCTACCGCATACAAAAAAACAAGCCAAGATCTATCTACTAGATTGTAGCAATGAGTCGATAGAATAATTCACCCTCGAAGATTCCAAAGTGTTTAACGAGAGCAGATTCTTGTGGGTGATGTAGTCGTACTCTTGCCGATCTCAAGATCGTGTAGACGATCCTTCCGGTGCTTGCGTTAAGGCGCTCATGATGGTCACACGTTCGGTACTCGATGAAGGCCTTCCTCTCCCTTGTTCCAGCAGGCAGTGGAGGTTGTAGCACTCTCCTCGTGATTCCGGTAGCATGACGGCGTGGTACCGGAAGTAGAGGGGAGATCTCGCAGGGCTTCGCCTTAAGCCGGAGCGAGTATGGTGGACTATGAGAGAGACCTTGGCGATCTAGGGTTTAGAGGCACCAAGGAGAGAGGGCTAGGCTGGCGGCTAGGGCAAGGAGAGGGACCCAACTCGATGGATAGGGCAAAACCCTAGGGCGGCGACGGCGACTTGGTGGCCAGCGGCTAGAGTTAGGGTTTCGTGGAGAGAGGTGTAGGTCTAGAGGGGCACCCCTGCCCCTCCTTTTATAGGTGGGAGGGCGCGGCCAAGAGGGAGGGAGTCCTCCCCCAAGTCGGCCTCCTTGGCGGTGGAGGAGGACTTCCTCCCCAAGTAGGTTTCCTACTCTCCCTCCACCAAGCAAACTTGCCGTTTGATTTTTCAAATTGGCGTTTGACTTTTCAAACTAGGATTTGATTTATCCCTTTATTTTGCTCAGCGATGATACCTAGTACATGATGCAACCATTCCACATTGTTCTGACACATTCATGTACCCTTCCCCTCCAGAGTGCCGGACCTTCCGGACCCTTCTAGAACATTCTCGATGAAAACACCGGAATCATTCTCCAACTCCGAAACAGGACTTTCCTTATATGAATCCTATTCTCCGGACCATTCTGAATCTCCTCGTGATATCCCGGATCCCATCCGAGACTCCGAACAACATTCGGTCTCTTACTCATCATTCCATAACTACTCAACAACACCGAATCCTTAAGTGTGTCTCCCTACGGTTCGTGAATTATGCGGACATGATCAAGACACTTCTCCGAAAAATAACCAATAGAGGAATCTGGAAATTCATATGGCTCCCACATATTTCTACGATTACTTTGCGATCGAATGAACCACTTACATATGATACCAATTTCCCTTTGTCTCATGATAGTTTACTTATCCGAGGTTTTGATCGTCGGTATCTCTGCATACCTAGTTCAACCTCGTTACTGATAAGTACTCCTTTCTCGTTCCCGTGGTATGTGATCCCTTGTGAGACAGTCACATGCTTGCAAGCTAATTGGATGACATTCCACCGAGAGGGCCCAGAGTATATCTATCTGTCATATGGATGGACAAATCCCACTCTTGATCCATGTGTCTCAACCCATACTTTCTGAATACTCAATGCCACCTTTATAGCCACCCAGTTACGGTGTGGTGTTTGATGTCATCAAAGCATCCTTCCGGTGTTGGTTATGTTTTGCCCTCGGGAGAGGTTTAGTCAATGGATCCGCCACATTCAGATCTATGTGTACTTTGCAAATCTTTATGTCACCATCTTGGAAATGTTCTCGAATAGCGTGAAAACGTAGCTTGATGTGCTTCAGCTTCTTGTGTGACCTTGGTTCTTGCGCATTGGCTATGGCGCCCATGTTATCACAGTAGATAGACATTGGGTCCAGCGCACTTGGAACCACACCGAGCTCTGTAATGAACTCCTTCATCCATATCGCTTCTTGTGAAGCCTCCGAAGCAGCTGTGTATTCCGATTCAGTTGAAGATCTCGCCACAACGCTTTGCTTTGCACTCCTCTAACTAACTACTGCACCATTCAAAGTAAATATGTATCCAGATTGTGATTTAGAATCATCCATATCGGTGTTCCAATTAGCATCGGTGTAACCATTAACAACGAGTTGTTCATCACCTCCATAAGAAAGAACCATATCCTTAGTTCTTCTCAAGTACTTAAGGATGTTTTTGACCGATGTCCAATGATCCACTCCTGGATCACTTTGATATCTGCTAGTTAAACTAACATCATATGCAATGTCGGGTCTAGTACATAGCATGGCATACATTAGAGATCCTATGGCTGAGGCATAGGGAGTCTTACTCATCCTTTCTCTATCTTCTGTCGTTGCTGTACTTTGAGTTTTCCTCAAGGTCATATTGGGCAACATGGGCAAGAACCCTTTCTTTCTATCTTCCATTCCAAATCTCTTTAGAACTTTGTCCAAATATGTACTTTGTGACAATGATATTAGGCGTCTCGATCTATCTCTATAAATCTTTATGCCTAATATGTAAGCTGCTTCGCCAAGATCTTTCATTGAAAAACTATTATTCAAATATTCTTTGACACTATTAAGAAGGTCTACATCATTCCCAATCAACAATATGTCATCTACATATAGTATTAAGAATGCTACAGAGCTCCCACTCACTTTCTTGTAAATACAAGCTTCTCCATAAGTTTGTATAAAACCAAAACTTTTGATTACCTTATCAAAATGTTGATTCCAACTTCGGGATGCTTGCTTCAATCCATATATGGACCGTTGAAGTTTGCATACCTTGTTAGCATCTTTAGGATCGACAAAACCTTTGGGTTGCATCATATACAACTCTTCATAAATGTCTCCATTGAGGAATGCTGTTTTGACATCCATCTGCCATATCTCATAATCGTAATATGCAGCGATTGCTAACAAAATCCTCACGGACTTTAGCTTTGCTACTGGTGAGAAAGTCTCATCGTAGTTAACTCCTTGAATTTGTCAAAACCCTTTTGCGACAAGTCGAGCTTTATAGACAGTAACATTACCATCAGCATCTGTTTTCTTCTTGAAAATCCATTTGTTCTCGACAGCCTTCCGGCCATCCGGTAAGTCCACCAAAGTCCATACTTGGTTTTCGTACATGGATCCAATCTCGGATTTCATGGCATCTTGCCATTTATTGGAATCTGGGCTCATCATTGCTTCCTCATATGTCGCAGGGTCATCGGTGTTGTCTACCAACATGACACTCATAACGGGATCATACCAATCAGGAGTGGTACGAGTTCTCGTTGACCTGCGAGGCTCTGTAGCAACTTCAACCGAAGTTTCATGATCATCATCATTAGCTTCCTCTCTTATTGGTGCAGGCACCACAGGAACTTCTTCCGGTGCTACGCTACTCGCAAGTTCGAGATAAGGTTCAACAACCTCGTCGAGTTCTACTTTCCTTCCAGTCACTTCTTTCGAGAGAAATTCCTTCTCTAGAAAAGTTCCATTCTTGGCAACGAAGATTTTGCCTTCGGATCTATGATAGAAGGTATACCCAATAGTTTCCTTCGGGTATCCTTTGAAGACGCATTTTTCCGCTTTGGGTTCAAGCTTGTCCGGCTGTAACTTCTTTACATAGGCTTCACAACCCCAAACTTTAAGGAACGACAATTTAGGTTTCTTCCCAAACCATAATTCATACGGTGTTGTTTCAACAGATTTAGATGGTGCCCTATTTAAAGTGAATGCGGCTGTTTCTAATGCATAACCCCAAAATGATAGCGGTAAATATGTAAGTGACATCATAGAACGAACCATATCTAAGAGAGTTCGATTACGACGTTCGGACACACCATTACGCTGTGGTGTTCCCGATGGTGTCAATTGTGAAAGTATTCCGCATTTCTTCAAATGCTCACCAAACTCGTAACTTAGATATTCACCTCCATGATCAGAACGTAGAAATTTAATCTTCTTGTTACGCTGATTCTCTACCTCACTTTGAAATTCCTTAAACTTCTCGAAAGTTTCGGACTTATGTTTCATGAAATAGATATACCCATATCTACTCAAGTCATCCGTGAAGGTAAGAACATAACGATAACCATCGCGCGATGCTACACTCATTGGACCACACACATCGGTATGTATGATTTCCAATAAGTCCGTAGCTCGCTCCATCATACCAGAAAATGGATTCTTAGTCATTTTACCCATCAGACATGCTTCGCATCTTTCAAGTGATTCGAAATCAAGTGATTCAAGAAGTCCATCGAAATGGAGTTTTTTCATACGCTTCACTCCAATGTGACCAAGATGACAATGCCACATATAGGTCGAGTTATAACTCAATTTCAAACGTTTAGCTTCAATGTTATTAATATGTGTATTTCCACTATCGAGATTCAATAAGAATAGACCATCTATCAAAGGTGCATGCGCATAAAACATATTACTCATATAAATCGAACAACCATTATCCTCGGACTTAAACAAGTAACCGTCTCGCAATAAACAAGATCCCGATATAATGTTCATGCTTAACGCAGGCACGAAATAACAATTATTTAAGTATAAAACTAATCCCGATGGTAGAAGAAGAGGTAGCGTGCCGACCGCGATTACATCAACCTTTGATCCATTTCCCATGCGCATCGTCACCTTGTTCTTCGCTAGCTTCCGTTTATTCTGCAGTACCTGTTTCGAGTTACAAATATGAGCAACCGAACCAGTATCAAATACCCATGCACTACTACGAGTACTAGTGAGATACACATCAATAACATGTATATCGGATATACCTTTCTTCTTGATGTTGCCGTTCTTTAAATCCGCCAAGTACTTTGGGCAATTCCGCTTCCAGTGACCCTCTCCCTTGCAGTAAAAGCACTCAGTATCAGGCTTAGGTCCAGCTTTGGTCTTCTTCGTCGGTGCGGCAACTTTCTTACCACCCTTCTTGAAGTTACCCTTTTGCTTAGACTTGCCTTTCTTGAATTTGGTGGTCTTATTGACCACCAACACTTGGTGCTCTTTCTTGATCTCCACTTCTGTAGATTTCAACATGGAGAAGAGTTCTGGCAACTCCTTGTTCATGCTTTGCATATTGTAGTTCATCACAACGTTCTTGTAACTTGGTGGTAGTGATTGGAGGACACGGTAAATCCCCAAAGCATTAGGAATCACTATACCCAAGCTTTGGAGTTTGTTTGCGTGCCTAGACATCTTAAGCACATGCTCACTGACGGAGCTGCCCTCTTCCATCTTGCAGTTAAAGAACTTTTCAGAAGCCTTATAACTCTCAACTGCCGCGTGAGTCTCAAATATCAATTTGAGTTCACGGACAATATCATGTGGGTCTGAGTTCTCAAACCTTTTCTGAAGCTCCGATTCCAAACCATACAAGATAGCACACTGAACTATGGAGTACTGATTCTTCCGAGCAAGGTAAACATTCTTTACTTCATCGGTAGCATCAGCTGCAGGTGGGTCACCCAGCGGTGCATCCAGCACATAGGTCAAATTACCAGCATTGAGGACAATCCTCAAATTGCGGAACCAATCTGCGAAGTTGCTTCCATTGTTTTTCAACTTTTCTTTCTCTAGGAACGCATTAAAATTGATGGTAGGGGCCGCCATTGATCTACAACATATTTGCAATAGTTTAGACTAAGTTTATGACAAATTGAGTTCTAATTAATAGTTAAATTAATCTAGGTGAACTCCCACTCAAAACAATATCCCTCACATTGTTTTAGTGATCACACGAACCAAATCCACCACATCAAAACCGATCATCACGAGAGTTGATGTAGCTACAATGGCGAACAATCGACATGCTCATCATATCTACTATATGACTCATGCTTTACCTTTCGGTGATCCGTGTTCCGAGACCATGTCTGTACATGCTAGGCTCGTCAAGATCAAACCTTAGCTTCCGCATGAGCAAATCTGGCTTGCTCACGTTGTATACACTTGCAGAATCTAACACACCCGATCATCACGTGGTGCTTCGAAACAACAAGCTTTAGCAACGGTGCTTACTAAGTATGAACACTTTAGAACTTGAAATTTATGTGCATGAGGGATCATCTTATAATGCTACCGTCGTTAACTAAGCAATAGAAGATGCATAAAGGATTAACATCACATGCAATTCATAATATGTGATATGATATGGCCTTTCTTCTTTGTGCTTCCGATCTCCATCTTCAAGAACGAACATGATCTCCATCATCACCGGCATTGCATCAAGGTCAATGACGCTGCTCCATGATTGTCGTCCACCAGCTTCAACTATTACAACTACTTTGAATAGACACGCGGGTCTTAACAGAAATTAAAGACAACCATATGGCTCCTGCCGGTTGCCAACTTACAATAAGGAACATTGCATACATCAAATATAATCACAATCATGGCCATATCACATCACAGCACACCCCTGCAAAACAAAGTTAGACGCCTCTAATTTTATTTGCATATTTTACATGGTTTGGGGCTTTCAATAAGTGTCGCTCTAACTTACGAACAAGAACCACAATGTTTGATGTTTGAACTATCAAGTGCCCGTTGTAAATTGGATCTATACTATAATGGGAGAGACAGACACCCGCAAAGCCACTTATGCAATACAAGTTGCATGTTGAGCGTGGAGCAAGTCTCATGAACGATGTCATGTAAGGTTAGACCGGGATGCTTCATCCTATCATACCGCAAGATGCAAAGTACACAAGAAGCAATTGATAATAAACGCACCACCGCCCACAATGACCATTGTGTTCTACTCGTGCAACAGATCTACATATAGACACGGATCTGATACCACTGTAGGGGTTCGTAGCATGGAAAACAAAAAATTTCTACCGCATACAAACAAACAAGCCAAGATCTATCTACTAGATTGTAGCAACGAGTCGATAGAATAACTCACCCTCGAAGATTCCAAAGTGTTTAACGAGAGCAGATTCTCGTGGGTGATGTAGTCGTACTCTTGTCGATCTCAAGATCGTGTAGACGATCCTTCCGGCGCCGCGTTCCGGCAGCGCTCCCGCAGTCGGTCACACGTTCGGTACTCGATGAAGGCCTTCCTCTCCCTTGTTCCAGCAGGCAGCGGAGGTTGTAGCACTCTCCTCGTGATTCCGGCAGCACGACGACGTGGTACCGGAAGTAGAGGGGAGATCTCACAGGGCTTCGCCTTAAGCCGGAGCGAGTATGGTGGACTATGAGAGAGACCTTGGCGATCTAGGGTTTAGAGGCACCAAGGAGAGAGGGCTAGGCCAGCGTCTAGGGCAAGGGGAGGGCCCCAACTCGGTGGCTAGGGCAAAACCCTAGGGAGGCGGCGACGACTTGGTGGCCGGCGGCTAGGGTTAGGGTTTGGTGGAGAGAGGTGTAGGTATAGAGGGGCACCCCTGCCCCTCCTTTTATAGGTGGGAGGGCGCGGCCAAGGGGGAGGGAGTCCTCCCCCAAGTCGGCCTCCTTGGACGACGGTGGAGGGAGGAGTACTTCCTCCCCAAGTAGGTTTCCTACTCTCCCTCCACCAAGCAAACTTGCCGTTTGATTTTTCAAATTGGCGTTTGACTTTTCAAACTAGGATTTGATTTATCCCTTTATTTTGCTCAGCGATGATACCTAGTACATGATGCAACCATTCCACATTGTTCTGACACATTCATGTACCCTTCCCCTCCGGAGTGCCGGACCTTCCGGACCCTTCTAGAACATTCTCGATGAAAACACCGGAATCATTCTCCAACTCCAAAACAGGACTTTCCTTATATGAATCTTATTCTCCGGACCATTCCGGATCTCCTCGTGATATCCCGGATCCCATCCGAGACTCTGAACAACATTCGGTCTCTTACTCATCATTCCATAACTACTCAACAACATCGAATCCTTAAGTGTGTCTCCCTACGGTTCGTGAATTATGCGGACATGATCGAGACACTTCTCCGAACAATAACCAATAGAGGAATCTGGAAATTCATATGGCTCCCACATATTTCTATGATTACTTTGCGATCGAATGAACCACTTACATATGATACCAATTTCCCTTTGTCTCATGGTAGTTTACTTATCCGAGGTTTTGATCGCAGATCTCTCGCATACCTAGTTCAACCTCATTACTGATAAGTACTCTTTTCTCGTTCCCGTGGTATGTGATCCCTTGTGAGACAGTCACATGCTTGCAAGCTAATTGGATGACATTCCACCGAGAGGGCCCAGAGTATATCTATCCGTCATATGGATGGACAAATCCCACTCTTGATCCATGTGTCTCAACCCATACTTTCCGAATACTCAATGCCACCTTTATAGCCACCCAGTTACAGTGTGGTGTTTGATGTCTTCAAAGCATCCTTCCAGTGATGGTGATAAGCATGATCTCATGGTCGAAGGAGTTAGGTTACTATGTATTAGAAAGCATATAGCAATTGAACTATTAAAATGACTTGATCTTTATGCTACGCTTATCTATAGGAGTATGTCCATCATACCATTCTCCTAACGATATGATCTTGTTGTTAATAACATCTCGGATGGGTTTTGCGGCAAAGTAAATCAAAATTTTCTACGGATGCGAACAGAGGGAAATCCAAGATCTAATCTAGGAGATGCAATCAACGAGAGAGATTGGATTAGATCTTCATACCCTTGAAGATTCGCTGTGGAACATTCGGAATGTGGGTGATGTAGTCGTACTCGCTTCTCCTCCTCGCGATCCGATCCGATCTAGCACCACAAGTGGCGGTGCCTCCGTGAGATGCACACGGGCAGCACCTTGACGTCTCCTCCTTCCTCGGACCAGCAAGTATGGTGGAGAGACGGATTGGATCTACAACACGACGGCGTGGTGTATATGGTGGAGAATTTCTGCAGCAGGGCTTCGCCTACAAACAGTCGGGAGGGAGAGAGAGGAAGGGCAGCAGGGCGGCTAGCTCTTGGAGGGGAAGGTGTAGGGGGGTGGTGTGCCCCCAACCCTCTTTATATAGAGGGGTGGGCGCAGCCCTAGCCCCTCCCCCAAGCCAAACCGGCGGCCCCAAAGGAGAAGGAGTGGGGGGCAAGGAAACCCCCCCTTCTAGAAGGTCTATCTCGAGTTTAAAACCCCCTTGGCCGACTGGGCCCTATGGGGCCTTGTGCCCCTGGCCCAATGCGGCCAGGGCACTCCCTCATAGGCCCATGCCCCCTCCCGGAAGGTGGGGCCACGTTGGTCCCCTTCCGGAAGGTTCTAGAAGCTTCCGGTACAATACCGATTAACCCGGAACAATTCCGAACTCCAAAAACTGCACTGCCTTATATGAATCTTATTCTCCGGACCACTCCGGAACCTCTCGTGATGTCCCGGATCCCATCCGAGACTCCGAACAAGAACTCATAAACCAATTATCCAATCTATCCTAGCATCGAGACACGTTAAGTGTGTGACTCTGCGGGTTCGAGAATATGCAGCCATGATCTTCTATCAATAATCAACATCGGGGCCTGGAAACCCATATTGACTCCCACACATTCATCGATGATCATATCGGATGAACCACGATGCCAGGATTCAATCAATCCCATATATATATTCCCTTCGTCTCGCGATATTTTACTTGCCCGAGATTCGATCGTTGCACCGTCATACCTAGTTCAATCTCGTTCACGGCAGTACTTTACTGCTCGTAATCCGATATCACTTTGTGATTAACTCCTTAACCACATGCTTGCAAGGGGTGTTGATATCGATTACCGAGTGGGCCCGAAGTATATATCTCCGACTTGGGAGGGACAAATCCCATCTCGATACATACAACCCAACAGATACTTTCCGATCACCTGAGAGACACCTTTATGATCACCCTCTCATAGGATGACGTTTGATGACCTCAAAGATTTCTTCCGATACCAGGGAGTTGTATTATCTCATGGTCTAAGGAATACAATATTTGACATAAGAAAAGCTTCCCAAAGACGAACACGATGACACGATCTAATTACTTCGCTTAGTTTGGGTCTGTCCATCATATCATTCTCCCAATGATATGATCTCATTATCAATTGACAACTCATGTCTATGGTTAGGAAACCTTAACCATCATTGATCAATGAGCTAGTCCATAGAGGCGTACTAGGGACACGGTGTTGTTCACAAACCACACAAGTATTAAAGTTTCCGCTTAATACAATTCTAGCATGGAATATAAACATTATCATGAACAAGAATTATAATAATAATAGCTTTATTATTGCCTCTAGGGCATAATTCCAACAGTCCCACTGCACTAGAGTCAATAATCTAGTTTACATCGGCAACAATCTCACACCCATGGCAATCGAGGTCTTGATCATGTTTTACACGTGGAAGAGGTTTAGTCAATGGATCGACACATTCGATATGTATGTACTTTGCTAATCTTGAGATCTCCATCCGCTATATAATCTCGGATTATATGAAACTTATGTTGATATGCTTGGTCTTTGGATGATATCTTGGTTCCTTAGCGAGTGCTATGGCGCCGGTTGTCACAATATCTCTAGTGGGTCCAATGCACTTGGAACCACGCCATGCTCGATGATGAAGTTCTGATCCAAACTCCTTCACTTAACGCTTCGCAGCAGCCATGTATTCCGCTTCATCAGAGATCCCGCGATCACGCTTTGCTTGCAGCTTCTCCAGCTCATAGCTCCTCCATTCAAAATATACACGTATCCTGTCTGAGATTTAGAATTATACTAGTCGGTGTCAAAACTAGCGTCGACGTAACCTTTACGACAAAGTCGTTCATCACCCCATAGACTAAGAACATTTCTTTAGTCCTATTTAGGTACTTTAGGATGTTCTTCACGGTGTCGATGTTCCACTGGATCACTTTGATATCCGCTTGTCAAACTAAGAGCATTGGACACATCCGGTCTAGTACACAACATGGCATACATGATAGAACCTATGGCGAGGCATAAGGCACTTTGCTCATAGCTTCCCTATCATTTACCAGAATGGACACCGAGCCTTGCTCAATATCTTACTGACGACATAGGCACCGAACCTTTCTTTGCCTTATCCATTGAACCTTTTCAGAACTTTGTCTAGGTATGTACTACGGCTTAAAGCTATCGCGTCTTTGTCTATCTCTATAGATTTTGATGCCCAATATATAAGCAGCTTCACCTAGGTCTTTCATTGAAAAACACTTGTTCAAATAACTCTTCACATCGTTAAGCATGTTGATGTCATTTCCAATAATCAATATGTCATCCACATATAGTACCAGAAACGTCACCGAGCTCCCACTCACTTTCTTGTAGATGCAAGCTTCGTAGCAATTTGGAACAAATCCAAAGCTCTTGATCACTTGATCAAAACGAAGGTTCCAACTCCGAGATGCTTGCTTCAGTCCATAAATGGAACGCTGAAGTTTGCATACTTTATCAGTATCCTTAGGATCGACAAAATCTTCGGGTTGCATCATATACAACTCTTCATCAATGTTGCCATTGAGGAAAGCAGTCTTGACATCCATCTGCCATATTTCATAATCATGAAACGCAGCAATTGCTAATAAAATCCGAATGGACTTAAACATCGCTACGGGAGAGAAAGTCTCATCGTAGTCAACACCTTGAACTTGTCGAGAACTTTTCGCGACAAGCCGTGCTTTATAGACGGTAACATTACCATCCGCGTCTGTTTTCTTCTTGAAGATCCATTTGCACTCAACGGTCTTTCGGTCGCTAGGAGGGTCCACCAAAGTCCATACTTGGTTTTCGCTCATGGATCCCAATTCGGATTTCATGGCTTCCAGCCATTTCTCAGAGTCTGGGCTCATCATCGCTTCCTCATAGTTCGTAGGTTCACTGTCTTCTACTAACAAGACAGTCAAGACAGGGTTGCCGTACCACTCAGGAGGGGCACGCGACCTTGTCGACCTGCGACGTTCAAGAGCGAAGATCGTCCAAGCTTCATGATCCCTTATCATTAGCTTCCTCTATTGTTGGTGCAAAGCGGCTTTGGAACAATTTCAGGTGCTGCGCTACTCTCCAATTCAAGAGAAGGTTCAATAACCTCGTCTAGCTCTACTTTCCTCCCACTCACTTCTTTCGAGAGAAACTCCTTCTCAAGAAAGGAACTGTTCT
The DNA here is from genome assembly GCA_023614405.1 of Avena insularis. NCBI lineage: Eukaryota > Viridiplantae > Streptophyta > Magnoliopsida > Poales > Poaceae > Avena > Avena insularis. The sequence goes on along the minus strand of CM042691.1, from coordinate 36,851,551 downwards.
TTGCGACAAACACTTTGCCTTCGGTTCTGTGATAGAAGGTATACCCAATAGTTTCCTTAGGGTATCCTATGAAGACACATTTCTCCGCTTTGGGTTCGAGCTTGTCCGGCATCAACTTCTTGACGTAAGCTTCGCATCCCCAAACTTTAAGAAACGACAACTTAGGTTTAGCACCAAACCACAGTTCATACGGTGTCGTATCAATGGATTTAGATGGAGCCCTATTTAAAGTGAATGCAGCGGTTTCTAATGCATAACCCCAAAATGATAACGGCAAATCAGTAAGAGACATCATCGATCGGACCATATCTAATAGGGTTCGGTTTCGGCGTTCAGACACACCATTGCGCTGTGGTGTTCCGGGTGGCGTGAGTTGCGAAACAATTCCGCTTGCTTTAAGATGCGTGAGAAAATCATAACTCAAATATTCGCCCCCACGATCGGATCGTAGAAACTTAATCTTTCTCTTACGATGGTTCTCCACTTCATTCTGAAATTCCTTAAACTTTTCAAATGTTTCAGATTTATGTTTCATTAAATAGATATACCCATATCTACTTAAGTCATCGGTAAAAGTGAGAAAATAGCGATATCCACCGCGTGTCGAAACACTCATCGGTCCGCATACATCGGTATGTATGATTTCCAACAAGTCCGTTGCTCTCTCCATCATACCGGAGAACGGGGTTTTGATCATCTTTCCCATGAGGCATGGTTCGCATGTGTCAAATGATTCAAAATCAAGAGACTCCAAAAGTCCATCAGAATGGAGTTTCTTCATGCGCTTTACACCAATATGAACTAGACGACAGTGCCACAAATAAGTAGTATTATCACTATCTACTTTGCATCTCTTAGCCTCAATGTTATGGATGTGTGTTCCATCCCTTTCGAGATTTAGAAGAAATAAACCATTCACAAGAGGTGCATGACCATAAAAGATGTTACTCATATAATAGAACAACCATTATTCTCCGATTTAAATAAATAACCGTCTTGCAATAAACACGATCCAGAAATAATGTTCATGCTCAACGCAGGCACATAATAACATTTATTAAGGTTTAAAACTAATCCTGAAGGTAAAACTAAGGAGAGCGTGCCGACGGCCATCACATCAACTCTTGATCCGTTGCCAACGCGCATCGTCACCTCATCCTCGCAAGTCATTGCCTATTCCAGTAGCTCGCTTTGAGTTACAAATATTAGCAACGAACCAAGATCAAATACCCGTGCACTACAACGAGGGCTAGTAAGGAAAACATCAATAACATGTATATCAAATATACCTTTGATGGTGCCACCTTCTTGTCCGCTAAGTACTTGGACATTTATGCCCAAAGGACCCTTGTCCTTGCAATAGAAGCACTCGTCCGGCTTAGGACCAGACTTGAGCTTCTTCTCAGCAGGGGCAACGCGCTTGCCGCCGCCTTTCTTGAAGGGCTTCTTTGCACCCTTACCTTTCTTAAAGGAGGGCTTGTTGACCATCAACACATGATTATCCTTCTTGATGTCCACCTCCGCAGCCTTTAGCTTTGCGAAGAGCTCGGTGATCGTATCAGTGGAACCAATCTGATTATGAGTCACTACAAAACTTTTGTAGCTGGGAGGGAGTGATTGCAGAACCTGTCAATCTTGAGCTCCTCCGAATCGTGCATTCCAGTTGCTCAAGCGTTGAGTGTAGCCCGTCATCTTAATGGCGTGCTCACTAACGGAACTCCTTCCTCCATCTTGCGATTAAAGAACTTCTAAGATCTCATATCTCTCTAACGGGCCTGAGTCTAAAACATGGTTTTCAGCTCTTGAGAATCTCAAAGGGCCGGGATAGTCTTCAAAACGATTTTGAAGTTCGGTTCCATAGCAAACAATATGGTGCTCTTAATCACACCATAATCATCTTTGTGCGACTGATAGACAGCTTTCTCATCAGCCGGCAGTTGTTGCAGCAGGGGGGTCACCTAACGCTTTCCCAAGGACATAGTCCTTTTGACCGCCAGAGAGAATGATTCTTAGATTGCAGAACCAATTGGTGAAGTTAGACCCATTGTTCTTAAGCTTTTCTTTCTCAGCAAAAACGTTGAAGTTGAAGTTGGACTTAGCCATGTGATCTACAATATTTGCAAGTACAAATTAGACTATGTTCATGATAACTAGTTCAACTTTTAATCAAATTACTAGATGAACTCCCACTAAATTCAACATCCCTCAAGTTGTTTAGTGAACACGATCCAAATTCACCACACCTAATCCGATCTTCACGAGAAGAGATGTGGTTTCAATGGTGGACAACGAAGTGTCGATCATATCATTCATATGACTCATGCTTAACCTTTCGGTTCATGTGTTCCGAGGCCATGTCTGTACATGCTAGGCTCGTCAAGTTAGACCCAAGTATTTCCGCATGTGCAAAACTGGCTTGCACCCGTTGTATGTGAGCGTAGAGTCTATAGCACCCGATCATCACGTGATGCTTGGACACGACGAACTTTCGCAACGGTGCATACTTGGGGAGAACACAGTTTCTATCTTGATCTTTAAGTGAGGAATCATCTTATAATGCTACCGTCGCGATCTAAGCATAATAAGATACATAAAAGGATAAACATCACATGCATATAACTTTATGTGACATGGTATAGCCAATCTTCGCGCAATGATCTCCATCTTGTGCGTTCCGGCATGATCTCCATCACTCCACCATGATTGCCTCCACCACGAATAGCAACTACAACTATTGCTAACTACTTAGCTATAAAGTAAAGCTATTACATGGCGTATAAGAAGTTGACTCGCAGGTCATACACAATTATAAAGACAACCATATGGCTCCTGCCGGTTGTGTACTCATCGACATGCAAGTCGTGAAACATTACAAAACATGATCATCGCATACAATATACACATCACATCTTGGGCCATACCATATCACAGAAAACACTCCCTGCAAAAACAAGTTAGACGCCTCTACTTTGTTGTTGCATGTTTTACGTGGCTTATGGGAGTAGATGCTAAGAACAATTATTACCTACGGAAAGCCACAACGGTGATATTATGGTTGCCAAACTCCGGTGTTAATCCCATGACAACTATAGTGAGAGAAACTGACATCCACCAGCCGCATGTGTGGAACAAGCCACACGTCAAGTGCGGAGCCGGTCTCGCGAACAACGTCGCGTAAGGTTGGCCTGGACCACTTCAATCTCACTATCCCGCGTCATAAGAAGAACACAAACAAGAGGCTTGCAACAGAAAACATCAACGCCTGCAACAACCATGTTGCGTTCTACTCGTGAAACACATCTACGCATAGATCTAGCTCTGATACCACTGATGGGTTTCGCGGCATAGTAAATCAAAAATTTCTACGGATGCGAATAGAGGGAAAGCCAAGATCTAATCTAGGAGATGCAATCAACGAGAGAGATTGGATTAGATCTTCATATCCTTGAAGATTCGCTGTGGCGCTCCGAACGTGGGTGATGTAGTCGTACTCGCTTCTCCTCCTCGCGATCCGATCTAGCACAACAAGTGGCGGTGCCTCCGTGAGATGCACACGTGCAACACCTCGACGTCTCCTCCTTCCTCGGACCAGCAAGTATGGTGGAGAGACAGATTGGATCTACAACACGACGGCGTGGTGTATATGGTGGAGAATTTCTGCAGCAGGGCTTCGCCTACAAACAGTCGGGAGGGAGAGAGAGGAAGGGCAGCAGGGCGGCTAGCTCTTGGAGGGGAAGGTGTAGGGGGGTGGTGCGCCCCCAGCCCTCTTTATATAGAGGGGTGGGCGCAGCCCTAGCCCCTCCCCCAAGCCAAACCGGTGGCCCCAAAGGAGAAGGAGTGGGGGGCAAGGAAACCCCCCTTCTAGAAGGTCTATCTCGAGTTTAAAACCCCCTTGGCCGGCTGGGCCCTATGGGGCCTTGTGACCCTGGCCCAATGCGGCCAGGGCACTCCCTCATAGGCCCATGCCCCCTCCCGGAAGGTGGGTCCACGTTGGTCCCCTTCCGGAAGGTTCTAGAAGCTTCCGGTACAATACCGATTAACCCGGAACAATTCCGAACTCCAAAAACTGCACTGCCTTATATGAATCTTATTCTCCGGACCACTCCGGAACCTCTCGTGATGTCCCGTATCCCATCCGAGACTCCGAACAAAAACTCATAAACCAATTATCCAATCTATCCTAGCGTCGAGACACGTTAAGTGTGTGACCCTGCGGGTTCGAGAATATGCAGACATGATCTTCTATCAATAATCAACAGCGGGGCCTGGAAACCCATATTGACTCCCACACATTCATAGATGATCATATCGGATGAACCACGATGCCAGGATTCAATCAATCCCATATATATATTCCCTTCGTCTCGCGATATTTTACTTGCCCGAGATTCGATCGTTGATCAATCATACCTAGTTCAATCTCGTTCACAGCAAGTACTTTACTCGTTCCGTAATCCAATATCACTTTGTGATTAACTCCTTAACCACATGCTTGGAAGCGGTGTTGATATCGATTACCGAGTGGGCCCGAAGTATATCTCTCCGACTTGGGAGGGACAAATCCCATCTCAATACATACAACCCAACAGATACTTTCCGATCACCTGAGAGACACCTTTATGATCACCCTCTCATAGGATGACGTTTGATGACCTCAAATCTTTCTTCCGATACCAGGGAGTTGTATTATCTCATGGTCTAAGGAATACAATATTTGACATAAGAAAAGCTTCGCAAAGACGAACACGATGACACGATCTAATTGCTTCGCTTAGTTTGGGTTTGTCCATCATATCATTCTCCCAATGATATGATCTCATTATCAATTGACAACTCATGTCTATGGTTAGGAAACCTTAACCATCATTGATCAATGAGCTAGTACATAGAGGCGTACTAGGGACACGGTGTTGTTCACAAACCACACAAGTATTAAAGTTTCCGCTTAATACAATTCTAGCATGGAATATAAACATTATCATGAACAAGAATTATAATAATAACATCTTTATTATTGCCTCTAGGGCATAATTCCAACAATCTCAATGTTCATGATAGGGAAACCACAATCATTTATTAACCAACAAGCTAGTATTATGAAGAGGCTTTACCAGGGACTCTAATTTAGTTTACAAATCACACAAGTATTAATGTTTCCTTGTTAATATTGTTATAGCATGAAAGTAAACATTTATCATAAACACAAAGATATAATAATAACTACATTTATTATTGCCTCTAGGGCATATCTCCAACAGTCTCCCACTTGCACTAGAGTCAACTAATCTAGATTACATGGTAATATACCGAACACCCATGGCAGTTTGGTGTTGGTCATGTTTTGCCCTCGGGAGAGGTTTAGTCAATGGATCCGCCACATTCAGATCTGTGTGTACTTTGCAAATCTTTATGTCACCATCTTGGACATGTTCTCGAATAGCGTGAAAACGTAGCTTGATGTGCTTTAGCTTCTTGTGTGACCTTGGTTCTTGCGCATTGGCTATGGTGCCCATGTTATCACAGTAGATAGACATTGGGTCCAGCACACTTGGAACCACACCGAGCTCTGTAATGAACTCCTTCATCCATATCGCTTTTTGTGAAGCCTCCGAAGCAGCTGTGTATTCCGATTCAGTTGAAGATCTCGCCACAACGCTTTGCTTTGCACTCCTCCAGCTAACTGCTGCACCATTCAAAGTAAATACGTATCCAGATTGTGATTTAGAATCATCTGGATCGGTGTTCCAACTAGCATCGGTGTAACCATTAACAACGAGTTGTTCATCACCTCCATAAGAAAGAACCATATCCTTAGTTCTTCTCAAGTACTTAAGGATGTTTTTGACCGCTGTCCAATGATCCACTCCTGGATCACTTTGATATCTGCTAGTTAAACTAAAAGCATATGCAATGTCGGGTCTAGTACATAGCATGGCATACATTAGAGATCCTATGGCTGAGGCATAGGGAGTCTTACTCATCCTTTCTCTATCTTCTGCCGTTACTTGACTTTGAGTTTTACTCAAGGTCGTATTGGGCAACATGGGCAAGAACCCTTTCTTGCTATCTTCCATTCCAAATCTCTTTAGAACTTTGTCCAAATATGTACTTTGTGACAATGATATTAGGCGTCTCGATCTATCTCTATAAATCTTTATGCCTAATATGTAAGCTGCTTCGCCAAGATCTTTCATTGAAAAACTATTATTCAAATATTCTTTGACACTATTAAGAAGGTCTACATCATTCCCAATCAACAATATGTCATCTACATATAGTATTAAGAATGCTACAGAGCTCCCACTCACTTTCTTGTAAATACAAGCTTCTCCATAAGTTTGTATAAAACCAAAACTTTTGATTACCTTATCAAAACGTTGATTCCAACTTCGGGATGCTTGCTTCAATCCATATATGGACCGTTGAAGTTTGCATACCTTGTTAGCATCTTTAGGATCGACAAAACCTTTGGGTTGCATCATATACAACTCTTCATCAATGTATCCATTGAGGAACGCTGTTTTGACATCCATCTGCCATATCTCATAATCGTAATATGCAGCGATTGCTAACAAAATCCTCACAGACTTTAGCTTTGCTACTGGTGAGAAAGTCTCATCGTAGTCAACTCCTTGAATTTGTCGAAACCCTTTTGCTTCCATTGTTTTTCAACTTTTCTTTCTCTAGGAACGCATTAAAATTGATGGTAGGGGCCGCCATTGATCTACAACATATTTGCAATAGTTTAGACTAAGTTTATGACAAATTGAGTTCTAATTAATAGTTAAATTAATCTAGGTGAACTCCCACTCAAAACAATATCCCTCACATTGTTTTAGTGATCACACGAACCAAATCCACCACATCAAAACCGATCATCACGAGAGTTGATGTAGCTACAATGGCGAACAATCGACATGCTCATCATATCTACTATATGACTCATGCTTTACCTTTCGGTGATCCGTGTTCCGAGACCATGTCTGTACATGCTAGGCTTGTCAAGATCAAACCTTAGCTTCCGCATGAGCAAATCTGGCTTGCTCACGTTGTATACACTTGCAGAATCTAACACACCCGATCATCACGTGGTGCTTCGAAACAACAAGCTTTAGCAACGGTGCTTACTAAGTATGAACACTTTAGAACTTGAAATTTATGTGCATGAGGGATCATCTTATAATGCTACCGTCGTTAACTAAGCAATAGAAGATGCATAAATGATTAACATCACATGCAATTCATAATATGTGATATGATATGGCCTTTCTTCTTTGTGCTTCCGATCTCCATCTTCAAGCACGAACATGATCTCCATCATCACCGGCATTGCATCAAGGTCAATGACGCTGCTCCATGATTGTCGTCCACCAGCTTCAACTATTACAACTACTTTGAATAGACACGCGGGTCTTAACAGAAATTAACGACAACCATATGGCTCCTGCCGGTTGCCAACTTACAATAAGGAACATTGCATACATCAAATATAATCACAATCATGGCCATATCACATCATGACACCCCGCAAAACAAAGTTAGACGCCTCTAATTTTATTTGCATATTTTACGTGGTTTGGGGCTTTCAATAAGTGTCGCTCTAACTTACGAACAAGAACCACAACGTTGATGTTTGAACTATCAAGTGCCCGTTGTAAATTGGATCTATACTATAATGGGAGAGACAGACACCCGCAAAGCCACTTATGCAATACAAGTTGCATGTTGAGCGTGGAGCAAGTCTCATGAACGATGTCATGTAAGGTTATGATGGAGGGGTTAACCTCTTGGGTGCCCGATCTTCACGGATCTCGTGGTCAAATCGACGGGAAAGCGAGGGGAAAGGGAGAAGGTAGCGGAAGCGAACACACACCTCGCGAAGAACACGATGAACACACGCAAAACTCACACGATACAAGGCCGATTGCTCCCGAACGGCGGCCACCGGTCCGATAGAATCCTCGCAAGGAAAGATCGGTCAACGTGCTCCCTCAAATCCACATCGGAGAGGGAAGAACACCTTGGGGAGGGTCTTGACAACTTGGAGACGAGACAATGAACTCCAAGGCCTTGTTCAACGATGGATGCGTGATGCAAAAGTCCAATCGAGGTTGGTGACGATAGTCGGTCCCCTTGGGTTAGGGGATGAGGCAAAACTAGAGATTCCACAATGGGGGGTGTCTTTAGTATATCATCTATGCCTAAGGGATACATGAAGGGGTGGGGGCTCTATTTATAGGCCAGCCACATAAACAGGGGTAGTTTGGGGATAAAACTAGGGTTTGGACGAGATAGAGGGGTACATGGGCCAAAGGCCCATTGGCAGCCTTGAGCCCATCGTGTAGGCCGGAGACTCCGGTGTGGGGTCCAGAGACTCCGGTCTAGGCCGGAGACTCCGGTCTGTCTCCGGTGTCGTCTCCGGAGTGGCGTTCTGACTATCCTCGGGCGGTTGCTGGGGTCGGTCCGGAGGTAGGTCCGGAGACTCCGGTGTAGCAGGACCGGAGACTCCGGTGTAGGCCGGAGACTTCGGTGGTTCAGCCGTGGCTTCTTCCGTCTCCTCTTCCAAGCCTTCGTCCTGTCGGGCTTGATGTCCCGGGCTTCCTCCCTTGCCTCCGTACTTGTCGGTGTGAACCTATCATGCATATGTGACGGAGTATGAAGTAGCATACCATTCAATAGGGTAGGAAGTGGGCGCGCATAGAGGAACGGATTCACCTTTGGAGTCCATGACGACTTGGCGTCAGTTGGAGACCATGATGTGGTAACGACCCTATGTCGGGCTACATCAGCTCCCCCCCTTCAAAAAGAGTCGTCCTCGACTCTCCATGTTCATCACGAAGTAGAAGAGGCCGAAGGACATCCTTGATCCTGGGGTTCACCATATAGTCGTCCTCGGGAAGATTGACTTGACAACACTTCAATGTTCCTTCGCCTTCCTTGAAGCCTACAAAGCTCACAACAAAAGCAAAGCAACACTCAAAGCGTAGCCAATTCATGAAGATTATTGCATGATTCCTCAAGTAGAAGGAAGTCACCTTATCTTGTAGAGATAGCTCGATGAAGGGTAGCCATAGGTAACTCTCTTCGGTTCTTCTTGTCAACATATAGTCTATAGAGGTTGACGTGTATGCATTTGTACCTTCATACAACAAATACCAAGCAACATATGTTTGTGTGTGATAGAGGAGCATGTCATTTGTGGCATGTCCATTCTTGTTCACAACACGATTAGCACAACTCAAGTATAGCAAACGGGATGCATATGCAAGGTCAATGTGCATGGGAATCGTTTGAACATCATCCAAATGTGGAAACTCAAAAACTCCATATAACATAGTAGTGGGGCACTCAAAGAAATCGAATAGAAATTTGAGCAACATCTTTGATGCAAAGTTAGGAGAATTTGGCAAAAACACAAAAGGAAGAATATCCAAAACAACATCATTATGTGTGCCAACCAACCATTGGAAGGGGAAATTGTTCGACATGTTGGATGTCACACACAAATCATCGATAGCAAATATCATGGGAATATGAGTATCCCAAGTGGAAGCCAAAGTAACGTGTTTGCAAACAAACCAAATGAAAGAGCAAGTGGTCCTTATGTTTGTTGCAACAACAAGACGAGATTCTTGGAAGCTCTCATGACAATACATGCTCTTAATGGAATTGTGGTTGCACCCAAAACATCGGAAAGAGAAAATGTTCAACATTTTTGTTGCAACACACAAAGCATCATTATCTAAAAGCGAAGAAGCATGAATGTCACAAGGTGAGATAATACCATCAACATGCTTGCAATCAAACCATATGAAAGAGCAATTTGCCAACATGAAAGATTCAAAGCATGTAAAAGGTATCAGAGCTAGGTTCGATCTTGAAATCACTTGTGGGATGCTCTCAAGAGCTCTTTTTGTCAACTCGTGCTCAACCGAGGTTGACATGATAGTGCGGGTACCTACACACATCACATGTAAAAGGAAGAACGTGTGTGCATGGTAGAGATACACATCATCCATCATGATGTATCTCTTCTTATGCATATCACCATTAATGTCAATCAAGTATGAAATAGGTGCGTGGTGAGTATGCAAGTGGGGAACATGCTTATCATGGCAATCATCAAAATCTCCAAAAATTGAGAAAGCTATGGGGGCCATCTCATCATAACGCATATGATCAATGTTGTTGCAAGCAAAACAAGTGAAATAGCAAGCATTCATCTTATTGCAAGCAACGGGAGAAATTGAATGACTAGAATGACAAAGCAAGTCCGAAGCAATTGGAGGATACACACAAGATGCATAGCATGGCATGTTTATGGAAATGGTATCGCAATCAAACAATTCCACATGAGCAATATTATGCAAAGGGAAAGCATCACATGGGAATATGAATGAAGCATATGTAATGTCACAAGTATCATCCATAGCATGCATATCCTCACAATTCATCATGTCCACTAGTGGGATCATGGCATCATCAACACCCTTATTGTTACCTTGGTCATACCTCTCATATGAATTGGGTGTTGTGGAAGTAGTGGCCTCCTTGTGGACGACTTCGTCTTCTTGATGTAGCCATGGCGTAGCATCCTCTTCATCCACCATGTACATCTTCTCCATTCGAGGCATCATTGCTTCATGGCTTGGCGCGTCTTCATCCATGGAACCTAGCGCAACATAAGAGAACACACTAGAGGTAGAGGGTAAGTTGTTAGAAATAGAAATGGTCTCACTTGACCTATCAACTACCGCTCTCAACTCACTCGGTGTATCACTCATGCCCTCAAAGTGGAAGCACTCAATCTCACATAAGGTGGAGTCACTCATCTCACTCTTGTTCTCACTCAAGTGGGCTAAGTGGCTCTCATACTCACATGGGATTGGTACCACATCATCACTCAAACATATAGGGGTAGGCTCGGGTTCCTCAACTCCATGCGCCTCCGTTGGTGAAGGGAAAATCCCATGCTCACCATTCTTGACCTTGTCGCCTCCAAGGTTGGATGCCATAAGATGGGCATCATTGCTCTCCTCCATGGTCGAAGGGAAAATCCCATGCTCGACCGTCTTGTGGCCAACTCGTAGTAGTGGTGGAGGTAGTCTCATGCTATCCAACTTGGCGAAGTAGAGGTCTATATTTTACTCGTTGGTGAGGTCGTGGAAGTCAAGCATAAGCATTGAAGCTTGATGGAGTGGAAGGCTTGCTCGTGGTGCCATTGTGGTGGTGGCACGAGTAGTTGAAGGTGTCCTATGATGGTGTCGACGGAGGTCATTGGCGTGCCTTGCCGATGGTTTATGTTGGTGAAGCACTTGGTCATCCACATGACGCTCACGACAGTGATCATTTGCCTTGGCACTCTTCTTGTGCTTGTGGTGCCTTCTTGAGCTTGCTTGAGCATTATGGTTGGTTCTCATCAAGAATTCTTCGTCTTGGTGGCGAAGATGCCTTTGACGATGTCTTGTATCCTCTTTATGGTGGCGATGCTCATGAGAGGATGTTTGTCGATGAAGATTCTTGTTTCTTGGCGCCTCTTGATGTTTATGATGTTTGGACTCCACTCTTGTTTGGATAGGAGTTGGAGCTTGGCGCCTTGGAGGTGATGTAGCTTGGCGCCTTGGAGATGGTGGAGCTTGACGCCATCTAGGTGGTGGTGCTTGTCGCCTTGGAGGTGGATCATCGAAGTAGGTGGTGCCCTTTGGTGTGGCATGCTTGGCCTTGAAGGTCATGGAATCTTGATGATGTGCCTCCGCTTGCTTGGCGTAGTAGGCTTCCATATCCACGTGGAGGAGGAATTCTTCATGGCTCGTGGAGGAGCCATCAAACTCGATGAAGTTCTCCGTGTCCTCCATGCTCGGCGAGGCATCGTCGATGTCGTACTCGAAGTCGTCCATGCTTGGGGAGTAATTGTTGGTGTAGTACTCCATATCACCCAAACATGTGGAGCGATTGTCGGTGTAGAGCTCCAAGTCTTCCATGCTTGAGGAGCCATAGTTGATGTCATGCTCCATGTATTCCATGCATGTGGAGCCGTTGTCGATGTAGTGCTCCGGGTCCTCAAAGCATGCGGAGCCATTGTCGGTGTTGTGCTCCGTCATGTCCTCTATACTTGTGGAGTCGTAGTCATGGTGGCTCATCATGGATGCTTCATAGATATCATCCTCGGTTCCGGAGTCCCTAGACATGATGCACAAGACCAAGCGGTGTATATGGAAGTGGTAGTGGGAGTTAGGGATACAACATCAAACCTTACTTTACCTTGGAAGATCGTATCATACAAGTGGCCACACTTGAGAGCAATAAACCAAGCGAAGTGAAGTTCACGCGGAACACCCAAACCAACTACTAACCAAAAAACACACACACACACAAGGCCTATGGTGGATAGGTATGAAAAGTGGCATGTCAAGAACCAATTCGAAATCAAGATGTTGTATTGGCAAGTAAAGAACCACAATGATCACAAAGCAAACAAGTCAATCCACAAGATAAGAAATATGTACAAGGAAACACACACGGTGGGATAAATGGAACTTGTGCGACGGAGAAAGTGAGCTAAGAACCAAATGATGACCTAGCGAAGACTATAAGCTCGTGTCACACAAGTACAAGGAGAGAAGCTAGTTCGATTGCAATTAATTGGTGGGCTACAAGATATGCACAATAAGTACCACCTATATGATGTTCATCGAGCTTGCGCTTCCTATTCTATGAGGCACATGTTTGTTTCTTTTTCTTTTTATTTCTCTTTTTCTCTTTTTTTCTATTTTTTTTCTCTTTTTCTTTTTCTTTTTCTTTTTCTTTTTCACTTGCCTCTTCCTTGTGCCAACAACTATACAAGATAACTATATAAGATAGCGCTCACAATGTTTGCTCGGAATCTACAAGGTATCAAATGTGCATAGCCCAAGCAATCATAAGAGGAACTAGTCTCAATAGGTGTTTGTTGCTCACAAAGATAGTGGGGTTCACAAAGGAATGCAAGTGGGGAAAAGTCACGGAATGTTATACCTTTCGTCGACGAGCTTCACCCTTTATTGTTGGCTTCCGCCTTGCTCACGGAATTTGGATGGAGTAGATAGCATGAACAACGCAGATGATGATGTAGTGCTCCTTCTCCTCTTCGAAACGAGCTAAAGAACACCAAAATCCGAGCTGAAATGCAAAAGTTATGCTCAAAACCGTGCTACAGTTTTTCGGTCTGCAGGGAGGGGCGGAGACTCCGGTCTGGAGGTCCGGAGACTCTGGTCTAGAGCCCAAAAAGTCCGGAGACTCCGGTCTAGGCCGGAGACTCCGGTCTGGGAGATTCCAGAGCGTCCAGAACTCGAACGGGACGCGTTTTGGGCAGAAAAACTCGAACCAAAACCTCAGATTGATGGGGGAAATCAAGGAATTAGGCCATGGGAACGCAGGGGAAGGTAGATCAACTAGTTTAGCAAGTAATCCACGAATCAAAACCTACCAAAACGCACTCAAATCACATATCGATCCAAAACACGAATTGGGGCTGTTTTTGGTGAAATTTTCGAATTTATGGGGAAAAGACCAAATCGATGAGAAATCCGTGGCAACCAAAAGCTATTGATACCAGATGATGGAGGGGTTAACCTCTTGGGTGCCCGATCTTCACGGATCTCGTGGTCAAATCGATGGGAAAGCGAGGGGAAAGGGAGAAGGTAGCGGAAGCGAACACACACCTCGCGAAGAACACGATGAACACACGCAAAACTCACACGATACAAGGCCGATTGCTCCCGAACAGCGGCCACCGGTCCGATAGAATCCTCGCAAGGAAAGATCGGTCAACGTGCTCCCTCAAATCCACATCGGAGAGGGAAGAACACCTTGGGGAGGGTCTTGACAACTTGGAGACGAGACAATGAACTCCAAGGCCTTGTTCAATGATGGATGCGTGATGCAAAAGTCCAATCGAGGTTGGTGACGATAGTCGGTCCCCTTGGGTTAGGGGATGAGGCAAAACTAGAGATTCCACAATGGGGGGTGTCTTTAGTCTATCATCTATGCCTAAGGGATACATGAGGGGTGGGGGCTCTATTTATAGGCCAGCCACATAAACAGGGGTAGTTTAGGGATAAAACTAGGGTTTGGACGAGATAGAGGGGTACATGGGCCAAAGGCCCAGCTGGCGTGGCATGAGCCCATCGTGTAGGCGGAGACTCGGTGTGGGGTCCGGAGACTCGGTCTAGGCCGAGACTCAGTCTGTCTCGTGTCGTCTCGGAGTGGCGTTACTGTCCTCGGCGGTTGCTGGGGTCGGTCCGGAGGTAGGTCCGGAGACTCCGGTGTAGCAGGACCGGAGACTCCGGTGTAGCAGGACCGGAGACTCCGGTGTAGGCCGGAGACTCCGGTGGTTCAGCCGTGGCTTCTTCCGTCTCCTCTTCCAAGCCTCCGTCTTGTCGGGCTTGATGTCCCGGGCTTCCTCCCTTGCCTCCGTACTTGTCGGTGTGAACCTATCATGCATATGTGACGGAGTATGAAGTAGCATACCATTCAATAGGGTAGGAAGTGGGCGCGCATAGAGGAACGGATTCACCTTTGGAGTCCATGACGACTTGGCGTAAGTTGGAGACCATGATGTGGTAACGACCGTAGGTCGGGCTACATCAGGTTAGCCCGGGACGCTTCATCCCATCATACCGCAAGATGCAAAGTACACAAGAAGCAATTGATAATAAAAGCACCACCGCCAACAATGACCATTGTGTTCTACTCGTGCAACAAATCTACATATAGACACGACTCTGATACCACTGTAGGGGTTCGTAGCATGGAAAACAAAAAAATTCTACCACATACAAACAAACAAGCCAAGATCTATCTACTAGATTGTAGCAACGAGTCGATAGAATAACTCACCCTCGAAGATTCCAAAGTGTTCAACGAGAGCAGATTCTCGTGGGTGATGTAGTCGTACTCTTGCCGATCTCAAGATCGTGTAGACGATCCTTCCGGCGCCGCGTTCCGGCAGCGCTCCCGCAGTCGGTCACACATTCGGTACTCGATGAAGGCCTTCCTCTCCCTTGTTCCAGCAGGCAGCGGAGGTTGTAGCACTCTCCTCGTGATTCCGGCAGCACGACGACGTGGTACCAGAAGTAGAGGGGAGATCTCGCAGGGCTTCGCCTTAAGCCGGAGCGAGTATGGTGGACTATGAGAGAGACCTTGGCGATCTAGGGTTTAGAGGCACCAAGGAGAGAGTGCTAGGCCAGCGGCTAGGTCAAGGGGAGGGCCCCAACTCGGTGGCTAGGGAAAAACCCTAGGGCGGCGGCGACGACTTGGTGGCCGGCGGCTAGGGTTAGGGTTTGGTGGAGAGAGGTGTAGGTATAGAGGGGCACCCCTGCCCCTCCTTTTATAGGTGGGAGGGTGCGGCCAAGGGGGAGGGAGTCCTCCCCCAAGTCGGCCTCCTTGGCCGGTGGTGGAGGGAGGAGGACTTCCTCCCCAAGTAGGTTTCCTACTCTCCCTCCACCAAGCAAACTTGCCATTTGATTTTTCAAATTGGCGTTTGACTTTTCAAACTAGGATTTGATTTATCCCTTTATTTTGCTCAGCGATGATACCTAGTACATGATGCAACCATTCCACATTGTTCTGACACATTCATGTACCCTTCCCCTCTGGAGTGCCGGACCTTCCGGACCCTTCTAGAACATTCTCGATGAAAACACCGGAATCATTCTCCAACTCCGAAACAGGACTTTCCTTATATGAATATTATTCTTCGTACCATTCCGGATCTCCTCGTGATATCCCGGATCCCATCCGATACTCCGAACAACATTCGGTCTCTTACTCATCATTCCATAACTACTCAACAACATCGAATCCTTAAGTGTGTCTCCCTACGGTTCGTGAATTATGCGGACATGATCGAGACACTTCTCCGAACAATAACCAATAGAGGAATATGGAAGTTCATATGGCTCCCACATATTTCTACGATTACTTTGCAATTTAATGAACCACTTACATACGATACCAATTTCCCTTTGTCTCATGATAGTTTACTTATCCGAGGTATTGATCGTCGTTATCTCTGCATACCTAGTTCAACCTCGTTACTGATAAGTACTCTTTTCTCGTTCCCGTGGTATGTAATCCCTGTGAGCCAGTCACATGCTTCTGAGTTAATTGGATGACATTCCACCGAGAGGGCCCAGAGTATATCTATCCGTCATATGGATGGACAAATCACACTCTTGATCCATGTGTCTCAACCCATACTTTCCGAATACTCAATGCCACCTTTATAGCCACCCAGTTACGGTGTGGTGTTTGATGTCATCAAAGCATCCTTCCGGTGATGGTGATAAGCATGATCTCATGGTCGAAGGAATTAGGTTACTATGTATTAGAAAGCATATAACAATTGAACTATTAAAATGACTTGATCTTTATGCTATGCTTATCTATAGGAGTATGTCCATCATACCATTCCCCTAACGATATGATCTTGTTGTTAATAACATCTCAATGTTCATGATAGGGAAACCACATTCATTTATTAACCAACAAGCTAGTATTATGAAGAGGCTTTACCAGGGACTCTAATTTAGTTTACAAATCACACAAGTATTAATGTTTCCTTGTTAATACTGTTATAGCATGAAAGTAAACATTTATCATAAACACAAAGGTATAATAATAACTACATTTATTATTGCCTCTAGGGCATATCTCCAACATGACAGACCCAAATCAAGCAGAGCAATTAGATCGTGTCATCGTGTTCATCTTTGCGAAGCTTTTTCTTATGTCAAATATTGTATTCCTTAGACCATGAGATAATGCAACTCCCTGGTATCGGAAGAAAGCTTTGAGGTCATCAAACGTCATCCTATGAGAGGGTGATCATAAAGGTGTCTCTCAGGTGATCGGAAAGTATCTGAGAATCATTCTCTCTGGCGGACAAAAGGACTATGTCCTTGAAAAAGCGCTAGGTGACGCCCTCGTAGATCATGGTGATGAGAAAGCTGTTTATCAGTCGCACAAGGATGATTATGGTGTGATTAAGAGCACCATGTTGTTTGCTATGGAATCGGACCTTCAAAATCGTTTTGAGGAGTTCCCCGGGCCCTTTGAGATTCTTGAGGAACTAAAAACTATGTTTCAGACTCAGGCCCGTTCTGAGAGATGAGATCTCGAGAAATTCTTTAAGCGCAAGATGGAGGAAGGAGTTCCGTTAGTGAGCACGCCATTAAGATGTCGGGCTACACTCAACGCCTTGAGCAACCGGATCAGAAGATTTCGGAGGAGCTCAAGATTGTGAGTTCTACAATCACTCCCTCCTAGCTACAAAGGTTTTGTAGTTACTCATAATCAGATTGGTTCCAATCGATCCTTTGAGCTCTTCTCTAAGTGAAAGGCTGGAGGTGGACATCAAGAAAGATAATCATGTGTTGATGGTCAACAATCCCCAGCTTTAAGAAAGGTAAGGTGCTAAGAAGCCCTTCAAGAAGCAGCGGCAAGCGTGTTGCCCTATGAGAGAAGAAGCTCAAGTGCGGACCTAAGGACAAGAGTGCTTCTATTGCAAGGACAAGGGTCCTTTGGAAGCGCAATCTGAAGTACTTAGCGGACAAGAAGGCTGGCACCATCAAAGGTATATTTGATATACATGTTATTGATGTTTTCCTTACTAGCCCTCGTTGTAGTGCCTGGGTATTTGATACTGGTTCAGTTGCTAATATTTGTAACTCGAAACAGGAGCTACAGAATAGACGGCGGCTAGAGAGGGATGAGGTGACGATGCGCGTTGGTAACGGATCAAGAGTTGATGTGATGGCCGTCGGCACGCTCTCCTTAGTTTTACCTTCTGGATTAGTTTTAAACCTCAATAAATGTTATTATGTGCCTGCGTTGAGCATGAACATCATATCTGGATCGTGTTTATTGCAAGACGATTATTCATTTAAATCGGAGAATAATGGTTGTTCTATTTATATGAGTAACATCTTTTATGGTCATGCACCTGCTATGAATGGTTTATTTCTTCTGAATCTTGAAAGCAATGAAACACACATCCATAACATTGAGGCTAAGAGATGCAAGGTAGATAGTGATAATACGACTTATTTGTGGCACTGCCGTCTAGGTCATATTGGTGTAAAACGCATGAAGAAACTCCATTCTGATGGACTTTTGGAGTCTCTTGATTTTGAATCATTTGACACATGCGAACCATGCCTCATGGGCAAGAGGATCAAAACCCCGTTCTCCGGAATAATGGAGCGAGCAACGGACTTGTTGGAAATCATACATACCGATGTATGCGGACCAATGAGTGTTTCGACGCGTGGTGGTTATCGCTATTTTCTCACTTTTACTGATGACTTAAGTAGATATGGGTATATCTATTTAATGAAACATAAATCTGAAACATTTGAAAAGTTCAAAGAATTTCAGAACAAAGTGGAAAACCATCGTAACAGGAAAATTAAATTTCTACGATCCGATCGTGGAGGTGAATATTTGAGTTATGATTTTCTCACGCATCTTAAAGCAAGCGGAATCGTTTTGCAACTCACGCCACCCGGAACACCACAGCGCAATTGTAACACCCTCGGAATCGACCCTATGCAAGTTTCAGCGATTCCCGCCAAACCCGCATAGAAACGATTCAAAGGTGCCCACCAGGCACTTGCGTGCGGGTGGAAAACGAAGTAATATCATTACACAATAGTCCGCGATGGAACCCACAGAACAGATATATACAACAGCCACTCAAAGAGTCAAGATTACGGATATACAATACAAAGATCCAAATCACCTTCAAAACGATACAGCGTCCGAGTACGGACAAGATGCAAATTGAGCTAAGAGCCCTGAAGAATAACCAATGGCGTCCATAACCCTGCCCAGGCCAAGCCAGAAGGGTAACCCTGCTAACGACGTCGATCTCAAAACCTGCTTAAACAAAAGGGGTGCCGACAAAGGGCAAAGGAAAAAGAGAGCGGTCGATCTTGAGGCCAAGACACGGCGAGACTAGAATTGGCGGTCCTCGCCTACATAGGTATGGTGGTGAAGCGGCGGTAGCATGCACTAAACAACCTATAGAGACTCAATACAACTGACGGCTATCAGATAGGGATAAGAAAGACCTACTCGGATCCAACCTGATTCTAACACCAAACATACCCATCCTGGTATTCCCCCTCGATACCAACCGAGGAAGTCAACCGGGGAACTCACACCGTTGGCAGTTTTATTCATTTCGTTATAGTTGCGGCAATTACTAGTCAGATATAGATAGCATGAGTCATCCTGATATAATAAGCAGTGGGCAGTTTTAGTTAACCATTCCGTTGTAGTTGTAGTACTTACTAGTCAGGTACATATAGCATGAGGCATCCCAAAACCCAGTAGTTGTTTGTACTTTTATTTAGCCATTCCATTATAGTTGTAGTACTTACTAATCAGATACAATGGTAACAGTCGACAACCCAAACCATCAATTGTTGGCACTTTTATTTAGCCATTCCATTATAGTGAAGCTAATTACTAGTCATTATAAAGTCAAATTTATAGCACTACTTTAGTTATAGTTGTCTATGATCGAGAATCTTGTGCTCCAAGTCGTCCATAACAGCGGACACGGCTTTGAGAAAGTTTTACCTGCGAGGGGCACAAATAGCAACACACGATGATCAACCTCGAGAAAAACCAAATGAAAACCCAACGAGGCATCACGTGAGCAATTGCAAGATTCATATAAATTTGGGGCCACCCCACCAAGCTACCACGAAGTTGGCGGCTCAAGACGGACCCAGAGGTTTATGAACGAGCAGAAACGATCTGGGAACCGAAAGTGTGACTAGGCTTGTCGATGCAGCGTGTCGTGCCGCGATCCAAAAAAGCATGAGCGCTCCACGCGCAATCGTAAATAAAGCAGTAAAGCATGGCATACGTACAGGATAGTAATAAAGCCCCAAACTACTTTGTGGCCCCAAGAAATAAATATGACTCAAGCTCTGGCTAGGGGGATTCATGGTCCCACATGCGGATAGTGCGGATATTCAAAGAACAGGTATCAAGTACTCGGGGTCCTACGGGACACAAGTGGACGGTTAAAAACCAAATAACATCTATTGTCCACCTGTGCCTCTGTATTATTTACCTACTTCAATTTTAGTTATTAAACGGTAATTAAAGTTATAATCGTCTCCAACATAAAACATATGGCAGTCTTCCAACAACTGTGGTACTAGACGACACGCAACAACACTTGAGCAAGCAACTACGACACGCAAGTCCAACTATATACCAAACAACAGGTAATAGGATGTGTCCAAGGCAATATAAGTCTGCAAAGGATATCGCGGGTACGAAAACTAGAGCATCGTAACACAGATAGCAATAGATCAACATGAGGAAATAAAGACTAGAAATGTAAAATAGGTAGAAAGGGGGAGAATGCTCGCCTGAAAAACATGCCGAAGGTTCACCGGGAATCAGGTCGACACTCGCATCAACTCATCGGCCTAGTCCATGAACAAGCAAAACACTAGCACAAACGCCGGATGCACTATTTAATACTACGACAAAAGATCGGGCATGATGCATGTATGATGTATGACATGCCAAAGATGCGATGCAATTAGGCAATGTTAAGCGGAACCGGGGTCCCGACAATTATTAAGTTCATGTTGTTTAGATACCCCGCAATTTAAATGTTGTCTTAACATGGCAAAATATAACACCGATTCGCTACACAATTTTAAATGGGGCCAATATTAGGCTAGATTTGCCCGCATATGGACCCCATATTTAATTATGATGTGGATCGGCATAATGCCCCCAAACCCCAACATATGTATGCAAACATGTTCATTTAATATGCAACAAGATCAATATCATATATTATGAAAATAAGAGGGGTCTCGGATAGGGGTCACACATCGAATGGCGATCTTGGGGTTCCGAGGGTTGGGGGATCGTACTTAGGACTCCGCGAAGGAGAACTTGGCACGCCGCCGGGATCGAGATCGGATCCGAGGATCCATGTTGTACTTGGAATCGGCGGCGGAGATCGTGGTTCGTGGCAGCACACCAAGGCCATCTTCACTTCACCCCACCACATACATCGTTAGTGCATCGTTACATCTGAAACACCACAACATGGTCATGACGGAGGCATGCTTGGAGCAGAAAATAGGGGCACGGGCTTCCTGGATACACACCGATGGATAGCGGACGCGATGCACTACGAGGCACACGCATGCGGAGGCAGGACGCGACCAAGGGCGAGGAGGTGCCAAAGAGGAGGACCCACGGCGGGGTGGAGGCGCTGGGCAGAGGTGGCGTCCAACGGCCATGGCATCGAGGCCAACTGGTCGTTGCAGGGCATGAGGGGACGGTCGGTGGCGCTCTGGCAACGGGGAGGCGGCCGGATCCAGGCGGTAGTCGGGCGACAAGGACAGGTCAGAGGGCGTCCGGAGGCGGGACGTGTCGATGGCGACGCTTTGTTGCGGGCAGACAAGCGGCGGAGGGAGGAGGGTCATGGCAGCAGGCTCGCGAGGGCGACGACGCGGGCCACGGGGAGAAGGCAGAGGCGGCTCGGCGACGACCTCACTGGGCGGCGAACGCAGCAGAACCGGGCAGACGGGCGGACTGGCGGAGCTCAGTCGCGAGGAGAGGAGGAGAACAGCAGGCGGAGAGGAGAGATTCTGGTGGTGGGGTGGCTCGGCAGTGAGGCTGAGGGAGCCTGGCGGGGATCCGGCATCGAGAGAGAGGAGGCCAGGCGTCGTTGAGGGGGACCCTGGCGTCAGCGGGAAGGAGAGGGCGCAAGGCACCGTGGCTTGGACTCATGAGATGGGAGGCAGCGAGCTCAAGGCGGAGGCAAAGCGGGGTCTTGAGCGAACTGGCGGTATCTCGGGAGGAAGGAGAGCGTGGGAGGGGACGGGTCGGGGTGCGTGGCGCTCAGGTGGTGGGCCAGAGGTGGTTAAGCGGGCCAGGGTGGTCGATGGGGTGTGTGCATGTTTTCTTGGTTGTGTCGAGTGTGTGGGTCATGTGTGTTCCAGGGAGGTGAGTGGCGGCAGGTGTGGGGAGTGAGGGATCTGGGGATTAGGTTTAGGGTTTGGTCTAGATATCTAGGGTTAGGGTTTTTTATATGGGTAGTAGTTAGTGCATCTAGTTGAACCTTTGGGCTGTTGGATGGACCTCCCCTAACAAAATATTTATATTATTTATTTTCTTTTCTTTTAAAATAAAACATTTACAAAAAGGTTTTAGACAAATAAAAGATCCGAACGGCCGATGGTTTTGGTTTGAACAAAGGGAGAATATGTTGAAGACAAAATACACTTTTAGCAAGATAGTTTTTAAACAAACAATATGCATGCAGATGTCATGGTGATACATAGAGACAAGACATGCGATTTTCTAGTAGTGGTTTTAGCCGGGGTGCTACAATTGTAGCACTCCGGGTAAAACCAGGACTAGAAAATCGCCTGTTGTTCATATTTTGTGCATCATCATAACATCATGCATATATTTTGCATAAAAACTATTTTCATAAAAGCCTAAGTTGTTTTCTAATTAGCCCTCTCCTTTAATCTTAAACTAAAACCTCGGTCTGTTCAGATCTTTTATTTGTCTAAAAAGTATTTACAAAATGTTTTAAAAATAAATTAATAATAAAAAGTTTTATTCGGGGAGAGGCCGAGGTCCAGCCAGCCGGACCAGACTACCTACTACCCGACCTAGTAAAATACTACCTAGACCTAAACCGGTCAGGCCCAAAGGCCCAACCGGTGAAACCCTAATCTACCAAACCTACCCCAAACCCTAGCTTCTCTACCCACCTGCCCTCCACTCCTTCCCATCCACCCCGCCGCCACTCTCCCCTGGCACCCACGGCGCACACACACCACGCGTACACTACACGCCAGCACGCACGCGCGTGAGCACAACCCCACCTCCCTGATCCCTTTGGCCCCACCACCACACGCGGTACACCCTTGTACACACACGCACACCCCACCCTCCTGATCGACCCCGTCCACCAACCGCCCACCCCGCCTGCGTCCCTGGACCCACCCCGTCGCCCCGCTCGATCCGCCCACGAACCCCCATCGCCCCGCCTCTGCTCTCTACCGCCGCCTCTCCCGGCTTCCTCCTCTCAGGCCGCCCCTCCCCAAGCTCTACTGCAGCCCGTAGGAGGCCTTCCGCCGACGCCTGATGCCCTGCCCTTCGCCGGTCCGCCAAGCTCTCCACCTCGCCGACGGATCCTGACGCGCCGCCCTGTCACTGCCGGCACCCTCTGTCGTCGTCGGCGGTCCTCCTCCCTCAACCGTCTTCCTGCCGCGACTGCGGGTGAAGCCTCGGCCACCTCGCTATCGACCCGTGGCATGCGCGTCTCGCTGCAGAGCCCGTCCCCGAGCACCCTCGCCGGACCCACCGTCGGCTCGCGTCGCCCTCTGCCGTCTCTTCCTGCGCCTCAGAGGCCCACGCTCGCCCGTGTCCGCCCCCACCCCCGCCCGGAGCTCCTCCTGTCGCCAGGTCGCGACCACACATGATCGACCATGCCCGCCGCCTGCGCCCCAGCCTTCCTCATACGCCCCAGGCCTTTTGAAGCCTTTGCCACCACCGTGGGCACCTTTGAATCGTTTCTATGCGGGTTTGGCAGGAATCGCTAAAACTTGCATAGGGTCAATTCCGAGGGTGTTACAGAGATACTCCAACAACTGTGGTACTGGACGACACGCAACAGCACTTAAGCAAGCGACTATGACGCGCAAGTCCAACTATCTGCCAAACAACGGGTAATAGGATATGTCCAAGGCAATATAAGGCTGCAAGGGATATCACGGACACGAAAACTAGAGCATCGCAACATAGATAGCAATAGATCAACAGGAGGGAATAAATACTATAAAAGTAAGATAGGTAGAAAGGGGGAGATGCTCGCCTGAAAACATTGCCGAAGGTTTATCCAAAGGCCGGGGCGAAGCTCACATCAACTCAACGGCCTTATCCGCGAAGAAGCAAAACACTAGAATAAACACCAGATGCACTATTTAATACTACGGCAAAAGATCGGGCATGATGCATGTATGATGTATGACATGGCAAGATGCAATGCAATTAGGCAATATTAAGCGGAACCGGGGTCCCGACAACTAATAAATAGGTTCATGTTATTTAGATACCCCGCAATTTAAATGTTGTCTTAACAAGGCAAAATTATATCACCGGTTCGCTACACAAATTTAAATGGAACCAATATTAGACTAGAAATGTCCGCATATGGTCTCCATATTTAATTATGAGGTGAATCGGCATAATGCCCCCAAACCACACAATATGTATGCAAGCATGTACAAATTAATATGCAACAATATCAATATCATATATTATAAAAATATGAGGGGTCTCGGATAGGGGTCACACATCTCGGATCGAAGATCTTGGGGCTCGGAGGGGTTCGTGTCGAAGGTCTTGGCTTCCTGTGGCGACGACCTTCGGGTTTGGCTCCATTGTCGGTGGTCTTCGAGTAGCGCAAGTTTTCACTTGCCAATGCCGGAAGCCGAAAGAATCATGGCCGAGAGAAGTATCACCACACCATTACAACATGGGCTGATTTAGGAGAGCCATGCCAACAACGATACATCAGATCACCAAACACGGGCTTAGCTCAAGGGCAAAAGAGAAACACGAGGACAATGTACACTACCCCTGTCCTGTGTGGACAATGGCTCGAATGCCTTGTGTGACGGGAAGCAACAGGAGGCTGGCGAGCTGGCTCGGGTGGCCTCCGACCTTGACGACCTTGGAAGGCCAGGGCAGAGGCGGCGATGTCGACGTGACGGAGCAGAGGCTGGCAGGGGCGTCAGGCAGAAGCAGGAGGAGGAAGGCTAGGCGGCGCAGGGCATGGTCGACCGCGGCAGGTGGTCGCGCGACCCTGGCGACATGAGGAGCTCCAGGCGGGGGTGGGGGCGGACACGGGCGAGCGTGGGCCTCTGAGGCGCAGGAAGAGATGGTAGAGGGCGACGCGAGCCGACGGTGGGTCCGGCGAGGGTGCTCGGGGACGGGCTCTGCAGCGAGACGCGCATGCCACGGGTCGATAGCGAGGTGGCCGAGGCTTCACCCTTGCGCAGCGCAGAAGGCAGTTGAGGAGGAGGACCGCCGACGACGACAGAGGGTGCCGGCAGTGACAGGGCGACGCGTCAGGATCCGTCGGCGAGGTGGAGAGCTTGGCGGACCGGCGAAGGGCAGGGCATCAGGCATCGGCGGGAGGCCTCCTACGGGATGCAGTAGAGCTTGGGGAGGGGCGGCCTGAGAGGAGGAAGCCGGGAGAGGCGGCGGTAGAGAGCAGAGGCGGGGCGATGGGGGTTCGTGGGCGGATCGAGCGGGGCGACGGGGTGGGTCCAGGGACGCAGGCGGGGTGGGCGGTTGGTGGACGGGGTCGAACGGGAGGGTGGGTGTGCGTGTGTGTACAGGGGTGTACCGCGTGTGGTGGTGGGGCCAAAGGGATCAGGGAGGTGGGGTTGTGCTCACGCGCGTGCGTGCTGGCGTGTAGTGTACGCGTGGTGTGTGTCTGGGGTGGATGGGAAGGAGTGGAGGGCAGGTGGGTAGAGAAGCTAGGGTTTGGGGTAGGTTTGGTAGATTAGGGTTTCATCGGTTGGGCCTTTGGGCCTGACCGGTTTAGGTCTAGGTAGTATTTTACTAGGTCGGGTAGTAGGTAGTCTGGTCCGGTTGGGCCTCTGGCCTGACCAATCGGACTGCCTCCCCGAATAAAACTTTTTATTATTAATTTATTTTTAAAACATTTTGTAAATACTTTTTAGACAAATAAAAGATCTGAACAGACCGAGGTTTTAGTTTAATATTAAAGGAGAGGGCTAATTAGAAAACAACTTAGGCTTTTATGAAAATAGTTTTTATGCAAAATATATGCATGATGTTATGATGATGCACAAAATATGAACAACAAAGATTTTCTAGTAATCTTGGTTTTACCCGGGGTGCTACAATTCGACACCACTAACAATGGATCTCGCCCTCGAGATCCGCCTCCTAGTACGGGGAAGAATGTCGATGACCTGAATCTTCTCGCTTCATGTAGATCCTCGCGACACCACTAACAAGGGTCGTTGCTCACGTTCGTCGAGAGAGCACTCCGGAGAACAAAATCGAAGGTAAAGGTCTCAAAAGGTAAGGCCACCTCCAACTTCCATAGAAGGAGTATAATTGCATCAATCCACCATTCAATGTACAAGAGCGAATGATAAGAGTAGTCGGATGGTGATCAGTCCATCGCGCACCCAAAGCATTACTCTTCACATGAATAGGAGATTATGCAACCAACTCTCGGAATCAGACTGAAGATCTCGACAATCTAGTTTTGGAAACAAAAGGATGATGTAAGTGCTCCATCATACATGATGCAGATGAGGTCGTCGCACTGAAAAACACCGGAAGATACAAAGAAAATTTTTAGTGAATTTTTGGATCCACTAGAAGGTACAACAGATGTAACATTCCTCGGATAGCATGAAGGACGAATGTCGAAGCACCGTTACAAGAGGAGGAAGTGAAACCCTGAAGGTACGATGAAACCCAACCACGAGAATTCCTGGACTAGAAGAAAAGATAAGAGAGCAGATTCAAAACACGTAGAGATAAGAGGAGAATAGCAGCGGGGTGAGAAGTAAAAGCAGACCTAATCAGAGCTATCCAACCGATTATTCAAAATAGTTTTGACACTCTACAATGTCCGTTAGCTAGGTTATCCTACAGGCTGGACCAGAGTGGTATCATAATAGTGTGTCTGAATGCCGGAATCGAACTTTATTGGATATGGTGCGATCGATGGTGTCTCTTACAAATTTGCCGTTATCATTTTGGGGTTATGCATTAGAAACCGCTGCATTCACTTTAAATAGGGCACCATCTAAATCCGTTGAGACGACACCGTATGAACTGCGGTTTGGTGCTAAACCTAAGTTGTCGTTTCTTAAAGTTTGGGGATGTGAAGCTTACGTCAAGAAGTTGATGCCGGACAAGCTCGAACCCAAAGCGGAGAAATGCGTCTTCATAGGATACCCTAAGGAAACGATTGGGTATACCTTCTACCACAGATCCGAAGGCAAAGTGTTTGTCGCAAGGAATGGATCCTTTCTTGAGAAGGAGTTTCTCTCGAAAGAAGTGAGTGGGAGGAAAGTATAGCTAGACGAGGTTATTGAACCTTCTCTTGAGTTGGAGAGTAGCGCAGCACCTGAAATTGTTCCACTGCCGTCTGCACCAACAATAGAGGAAGCTAATGACAAGGATCATGAAGCTTCGGATGATGCTGCTACTGAACGTCGCAGGTCGACAAGGTCGCGTGCCCCTCCTGAGTGGTACGGCAACCCTGTCTTGACTGTCTTGTTGGTAGAAGACAGTGAACCTACGAACTATGAGGAAGCGATGATGAGCCCAGACTCTGAGAAATGGCTAGAGGCCATGAAATCCGAATTAGGATCCATGAGCGAAAACCAAGTATGGACTTTGGTGGACCCTCCTAGCAACCGAAAGGTCGTTGAGTGCAAAGGGATTTTCAAGAAGAAAACGGACGCGGATGGTAATGCTACCGTCTATAAAGCACGACTTGTCGCGAAAGGTTTTCGACAAGTTCGAGGTGTTGACTACGATGAGACTTTCTCTCCCGTAACGATGTTTAAGTCCATTCAGATTTTATTAGCAATTGCTGCGTTTCATGATTATGAAATATGTCAGATGGATGTCAATATTGCGTTCCTCAATGGCAACATTGATGAAGAGTTGTATATGATGCAACCCAAAGGTTTTGTCGATCCTAAGGATGCTGATAAGGTGTGCAAACTTCAGCGTTCCATTTATGGACTGAAGCAAGCATCTCGGAGTTGGAACCTTCGTTTTGATCAAGTGATCAAGAGCTTTGGATTTGTTCCAAATTGCTACGAAGCTTGTATCTACAAGAAAGTGAGTGGGAGCTCAGTGACATTTTTGGTACTATATGTGGATGACATATTGATTATCGGAAATGACATTGACATGCTTAACGATGTGAAGAGTTATTTGAACAAATGTTTTTCAATGAAAGACCTAGGGGAAGCTGCTTATATATTGGGCATCAAAATCTATAGAGATATACAAAGACGCCTGATAGCTTTAAGCCAAAGTACATACCTAGACAAAGTTCTGAAAAGGTTCAGAATGGATAAGGCAAAGAAAGGTTCAGTGCCTATGTTGTCAGGTAAGATATTGAGCAGGGCTCAGTGTCCAGCTACGGTAAAATATAGAGAAGCTATGAGCAAAGTGCCTTATTCCTCGGCCATAGAATCTATCATGTATGCCATGCTATTTACTAGACCGGATGTGTCCAATGCTCTTAGTTTGACGATAAGATACCAAAGTGATTCAGGAGTGGAACACTGGACAGCCGTGAAGAACATCCTAAAGTATTTAAATAGAACTAAAGAAATGTTCTTAGTCTATGGAGGTGATGAGCTTTCGTCAGAAAAGGTTACGTCGATGCTAGTTTCGACAATCGACAAGGATGATTCTAAATCTCGATACGCTTATATTTTGAATGGAGGAGCTGTGAGTCGGAGAAGCTGCAAGCAAAGCGTGATCGCATGATCTACATGAGAAGCGGAATACATGGGCCGCATGAAGCGTCAAGTGAAGGAGTTTGGATCAGGAACTTCATCACTGAGCTTGGTGTGGTTCCAAGTGCCTTGGACCCACTGGAGATATTGTGTGACAACGCTGGCGCCATAGCACTGGCTAAGGAACCAAGATATCATCCAAAGACCAAGCATATCAACCGCAAGTTTCATATAATTCGAGATTATATAATAGATGGAGATCTGAAGATTAGAAAAGTACATATGGATCTGAATGTCGTAGATCCGTTGACTAAACCTCTTCCACGAGCAAAACATGATCAGCACCTTAGTGCCATGGGTGTTAGGTTGTTGCCAGATGTAAACTAGATTATTGACTCTAGTGCAAGTGGGAGACTGTTGGAATTATGCCCTAGAGGCAATAATAAAGATGTTATTATTATAATTCTTGTTCATGATAAAGTTTATATTCCATGCTAGAATTGTATTAAGCGGAAACTTTGATACTTGTGTGGTTTATGAACAACGTCGTGTCCCTAGTACGCCTCTATGGACTAGCTCATTGATTAATGATGGTTAAGGTTTCCTAACCATGAACATGAGTTGTCGATTAATAATGAGATCATATCATTGGGAGAATGATATGATGGACAGACCCAAATCAAGCAGAGCAATTAGATCGTGTCATCGTGTTCATCTTTGCGAAGCTTTTTCTTATGTCAAATATTATATTCCTTAGACCATGAGATAATGCAACTCCCTGGTATCGTAAGAAAGCTTTGAGGTCATCAAACGTCATCCTATCAGAGGGTGATCATAAAGGTGTCTCTCAGGTGATCGGAAAGTATCTGTTGGGTTGTATGTATCGAGATGGGATTTGTCCCTCCCAAGTCGGAGAGATATACTTCGGGCCCACTCGGTAATCGATGTCAACACCGCTTGCAAGCACGTGGCTAAGGAGTTAATCACAAAGTGATATCGGATTACGGAACGAGTAAAGTACTTGCTGTTAACGAGATTGAACTAGGTATGCCGATACCGACGATCGAATCTCGAACAAGTAAAATATTGCGTGACGAAGGGAATATATATGGAATTAATTGAATCCTGGCATCATGGTTCATCCGATATGATGATCGATGAGTATGTGGGAGTCAATATGGGTTTCCAGACCCCGCTGTTGATTATTGATAGAAGATCAGGTCTGCATATTCTCGAACCCATAGGGTCACACACTTAACATGTCTTGACGCTAGGATAGAATGGATAATTGGTTTATGAGTTTTTGTTCGGAGTCTCGGATGAGATCCCGAACATCACGAGAGGTTCCGGAATGGTCCGGAGAATAAGATTCATATAAGGGAAAGCAGTTTTTGGATTTTAGAATTGTTTCGGATTGTTCGATATTGTACCGAAATGTTCTAAAAGCTTCCGGAGTGGAACCAACGTGGCCCCACTTGTCGGAAGGGGGAGTAGGCCTACGAGGGAGTGCCCCGGCCGCATTGGGCCAGGGTCACAAGGCCCCATAGGCCCAGCCGGCCAAAACCCTAGGGAAGCCTTCTAGGGCCCCCCACTCCAACCCTTGGGGCCGCCGCCCTAGGGCTTGGAGGAGGGGCCAAGGGGGCCGGCCAGCCCCTTATATATAGAGGGCAGGGGCGCAACCCTCCTCCCCCACTCCTTCAACCCTAGCCGCCATACTGCTGCCCTCCAGATCTCTCTCTCCTGACTGCGCGTAGGCGAAGCCCTGCCGCAAAAACTCTCCACCTTTGCACCATGTCGTCGTGTTGTAGATCCAATCTATCTCTCCACCCCACTTGATGGACCGAGGAAGGAGGAGACGTCGAGGTGCCATACATGTGCATCTCTCGGAGGCATCGCTACTTGCGGTGTTGGATCGGATCGGATCGCGAGGAGGAGAAGCTAGTACAACTACATCAACCACGTTCCGTTGAACGTTCCGCTGTGTGAATCTTCAAGGGTATGAAGATCTCATCTATCCCCCCTCGTTGTTTGCATCTCCTAGATTAGATCTTGGCTTTCCTGTTTGCATCCGTAGAAATTTTTTAATTTACTATGCTGCGAAACCCTTCACAACAATGTTGCAGCAGTACCGCGAAGCACAGGAATGGCCATGGACCTGCGGTCCCAGATCGGGCCCAAGCCGCTGCTCGCGCCCCTGCTAGCGTTGCCGCGCTTGGGACCACCGCCGTCACCCCGCCTGCATCTCCATCGCCCAGCACCGCCACCTCCGTGCTCCACCACTGCTCCATCTCGCCCGCGCGACCCGCCCATCGCGAAAGCTTCTCCACAGCGGCGCGTCACCTCTGCCCTCCGCCTTCGATGGTATGGGCGCCGCCATCGCAGCCGGCGTCGGTGCAACAACAGCCAGGGCGTACTTGGCGGGTTTGTGGTCTGGCTAGAGTTTGGGAGCCTCCGGAGCCACTCGAGCGGGAGCGGCCCGGGAGGGAGAAAGAAAGGCAAATTTTTTTATTGCGTAAATTTGCTTGCCTAATACGGCGTGCCTGCTGCTGGTACACTTCCGTTTTCTTTTGCTTCGTTTAGCTACGCAGGCCGTGGACATAAAGCATAAATACTTCTCCCCAGAGCTATGTTAACTAAGACTGGTGACAATGGGTGTCTCTTGACACAATTCCATAGGCGAAACACCAATGTGGCGGTCTAATTAACGAGGAAAAGAGATCTACTATATGTAAGCAAAAAACCGGCTCTTAGCTCACTAAGCGAGATGACTTTAATGCAAAATCCATATGATGCTCCAATCTACTCTCACACAGTGGGACTAGCCTCAGTACATGTAGAGTATCATGCATGACATGTTGGCAAAAATCTAATTGAGTTATCATAGCATGCATGATCGCTTACATGACTAGCCTCAGACAACTTTCCTCCCTCTCCCTTACCCCTCTGCTACAGTTCCTGAGAAGCTCGAGATCCTTCTCCTCCCTTGAACTTGAATTGAGCCCTCTCCGTGGCCTGCACGGAGATGAAGGGAGGTGTCGGCGTAGTTTGTAGGAGTAGATTAGGGTTTTGCCCTGTTTGGGCGGTTTGGAGCAGAGCTTGGCGTTGATGCGACCTCACCCAAGCGCTAGGGTTCCTCTGTCTTTTGCTGCTGCTTCTCTGGCTGGAGCTCGCGGCAAGGGAGGAGAACACTGTCTCCATTAATAAGGTAGTGGTCGTGGACCGTCGGGTGGTGGCGTTGGTGCTCATGTTCGACCGTGGTGGCGATGGGAGGACCGATGCGGCGGAGCTACTTGTGCAGGCTTGCTTCTCCTGGCCGGCCGTGGAGGCGAGGAGGAGAAGGAGTGGCGCGCGGGTTGCCCCATGCGGCCCAGATGGAGGATGGGCTCGCTGCGGAGGAAGACGGCGTGTGACTCCTCTGATGTCCTTCCTTGTGGCCGTGGTGGCAGACAGGAAGGAAAGAAGAGGATGGTGGTCGGACGGGTTCCTCTCTGGCGGGACGCTGGCGTGCAACGGCGATGCACGCATGAAGCAGATCTTGGAGCTCCTAAGCGGCGGCAGCCTATTGCCGGTGCTATCCTTGGCGTATGGAGCCGCTCCTGGCACGAGCGTGAAGGCCAGTGCATCTTCTTCCTCCAGATGTGGAGGATCTTCACCGACCGATAGATGGGAATCATCGCCGGCGACGCCCCAAGTGGCAAGTTCCCCGGTGGCGGCGCAAGTGCCCAGCCTCGTCGGTCCTGCGATAGCGGCGTAGGCGACCCGGGACCTGATTGCTTTTTAATTTTTTATTCTAGGGTCCTGTTAGCAAAAGTTGAGGCTTACTCTTTTATTCCCTAGTTTAATAGGGGCCTCAATGTAATCTTATACTACCGTTTTTATAATTAATGCTTCCAGGTCCTTTGGGCCTCATCCGTTAAAAAAAAGACTAGACTCAGTACAGGACTGCCTGTACACTTGTACTAGTAGTTATTGTCACCTAGGCAGCTCCGACCCTGGGTTTCACTGCTGGTAGGGCCGCCGGCCCCTTGCATGCCCTTTGCACGAATCTCCACGCGCCACGCTTTGGTCCTGGTCTGATTGGCCAGCTTTCCTGGGGAGAAAAGAGGCAAAAAAGCGAGGGGATTTGGCACGGCATTTGTTCCCTAATGATGGATTAGAACAAGCGAGACAAAAGGTGGATTACTTGCCTATCGCTTTGCCCTAATGTCCTGTCATAGGTCAGGAATAGTGTGAGAGAGCATGGTTCGTCGCCTTTTCCATCTCCCTTCGGCCTTCGCCAGATAGCATGGACATGGACTGCTGTCTGCTGCCTGCTGTGCCTTTGCTAGATGGAGTAATGGACCCTAGCGTACAATGCGAGTTTGTAAATTGCATGCAAATGATAACCTTTCGCGCGCTCTTTTGTTGCGTAAATTTGCTTGCCTGATGCTGCTGCTACGCTGCCGGTTCTTCTTTTTTGCTTCGTTTGGCCACGCAGGCCGCCGGGGACAACATGGCGCATAAATACTTCTCCCCAAACAGGTAGGTTGACTAATTACTCCTACGTTACGGCGGCACGATCTAGCTAGAGCAAAAGCTAAATTGAGGAGCTCCCACCGCCTCGCTGTGTATTGTACAATGTACAGTACTGCCGGTACACTTGTGGTTATTGCCACCTAGGCAGCTCCAACGCTGGATTTCAGGGCCGGCCAGTTATGGTCTGTACCAGCGTCATGAATTAAGAAATTTCTAGTCCAATAAAATCTTTGGTTCAAGGAAATTTTCATACTAGTATTTCATTTTTTTTCAGAATTTCTCCTATATGTAGTGCTTGGTTGGTTCGTAGGCTTAGAAACCATAGCACTCCATCCGTACGGAATTAAACTGGCTCTAGATTCGTGAAAATGTGAGTCGGATAATTGGGGACGGAGGGGATTTTATTTTATCTTCTTCTAAAGGCTACTACTTTCGATGCGATTCCATAGGAAAATAATCCGTTAGGTCCACATCATCAACATTTTCCTTTGTTCCAGTGACAACAGTGTCATGCACATATTATTTCTGAATCAATTTGTTTTCCTTGTGGTGCAACCGAACTGATTCTATTATTCAGTTTACGTCGGATTCCGTGTCTCATGGGTTTTCAAACAACTAGAGTGAGACATGGGTTTTCAACCCCCAAAGGTAATCTAACAGCGACGTCTCAAGGAAGGGAACAACACACAAACTTCGTACTATTACCTGATCAAACAACTAGAGTACGTGAGACATGGGTTTTCAACCCCCCAAAGAATGTTTGAGTAACTCCCTTGGGCGGTCGCGACATATACATCTCCGATACTCATAAGTTACATATGAATTTGAATTTATCCGTGAAAATGTTCATTGGACCGAGAAGGATCTCAAACCTTCTCTACACGTTTGGCTTATGACAACGAATATATGATACAACGGAACCGCATGTATCTAAACATATACTTATTATGCAGATACATACAAATCTATATAAATATGAGAGTTAATCTAGACCGAGGGATTACAAAGTGTGAATTATATATCTCGAATCAGGCTTTTGTCCCGCTATATTAATATAGCAAACCACTGATACAATCGAGTCCACGGCTGGGGCAAACAGCACAAAGCAAGCCCAAAGGAAAGAAAGAAAAGAGAAAGAGAAAACAATGCCGACGACGGCGGCCCGATGAAAACAACGATAACGCACAACCACTGCACCCACCGGATGATGACCACCACGCTTCTCGCACTCCGACGCGCCTCGTACCAAGCAACACCTCCAAGAAGGACCACGACGATTACGATGCTGTCGCCCGGACTAGTCCTAGGGTTTCCCCCGGTACGCTGCAGAGGTAGGGAAAGGGAACACCCGACGCCCTTCAGGAAGAATGGTGGAACCCGCAGGCGTCGCCGTGTCGGGGCCGGCAAGGCCGATAGGGATTTCGCCCGACCCCGAAACCCCAACCCCAGGCAATCCGGAGCACACCACCAATCACACCGCCCACCAACGTGTGCCACCACGGTCTTGCCATCATCATCGTCGTCGCACCACGACACCCGCTGCGAGGTCAGTCGGACCGAAAGGGAGCAACCGAGGGTAAGGGTTAGCGATACCACCACCATGCGGGAGGGAACAACCTCCACCGCCAGAAACGGTAACCGACCGGACGCCGCGGCCCGAGCACACCAAGCCACAAGTAACCGGAGGGCGGCAGGTGCCGAGCCATCTGGAGGATTTCCTCCCGCCAATGGCGGGTGTCGACCGGGCGCAGCCGCGAGGACACACCAGGCCGAGAAGGCCCGGCCGAGCCCTGAATGAGCTCGTAAAGTCCTTGCCGCCACGTTGCTGCACGTAGGGCTCCGCCGCCGCTACCCTCGAGGAAGCCATAGGTCCAGCCGGACCAGAAGGGCACGTGAAGCTCCACCACCGCGTTGTAGAAGGCATGGTATCAACACCGCCAACCCCGTCCCAGGGCGCTCCTCGGTCCGCCGGAGACACCATTGCTCGAACCAGCCCACTCTGACCCAGATCGGGCCCAAAGGGCCTAGATCTGGGTCGAACTCCTCGGCCACTGTAGGTGCCCGCTGCCAAGGGCAGCACCCCGCCGCCATGACGCCCAGGTCCATGGACCGCCGCCAGCCGCCACCTCCGGCAGTGGCGCTGCATGTGAGAGAAGAGTCGCCGCCGCCGCCACCACGAGCGCCGGACGGGCGCCAGCTCACAGCGGAGAGGAGGACAGGCTGGGGCCGGGGCCGGAGCACTGGGAGATCCCGACCAAGCCGGGCGGCGGCGCGGGGACCGGGAGGAGCGGGAGTCGCGAGGGTTTCTGTTTCCGGGATGGTGTTCGTGTGAATTATATATACTCCTACTTGTCTCTGTTTTACCCTAATGTCGATATGTGGCGAGAGGGAGAGAGCATGATAGATCACCTTTTTCTTCCGCCTACCCTGCCCTAGACTGCATAGCCTG
Organism: Avena insularis; assembly: GCA_023614405.1. NCBI lineage: Eukaryota > Viridiplantae > Streptophyta > Magnoliopsida > Poales > Poaceae > Avena > Avena insularis. Next base: position 36,816,004 of record CM042691.1, on the reverse strand, counting down.
TGTGCTGCTAGGCTCCAATGAACTTCCACGGGAGCTGCGACAAATCACGAAAAACATTCCATGGTATCCAATCCACTCCACCCGGTGTTGCACGCACGTGCAAAATTATAGGCTATCCAATGTGTCGGGAATCCAATGCATAAAACACATATTCTTATGTCATGCCCAAATAAACCGCGTATATTTACTTCCTTAAAGTACGGGACTCCGATATTTTTTTACTTGTAACCACTCCTATGTTATTGTTTTTTTAGAGCAACCACATATTTCATTAATTAAAAGTCAAGTTACATGAAGCAACACATGTAGACACTAAAAGACAGATCGGGATAAAATGATTATCCTGAAAATACTGTAGATAAAAGACTAGGAGATCGAGAAATACAAAACGACCTCTAGATTTTACTGCAACCACCGAATCTAGCGGCCTCCGCCAAACTCCAGCGCCGCCGAGAAGAACGCCCAAAGAGACGTCGAGCCTCCACCATTGCAAGATTCCAAAAAGCACCATCGCCAACGAGGCTTTGTGAGTCGATGAACAGGCATGCTGCACGCAGCGAGGCACGTGTCGCTGTGGCATGTCGACTGGGGGACGTCCCCGTGCTGTCTTGGACCAAGATCTGTCACCTCCCATCGACGAAGTCGAAGAAGAAAGGCAGATCGACCACCTCCGGACCAACATCCTTGCTCCAGAGAAACCACCTCGTCCCGGCCGCCAGCTCCATCGCGGATAACGACGGGCGCTAGCGACACAACGAGAAACAGATCTCGCCATATCTGAAGAATGACGAGAAGACCAAGCTGCCGATCTGAAAGACCAAACAACAAACTTTGCCATCATCTCCGAAGCGCAATCATGAAGATCAACACCGGTGTGGGAGTAGAGATGAGGCAGATTTATTTGTCCAGGCGTCGCTCCCACCACCCCAACGACGCACCACGACAAAAATACCCTAACCCTAACTACTAGACGAAGGAACAAGGTTCCCCCTCCCTCCAGCCGCCGGAGCGACAAGCGGAGGGATAGGGAAACAGTCCGATCGCCGGCTGAGATCTGGGAAGGGAAGTGGGTTGACCGCCGCCGCCTGAGGAGACGAGCGACGGGAGAGGTAGGGCTTATTAGTTGGACACACCTCGTTGATACTACCTCCCTTTTCAAAATATAAGATGTTTTAGATTCGTAAAGAAAATATATTTAGATTTTTTTTTAGTATCTAGGTTCACTCAGATTTATAGTGAATCTACAAACTAAAAGAAATATAGATGCCTAAATAAACCGCGTATATTTACTTCTGATATTTTTTACATGTAACCACTCCTATGTTATTAGTTGGACACACCTCGTTGATACTACCCGGTTTTAAAATACTATAATATATTTTAGATTTGTAAAAAAAAATATTTAGATTTTTTTAGTATCTAAGTTCACTCAGGTTTATAGTGAATCTACAAACTAAAAGAAATATAGATGTAATTTCTTTATTTTTATTAAAACAATCATCTAGGGAAAGAGGATCCTCACCTGAATATATTACTTCAAAAGATCAACAACATGTTTTACGAGCGCAGTCACGCCACAAGCCGGTGTGAATTTTTTGAGCCAAATGCCTACAAGACCGTAGAGTGACATCGTCTACTGTTTCTTTATAATCTAAAGTATTTTATATTTTTAAAATGAAAGGAGTACTAGATAAACCGTGAGAATGCCATCTTCATCATATGATAAATCCTCGATCCATCGCTGCAGGTACGTTTTAGCTGCGATGTACTTTTTTTTTTTTTTTGCTGTGTTTGGCCATGCAGCCGGCCGGGGGCGCACAAGCGTGTAAATACTTGTCCTTGTGGTAGGTTACAAAAGGGACACCAGCCATCTTAATGAAACAGAGGTCCCTTGGCTTGGCTTGGCTTGGCTTGGCTGGGGACATGTAGCCGGCCGTCGCTGTTCCCAGGTATACATACATACACACGCATGCATGCGGAACAACATTGCTCGTTTTCATGTAGGCAGCCCGGTCTGCGGCTCAGCCGGTCATGCCTGGTCCGTGCCCAAACGGCCTCTGAGGTCTGAGCTCCTCCTCTGGTTGTGGTTGTAGCCTTGTAGGTGTGGGAGTTAATCGAAGATGGACTAGCAAACATGCACCCCCGAGTCAGGGCTGGTTTGTACTAAAACTGCAATGCATGCCCCCTCCTCTCTGATCCTCTCTGTCTGATCGGCGCCATTGAATTGAATGTAGCTCTAGTAGTAGCACTCAGAGGACCGTACACTGGCCCCTGTACGTACGTAGGAGCTCCTCCGTGATCGCTCATCAGGTCGGCCCCAACCAAACGCAGCCAGAGCCAGAGAGCCAGAGCGAGAGCGATGCATTCATGGTTCATGCCAGGCACGATCAGATTGTGTGTCTTAATAATTGGAGATAACGCGATCCTTTCATGGTCCCAAGCAACCAGGTTATTACTATGTGCGTAAGCTGATCCACGATACTGTTCATCATTGCGGAAAAGAAAAACAACTGCTGAGGTCACTGTGGCACGGCATTGACTCACGTTACTGGGATGGAACGGTTCATGGCAGGCAGGATCAGATTTTTTTGTCTTAATAATTGGAGATAACGCAAGGTGGTATAGTATTTTTTTAAAATGGGGTGTTATTATTTTAATGGTTGCTTCATAAAATATCCTGTTTTGGGCACTCGAAAATGAAAAATAGATTTTTTTGCGACGAAAAGGAAAACTTTCTCCTGCAACATTGTTCGCCATTTCATGATACACATGTGTACATAATATAGACACGTCATCGCAAACTCTGCCATGATTCTGGTCATAACATTAGTCATTTGACCTGAAAGTCAGGAAACCTCAATTGAGATAGGTCACTTTGTGAAGGGTTTTTAAGACACAATCAATGTACCAGGTTTGATATTTTTCCTTACAACTATGTCACATGACACCACGTGAAGGTTTTGCATTGTTTTGATCTTTTTAAATTTATCATCAAACTTTCTGAAACGGCGGACATGAAGATTCTTAGATCGGGGATAAGTCTTGCTAAACTTACACTGGGTGTCTAATAAAATAGCATATTTTTAACCTAAAAATGATTTTCCTAAAAAAATCATGAGCATTTGATCATGTATCTATAATTTAAATCTGACCCACTTCTTACCGATTCGGTAGGAATTTGTCTTTTTCACAAGGGTGTACGGAAAGATTTAAGATACCCCGATTGGGACATTGTCTGTCCAAGGTGGTCTAGTATTTTTGAAAAATAGGGTGATACCATTTTAAAACTTTAGTTTGGTGGTTCCTTCACAAAACACTCCGGTTTGGCACTCGGAAAATGGAAAATGCCTTTTTGGTACGATAAAAAGGAAAACTTCCTCCTGTAACATTGTTCGTCATCCCATTATGCACATGCGTGTACAATATGGGCATATTATCGTAAACTATGCCACGATTCTAGCCATAACATTACTCATTTGACCTAAAAGTCAGAAAACCTTGATTGAAATAGGTCACTTTGTGAAGGGTTATTTAAGACACAATCAATATACCAAGCCTTGCAACTACGTCACATAATATGACACCACGTGAACGTTTTGCATTGTTTCGATCGTTTTTGAAATTTTTATGCTTGTTTCAAACTACCGTCAAACTTTTTAAAATGACGGACATAAAGATTTTTAAACTCGGGGCTAAGCCTCACTAAACTTGAATCTGATGAAATAGCATATTGTGAATCTAAAAATGATTTTTGACCCACTTTCTACCGATTCGGGCATGAATTTGTCTTTTTCACGAGGAATGAACGGAAAGGTTTAAGAAATCCTGGTTGGGACATTGTCCATGCAAGGTGGTCTAGTATTTTTTAAAATAGGATGGTACCATTTTAAAACTTTTATTTGGTGGTTGTTTTATAGAACACCCCGTTTTGGGCATTCAGAAAATGGAAAATATGTTATATGAAAGTATTTGTAATGTTTTTATATCTTTTTAACAAAAAATGTAATATTTGAGTTTATATAGATAGATATTTTTTCTGCAAATTTTGATATATTATATGTATTTTCCTGAATTAAAATGGTTTAGTTATGATTTTTCTAAGATTAATATGGCAAAAAGTGAAAATAGCTAGCTGTCGGCATATGTGTGAAACCTAGGCTCTCGGCTAAGCCGTCGGCGTAGACTTGTGGCCGTCGTATCGCCGTTATGTCCAATCCCTACGCCGACGGCTGTCGTCGGCCTATCCCGCCCTATGCCAACGACAAATCTAAGCTGATGACATGTTTGCTTAGTTGCATGCCTCGGGGCCTATGCTAACGGCCCCGACAAATAGCCATCAGCGTAGCCCTCTTCTCCCGTAGTGATAGATCTCACAAAAATGGGCACATAACCACGATCATTTTTTTGTATCTGTCGATCTAGTTTCAGGTTAGTCTCTTCGATCTACGGTTGTCATCTTCAGTGATGGTTGTTGTTCTAGTGCGTTGGTTTTTTTTTGGGTTTTAGCACGACATTTTTCTGTATGTCTACTACAATAAGCTTTGTCCGGCCCCGACGATGGAGGGGCGTGGACGGTGACGTGCCTTTGGCTCGTGCTAGTGTTTGTAGTCGTCGCTAAGCGGTCCAATGACTTATCTATAATTTTATTACTTTTAGGACTATTTATATTGTTGTTGATTGATCATTAATAGATCAGTGGAATTTCGAAAAAAGCACAAGACGTGAGGTTTCAAAGCATTCCTCTCACTCAACTCCCCTTAACCTCCCACAAAGGGCTAGGAGCAACTATATATATGCTAGGCTCAAACTACACATTGGACAAAAGACAACGCACCTACAAGTTTCGGAAGGCATACCGAAGGTATCGGGCACATAAAAAGTTCGAGCGTCTTGAGTAGGGAAAAAACTTTCATGTAAGTACCGACGAAGTATCTAGAGGTGCCGAGCCATCTAGGGACACCTGGGGCGTGTTTTCCTCCCATTGAGTTGGAGCCAGACTCCAAGGGAACATTTGGTTGCCTGCATGGCTTTCTCGGCCTGGCCCAACAATGCTGGCGGTGACACTGCCAGCCGAATATAGGCCTTGGGCCATGTATGGCACACCGTTTGGTAGCCCACAGTTCATCAGTGGAGTATTATGTGCATCATGTTTTCCTGCTTGTAAGTCCAGAGCCCAAACATGAAGCAAATATGTGTGTTTGGTTTCCCCCATGCCTGGCTTGTGGTCACCTCTTCTCTCAATGGGTGATCTTACCCTTCTACCACACAAATGAAGGTATAAATCATAATCTAAATAGGAAGTTCCTAGACATCGACAAACAAAGCTAGCTACTATGAATAGGCAGTACATCAGTTCATTATCATGCAATCCTAGCTAATACAAATGATAGTTCATAAGCACAGTCGATCATGAATATTGTTCAGGAACATGGGTGGGGTACTACAACCTTCTCTTCTTCTTCTACTTATTCTTCTTCTTCTTCTTCTTCTTATCCCACTCCTCTTATCGGATCGTGGTGTGACCTATGTCATTCCACATTGCCGTTGCCCACTCCATCCTGTTCTGCTTCCAAGCTTCATTGCTAGATGCCTCGACAACATGGACAATGTCATCTTTGTTAGGAATCACACTCTCCTCATCAGACACAAACTTATCAAGGCCATACCCCAAGATCCAGTTTTGGAGTATGCAACATGCAAGCACTAGCTTTACCTGGGTGGGGAAAGTGTGGAATGGCTTATGATCAAGGATCTTGAACCTGTCCTTCAAAGAAACAAATGCCCTCTCAAGGGTAACCCTAAGGCTAGAGTGCTTGAGATTGAAGAGCTCCTTGGCATTCTATGGCATGTCCTTCCAGTGAACTCGTCGAGATGGTACCTGGTTGATCTGAAGGGTGGAAGAATCCCAGGGTGACAGGCATATCCAACATATCCTATATAGAACTTTTCATCAGGGATATTGATCCCATCAGGCCTGGACATGCTGTCAGCAAGGATGGTTGCATCATTTGCTGATCCTTCCCAACCAGCTAGCACATATGTGAACATCATGTCAAAATCGACAGCAACTAGTATATTTTGGCTGGTGTAGTGCTTCCTTCCTCTGTAAGTTGTAGATTCTGATCTTGGAACTCTAGTAGTAACATGAGTACCATCGATTGCACCGATACAATCCTGTTATAGGAACACAAGGATGAAATGTGAAAAGGGAAACACATGGGACTTAATCGAAGGATGCAATGATAAAACGGGGGAACACATGCTCACCTTGAAATATGGCATCTACCTGAAGTTGGAAGCTCATCTGAGGCTAGTAGAATCCATGGTCTGGGAAGTGAAGCAATGCTGGATTTTCCAAAGCACAACACTTGGTTGAAAGAAGCATACATGTGATACATCACAGGCACTATTAATTTCTATTATGATACATCTTTATGAATGAAGCAAACAAGGTATGGGTAGGAATCATTGTGCACAGAAGCGGCGGCGATGGACGGTATCAGACCATACAATGATCTGGGCATAGAAGGTGGGGTCCGTGCTCTTGACGTGTTTGCCGAGGTGAGCCTCATGAGCTTGTGGACAAAAACCATGAACGAAAACGAAAACGGGTAGTTCGCCGAGGTCTGGACCAAGGAGTACCATGCAGCATCGACGGGATCGGCCAGAAACTCGAGCAGCATCTTGGGAGGCACGACAAGCCTAGATCTTTCGGACGAGATCCATGAACCACAGCGGCCGCGCACCCTTGCCATGCGACACGCGTCGGCCTGCTTCACCGCCGGCGCCGATGCGGCTGCTGGTGTGTCGCTCCTCTCTCTCATCGGCCTAGAGGGGCCCTGCTCGAGGTCTAGGCCGCATATCGTGCAGCATCGATGAACTCCGCCAAAAGCTCGAGTGGCATCGACAGTGTTGGACAAGGCGACAACGTCAAGCAGAGACGAGGAAGAAACATCGATAGTGCCGGCGAGACGACGTCGACATTACAGCTCATTGAAACCCGCAATGGTGTGGTGGGTGTTGATCATTATATAGACAAGTCATGAGTCGTTCGATGCGCCTCTCCAAATAAACGACCAGATGCTAGTCCGGAGTTTCCTTTTGTATCGTACCATGGTAGGTATTGTTTACCTCATGTTTGGGGCACTAATTTCTAGAACTTATTAAAGAAGTAGTCTCTTAATTGCCTAGTCATTAATCAAGTAAAATTCAACATGAGTCCTTGATGCACTTTCGTCGGCATTGATTGTCACATTATAGCGTCGTGATTGCTATATTAGCAACGAACAGTTGCCACGAAAATAGAATATGATTAATTTACACTTTTTGAATATTGCAATTATGCACATGTAGAAGTGAGTATTCAAATTTTAACATTAGTATGGTATCTACCAATAAATGTACTATGATGTAAGTCTTACATTGGTTGAGTGTGTCATCTACTAACCTAGTAAGCAAGTTAGTATAGCCCTTTAACCAATTGGTTGTAACCTATCAATAATATTGTGGCAAAATGAGTACAATTGGCAATTGCTGACAAAAAAAATCATCGACCGTTTTAAAAACTCATCCCAACAAAGCCAGCCCGAAAGGTGAATCATCGGTGTGATATTTCAGTTGTTGGGTGTGTGCATGCAAGAGAAAGAGAGAGAGAGAGAGAGAGAGAGAGAGAGAGAGAGAGAGAGAGAGAGAGTCACATTCTAGTTTGTTTTCCTAATTGTGTTGAGCGTGGCATCATTAATGTTTGTGATTTTAACTATACCTGTACATTGAGTAATGCATAGAATTGATATTTTATGCATGGAAGAGACGGCTGTAAAGACAGAATAGTCCTCTTATTCTATGAATATGGAAAATACAGGATTTTCGATCCATACAAAAGTAAAGTATATTCTAGATGACATCAACCACTTAGAAGTCAAACGCTAGAGCCTTGTGGCGACTCAGGTCGTCTTGATATTTTCTAGGTGTGGGTACATCATAGCAGTCTGTTTCATGGGCCTCGGCGATCTGGTCACTGGCCTTCAGGTGCCCCAGGAGTCGCCGGTGTGTCTCTTCCTCTCCTCGGAGTATTCTCACGACCTTCAAAAATATCGGGGAACATGAGGTCTCGGCTTTAGTGAAATTAAATTCCTGGATGCGAACTAAGAGTTCATATATGATTACTCAAAGTACAAACATAATGTAATAAAAAAACAATGGGAGTGGATACATTTACACAAGGAGAGAGTTTAGCATGCGTTCATCATCCGGTAGCTTGCTGGGTACCTGGCTCATTTTGGGCCTCAGGGTCGGGGAGTTGTGGATGCAGAGTTGGGCCGCGTGGATGACCCGGCCGAGCTGCTCCACGTCGTATCGACCGCCCAGGGCAGGGTCGACCATCTTCAGATTCTCATCCTTGCTGCCGAGGAACTGCCGTACCTGTCGGCCGGAGATATACCCATCAGGGTTCAGTCATGTAAAGCCAAGCGACAATGGGTGAGGCTAGTAGCTAAGACGACAAACCCATGTGACGAGGCTGAGGTTTCTGCCGTCGATGGCGCGGCGGCCGGTGAGGAGCTCGAGCAGCACGACGCCGAAGGCGAACACGTCCGTCTTCTCGTTGAAGATGCCGTGCGTCGTGTACTCGGGCGGCACGTACCTGCAGTACATTATATGATTTCATCATCATCATCATCATCGCAACAAAGCCAGCAAATTAATCGGACAGTTATTAGATGATCAAGAAATGCTGTGCGTGTGTGATCTTGAGACCGACCGTACCGACCCAAATGTTCCTTCGAAGGTGGTCACTTGGTAGTGCGTCATCTTCCCTGGAAGCCACTTTGCTAGCCCAAAATCACATATCTGAAGCAGCATAGGATCATCTCACAGCTAAATTATTAACACGTACTGTACGCACGGATTGAAGATACAGATCGAGGGAGTAATTAATTTTTTTTGCCTGACCATAGGCTGGTAGTCGTCTTGGAGGAGGATGTTGTCGGGCTTGACGTCCCGGTGCACGATCCTCCTGGCGCACCGCTCGTGGAGGTACTCCAGCCCGCAGGCGGCGCCGAGGGCCACCCTGTACCTGGCCTCCCACGGCATGGCTTCCTCCTCCGCGGAGGCGCCGTACCCGTGGAGCCTGCGCGAGAGGCACCCGAGGCGGGAGAAGGGGAACACCAGGTGCTGCCCGCCCTCCAGCCCGACGCCAACCAGCCTGGCCACGTTCGGGTGCCGCACGTTCACCGAGTGCCCCAGCTCCGACAGGAAGCTCTCCACGCCGTCCTTCTTCTCCGGCGCAGGCAACAGCTTCTTCACGGCCACCAGCTGACCGTCGGGGAGGACGCCGCGGTACACCTTGGCGTGCCCGCCCAGCCCCACCACGTTCTCCTTTCGGAAGTTGCGGGTCGCCTTCTTCAGCTCCGACTGGGAGAAGGTCCGGAACGACACACGCAGCGTGCACAGCTCGTGCTGCTCCACGTTCGCCTGCCCCGACGTCGGCCACCGCCACTTGCCGCTGCTGCCGCCGCCGCCGCCGCGGATGCCGAAGCTCATGCTGGACGCCAGACGGCGCTTCGTCCTGGACCTCCATGCCTCCATCGCGCCTCTCCATGGGCCCGGAGCAGGCTCCTCGTCCTCGTCGTCGTCGTCTTGCGGTGACTCCGGCGTCGACGGCTCCGTGATGTGCGTGGCGACAACGCCCGCAGCCGTCGGAGTCGACGTCCCCGCCGTGCTGCTATTGTCGCTCGTCGTCGTGCATCGGTCCAGGACGCTTCTCGGGGAGACCAGGTCGTCGCTGATCCGCCGTGACGACTTGCTGCCGCCACCGCTCTTATGCGACGTGGCCGCCGCCGCTGCTGTCGATGATGGACCGATCGATCGAGAGATCAAGAAATCCATGGCATGTACGAAAGAAACAAACAAATCAATGAAATCCGTCCCTGCGTTTTTCTGAAGAACCAGTTCGCGGCTCCAGCGCCATCTAATTAAGAATCTATCTTGGATCTTTTACTCGCTCTATCTAATCCATCGTCGTCAATTCCAGCTCTGTTTTCTCTTCTTTTTCCCATTCCGAATTCTGGGGATTCCTGCAAAAATAGTGATCCTATTTTGGAGTGTGCAATCGTGCGCGCGCGCGACAGAGAGGGGGCAGAGCGGGAACTGCAGCCTGCGGAGAGATGTTTTTGGCGCGAAGTCTGCGCTAGGCCTCTTCTTCATCTTGGAACGTGGCCAAAGCCAAAGAACACGCAAACACCCAACAAAACCCAAGGTTCGGTGTCGTGGAGTTCTTTTTAATACTCCATCCGTTTCGTATTATAAGACGTTTTAGCATTTGTAGTAGTTCAACTTTCGGCACGTTACGGAATTCCCTGGGTTTCCAATTTTGCCACTGGCTCCCGTCGCTCGGTCTGCTCGGATGGACGGTTCACAACCACTCTCTAGCCCCCTTTTTTTCAGCTTTTTGTCAGCTTCTCTCAGAAGCTATCTTCGACCAGCTTCTTCCAGAATCTCATCTTCAAAATTCGTTCAAACTTTTTAACTAGTAATTTCAATCTCAATTTAAAAGTATAAACGATTTTGACAAATGAGATTCTGAAAGAAACTGGTCGAGAGTAACTTTTGGGAGAAGCTGGCCAAGAAGCTAAAAAGAAGGGGGCCTCTATCTCTTGCCGCACAAGCTCTCTCTGGCTCCACCCTCGGTGGCGCCGCCTTGCTCCCGCACACGCCGCCACTTGGCTCCCCCCACGCCCCCGCATGGCTCCCCACATGTCACGCCCTACGTTGTGCCGGGCTCCCTCACGCTGCCTCGCTCAATCCCCCGCGGTGGCCCAAGATCTATGAGCAGCAGTCCTCCAAGATCAGATCTTTTGGGCAAGGAACCGGCGGTGCCACAAGATCTGTGAGTGGCGGTGCTCGATCCATTGACAGCGGAATGGATCCATCGGCATCGAAGGAGAAGGAGTCCGAAGACGAAGGATAAGAGGCCCGGGAGTATATGGCATTTTGTAGCAGCACTGGTGGTCGTCGAGGCCGCCGTCTCGTCCGTCTATCTCCGGAGCACCACCGTCTCACTGCTGCAGAACCGTGCCCATATCATCTTCGACCCGACGCTCCCAAGGTTTGGTCCCCTCCCTCTCGTCGTCGCCTCCAAGTGCCCAGAAGATGGATCTTTCGTGTGAGCAGGTTCTGAAGCTTTGTCTTCCTCGTAGTTTGTGAGATCGATGGATCTTTTCCCTTGTGTCGTAGAGATTGAAGGGTTTCGCGGCATAGTAAATCAAAATTTTCTATGGTTGCGAACAGAGGGAAGCCAAGATCTAATCTAGGAGATGCAAACAACGAGAGAGATTGGATTAGATCTTCATACCCTTGAAGATTCGACTGATGAACGCTCGCGTTAATCCGAGCGTGGGTGATGTAGTCGTACTCGCTTCTCCTTCTCGCGATCCGATCCGATCTAGCACCACAAGTGGCGATGCCTCCGTGAGATGCACACCTGCGGCACCTCGATGTCTCCTCCTTCCTTGGTCCAGCAAGTATGGTGGAGAGATGGGTTGGATCTACAACGCGACGGCGTGGTGCAATTGGTGGAGAGTTTCTGCAGCAGGGCTTCGCCTACACGCAGTCGGGAGGGAGAGAGAGAGGAGGCGCAGGCGGCCCGGCTTGAGGGAAGGTGTGGGGGTGCGCCCCAGCCCTCTTTATATAGAGGGGTGGGCGGAAGCCCTAGCCCCTCCCCCAAGCCCAAACCGGCGGCCAAAGGAGGAGGAGTGGGGGGCAAGGAACCCCCCCCCTTCTAGAAGGTCCAAGCTAGGGTTTATCCCCTCTTGGCCGGCTGGGCCCTATGGGGCCTTGTGCCCCTGGCCCAATGCGGCCAGGGCACTCCCTCATAGGCCCATGCCCCCTCCCGTAAGGTGGGGCCACGTTGGTACCCTTCCGGAAGGTTCTAGAAGCTTCCGGTACAATACCGATTAACCCGGAACAATTCTGAACTCTAAAAACTGCACTGCCTTATATGAATCTTATTCTCCGGACCATTCCGGAACCTCTCGTGATGTCCCGGATCCCATCCGAGACTCCGAACAAAAAAACTCATAAACCAATTATCTAATCTATCCTAGCGTCGAGACACGTTAAGTGTGTGACCCTTCGGTTCGAGAATATGCGACATGATCTTCTATCAATAATCAACAACGGGTCTGAAACCCATATTGACTCCCACACATTCATCGATGATCATATCGGATGAACCACGATGCCAGGATTCAATCAATCCCATATATATATTCCCTTCGTCTCGCGATATTTTACTTGCCCGAGATTCGATCGCTTGCCGTCATACCTAGTTCAATCTCGTTCACAAGTAGTACTTTACTCGTTCCGTAATCCGATATCACTTTGTGATTAACTCCTTAACCACATGCTTGCAAGCGGTGTTGATATCGACACGAGTGGGCCCAAGTATATCTCTCCGACTTGGGAGGGACAAATCCCATCTCGATACATACAACCCAACAGGCACTTTCCGATCACCTGAGAGACACCTTTATGATCACCCTCTCATAGGATGACGTTTGATGACCTCAAAGCTTTCTTCCGATACCAGGGAGTTGCATTATCTCATGGTCTAAGGAATACAATATTTGACATAAGAAAAGCTTCGCAAAGATGAACACGATGACACGATCTAATTGCTTCGCTTAGTTTGGGTCTGTCCATCACATCATTCTCCCAATGATATGATCTCATTATTAATCGACAACTCATGTCCATGGTTAGGAAACTTTAACCATCATTAATCAATGAGCTAGTCCATAGAGGCGTACTAGGGACACGGTGTTGTTTACAAACCACACAAGTATTAATGTTTCCGCTTAATACAATTCTAGCATGGAATATAAACTTTATCATGAACAAGAATTATAATAATAACATCTTTATTATTGCCTCTAGGCATAATTCCAACAGAGATGGACATGGGAGTAGTAAGCTTTCATGGAGTTTATTTTGGAGGTAACACGACGTGTAAATTGAATGAACACCTTGTTAGCGACCCAAAGGCCAGCCCACGCTCAACCAGTGTATTTGGAGGCCCAAGGCCTCTCTCAGCCCAAAAGCCGCGACTAAAGGGAGAGGTTTGCCCAGCTATATAAGTTGGTGTCGGCCTCCTTCAACTAGCGAGGTGGGACTAAACCCCAGGCGCGTTCACCGGACCGTCCCCAGCCGTGCCGCCCGTTCGAGTGCTGACATCCCATCCTCCTAAACAGGAGCGATGCAGATCGACACACACCTAATAGCGGTGCGCACGCTGGCTCTGATACCAGATGTTAGCGACCTAAAGGCCAGCCCACGCTCAACCAGTGTATTTGGAGGCCCAAGGCCTCTCTCAGCCTAAAAACCACGACTGAAGGGAGAGGTTTGCCCAGCTATATAAGCTGGTGTCGGCCTCCTTCAACTAGCAAGGTGGGACTAAACTCCGGGCGCGTTCCACCGGACTGTCCCCAGCCGTGCCACCCGTTCGAGTGCTGACATCCCATCCTCCTAAACATGAGCGATGCAGATCGCCACACACCTAATAGCGGTGCGCACGCTGGCTCTGATACCAGATGTTAGCGACCCAAAGGCCAGCCCACGCTCAACCAGTGTATTTGGAGGCCCAAGGCCTCTCTCAGCCCAAAAGCCGCGACTGAAGGGAGAGGTTTGCCCAGCTATATAAGCTGGTGTCGGCCTCCTTCAACTAGCGAGGTGAGACTAAACCCCGGGCGCGTTCCACCGGACCGTCCTCAGCCGTGCCACCCGTTCGAGTGCTGACACACCTCGCTTCTAGGATGACAATAACACCTGGGCAAATAGTATTAACATATGCACCACAGAACTGAATATCTTAACAATGGATCCTACTCTGACAACGTTGTTTTCTGAAATGAAGCTAGCATTCAACTGCCTACCGTCTGTACTATTTATGGAATATGTGATTTAGTTGCAGAGAGATCAATCCTATAGTTTGCCATATAACAATCTGCAATGATTTGCATGTTCTCTGACTATTGCAGAGTACTGACCCTAGCACATGTAGTAAATCAATGTTACTCCTAGTATGAAGCAATTACCAGTACTGAACTTTGTATTATCTGTCAATGTTTCAGTCTAGAAGTGGAGTAGAACAAGAAATGTTTAATTATCTGTTAAACATTCTTGTGAATTTCAGTACTCTGAAATTTGGTCTCTGAATTATTCCTGTGAATTTCTGAATTCTTGCGAGTCATGTTGGACTACAACCACTCAAGTTAAGTTGCTTACTCTGAATTGTTCGGTACTCTAAATTTCGTGATACTGAACTGAATTATTCTTGTAGTAAGTATTCATGTTGTAGGAGTATATATTCAGTCAACATGATTCAGTATATGCAGTACTCTCTGAATAATGTTTGTGTTTTTCTTGTTATACTAATGCAGTACACCAAATCAACTGCACTACTGTCAAGATTCACACGTTTGTGCTGAATCGGCTGCATCTACATTGTTTTCATTCAGCTTCGCTGGCTCTCCTTGTTTTCATTTTGATTATCCACTAATCAGCATTCAGCAAACAAACTGTAGTCCAACATCTTTTTTTTAAAGTAGTGCAGTACCTGGATTTTGACCTTGAGGTTGATTATTGACATCCTCTTTTTGTTCTTCAGGTGGAGTATGAATCACGTCCAGACGAATGCTGAGGTCGATGTGAGAGAGATGCTCAAGGTAGTCGCATCTAGAGTTGAAAAGAAGACGGGTTCTTGTATTCTTGAAGATGAAGATTATATGGATGATGGCTCTGTGCTCCATTTGAAGCTGGCCCTTGATTCTCTTCGAGGTGAGCGATATAATATGTAGCTTTTGATTCCTTGCTTGCTACTGTAGAACATATATTGTAGGACAACGATGGTGTGCATATTATTTACTCCTTCTATAGCAAGGAATCTGTGGCCTGAAAATATATCGATTACTCGAACAATATACTCTCTCTGTATTGTTTACTCCCTCTGTTTTGTACAAACACAAGTAACCTGTTCAACATATCTAGTAGAGTAGTTTGTACAGACACCTGTTCAGCATATTATTAGTACTCCTGCACAAGCAGCCTACGTGAATTGTTTATCTGTGTGCTTGTGAATTACTCAAGCTTCATTGTTAAATTCAAAGTTTGAACAGACATATATATATAGTAGCTTGCACTAAACTTAACAATAGCTCGTTCATTGCAAGTGTGTAGTTTGACACACAACATAACAACACATAAGCACACAAACGCACAACAAACTTCAATGCACGTCTTCATACACTTCTTGCATATCTTGGCCTAGGATTTGTTTAACATTTGCTTCTTAGCCTAGCATCTGTTCGCTTGCATGTTTTGCACTTGCCGTTTGTTCGCTTGCATCTTTTTCACTTTCTTCTTGCACTTGCTTATTTTTCCTTTGCCTCTTGTTCCCTTGATTCTTGTCACTTGGTGTATCTTTTTCTCTTGCTGCTTGTTCGGTTGCATCTTTTTCAGTAGTGTTGCTATAAATCGCCGGCGGCGAGGTGCTGGGTCTTGTCGGCTTCTGGCAGCACGTTCCCAGGCCCCTAGAAAAAGCAGAGCAAGAGGGAGGTCGGGGGAAAGCTGCTGGAGCTGCCGACGTTCTCGCACAGCTGGAAGGCCGGGGGCGAGCTGCCGGTGTTTCCGCTTGCACAGCTGGGAGGCCGGGGGCGAGGTGCCGGAGCTGCCGACATTCCCTCTTGCGCAACTAGGAGGTCGAGGGCGAGCTGCCGGAGCTGTCGGCGTCTCCTCTTGCGCAGCTGGGAGGTCGGGGACGAGGTCCCGAAACTGTCGTTGTTCCTCTTGCGCAGCTAGGAGCTCGGGGGCGAGCTATTGGAGCTGCCGGTGTTTCCTCTTGCGCAGTTGGTAGGTCGGGGCAAGCTGCCGGAGCTGCTGGCAGTCCCTCTTGCCAGTGCGCGGAGGTGCTCGCTGGCCTCCCGTGGAGGTGCTCTGCTGGTTTTTCCGGCACCGCGTGGAGATGATCTACAAGCCTCGCGTGGAGGTGTCTGCTGGATCTTCCGGCCTCGCGTGGAGGTGTTCTGTTGGATCTGCCGCAGAGGTGCTCAGCTGGATTGATTTTGGTGGATCGATTCCAGTGAGGTGGAGGTGATGCGAGCACTCTGATGGGGAGGATGCGAGTTGGCAGTGATCGGGAGGATAGGAAAGATTCAAAATTTAAAAGATGGACCAAACATGTCATCGAGAGCAGTTTTGTCCAATTCATGTATTTTGTGCTGTCTGAAACATTTTCTAAAACGTCTTATAATATGAAACAGAGGGAGTATGTTGCAGAAACCGATGTACCATATCAAGGATTTTCACCCCGCAGAGCAAGTAGTCATCCAAGAAACAATGTGATCCTGACAAACTATGGGAGAAAGAAAATGGAGGAACAAGAGCGAATTCCACATTTCCCTCTAATATGAAGCCTACATGACTTCACATGCGACTTTTAAGACATAACACTGTGATACCATGGAGTACTGGGTTGGTATTATAGAATGCAATATGCCAGATACCAATGTAGAGTAATATGCAATATAATACAACGAGAGGCCCGGGCACGGAAATATAACACTTTTAATTAGATAGGGACTCGTGGAGATTGCTTCGACTGCTGCTGCTGCTTGCTTCGTCTTTTTTACAAGGTGAACGAAAAGTTTGAGATATCTAGGTTGGAAAATTGTCCATTCAATATGGTCTAGTATTTTTGAAAAATGTGGTATTTTTATTTTAAAACTTTCTTTTGGTGGTTGCTTCACAAAACACCCCGTTTTTTGCACTCGGAAAATAAAAAATATGTTATACGAAAGTATTTGTATTTTTTATGTATTTTTTGAATAAAAATATATAATATTTGAGTTTATATAGATAGATCTTATTTTTCTGCAATTTTTGATATATTATATGTATTTTTCTGAATTTAAATGATTTAGTTATGTTTTTTTAAGATTAATATGAAAAAAAAGAAAAATAGCTACGCCGACGGCTTTGCCGTCGGCATAGGTCTGAAACCGCGTAGACTTGACGCCGTTGCTCTGGCGTTAGCCCAATGGGCTACGCCGACGGTCCTGTTTACGTCGACGGCGGCCGTCAGCCTATTTATTCTACGCCGACTGCAAAACTGAGCCGACGGCCCGTCAAGCTACGCCGACGGTTCCGACATTTTGCCGTCGACATATAAAAAGGCCGTCGGCCTATTTGGTTATTCCCGTAGTGATTGCTTCTGACAACTTAACACAGGAGAAGCTTGAGGCTAATCCGTCACAGCAGGGGGATAAAAAGCTTGGTGGTAATGAATAAATCTCATGTCTTTATGTTTGGGTCTACCCTGGTTTTTGGCCAGTGTCAGTGTCTTTTATCTCTGAGTAATCCTGGTTTAGTTGGTCTTTCTGTCCCGACTGGGTTCTGTGTTCATTTTGGTTGTCAGTGTTGTCAGTTGAGTTCGTCAGTACTGTTATTATTTTTATGTGTGGACTCAGTGTGTCTCTTGTATTTAGTTGGTTTCAAGCCTGGAACTATGTCTCAGGTGGGTCGTTTCTATTCAGACTGGTTTTAATGTATCAAATTAGTTTCGAGTTATAATTCCAACCCTATATACCGGAACGTATGAGATCGCTAAATTTGTAAAATAGATACGGCAAGAGAATACAGAAGAAAGAATTTGGGTCGACCCAAAATACCCACCAGGTCAACGAGGCCATTAACTTCTTAAAAATGGATGGACCCGTGGCCTCACAAATTGCCCTTCAGACCAATAGGGCCAGGTCCAATGCCAGGACATGGTCGGTCCATTCTCTCTCTCGAATCAGGCTCGCGCCCCGCTTTATAAATAAAGCACAATTCAAGTACAAAGTCAGACAGACAACCAACACGGCCGAGACCAAAGAAAAAGGAAAAGGTCGCACCAACGCTGGGGCCACAGCACATCAGTGCCCAAAGAAAAAACAAAAAAGGTGGGAGACCAGGGGAGGCGGCGTCCATCACGACGTCGGGGAGGGCGCGTGGGATGCAGACGACGGCGCCGCGAAGGGGAGCGCACAGCGCGCAGCGCCCGGAACAAAGACTCGAACGCGGGGCAGTCACGCGAACGCACCAAGGGGGACCACTGCTGGAGAAAGGCAAGCAAAGAAAAAACAGAGTCAGACGTCCGAGTGGGGAAAATCCGTTCGATCAACATCTTATTGTGCACATTCCACGGCGTCCAGGATAGGGCTGCGAAGAGGAGCCAGAAAAGGCGGCGTCCTCCTCCGGTCCGGTTTGCCTGGGCCTGCAAGAACTCCCCCAGTTCCTGCGCCTGCCAAGTCGGACCCAGAGCCTCCCGAACAAAATTCCATAAGAACCGTGCCGCCGAGCAAGAGAACATAATGTGGGTGCACGACTCCGGTGTCCCACATAGGGGGCACCGGCCGTCACCGGGGCCGTTACGCTTGGAGACTTCCACCCCCGAGGGCAACCTGTCCCGGAGAAGTTGCCAAACGAAGATGAGGATGCTAAGGGGCAGTGGAGCTTCCCAAAGGGGGCCCGTCCACGGCCTTTCAGGACCCTCGAATAGGGCCTTACAGGCCGAGCTCACCAAGAACTCACCCGAGGGGAGGAGCAGCCAGGAGGCCACATCCTTCCCCTTGGAGAGAGCGGCGGGCAAGGCCCCCATCAGGGACTGGAGCTCGGCAGCCTCCACCTCGTTGAAGGAACGGCGAAACAGGGGGTTCTAGATACCATCCCGGAAATTTTCCGCGACAAGCGAGGATGGGGAGGCCGAGATGGCAAAGAGGGCGGGGAACCGGATCCCCAACGGCACCGGGAGCAGCCAGGGGTCAAGCCAAAAGCGGACCCCCTGGCCATCCCCAGTCACGAAGGAGATGCCGCGGCCAATGTAATGCTTAATGTCCTGGATAGATCTCCAGAACTGCGACCCCTCCCACCGCTCGCAAGCCAAGAGGGGCCGGTCGCGGAGGTATTTGGCCTTGATAAGTTGCAACCAAAGCCCTCCGTCGTCCCTCAGGATGCGCCACACCCACTTCAGCATCAGGGCCACGTTGAAGCGCCGGGAGTCCATGATACCTATGCCCCCAAAGCATTTGGGGGCGCAAACATCCGCCCACTTCACCATATGGTATCTTTGGTGGCCGTCTCTAGCCGCCCAAAAGAATCTCGACAGCTCCTTAGCAAAGTCGGCATGGACTCCCTCGGGAAGCAGGTACAGACCCATCTGATACATGGGAAGACTCGAAAGATAGGAGTTGGTCAGAACCGTTTTGCTCCCCTTCGACGTGAGCCGCGCTCGCCAAGGCTCGGCTCTCGAGCGTACTCACGTGACCAGGGGGGCAAGGTCCTTGATCAACACTTGTGACTCTCGCATGGGGAACCCCAGGTAGGTAATCGGGAACTCCGCCAGGTTGCAGTTGAGGTTGTCGGCTACACGCTGCCGGTCGACGTCATCGAACCCTAAGACCATGACCTCGCTCTTGTCGAAGTTGATCTTGAGCCCTGACATGACCTCGAAGCAAAGCAGCAGGAATTTCAAATTCCTGGTGTCTAGGTCCGAGCCCTGCACCATGATCATAGTGTCATCCGCGTACTGCAGATGAGAAATACCCCCTCCCGGGATCAGATGCCCTACCACACCAGTAATGTGGCCAACGAGTTTGGCTCTATCCAAAATCTCTGCAAGGGCATCCACCGTGGAGTTAAAGAGGAGGGGGGAGATTCGATCCCCTTGCCTCACCCCACAAGATGGGGTAAAGTAGGGTCCAATCTCCCCATTGATATTGATCGTCGTCCTACCACTCATCACAAACTGCATAATCCAGCAGATCATGCGATCATCGAACCCCCTCCTCTCCAGGACAAGTCACAGGAAAGCCTAGTCCAACCGGTCATAGGATTTTTGGAAGTCCAACTTGAGGAACACCCCTCTCTGATGGCATGCCTTGACCTCATGAATAATCTCATGGAGGGCAAGGACATCATCATGAATGAGGTGTCCCTTCAAGAACGCGAACTGGAGGGGGTGCGTGAGTCTCTCTAGAACCGGGGCCAGCCGGATAGCACAGACCTTCGCAAAGAGGCGCTAGATAACATTGATCACTGTGATGGGGCGGAATTGGCGGATGTCTGTGGCCCCCACTACCTTGGGGATCAAAGTAATCACACCAAAGTTCAGACGCGCCATCACCAGGGTCCCTGTATAGAACTCCTGGAACATCCGCATGATAACTGGTTGGAGCTGGGCCCAGAACGTCTGCAAAAAGCTCACCGGCAGGCCATCGGGGCCTGGCGACGACCCCGTCTTCATAGACTTTAGGGCCGCCGACACCTCGTCCGCGAGAAACGGACGTGTGAGGTCCGCGTTCTCAGACGGGGTGACCAGCGCCCCACCTGTCCAGAAGGCCGGCGCAAGCGAAATGCCCGAGGGGACCGGCACCGATAAGAGGGATTTGTAAAAGCTATAAATATGAGAGGAAAGCGCCTGTGGAGATTCCAACAGGCCCCACCCCTCCCAGAGGCAAGGGATCGAGCATTTCCTCCTCCGCCCATTGGCAATGGCATGGAAGTAGGCCGTGTTCGACTCCCCCTGGACAGTCCAGTTCTGGCGACTCCGCTGACGCCAGAATGCCTCCTCGCCCCTGTAGATCTCCATAATGGAGGTCTCCAGGGCATACCTATGGGACCAGGCCTCCGCCGACAGGCCACGAAGGTCAGCCTCCCGATCTAAGGCATGAATCTCCCGCAAGATGGACTCCTTCTGGGACCTGAGCTCCGCCCCCAGGTTGGCCCCCCACCCGCGCATGAATTGGCAGGATATCTTAGTGCAATGATGCCAGATATCCACCGCAGAGTGTGCCCGGGGGGGAGAGGCGGCCGCCAGCAGCCACCTGGCCCGCACTGCCTCCACGAATCCTTGCTTCTGGAGCCAGAAGGACTCAAAGTGGAAGCGGTTCAGTCAAGGTGGGCGGCCCCCTCCCGAGGAAAGAAGGAGGGAGGTATGGTCGGAGCCGATCCTAGTGATGGCCCTCAGAGAGCACAGCGGAAACATCACTTCCCAGTAAACAGAAATAAAGGCACGGTCGAGGATGCTGCGAATCGGGGCTAGCTGTTTATTGGTCCATGTATATCTAGCTCCCACCCGCGCAATCTCGCGCAGAGAAAGATCCGCGATGCAATCATTAAACATACGCATCCTAGGGAGGTCCACGTTCTCCGAGCTCTTGTTCATCGCCGCACGAATCAGGTTGAAATCCCCGGCAACGACCACCGGGATCTCAGCCCGCTCCACTTTCAGCTTCAGCTCGAGCAGGAACTCGGCGGACCTCCTATGGTCCGCGGGGCCATAGACAATGATCATTTCCCATTTGAAACGATATTGTCTATGGTTGAGGGACATGCTCACAAAGAAGTCCCCGCGGTCCATATCATCCACCTCAAAGGTGTCCTCCTTGACCCCAAGGAGGATGCCCCCGGAGTGGCCACTAGCCGGAAGCCATGTCTAGCAGAACTTGTGACGAGAAAGGCCCTCAAGCTCAGCAATAGAGAAGTCCTGGTGGATCGTCTCCTGAAGGCCGAAAATATCCGGTGCTTCCAAGCGAATATACTCTCTGATCTGGCGGCGACGACCCTCGTGCCCGAACCCCCGGATGTTCCAAATGAACGCCCGAAAAGCCCGGCTGAGATCCATAGGGGACCTCAAGCCTCGGGGGTCCCCTGAACAGGGAGCGAATGGGCACGACTGGATCGGGAACGGGAAGCGGCAGCCTTGGGAGGTCTACCCTGAGACCTACCCCTCGGGGTAGTCTCCAGAGTCACCTCCCTCTCATCGGGCGCACGAGGGGGGTCCTTACTGGGGCCAGGTCCAGAGGATCCAGCCACGGCCAGGATCTAGGCGCGTTCACGCTCCCGAGCATCACGAGCTCGGGCAGCAGCGATCGCACCCGCGTACCCCTCCCGTGCCTTAATGGCAGCCAGCTGCTCAACCCGGGGACCCTTCTCACCACGGAACACGATACCACAATCATTAGCCACCTCTCCCAGGTGAGCTAGCGACACCTCAGACAAGACACAAAACGAAGAGCCAGGAATACCAGCTGGGCCATGATCAGAAGGACGAACAGAGGGGGCAGGGGAAGTACCTGAGATCTCATCACGAGCCGCGACACGAATAGCGGCCCGCTCGGCCACTGTCGGCTCCAGACCAGAGAGGCCCACCCTTGCACCAGCAAGGCGGACACTGTGGCAGGACGGTGACGGAGGGGGAGGCCTGGGGGTCTTGTGCCGACAGAGCTTGAGGGCCACCTCAAGGGAAGGCGGAGCCACCTCTCCGGCGGCTGCCATCGCGGGGTCCGGAGTATCCGGGGCGAGGGAGTAGCAGACCACCCCGGGGGAGCGAGAGGACTGGGGGGAGCAAACCACCAGCCCCACACTCCCCGAAGTCTCCTCATCAGAGGACAGTAGCATAGCAGGGGGACGCCAGAGATCAGGCCCATGTCCGCGCCAAGGTTCGAGCCATACTGGGTGATGGGAAGGTCGATGGAGAGCGGCGGGTCGGAGCGGAAGCAGCGGGGAACATCGACCGGGGCCATCTTGGCCAGGGCACTCAGCGACAGATGGGGGCACCCCGGGAGAAGGGGGCTAGCACCCGGGGGAGCGGCCGCACGGAGGAGGGCCACGGGCCCCCGGCACCACCATCCTGCAGCAGCGGAGGGGCCGGCGGCGAGGCGTCAGTGGTCAGGGGAGACTCGGGGTCAGACCCAGAGTCGCTGCCATCCGAGCCCCCCCGAGCTCTGCGTCGTCAGCGGGGGCCGGGAATGGAGGGGGGAGAGAGAACCTCCGGGGACCGACACCTCCTCGTCCAGCTCCACCAGGAGGTCTCTGCCCACCCTGTCAAAGAAGACGCGAGGAAGGGAGACCGGGAACACGGAGATCGCCGGGCAGAGCAGACGGAGACGAATGGGCCCGTGGCCCGGAAGAGAGCTCATGTCCAACTCCATGAGCTTGCCCACGGCCTGGGACAGCAAGGCCACCACCTCAGGGCGCCGAGCCTCGTGGGGGATACCCGAGATCCGCACCCAGACCTCCGAGAGAGTAGCCATGGTCTCCTGCGCGGCCGAAGAGGGCTGGATGGACACCCTCAGCTGGTGGAGAGGCAGGGTGAAGGACGAGCCACAGGCGCACATGCGCAGGATCACCACCGAAGGAAAGTGGACCGCGAACTCAGACGTCAAGACTCAGTGGACCGGCCACTCGTGGCCAGGAAGGACTGCGCGGAGCTCCTCCTGGATCAGGTCCTCCGTGACCACCAACTCCGGCGGAAGGGCCTGCTCAGGGAGGATGGACACCATGGCCAGGGTCTCCGGAACAGTCATCTGCACGCCACCCATGTCGATGACGTAGAAACCACCATCAACCCCATGGCCATAGTACTCCAAGGCCTCCCTGCGAAGCGGGATAGCGGCTGCGGGAAGCATGCCAGAACGCGCCGCAGGAGGAACCCTAGGGTGGGGCCTCAGGACACCCGGCGCAGCGGCCGCCACAGCACCCGGCCCAGCCGCCGGCACCCACACCACCCTCTTCTTCTTCTTGGATTTGTGTTTCTTCTTCTTGGGCATCGATGATTCGGCTTTCTCCCCTTCCCGGAGTCCCGCTGAACCCACGGGGTGCTGGCCAGGGGCCCGATCATCACGCCACGACGAAGCATTGGCCCGACTCCCGCCCGGCCTTGGCAAGGCAGCCGCATCCCAAGACTGGAGAGCCGCTGCCCGTAGTCGCTCCTCCCTTGCTAGGTCTGGCTGCTGGAGGGGCGAGCGGCGGGAGTCCTCAAGCCTCCAGCAAGCCCGAGGAGGGACTGGATGGTCGCGGATGGACTGTGAGGACCTCCACCCGGTGTGTGTGTGGCCTGACCATGGGGGAGGCTGACGCAGTCCAAGGGGAGGAAGCCCCACGGGCAGGAGGGGAGCGGCGCAGGGAGGAAGCCCCACGGGCAGGAGGGGAACGGCGCGGGGAGGAGAGCCGGCGCGCCGGAGGAAAGGACCGACGCGGGGGGGGGGAGGGGGGGCGAGCATCGCGGGGGAGAGAGAGCGCGACGGGGGGCCGGCGGTGGAGCACCCCGCGACGGAGGCAGGCTGCGGGGCCGATTGGCCATGGCGGCAGATAGGTAGGAGCGAGGGGGAGGGGCGGGGACGTCGACAGGGAGAGATGGAGCCGACGGGGGCGAGGAACCAGAGGTGGCGGCGGGGGGGTGAGGGAACAGGGATGGATAGAGGTTAGGGTAGGCCAGGGACCCAGGACTCCCCGCGGCCTAGTGGGCAGAGAGGGCCACGGGCCCAGAACGCTGCCCAGGGGGGCCCCAGTGGCACCCGGTGGGCCATCGAAGGCCCCGACGGCCAGGTTTCCAGCAGGCCACGGCCCACGAGCGGCCCCGGCCTCCAGCTCCGTCCGTCCACCAGGCCTAGCGGCCCGCCAACGACCCCACCCCACCCCTGCTGGGGCGGCGCCGGCGGCGGCCTCACCAAGCGTTCTTCCCGCCGGCAAGGTCGCCCAGGGGCAACCCGCGCGTGCGGCAGGAAATCCGCCAGTGAGGGGCGGAGGAGATGCGATGCGGAACGCGCTGTCGGGACACCCTTCTCCTCGTCGGAATCCCCTCCGTCGCCGCCGAGGGACCACACCTCGAGGCTCAGCTCCGGCTCCGGCTCCGGCGGGGGCCCCTCACCGGCCGGCTCCTCCTCCTCCATGTCGCCCCAGGCGAGGCCATGGAGGTCCGCCAGGGCCGCTACACACTCCGGCGACAGCGGCCTAGGGGGCCTCGAGGCGAGCCGCGAGGGGGAGCAGGCAGAGGGAGGCGCCGCCGCCGGGAGGCACCGCGCACCAATCTTGACGGCGTGGGCGGGGAAGGTCAAGGAGGAGGCTTGCCGGACGAATTCCCCGCGATGTCGATCCCGCGCATCAATCACAATCCCCGCCGAGGAGAGGAGGACAAGCCGGCCGTCCGCCGGCCGGAGGACGACGGAGGCAGGGAACCATCCCTGCCGACAGCCGGCAAACCGCGTGGACGCCGAGGCAAGCCAGCGGAGGGGGGAGGGGAGGAGGAGGAGACACCCACGAGCGGGGGCATGGCGGCCGGCGGCGCGCCGCCGCGGCGGAGCGTGGCAGGGGGAGGACACAATTTCAAAATCCGCTGCCCACGAGCGTCGTCAGTCCCACCATCATGGTCGGTCCATTCCCATCCCGACTTTTTAAATTCTGAAAAGAAAGCACAATAGAGACTTGCCGGACTGAAACAGGATTCTCAAAACATGAATGATTTGGATTGATAAATGCCACATATGATCACAATGTTAAAATGCTTAATATGAAGCCTACATGACTTCACATGCGACTTTTAAGACATAACACTGTGATACCATGTACTGGGTTGGTATTATAGAATGCAATATGCGAGATACCAATGTAGAGTAATATGCAATATAATACAACTGTAGTCATGTTTTTGTTCTAATTAGACAAAATAATTGTTCCTCATGCACTTTATTTCTTTCCCAGCGGTTGGAGACTTTTTCATCTATACGTGATTTGTTCCTCGAAATGCTACAGTTTTTGTTGGTGTAGTTGTAATTTTGTTTCTATGAGTCAAAAAATTGTTTCTCGTGTATGCAATTTATGTTCCTCACACGGTAGAATTTAGTTCATCATATAGATGATTCGTTACTCGAGCGCTACAATCATTGTTCCAACCGTAGTTATGATTTCATTCCATGTAGACAAAATAATTGTTTATCGGGCATTTGGTTTTTGTTCCGCTACAGCTAGAGTTTTTGTGTGTAAACTTTTTGTTCTTTGTTGGTCTAAATTTTTGTTTCACATCTAATTTTTTTCCTCTTTTACGATGTGATTTGTTCCTCGTGTTCTAAAACTTTATTTTGCATGGCCTAATTTTCATCTTATGGTCATGATTTGTTCCACTGTTCTAGGTTTATGATCCACTTTCTTGTTCCACTTTTTGCAAATGTTTTTTGTTTCTTATATCTATTTTTTCATCTAGTCTAAATAATTTGTTTTGCTCAAACTCATGTTTTTCGGCAAGATAAATTTTTGTTTAATTTTTTTCTGATATTTCCTTTTTCTAGTCATGATCGATTTGTTGCTCTCAACAAGTACATGCATACATGGTAAATCCATGATTTCTCCGGTCTAAATTATTGACTCAACTTTATCAAGATTTGTCAACATCTAAATAAATATATATCTAATCCCTATATTTTAAAATAAGTGACTTAGATTTATCCAGATATTTTATGTATCTATATACCAAAACGCGACGAATTTAGACAAACACAAGTTGTTTATTTTGGAGGGACCGGATAAAATTGACTCAATTAGTTTCAGCAAAACAGAATACTAATTTTGCTTTTGTGTTTTGTCTAACTGCATGCATGCATCTCATGCACCACGACACAGACCCCTTCCAAGGCATGTGCGTGCGCACTCACACCCGCGAAATGCACCGCACGCAGGGTGGCAGTGCCCGTATCAAGCACGCCGGCGTCCATCGTCCGTATCTAGTGCGGACCTGTATCCAGTGTGACCGTGCCATTGAATAGTACTACATCGAAAATCTGACAGAGAATTCAACCAATTTATAATCCACGCTGTGTCAATAGTGGTACAGGTAATCTGATCAATCGTCTAAATCCCAGATAAAGCAGCCTCACCTGAACCCTAGCCTTAGTGGGCCTCCTTCCAAACCGGCCCAATCATCGCTGGCCTTGAGCGTAACGAAAGAACAGGGACGCTCGGGCGACAGGGTGGGTTCATGATTTTTTTAGAAATTTGTTCATGATTTTATTATTATTATTATTTTGAATTTTTTTATGATATTAAAAAAGATTTCACAAATATTCAAAAACATATAGTTCTTAAATCATAATTATAGTTTAAATAAAATACAGAAAAAAGAAATAGAAAAATAAAAAAAATCTCCTGGGCCAGCCCACTTACCCCGCTCCTTCAGGCGGGGCGCGTGCCTTGCGTCGCCTCGAAGTTGCATATATCACCTCCCCACCAAGGGGATAATCACCACAAAACCCCAAATCTCCACTTACTTCGAATAGAATGTTTAGCTTTAGATTATTGGACTAATTCAATCTCCACTAATCCTTACTTTTCCCAAAGTTCTAGTGTATTTTTTTCCATATCCAATACACTACCCCTACTCAGTGGTTTGGGGGGGGGGGGGGATTGGGGTTTTGTGAAGATTAGAGGAGTTTGGGTGTAGGTGAGGGTTTCATCCAATCTTCTGGCATTATCTCCTCTAATTCCTACTAAAACAGTAGTACCAAACAAAGGCTTGAGTCTTTTGTTTGAGACACTTCATTGCATAGTACTTTAATGCGTGCAATGTCCTCGGTGATTCTCCAAAGTGCTGTCCCTAGGTGCTTGGAAGTGGTGGACTGTTACCGTTGTTGCAGTAGCTCAATGAGCATCTCAGGATCTTAATGTTTAGGAATAGGCACTCTCTAACTTCTTCCATGGGATTCCTAGGATATTTGATTCATTTACATGTGTTCGAGCAAGTTAAAACAACTCAACTCAGCATTGCAGCACCTCATAACTTCTTCTGTATGAGGAGATAATCACCGATGCCTACCTACCTATCTATGGAACTAATGACATGATTGAATATGTTATCAGATCCTGTGTATAGTTGAGGCCAATTCTACCATACTAGTAGTTGCACCAATTGGCACAACACTGTATAGTTGGTGCGATTGCAGATTAATAGAAAACCTTCAATATGTTAACAAGGGGCTCTGTTTTTAGTATAGATTCAAAAAATTGTATTCCAATGACTATTTTTTTGCCTACTGAAACATGACTACTACCCAGTGCTCTTCCTTACAAAAGATTATCTTGATGGCGCTTATGAAAGAGCATGTGGGCCCCCATGTGTGGTTTTGGTAATTAATGGCAATCTCTATGGACGAATGTTTGTATTAATTTGCACGTGTAGGAATTGTCTATTGGCATCGCTTGGAGCATGTGTTGGCTTCAAGTTAGAAGAAATGAAGTGCAAGCTAAAGATGTTTCATCTCTAGAAGATCTCATGCTTGAATCTTGACATCCTCGCTGATCATGGATATATAAAGACAAGTTCTAATAATGAGTTTCCCTATATGTATGGGGGCAATTCGCAAGTCTTTATCAAGAAGGCGCGAGCAAGAGCAATCAAGAAAGGTGTTTCATCTTGAGGAAGACAAGATCGTCTACATCAAGTTCAAGTGGAATGCTCAAGGCAAAGGTATAATCTTGATAGGTTTTCCCTTTTGCTAGTCTCATGTTGGTAGTTTGGGAGGAACTCGGTAAAACATCCTCGTCTCCGCATGCCTCGGTTATCTCTATACCCGAGCCCTTTACTTATGCACTTTACATTGTGATACCCTTCGTGCTTGAAGTAAGCTATCTTGCTATCACCTTGTTGCTTGTCTTGCTTAGCATAAGTTGTTGGTGCACATAGATGAACCATTGTATATATAGGCTTTGTGCTTGACAAAAGAAAACACTAGTTTTATTCCGCCTTTGTTAAGCCCATCTTATAAATGTTTTTAACCACCTATTCACCCCCTCTAGTCGGCATCCGTTATCTTTCAATTGGTATCAGAGCGAGGTCTCTCACTTTTAGGCTTCACCTCCTTGAGATTAAAGATGTCGACTAGGGGATTAGTGAACGATTCTTTCTATATATTCGATGGCACAAATTATGATGTTTGGACATTTCGCATGCTTGCTTATTTCCGGGGAATTCACCCAACTATTGAGGGAATTCTATATATGGGTTTTTCTCCTCCTTTGGATCCCCAAAACGAATCTTTTGAGGAGAATATGAACTCTGATATATATGCTCAAGCTACTAAAGTGCTTTTACTTGGTGTGAGCAATGTAGTTATTTATTCAATCATGCCTAATCGGAGTGCTCATGAGATATGGACAAAGCTTCAAGACAAATATAGTGAGTCCAACATTATTGAGGATGATTTGTTTTCCCTCCACCTCCGGCCATGATGATTTCTCATCTTCTACCAGTTCACCAACATGTGATTTTTCACAAGGTAATGATATGGTGAGTGGTGATAGAAATTGCAATGTGGATAGTGAGCATACTATGGGTAATCCATCATCTCTTTCTAGTTGCAATGTGTTGATAGTCCTTGATATCTTGTAGAAATGGGTTGAATAAATCTTATGATGATATGCTTGTGTTGTCTTGTTGCCATGATAAAAATGATTCATTTCCTTTAGTGCGTGTGGTGTTAACCATGTAGAGGAAACCGAAGATTCTACGGGCCAAGACAGTGTTTTGAATGGAACTACAATTACAATCTCAACATCACCCTCTTCTGGTTCTCACATATGCCTTATGGCTAAGGGAACAAAGGAAACCTCTTTGGATCCCATTGTATCTCATGATGACGATGATGATGATAATGAGGTTGATGATGATCATCTTGTTGATTATGATATTGCCTCTATTCAAGAGATGGGAGAGATTGTCTTTCCCGTTCTTCATAAAAATAAAATTGCTTGCTCCAACTTTGACTTGTGCTATTTAGAGAAAGAAACTTATTGAGGAGCAAGAAAATATCATTTTTCAAAAGAATGAACATGAGCGTGAGTATGCTAATGAGATTGCTTATCTAAAGAGCTCCCTCAAAGAAGAACAAACCACCAAGGAATCTCTTGAGGAGACTTTTACTCTAGAATTATCTAGAGTAAAGGAAAACCATGATAGAGAACTTGAGGTGACAAATGTCTTCAAAACTAAAAATGATGAACTTGTAGTTTCCCATGCTAAACTTGTTGAGGATTTTAAGCACCATGAAAATGGCTCTCCAGTCGTTATGAGGGAGCTCATCAAACTCACCGAGTCGCATGAGCAACTTAAATATTCATATTCAAAAGATCTCACCAAGTTGACCTACCTCTTGCAATTAAAAGTGATACTTGTGCTACTAACTCTAATTCTTGTAAAGCATTGATTTTGAAGGAGAATGTTGAGATAAAGGCTCAACTTGCTTTGATAACTAGCAACTATAGTAAGTTGGAAGAAATTCATGTTAATATTTCAAGCTCGCATGGAGATTGATGACTGCAAGTTCATAGATCAATTATAGCTAGTTTCAAAGTAAAGATATCGAACCCACAGAGAGCTATTGGTAAAGATATTTATTCCCCTCGTCACTATCTACCAAAGGATACTTATAAGTTGCCTTTGATCTCAAGTAAAGAGTGTTTGAAAGGTTTTGTTGTGTGCATAAAAGTAATTAAAACAATTAGAAGAAATGAAGTAACAAGATTGTTTGAAAGCATGTGGGAATGCAATAGGGCTAAAACGTTCTCGGGTATGTAGGATACTCCTCTAGCATGGTGTTATCATTATTAATAATGTAAGATAACATACTTTTTATGTCATGAAATGTGTGGAGATAGCTCCATAATAAGATGTTCACTACAAGGCTCGTAGGAAGCCACTTTGTTGAGCCAAGAGTGATGTCGCCTCTAAATAACCACTGCGATGCCTGATAGAAATCACCCATACAGACCACCAAAATTAAGGGTTTCCCCATGGATATCGTAGTTAGCTTAGGGAGTACCTCTTTATTCCCCCTTTGACCGTGTAGTTCACGGGTCGGCGCCAATCTGTCATGAGGCCATTCCGGCTACAATCCCAAAGCATGTCCAAAGGGTTTCTCCCTCCCTTTAGTCCCGGGGAAAATGGTATGTGGTCGACTTTCACATACCATCTAAATAGAGAGATCAATCACAAATCATAAATCAATCATAGACCAGCAAGTCATATGAACACAAGAATAGATCATCTTTATTGCAAATTCATAATAGTGCTAGGGTTTCTCCATCTCCCCAAGAACAAAGGAACTACTCACACATGGAAGCAATCAACAACATCATCATAATCAAATGTATGGATGAAAGTACTGAAATAGATCTAGTGCAAACCATAATTGGATCTGGAATTACAGCAAGATCTAGTGGATGAAGGATAGAGGTAATGGTGGTGATGTAGATGCAGCGGTTGATGATGAAGGGGGTGATGTGTTGTCCTCCAATGATCCGTGGATCAGTAGAGATTTGTTCCAACCAAGTTCCTCCTTCATATTCCTTTCAGATGTGGTTTTTCGTGGTTTCTGGTGGCTGTGAATGTCGGATACCCCTGTCGTGTTTGCCAAGGGAAAGTATTTGACGAGGCGGTGCCGATGGCACCTGGTACGGGCAGGCCCCGTCCATACCGTAGGTTGTTATAGGCACTGGTTGCCTCTCCTCAATTGGTATTTTCCCAAGAGCAAAGGTAAATCCATAAAATGACTTTTATCACTTAAAAATATCATATTATAATATAACATGACAGCTCTAGTTGATATGTTCACAATAGACTTAATGAATTGGGAACCAGTTGAAATAAAGACAAAATGGTGCACACGAACACCATGAATACAAAGATCCCTACTCTATTTATGCAAAAAATAGGTAAAAATGCTTAAATTTTGGACTCATCAACTCCCGCAAGCTACGCTCTTTCTCGTCCCCATTCAAGATGGTAGCTTGTGGACAAGATCCTCATGTTCATGAGACACGAGTCATTACAATAAATGAGGCAAAATTTTGAAAAAGGAATACAACATCGGATGTAAAGATGCGTTGGGGGTATTATAATACCCTTACACATTACATGACTTATAGGCTTCCACACCTTTTGTTGGGGATATGCTAAATGGTGTCACCATTGCATGTCTTTAATCCGGATAACTCGGGTGGCCCACAATTCGTAGCAAGGCCTATGGCCTGATGGGTGTCCTAGTTAGAAGGATCTAGAAGGAAGGCCCATGCATGATAAAGGAAGGCTACTATGGAGTCACCGACGTACCCGGGGCCTTGGAGTGCAAGGCATGTTAGACTAGTTATGCGGTGACCCACATTACCACTGCATGTGTAGTACACTATAGTCGTTGATATGACATTCACAGAACATCGTTCCGTAAATATCACATCCCTCAGAGTGGTACAATAGAAACATTATGGGTCCATATTACAAACATACACACATTATTATTATTACAATACCAGAAGTTCAAGACTTCATAAGATTCAACTTACAAACCAAATATAAAGTGTTTCAGCGGAAGTTTTAAAGTGACAACTTCAACTCCTAATTGAGATCAACAACTTATTCTTATAGATTGCTCATGTTGCTCGGCTCAATTGGTAACTACTACTAAGGCAACTAATCAGACTCGTTGCCTCTCACACCATATCTGATCTCGTAGTCCACCCCTTCCACGCTGCCTGACAGGCAGGCTCCTGTTGTTGGCATACATACCCACCTGTGTATGCTTGACTCGCAGTCCAGCTGGCTACGTCTCTTGCACATAAAGCTATAACCATGGAAAGTGGGTAGGTTGATTGGACAGTATCGTGTCCTGTTTCCGCTAGACTGGTCTACACGTGGGCTTCCTTTGGCCTCCGCGGTAGCACACCTTATACACTTTTTGGTTATACCGGCTTGTGATTTAGACCATAGGGTCTAGGGGATTACAGTACATGAAAGGTTCAATATGAAAGACACAAAATTTGTTACCTCTCCAGTTATAGGTCATCACAAATTGAATCTGGAACAATGTTCTAGCAGCAATAAGGAGAAAAAATAAATGGTTAAAGTACCGTATCAATCTATCATGGGAAATTTGATGTATGCCATGGTGTGCACTAGGTCTAACATTTCCTATGTTATTGGTGTTGTTAGACTGTTCATGAAAAATCCAGGTGAAGCTCACTAGAATATGGTGAAGTGGATTCTTAGACATCTCAAAGGTACTTCTAGATCATGCTTATATTTTAAAAGTGGTGATCATGTATTGCAAGGCTATACAAACGCACATTATGCAGGTGATGAGGATTCTAGGAAGTCTACTTCTGGATGCTTGGTGACTTATGCAGGGGGTTAGTTTCATGGCAATCAAGGTTGAAGTTTGGAAGTTCTATGGATGAAGAACTTCATGCAAGAGTTGGGCATGAATAAAGAGAATTACAATATGTTTTGTGATAGTCAGAGAGATATCCATCTTGCCAAGAATCCAAGTTTTCACTCTCTAACCAAGCCCATTTATGTGAGGTTTCATTGGATTTGAGATGTTATGAGTTGCAAGTTGTTAAAACTTGAAAAATTTCATACGAAAAGAATGGCTCAGATATGATAAGCAAAATATTCCCAAGTGAGAAGATGTTTGTATGTTGCAAGGCATCGGACGTGGCGTCCCCCCCCCACACACACATGAGTCAGATGAGGGATATTTGTTGGGTATCCTACTCATGTGGGTTGGGAAGAGATGGCCTTATAAATCCTTTTAAGCAACCTAAGTGTAAGAGCCCACTACCCATTAGGGTTATGTCCAAGGGCCATTATGGACATTGCGATAGAGGATAAACCTCCCATCTAGCCACTGATGCGTCCAAAACGTATCTACTTTCCTGAATACTTTTGCTATTTTTTCTTATCTAAACTTGTGTGATTTGGATATAACTAACACGGACTGAGACTGTTTTCAGCAGAATTTCTTTCGTGTCTAGTTTTTGTGCAGAAAATCAACTTTTAGGAAAAATCCTGGAAAATATGCCAAAACTCCTATTTTACAAGAAAATTCATGGAGCCAGAAGATGAGACAAAGGAGGTCCACGATTGGCCCACACCCCCTGGTTGTGCGGGCCAGCCCAAGCCACACCTAGGAGGGGTGTGGACACCTCGGGCACCCCCTCGGCCTCCCTATTTGCCTACATAAAGCCTCCTGACCTAAAAAACTTAGGGGGGTTCGACGTTTTTCCAGAGAGAGTTCATGGCACTTTGCCACCACCGTAAACAGCGATTCGAACCCGAAACTCCATTCGCACTCCGGACAGGAATTGGAGGAGATCATCGCCATCATCATCACCGACGGCTCTCCATCAACCATCCATGTTTCCCCCATCCATGAGTGAGTAATCCCTCGATGTAGGCTATGGGGATGGTAGGGATTGGATGAGATTTATCATGTAATCGAATAAGATTGTTAGGGCATGGTTCCTAGTATCGTTATTAGTGTTATTTACTTTGTTGCAACTTTTTATGCTTAATGCTTGTCACTAGGGCCGGAGTGCCATGATCTCAGATCTGAACTTATTATTGATTCATGATGATAGTATTGTTTTTTATCTTATCTGCAAGTTGTTTACACATATTATTGTCCGGAACCAAAGGCCCCGAAGTGACAGAAATTCAGGATCACATGTGTTCATGGAGTGATAATGCTTTGCTCTGGTGCTCTATTAAAAGGAGTACCTTAATTGCCAGTAGATTCCCTTGAGGCCCCGCTACAACGGGCTGGCTGGACAAAAGATGTTGTGAAAGTTCCACTGAGAGAACGTATGACTATATTTGGAACACATGCATATGATTGTTTAGTACTTGGATGCTTTATCTTATTTATCAGCAAATGCCCTAGATATTGAAGTTATATGAGTAGTCACGTCCGTGCAACGCCCGTCCATCCATCCCTATGCCTACCGTACTATTGTCATATGTTACTCATCGCTTTGTTTTTTCTTGTTGTTACTTTGCTATTGCTACTACAAAATTGTTGCTACTGATAAACTACTGTGAGCAAGACTATTTCTAGGTGCAGCTGAATTGACAACTTAGTTGTTAAGGCTTATAAGTATTCTTTGGATATCCTTGTGTCGAGTCAATAAATTGGGTTATACTACCCTTGAAGACTGTTGCGATCCCCTATACTTGTGGGTCATCAAGACTATTTTCTGGCGCCGTTGCCAGGGAGCATAGCTTTATTTGTAAGTTCACTTGGAATTATTATTGTTCACTGCTATCCATTCATCATGGGGAAAACTCGTGATGGAAAATTTCCTATATTACCATCCACTACAAGAAGAGGTATAGTCCTAAACACCTTTGTTGCTTCTAATTCACCGTCTGTTATAAGTAAGCTTGTTACACCACCACCACATACACATGCTACACACACTACTACTATTGCTGAATCTGAAATTGCTTCTGATGCTCATGATGTTACTTCTACTGTGCTTGATGAGAGTGGTTCATTAGGTCCTTTCCTAGATGCTACTATTGCTAGAACTATATTGGAAAACACTGAAACTCGTGAAGACACTATTACACCTATTAGCTAACCTGAGTCTAGAGAGAGTTATGATATTAATGATGGTTACATTGAAATGACTGATGAATTATTGAAGAATATCAAACACACGTGGTGCTAGTGCTATTAGGAGTCTCCTAGAGAAACGTACTATTATACCTAAACTATCTCCTGATGCTAAGTTTGCTACTTCTCCCATAGACATTAAAGATAAAGATTATGATTTCTCTCTTGATTTATCCTATATAAACATTTTTGAGAAAGGACCTTTTTGTGGGACTAAGAATGAAAGGTCTGTGGCACATATGAATGAGCTTTCCACTATGAGTGCCTTATTTTCTGATGATGTTAAGATGCACACCTACTTTTTTGCTAAGATTTTCCCTTTTTCACTAAAAGGAGAAGCTAAAGCTTGGTTTAATAATTTACCTCATGGATCCATTGATAGCCCTGATTGCTTGATTGCTACTTTCTTTCATAAATATTTCCCTCCTAGTGGTAGACATGGTGCTTTGCAGAAACTTTTCGATTTTAAACAGGGAGAAGAAGAGAAATTGACTGAGTCATGGACAAGGTTCTGTGCCTTGATTCATGCACATCCCGGATGTCCATTACCTAAAAATGAGCTTCTTTATATATATTATAATAGACTAACTGATGAATCTAGGACATACCTGGATAGTTTTGTTGATTGTGTTTTTAGGAAAAGAACTCCTGCAGAAGCTGAAGAATTAATGACTAAAATAAGCAAGAATTATGGTGATTGGACTACAGCTGAGCCAATTACACCTGAGCCAACTATACCTGAACAAATTGTGCCTGAGCCAACACCAACACCAAAGAGGAGGGGAGTGATTCAATTAAATGATGAAGTGATGAAAGAAGCTAAGAAATATCTTAAGGAGAAGGGTATCAGATCTGAAGATGTGAAGAATTTACCTCCTATAGAAGAATTATGTAAGCCAATTTCCCACTCATCCACTGTTGAGGTACACTCTCTCCAACACTTTGATGAAGGTGATATTCCTTATGGTAAACCTCCTGATCAATGCTTAGAGGAACTTGACATTTTTATTGTTAAACAAGGTGATTTTAATAAACAAGTTCAGAATCATTTATTGGAAAACTCTAGAGCTATTAATGAGTTGAAAGATATTGTGGAAAGAACTGGTAATGATGTTAAAATGCTTGTTAAACACTTCCAAATGGTTCAAACCCAAATTGATCAACTTGCTAAGGTACAAAAAGATATGCTAGTTAATGCTTCTAGAGATAAACATGCTTATGGAATTAGAACTAAGAGTGGTGTAGCCACTCAAGATCCTTTATATCCTGAGGGACATCCTAAAAGAATTGAGCAGGATTCTCAACAAGTTGAAAATAGTGGTAGTCCTTCTAAGAGAAAGAAAAAGAAACATAAAACAGTTGAGGAACCTTCTGAACCTGCTGTAGATCCAAATAGTATATTTGTCTCTGATGCTAAAACTGAAAGTGGTAATGATAACAATGATGCTCCTGATAAGGAAGAAATTGAAGAAGAGCCTGAGAAGCACACTAAGAACACTAGGTACACTAAGGAAGATTTTATTGCTAATAAACATGGTAGTGAAAGAGAACCTTGGGTGCAAAAACCAATGCCTTTTCCTAATAAGAAACACAAGTCAAAGGAGGAAGAACATTATAACTAGTTTTGTGAATGGATGAAACCTTTATTTTTGCAAATTCCTTTGACTGGTGTTATTAAGTTGCCTCCTTATTCAAAGTATATGAAGGATATTGTCTCTAATAAAAGGAAGATTCCTAATGAGGAAATTTCTACTTTGCTTGCTAATTATTCCTTCAATGGTAAGGTTCCAAAGAAACTTGGTGATCCAGGTATTCCAACTATTCCTTGCTCTATTAAAAATAATTATGTTAGAACTGCTTTGTGTGATTTGGAAGCTGGAGTTAGTATTATGCCTTTTTCTCTCTACAAGAGACTTCAACTAGAGAAATTGATACCAACTGATATATCTTTGCAAATGGCTGATAAGTCTACTACTATTCATGTTGGTATATGTGAGGATGTTTCTATTCAAGTGGCTCATAATTGCTTGGTTTTAACTGATTTTGTTGTGCTTGAGATGCCTGAAGATGATAATATGTCTATTATTCTTGGGATACCTTTTCTTAATATTGCAGGTGTTGTCATCAATTGTAATCAAGGAAAAGTAACTTATAATATTAATGACAAAGAGCATACTGTCTATTTCCCAAAGAAGATTGATAAGAGCTATGGGCTGAATTCAATTGAAAATATTGAGAGCATCAAAGTTGGAGAAATATATTGTCCCATTCCACAAGAAAGTTTTGAAACTATTATGATTGGGACTGTTGCTATCAAGATTGAGGTAACATAATCCTTTTGTGAAATGCAAAGTTTTTTTTCATATAAGATTATTTTGGTAACAAGACTTGATCAACCTTGTTAACAAAGGGATTTTAATGAACAAAACAATGCTTTCACCATGGTTATACTTGCTCACTTTTATTTATTCTCCTTTCCAATCTTTGCCTTTTCTTCTTGTTAGTCTTAGTTTTACTAGTTGCTTGCTTTTTGGAGTGTCTTAGAACTTCTGTAGTTTTGGTTTTGGTTTGCTTCTGTGTCTTTCAAAAAAAAACTTTTTCTGCGAGAAAATCAATTTTCATAACGCTAATTCCATTTCAGTGGAAATGTAGGGATGAAAGCTAAAAATTGGCCAAAAATAAAGTTTCCCGAAAAAATCCAGAAAATTCATATTAAATTTTTCCTCGAAAAAAGGGGCAGAGGGGCACCTGGATTGGCCTAGGGGGACCCACCAGGCCAGCACACCCCCTGGTGGCGCGGCCAGCCCTAGGGCGCGCCTGGCCTGGGTGTGGCCCACCCCTAGCCCTCCAAGATGCCTCCTTCTATCCACTTCTTTCTCTCTCCCAAAAAACACCAAAAAACTTTGCTAAGCTCGAGTTCCTGTTGTTCTTGCTCCCGATTTTCGATCTCCTTGCTCAGCCCATCTTTGCTGCTAATTTTTGGAGGGATTGTTCTCCGGTATGTGCCTCCTCTGCTTGTCCATGATACGTTGGAAACGTATCTATAATTTTTGATGATCCATGCTTGTTTAGTATCTACTTTGCTTTACTTGTCCACACTTTGAGGTGCTTTTTACATGTTTTCTGGTACTAACCTACTAACAAGTTACAATAGTGACAGATGCCTGTTTTCTGCTGTTTTTGGTTTTAGAAAAGTTAGTAAAGAAATATTCTCGGAATTGGACGGGACAAATGTCAGAGTCAATTACTTTCCGTGGGGAACAAGAAGTCCAGAGGGGAGACAAGGAGGCATGCTAGGGCGGTTAAACCCCCCCTAGGCACGGATGGGCCCTACCCCGCACCTGGGTAGGGTTTGCCCCCTCTGGCCGCTGCCTCCGCATCCTCCTTCTCCTATAAAAATCCCCCGATGTAGAAACCCTGGGTACCCAATCAAATATCCACGAAACCGGCTGTAGCCGCTGCCACCATCGTCCCTAGATCGGGGGATCTGAAGTTCTTCCCGGCACCCTGCCGGAGGGGAGATCATCCCAGAGGCCTTCTCTTCGATATGATGTGTGAGTAGTTCCACCTTGGACTATGGGTCCATGTAGTAGCTAGATGGTTGTATCTCCTCCTTTGTGCTTTCATGTATAGATCTTGTGAGCTCCGTTCATGATCAAGATCTAATCTATTTGTAATCATGCATGTTGTGTTTGCGGGGATACGATGGATATTGAGATTATTATGTTGGTTTGATTAATGGTTTTGTCTTTATGATTCTATCATGTCTGTGTTGTTTGTGATCTTGCATGCTCTCTGTTGTTAGTAGCTATCTTGGCCAAGTAGTTGCTAGTGACTCCAAGAGGGGGTATTTATGCTCGATAGTGGGTTCATGCCTCTAGTTTCTAAGGGAAGTGACAATAATTTCTTTGGTTGTAGATGTGTTGTTCCTACTAGGGATAAAACAACGGTCTCTTATTCATGGAACATGTGGATTGTTTACCTTACACACTTTGCTTAAAGCAGTTGTCTGTTGCTTGCAACTTAATACTGGAGGGGGTCGGATGATAACCTGAAGGTAGACTTCTAGTCATAGATGCAGTTGGATGGAGGTCTATGTATCTTGTCATATTGCCCAATCTAATCTCATAGGATCTTTCTGACTAGTAATTGCATTGTTATGCCTTGCTCAGTTCCTGTCAATTGCCCTGATGTAATTTGTTTACCCTTCATGCCATGTTGTTTATCTAAGGAGAGCACCTCTAGTGAACTATGGACCCCGATCCAATCTTTACCATTGATACATCTTCCACTCTTACTTGTTTACTTGCTGCAAACCATTACCTTCCACACCATACGTTTAATCCTTTGTTACAGCAACCGGTGAGATTGACAACCTCACTGTTAGTTGGGGCAAAGTCTTGAGTTTGTGTTGTGCAGGTCTCCGCGTTGCTTGCAACACCTGTGTGACGTTTCCTTCCTCCTACTGTTTCGATAACCTCAGTTTCTTATTGAGGGAAGACTTGCTACTGTACTGCTTCACACCCTGCTCTTGGGGTTCCCAACAGGCTCCACATAAGCTGTGCAAGCCATCAGTCCAATTAGATTTTTGATTGGTGGATTGTATCTTGAGTATTTTTCTACTGTAGGTGACATGTTGTGTGAGCTTGCATTCTTGTTCTATGCTTAGAGATTTCATTTTTATGCATGTTTAGCCCTCTAGCAAGTTCCTATAGTAGTTCCTCATCATTCATCAACATGTAAATCACTTGGTTTGATGTTTGTCTAAATTTTTTAGAAAAGAAGATGAGTGCATACCAGCTCAATCAACATGAACTGATGGTACCTGAGCTAATGAAAGTCCATCGTGAGGAGGAGGTTTTCTCTTCCATATATCCATGCCCTGAATTTATGAGAGCTGCAGGGATATTTCAGGATTTCCAGACTATGATTTCTAATGCAGGGTTACAACAATTTGTTGATTTTTGTGCAGCTATCAGAGTGCCACAGTGGGGTTCATGTGAGAAGATTAGAGAGAGTTCTAAGACACTCATGGACTTATATGCTGAAATTTGCCAAGGTTGCGACTTCTCAAAGGAGAGTGGTAAAATTCGGAATATTCATTTCCCATCCATTAGATATTTTGCCTATTTCATTGTCAAGTGTGTTCTTGCTAGGAAGACTACTAGAAAATTATCTTCATTTGATCTAGCTTTTATCTTAGCTGCTTTGAATAGGGATAGAACTTATAACTTGGGCGCTTTGATAGCTTTCTGTCTTGCTACTAACCGCGAGAAAGGTGGAATTTGTGGAGGTCTCACTGCCTCTCGTTTGCTAGCTTTTCATGGTTTAGAGCCTCATCATTCAGATTTTCAGTTCCCCATAGAGAGACTTGATATCAATTCCATGGTTCAGCATAAATTTGTTTCTTCTTGGGCTACTTTGAGTGAGTTACCGTATGAAATAACATTTGTCAAGAGTGGTTGGAGAGAGGGTAGGTCTGAGAAAGTAGTCTCTTTGCCTGCACCTACTTTGTTTAACTTTGATAACAGGCAAGGATGGTCCCTCACGGAGGAAGAACTTGACACATACGTGGTGGAGCTCTCCCAGCAAGAGGAGAATGTTGGAGAGGATGCCGAAGATGATTTGGTTCAGCCCTCCAACATGGGGGAGTCTTCATACCAGAAGTCCTCTTATGATTGGGGCGCTTCTTCTTCTTCATCGCGAGGACCATATTATGATCATTCCTATGATGATCCACCAACTTGGGGTTACTACCCGCGTTATTGAGTGAGCTCTATTTAGGCCAAAAGCCTAAGTTTGGGGGGAGGTATACCGACACCACACTCATCTACATATCATGTTCCGTCGATGCTTTGTATATCCATGTTTCTCTTTCTTTTTAGTTTTTGTTTCTGCTTTCTCAAAACACAAAAAGACCAAAAATATTTTCGTTGTTTCTCTTGGTTTGTTTCTTTGCTTTTTAGCTTTGGTTTGCTTTGAGAAAAATCCAAAAAGATTTTGCTTTGTTTGTTTTTGCTTTGAGTACTTGCTTTAAAAATCGAAAACCCAAAAATATGTGTTGTTCTTCTTTGGTTTTGTGAAGTTCGTTGCAGGGTCCAGAGGTCCTCAGTGGAGTTTGGTTTCATGTTATTATTCAAGCCACACAAGTGAAAGGCAATTATGATGATTTATGACAACTCGAGGTGTGGTAAGAGGCTGGTAATGAACTCTATTTGTCTTCATTTTTGTACATATACTCGTCATTGTGGGCATGCTTAGTCTGTTCATGTAAGGTGTATGTATTTATTGGATGCTTAGTAGTTCTTGCTCTCTTATGATTAGCTCCAACTTGCTAGTAGTTTGTAGCATGTCATATGAATCTTTGCTTGCATTGTTCTATTCATAATTTAGTATGAAATTGTGGTATCCTCCTCTGAATGTTTCATTTGAATCGACTTGGCACATGCTCACGCATGTATATGACTGAACAAAAGTCAGTTAAGTCTCGATGATTTATTTTGCCTCAGATTTCTTGTATCACTTTTATGCCATAATTAGTTCTATTTTGTTGCAAGCATGATTATGACAGTTATTGCTCTCTCATTTGTCACTCCATTTCTATTGATAGCCTTCACTTGCACTGGGTATGAGCTCCACTCGTGCTTCCAACTCCACAAAACCAATATTGTCAAAAGTGTCCACCATACCTACCTACTAGCATCATTTTCTATTCCGTGCATATTCATTATGCCTTGTTTTCTTCCAAATAAAATGTTTGCTTGTTATGAGAAATTTAGTTAGTAAAGCTCTCACGAACTTGATGACACGCTTTATTTTCTTGCACTTAATAAACCTGAACCATTGTAACTATCCATGAAAGTTATATGCTTGCAAATTATAGGCTAGGAGTTAAAAGAACCGTGTTGTCATGGGGAACGCTTTCAACACCTGTAAATATATACCCAGTTGATATCATGTTGTTTTGTTTACGGATGTCGCCGTTGTGAAATAAAATGGGACCTTGTAAGTTCATGGAGTTATGTATATGTGTTAGAGAAACGTCTGGGCCACTAGCCTAAGCCATGCCTAATCATGGTGGAAACTTGCAGCATAACCATAGTGAGCAATCTACGAAGCTTTCTTCTTATAAAAAAAGAGAGACATAGAAAAGAGGAAAGAGAGAAAAAAGGACCATTTTCCCATGGTAAATAAGAAGATTGCTAAGATGCTCACTGTCTGCTTGCCTTGTCATTTTGATATGGGATAGCTCCTGTATCATTGGGCAAGGGGTACCTCGTTGGCGGTTCTCTATGATACACATGTATTTACTATGACAAGAACTTACCGGTAAATAAAGTTGAGTAGCATGAGGAGCGGCCCTCATACTCAAGGGACATGAGATTTCTAGTTTATGGTCTGTCAAGCATATAACTCATATTGGACCTCACTTTAAAATTAATCATCTAAAGATGCCTATGATAGGGGCAATGAGAGCTCAAAGCTAATGAGTACCATACTTTCAGCATTTGGAAGCCTTTCAAACTTTTCAAAACCTGTTCACTTCCTTGTCGAGTCACCGCTTATTCTATAAGCACCTTCTTGAGAGAATAGTTGTCATTCTTAGTGTAATGTGCTTGTCTCAAAACTTGGTTAATTATGTCATGACTTTGATTCTTGTATCTTTGATATCTTTACTTCTAGTCTTCACTTGAACTTCAAAGGTTCCTTGGCATTTATGTTTGCTCCACAATCAAAGGCAAGCGAGATACCACTCTATCATACCATCTTATGAGAATTGCAATGTTGCTTATGTTTATGTTTCATGCTACTTATTATTTCTATCCAAATCCAATTTGCATTGATAAAATCAATCCAAATTCCAGCATCTCTTCAAAGCAAGAATTAGCGTATAGAAAGGAAGCAGCCTTTCAGCTGCTTTTAAAAAGTCCCCTTCGTCCAGAGGTTAGGACGTCTGCTTGCAATCTAGTTTTTTCACAACACAAAGGATCCCTAGCTAAGGTTGGTACAATCCCTCTATAAGTATTTGTTAGTGGCTTCGCCCTAAACTAGAAATGCTCTGGCTAAACCTATTGATGGGAGAGGCGAAATTGGAATTTGATGATTCACACTTGTGCTCGACGAATCTGTCGAGAAA
Source organism: Avena insularis (assembly GCA_023614405.1). Lineage (NCBI taxonomy): Eukaryota > Viridiplantae > Streptophyta > Magnoliopsida > Poales > Poaceae > Avena > Avena insularis. The sequence goes on along the minus strand of CM042691.1, from coordinate 36,772,558 downwards.
TGAGAAACAGAGATGCTGACGTGGATGCACTATTCTATTTGGAGAAGCACCTTTTCTTTGGAATTGTCATTCCCCTCCTACTTATTATAGTCCGCCTAGAATCCATTATAAGAATATCGGCCGTGTAGTTCAATAGGTTGATGCGGATCCTATCCTTGTGATAGCATCCGCATGAACCTTTGACTGAACTTCATTTTCTGAAGATGGAATGTCTAATGTTTTTTCACCTGGGGAATTAATCGGAGGCTCGCGGAGGAAAGCATTTAGCACAATAGCATTGAGATCATCTGTAATCCAGAAGGTGACTTTCTTGTAACCTTCAACCACAGCAGTAGGGTTCAAGAGTTGGTAATACTACAGACTGTGACCACAGGTCTGCTGGATCGAAAAATAGACCTGGGCATCGAATGCTGATACCAGATCAAGGGCTCTACTTGAAGAATGCGAATCGACTCTTTGAGGCAAATCACACGAGACCGGATAAACACCGCGCCCCCGCCGCGTCTATCTATATAATCTTAATACCATGACCAAAATGAACTCCTGCTTCTATCAGCTCGGTTTTGTCTGAATCTTTGTGGAAGAAGAAGCGGTTCGCCAGCCGCTACATCCAGGGATCCCACAAAATCATTAAACCTCTTTTTGGAGTGGTTTGTAGTTTGTACCGCCTTCCATTTTTACAGCAGCTTCATTACCTGCTAAGTCTGGAAGGGTAGTAAAAATTGTGTTGGAATCTCTTCATATCTTGCAATGACTATTGAGTAGACTTAGTTCCATACTCCTGATTATAAATTGTCTAAGTATTTACTCATGTGTTGAGAATATTTACACTACATGAAGAAAATGTGTTCGTGAAAGTTTCTTTTTATCGCACTCAGTTTTCAACTGAATTGCTTGAGGACAAGCAATAAGCTAAGCTTGGGGGGAGTTGATACTTCCAAAACGTATCTACTTTCCCGAACATTTGCTATTGTTTCTCCTCTAAACTTGTGTGATTTGGATACAACTAACACGGACTGACGCTATTTTCAGCAGAATTGCTTTGGTGTCTAGTTTTTGTGCAGAAAATTAACTTTCAGGAAAAATCCCGGAAAATATGCCAAAACTCCTATTTTACCAGAAGATTCACGGAGGCAGAAGATGAGACGGAGGAGGGCCACGAGGGGCCCACACCCCCTGGCCGCACGGGCCATCCTAGGCCGCGCCTAGGAGGGGTGTGGCCACCTCGGGCACCCCCTCGGCCTCCCTCTTCGCCTACATAAAGCCTCCTGACCTAAAAACTCAGGGGGGCAACGTTTTTCCAGAGAGAGTTCTGTTGCGCCGCCACCACGAAACATGATTGAACCGAAACTCCGTTCGCACCTGCCGACAGGAATTGGAGGATATCATCACCATCATCATCACCGACCCCTCTCCATCAACCATCCGTGTTTCCCCCATCCATGAGTGAGTAATCCCCCGTTGTAGGCTATGGGGATGGTAGGGATTGGATGAGATCTATCATGTAATCGAATAAGATTGTTAGGGCATGATGCCTAGTATCTTTATTAGTGCTATTTGACTTTGTTGCAACTTGTTATGCTTAATGTTTGTCACTAGGGCCCGAGTGCCATGATCTCAGATCTGAACTTATTATTGATTCGTGACGATAGTATTGTTTGTGATCTTATCTGCAAGTTGTTTACATATATTATTGTCCGGAACCAAAGGCCCCGAAGTGACAGAAATTGGGATAGCTGGAGGGGATGGCTATGATATGAGGATCACATGTGTTCACGGAGTGTTAATGCTTTGATCTGGTGCTTTACTAAAAGGAGTACCTTAATTGCCAGTAGATTCCCTTGAGGCCCCGCTGCAATGGGCTGGCTGGACAAAAGATGTTGTGCAAATTCTCATTGCGAGCATGTATGACTATATTTGGAACACATGCCTATGATTGTTTAGTACCCTAGATCTTGAAGTTATATGAATAGTCTCATACATGCAACGACCGTCCATCCATCCCTATGTCTACCGCACTCATATCCTACTGTTTGCTACTATTGTCACTACTGCCTTTGTTTTACTGCTGCTGTTACTTTGCTATTGCTACTACAAAACTGTTGCTGCTGATAAACTACTGTGAGCAAGACTATTTCCAGGTGTAGCTGAATTGGCAACTTAGTTGTTAAGCTTATAAGTATTCTTTGGCTCCTCTTGTGTCGAATCAATAAACTGGGTTATACTACCCTCAAAGACTGTTGCGATCCCCTATACTTGTGGGTCATCAGCCACCACTAGGTGGAATGACAAAAATCCCATGATAGCCTCCATTGGAGAAGAAAAAAATAAAAACTAAGAGAGAGTGGAAGGAGAGAAAGTTGAAGATGGAGCTTGATATCAAACACCAGCATTGCCAACAAGCTTGTGAATCCAGATCCACTAACTTGTCTCTTTCAAGCTACGGTTCCACCATCTTTGGTGAGATTGGTCCAATCCCTGGCTCTTATATCTCAAATCTTGTTGTTAGCATCGAAGATCCATGTGTATCTTGATATATGAGATCCTTTAGTGCTCTCTGGAGAAGAACAAGTTGTACCCTAAACCCTAAGCAATGTCTCATACATTGGCTCTACGAGCTTCGGAGTACATAGATAGTTTCTCCATATACGATGTTATATATTTTTCTGCTGTGAAGAGCAAGGATCCGTGAATTAGTATACAAGTGGTGTTGAAGTTTACATTCATTATGTTGTATATTTTTAGATCACGTTAAAAGTGTGCATATCACAAGATTGGGTTAATCGGTATCTGTTTTAGTTTTCCCAACACAAGTTATGTAAAAATATGGTAGTCATTTCTCTCTAGACAAAGCCAACATAGTAGGTGTGGCAACTAGGTGAGAATAGGAGTAAAATGGTACGGCATTCGGCAACGACGAGGCCAGGGGAAGGGAATGGGGAAGGAGGAAGAGGAATAGTCAGTTTTGGGGTTCGATAATCATTTGGCCGATTGTTTCGGTACACTAATGGGCTAATTCGGGCCTTTCGTATTGCAAAATTAAAAAACGCTGATGAACGGCTAATTCGGATTATAGTGGCTTTTCTGGTCAAGGCAAAGACAATAGAGACCGAAGAAGAGTTAGTCAGCTAGTCAAGATATACCAATAGGTAGAACATGGCCACATGAGCAACCAATGCCCGTCCTAACAAGGCGGAGTATATATTTTTCCATCACTTTTGCTTTGGTTTCCCCCTCCTTTTCAAACTTTGATAACAAAAACCGATACCGATTCGTTTCGAAAACCATACAAACCCACTCAAAACCCAAATGATCCTCTTAAACATATACACATCGTACACGTATACTCATGTTCCTATGTGACAGTGGTGGAGCTTAATGTAGTTCATAGGGGCCACCGCCCTCCAAGACTGAAGAAAAATATTCTAGAAGGGCTAAGATAACCCCCCCCCCCCAAGAACTCAACAATTGCATCCCCCCCAAAGTAGTCATGGCAAGCTCCGCCACTACTATGTGAGGCGGAAATCAGGATGTATATAGCAGCAGCAATGTGGCATGTAAAGACGTAGGTCGGATCTGTCGATGAGAACGTAGAGTATACCCATCTCGACTGAGTACACCTATACAAAGATATACGTTGTTAGAATACGTATAGGACTTAGAGATAGACTAGGACTCATATTGTCTCTATCCTACTTGTACGTCTATATATAGTCCCTGAGGATCAACCAAATCAATATAACAAAAATATTAGATCAATAATTTCCATATGGTAGGTTAATCTCAAGAAGCCAATTCTAGAATCTTCCACCACTTCCACATCGTGTCGCCCACGTGGAGATTAATCTTCTCCTCTGGGGCGCGACACCCCATCTCGATCAAAGATCAGATCGGTTCTTCAATTCCAGTTGTTAGATTAGGTTAGATCAATTCCCAAAATTTCCAAAGATTAGATCCAACTAGCTACAAATAAATCCCTAGACTCACAACTCTACAATTGGGTGTGGCGGAGCAGATCCATACATGGCGACGCGCGCATAAAGGGGACCACGACGGGTGGAGGCCCGCACGGATGCAGCTCTGTGCATTAGCGATCTTTAGGGGTTATTTGGTTGTGCTTATTTATGCCTTTTTTCTTTTGACTTATAAGCCACAAAAGCAACTAGGTGTTTTTAGTTTTGACTTTTGGCTTATACCATAATACTACTATGTTCAGTTAAAAGCCAAAATCCAAAGTCAAAACTACCTATTTTAATGCTTTTATGATTTATAAGCCAAACTCTAAAAGCTCGATTTAAGTCTAATCAAAGAGGTCATCAATCTATGTGCCATGGGGCTACACATATCGGCGACAGGAGCAGTTCACGCGCAGACATGACCACACGCGCTACTTATTTGGATCTACTTCCTCCGTTTCAAAAACATCTTATATTTTAAAATGGAGGGAATACCTTGGAGGTACGTGCATTGCATGGTCCTTTGAGGTGCATATGCGCATCAAGAGGAGATGAGAAGAACCATGTGCATCCGACAATAAGGCACTTCAGTCCCGGCGTAGGACCACGCTACAGCGTGTCCCTCGATGATCTGATCTACATGCTGCTTCGACCTTCGCCCCCCTCAAGAAACCACAAGGCCAACAACCGCGATTTGTGGCAGTCTTCATCGCCATATCAATCTACACTTATCGACCCAGACAAAAAAACCGAGCCAAACAACATCAAGTTGTATGACTACTACGTCAAACTACGAGCTAGGATTTGACATCGTCGCCGCCATAAAGGCCGCCTTCAAGTGACGATCATCACCGACACGCCTACTCCTTCATCGTTGACACATCATCGTCAAGGTCTACATCAACATGGTTTTTATCAACATTTTTGTCGACATATTGCCGTCGCCGCTATATCCATCCACATTATGGACATACAACTACAACGCCCTCTGACAGTACAACTGCAAGGCACGACGACGGCATCGACGCATTCACGACCCTAATGACTGCGTCAACAACTATGTGTTTGGTGGGTTCCTCCGGTCCTGGCAAAACTGGTGGTCTCACTTATGACCGCGTCCAAAAAACGCCCCGACGGCACCTCTATAAGGTGCAAAACGTTCACAACTGCAGGCTGCAGCTTCGTCAAAAAAACGTGCAACATTTTGCGCCTCCGATACTAACGGCTACATAACTTACGGCGACTACGACATCAACCACACCCACCTCGACCACGACTATATCACAATCGGCTACCTCGATATCGACATCAACAACAATCTCTACAGCTACACATCAACAACAACTCTAGTCAACAGTGTTCGCTTAATCACCTGCGTCCACAACACTCCAAAGAGAGGCACCAGAAGGGGACGCATTCACCGTCACTAGGTGTTGGCCATGATCATCAGAGACGCGGTTGATGATGACAAGGAGGAGAAGACGGCGGACTTCAAATCCATTCGCAATCGTCCGCTTCTCTTTCGCTACGACTAAAGGGACTATTAGAATATGACTTAGAGATACACTCACTGGTAGAAAACGCCCCATTGGTCCCGGTTGGTAAGGGGCATTAGTCCCGGTTTCCCAACCGGGACGGGGCAATCGGGACTAAAGCTCTAACCCACCAACCGGGACAAATAGGGGCACACGTGGCGGCATCGAGGCGTGAGGGGTGGAGATTAGTCGGTTCGTAATTCTGAACCGACTAATAACCTGCCGCCGCAGAGATTTGCCCATTTCTACCGCCGCGAAGAATTCATTTTGGCACATTTTGTTGCAGCAACATTTTCGCCACTTTTGTGCCGCGAAGAGAATTTATTTAGGTTGTTTTATTGTTTATTTAGTGTTTTGCACTTATCAACGAAGGAACCTTATATTACACAAGATCATCATGACAATATTACATTCAATACACGGATCGAGTTCATGCACTACATACAAAAGTTGCTATTCGATGCTACCGGCCAATTCCTTCAAAGTTGCTATTTTTACAATCCCTATTGTCTATACACAGCAGAATAGTATTTCCCTTTCGGGTCTAGGACTTCTGCATCCAAAAATCCCGCCAATTCCTCCTGAATTGCTCGTACGCGATCCGTTGGCAGAAGACCGTCCCGTAGACGTTCGATCTGATTTAAAAAAGAAGTCAGTCTATATGAATGAAACTAAACACAATTTGTTTGAAATTAAAAACTATAGAAATTGTTTACGTACGTGGAGTTGCTCTAAATTTCTGCCCTTCTCGCATGACGTCGCCGGATGAACTCGCAAACATAGTATCCACAGAGATTGTTACCTGGTCCCTGCGTCAGGCACTTTACGAGAACAAAGTTCAATTAAAATAATAATCAAGCATGATAATAACTGTATTAAAACTAGAATCAAAGAGATGCGCGGATATAGCTAGTGGTGCTTACATCTAGTGCTTCAAATGTAAGCTCCTCTTTCCAAACACCCCTAGCCTTTTTGGTGAACCTTTTCCAATTTGCCGTGAAGAAAGCGAATAAAATAAGTTATTAAGTACTTGATATCATAAAATTCACTGACGTTGCCGATATAGTGTCGTAATGATTAGAATTATCAGGAGAAGTATCTGCATGTCCTTCCACGTCTCAAGGGGTTTATGTTTTGAGTCCATGACTAGTACACGCCCTTTGTCAAGTTGAATGATTAACAGAATATAGTGGTACCTGTGAATGCATAACTAATCAATTATATACTAAATATCGAGTAAGCGAAATAGAAAGTGTATACAAGACAATAACACTCACTGGAAGTTGTAAGGAAATAGTATTTCCCTTTTGGTTTCTTGAAACCTTAACGCGTGTACTATATTATCCTCCGTATCCTGGGGGCTTATTTTGAGATTAGCTTCATGAACCCAATATGGGTCAATGAAGCCAATGTCATAGATTTGCCCTCTACTGCATTCGAGAATCTTCATTCTGCATATTACAGTATGATTATATACATGCAATAAACAAAATAATATAGCTGGAGACTAAATTAATTACAAAATTAGTACTTACAGACAATAGACACTGATGATCGATTTGTCCAAGGCGTCTTGATTGAATAATTGAAATAGTTCATCAAATTCAATGGATATCATGTCATCCCTTTCTTTCCCATGATGCTTTTTTGTAACCCTCGGCACTATCCAGGTTTAGCCCGTGACGTGGCATGCATGTACCAGTTATGCAATCTTAGCATTTTGTTGAAAGATTGTTTACCTCCTCAGGTTTGTGAGAGGTTTGCCGTACGGTATTTGTATGCTACTTCACTCACGGGAAGAACTCTAAGCGTGATAAGTCTGGGCAATACTCATACCTTGAGCAGCGGCACTTCTCCGTGTGCAACTACCTCTGGATCGATCGCTTCGCCCCATATTTGCTCGACCCCACATTGGTTTGAGAAATCACCTTGAGAGGGGCAAGTCTGTTTTGCTTGTTCTCCAGTGGGCAACAGATTTCCGCTTGCATCGATCTTGCTCTTGAGGCTTTTTGTGCCGCATGTGACTTGAGAATAGAACGGTCATAGTCGATGACAGCTTTGGCTCGGGTTGATGAAGATTCTTTAGCATTTTAAACACTTTGGCTTTTTCTTCTTTGGTCTTTGGGGAACTCGGCTCTTTCGGCCGCCTCAGCTTAGCAACGCTGTCATTTCGCATCAACGATCGCGATCTCCTCTTGAAGATACCATAAGCTCTCTTGGGAGGAACCTTTGGTACTTTTGGAAGAGGCTCTTGTTTACGTTCGGCGATCGCCACGACAAGATGGCGGTACGCTTACGCTTTTATCTGAGGCACCGGCGATGGCTCCCGGCGATGGCTGCACCGGAGATTGGTGAGGCGACGGAGCGGGTGAGGCGACGGGCGACGAAGACGGCTGCCATGGCGGCGACCTCATTGGAGACGGGTGAGGCGGGCGAAGATGGCCTTGGCGTGTGATTTGAAGCGATACATTCCTTCGTCCATAGAATGGTGACGTTTTTGCGTCACCCAGCGATCACATCCCTTCACCAGCAGGTAGTGAAGATCCAAAACCTCAAAGGTGGGCATGATTTCATCCACGCCGACAACAGCGTAGCCCTCTGGAACCGGACGACAGAGGTAAGTTGGTGTGGGTCCAATTGGTAAGGCATAGCCGACCGCCACCTTCATTGATATGTTCACAACTTTGACATGTAGCTCGCAGTGTGTCATCTCTGTGATATCATCCACTGCGTAGCCAACAGGAGCCATCGTCGGTGCATCATCGTCATCGCCATTGTCATCACCCGGGACCTCGGTGGAAGCCACACTGCTTTTTCGATTATTCGATAGGCGGTAGCATCGAATGCGGTGTCTCTTGAGGTGGGCGATAGTACTTTGCTCTTTAAGTGCGTTAATTTCATCTTGTTGTTGCTTTAATCGTTCTTCAATTAAACGCATTCGCTCTTTCGACTATCTGCTTCAATCACGCCTGTCCTTTCTCCTCTGACGGCTTCTATCAGGATATTTCTTGCTCTCTTCGGGAAACCCAGTCCTCCATGGTTGGGAGCCTCTTGTGCCTCGTGTTCGTCCATCATGTTCCTTATTTCCAAGGGCGAGTGTGAGCTCATCATTCTCTCTATCGGGAATGAAGTCCCATCTTTAACAGCCTTTACTGCTTTTCTGATCCTCTCGATTGGCAAAGGGTCTTCTTTATGTCTTATGTTATATATACACCTCCCTTCCGAGTCCAACGTGCCCCCATGCCCGTAAAACCAATTCCTTGCACGTTCCACCCAATCGTCTGTCTCTGGGGTGATATTTTTATCACGCAGTTCCTGCTCAAGTTTCTCCCACTTAGGAATGCCAACCCTGTAGCCACCTTGCCCCATAGTATGGTGATACTTCTTGTTAGCAGCATTCAGCTTATTCGTTTCAGACATTTTCTTAGCCTTTTCTAATTTCTTGTATTCCACAAACTCAGCCCAGAATGGTTTTATCTTCTCAAACTGAATATTCTTGAAATCGGGAGTCTTCTTTTTCATGACATATTCAAGGTGCAATCTTTTCTTCCAGTTGGTGAAACACTGGGCCATCTTCTTCAAAGACCACTCCCTGACCTTAGCCTCCATGGCTCTCCCATGTTGTAAGGCGTCCTCAACTGGATCCTCCGCATTTGGATCCAGCTCTATCTTCGGTAGTTTGAAATTAACCATGAGCCTCTTCCATAGTAAATCTTTGGCGTGGTTAGGGACAAATAAACATGTTCCCTCTTCATCCGCATTAGCAGGCCTATTCCAATTTCTAATGGTGATCGGGATTAAGTCCCTAACGATTACTCCGCATTGTGCCACAAATTTGGTTGCGACAACTTCGAGGTTTGGTTTCAGCGACACCTTCGATCCTGAACCTCTCATGGTCTTGCAACTTTTTGGTTGGGCCTCGTCTGCTCTTTTCAGTAGATTCCTTCGATCCGGAGGGCTAAAAGAAGAAAGATCATCGTTACTATTTCTATATAGATAGCAGATGATTAATTAATGAATTGATTTATATTACATGCACCTCGCCGGAGCGGTCGTCTTCTCGATTACACAAGGCATCGCCTTCTCTCATGGAAGGAAACACCTTCAACCTCAAACAAGTTGTCTATTCGGTAAAAGAGGATCACCCTCACCGGAGTTGTTCAGAAACGTTGATACGTCTAAATTATCTTCCCCACGGATCACACCTTGGATCAACTCTTCCTTTTCTTCGTCTCTGACGTGTGGGTCCATATTTTTTGCATAGGTGGAAAAACGAATAAGTCAAAGCGGCTAAAGGAAAAAGTTACGAATAAGTCAAAGCGGCTAACGAATATTTTCCGGATCGAAGGTGAAACCCTAATATATACATACACAATAATAAAAATGAAGAGAACCCCTAAACCCTAAGGCTATGAGAGGGGAACATGAGTATAAGGCTACAAAAGGTCTTCGATCTATCTATGGTCTTGATCTCGATCTTGATATCGTATTCTACCGAGAAGAACCAAATCACCGGAAAGAAAGGGAAACAATCAACACATGGCATCGATGCAATGCTCAAGCAATGATGATGATCGACAAGTTAATATGCATTGAATGTAACCCTAAAGCATGCTCGACAAGTTAATCGGGTTACGAGGGCGCAAACCCTAACTCAAGGAACTCCGGAATCACTTGTTAGGGTTACTAGGGTGTTCTAATTAAACTTGTCATTTAATTAGATCTATCTATGGTCTTGATCTCGGTCTTCGATCTCGATCTCGATATCGTATTCTACCTAGAAGAACCAAATCACCGGAAAGAAAGGGAAACAATCAACACATGGCATCGATGCAATGCTCAAGCAATGATGATGATACGACAAGTTAATGTGCATTGGAATGTAACCCTAAAGCATGCTCGACAAGTTAATCGGGTTCCGAGGGCAAACCCTAACTCAAGGAACTCCGGAATCACCTGTTAGGGTTACTAGGGTGTTCTAATTAAACTTGTCATTTAAGTTGTTTAACAATGCATGATTATAGCATAGATAGATAGTTCTCATTTTTCTGAACATTTTGGTATATTATTTGTATTTTTCTGTATTACAGATTAGAAGTTATTGAATTTACAAGTTTTATTCAAATTCTGAAATTATTAAATCAAATGTTTAAACCTTTTGCATCATAGTAACAACTAGCCATAGTGGCTGACAGGTGGTGCCGGAGCCACCTCAGCAGCCACGCAAGGAGGACGCGGTGGTGGAGGAAACGGATCCACCTCGCCACCTCGCCGCCGCTGTCAAGGGGAAAGCAGTGGGGTGGGGCCACAGCCACGCCACCGCTTTGTCAAGGAGGGCCGCTACCGTGGCCGTGGACAAGGAGGACGCGGTGGAGGAAACGGCGCCGACGATGGTGCACCACCCGATCCGCCAGCCACCGCACCAGAAAGCAGCAGAGGGAGCCAGACCGAGCTTTCCTACGTCGAACACAATGGTTTTGACCGCGCGACCCCTTCGCCCATGTCTCGCCCACGCGTGAGCAAACAGGGGAACTCCCATCGGCGCCGCCTCCTCCCCCCTCTCCTCACCTTCCCCGAGCAAACAGAGCTTCTGCCTCTCTCTTGCCACAATACACCCGCCCCACGCGTCCCTGCACGCCTCCCATGTCCTGCGGAACCGGCCACCGACATCCCCTTTTCCCGAGCCTTACAAACCCGACATGAGGGAGTATAAATCTATCATTGAGTAAATGTGATACTCCTATAGCAAACGAGGATAGTCCGATGATAAGGATGCGATTAGGGATGGCAATAGGCCCCCGAAACCCACAAACCCGATGGATACCCGCCTTAAATGGGGAGGGTTTGGTAAAAAGTTAGACCCTCCAAGTTTAATGGGGCGGGTATGGGGGTGGCAAACCCATACCCGCAGACCCGCTCTAAGGGCATGTATTACGCCAGGCGTTTAGGTAGCCGCTTAAGCGATGAAAATTAATACGTACGAAAAAGAAAACGTACCCAAACGCCCCATCCTCCAACGGAAACCGCTAACGCGCTAAATATGATTTTTTTTCCGCATCCGTAGTGTTTGTCGTCTGGGCGAGCGTCAGCGTCTCTGTCGTTTTATTCCTCGACCCATAGTACTATATGCAGCAGCCGCGCCGCCATGCAGCAGCCCACCATGCAGCCGCCCCACATTTCAGTGTGAAATACGCAAAACTACCGGTATTGCGTGAAATTGTAAAAATCCACCTTTGAGTAGATTCGTTCCAATATGCACAGATTGTGAAATTAAGGCCGGTTAGCACAATTTCAGACTGATGGGGCCCACTGTAAGTGCTGATGTGGCAAGGCGGAGCTCAGATACATCTCATTTGGGTCTATTTGTGAACTTTTTGTGGGCCCGCGAGAAAACCGCCGCCGCCTGCCTCTATTTTTCCCCGCGCCTCCTTGCTTCCCCGCCGCCGCTGCCGCGACCCCGCCTGTGCGCGCCTCCACCTCGCGGCCTCGCCCTCCCCGCTTCCCCTGGCCCCGCCGCCCTGTGTGCCCACCACCGCAGCGCCGCACCGCCTCCAGAGCTCCCCCACCGCAGCGCCGCCCCACCACATGCAGCAGCCGCGCCGCCGCCCACCAGCAGCCCACCATGCAGCAGCCGCCGCCGCACACCAGCAGCAGTAGAGGGAGGGGGAGGACAGAGGCAGAGGGATGTACCTGACGCCAAGGGGGAAGGCGTGGCCTGATCGTCGTAAGGGAAGAGACGCGGGCGGCGGTCGTCGGGGAGCGCGCGGGCGGCGGTCGTCGGGGAGCGCGCGGGCGGCGGTCGTCGGGCAGTGCGCGGGCAGCCTGGCGGCGTCGTCGATGAAGCAGAGAAGCAGAGAAGAGAAGCAGAGAAGAAGAAGAGAAGTTATATAAAGGGGAGGGAGTATACGTCCCGGTTGGTGGCTCCAACCGGGACTAAAAGGGCATACGTCCCGGTTGGAGCCACCAACCGGGACGTATACTCCAAATTTCAGCACTGAAGGGACGCATAGTGAAGGTCTTTAGTCCCGGTTGGTGGGACCAACCGGGACGTATTCCCCTGTTTTCAAAAATTTTCAGTTATTTTTTCTCTGTTCCCGCCTTATTTTTTATTTTGGGGTTTAAATTTGTAATTTTTTTAAATGATAATTACTTTGGAATTTAGAAAAACTTTAAACATAAAAAGTGTTTGAATTTGAATAACTAATTCGAAACCATTTTCTGTTTTGAAAAATAATTAATGTAACCATTTAAACTATGAACCATTTAAAATTAATAATGAAATAACTTATATTTTTTAAATATTAATTTGGAATTTAGAAAAACTTTAAACATAAAAAGTGTATGGATTTGAATAAATAATCCAAAACCAAATTCTATTTTTAAAAAATAATTAATGTAACCATTTAAAATTAATAATGAAATAACTTATATTTTTTAAATATTAATTTGGAATTTAGAAAAACTTTAAACATAAAAATTGTATGGATTTGAATAAATAATCCAAAACCATTTTCTATTTTTAAAAAATAATTAATGTAACCATTTAAAATTAAAAATGAATTAACTTATATTTTTTAAATATTAATTTGGAATTTAGAAAAACTTTAAACATAAAAAGTGTATGGATTTGAATAAATAATCCAAAACCATCTTCTATTTTTAAAAAATAATTAATGTAACCATTTAAAATTAAAAATGAATTAACTTATATTTTTTAAATATTAATTTAGAATTTAGAAAAATTTTAAACATAAAAAGTGTTTGGATTTGAATAAATAATTCAAAACCATTTTCTATTTTTAAAAAATAATTAATGTAACCGTTTAAAATATGAACCATTTACAATTAAAAATGAATTAACTTATAAGTAATTCAAAACCATTTTCTGTTTTTAATTGGCGGAAAAAAGAGGACGGAAAATAATGGGCGGAAATAAAATTTGATTAGGATAGAACTGGAATTAAAGTAATAACACAACTAACACGAAGTTATATAGAAGAACTGAAAATTAAGATACATGGCCAGATTAAGCCACAATCGGCCGAACTTGTTTTGCAATGTTGGAATGCTCCAGTTACACTCGCCCACCTGTAATCGTCATACCGGCCACGCTGCTGTTGCCGCTATCGTCAGCCGGGTCGCCAGTAGTTGAACCTTGAAGGTTGAGTACGAGTGGGCTGGACTTGAGGGTAGCGGCGGGCTAGAGTCGGCGTGTCGTAGGCCATGACGCCTGGAGAGTCCGCCGCGCCACCACAGCCGGCACCGGCCGTTGAAGTTCGAGGAGGTGGGCCCTCCTCCTCGTGCTCGGGCGAGTGCCCTCTCACGCCGATCCATGAAGAAGGCTTTCCAAGTTGGGAAATAGTCGGATGCCATCTGGATTCCTCCGCTGCTCCGAGTGAGCTCAAGTAGTAGTGGTTCGTGATGGCCATCCGACACGCCACACCTAGAGGGACGGGAGGAACTGCACGCCTCGGCCAAAGATCCAAACCGGGACAAGAGCCCGAGGGGGGTAGTTCGAGAAAGCGCCTCCGCCTCCCTGGGAGTTAGTGCTACGGTGGACGCCATGGGAAAGAGTGATGAGGGTGCAGATATGAGTCTAGAGATGTGCAATGACAATGGAGGCCAACCCTACATATATATATAGTGAAGAATCAAGGAAAAAATGGCGCGAAAAATGGTGGGAAAAATGGCGTGTCGACATTATGTCGTGCGGAGTGTACCTTGTCCCGGATGGTGTCACCAACCGGGACTAAAGATGAAAAATGGCGCGTCCACACACATGCATAATATGGCGCGTCCACACACATGCATAATAATAGGAGACGAGCATCGTTAGAACTTGCATTGGATCTCTGAAGAAAAACCACATATTATGAGTCTAAAAATGATTTTTTCAAAAAATCATGGGCGATAGATCATGTACCTGTAGTACAAACCGGACCCACTTCCTACCGATTCGGCAGACATTTGTCCTTTTTACCCGGGATGGACGAAAAGGTTTGAGATGTACCGGTTGGGAGATAGTCCATGTAATGTGGTCTAGTATTTTAGGAAAATGGGACGGTAGCATTCTGAAACGGCATTTTGGTGGTTACTTCACAAAACGACCCGTTTTTTGCGCTCGGAAAATGGAAAAGGGCTTTTCCGTGCGACAAAAAGGAAAACTTCCTCCTGCAACATTGTTCTCCATACCAATGTCCACACACATGCATAATATGGGCACAACATCACAAACTATGCCGTGATTCAGCATATAACATCGGTCATTTGGACCGAAAGCCATGAAACCTCGAACATGATAGGTCATTTTGTGAAGGTTTTTTCAAAACATGATCAATATACCAAGTCTAGTATTTTTCCTTTCAACTATGTAACAAAATATGACACCACGCGAAGGATTTACATTGTTCGGATTTTTTTTGAATTTATTATGCCCGTTTTGAATTATCTAAATTTCTAACTATGGTCGAACCGGTGTGCATGAAGATAGGGGACGAGCATCGTTAGAACTTGCATTGGATCTCTAAAGAAACCACATATTGCGAGTCTAAAAATGATTTTTTCAAAAAATCACGGGCGATAGATCATGTACCTGTAGTACAAACCGGACCCACTTCCTACCGATTCGGCAGACATTTGTCCTTTTTACCCGGGATGGACGAAAAGGTTTGAGATGTACCGGTTGAGAGATAGTCCATGTAAGGTGGTCTAGTATTTTAGAAAAATGGGACGGTAGCATTCTGAAATGGCATTTTGGTGGTTACTTCAATAAAACTAATTCGCTTTTTGCGCCGAAAATGGAAAAGGGCTTTTCCGTGCGACAAAAAAGAAAACTTCCTCCTGCAACATTGTTCTCCATACCAATGTCCACACACATGCATAATATGGGCACAACATCATAAACTATGCCGTGATTCAGCACATAACATCGGTCATTTGGACCGAAAGCCATGAAACCTCGAACATGATAGGTCATTTTGTGAAGGTTTTTTTGAAACATGATCAATATACCAAGTCTGGTATTTTTCCTTTCAACTATGTAACAAAATATGACACCACGCGAAGGATTTTCATTGTTCGGATTTTTTTTGAATTTATTATGCCCGTTTTGAATTATCTGAATTTCTAACTATGGTCGAACCGTGTGCATGAAGATAGGGACGAGCATCGTTAGAACTTGCATTGGATCTCTGAAGAAACCACATATTGCGAGTCTAAAATGATTTTTCAAAAATCACGGGCGATATATCATGTACATGTAGTACAAACCGACCTACTTCCTACCGATTCTACAGACATTTGTCCTTTTTACCCGGATGGACGAAAAGGTTTGAGATGTACCGTTGGGAGATAGTCCATGTAAGGTGGTCTAGTATTTTAGGAAAATGGACGGTAGCATTCTTAAACGGCATTTTGGTGGTTACTTCACAAAAGCGACATGTTTTTTTTGCCGGAAAATGGAAAAGGGCTTTTCCGCATGACAAAAAGGAAAACTTCCTCCTGCAACATTGTTCTCCATACCAATGTCCACACACATGCATAATATGGGCACAACATCACAAACTATGCCGTGATTCAGCACATAACATCGGTCATTTGGACCGAAAGCCATGAAACCTCGAACATGATAGGTCATTTTGTGAAGGTTTTTTCGAAACATGATCAATATACCAAGTCTGGTATTTTTCCTTTCAACTATGTAACAAAATATGACACCACGCGAAGGATTTTCATTGTTCGGATTTTTTTGAATTTATTATGCCCGTTTTGAATTATCTGAATTTCTAACTATGGACTACCACGCGAAGGATTTTCATTGTTCGGCAGACATTTAGTCCCGGATGTAGTCACAAACCGGGACTAAAAATATTCTCCGCCATTTCCCACCTCTTCCCGCCAAGTTTTCCCGCCCTTTCCTTTCTACTAGAGCTTTTAGTCCCGGATGTAGTCACAAACCGGGACTAAAAATATTTTCCGCCATTTTCCACCTCTTCCCGCCAAGTTTTCCCGCCCTTTCCTTTCTACTAGAGCTTTTAGTCCCGAATGTAGTCACTAACCGGGACTAAAGATATTTCCCGCCATTTCCCAAAGCTTCACGCCAAGTTTTCCCGCCCTTTCCCTCTATATTTAGGGTGATCGTGTCATGGCTATCCACACATCCACACCTTCCTCTCTTAGAACAATGGACAACGCCTACTGGGCCATTCTGACCCTCGAGGAGACCGAGGCGTTGTGCGCCTCCAACTACCCTTGTCCGCTGGTTACCCGCCGCCGGCTGGATGTCGAGCCGGAGGGGTTCTCGCCCTCCTATCCCTCAAGGTTCCGCACGCCAGGCGGCCATCACAAACCACTTCTACCACGAGCTCACGCCGGAGCAGCGGATGGATCCCTAGTGGGATCCCGACAACTACGACACCTGGAATGCCTTCTTCGCTAATAGGCGGGAAAGGGAGCTCGCCAGGTACGAGGGTGATGGCCCGCCACCGGTGAACCACAATGAAGCCGGCCGTCGTCTGTGGTGGGCGAACCGTACTATCATCGGAGTGATGCGCTACATCGCCGGGGGAGACCATCCTCGCCTACGGTGCCCACGAATCCACCCGCCACAGGCCCCACATTGTCCTGGCGGTAGCGGCATCGTCTTCCAGGAGACCCCTCTCCCACCCGCCGTGAATCCGAGGCTGGAATGGCCCCTGGTATATGCCATGGATGGGCTGAGGATCCCCGGAGTGGCAGGTGACGATGACGATGATGATGACAACGACGATGAAGACCCTGAAGCTGCGTACTATAGGACTAGGCATGATTATGACTAAAGGGGGCGGCTTTAGTCCTGAGTGTTAGCTAGTCGCGGTTTGTCCCGGTTTGTCCCGGTTTTTAATATTATTAAATGTCTTGAGTGTTACCTAATAAATAGAGGGAAATGCCTATATAAAGAGAGGGTTCATATTTAGTCCCGGTTGGAGAAACCAACCGCGACTGAAGGGATTGCGGCAGAGTGGGCCAGGCAACACTAATAATAGGGGTGAGTGTCGACATTATGTCGCATGGGTTACCTTGTCCCGGATGGTGTCACCAACCGGGACTAAAGATGAACCTTTAGTCCCGGTTGGAGACACCAACCGGGACTAAAGATGAGTCAGCACTAATAATAGGGGTGAGTGTCGACATTATGTTGTGAGTGTCGACATTATGCCGAGCTGCTTGTACTATAAATATGCATCCTTGTGAGTCCAGTCCTCCAGCCAGTTTGAGGCATCTCCAAGATGGTTTTCGAGAGCAGGGACACCATCTTGCGGCCAGTGGAGATGTCGAGCCCAGCCCTCCCAAGCATCTCCGAGAAACTGGTCATAGAGGCACTCCCTAATATGTCAAATTAGTTAGCTCCGAGGCGTATTGATCTAGTTAGTGAAGTTACAAGCTGCAAGATGGTTTTTGAGAGCAGGGACACCACTGCGGCGAGTTTCAGGGAGATGCCGACGGAGCCCAGTCCTCCGGCATCTCCGAGAAACTGGTCATAGAGGCACTCCCTAATATGTGAAATTAGTTAGCTCCGAGGCGTATTGATCTAGTTAGTGAAGTTACAAGCTGCAAGATGGTTTTCGGAAGCAGGGACACCATCAGTTTGAGGAGATGCCGACGGAGCCCAGCCTCCGCATCTCCGAGAAACTGGTCATATAGGCACTCCCTAATATGTGAAATTAATATTAAAAACCGAGACTACAAAACCGGGACTAAAGGCCACAAACCGCGAAAGATATCCTTCGGTCAAGCCACAAACCGTGAAAGACATGAACTAGAGTTACATAATATGAGCATGAACTTCTTGGCATATGTCATTCCTTATGACCGCTTCAGACGTAACCATGGAGCATCTTCTTTACTTAACGGAATGCTTGGGTCAGTTTTCACTGTGAAGGGCGGAATTTCATCAAACTTATTATAATCTTCTGACATGTCTGTCTTGTCCTCGATTCCCACGATGTTTCTTTTCCCTGAAAGAACTATGTGACGCTTTGGCTCATCATATGATGTATTCGTTTGCATATTTTTCTTTTTTTTCGTCCGAGGACATGTCCTTCACATAGAAAACCTGAGACACATCATTGGCTAGGACGAATGGTTCATCTCTATAACCAAGATTGTTGAGATCCACTGTTGTCATTCCGTACAACTGGTCTATCTTTACCCCTTCCCCATTCAGGTTGACCCATTTGCAGCGAAACAAAGGGACCTTAAAAGAGACTCCATAGTCTAGTTCCCATATCTCCTCTATGTAACCATAATATGTGTCCTTTTGTCCATTCTCGTCTATTGCATCAAAGCGGACACCACTATTTTGGTTGGTGCTCTTTTTATCTTGGGCGATCATGTAGAATGTATTCCCATTTACTGCACTTTGGAAATTCAATACAGTAGAAGATGGTGACGCGGCCAACAAGTATAGCTGATCTCCAACAGTGGTGTCATTCAAGAGATGTGTCCGCATCCAACCACCGAAAGACTTCATGTGTTCATCTGTAATCCATGATTCAGGCTTCCCCGGGTTTTTGGAGCGTACAATATTCTTGTGTTCCTCGATATACGGAGCTGCCAAGGTGGAATTATGTAGAAGTGTAGTGTGCTTTAGTGAAAGAATCCCCTTCCCTACATATCATTGCTTTCTTTCCCAGCGTGCCTTTTCCACTTAGTCTTCCCTCATGCCGCGAGTCAGAAACACCAATCGGCTTAAGGTCAGGAATAAAGTCAACACAAAACTCAATGACCTCCTCTGTTCCATATCCCTTGGAGATGCTTCCTTCTGGTCTAGCACGGTTATGAACATATTTCTTTAAGACTCCCATGAACCTCTCAAAGGGGAACATATTGTGTAGAAATACCGGACCGAGAATGGCAATCTCTTCCACTAGATGAACCAGGAGATGCGTCATAATATTGAAGAAGGATGGTGGGAACACCAATTCAAAACTAACAAGACATTGTACCACATCCTTCTGTAACCTTGGCAGAATATCTGGATTGATTACCTTCTGAGATATTGCATTGAGAAATGCACACAGCTTCACAATGGGTACTCGAACATTTTCGGTAGAAGCCCCTCAATGCAATCGGAAGCAAATGCGTCATAATCACGTGATACCATGAGACTTCAGGTTTTGGAACTTTTTCTCTGCCATATTTATTATCCCCTTTATATTAGATGAGAAGCCCGACGGCACCTTGATATTGTAAAGGACTTCAAAAAAGATTTCCTTCTCTGCTTTGGTAAGAGCATAGCTGGCACGACTTAAGTGACGCCCTTTATCTGTCTTGTATCTGTATGCATGTTCTTTGGGTCTTTCATAATTTGTTGGTCCTCCCGTGCTTCAGGTGTACCTTTTGTCTTCCCATACACGCCTAAGAATCCTAGCAGGTTCACGCAGAGATTCTTCGTCACGTGCATCACGTCGATTGAAGAGCGGACACGCAGGACTTTCCAATATGGCAGCTCCCAAAATATAGATTTCTTCTTCCACATGGGTGCGTGTCCTGTAGCGACGTTGTTCGGAACTGATTGACCGCCGGGACCCTTTCCAAAGATTACTTCTATGTCCTTGACCATACCAAATACATCATCACCAGCAAGGAGTTCAGGCTTCTTCCGGTGATCTGCCTCACCTTTGAAATGCTTCCCTTTCTTTCTTACGGGATGATTGGTCGGAAGAAATCGTCGATTCACTAGGTACACAACCTTCTTGCATTTATGCAAATATGTACCTTCGGTCTTATCTAAACAGTGGGTGCATGCCTTATATCCCTTGTTTGTCTGTCCTGAAAGGTTACTAAGAGCAGGCCAATCATTGATGGTTACGAATAACAACCCTCATAGATTAAATGGCTCCTGTTTGTTCTCATCCCACGCACGTACACCTGGTTTGCCCCACAACTGTAAGAGTTCAACTAATGGCCTAAGGTACACATCAATGTCGTTGCCCGGTTGCTTCGGGCCTTGGATGAGCACTGGCATCATAATGAACTTACGCTTCATGCACAACCAAGGAGGCAGGTTGTAGATACATAGAGTCATGGGCCAGGTGTGATCGCAGCTCTGCTCCCCAAAAGGATTCATGCCATCCATTTAGACCAAACCATAAGTTCCTTGCGCCACCGCAAAGTGCGGGAAGTCTCTCGATTTTTCTCCACTGTGACCCATCGGTGGTGTCTCAACTTCCGCCTTTCTTACGGTCTTCTTTGTGCCATCGCAACAACTGGCATGCTCTTTGTTTCGAACATGCGTTTCAACCTTGGTATTATAGGAGCATACCACATAACCTTAGCAGAACCCTCTTCCGAGGGGCTCTCCTCAACATCACCAGGGTCATCTCGTCGATCTTATACCGCAACGCATTGCATACCGGGCATTTATCTAAATTCTCATACTCCTTATCATGGGTAGAGGATGCATCATTAATGCATGCATGTATCTTTTGCACATCTAATCCCAGAGGATGAGAGTCTTCTTTGCTTCAGAGGTACTCTCGGAAGTTCGTTATATTTTGGAAACTTCGGCTTCATTATTTTCAGCATCTTTTCAAATGAGGAGTCAGTTAGACCATACTCTGCCTTTCATCGCAACAATTCCAGTGTGGTACCGAGCTTTGTGCTGCCATCTTCACAATTTGGGTACAACAATTTCTTGTGATCTTCTAACATGCCCTCTAACTTCAACTTCTCATTTTCTGTTTCACAGTCTCGCTTTGCATCAGAAATGACCCTACCAAGTTCATCAGCCGGCTCATCTGATGCCCGTTCTTCACCTCTTTCCTCTCCATTGTCTTCCATTGCAGTATCACTGTATTCAGGAAACATATGATGATAGTTGTTATCATCATCTTCTTCTTCACCATCTTCCATCATAACCCCTCTTTCCCCGTGCTTGGTCCAGCAATTATAGTTGGGCATGAAACCTTTCATAATCAGGTGGCCGCGAATGATTTTCGAGGAAGAGTACTCCTTGTTGTTCCGACATTGAACACATGGACAACGTATAAATCCATTCTCTTTGTTTGTCGTAGCCACATCGATAAATTTATCCACGCCTTTGATATACCCGGCTACCCGCCGGTCACCGTACATCCATTCCCGACCGTTCATCTGCATCATATAAGTAAGTTTATCAAAAAACAGGACATCATAAATAGTGAAATAACCAATTCACACCGACACATGAATTGTATCAATGACCTAGAAAAGATAAGATTGCTAACCTCGATCGAGGGAAATAAAGAGGAGAAAGCTCAAGTGCGTCTCGGACACCTTCTATATTTTTGTTCTATGAGAAATTCAACGGGATTATTCACTCAAACATTTCAACAAACACCTTCAATGCATGCATGAGAAAAAACTAGCACACCCCCTCACACCTTCCACCATTCGAAAAAACAGAGTGGAGGCAGAGGGGGCTGGGGCGTTGCATTTATAGAGGGCAGGGGGTCTTTAGTCCCGGTTGGAGCCAGCAACCGGGACTAAAGGTGCGTCTGCCACGTGGCTGTGGCAAACCTTTAGTCCCGGTTGGTGGCTCCAACCGAACATGCCCTTACCAACCGGGACGCATGCCCCCTGGCCCCGTGCCCGCTCCAACCGGGACGCGTGCCAGCATTAGTCCCGGTTGGTGGCGCAACCGGGACTAATGCTCCGAGGGGTCGCGAACGGATAACCCTTTTTCTTCTAGTGACTAGGACTCATCTTTTTGTACTCCAAGTCTCTACCCTATTTGTACGTCTATATGTACCCCCAAAGATTAACCAAATCAATAAATACATATGGGAGTGACTACACATCAATCGACTGATATTCAGTTAAGTCTCAGTCGATGGATTCCCTAATCAATCCTTTTTTACGTGCTTTCATACTGGGGTCAAGTGAGCAACAGAAAAAGATAGAGCCCACATGTATTGGACCTATGCACCAAACGAGAGTGGGAAAACGCAGACTCAAAGAGAAATCTCAGCGCGGCACGGCCATGCAAAATCAGAAAACGTGCAACTGTATCACATACACTAATGCAACATTACTATTTAAAAATAATAAAACCAGTGATAACAACTATATTTTTGAGAAAAGTATAAGCCAATTTAAAAATCACTTGCTAATTGCACCTTTTTCTAGAAAAGAGTAACTCATATCGAAACAAGTTGAATTGCACATTTTCAAGTAAAAAGTGCAACTCATATCGAAACATGTTGAATTTCACATTTTTAAGTAAAAAGTGCAACTCATATCAAAAGCTTGTTGAATTGCACATTTATTGAGAAAGTGTAACTCGTATGTTGGATTTGCACTTTCGTTATCGAATCCGCTTGATACTTGCACGCTTTTTTCTTGACAAAAGTGGAACTTATTTCGATACTGATTGCAGAAATGTGCAACCCGTAGTGAAAAGGTTGGAGTTGCACATTTCTTGAGAAAAGTGCTAGTTCGTAGCGAAAACCGCTTGGATTTGCACATATCTTGAGGAAAGTGTAACTCGTATCAAACTCAATTATTACTTACAATTTGTCTTGAGAAAATAGAACTCGTTTTAAAGCCAGCTGGAGTTTCAAGTTTCTTGAGAAAATAACTCGTCTATTGGAGCTGCATGTTTATTCAGAAAAGTGCAACCTGTTTCTAAAATCGGTAGAGTTGCACATATCTTTAGAAAAGTGCAACTCGTTTCAAAACCATCTTGATATTTGAACATCCTTTGAGAAAAGTGCAAATCCTTTCGAAGATCACTTGCTAAATTGCACATTTCTTAATAAAAAGTGCAATTCCTTGAAAACCAGTTTGAGTTACACATGTCTTCAAAAAAGTGCAACTCGTATCGAAATCAAGTTGCTACTTGCACATTTTTTTGAAAAAATTGCAACTCATTTTGAAATCCGGTTGCTTATCACATGTTTCACAATTCTAGCATTCTATGAAAAAGGTATCACAAAGTGCAACCCTACTATATCAATAGGTGCAATGGTGTGAATGTAATTTTAATGCAAGATAAAAAGGAAAAATAGATATACCATCAGTAATTCATGATATGAAAAAAATCTGAATAATAAGAAAAAGGATATAAACATACAGTTGTGTGTTTTCAATAATAATGCAAAACTAAAAAATATCAAGAGTGCAACCTTACAAAGACAAGAACAGAGAACAAATAATAGACTGAAAAAAATAAACAATACAGAAAAACAAAGTGAACGATAAACAATAAAAAAAGATATACTCACAGTTAATATCAAAGTTTGCATACATAAATTAAACAGGACGTAGTAGCTACCATGATGGCTATGCGCTGTACGTTCAAATGTTCCGAAGGTCGATTCGCATGTTCACGGACGTTTTCTATTTTTTTTACATACATTATGCTCAACCAAACATGCACGAATCTCAAAGAAACAATCGGACGGTCCTGCAGGTCGACTGAGACATGAGGAATTCTCGGTCACCTGATGATTAGCAAATCTGATAAAAATATTAGGGTTCAATAATTTTCACATACATAGCTTAGATATGAGTTTCGATGGAGTTAAAAAAAACTGGCTTATGCAAACTTAAATTTACCGGGCGGGGCACACCGAAGCACACCTCTTTGCCCACATGCTTTTTCTGCCAAGCTCGTGTTAATTTTCATCTCGCGCGCATGAGCTGACCGTTTGTAAATCACTCGTTTGGGTTTAGCCATGTGGCCTAAAACGCTAAAAGTATAGAGTCATGCGCTTGTAAAATGTGGCAGTTGGTGCATCCATGTTACGGCCCAGAATATTCGAGCATCCCATGCGTGCGTGCATGCCAACAAGAAGTCAGTACGAAATAAAATGTTGATCTATACATCCGTCTACATCAACATGGTTTTTATCAACATTTTTGTCGACATATCGCCGACGCCGCTATACCCGTCCATATAATGGACATATAACTACAGCGTCCCCTGACAGTACAACTGCAAGACACGATGACGGCGTCGTCGCGTTCACGACCCCGACAACTGCATCAACAACTGCATGTTTGGTGGGTTTCTTTGGTCTTGGCAAAACTGGTGGTCTCACTTATGACCACGTCTCCAAGAGACGTCCCGACGGTACCTCTATAAGGTGCAAAATGTCTACAACTGCAGCTTCGTCCAAAAAATACGCGGAACATTTTGCGCCTCCGGTACTAACAGCTACATAACCTACGGCGACTACGACATCGACCACACCCACCTCGACCACGGCTATATCATAATCGGCTACCTCGACATCAACATCAACAACAATCTCTACAGCTACACATCGGCAACAACTCTAGTCAACAGTGTCGGCTTAATCACTTGCGTCCATAACACTCCGAAGAGAGGCACCGAAAGGGGACGCATTCACCGCTACTAGGTGTTGGCCATGATTATCAGTGACGTGGTTGATGATGACAAGAAGGAGAAGACGACGAACTTCAAATCCAGTCGCAAAAGTCCGCTACGACTAAGAGGACTGTTAGAATACGACTTAGAGATACAATAGGACTCATCTTCTTATACTCCAAGTCTCTACCCTATTTGTACGTCTACATGTACCCCCCCCCCCCCCCCAAGGATCAACCAAATCAATACAACAAAAATATTAGAGATCAATAATTTTCACATACATAGCCTATATATGAGTTTCAACAGGTCAAAAGAAAACTGGCTTATGCAAACTTAAATTTATCAGGCGGGATACACCGAAGCACACCTCTTTAATTTGCCCACATGCTTGTTCTGCCAAGCTTGTGTTAATTTTCATCTCGCGCTCGCATGAGCTGACCGTTTGTAAATCACTCGCTTGGGTTTAGCCATGTGGCCTAAAACGCTAAAAGTATAGTAGAGTCATGCACTTGTAAAATGTGGCAGTTGGTGCACCCATGTTACGGCCCAGAATATTCGAGCATCCCATGCGTGCATGCATGCCAACAAAAAATCAGTACGATGATTATTAAATGATAAACAAGTGTGGTTAAGGAGTTTTATCATAGAGTTAGCTTTGACTGGATTTCTGGTGGTGTAGAAGTAAACCGTGAGATCATTTAAGCAATATGTTGAGTGTATGACATGTTCACTAATGTACATATTTGCTATTTGCAGTCTTCATGCTATACGACTACTTGTTCAGTATCAGTGAATATATAAGATCATTGATTGTTCATTTGAATAAGATTGTGACTTGTGATCATGAATGATAAACATGTATGATGCCAATTATTTATGTTGTTATTATGTTTTTGTCTGTTGAAAATCTAGTTAAGTACTTGTTAGTACCATTAAAATTACCCAAGAAGCAATTGCAGACAAAAGTGTTGGCAAAAACACTGTAGCATGTAGAGGCGACGCAGAGAAGGCAACCCGACAGCGGTGCGGAGGACCGTCAGAACACGCGCGGGACCCCTACCAGTCCCGGCCACAACTTCATCGAGTTCCTCCCCTCCCTGCGCCATCCCCTCCCTGGACTCCTCCCCATAGACAGCAGCTACACCCCACTATCGTCAACCTCCCTCTCACTTTGCAGCAGCGCGGATAAAACAGAGGCTGGCAACCTCGTCGCGGCGGTGCCGACAGAATCGATACCAACACAGTCAAGGTGGATTTGCAGAAGAGTGAGGTGATGCGCTCTCGTCGATGAGGACCACCAGAACACGGCGGCCGCGTGCCGGAGGCGGCGGGGGCGGTCTTCATCGAGAGGAGGTGTGGGCGTGGACGGGATCTAGAATAGGTTAGGTGTCAACACCCGGATTTTTCAATCCTAGATGCCTGTTATGCCATATATCGCAATCCCAGGATTACCATTTTTGCGAGACATAACAGAATTGGATACCATAGTACATCATCCATTACAACGATACATAAGTTCTTACACAAATAGGGATCTCATGATCCAGTTCTTAACACAACTTCAGGCAGCAGAATACGTAATAATAACGGTAGCCGTAGGCGAAGCTCCATCTTCAGGGTCATAGGCAACGCTGACGATGGGAGATGAACCTAGTTGTCGTAACCTTCCTGGATTCCATCTTCCAGGTACTCCTCTTCATAGTCTGGCCTTGGGAATAGCCAGGGACAAAGCCATGAGTACTCTTTAAGTACTCGCAAACTAATACTAACAGGTAAGGGGTTTTTGGATAATAGGACACTAGGCTCTAGGGTTGTTTTGCAAAAAGCCAGGTTTATCTCTACTAAGTTCCAAAGCTAGTCACAATTTTATAACTCCTAAGGGGGATCTTGTAATTCAGGTCACAACTCTGTTGTGGTCAAGTCAAAGTCTCAATTCGTTTCACAAGTCATTTTGAAAAGTCTGACGGGGGAACAGTATGGCCACTCCAACTATCCATAACCGCGGACGTGGCTATTCGAATAGTTTGACACTCTGCAGAGATTGTACACTTTCACCACAACATTCGATACATCCGTCAGGAACAAATCCTGAATTCACCATACTCAGTATGCGGATAATCAATCCTAACCTTTCGATTACACGCCTTAGTATAAGCACCTCTCCTGTGAGTATGGCCTCCCAACCATGACCAACTGTCATCTTGGGTACTGCACAGGTGGACAATCTTCACAAGGTAGCCTCAGCTCAGACCTTGGCTGTGAGGGAACTAATACTACGGAATATAAGTTTTTAGTCAAGCCCTATCCAATCTTCGGGTATTGTGGTTGTACGATAAAATTGGAATGGTATCGCATCCAGACAACCATCAGTTTTATAAAGGGCTAAGGCTCATGCCTCAACATTTTCATCACCAAAATCATCAAGTGTTTGGAAACACATGTCCAAAACATTTCAATAGAATGATCCATCATTCCAAGGTTTTCATAACCATTTTTCCACCAAGTATTCCCATCTAAAGTTGATCAAGTTTTATGCTTAGCACTAGCATCTACAGGTGGGGTAGTACTAAGGAGGGGTGGTAACTAGTGGGGTTCTAACTAAGTTCAATCTCATGTCTTAGGCTGAGATCAAGGTTTCTATCTTAGGCCAAACTTTATGCTCTTTATGCAACCTTCAGCACAACTGTCTAGTATCTACCAAACTCTAGGGTAGACTCTAAGTAAGCTTTGATAAAGAAATAAAGTAAGAAGCTTGCACATAAAACTAGGATTGGTTTATCAAGTGGGTATGATCACATATGCTTAAGGCATATAGTAGTCATAGCACAAGTATGGATTTGTGGCATCAGTAGGGTATCTGGCAAGGGTTAGCTTGCATAAATATCAGTATAAGCTTGCTAAGGTGCAAGTGTTAGCTTGCCTTGTGCAGAGCAGTGGTTGAAGTTCTCCTCGGCTTCCTCTTCGTAGTATCCTCCTTCCTCCTTGTATCCTTGGTCGATACTAGCGTCTATGAATAAATACGAGGTACACAATCACCAAACAATACTTAACTACTTGCAATCATCACACACAAGGGTCCTATAGATGATCTAGCATCATCTCTAACATTACAAGGTTAAGGCTTGGTTTAAATCTTTTTATTTTTAGAAAAGTAATTTCTACTCATTGAAAAACTACTTAAGGTTTAATATTCTCCAAACTAGACATGGGATCATGTTGACACATGTCATCACCACATATTGTAGTCCAAGGGAATGTGATTTAAAGTGGTGTCACAATTTAATAAGGTTTTACCCTTTTATTTTAATTAATTAAAGTGGCTAGAAATGCTTATGGAGCATTCTTTTATTACTTGAACATTATTTCTGCAAGTAAACCTATATATTTTTATATATTCTGAAAGGTATGGTTAAATGTGATTTTTGAGAGTTGGAATCAACTCAAAAGCTTTTATGGTTTAAATTTGAAAAATGTTTGAATGCAGAAAAGCTTCTGCCTTGTTATTTTTACCAAGGGTGATCTATAGATCCAAATGACTTGAATCCAACGGGTTTGGATTCAGCATTCACAGACCTTTCCAACAAAATTGTTTTCATTCAAATTGGTGCTCTGAATCGATCAGGGTTGATTTTTGAAGTTGGGTACAGAAGTGTGTTTGAATTGAAATAGAAAAAGGTTTAATTTGAATAACTGGGCTGCGCGGGAAAATCTAACGGGCCGGCCTGATAAGCGCAGTGCTCCCGCGGGCTGCTTAAGTGGGTGTCCCCACTCGTCAGTGACACGGGGCTGGGCGAAGCGGTATGGGGCAACGTGGGTCGTTCGATCTAGTTCTAATCTAACGGCTGGGAGTCATCGTCGACGCGAGACAACTCCGGCGAGAACGAAACCTAGCGCGGTCAGTGAGGGTCGCTGGGGGCTCACCGGGGTGCTGGCGAGGTCGTGGCGAGCAGACGAAGTCGACGACGGCGAACTTCGGGGGTGGTGGCAGCTCTGGGCGGCTCAATCGCTGGCTCCTTTCTTCTCCGATGGCGGGCTCCGGTGAAATTCGGCGAGGTGGTGCTCGCCTTGCTCTGAGCAGTGGTGTGGCACGATCGGTGAGGAGAGGGAGTGAGATGGTGTGAAGAAATCGGCGGGGTGGCCTCTATTTATAGTCAGTGAGGGGACCGTTGGCGACGCAGTGAGCTCGTCGAAGCGACGTTCTGAGCAGCTAATGGCATGGGCAAGGGTAGGGGACGGTGCTGTGTCTCCTGGTGATGCTCAACGACATGGTCGCGAGGCATGGGGCGGTGTGGTTTGGTCTGGAACGGGCGGTGCTCTGCGCGGCAGAGGCGGCATCTTCGACGGCGGGCGGTGGTTGTGCGGCACGGGGCGGCAAATGGGGATGTCTGGCGGTCTCCTGGGTTGATGGCGATCATGTGTGCCTGCGCGGCGGCGCATGGCTGTGGGTGCTGGTCGAGGTGGTGCTCTGGCGCACGCTCGGCATGGTCTGGCGGCGGCTTGTGCGTGGCGTGGTCGAGCAACGCCAGCTGGCTTGACGAGGAGTGGCGGTGGACGGTGGGCTGCCTCCTAGACAAGGTTGGCACGGCTAGTTCTTCCTCTAGCTTGTTGTCCACAATGGGGTGACATTGGGGTGCTCGGCTGTTCACCATTAATAGCAATGGCAAGCTCACAGAGGTGCTAGTGTTGGGCTAATCTTTCTAGATGATCTACTGAGCTGTGTGTGAGCTAACTAGGGAACAAGTTAGGCAAGAATCACTGCACACTATAGTATTTGATGTTTTGTTTGATTTGTGTTTGCAACCTGTTTGATGAAATGGCCGCATGAAATCAAGTTTTGAATTTTGAAATGATTTTTGGTGGGTTTGCTAGATTGGTGCTGGTGAGTCTGCAGATGCTTGAGTTTTGAAAGTTGAGCTTGTTTGAGTGGGTTTTGAAAAAGTGGGATCTTCCCATATGAAGAAGATTCGATTTTGAATTGTCATTTAAACTATGCATTTGAAAGTTTCTGGATGATCACAAAGTGGGCCTTGATACTCTGTTATGAGTACATTCAAGGGGTGCAAAGATCCAGAAAAGTTGCTGTTAGGTTCTGAAAGTTTGAGACAGCTAAAGTAGGCATGTGAGTTAAATTGGCCAAAATGACCATTCACTCAATATATTTGTTTTGATTTACTTGTCTTTAGGAAAAGTGTGGGAAATGTTTTAGATGATGTTTATTTCACCTAAGAAATATTTTACAAGCAATGGATCACACAAACAAGGTGGTTTTAGAGAAATTCAAAATCCATGCATACACATATGCATGCATTCATGATTTTATTTAGAAAAGTTTTTGTTAACCCTAATCTTGATGATTAGTGTTTGATGATCTAAGTTTGGTATTTTTGGGATGTTACAAACCTTCCCCCCTTAAACAAAATCTCGTCCCGAGACTTGAAAAAGGACGAAAAGATTACCAAGGATTTGAAGAGATCGGGAAACTCCGTCCTGATTTGATCTTCGCGTTCCCAGGTAGCTTCCTCTTCTGTGTGGTTGCTCCACTGAATCTAGAGAAACTTGATGCTTCGTGTTCGGGTAGCTCGAAAAGCTTCTTCCAAAATACGGATGGGTACTTCAGGATAGGTCAGGTCATCGTTGATCTCTATGGTCTGATGATCGATATTCTTGAACACTTCGGTCTTCTCGGGGGCTTCGAGACATTTGCGAAGTAATGAGATATGGAACACATTGTGCACAGCTGACATCTCTTCAGGTAGTTCCAGTTGATAAGATACTTCTCCTCGACGGTTCAAAATTTTGAAAGGTCCGATATATCTGGGGGCTAACTTTCCTTTGAGTTGGAAACGCTGCATTCCCTTCAATGGCGACACTTTCAGATAAACAAAATCTCCTATGTTGAAGGCGAGGTCTCGACGTCTCTTCTCGGCATAACTCTTCTGTTGGGATTGGGCGGTCTTGAGGTGCTCACGAATCTTGTGAACCTTCTCTTCTGCTTCTCGTAGGATGTAGGGTCCGAAGATCTGACTCTCTCCTACTTCCGACCAGTTCAAAGGGGTGCGACACTTTCTTCCGTACATGAATTCAAATGGGGCCATTTGCAAACTGGCTTGGTAACTATTGTTGTAAGAAAATTCTGCAAACGGCAGACAGTCTTCCCACTTGGATCCATATTCTAGCACACATGCTCTAAGCATATCTTCGAGTATTTGGTTTACTCGCTCCGTTTGTCCATCGATTCGAGGGTGATCTGTGATACTGAAATCTAGGCGGGTTCCTAAACCTTCTTGGACTTTCTTCCAGAATCTCGAGGTAAACTGAGTTCCTCGATCCGATACTATGTTCTTGGGGACTCCGTGTAAACTAACTATTCTAGCGATGTACAACTCCGCTAGCTTCGAACTCTGATAGGTGGTTTTGACGGGCAAGAAATGGGCGACTTTGGACAATCTGTCCACTATGACCCAGATAGAGTCATTTCCCCTACTAGAAGTAGGTAGTCCAGTGATAAAGTTCATTCCTACAGAATCCCATTTCCATTCCGGAATTTGCAAAGGTTGCAACAATCCAGCGGGTCTTTGATGTCCTGCCTTGACTCGCTGACATATATCACACTTAGCGATATAGCTTCCGATTTCTCTCTTCATCTTATGCCACCAAAATTGCTCTTTCAAATCTTGATACATCTTCGTTCCTCCGGGATGGATGGAATAAAGAGTATCATGAGCCTCCTTCAAGATAACTTCTTTCAACTCCGAATCTACTGGTACACAAAGGCGTCCTTTGTACCACAGAACTCCTTCGTCCTCGGTAAATTCGGGTACTTTTCCTGTACCGATACGACGCTTGATTCCGTCGATACTAGCATTTCCCTGCTGCACTTCTTTAATCTGACTCATCAAAGTGGGCTGAAGTTCTATGCTAGCCAAAAATCCTTCACTTACTAATTCTATTCGAAAATCTTCCATCTCCTTGTGCAAACTTGGTTGCTCCTTCAAAATCATGGAGTTCAAGCGGCATGGCAATCTGCTAAGGGCATCGGCTACCACGTTGGCTTTACCAGGGTGATAGTGAATGTCCAGGTCGTAATTCTTGATTAGCTCAATCCATCTTCTCTGCCTCATATTCAACTCTTTCTGAGTGAATATATACTTTAGGCTCTTGTGATCCGAGTAAATCTCACAACGATTTCCCATCAGGTAATGTCTCCATGTCTTCAGGGCTAGAACTACGGCTGCGAGTTCGAGGTCATGGGTTGGATAGTTTTGCTCGTGTTGCTTCAATTGTCGAGAGAGATAAGATATAACTTTGCCTTCTTGCATTAGCACACATCCGAGGCCAATCTTGGATGCGTCACAATATACATCGAAGGGCTTCGTGATATCCGGCATGATTAAGATTGGGGCTGATATCAATCTCCTCTTGAGTTCTTGAAAACTCGCTTCACACTTGTCTGTCCATTCAAACTTCTTGTCCTTCTTCAGCAATTGGGTCATGGGTCGGGCGATACTCGAGAATCCTTCTACAAATTTGCGGTAATATCCCGCCAATCCGAGAAAAGCACGAACTTGGGTTTGAGTGGTCGGGGCTTGCCAATCTTCTACATCTTTCACTTTGGCAGGGTCAACAGCAATTCCTCCGGCTGATACAATGTGACCGAGGAATCCTACCTCCTGTAACCAGAATTCACATTTGCTAAATTTTGCATACAATTGATGCTCTCTAAGGGTTCCAAGAATGGTCCTTAGGTGTAGCTCATGTTCTTCTTCTGATTTGGAATAAATCAGAATGTCATCGATGAAAACAACGACAAACTTATCCAGGAAGTCCATAAAAATCTTATTCATGAGATTCATGAAATAAGCGGGGGCATTGGTTAATCCAAAAGACATGACTGTATACTCGTATAATCCATATCTGGTGGTAAAGGCAGTCTTTGGAATATCCTCTACACGAATCTTGAGTTGATGATAGCCAGTTCTAAGATCAATCTTAGAAAACACCTGGGCACCGGTCAACTAATCAAACAAATCCTCTATCTTGGGCAAGGGATACTTGTTCTTGATGGTGACATCATTCAACTTTCGATAATCCGTACATAAACGGTTACCTCCATCTTTCTTGTCTACAAACAAGACAGGTGATCTCCATGGTGACGCACTTGGTTGAATTAGTCCAATTTCTAGCATGGAATCCAGTTGCTTCTTCAGTTCTTCTAACTCCGATGGGTTCATACTATAGGGTCTCTGGGCTATGGGTCCTGTTCCGGGGATTAGTTCAATGATAAAATCGATATCCTGATCGTGGGGCATACCGGGCAAAACATCTGGAAATACATCGGGGTATTCACAGACTATCCGGACTTGGTCAATGGTAGGTTGGGCTAGACTCTTGTTACACTTGAATTGGCGAGGTAAGGTTTCAGATATATGATCGACTGTTATTCCAGTGGTACTGGTCATGGTGATGGCTTTCTTAGCACAGTCAATCAATCCCTTATGTTTGGACATCCAATCCATTCCTAGTACTACTCCAAACCTTTAGTTCCGAGTACTATTAGATTAGCATAAAAATCTATGCCATGGATTTGGATAGGGACGGCTTTGCAAATTTGCCTAGCCTTGGTGGTTGATCCGGGGATTTGCACAATCATCACATGCTTCAGTTTGGTTGGTTGAATTTTACTAGTGCAGGCAAATTCTTCGGTGACAAATGAATGCGATGCACCAGAATCAAACAACACTCTTGCAAGTACTGAATTAACAGAAAACATACCCAGCACGACGTCTGGCGCTTCCTGAGCTCCTTCAGCATGCATGAGAAAAAGACGGCCATTGTGGTTGAGTGAATTTCCTGGGGAAAATCTCCTTCCTGGCTGAACACGATGCTGTTGCTGAGCTAGGGGATTCGTATTAGGGGTTGTAGCATTCTTCTTGTTGGGACACTCGTTGGAATAGTGGCCTTTATTTCCACAGTCGTAACAGGTCACTTGTGACTTGTCCTTGGCTGCGACAGGCACAACATTGCTTCCAGTCCTCGGGGCAGTGTTGGGATTGGCGGTAGCATTGTTGGTGTTGAACTTGGGTGGGGCACGGGTGAAATTGCTAGAGTTGCCGGGGTTGTTGTGATTTCCTCCGGTTCTAAGGTTTCCACGGTTGGGATAGGTTGGACGGGTCATAGGGGGTCTGTTGGTTCTTGGGGCAAATCCTGGAGATGGGTTGGGGCGATACTTTGGGGTCTGATGGGTTCCTGGTTGATGCATCATACGACGCTTGCGGTTCTCATTGGCTTGGTTGATCTTTCCTTCCATCTGGATGGCTGAATCGACAAGGGCTTCAATATCAGCAAAGGGGATATTGACTAACACCGTCTGCATCTCGTCATGCAAACCATTCAGAAATCTTTCTTTCTTCTTGGATTCGGTGTCTATCTCGTCCGGGGCATACCTAGCTAATGACAAAAATTTGTCACGGTATTCCACTACAGTCATCCTCCCTTGCTTCAGCTCTCTGAACTCGTCTCTCATTCTCTTGATCAAACCTGGTGGCACATGGGTTCTGCTAAACTTGACCTTGAATTCCTCCCAGGTCATCATCTGGCCTCCGGTCATGGCATGAACACTGTTCTACCATGCCCTGGCATCTCCGGCTAGATAATGGGTGGCAAACAGGACTTTCTTGTTGGCTTCGACTCCTGCTACTTCTAAGTTATTTTCCATGGTTTGCAGCCAATCATCGGCGTCTAGGGGTTCTTCTGACTTGGTGAAAATAGGTGGGTTGGTATTCTAAAAATTCTTGAGCTTAGATCCATGGCTGTCCTGATTTCCATGGCCTTGGTTGTTGTGGGCTAGCTGGGCTATCTGTTGCAGAGTGGCTAGGTTGTCTTGACGTTCCGCTCTTTCAGCTTCTCGGTCAGAGGTCAACATTTGCAGAATCTGCAACATCGGATCTGGGGCTGAACCACTTCCTCCACGTGGCATCTAGAGATTTAGATAAATCATGAGAAAAGAGGGAAATTTTCTAAGGTTTGGGGTCTTTGAAAAGTTTTAAAGGTTTGACTCGGATTTTTCTAGCAACTTGCTTTTTCATTCATTCATAGCACACAGTACAACACACACCACAACAAGGAAAACAGATGGTTTTAAGAACCATTCTGGAATCTACGATACAGTGGGACCGAATACTACTCACTACGCTAGTGCTCAAGTGCTACTACTCCTCGGAGTCTGTGGCTTCATCATCTTCATCATCATCGATGAAGGCGAAATCATCTTCATCGGTGAAGAAGTCCATGGCCTGATCCTCCAGAAAATCATCGTCATTGCTGAGATAAGAGTAAGGGTCTCCACGAAGATCCTCTCCGGCATTCTCCCTTTCCTCCAACTGCATGTCCCTCTCGTGGATGGTCTCTTCCAGAGATGAGATCTTGATGGCGAAGACGGGAATAATGCGCTCCTTCTTGTCGAGTTGGCGGCGAGACTTGCGATCCTTTGCTAGCATGGCTATGGTGCGATCCTTCGTCTTGATGATGGCGGACTTGTGGTTGCAATAGTCACGGCGGTTGTCCAACTCTGGCCGCGATCATACATCATGAAGCTAAGGTGGTCCAATTGAGTCTTCAGCTCAGGGTGGTATGGGGTTTCCAGTGGTTGTCCATTTGCATCACGCCTTGGGAAAAACTCAAAGCGAGTACCCTTGATCTGATTGATGCTCTGACCACACAGATGGGAGAGAGATTCCTGCATTGCTCTGGCAAGTCCATCGAGCCAGTTGTTCTCTCTTAAGGTAAACTGAATTCCTTCCGCAGTGGGAGGTTCAATCTTTCCTCGGAGACTTGCAACAATTAACCACTACAGATCTTCTCCTCCTTGATCATTGAGCTAAGCTCCGAAGAACTCGGGGTGTGGACGCTCCAGAAGTTCCGAAAGCTGATCCAGATCCCTCTCAAAGATAAGGTCTCCTCCATTCCCCAACTGATAAAACTTGCTGTACTTCACGTCCATCTATAAAAATAGAGGATGAGTAGATTAGCAGAGTGATCAAGTGTGTCAAAATTTTATGTGTTTTGCAAGAGTTTTTGAGGAACATGAATTTTTATGAAAGAATCAAAGAGATGAGAATGAGAATAAGTTTTTGTAAATATTTGTTTTTCCTTGGTTTTGAAACTAAGTTTTTGGTTCAACGTCCAGTCTAACTAGCGTCTCCTATGGTCAGGATGGCTCTGATACCAACTTGTCAACACCCGGATTTTTCAATCCTAGATGCCTGTTATGCCATACATCGCAATTCCAGGATTACCATTTTTGCGAGACATAACAGAATTGGATACCATAGTACATCATCCATTACAACGATACATAAGTTCTTACACAAATAGGGATCTCATGATCCAGTTCTTAACACAACTTCAGGCAGCGGAATACGTAATAATAACGGTAGCATAGGCGAAGCTCCATCTTCAGGGTCACAGGCAATGCTGGCGATGGGAGATGATCCTAGTTGTCGTAACCTTCCTGGATTCCATCTTTCAGGTACTCCTCTTCATAGTCTGGCCATGGGAATAGCCAGGGACAAAGCCATGAGTACTCTTTAAGTACTCGCAAACTAATACTAACAGGTAAGGGGTTTTTGGATAATAGGACACTAGGCTCTAGGGTTGTTTTGCAAAAAGCCAGGTTTATCTCTACTAAGTTCCAAAGCTAGTCACAATTTTATAACTCCTAAGGGGGATCTTGTAATTCAGGTCACAACTCTGTTGTGGTCAAGTCAAAGTCTCAATTCGTTTCACAAGTCATATAGAAAAGTCGGCGGGGAACAGTATGGCCCTCTAATGTCCATAATCATGGACGCTGCTATTCAAATAGTTTGACACTCGCAAGATTGTACACTTTCACCACAACATTCGATACATCCGTCAGGAACAAATCCTGAATTCACCATACTCAGTATGCGGATAATCAATCCTAACCTTTCGATTACACGCCCTAGTATAAGCACCTCTCCTGTGAGTATGGCCTCCCAACCATGACCAATTGTCATCTTGGGTACTGCACAGGTGGACAATCTTCACAAGGTAGCCTCAGCTCAGACCTTGGCCGTGAGGGAACTAATACTACAGAATATAAGTTTCCAGTCAAGCCCTACCCAATCTTCGGGTATTGTGGTTGTACGATAAAATTGGAATGGTATCGCATCCAGACAACCATCAGTTTTATAAAGGGCTAAGGCTCATGCCTCAACATTTTCATCACCAAAATCATCAAGTGTTTGGAAACACATGTCCAAAACATTTCAATAGAATGATCCATCATTCCAAGGTTTTCATAACCATTTTTCCACCAAGTATTCCCATCTAAAGTTGATCAAGTTTTATGCTTAGCACTAGCATCTACAGGTGGGGTAGTATTAAGGAGGGGTGGTAACTAGTGGGGTTCTAACTAAGTTCAATATCATGTCTTAGGCCGAAATCAAGGTTTCTATCTTAGGCCAAACTTTATGCTCTTTATGCAACCTTCAGCACAACTGTCTAGTATCTACCAAACTCTAGGGTAGACTCTAAGTAAGCTTTGATAAAGAAATAAAGTAAGAAGCTTGCACATAAAACTAGGATTGGTTTATCAAGTGGGTATGATCACATATGCTTAAGGCATATAGTAGTCATAGCACAAGTATGGATTTGTGGCATCAGTAGGGTATCTGGCAAGGGTTAGCTTGCATCAATATCAGTATAAGCTTGCTAAGGTGCAAGTGTTAGCTTGCCTTGTGCAGAGCAGTGGTTGAAGTTCTCCTCGGCTTCCTCTTCGTAGTATCCTCCTTCCTCCTCGTATCCTTGGTCGATACTAGCGTCTATGAATAAATACGAGGTACACAATCACCAAACAATACTTAACTACTTGCAATCATCACACACAAGGGTCCTATAGATGATCTAGCATCATCTCTAACATTACAAGGTTAAGGCTTGGTTTAAATCTTTTTATTTTTAGAAAAGTAATTTCTACTCATTGAAAAACTACTTAAGATTTAATATTCTCCAGACTAGACATGGGATCATGTTGACACATGTCATCACCACATATTGTAGTCCAAGGGAATGTGATTTAAAGTGGTGTCACAATTTAATAAGGTTTTACCCTTTTATTTTAATTAATTAAAGTGGCTAGAAATGCTTATGGAGCATTCTTTTATTACTTGAACATTATTTCTGCAAGTAAACCTATATATTTTTATATATTCTGAAAGGTATGGTTAAATGTGATTTTTGAGAGTTGGAATCAACTCAAAAGCTTTTATGGTTTAAATTTGAAAAATGTTTGAATGCAGAAAAGCTTCTGCCTTGTTATTTTTACCAGGGGTGATCTATAGATCCAAATGACTTGAATCCAACGGTCTTGGATTCAGCATTCACAAACCTTTCCAACAAAATTGGTTTCATTCAAATTGGTGTTCTGAATCAATCTGGGCTGATTTTTGAAGTTGGGTATAGAAGTGTGTTTGAATTGAAATAGAAAAAGGTTTAATTTGAATAACTGGGCTGCGCGGGAAAATCTAACGGGCCGGCCTGCTAAGCGCAGTGCTCCCGCAGGCTGCTTAAGTGGGTGTCCCCACTCGTCAGTGACACGGGGCTGGGCGAAGCGGTATGGGGCAACGTGGGTCGTTCGATCTAGTTCTAATCTAACGGCTGGGAGTCATCGTTGACGCGAGACAACTTCGGCGAGAACGAAACCTAGCGCGGCCAGTGAGGGTCGCTGGGGGCTCACCGGGGTGCTGGCGAGGGTCGGCGAGGTGGGCGAACGACGAAGTCGGCAACGGCAAACTCAGGGGTGGTCGCGGCAGCTCCTGGGGCGGCTCCAATCGCTGGCTCCTTTCTTCTCCGGTAGCGGCAGGCTCCAGTGAAATTCCGGCGAGGTGGTGCTTGCCTTGCTCTGGGAACGGTGTGGCACGATCAGTAAGGAGAGGGGAGTGAGATGGTGTGAAGAAGTCGAGCGGGGGTGGCCTCTATTTATAGTCGAGCGAGGGGACCGTCGGGGCGCACGGTGAGCTCGTCGGGGGCAAAGTTACAGGCGGCTAATTGCATGGGCAAGGGTAGGGGACGGTGCTGTGTCTCCTGGTGATGCTCAACGACATGGTCGCGAGGCATGGGGCGGTGTGGTTTGTGCAGAGCAGGCGGTGCTCTGCCTGGCAGGCGGCGTCTTGACGGGCGGTGGTCTTGACGCAGGCAAATGGGGATGTCTGGCGGTCTCCGGGTTGATGGCGATCATGTGTGCCTGTGGCGAGGCGCGCTGTGATGCGTGGGTGCTGGTCGAGGGTGGTGCTCGCGACGCTTCGCTTATGTTCAGCGGCAGCGTGGTGTGGCAACGCGCTTCCATGCTAGGACAAGGAGTGGCGGTGGACGGTGGGCTGCCTCCTAGACAAGGTTGGCACGGCTAGTTCTTCCTCTAGCTTGCTGTCCACAATGGGATGACATTGGGGTGCTCGGCTGTTCACCATTAATGGCAATGGCAAGCTCACGGGGGTGCTAGTGTTGGGCTAATCTTTCTAGATGATCTACTGAGCTGTGTGTGAGCTAACTAGGGAACAAGTTAGGCAAGAATCACTGCACACTATAGTGTTTGATGTTTTGTTTGATTTGTGTCTGCAACCTGTTTGATGAAATGGCCGCATGAAATCAAGTTTTAAATTTTGAAATGATTTTTGGTGGCTTTGCTAGATTGGTGCTTGTGAGTCTGCAGATGCTTGGGTTTTGAAAGTTGAGCTTGTTTGAGTGGGTTTTGAAAAAGTGGGATCTTCCCATATGAAGAAGATTCAATTTTGAATTGTCATTTAAACTATGCATTTGAAATTTTCTGGATGATCACAAAGTGGGCCTTGATACTCTTTTATGAGTACATTCAAGGGGTGCAAAGATCCAGAAAAGTTTCTGTTAGGTTCTGAAAGTTTGAGACAGCCAAAGTAGGCATGTGAGTTAAATTGGTCAAAATGACCATTCACTTAATATATTTGTTTTGATTTACTTGTCTTTAGGAAAAGTGTGGGAAATGTTTTAGATGATGTTTATTTCACCTAAGAAATATTTTACAAGCAATGGATCACACAAACAAGGTGGTTTTAGAGAAATTCAAAATCCATGCATACACATATGCATGCATTCATGATTTTATTTAGAAAAGTTTTTGTTAACCCTAATCTTGATGATTAGTGTTTGATGATCTAAGTTTGGTATTTTTGGGATGTTACATTAGGATATGGTTGACGAACGATTGCACAGGTTGGAATGTATTGGGCTGGGGGAGGCCATTTGGGCCGGACCTATCTACAAGATTTTTTTGATCTAGTGCCAATTTTCGTCAGCAGTATGAATTGTATTGGTCGCTGTTTCGGTGGCAGTTTGAATTGGTGTGGGTCATTGGATTCGTAAAAATGAATGGCTGTTATTTGTTTGAGGGTATCATAAAAGAGTTCGGTAGGTTTTGCCTTCACTCTTCCCTGTCCGTCCGATGGAGAGTTGATGGTGGATGTGAGAGGCAAGTTACGGCGAGACTTGATAAGCGGAGTCCTTGTAAAATGTGGCAGTTGGTGCACCCATGTTACGGCCCAGAATATTCGAGCATCCCATGCGTGCGTGCATGCCAACAAAAAACCAGTACGAAATAAAAACTCTAGCGCATGTTGGTACGAACATGATGCTGCATGCATAGAGATCTATACATATACATCGGTCGAGCCAGTGCGTGTGTGCTCTCCTCACACCTTGTAGCACTACATCTGGTGACTAGCTAGTGAGTGAGGCAGCTAGCAGTTGCAGTGGTAGTTCTGCTTTGCAGCTCAGGCGAGAGAACAAGCCAGCTAGCTAGGCAATGGCGGCGAGCGAGCACCTCCCTGGGCGGCCGACTGTAACGTCGGGGTCTTCGTTGGGCATGGTCATGGCCAGCACCGGCGTCGCCGTCATGGGCTCCTTCGCCTTCGGCGTCGCGGTGAGCATGTCGAGACCTAACTGTCTTTTTTTTCTCTCTTCTTCTTCTTCTTCTTCTTCTTCTTCTTCTTCTTCTTCTTTGGTAACCGAACCAGAGTGGAATTATATTATCCGGTAAACTGAACTTGTGTTGTGCGATCGACTATGTGATGGGTGCTGCAGGTTGGCTACTCTGCACCGACTGAGACCGGGATCAGACATGACCTCCACCTCACCCTCTCCCAGGTTCGTACGTGGATATTATCGCAAGATACATTGGACAGGGACGATCATCGCCGTTAACTCCGCTTAAAACTTGATGATGATTGATCTTGCAGTACTCGGTTTTCGGGTCGATACTGGCAATGGGAGCGATGATCGGAGCGATTGCGAGCGGGTACATTGCTGATGTTGCTGGACGGAAAGGGGTATATCATATCATCTATCTATGCACCCTACCTAGTACAACAATCATCATACTTTAATTTGCATACACCACGTACGGCGTAGTAATACCTAACCTTTTTTCTTCCGTGTGTATCTCTGTTGGTGCTGGGGGCAGGCGATGAGGGTTTCTGCTATTTTTTGCACTGTTGGATGGCTGGCCATCTTCTTTGCACAAGTACATCTCCATTTCTTTTTCGTTACCACTCTATGAATAAAAACAGCTGGTAATGATTTATAACTTTCAGAGTGCTGCTTCGCTTGATTTTGGGAGATTCTGCACCGGGTTTGGCGTCGGAGTATTTTCGTATGTGGTATGATCGTCAGTTTACTGACATTGTTCAGCAAACCGTGGGCTGAAAAAAAAAAACCAGCATAATCTTTCAGATAATAATTCGTCAACGTCGCTGACGGGCCTCTATTGTTGTAACTGAATATATATAGGTACCGGTGTTCATAGCAGAAATTGCTCCCAAGGCTCTTCGCGGGGTGCTTACAGCTCTAAATCAAGTAAAATGCTTCCCCTTCTGAATTCCTTGCTTGACTTATACCTTGAGCAACTCTGAAACTACCTACTTACTCTGCTTCAACTGCAGCTGCTGATATGCGCTGGATTAGCCGTGACGTATATCGCCGGCACAATGATATCCTGGCGCATGCTCACCACAGCTGGTACACACATACACATCGAACATCTCATGTTAAAATCTCCTTATCTTTTTTCTTTACTGAAACAAAAGTACTCATATATACAGGACTTGTTCCATGCATAATTCTCATAGTTGGTCTCTTCTTCATTCCTGAATCCCCACGATGGCTGGTAATTTGCTACGTAGTATCTTCAAGCTTTTAGCATGATTTTGTTGTCACTCATAGCGAC
Source organism: Avena insularis (assembly GCA_023614405.1). Taxonomy (NCBI): domain Eukaryota; kingdom Viridiplantae; phylum Streptophyta; class Magnoliopsida; order Poales; family Poaceae; genus Avena; species Avena insularis. Next base: position 36,730,438 of record CM042691.1, on the reverse strand, counting down.
CTCTGTTCGCCACTGCAGGCAAAGGTTGGCCGGGAAAAGGAGTTTGAAACAGCACTCCAACGCCTCCGTGGGAGACACGCAGACGTGTCCCTTGAAGCTGCAGAGATCAAGGTTTGCACCTTCACCGTATTAGGCTATTAGCATTCCAGTATATTTTGTATCTAGACACCACCTTTAGTGTCTAGATACATCTCCTTCATAAACCTAAAACATCTTATATTTCTAAACGGAAGGAGTAATATGTATGATGTGCTGTCATGGAATTTTCTCTACGTGCAGGAATTCATCGAATCTACTCAAAGTCTTCCAAAGGCTGGAGTTCAGGATCTTTTCAGCAGGTCCTACATCCGTCCAGTCATTATCGGCGTCGGTCTAATGGTTTTCCAGCAGTTTGTAGGGATAAATGGGATCCAGTTCTATGCCAGTGAAACTTTTGTATCAGCTGGTAAACTGACAAAACTCTTGGCTATGACGCATTTCATTTTATCAGTTCCGGAACTATATATGAAACTTAACTTGTGTTGAATTAACTGCAGGATTCGCCTCAGGAAACCTAGGGACAATCTTAATGGGCTGTATCCAGGTGAAAATAATACAGTAGATGACATGTTCCAATTATGACCAAATTTTCTGGTAATTGTTTTGACTCTGTGTGATGTCCAAAAAAAGGCACCAATCACAGCACTTGGAGCTCTACTGATGGACAGGAGTGGAAGAAGGCCACTATTGTTGGTAAGCCATTACTGCACTTTTACGTGTTCATCGATAGAAAATCACGACAAATTAACAGCTCAGACTTTTCGATTTTCCTTTTTCAGATTTCAACATCTGGACTCCTAGTGGGATCTCTAATGTCAGGAATATCTTTCTATCTTAAGGTAAACTTTCATTACATTGCATGCTTCGGACGCTCCTTTATGTTCTTATTATTTTTAGGTAGTACAAATATTTAATCGTGGCAAATTATCCATTGAATGAAGATTCATGGGATATTCTTGAAGCAGGTCCCAATCATCGCACTCACCGGCATATTGGTACACCTTAAAAAAAGCTTAGTTTTGATCAACTAAATTGATGCTTATGTGAGTTTCTGCTCACACTAAATCCTTTTGTAACTGAAACAGGTCTACATTGCAAGCTATTCATTAGGGATGGGTCCAGTTCCTTGGGTCATAATGTCAGAGGTAGAGTTAGCTTTCGCTCCATCTGAACTGGGTAATTGGAAGTTATGTTGACATGGACAACTGGACTGGATGCAGATATTCCCCTTAAATATGAAAAGAATCGGTGGAAGCTTTGTGACTCTAGTGAACTGGTCAGGTTCATTAGCAGTTTCTTTCGCCTTCAACTTTCTAATGAGGTGGAGTTCTTCAGGTGAGCCAAATCATCATGAGGGAACATTATATTGTTTTGTGCTCGTCTAACTTTCAAATCGTGCAGGTACATTCTTCTTATTCGCCTTCGTTTGTGCCATGGCCATTCTGTTTATTGTCAAGATTGTCCCGGAGACAAAAGGCAAGACCTTGGAAGAGATTCAGGCTTCAATAAACCACTGCAGCACATGAGATGTATTGTTTGCACATGCAATTGAAGTCGATGTAAACTGCATCGAAGATGGATAAGCAGCAGATCCCCATGAACATTCATATAGATTTGCAATTGCCTCCTCTTTGTACTTATAGATCAGTATTGATACAAACGAACTAAAGTGAGTGCACTCTCATCTGCTGCTGTTATCAGCTGAGAGTAACAGATTTGCACTCAGAAATAACACCTATACAGAAAATTCCATCTACCCCTTCTTTCGACAGGGTCACAATACAGTAGAGCTAGTTCTTGGCCACAGAACAGATGGTATGACGTCTCCGGACTATCAAGTCCTGACTTCAGGTTCAGTCAGTAGGTAGAACATGTCCGATTCTGCATGTACAAGAAAAGGAACGAAAAATGTCAAATTTTTTCCAGCAATTAGAAAGCAGTAAAGCAGCATAGTGTCAAATAAGTTTATGAAAAGTTGCATATGCAATCAGGTATTTTGAACTTGCTAGTTGCTACGAATCAGATGTGCGGGAGCTTTCAGTACCGGGTATGCCCTTTTTTATGAATCAGATAAAAAAACGTGCATATGTTTTGAAGTCAAGTGTAACACAAGCATTACGCGGTCAACATCATTCTACATAAATAACAAATATATGCTGCTAATACAATTTGCAAGCGCGAATAAATAATGTTCTTCAGCATACCCATTCCTCTAGGAACTGGTGAATAACATTTCAGGTGTCACACCTGATAATTTAAACTCGGATGAATTAGCCATCAGTAGGTATCTGCTCTTCCTCAAGCTCCATTTTACATATGAAGCACTCCCTCTCAAAAATCAGAAATTCCTGAGTAAAACGTTGAAGACAATTGCTGATATCAGGAAACACGGCAGCTACCAGATGAACAAACCAAAGAACGTAAAGTAACCTGTAATTGCTGCTGGCTGAACAAATGGATCATTCTGGAATCTGATGAAGCAACCAACTCAATGAGTTTATCACAATGATCTAGAGAATTGCCTGCTTCAGAAAGGGAGATAGATGCCTGCAAAATATTAGCGCCAGATATCAATACATCATGTATATTGAAGCAGCAAAATAGTGGCCGTTTGTGGAGGCAGCACAAGGTTGTGGGGGAACAACTCCACCTTGTTGCTACAATATGTACAGCACAAATGTTGGAGAAACCCCTCAAAACGTGCTGCGCTAGATATCGCTCTAGGGGCAAGGGCTTTCAAGAGTTTAGTCCAAAACTCTCCACACAAGATCTAAACCAAAAGTTCTCTTTATCGGTAGGTAGTACGTACATAGTCTGGTCACATAGATACAGGTGAGGACCTCTATTTATAGGCTGCATAAGCCTTCACTACTTAGTTCTACTCATAGCTAGAAGGTTCTATAGAACACTACTTAAAGCTAGTAAACAAATACAAGCACATAACTAGAACACTCTAGAAACTACTACAACACACATGACCAAATGACCAATTTACCTAGAATAGTATAAGTGTGTATAAGCAATAACAGATTTGACTTCTATTTTTGTTTTATTTTCATTTTCTCTACTGTCCCTCATCAGTTTGTCTATAGCTCAATGCAGTAAGCGGATACTTGTAGAATCTATTTACAAGATCACCTGCATGGATCGTAGAATTGTTTCTGGAAGGCAGCATCTCCGACAGAGCCCTCGAATGATATAAGCAGCAGTATTTTCAACCGAACCATGACCATCAGAATACCAAGCATCAAGTCGTGAAATTTCCATTGAAACACCAGGTTGAAACCGATTGAGTTCCCCTATCACGGAAAATCATTCACATAAAATATTCTTGGCATCCAAAAAAGAGCTGAATCATACTTATCACTCTAAATTGTAGATACCTTTAAACCCAGCGGCCATAATTGCAGCAAGAAGACCTCCATCATTGGCTTCATGAAGTCCAAACCCATCACCTTCTGTTGCTATGCAGCGAAGCGCGACTTCAATACAACAAGGATCTTTAGATGAGACCTTAACATCCACCTGTCCATGAATTGTACAGTCAGAAGTTGCAAAAATAGCCATGATAAGCAATTAGTATAAATTAAAATGTAACTTCAAATAGTCCTTATCAAAATCCATGACATAGTCTGTAATGAATAATGAGAAACGGGCCAATGCTTCACTTCCATATGTTCAAGTGTAACATGCAGGCGGAAATTGGGAAAAGTGAGATGAACTCAACCTTCAGCTGGCGATGCAGCACCTCCTCTTCGCTAACAGTTGAATAAAGTGCGCTTGTAAGAGCCGTGCATGATGTTGCATCTGGTGGCATGCATTCTCCAGAAGGTAGACAGAGTATTGCAGTTGCATGCAACTCAAGGAAAACAAGCTCTGACGACTCAAATGGACTAGTCTCGACAGCATTTAACCATGGTCTTTCCTCCCCTGATTACAGAAAACCATAATATATATTAGACGATGGCAAAAAAATTCATGTAGAATCACAGGTTTTGCAGTTGAAGAAAAATATTTGTAGACTAATGCACCATGTTGGTATAAATATTTAATTCTTCAGAAAAGAACAGATGCTTTGTGTCTTGATGGAGCAACAGAAGTTTTACTTACTGTGTAATAACAAGAAAGCCAGCTCCAGTGTTTGTGTCGCTGCAGCAACAGCTTGATCCTTTTCTTCTGCCGAAAGCATTTCAGGAGGAACAGAAGAATTCTCCATCTCACATCTAAGCCAACCCCGGTAAGTTGCATCCAGGGAGTAATATTCATGCTGTTTTGCAATAAGACAGCGATACTTTGTCAAGAAACCAACAACAAACTAAATTCTAGTGGGTGGGAATAAAAGCACTAACAGCATCAAGAGAAGATGCACATCACATTTGGGCAAAAGCAGAAATCTTACCCAATCTTCAAATTCTTGTAAGTTATCAGATATCTCTTGATCTTCCAGCGAAAAGTTTTCCTTTTGTTTCAATGGTTCAGCAAGGATGGCAAGCAATTTATGTGGTCCTATTGGTAGTTCGGAGACTCTCCTCATTGATATCAGGGAAAACTCTCTGAATAGTGTGTTGCTGATGATACAGAAATTAAGATAAGTTCCACACTCATAAAGTAAGAAACAGATATTATTACTATTTTCACTCAAGAGAAATTCAAACAGAGTGAGAAGAAGACTAAAGGGTACTGTTTCATGAACATACAGATGGACTGCAAGAGGATAAATAAAAGTTCAATTTTCAAGACCATGCAGGAGGGCTGCGTGTATGAACAAAGTTTTCTTTGCCACAAGAATAAAATCGAAATCGGTATATTTACCTATGCATCAATGCCCTCATCAGAAGCTTCCCTGTGATCATCTCAAAGCCTGGAATTGATGATGGTGGGGTAAAGCAAAGCCACTGAATGACCATTGCCTTGTGAAGTGCTTGCAAATGATGTCGTTCCGCAACATCAGAAAAATCTTCGCTGTACTTGTTGGGTTTGGTTTCTCGAGATCTTGAAAGAACTCTGCATTAAATAAAAATCTTGTCAGAAAATCTCCATAAATCAGATGAGCTAAATATCTGAAATTTGGTGTACTACAATGTTATATGTAACCCGACAATCATCAAACCTCTCGATTATCTCTTCAAAACAAGCCTTGGACACATCTCCAGACGAGAATGGCAGATACTCCACAGCAGAGAGGAAAAGCTTGTACATGGTATGCAAGCTGTCGCAGAATATATATATATATGTAAGGCCAGCTAAGTCGAGTCTTGGAAGTAAGCAAAATAAATCATCAACAATAACAAGTTTGAGATGTATGTGAAATAACAAAATCATTTCCAGTACCCAATTTTGAATGATAAACATATAGTTGGGAGTGCAGACAATTTACCTATTATAATACTTTCTAATGAGGTATCATAAACCCAGGATTAAATCTAGGCTTTGGAGACACATAGCTAGCAAACTACGATCCACCAGAAATATGGAGAACATTCAGCCAATAACAATTTAGCATGTACATCATGCAGCCACTAATATGTCACAAGATGAAAAACCGAATGGAATTACCAATATTGTGGATTTCCCAGATTGCAAAAAAGATTAAAGGGTATAAGCGTATGATAGTAATACCTGCTATTTAGCCTTAGTTCCATCATTTCCACAAACAAATCGATGCAAACATCACGTTCAAGCTGAGAGGCATATACTCCAACCAACTCTTCTTGCTGCTCTGAAAATAAGTACCTCACATACCTGGAACGAATCACTAGTTTTAACTATTGCAGAGATAAAAATACATTCAAAAGCAAGGTACCAACATCATCTGGAGAAAGATAAGAACGAAGTATATACAGAAGATAAATGGCCAAGTTTAACCTTTAGGTAAGACAACAGTAGAAACATAGGATTAAGCCCTTGACATGATGAAAAGAAAGCGTGCTACATACACCGCGGAGTATTATAACAATTATTATGTTAACCGTCACCAAACAAAATTGATATTTGAAACCAAACAGATACCATTTGAACATGGGGTGAGTCCAAGAGACTAAAAAGAACCACACAAAAACTTAGTAATTCAATGAAATGATACTTACATGTTGATAATGAGATCACCAACAGTAACCAGCTTTTCCTCAAACTCATCTTCCATTTCCTCGCTGAAAAGGTATCTCATAACAAGAACAATATGTGCCCCAAAACGTATCATCTCAGGATCATCACGGGATCTAAGTGGACTAAGAAGTTATTTCAACGTTAGATGGTAAGCAAATTAATTAAGTGTTTGAGTTATCTTCATGAAAGTCGTAAAAAGCAATACCTCGAAACGTTATGATCCTCTACAGAGGGTGACACCCATGACCATAGAAGGTCAAGAAGATGAGCTACATTTCCACTCATGAGATTCATCTACCAAATAAACAAACATGAAATGGTTAGACAATTATTAAACTATTGGGTCCACAGAATGTAAGTATTTTGGAACATGTGTGTACTCCAGATTTCTAGTTCACCAGAATGATCGATAAATTATTGAGTAACAAGAATGTTACATATTTCGTAAAATATGTAAAGAGATAACAAAGATGATATTACAATGCTTGGTTTTTTGAACATTCGTCTACATAATTGAAAAGTCAGCAAAATGGCAAATTGTTTAGCAATAGTAAATCGCTCCCAGTTTCCAGCTATTCAATATCAAACAATATGTGTAGCTGCACTAAGCTAAATTAGGCTAGAAGGACTTAGTGGACAAAATGCATAAGGAATGAGGAAGTAGTTATTCTTCGTTCTTGGAAATGTAACTTGCCTCAATTTGTCGATGCTGCTCCCGACATGCTCGAGAAACAGTTTCGTGAACAAGGTCGCTGCATCGCAAGTGACACATCATGTAAGTAGGCAAGCGGTGGATACATGGAAGTACTAAATAATGTTCATACCTTGAGTGGAGTTTCTGCAAAAGTGCAGCTATATCACGAGGCTGCTGATCAAGAACAAGGAATGGCCAATTTTCTGGACCCACTGAACTGAGCATAGGTTGGGTTCCATTCATATCATCATCATACTGCTTCTCTTCTGGTCTGCTGGTTTGGTATTGAGATAATTCTAGATCCACTTGAACATCCAGCCAAGATTTTGCCATTGCCCAACAAGCTGACTATGAGATGGGACGGAAAAAGATGGATCACATGGAGGTAACATACCAGCATCAAAGGAGAGAGAGTATAACATTAAATTGAAAGTTACGCTTACGGACGAGTTGAATAAACAACATACCTCCCAGTCAGTGCAGATTGGCAAGGTACGCTTCAAATTACTACACTGTAAAGCATATACGGCCATCTCATAACGGCCACCATCATGTTCAGCAATTTTCTGCAATAGCATTATTTGGAGTTAAGTTTAACAAATCGAGTATTGGTTACATACACACATAACTGGATTTTTAAAGAAAAACACAACAGTTGTAACATCTACCAAACCACGTTAAATATAACAGCAAACAAGCATGGATTCAACAACATGAGTACAGTACGAGAGTTCACCTCTGAAGCACAATAAGATGCCCATTTCCAAAGACGCCACTGACGTCCAATACCACTTTCCAATTCAATGGCTTGTAATGTTGTAGCCTTTCCATTCCTGAGCATGGCCTCCAGGGAAGGAAACATATCTATGCCACCAAAGGGGCAAAGAGTAGCAGCTCTCCATGCCTGAATATACCCAAGGCATTAGTATCACAAATAAGTGTAGATGATACATCATAAGAAATAGGCCTATACAAGCTGACCTACCTGTCCAGCAGACCGGCACAATTCACATGCCTCTTCTAGTCTTCCAGCCCTTAAAAGAGTCCAGATATCTTCTAAAAGCAATTCATCTTGCTTCTGCTTACACATAAAGGAAAGGTGAATTCTGGTTTTACTAGGCGAATTTTAGTTACTTCATCAGAGATACTTAACGAGAAGGGATCTTTACAAAGTGACCAGGTTTGTCTTCTTTGTAGTGCTGTTAGTACAGTAGTTTTTGCTTTAGTTAAGAAGTAAATTTGGAAGGGTAGGTAGTGAGGTTAGAAGGTGAGCGTTGCTGTGCTATCACACAAAGAGTATCAAAAAATAGTTCTCACCATGCCAAATGGAACCAATTATAATGCATATTTGCAGCATTTATATTATCATAATAACTGATTAGCACCTTTCTGAAAGGATTACACTGTATTTGTGATAGATAGAAATTAAAGACTACCTTGTCATCAAGAAGAAGTTGGGCTCCTTCACGAGTTGGAGCATCAAAATCCACATGCTTCACTATATTAGAATCATTGTGCTGTCTTTTTAAGTACCTCTGGGTACGATGCCAAACACCAGAACTTGGTAGATAGGAACCAACATGAGATCCTCTCACCTATAAAACAGAAATAAACAGCACAAAAGACGTAGGTGTCATCAGTTTGCTCGTGAGAAGTTAAAAGATCACCTATTTCTTAATACTGAATTACCCTATAGCTCATTCCGTCAAGTATTACTGCCCCTGCACTGGCTACCTGCATTCTGGGTTCAATGCCCCTCATGCATCGCCTGGTGGCACTGTCACACTACATTTAGATTGGTGCATGCATGCATTTGCTTTCACACATCATTTGATGTTGCTGGAGTTAATTGGTTAGGATGGCGCAGAGAAGAGTTGCAATAAATGTAATGAGAAGGATTAACTAGTAGTAGTGTAGATAATTCTAGTATCATATTGGTCGACGTGCCTTACATTCCTGGATTGAGGGAGCACATTGTAGCTTAATATTATACTACAACTCAAATACATATATGTTCAAATATCATGTGGAGATGCATCTCTTTCGTTTCCTAATTCATCTAGTCATGCAACTTCCTATATAACTTAAAGTGGGCTGCTCCATTCCATCAGTCACTACAGGACTCAGTATTTATAACAGGAAGTAGAAAACATTGAAGTCGTAATTTAAAAACTAGCATGGATCTCTTACCTTTTTCTCCAAATCAAGACCTTCCGAAGCAAGTCCTTCAAGCCAAAGGACAATCCGCAGACACAATTGTGCTGTATGATCTGTTGCAACATACCGGCAAGCCTCCTGATGGGATGTAGTTGGTAACTGTCAACAGAAAATAGCATTCTTCAGATGAATCTACATACACAAGGAACAAGTGAAAGGAAAAACATATTTTAGTATATTCAAAGTTAGTAGTGCAGCTTACCACGAATAGCTCTTCAGGAAGGTCGTCATTTGCTGTGATGTAGCACATGAAATATCATACAGGATACAATAAACAGTTTACTAAAAATAAAATTGATTATAGACACTGCTACTGCAAGGAAAAATGAACTATATGACAATAATATTCAAATCATTTCATCATAAAAGCTATTACCTTTCCCATAGAGGTACCAAAGAAGTGACCAAGAAGCAGCTTCATCTAGTAACAGTTGAGCTTTTTGCTGCATAAGTTTATCTTCTGCCATCCGAAGCTTTCCTGTGGCAGCATACCTGAAAATTTTAAAAGCATTAGCTACATATTCCCATATTGCCATCCAACCTATGGCACAAGCATCTATTGTATTGAAAAAAAGTACTTGGAGCATAAGTATTATGCATCATTGTATGATGAAGACAATGGTTGTATTGTGTAGCAGGAAATTTAAAAGTGGCAAGAGTTGCATCTAGGAGTAGGTGAGAAATAGAATCGAGCCAATCACAAGAAGTTATACAATGGAAAATATTACTAGTGTAAGGCAATATAAAACCTTATCGACTCTGAAGCGCTTCTACATGTCCTCTCAAATTGTAAAATCACATCTGGGAAGGGCATCAATCCTGCAACAAAAGAACACATCAGTTAACACAACTGACACCTTGAAAATCTAATCAGCTGGAATGACAGTAAAGATGATTACTATATGCCATGCAAACAAAGGATATAGCTACATATTATACATTCACGCAATTCAAAGTTTCGGGTTCACCAACCAAATGTGCATGTTTCTGGTCATGCTATTAATCTGATTGGTAATAGATCACTATGCTTCTGTGCTGTCAGGAAATAGAAGAAGGAATAGACACATTTTCTTAAGCGAATTGACAGATGACTCGAGCACCCATTACTTCGCTGTTAACTATGCTACTTGAAGATTTGTGCAATTTAGTTTGCACGGTGACTCTTTTGGCAATTGTATTGTTGGTGACGATTAAAGAAAACAAAAGGGGGCGCAATGACATGTACTCCCTCAGTTTCAAAATATAAGATGTTCTAGGTTTGTGAAGAAAATGCATCTAGACTTCTTTTAGTGTCTAGATTGACTCCATGAGTGAACCTATACACTAAAAAAAGTCTACATACATTTGCTTCACAAAGCTAAAACATCTTATATTTTGAAACGGAGGGAGTACCAACTAAACATGGTTGATAATAATAACAATAATAGTACAGTAGTAATAATAATTACAATGTGTAAATAAAACATTCAAATTAAGAACTATCAACTAGCAAAGAACATGAATACATGATAGATACTAAGAATCTCACTAGCCAAATTACATTGCTACACTGACCTTGTATCGCAGAATCAAGAAGGGATGCAAACATTATAAAAGTTGTTTCTCCTTCTTGTAGCATACCGTCCTCCAGCTTGACCGGATTCATTGACGACCTCACAGCCTTTCTACCTGAAACAAAGCCTGCGTCTGGTGCAGAACTACCATCCAACGATGTCCTTCTTTTCGCTGATCCGAACAGTTTAGATCCATCCAAACCGTCCATGTCAGAATAATCAGCAGCCTCCTGCTTGATTTCCTCAAGGAGTAGACCAGCATTTGGTCGCCTAGGTATGCTGCTTCCATCATGCAACACCCTTGCTTCTGACAATCTGGACACCGAGCTCCCCAACAGTGGGGAGTCATTTGAAGAAGATAGTCTCTTTCTGAGCAAGTTGCAAAACAAAACAACAAAATCAGCTAGTGTAGCAACTACTCCAAGTAGAAGTACTGAAGTAGCATGCTCTCACATTTGACCCTAGTAGGTTACATTAACCCTTCCATGCATTTTTAGATACGCTAAGTATTCCGCCATACACAACAAGGAACTTGGTGAAGAAATATGAGCTAGTGTACCCGTATCGTCTTGCAGAGATCTTTAATAGTACAGGTGCTCAGCGATCAGGCACTTGCAAGCGCAGAGGGGGTGATTCTATTGTCACAGATACCACGTACACTTATTGTGCATTGCCATGCGATGCCACCAATTGGGTTGTCTAATTTCTAGAGTGTTCCTGACCACCAAATAACCGAGTCTTGACCAAGGCTTGCTTCACAGATCCATCAAATTAAATGATCACATCAGGACAGAACTACTAAAATGCTTCAGAAAATTACGAACAGTAAGTAGCATATGGCCTGATTCAGTAGCATACTTGAGAACAAGGTGCAACTGTCTAATCACAACGGATATTTGAAACAATGCTGCCAAGGTGGAACGAGCAGTAAGTAGCATCTGCCCTGATTCAGTGATGAATCAATCAATTGTGGATACTAGCATCTATAGCGCCTGAATTCTATCGATTTCACCGCTCACAGTCGCTCCATTTCGCCACTGGATTACTGGCGAGCCACCCGGCTCACCTCGAACCCTCTGCCGAACCAGCCCAACTAGCCAACGCCGTCGTACGAGCTCGAGACGCGGAAGGGGAAGAGGGCGCGCATTTCTCACCTGTAGCGGCGGTACTCCTCCCGGCGGCGGGAGGACTCCGGGTCTAAGTAGCCCGGCGACGACAGAGGCGGCTGCCGCAGGGACGGCGACGGGTCCACATCCATGGAGGGGCGCGGCGCGGATCGGTAGGCGCTGGAGCTGGAGTTTTGGTCCCTCCCGTACCCTCCTCCAATGGCTGCGCAAACCCTAGCGGCGAGCGCCAAACCCTCCTCTGGTTTTCTCCTCTCCTTTTCTTTTTTTTGGCTCAACGGGGTAGAATTCCGGTTAGACCTTTTTCCAATCCCCCCTTCATTTCATGGGCCTATCGCATGAGAGAGGCCCGGTGAAGTGTTGGATTCAAGTAGATTCTTGAACGGAGACCCATTTAGTAGATGGGCTACACTAAAATGAAACGTTGTTGTTTATATTTTTAATGATAAAAATAAAAAGATTTTGTTCAGGACTTTTTTAATGAGTGGAAGTTTCAGATATGGGATACTTTTAATCTTATAATGTTATCAAGGCTACAGAGTTTAGTTGAATCCCTATAATTAATTGTCATGTTAGTTTACCTTTTAGGGGTTGTTTGGTTGTGTTTATTTATGGTTTTTCGCATTTGGCTTATAAGCCACAAAAACATCTAAATAGGTGCTTTTTATTTTAGCTTTTGGCTTATCCATCATACTACTATGTTCAATTGAATTAAAAGCCAAAAGCCAAAGCTAAAAGCATATATTTCGATGTTTTTTTAGCTTATAAGCCAAACTTTAAAAGCTAAATTTAATTCTAACCAAACAGACCATAATCGTTACCTTTGCAGCAGTGACAAGATTTTTTAATGCGGTGAGACAGAGGATCATACATGCACACGGCAGTCAAACTGGTTGTAGCCGCAGAAACTGACGCCTAGCATGCACCATATAGTAAACGTCACTAATGAAATTTGTAGGCATTACAATATTTCTCGTAAAAATAAATGTCATAGAGTAAGCAGGGAGTGCTTATTATTAGTATTTTCTTTCTTTTTGTTTTGCATTATTTTTTACCGCATTACTCTATTATTTATCCGCTGGCAAAATGCATATTTCGGAGGAATGCCGACCGGCGACCGCACATGCATACCGAAGTGCATGAGAACCTTGTGCCTCCAACTTCATGGTCAGGCTTAGAGCATCTCCACTCGCCTACCAAGGACGTCGATCCGGACGCCAAAAATCGGTCCGGACGCCGAAAATCGGCCCACTCGCGTATCCATGGATCTGTTTTCGTCCGGATTTCGGCGTGTTTTGGTCCGGCCTACCCAGGCCGAACCCAGGTTCCTGGATACGCCCCGGGAACGCCGGACGCCGCAAAAAAGGGCGTGGGCCAGCTCTGTCGGCGAGACATTCTCATTCTCACCCACTCCACTTGCCCAGACTGCCGTGAAGAGCTCCCAGTGCCCTCTGTCGTCATGACTTCGCTGGCGGAGCTCTTGCGCGCCGAGGCATGCCCACGCCTCTAACTACGCTCGTCGTAGTTGCCGCCCACCACCACGCCTTCCCCGCCGCCGATCTCGCCGACCTAGCCTCGCCGTAGCTCTGTTTCGCTACGTGCTCCCACCGTCACGCCCCGCCAAGTGTTCGGCATTTGGCCGGATTCGGCCATGGACTCCGACGACGAGGAGATGCTCGCCGTTGACTCCGACGAGGACGAGACACTCGCCATGGACCCCGACGACAAGGAGATGCTCGCCATACTCCTGGAGGGGGAGAGCGCCGAGGTCGCCGAAGGTGAAGAGCACTTGCAGATCCTCGCATCGCTCGCCTAGTTGTACATGCAGATGGCGAAGTCAAAGCGCGGTGGTTCGGCGCTAGGTCGCCGGAAGTGCAAGGCGAGACAAAGGATATAGGGCTACTGCATGTTGTACGCCGGCTACTTTGCCAACCAGCCACTCCATGGAGAGGACGTGTTTCGCCGCCGTTTCGAGATAAGCCGGAAGCTCTTCCTCAAGATCGTGCATGCCATCCGGGAGTTCGATCCATATTTCCTTTGCAAGAAGGACTGCACCGGCTTGGTTGGGTTTTCCTCGCTTTAGAAGTGCACCGTGGCGATGAGGTTGCTTGCATATGGAGCGCCGGCTGACAATGCCGATGACTATCTCCGCATCGCCGAGTCCACCGCCCTTGATTGCTTGTACAGGTTCTGCAGGGCAGTGATTGCAGTGTTCGGGGAACAATACTTGAGATCACCCACTGTTGAAGACACTACTCGGATTCTCGTAGTCAATGAAAGTAGAGAATTTCCTGGTATGCTTGGAAGCGTAGATTGCATGCACTGAGAGTGGAAGAACTGTCCATTTGAATGGCAAGGAATGTACAAAGGAAACAAAGGAGGATGCACTGTGATACTTGAGGCAGTTGCTACACATGATCTTTGGATCTGGCACTCCTTCTTTGGCATGGCAGGATCGAACAACGACATCAACGTCCTCAACTCCTCAACTGTCTTTTCCAAGCTTGTTGAGGGTCATTATGCTCCCCCCGTGGAATTTGAGATCGGTGGGCACCACTACAACAAGAGATACTATCTAGCAGATGGCATCTATCCAAGATGGCTAATATTTGTGAAGACTATCTCAATACCAATGCTCCCCAAGCATTCTCACTTTGCCAAGGAACATGAAGCTTGCAGGAAGGACGTGGAGCGGGCATCTGGTGTGCTCCAGCAGAGGTTTGCAGTTGTCCGGTTCCCTGCTATGACCTGGTCAAAAGATCAGATGTGGAAAGTGATGAACTGTTGTGTGACCTTGCACAACATGATCATTGAGGATGGGAGGAAGGATCCAGTGAGTTTGCTCGAGGAGGACGAGCCATACTACAGACAGGGTCCTCTTGCCGAGCCTGATCATCAGGTGCCTCCAACATGGGCTGCATTCATCGCAATGCGTCGGAAGATCCGAGATCCGGCGATGCATCAACAGCTGCAGGATGATCTTGTTGAGCACTTATGGATACGCAGGGGCAACACGTCGTAGATGCTCAGCGTGAACTAGGCCGAACTTAGCCGAAATATGTTGTATTTTCACTTCTGGCCGAACTATGTTTACATTTACGCCGAACTCTGTTTAAAATTTCGCCGAACTTTTGTCTTAAAATGTTCTGTATTCATTGTATGACGAACTATGCCGAAATCTGGACGAACTTGAGCCGAATTTGAGCGGAAACGGGCGACCCGGAAACTCGGACCGGTACGCGAGTGGAAAACTGGGCGTACCCAGGCCGAAAACTTGCGCCGTCCGAGGTCTGGATTTCGGCATAGGTTCGGCCAACGAGTGAAGATGCTCTTAGTATAGCATCTTCCTGAGGAATGCATAGGTGCATGGACATGGCGCATACCCGCAAAAGGCATTGCATAAGACAGAAAATCTGAATCCAATTTGAATGCCAAAACATATGGGCCTTGGTGTACACGGCACTTTCTAGATCTTAGCAAAGCTAAATATTTGTAAGTTCTGTAATTTCAAAAGGAAATAAAGCACATTTAGCTGAGACCCATGCAAATTTTCTATAAAATAGCTTCATCGTTTATTAAGTTTCTTTTAAAAAAAATGAAGAAACGGTACGGTTCAAGTTTCAAAGTTTAGGTTTATCTTTATTTTAGAGAAAAAGTTAGGTTTATTATGTAACATTTTAGTTAAGTTTCTGCCGAGTTGACTTAAGTTTGACGTACACTGCATGACTCCCCTGTTCGGATGGTGAGCTGCTCCATGGCTGAGATCTCAAGATAACAGTCATGGCCGTTTTTTTTTTAAATCTGCTCTACAGTATTAGGAATTTACTTTTGCCTCTATTCATAGTTTCAAACTCTCGTAGCCCTCACCGTTGCCGTCATGCTAGTGTCGACATCGCTCCAAACCTAGCTGAGCTAGGTAGTGTGGCCATGTGTGTGGTTTTCGCCTATTTCTCCTGAAAAAACAGGTTGTGTTGGTTTTTCTAGTTTCCCTTATAAATCGAACACAAGTGTTTTCAACCAGCTTCCCTTTAAACCAATAATTTCTCTTTTTTAATAGAAAAGTCAGAGCTCCTGTTGGTTGTTCCAAAAAAATAGTTTCAAACTCTTATTCTATTTTGGTTACATGTGAAGTGATAACTTTCGTGGTTAGAAAAACATGTCAAGGAAAAAATTACTTGGTTAGCTTAGAGTATTTCTTGATAGAATACGTAGTCACAGTTTTTTTTGGGACAGTTTACCCCAACACACCTCTGTATATCTAAAATATATCCAAT
Source organism: Avena insularis (assembly GCA_023614405.1). Lineage (NCBI taxonomy): Eukaryota > Viridiplantae > Streptophyta > Magnoliopsida > Poales > Poaceae > Avena > Avena insularis. The sequence goes on along the minus strand of CM042691.1, from coordinate 36,714,432 downwards.
TATATCAGTACTTGGATATACTTACATTTTGTTTTTTCTCAAATTAATTTCAATGTGCACATACCATATCATGCATGTATATGTCTCGTCACACATATTAACGGTGTCTCTGTGTTAGCTAGTTATACTCCACCGAGGGCATGTGGCATGGCAGTACGTACACATTGGGACGTGGTCACACCGCTAGCTGCAGAAGATAAGAGAAGAACAGATCGATCATGTTGTGTGCAAGTGCAACACGGGCCGGCGTGCGCCCAACCCAAAGCTGTCTATCCACATCTCTTGGCAACTTGCGACCAATGCACGCGAAAAGGTAACCGGCCTACATTGTGTGAGGAAGACCTATATCTGCTGGTTACACCATTCCATATATAAGGGCCTCTTTAGATTTTAGGAATTTTATAATTTAAATCCTTAGGGCTTTTGTCTATGCATGGACCGGCATTGGATTTTCCCTATTACTGTATATTTCAATCTTTCTATATATCCAGAGATGCCCTAATTCTGGTCATTTGATATGGGTTTCTCATTTGTAAATTCAGCATACTTTTGTTCAACAACCACAAACCGAGTCTAACTTTTATTTGCCGGTTGAAACATCTATGAGGTCGTAGAAATGAAATGAATACATGGATTCATTTCATTTATATTATGATTCCAAAAACACCCACATGTTTGACTGCCACCGGAATTTGGAAATGACGGGTCTGAGATAGGAATCAGGTTTACACATAGGGATATTTCAATGGATTTGCCAAATGAAATGACGGTTCAATTTTGTGCCAACCAAACAACATATGAATGGAATTGCAAAATAAATTCCAAGATTCCAGGCCTAAATGATGGATACCAAACGATCTCAGAACAAACAATTGATATACATATATGCTTGGTGTGGCATGATGAGTGGTAATTCAAAGTGACTCTCGGGGAGCATGTGATCCAGGAACCAATTGAAGAGAAGGTGTTGATGTGATCCAGGATGAACCAATTGAAAAGTTTCTTAGAGCACCTAGTTATTGCCCAGGACGCAATACATGTCTTTCCTATATGAAAATTTTGCACACACATAAGAAGAATTAAACATCTATGTTGTAAAAAATCGTAACTTTCTACAGATCAGATTAAACATTTCTAGCTAACATCTGTGCTGCTAGAAGCGAAGTCTTCATCACCGTGGCGAAAGTGCCATTTTTTCGAGCGACATGTGTGCAATAGTTTTCATCCAAACAACCATTCTTGTAGTTTCCAATCATCTTGCTTTTTCGAGCGACACATATGTAGTAGTTATTATGTGTTTTTCCTATTTTTGCGTTTTAATTGTGGGATCCAAAGAGACCCTAACCTTTCTAGGCATGCATCATGCAATTCTTTGTACATCCCCCGGCTTAATTTTTCCGACCGTATGCTCCAACTTAAATTGATATTGATATATTTTATCTGAAAATACCTTTTTGAAAACGCAATTTTCGAATGAAACAAGCATGGCACATCATGTTAGATATTAGGTCTAGGGTAAGATTTTGCATAAATGACATATCTCATTTTTTTGGGTGCATCCACTAGCAAAAAAGGGGCAAGTGATATTGTTTTTAGTCAAGATCATTGATTCATTGATCCATATTCTTTCTTTTTTTATTGGTTATATTTTTTTCGCCCCATTCAATCCAGTCTAGCCTATGTCCTGTTAGAGCACTCCGTTTTCACCACCTCAGCATTGCCATATATCCGACATTAATGTTCCATATAAATCACTCCCTCCTCCATACCCCTACCCAATCTCACCCCCTTAACTCGGGTGAGGTCACCTTACCACTATCATTCTCTCCATGTCACCCACGGCTCATCGTCACCCAAACCCCTCAACTTAGGTCTTCCTCGGTTCTGCCACCGCTATGTTGCCGGCTCTTTGGCCTCGTATTCATCGGTGAAATTAAGTTGAAACCGACTGCGATTTGCATGTTTGATATAGCCCTCTCAGGTATAGTAATTGAGTCTGAAAAAAGCTCGCAAACTAGGGCACACAAGAACGCCGAAGTGTCATGAGACGCAAAAATCTCTTCGATGATACCTATTTTCTATAATGTAAGCCTTTTTAGCAAACTAAAACAGCTTGCTCGGCTCAGCATGAAAGGGATTGCTAAAAAAAAGCTAGGCTTACATTGTGAAAACAGAGTAGATATTTTTTCCATTGGCAGATTGATCGGCTCAGCATGAACCAAGCAGGATCTGGTGATCACGCTATAGATGCTACTCCTAGTTGCCAGCTTTTTGGTGGCCACACTCTTCCCCCACCCCCTGAGATGATCAGCACCGTCCATGCAACCCAAGTACCCAACCCACCGAAGCCGGTCGTTGGAAACTCGTGCTGCGCTCGTTGCATTCCAGCTCAGCCGCCGCCGCCGCCACGCTCCGCCAGCCACGAGCGCGGGCAGCAGAACATAACGGCGCGACCCCCTGACGCGACGGCCCCACGTGTGCCCGGCCCCGCACGTCAGTTGATGTGTGGATGAGGACGTGCGTGCGTGGCATCTTTGGTCCGTTTCCTCCATCCAAGTTGGATCTGTGGACAGTGCAAGCAACTGACAGGTGGTCTCGAGTATCTGTGGGCCATCGTGTCAGCCGCTGGGAAGTAGGTCGCGTAGTCGCGTGTGGTGTGAGAAACAACTGAACGCGCGGAGGAAATCACGGCTGTGCCAGCGCGGAGGTATATAAAAACAATCCCACCAGCGCGAGGCCTGTTCCATTCATCCACACCGAGGAAGGAAAAAGATACTAGGGCGGAGTGATTGATTGATTGATTATCCCATTATGCTGCGGCGGACGTCGTCGGCGTCGGCCGCGATGGCGTCGGGGTACCGGCGGAGGGAGGCCCTGGCGGCGTGCACGGAGAGCCTCGGTTCGGAGAGCGGCGACGTCGGCGGCGGGGACATCGACCAGCTGCCGGCCGTCGTCTGCGCCGGGGCCCAAGAGGAGGAGGAGGTGGGGGCGATGGTGGAAGCCACCCAGACTACTACACCCGTGAAGAGGCGGCGGAAGGAGAGGCCCCTCCCGCCGGCGATGCCGAGGGCGGCCGACGCGTTCATGCGCGCGGAGCGCCGCGGCGGGCGCCTCATCCTCACCGAGGTGGTGCGGCCGGCCGAGCGGCCGCGGGAGGTGTTCCGCGCCTCCCGCGCCGACGGGCGCCTGCTCCTCCGCTTCGCCGAACAAGAAGACCCCTGCGAGGAGCGCGAGGCGGCGCCCGAATCCGCCGAGGCGGCGGAGAACGGGGTCGTGGTCGGCGGCTGCTGCTGCAACGGCGTGGAGTTTCGCCAGGTGGCGGCCGGCGCGGGGAGGCGCGTCGAGATCGGGATATGATCGAGGCTAGTACTACCAGCGTTCGCGTTCGCGTTCGGTTCGGTCGACGCCTCGATGCGAATGCCGTTACTGCAGGATCGGATTTGATTGGATTGGATTGGGTGCCGCTGCGGGTCGCGGCTAGCTTTTGCTGCTCCAGCTGGGCTAAGCTGCATTATTATTGGTTCTTTTTTTGTTCCCCTTTTATTTTTTCGTTCCCGAGAGATTTCATTTTATTGCTAGTTGGCCGATGTAGGTTTCGGATCATCATCATATCAGTACTGTGCAGATTTTGCGGGAGAGTGATTTGATTATTTCCGGATAGAGATAAGTTAAGCTGATCCGCGGTTAGTTATCTCTTGACGAGTATTGAAGATTGGTGATAGGATAATCATCTTGCAATGGTTTACCTTTTTGCATGCAGCAATTAGCGACCGTTAAGCAATGCGGATTGATCGAGGCCATTCAGAATTATCATCTTCCATTAGATGTGTTCTCTTTTCTTGGGAGATAGATGGGGTTGATTGATTGGAGGTTGTAGATGATCCAAGTCACCCAACCGCCGCGCATGTATAATTCACAAAAACAGATAGTACTTCCATGTGACAAATGTCCAATGGGCGCACAATGTCGATCCTACATGTCCGAGTTTCTGAGTCCTCTCGTCACCACTGTTTTGGCTACTGATACTGGCAGAACCATCGTGAATTCAAATAACATTTTTCTAAATTTTCTCACAAGAATTATTCAGATTTTGCCATTTTTTAGGATTTTAATTGAAGGGGTATTTTTTTCACAAGAACTATTTTTTCGATGTAGGGGTCTTCTTATAAATGTGTGTAAAATTAGAGTGTGTCACAACTCGTCACCGCTGTTTTGGCTACTGGAATAAATTGCCATTTTTTTTGGCGGGGGGGTCAGTATGACCAGGAAAATACTGGTAGAACCTTCGTAAATTTCAAATATGGTTTTTCTACATTTCCACACACGAATTATCCAGAATTTTCCATTTTAGGACTTTAATTGAAGGGTATTTTTCTCACCAGTGTGACATTTACTATTTTCTCGCAACTCTTTTTTAGGCGTAGGGGGTCTTCTTGGAATTTGTGTAAAATTAGAGTATTTCATGCTACGAATTTTACACACATTCCAAGCATGGTCAAGTCCTCACAACTTTGTTTGGGAAAAGTCCTTACTCACTTGGTCTTTTTTTAGTTTACTTATAAACATGTAAAATGTCAATTCTTCAATCAATGAATCAAACAAATGTCTGTAATACAAAAGCAAAAATGAGAGAATAAGTTTCACGTCTTGAGTTAACCAGGCGTTGCATTCATGCATTGTGCTACAAAAGATATATGATAAAAGTGGATGGCATGTGAAGCGTGTATGGCTCTATGATTTCTTTTCTTTGCTTGCAAATAACAAAGCTAATTCTGTTTTGTCACACGAAACAACACAGCCAGCCAACTTATGTAGTTAAGCCACATTTATATATTGCATGTAATGAAATTGTTATCTCTAGTAAGTATGTCTAACAACAACAAAAAAAAGACATGTGCTCGCATATAAAAGACCGATCAATAAACCATGACACGCATACATATAGAATTATTTTTTTGTGAAAAAAGGGAACTTCAGTAAATAATCAGAGTGTTACATTCATCTATTACATCCTTCTGGATCTCCTGAGGAAGACCCCCAATTCAGAATTGAATTTTATTCCTAGTTCTACCAAACTAAGCTAGTTTGTGGCCGATGACGTTTTGACTTCTGTCGACTTTGTGGAAAGAGCACATCCGTTCGCAAAGGTTTCGTTTGATGCTGGATATGAGGTGAGTGAATGTAGAGCAATCCTTATCTGTTGAAGTGATCATTTTGATAGCCGTTGCACGGTCCATTTCCACGTCGATTGGTTCCGTGCACCAGGTAAGGGCGAGGTTTAATCCTTCATGGCATGTGACTAACTCGGCTTCCAGGGCAGAAGAACAGTTATGACTCGCACGACATGCCGAAAACCTCACTTCCCCGTCCCAATTCCTTAGTATCATACCAGTACCTGCTGTGTCGTCTTCCATCATGTAGCTTCCATCCACATTAAGCTGCATCCGTCCTCTCTCTGGCATCAACCACTTCGTTGGCTGCACAACCTCCCTTCTGGGATCTTTTCCTTGTTCCACGCCCTCCGCTTGCTTTCTTTTCAGCACATCTTCCTGCGACAAATTCCGCAAGGACATGAGAGTATTCGCGTAGCTACAAAGTAATTGGTTAGATACCTGAACCGGTGGGGCTGGTTTTTCATGTGTTAGTTCATTGTGTACATGCCATGCCCTCCATAGAATCATGGGAACTTTAAGACGCTGGTTCTCGTCTAGCTTGTTGAGGAGAGGTAATACCCAGTCTGTTCCTTCCCTCTTAATATCACATGCCTTTGGCAATGTCCATATCGAACGCATTTCCTGCCACATCTCTCTCGCTTGAGGGCAGGTAACCAGGGCATGATATGTGTCTTCTTCCCCGTTGCCACATAGAGGACAAGTACCCTCTCTAATCATCTTCCTTCTTGCCATATTACTCCTTGTCGCCAAGCCATTCGTTGCAACTTTCCAGGCGAAGGTTTTCACTTTTGGTGGTGCTATGCTATGCCAGATTAGCTTCCACTCGCTGTTATTCCTGTACGGTCGTTCGCTTGAAGTTTCTTTGTCTTCCTCCCTCATCTTAGCTTCCATCCCAAGTCGGCAAGCACTCCTGACGGAAAACATGCCTTTATTATTAGGGTTCCAGGCTATAAAATCGTCCTCGTTTGTCGTCGCCAATTTTATCTGGGTGATTTTCTCAATGTCTATCGGTAGGAACCATCTATGGAGCAGCTGCCTATTGCATGATCCATCGTGATCTATCAGCTCAGATACCCACTTAAGTCTGCATCTTCCCTTAAGTGATATCGGCGTCAGCTGATGATTCCTTGGAATCCATGGATCCCTCCAGATCCTTACCTTTGACCCATTACCGACTCTCCAAATGGCCCCTTGTTTTACAAGTTTCAAACCATGCTCGATGGCATGCCAGGTCGAGGATCCATTGCCCGTACATACAGTATCCAGAAGGTTGCCGTTCGGGTAGTACTTAGCCCGCAGGATCTGGGCACAAAGGGAATCTGAAACCTGATTAGCCTCCACGCTTGTCTTGCGAGTAAAGCCTGATTAAAAATTCTCATGTCTTTAAAGCCCATGCCCTCTTGCTTCTTCGGTCTTAGTAGCATGTCCCAAGCCACCCAGTGAGTTTTCCTTTTTCCTTCTTCGGTACCCCACCAAAAATCCCTGATAATCTTCTCCAGATCGTCACATAGTCCCATGGGTAATTTATAAACTCCCATTACGTGTAGCAAGGGCCTGCCCAACAGCTTTGATCATGACCTCCCTGCCTACTTGGTCCATGTGATTTTCACCCACCTGCAAAAGTCTCTTAGCTAGTTTCCCTTGCAAACTCTGAAACTTTCCTTTTGTCATTTGTCCATCAGGGTAGGAAGACCCAGATATTTGGTTTCAAAACTCTCCGTCGCAATTTGCAAAGTACCCATGACGCTCTCTTTTAGTCCTTCCTCACAATTTGGTCCAAAATAAACTGAGTATTTTGACGGGTTAATTAATTGGCATGTGCTTTTACTATACTTGTACAGGACCATCAACACTTTATTTGCTTGTGCTGGCTCTGCCTTAAAAAATAGGAGACTATCATCTGCGAACAGTAGGTGCGAGATGCCTGGCGCTCTTTATAAATTTTCAGAGGTGTGATCTGTACTTCTTTACAAAGTAACGTAGATAGTCCATCAGCTATGAAAAGGAACAAAAAAAGGGATAAGGGATCACCTTGGCGAAGACCGCGCAAAGGCGAGAATGATTCCAGCAGGGCTCCATTGAATTTAACTTTATACCTCACCGTGGTCACACACTCCATAATCCAGTCGATCCATCGGTGAGCAAAGCCTAGTCTTTCCATCGATCTCCTTAAAAAATCCCAATCCACCCTCTCATATGCCTTGGACAAGTCTAACTTATAAGCACGGAAATTTTCAGAGGATTTCTTGTTATGCTCAATATAATGTAAACAACCGAAAGCAATGAGGACATTATCCGTTATTAAACGCCCCGAAACGAAGGCGCTTTGGCTCGATAAAATTAATTCACCGAGTATAGGACGTATGTGATTAACCAGGCATTTAGCATCAATTTTGTATAGGACTGTACAGAGACTAATTGGTCTAAATTCTTTGAGCTCAGTCGGGTGTTCCACCTTTGGTATTAAGACGATTGTAGCTTCATTAACACCATCAGGCATATGTCCTGTGTGGAAAAACAGCTTGACCGCTGCGACAATTTATTCTTTCAATAAACCCCAGTTTTGTTGGTAAAACGTGCCGGGAAGCCATCTGGTCCCAGGGCTTTGAGAGGTCCAATCTGGAACAGGGCATTCGAGATTTCTTCGTCTATAAAGTTCCGTAAGAGCATCTCATTCATCTCATCGGAAACCTTCCTAGTTAATAGTGGTAGGACTTCATTTGCATTGAGTGTTGGGTCCCTGGTGAAGAGCTCTTTGAAGAATAACGTCGACATCCGCTCCATATCAGATGGAGCCGTCTTCCAGACTCCATTGGAGTCTTTAAGTTTTTGGATCTTATTTTCCGTGCTCTCCAGATTGCTTCTTGGTGGAAAAATTTAGTGTTTCGATCGCCTTCTTTTAGCCATGCAATACGTGATCTTTGTAGCCATAACATTTCTTCACGGTACAGCAATTCATCAATGTAATCTGACGTACGTCGGATCTCCTCCTTGTTGACATCATCCAGATTATAGAGCATTAGCTGTTCTAACTTCTTCTTATTGATCTCTAGCTCCTGTAGTACGTTCCCAAATTTTCTCTTGCTCCATCCTTGAAGCTTAGCCATGATCCTATCCAATTTAAGCATCATTCCATGCAAGTCCCGCTGCTCCCCTTCCTCTTTCCACATATTTTCAATTATTTCTGGAAGCTCTCCAGCTTGCTCCCACAGGATCTCATATTGTCGAGGAGCCCGCCTCTGCGGCAAACCTTGTTCCTTTTGCAACTTAATCAAAAGCATTAGGTGATCTGAACGTGTAGTAACAATATGATTTACCTCAGCCTCAATGTAGATATCTCGCCAATCCTTGTCGGCTACGTCAAAAGTATACGGTAAGCCATTAAATCCTAGATCATGTAAACCACGGGTCTGGAGAGTTTCCCTGAAGGCCACCATCTGATTTTCGGGTCTGGGAACCCTTGAGAGATGTTCAAATTGCCATAATGCTTCGTTAAAATCTCCCATGACAAACCAAGATAACTTGGAGGTGCATTTTAAATTTTGTAGCTGAGAGGTGAGTCGCCACAACGGTTCATCGGGTGACAACCTGATATAAGCATCGATAATATTTTTATTTAAAACTTTAACTTTCACGTACAAAGATTCATGCCAAAAAGAGGGCTAAACCCCCACTAAAACCTTCACTACTCACACTAGAAAAACCACGAAGACTGACCCCTAAGACGACGGACTTTATTTTTATGCTGACGAGTTTCACATAAAAAAATTAACCTAGGACACAAAGATTTGGAGATGGCCACGAGCTCCTGAACTGTCGAGGTTCCACCCGCACCCCGGCAGTTCCATCCTAGGCAATTCATTGTCCCTGACGAAACCAGACATTTAGCCTCGTCAGTCTACCGGCTGGTCTTGCTTACTTATGTACGTCGTCTGTGCCATCAGTCTTCGTGTGCGCCATCTTCCCCTTGTTGTGCCCCATGTAGAGCCGGGATCATGTCCGAAGATCGAGGGGATGCTTTCCTCATGTTTTGCATGTCGCCGCCATTCCCGTCGCCAAGCGTCTGAGCGACTTCCACCTGCACTTCTGTGTTAGTCTGCTTCACTGTAGCATTCCGGGTAAAACCACTGCTAGAAAATCGCGTGCATTTGCCAAAAGCCTATTTTTGTTTTCTAAATTATTCCCTTTCTATTTCAAATGTAAAACCCTTGGTCCATCTGGATCTTTTGTTTACCTAAAGTATTTTACCAAAAGGATATTTTAAAACTAAATAAAATAATAAAACTATTTTGACCGGAGAGGCAGTCTAGCCGGTCAGGCCAAAGGCCCAACCGGCCAAACCACCTACTATCCGTCCCATCTAAAATAAAACCCTAACCCTAAAAACCACCCTAGACCTACCCCAAATCCCACCCTACCTATCACCCGCCGCCACCCACCAAACCACACCCTGAACCGGTCAACCCTGCAGCGCCCCAGTGCACGCACGCCCCTGGCCACCCTGAAACACACGACGTGCACACACCCACCCTCCCGATCGAACCCCCGGCCCCACCCCGCGGGCCCCACTCTCGTGCCTCTCTCCTCGCATCCCCATCGCGCCCCCGTCTCCACCTCCTCCCTTCGCCCTTCCTCGATCTATATCCCGTCGCTGCCTCCTCGCTCTACATCCTGCCACCGCCCTTCTCTCCGCCTCGTCGGAGCCGTCTCGACCGCATGGTCCCGTGCCCTGCTGCGACCTCCTCCGCCACCTTGCCTCTCCCTGCCGCCTGTGCCCGGCAGGGCCTCGTCGGTCCTATCCCTCGCCTTCCTCTCAGGCAGACACCGTCCCAGGCACCCCCACCGCGGCGCGCCCCCCCGAGCTTCACCGCCATGGCCTCCAGCACCCTTCCTCCGTTCGAGCCTCGCCGTGCCTCTCCCTTCTCAAGCTCTGCAACCGGCCACTGCCAGTAGCCCTGGCCGCGTGCGCGCTGCCGTTCTTCCCCACGAGCTCCCCTCGCTGCCCTTCCTCGCCAGCCGTCCTCTGCCCTGCGAGCCAGCGCCTCCCCGTGGGCCCCTCCTCTGTCGGCGCTCCGTGCAAGCTCACCAGCGCCGCTCTATCGGGGCCGTCCTCCGCTCTCCGTCTGACTGTCGCCAGCACCCTGTTGGCCCCTGTTATCCTTGCCGCGTCAGTGTAAACTAGGTGAAGATCGTGTCTGTGCGTGTATGCGCTGGTGTTTTTGTGCTGTTGTATGAAGACAGTGTCCTCACCCCTCGCTCACAGTATCCGGACCTTTGTCTAGATCACATTGATGCTATCAAGATCCCATCCGAAGACCACCGGTGCCGAACCAAGAACGTCATCGTCACCGAAGCGTCGCCACTGGAGAACCACCGACGTGAGCTGTCGTTATGTAAGACCTCACGTAGACCGATCCCTCAAACCCTCGGAACCCCAAGATCGTTGATCCCATGTGTGACCCCTATTCGAGCCCGCCCTATTTTTATAACATATCACATATACTTGTTGCATATTAATTGAACATGTTTGCATACATATTGTGGGTGTTTAGGGGTATTTTGATAACTCACCTAATAATTAAATATGGAGTCCATATGCGGGTGAATCTAATCTAATATTAGCTCTATTTAAATTTGTGTAGCGCACCGATGCTATGTTTTGCCATGTTAAGACAACGTTTAAATTGCGGGGTATCTAAACAACATGAATCATCTAACTAATTGTCGGGACCCCGGTTCCGCTTAATATTGCCTAAATGCATCGCATCCTCGCCATGCCATACATCATATATGCATCATGCCCGATCTTCTGCCGTAGTATTAAATAGTGCATCCGATGTTTCTTCTAGTGCTTTGCTTCTTCATGGATTAGGTCGATGAGTTGATGTGAGTGTCGACCCAATCTTCGGATGGACCTTCAACAATGTTTTCAGGCGAGCATTCTCCCCCTTTCTGCCTATTTTACTTTATAGTCTTTATTTCCTCATGTTGATCTATTGCTATCTGTGTTGCGATGCTCTAGTTTTCATACCCGCGATATCCCTTGCAGCCTTATATTGCCTTGGACACATATATTACCTATTGTTTGGTAGATAGTTGGACTTGCGTGTCGTAGTCGCTTGCTCAAGTGCGGTTGCGTGTCGTCAAGTACCACAGTTGTTGGAGTAATGCCGCATGTTTAATGTTGAAGATGAACATGACTTTAATTATCGTTTAATAACTAAAATTGAAAGTAGGTAAATAATGCAGAGGCACAGATGGGCAATAGATGTTATTTGGTTTTTAACCGTCCACTTGTGTCCCGTAGGACCCCGAGTACTTGATACCTGTTTTTTGAATATTCGCACTATCCGCATGTGGGACCATGAATCTGTTGGGCCACGCGGAGATAAAACAAAAAAATTCCTCTAACATGGTGATCCCAAGATCTAGCTGAGGTAGAAGGCCACGAGGTTTACCACTAGACGCGCAGTTGCGAATTACTGATGAAGCGCGTCAGTTGATGCAGTGCAGTCCACACAATCCGATCGTCCTGGTGCTAATCGCACAACACCTCTGCTGATATCCACACGTACAAGGAGAAGCACGGGCGGCGAACTGCTAGGTTCGTGACGGTGGCTGGACTGCTGTGGAGCTAGGGTTTCCAACACATGGAATGACCTAACCGACCAACGATTAACCCTTCAGGGTTGGGTGTGCTCCACTATATATAGGGAGTGAACGTGGGCTCTGCTCGCGCGGCCCATTCACTAAAGCCCATATAATGTTAGTCCTTTTGAGTCCGACTCACTGACTCAGTCCAAATCAGGCTTGGGTCCAACCCAACCAGATTTCCAGTTCAGATCCAATCCAAACTTGCTCCCGCTCTTAAGTGTGTGACCCCGCAGGCTCATGGCTACTTGGACACGATTGGAGTCCGACTCTCAATTCGATCAGTCGGTAGCGGCTCCTAGCAGAATGTGCCGACTCCCAAGTACCAAAGAGTCATGACGACTTGCCTTTCCAATGCGACTTTCGTCCGAGTCCCTTTTGCCTCACGATATACCTTATCAGACTATAGGCAAATATTTGTCATCCCTTAAATAGTCCGACTCTCTCCTCGATCCGAGATAAGTAATTCACCTGACTAACTCTTAGTCGATCGCCTCGGTTAACACTTAACCGAGTCGTGCATGGCCATGCTTTCCGAATCATATCTCACGAGAGGGCCTAGAGAATATCTCTCCGAGTGGAGGGGCAAAATCCCATCTTGGTTATTCACATCACACAGCTTGATTCTCAATGAATTTAACTCTGCCTTTATAACTGCCCAGTTACGGATCAGCGTTTGACAAAACCTAAGTCGGTGATCCTCAACTTGGACTATGCAATAACCTCAGGTCTAAGGATTACATTGATTGAGATATACAAATGACAACTTGTTCGTTGTACCTCAATATGGGTCAATCCAACTCGCTAAACTCTTTAGCCGAGTCTGTGTAAGTTGGAATGGCATCTCCATGCCCATGACAAGTGGAACCGAGTCATCAAGCCAACTTTTACATTGGTCTAAGTTGTGTGTCCAGCACAACCTTAATGACCAAGGATATTTAGTACAAACAACATGAATGCATAGTTCCACAACCGAATCACATATTCAATGATACACATCAGATGTTTATACAAGGACTACTTAATATGTTTATGAATACAATGGGAAATATCATCATACATGATTGCCTCTAGGGCATATTCCCAACAGAATCCCCCTAGCCAGAGCTTGAGTCATATATTATTTCTTGGAGCCACAAACTAGTTTGGAGCTTTATTACTATCATGTACTTATGCCATGTTTTACTGCTTTATTTACGATTGCGCGTGGAGCGCCTGTACTGTTTAGAAACCCCGTGCCACGTTTTCGCTGTATCAATAAGCCTAGTCACACTTTCGGGTTCCCAGTCGTTTACAGCCGTCGCCACACACCCTGGGTCCGTATCAGAGACGGCCGACTTTGTTGCAGGTAGCTTAGTGGGGTGGCCCCCTGAAATATTATATGAATCTTGCAATTGCTCTGTCGTGATGCCTCGTTGGGTTTTCATTTGGCTTTTCTCGAGGTTGATCGTGCGTGTGTTGCTATTTGTGCCCCCTGCAGGGTAAACTTTCTGAAAGCCGTGTCCGCGGTTATGGACGACTTGGAGCACAGTATCTCGATCATAGACAACTATAACTAAAGTAGTGCTATAAATTTGACTTTCTAATGACTAGTAATCAGCTTCACTATAATGGAATGGCTAAGTAAAAGTGCCAATAACTGCTGGTTTTGGTTTGTCACCTATTACCATTGTATCTGACTAGTAAGTATTGCAACTACAACGGAATGACTAAATAAAAGTACCAACAACTGCTGAGTTTTGGGATGCCTCATGCTATATGTATCTGACTAGTAAGTACTACAACTACAACGGAATGGTTAACTAAAACTACCTACTGCTTATTATATCAGGATGACTCATGCTATCTATGTCTGACTAGTAATTGCCGCAACTATAACGGAATAAATAAAACTGCCAACTGTGTGAGTTCCTCGGTTGACTTCCTCGTTTGTTCCCGAGGGGGAAATACCAGGATGGGTATGCTTGGTGATAGCTTAAGGTTGGATCTGAATAGGTATTTTTTATCCCTATCTGATAGCCGCCAGTTGTAATGAGTCTCTATAGGTTGTTTAGTGCATGATGCGTTGCCGCTTCAGTCCACCATACCTATGTAGGCGAGGACCGCCGAATTCTAGTCTCGCCGTGTACTGGCCTCAGTACTGACCGCTCTCTTTTTCATTTGCCCTTTGTCGGTACCCCTTTTGTTAAGCAGGTTTTGAGATCGATGTCGTTAGCAGGGTTATCCTTCCGGCTTGGCCTGGGCAGGGTTATGGACGCCATTGGTTATTCTTCAGGGCTCTTAGCCCAATTTGCATCTTGTCCGTACTCGGACGCTGTATCGTTTTAAAGGTGATTTGAATCTTTATATTGTATATCTGTACTCTTAACTCCTTGAGTCGTTATTCTATATATCTGTTCTGTGGGTTCCATCGTGGACTATTGTGTAATGATATTACTTTGTTTTCTACTCGCACGAAAGTGCCTGGTGGACACCTTTGAATCGTTTCTATGCGGGTTTGGCGGGAATCGCTAAAACTTGCATAGGGCCGATCGGAGGGTGTTACATTCACTATCTCCCCTCGCTCCTCCTCCTGACCAGCCGTAGCATGTGTTGGCTCTTCGTCCGAGAACTGAATGATGGGTTGATTATTGTCTGGACAACGCACTTGGGGCACGCCCTGGTTGTTGTTCCCCATCTGCATAGCCCCCACTTGATTAGATAGCTCCTGTTCCATTGCCCCAATACCCTGTTCCATCGCCTCGTCAAAATCATCATAGGCGCCCACTGGCACCGGTTCATAGTTATGTGGTGGCGTGGCATCAACCAGAGGTGGCATCTGCTCTTCTCCGGATTCCTCATGTGAGTCCGCGTGTTCCGCCTGTGCCCTCTGGCGCTGGTCTCTCCTCACACCCTGCTGAGATGAGCGAGTCCGAGTGGATTGGTGTGATTCTGCTGTGCCGAATATAGCAAAACTCAGTCCTTCTTCACCGCCGCTTGCCCCTAGGTGGAACAAAATGAGTCTTGTACTCGTACTTTTTATAGGGGCTGCACCTTAACTCATTTGCGTCATAGTCTATCGACGGTGTATCCCGACGATGTTTCTCACACTCCTCCTTACGGTGACCCATAAAACCACAGTGTTCGCAGTATCTTGGAATACGCTCATACTTCAGCTTGTAGGTCGTCACAACCCCTGGCTTTCCCTTTACTCCTGTGGTAATCTGCATCTGCAGGCGCTTGTTATATGGTATGTCGACTCGGACACGCAGAAACTCGTGCATGTGTTCCTCAGCCGAAGGGACGTCCACCTCCAAAGCACTGCCCAGGCCATTACCACATCGCATACCGAACACATCTATCTTCTGCTTTCCCCATGGCACATCATAGATACGCACCCAGACCGGCACTGAATCCAGGATCATATCTGATGGGCGAGTAATATCATCAACAATCTTGACCAGCAGTGCATTCCTGTTGAAAATCCATGGCCCTCCTCGCATCACAAAATCATAGTCCCCTTTTGAGAATAAGGTGATCATGTAGTAGTTTTTGCCCCTCTCTGAATAACTGATCCCACAGCGTAGCTGCCAAACCTTCTCAATAAAGTGGTTAAACATGGACACTGTATTAGGCTTGAAATTCGCCATGTACCTTGCTAACAGTTGCCATGTATTCGGAGTTCTTGGTTCCGTCACAGTTTCCTCTTCCTCATGGAACTCAAGAAAGACATTATCCTCCATATCCACCGTGCCATCTATCTTGGTCTCTGGCCCTCGCCTGAAACCCATCTCCTCGTCCATACTGTCTCCATCATCGCAGTTCCCCATCTCAGCATCCTCTCGGTTCCTTTCTGGGCTGAGACGATGCTGCTGCAGTGCCACGACTAGTTCATCGCTGTTCGGCTTCGGGCGGGTAGACCCCTCAGCAGGATCCCCTTGATCGCCCCTACCGTTCGGCAGCGACACCAATGGTAGCACTGGCCCTGGCGTCCCTTGTCGTACCTGCCGCCCATCAGGATTCCTCTTCACACCTTGATCTGTTTTCCCCTCCTCGAGGCTCCGTCCACCATGGATCTCGTCGCCGCAATCTCCCAGTCCACCCTCTGCTGCCATCACCGCCCAAGGAGCAGATCGATCTGGCTTTCGTGCAGAGGACGAGGCTGTCTTTCGCGAACGGATTCGTTGGCTGATTTGATCTAGGTTACCACCGATGGAAGTTTTTAAAGGAGGGTTCTCCGTATTTCCCTCCAACCCGTGTTCCATCGGGACTCCGCTCCCTAGCCTTACCTTTTATGATCGCGTATGACGCGCAGACTCCTTTCTTGCCCTCCGACGGGCTTCCGATGGACTCTCGTAGGGTTTTGGTGGCGGCGGGGCGCGATCGCCATCGCGGTCGCCCATATCGCCCGAAAACCCTAGAGCGCATACATATAGAATTTGACGCATGTGGTTCCATCATCTGCCCTTCGTGCTCTGAATCTTGATTAGTCACCCTTTGTATTTATGATGTAAAAATATGTATATTGAACAACTTCATCTAAGCTATGACCAAATATTAAAATGCATATATGTCATTTCACATATTTTTCACGAATTAATCTTGCATGGGTAAGGTTAAAGTTTTAATATATTGAACAACTCCATCTAAGTTGTGACCAAATATTAAGAATACATAGATGTCATTTTACATATATTTTTTCCCACCAATTAATCACGCCAGTCAAATAATGTAAATAACATTATATGGCACAACATAGGTAAATAGCCAGACATGTCTGTTGTACCGATGGGTTCCAAAAAATATGCAACATATCTTTTATTTCGTTAGGACATACAATTTTGTAATAATTACTATATATTCCATGTGATATAAGATTTATTTCAGAATTACTTGTGGTTATGAGTTTGTATCACATATTAGTATAATGTTTTGTCAAATTATCATCCTAAAGAAAAAAAGCCCTAACTATCTTGGAACGGAAGGAGTATTTAGGTGACAAAAATTTAACACTGAATTGGTAGCATAAGCTTTCTTTTACACACTCCATCTAGTCCATATTAATGGCCTCAACTTGGTCTAGATACGAATGCATCCAGTCTAAATACTTCACTAGATACATGCGAATCTAGATAAAGTTGGGGCAATTAATATGGTCTAGAGGAAGTATATAAAACTGTCAAAATGTTTTTTTAACACAGGGAGCCCGAAGGGGCTAGAAGCCTTTTATTAAATCCACCAGTGGGTGTACATGTATTTTAGAGAGAACCCCATAAGAACAAGATTAATACATGGGTCCCTGGCAAATGTAGAAAGGATCTTACAAAATGATGGCAAATTATAATCAGGTCCTTCTCTTTCCCTACCGCTAAGCCAGAAGCCACGCTTGCCGTTGCCGAACACCATCGCGGGGACATCACCACTTGTCCGATGCCGACCATCTCCACAGCAACAACAGACTTCAAAAGGGGCCTCCCAACGGAGGTTGAATAAGGGATGGAGCATACCAGCAGATTCAGGTCACCATGGACCAAGGATGCGCTCGGTAAAATAGAGGCTTCACATCTCCCGTGCCGACGGAACCCAGATCGAGGCCCAGTAACAATCCTCCTCGTATCACCAACTCCACCCAGGAGAGAAGAAGAGGAGAGCATGGTTGTACCTCCATTGACCACATTCGGCGATAGACATGAGTCTTCAGCCACGACGTTGTGAATGGATGCCCGCCGTCGAACTCCAAGCACCCACCACGAGATGGAGGAGGCGGAACAAGAGGGGAATTGTAGCAGCCAAGACTCGGGGTGCAGACCTTATTTAGGGAGTTTGCCGGAGACCTCAGCGCTTCCGCGCTTTCGGCTTCCACCATGGGAGCACCGCCGCAACGATAAAATCACCGGCACCGCTGGATTGGCCTACATAACCCAACAACAAACTCCAAGAACTGGCCTTATTGCAAAGATGCTCGAAATCCCCGCCACCAACCACACCACCTCCTGCCACCGAAAGAGTACCGCCGTGACGAGAAGCACCAAGACACCCTGGATCTGACCAGAGAGACCCAGAGACCTACTCCTAGTCACCATCTAGGATAAACTCTAGGAACAAACCCAAAACTACAAACTAGTACTAATAGGTATAGAAAAGTCAACCGCCTAGTCCATCTCCTTTCCGGTCGCCATGGCTACAGGAGAGAAGGGAGGAGAGGGGCGGAAGCGGAGAACAGAGGTCGACTCTCAAGTGGAGAGGAGGAGAGGCGTGCGGTGGCTTCAAGAAATCAAAGGGATCTCCTCCAAGACGCGGAGAAGAGACTGGATTTTTAGGGAAACTAGTAGATCGGGAGGGGGGCGATCGATTTTGGCCGGAGGAAGGAGTTGGGGCGGTCGGAGTGGCTGGGGGGCGGAGGAGGGCGACGGGGGACTTGGCGGCCGGGCTTCATAAACGGTCACAGTATAACATACTTATCACTCGTATAGCAACAAGCGTATTTAAGGTCTTGTATTATGAATCTTACACTCCTTCCGTTCACAAAGTGACTTGGATTTATCTAGATTCGTGTCTATCTAGATATATTTTAGTGTGTAGATACATATTAGTATAGACAAATGAAAGCCATTTATTTATAGACGGAGGAAGTAATATAGATAAAAGCCCCATTGAAAACTCTTCACAAACTCTTTACAAACTCTTTTGCAAGATAGACGAAGTCATGTGGACACTCCGCAACAACTCGCACCGGATGGAGCCTGGAGGCTGTGAGTTTTAATTAGCTCGGAACATGTACAAAGACTAGTAGTTTTCTCATGCTCCTACCTCACATTTAGAGAAGACAATAACAATAATATGTGTCATATTTGCAGAAAAGTTATGTGTTTCTATGTTGTTATATTAGCTTTAGCATAGATGATCGACTTTTTTTTCACAAAAAAGAAAAGATGATCGACTTTTCTTTTCTTATACACTCCGAGAGACCATATCCGCTCGTATTGACAAAAAATAAACGTTGTGCATGTCCTTCAGAAGATTCATTGTATTTTATCCGATCCATATTAGTTGACCCAAATTTTTTTAGATTTAAAGTATTTTTATTGATACAACAATTTTCACGGAGCACTCCAACCAACGTGAGGCGTATTGATAACTCGTCTTGATTAGCTCATCGGCTTTGACTTTTGTGCGATTGTGATGGGTGTCTCACGGTCGCTATAAGAAGCTTTTCCACGCCTAGTTTGTGCATGTGGCGGCTTGGGTATGCGCTGCAACACAACCGTTGCTTCTGCCGCGGCGATGGCGATAGGAAGTGTCTTGTTCTGTCTTCCGACGCTTTTGTCTGCGCTTTCTTTCCTTCAACGAATTCGACGGTGACCCATGCCCGAGAAAAAGACAGGTCGTGTGCTGAGCTGTTCGCATGCCTGGACACTTTTATAAGGTGAACTCTTGGCATAAGGATCCACATGACTTATGAAAATTACCATAATATATAAGATCAACATTAGTCATAAGGTAAGATCCATATAAATTGTCATATTGCTCCATTTAAAAGAGAGTAGAGAGGAAAAATAATTTTCTATTCTATATGAACAACCCACAAGCTTGAGATGCATCTTTGGTTTAAGGATAACTTTATTTTCTCCACAATATATAAGGTGAACCTTAAAAAATGTCACATAGGTCTTAAGTTTTTTACACATTGCGGATGCCCTAAAAATATTTTTAAAATGCAAATCAATTCTAAAGTAATTCATCTAGCCTTTCCATGTAAATCATAATTGGCGAAGTGAGGAGGGAATTTTATCATTTCCATCTTGTTCTCACTTATATGAGCTAATAAGGCTTGGAGTTTCATTTTACACACATTTTATAGGTTGGCCCTGACATGGTTATACCCCACGGGTACAAAACATTGGCATACCTAGTCCAGCCTAAGAAAGACCCACGACAAGATACACGGCCTGTGGAGATTTCAGATGGCCCAAACCCATGACGCCTTCGGATCCTTGGAGAGCAAGACTAGAGTAGATATAATTTTGAAGGGGATAAACCTAATCTGTAACCGACTCGACCTACGCCTGGGACCTGCCTATCTATATAAAGGCTAGGAGGGCACGACGAGGAGGGCCTCAACTCACCTCATACGCACCTCACGCTAGATTGCAACTGCGCACCCCTGTAATCCTCGGTTCCGCCATAATCAAGAGCAGACAAGCAGGAGTAGGGTTTTCCCTCCGGGGGCCTGAACCTGGATAAATCTCGTGTGTCTGTGTTGCTTGTCTGTTAACCGTTTCGCGATCTCCAGCATCCCCATCTTCTGCAAAACCCAAGTTCATAACAATGGGCATTGGCGAGACCGAACCTCGTCAATTGGCGCCGTCTGTGGGAACTGGGGGCACTGATTGTGCGATCGTGACGGTCCCATCCGGAGCGATCTACAAATCATCGGCGACGGAGAGTCACCTCCTCTTTGACACCTTCGACTTCACCGCCCACTCGCCAGCCACCATAAGGGATTTCGAGTCCGTCGGCGATGGGCTCGAGATGCTATTCGGGAGCTTCTGCTTTCAGGTGGGGCAGACCGACACTCTCCGCCTCCCAGAGCGGGTGCCACCACCATCCATCAGGCCCGCTTCATGGGTCCCATCCATCAGCGCGCTATGCACGTCGACGCTGACAGATGAGTCATATGATAGCAACAGCTGCAACTCAGATCTATACGGACCTCCCTCGGATGAAGGAACCTATGGTTCCGGATCTGAAAGCTGCGGCAGCAGCGATCCAGTCCGCGGGCGTTACCTGTGCACCGTGCTCATCCAGAACGAATCGGAATTTCCACAGGGTTCGAGCACACCAAACCCACCTCCCAACCCGCAAGCGCTCAGGCCCAACGAAGGCGACGCCAACGCCTACCAGAAGATCAACCTCAGCGAGGAAGGATGGCGCCAGGCACGCGAAGCTGTGGCGGGCAACATCATCTTACCTGTGAATGCTTCACAGGATCTGCTAATGGCCTACCACCTCCTCCTTATCAACGAGCATAACCGGCAGGTAAAAATGCAGGAGGAGCTCGACAAACGCAAGCAGGCGGGTTCAGAGTCTAGAGCGTGGCGAGCTACGCTCTCCGCCGCTGGTGGATCCAGTTTGCACGGCAACCATGCCAACAAGCATTGCTCCCACACGGAGCACATGGACCCCCCCGCACGACGCGAGGTCACCAGAACTCTCAACACGTCCTTCATGGCGATGGACGCCAATGGTAACATCACGCCGAAAACGCCATAGGCTGCGATCATGGCAGCCACCACCTATCTCGCGTCCCACCCGCCTCCGGCGGACGACCCGAAGAGCGCCATGCACAAGTCCGCACTAGCAGGCCTCAGACTCGTCGGAGCTACGCTCCATAACGAAGCTCCTGCGGAGCCAACAAAGAAAGCTACGGTCAGGTTCAACCGCAACCCTACTCCCTCATCCGAAGAAGATGAGCACGACCTGCCCCGACGTCGCAGGAGCCCCCGGCGCTGCAGCAACGACTACGACACTCGAAACGACCTCACCCAACGCAAGATCGACAAGGCACGTGCCAAGCGCGCGTGTTCGACCGAATCTGACGAGGAAGACGACGGAGAGCTATGCGGATCCAGATGCTTCAGCAGATCTGTTCGACAAACACGGATGCCGAAAAACTTCAAACTCCCTTCGGAAACTCCGAAGTTCGACGGTACCCAGGACCCAAAGGCCTGGCTCTGCGACCACCTCTCATCCTGTAGGGGTTCGTACCATGGAAAACAAAAAATTTCTACCGCATGCACACAAACAAGCCAAGATCTATCTACTAGATTGTAGCAACGAGTCAATTAGAGTACTCACCCTCAAAGATTCCAAAGCGTTAACGAGAGCAGACTCTCGTGGATGATGTAGTCGTACACTTGTCGATCTCAAGATCGTGTAGACGATCCTTCCGGCGCTGCGTTCCGGCAGCGCTTCTGCAGTCGGCCACACGTTCGGTGCTTGATGAAGACCTTCCTCTCCCTTGTTCCAGCAAGCAGCGAAGGTTGTAGTTCTCCCCTCGCGATTTCGGCAGCACGACGACATGGTGTCGGAAGTAGAGGGAAGATCCCGCAGGGCTTCGCCTAAGCCGGTGCGAGTTATGGTGGATCTAGGGTTCCCGATGATCTAGGTTTAGAAGGCCGGAGAGGGAGGAGGTGTCGTCGGCGGCTAGGGCGACGACGTGTGGCGGCGGCGGCTTGGGCGGTGGCGGTGCACGGGGTGGGGAGGGCTGGTGTTGTGGTCTTGGGGCAGCCCTCCCTCTCTATGTATGAGAGGAGGGCAGCCTTGGGAGAGGGGAGTTTGAATCCATACCCAAACCCAAGTTGGATAGAAGGAATAACTCTTTCCTTCTTCCACTAGGAAACTATTGTTCCAGTTTGACTTTTGACTCTCAATTTAGAGCTTCATTTAGAGCTTTATTTCTCTCTTTTGACTTCAAACCTCCCTTTTGACTTTCAATTTAGAGCTTTATTTATCTCTCGTAAATGCCCAACCAAAGTGACCTAGGACATGATCCAATCATTCCACTTAACCATGACACATTTATGGACCATTCCCCTTCCGGTCTGGTGAACCTTCTAGAACCTTCTAGAACCTCTCCGATGAAAACATTGAAATCATTCCCGAACTCCGGAATTGGACTTTCCTTATATGAATCTTATTCTCCGGACCATTCTGGATCTCCTCATGATATCCCGGATCCCATCCGAGACTCCAAACAACATTTGGTTTCCCTACTTACATTCCATATCTACTAAACAACATCGAATCCTTAAGTGTGTCTCCCTACGGTTCGTGAATTATGTGGACATGACCGAGACACTTCTCCGATCAATAACCAATAGAGGAATCTGAAATTCATATGGCTCCCACATATTTCTATGATTACTTTGCGATCGAATGAACCACTTACATACGATACCAATTTCTCTTTGTCTCGCGATAGTTTACTTATCCAAGGTTTGATCGTCGGTATCTCTGCATACCTAGTTCAACCTCGTTACCGATAAGTACTCATTTCTCGTTCCCATGATATGTGATCCCTTGTGAGCCAGTCACATGCTTGCAAGCTAATTGGATGACATTCCACCTAGAGGGTCCAGAGTATATCTATCCGTCATATGGATGGACAAATCCCACTCTTGATCCATGTGCCTCAACACATACTTTCTGAACACTCAATGCCACCTTTATAGCCACCCAGTTACGGTGTGGTGTTTGATGTCATCAAAGCATCCTTACGGTGATGGTGATTAGCATGATCCCATGGTCAAAGGAATTAGGTTACTATGTATCAGAAAGCTTATAGGAAACGAACTATTGAAATGACTTGATCTTTATGCTACACTTATCTATAGGAGTATGTCCATCATATCATTCTCCTAATGATATGATCTTGTTGTTAATAACATATCAATGTTCATGATCGATAAATCACGATCATCCATTAACCAACAAGCTAGTATTATAAATAGGTTTTACCAGGGACTCTAATTTAGTTTACAAATCACACACTAATGTTTCCGGTTAATACCATTATAGCATGAATGTATACATTTATCATAAACACAAAGATATAATAATAACCACTTTTATTATTGCCTCTAGGGCATATCTCCAACAGTCTCCCACTTGCACTAGAGTCAACTAATCTAGATTACATGGTAATATACCGAACATCCATGGAGGTTTGGTGCTGGTCATGTTTTGCCCTCGGGAGAGGTTTAGTCAAGGATCCGCCACATTCAGATCTGTGTGTACTTTGCAAATCTTTATGTCACCATATTGGACATGCTCTCGAATAGCGTGAAAACGTAGCTTGGTGTGCTTCAGCTTCTTGTGTGACCTTGGTTCTTGCGCATTGGCTATGGTACCCATGTTATCATAGTAGATAGACATTGGGTCCAGCGCACTTGGAACCACACCGAGCTCTGTAATGAACTCCTTCATCCATATCGCCTCTTGTGAAGCCTCTGAAGCAGCTATGTATTCCGATTCAGTTGAAGATCTCGCCATAACGCTTTGTTTTGCACTCCTCCAGCTAACTATTGCACCATTCAAAATAAATACGTATCCAGATTGAGATTTAGAATCATCCGGATCGATGTTCCAACTAGCATCGGTGTAACCATTAACAACGAGCTGTTCATCACATCCATAAGAAAGAACCATATCCTTAGTTCTTCTCAAGTACTTAAGGATGTTTTTGACCGCTGTCCAATGATCCACTCCTGGATCATTTTGATATCTGCTATTCAAACTAACAACATATGCAATGTCGGGTCTAGTACATAGCATGTCATACATAAGAGATCCTATGGCTGAGGCATAGGGAGTCTTACTCATCCTTTCTCTATCTTCTGTCGTTGCAGGACTTTGAGTTTTACTCAAGGTCATATTGGGCAACATGGGCAGGAACCCTTTCTTGCTATCTTCCATTCCAAACCTCTTTAGAACTTTGTCCAAATATGTACTCTGTGACAATGATATTGGGCGTCTTGATCTATCTCTATAAATCTTTATGCCTAATATGTAAGCTGCTTCGCCAAGATCTTTCATTGAAAAACTATTATTCAAATAATCCTTGACACTATTAAGAAGGTCTACATCATTCCCAATCAACAATATGTCATCTACATATAGTATTAAGAATGCTACAGAGCTCCCACTCACTTTCTTGTAAATACAAGCTTCTCCATAAGTTTGTATAAAACCAAAACTTTTGATTACCTTATCAAAACATTGATTCCAACTCCGGTATGCTTGCTTCAATCCATAAATGGACCGTTGAAGTTTGCATACCCTGTTAGCATCTTTAGGATCGACAAAACCTTTGGGTTGTACCATATAGAACTCTTCATCAATGTCTCCATTGAGGAACGCCGTTTTGACATCCATCTGCCATATCTCATAATCATAATATGCAGCGATTGCTAACAAAATCCTCACAGACTTTAGCTTTGCTACCGATGAGAAAGTCTCATCGTAGTCAACTCCTTGAATTTGTCGAAACCCTTTTGCGACAAGTCGAGCTTTATAGATAGTAACATTACCATCAGCATCTGTTTTCTTCTTGAAAATCCATTTGTTCTCGACAGCCTTCCGACCATCCGGTAAGTCCACCAAAGTCCATACTTGGTTTTCGTACATGGATCCAATCTCGGATTTCATGGCTTATTGACATTTATTGGAATCTGGGCTCATCATCGCTTCCTCATATGTCGCAGGGTCATCGGTGTTGTCCACCAACATGACACTCATAACGGGATCATACCAATCAGGAGTGGTACGAGTTCTCGTTGACCTGCGAGGTTTCGTAGTAACTTCAACTGAAGATTCATGATCAACATCATTAGCTTCCTCTCTCATTGGTGTAGGTGCCACAGGAACTACTTCTGGTGCTGTGCTACTCTCAAGTCCGAGAGAAGGTTCAACAACCTCGTCGAGTTCTATTTTCCTCCCAGTCACTTCTTTCGAGAGAAACTCCTTCTCTAGAAAGGATCCATTCTTGGCAACAAAGATTTTTCCCTCGGATCTATGATAGAAGGTATACCCAATAGTTTCCTTTGGGTATCCTATGAAGACGCATTTTTCCGCTTTGGGTTCAAGCTTGTCTGACTGTAACTTCTTTACATAAGCTTCACAACCCCAAACTTTAAGGAACGACAATTTAGGTTTCTTCCCAAACCATAATTCATACGGTGTCATTTCAACGGATTTAGATGGTGCCCTATTTAAAGTGAATGCGGCTGTTTCTAATGCATAACCCCAAAACGATAGCGGTAAATCTGTAAGTGACATCATAGAACGAACCATATCTAAGAGAGTTCGATTACGACGTTCAGACACACCATTATGTTGTGGTGTTCCCGACGGTGTCAATTGTGAAAGTATTCCGTATTTCTTCAAATGCTCGCCAAACTCGTAACTTAGATATTCACCTCCACTATCAGATCGTAGAAATTTAATCTTCTTGTTACGTTGATTCTCTACCTCACTTTGAAATTCCTTAAACTTCTCGAAAGTTTCGGACTTATGTTTCATGAAATATATATACCCATATCTACTCAAGTCATC
This sequence comes from Avena insularis, assembly GCA_023614405.1. Taxonomy (NCBI): domain Eukaryota; kingdom Viridiplantae; phylum Streptophyta; class Magnoliopsida; order Poales; family Poaceae; genus Avena; species Avena insularis. The sequence continues at coordinate 36,688,513 of CM042691.1, read as the reverse complement.
CGTGAAGGTAAGAACATAACGATAACCACCGCATGATGCTACACTCATTGGACCACAAATATCGGTATGTATGATTTCCAATAAGTCCGTAGCTCGCTCCATCATACCAGAAAATGGAGTCTTAGTCATTTTACCCATCAGACATGCTTCGCATCTTTCAAGTGATTCAAGAAGTCCATAGGAATGGAGTTTCTTCATACACTTCACTCCAATATGACCAAGACGATAGTGTCACATATAGGTCAAGTTATCGCTCAATTTCAAACGTTTAACTTCAATGTTATTAATGTGTGTATTTCTACAATCGAGATTCAATAAGAATAGACCATCTATCAAAGGTGCATGTGCATAAAACGTATTACTCATATAAATCGAACAACCATTATTCTCGGATTTAAACAAGTAACCGTTTCGCAATAAACATGATCCGGATATAATGTTTATGTTCAACGCAGGCACCAAATAACAATTATTAAAGTATAAAACTAATCCCGATGGTACATGAAGAGGTAGCGTGCCGACCGCGATCACATCAACCTTTGATCCATTTCCAACGCGCATCGTCACCTCGTTCTTCGCTAGTTTCCGTCTATTCTACAACACCTGTTTTGAGTTACAAATATGAGCAACCGAACCAGTATCAAATACCCAGGCACTACTACGCGTACTAGTGAGATACACATCAATAACATGTATACCAGATATACCTTTCTTCTTGATGTTGCCGTTCTTCAAATCCGCCAAGTACTTAGGGCAATTCCGCTTCCAGTGACCCTCTCCCTTGCAGTAAAAGAACTCAGTATCAAGCTTAGGCCCAGCCTTGGTCTTATTCACCGGCGTGGTAATTTTCTTACCACCCTTCTTGAAGTTTCCCCTTTTCTTAGACTTGCCTTGCTTCTTGAATTTGGTGGTCTTATTGACCATCAACACTTGGTGCTCTTTCTTGATCTCCACTTCCGCAGACTTTAACAAGGAGAAGAGTTCGGGCAACGAATTGTCCATGTTTTGCATATTGTAGTTCATCACAAAGTTCTTGTAACTTGGTGGTAGTGATTGGAGGACACGGTGAATCCCCAAAGCATTAGGAATCACTATACCCAAGCTTTTAAGCTTTCTTGCGTGCCCAGACATCTTAAGCACGTGCTTAATGATGGAGTTGCCCTCTTCCATCTTGTGGTTAAAGAACTTTTCAGAAGCCACATAACTCTCAACTGCCGCGTGAGCCTCAAATATCATTTTGAGTTCACGGGCAATATCATGTGGATCATGGTTCTCAAACCTTTTCTGAAGCTCCGATTCCAAACCATACAAGATAGCACATTGAACTGTGGAATACTGATTCTTCCGAGCGAGGAAAACATTCTTTACCTCATCGGTAGCATCAGCTGCAGGTGGGTCACCCAGCGGTGCATTCAACACATAGGTCAAATTACCAGCATTGAGGATAATCCTCAAATTGCGGAACCAATCAGCGAAGTTGCTTCCATTGTTTTTCAACTTTTCTTTCTCTAGGAACGCATTAAAATTGATGGTAGGGGCCGCCATTGATCTACAACATATTTGCAATAGTTTAGACTAAGTTTATGACAAATTGAGTTCTAATTAATAGTTAAATTAATCTAGGTGAACTACCACTCAAAACAATATCCCTCACATTGTTTTAGTGATCACACGAACCAAATCCACCACATCAAAACCAATCATTACGAGAGTTGATGTAGCTTCAATGGCGAACAATCAACATGTTCATCATATCTACTATATGACTCATGCTTTACCTTTCGGTGATCCGTGTTCCGAGACCATGTTTGTACATGCTAGGCTCGTCAATATCAAACCTTAGCTTCCGCATGAGCAAATCTGGCTTGCTCACGTTGTATACACTTGCAGAATCTAACACACCCGATCATCACGTGGTGCTTCGAAACAACAAGCTTTAGCAATGGTGCTTACTAAGGATGAATAACTTGAAATTTTGTGCTAGAGGGATCATCTTATAATGCTACTGCCGCGAACTAAGCAATACAAGATGCATAAAAGGATTAACATCACATGCAATTCATAATATGTGATATGATATGGCCTTTCTTCTTGTGCTTCCGATCTCCATCTTCAAGCACGAAGATGATCTCCATCATCACCGGCATGGCGTCAAGGTCAATGACGCCGCTTCATGGTTGTCTTCCACCAGCATCAACTATTACAACTACTTTGAATAATAGACACGCAAGTCTTAACGGAATTAAAGGACAACCATATGGCTCATGCCGGTTGCCAACTTACAATAAGGAACATTGCATACATCATATATAATCACAATCATGGCCATATCACATCACAACACACCCCTGCAAAACAAAGTTAGACGGCTCTAATTTTCTTTGCATATTTTACGTGGTTTGGGGCTTTCAGTAAGTGTCGTTCTAACTTACAAACAAGAACCACAACATTGATACTAGTATTGTCAATTACCCGTTGTAAATTGGATCTTCACTATGTTGGGAGAAACAGGCACCCGCAAAGCCACTTATGCAATACAAGTTGCATGTCAAGCGTGGAGCAAGTCTCATGAACGATGCCATGTAAGGTTAGCCCGGGCCGCTTCATCCCACCAGCCCATAAGATGCAAAGTACACAAGAAGCAATCGACAACAAAAGCATCAACGCCCACAATGACCATTGTGTTCTACTCGTGCAACAGATCTACATATAGACACGACTCTGATACCATTGTAGGGGTTCGTAGCATGGAAAACAAAAAATTTCTACCGCATGCACACAAACAAGCCAAGATCTATCTACTAGATTGTAGCAACGAGTCGATTAGAGTACTCACCCTTGAAGATTCCAAAGCGGTTAACAAGAGCAGATTCTTGTGGATGATGTAGTCGTACACTTGCCGATCTCAAGATCGCGTAGACGATCCTTCCGGCGCTGCTTCGCTGATCGATCCACACGTTGGTACTTGATGAAGACCTTCCTCTCCCTTGTTCCAGCAGAAGAGGTTGTATTTCTCCTCGCGATTCCGAAGACACGGCGTGGTGTCGGAAGTAGAGGGAAGATCCCACAGGGCTTCGCCTAAGCCAGTGCGAGTTATGGTGGATCTAGGGTTTCCGGCGATCTAGGTTTAGAAGGCCAGAGAGGAGGAGGATGTGTCGGTGGCGTCTAGGGCGACGGTGACGGGCCGGCGGCGGCGTGCGGTGGCGGCTTGGGCGGCGGCGGCGCACGGGGTGGGGAGGGCTGGTGTTGTGGTCTTGGGGCAGCCCTCCCCTCTATTTATGAGAGAGGGGGGCGCAGCCTTGGGAGAGGGGAGTTTGAATCCATACTCAAACCCAAGTTGGATAGAAGGAAGGACTCTTTCCTTCTTCCACTAGGAAACTATTGTTCCAGTTTGACTTTTCAAACCTCCCTTTTGACTTTCAATTTAGAGCTTTATTTCTCTCTCGCAAATGCCCAACCAAAGTGACCTAGGACATGATCCAATCATTCCACTTAACCATGACACATTCATGGACCATTCCCCTTCCGGTCCGGTGAACCTTCTAGAACCTCTCCGATGAAAACATCGAAATCATTCCCGAACTCCGGAATCGGACTTTCTTATATGAATCTTATTCTCCGGACCATTCCAGATCGCCTCGTGATATCCCGGATCCCATCCGAGACTCCAAACAACATTCAGTTTCCCTACTTACATTCCATATCTACTAAACAACATTGAATCCTTAAGTGTGTCTCCCTACAGTTTGTGAATTATGCGGACATGACCGAGACACTTCTCCGATCAATAACCAATAGAGGAATCTGGAAATTCATATGGCTCCCACATATTTCTACGATTACTTTGCGATCGAATGAACCACTTACATATGATACCAATTTCCCTTTGTCTCACGATAGTTTACTTATCCGAGGGTTGATCGTCGGTATCTCTGCATACCTAGTTCAACCTCATTACCGATAAGTACTCTTTTCTTGTTCCCGTGATATGTGATACCTTGTGAGACAGTCACATGCTTTCAAGCTAATTGGATGACATTCCACTGAGAGGGCCCAGAGTATATCTATCCGTCATATGGATGGACAAATCCCACTCTTGATCCATGTGCCTCAACACATACTTTCTGAACACTCAATGCCACCTTTATAGCCACCCAGTTACGATGTGGTGTTTGATGTCATCAAAGCATCCTTCCGGTGGTGATGATTAGCATGATATCATGATCGAAGGAATTAGGTTACTATGTATTAGAAAGCTTATAGCAAACGAACTATTGAAATGACTTGATCTTTATGCTACGCTTATCTATAGGAGTATGTCCATCACATCATTCTCCTAATGATATGATCTTGTTGTTAATAACATCTCAATGTTCATGATCGAGAAACCACGATCATCCATTAACCAACAAGCTAGTATTATAAAGAGGCTTTATTAGGGACTCTAATTTAGTTTACAAAAAACACAAGTATTAATGTTTCCGGTTAATACCATTATAGCATGAATGTAAACATTTATCATAAACACAAAGATATAATAATAACTACTTTTATTATTGCCTCTAGGGCATATCTCCAACACATCCGTCAAACTGCACAGAGGAAACAGGAACACCGCCCTACAATGCCTTCGGCTATAGCTGACAGACACAACTCGGATCTGGCTCAACAGCCTATCTTCCGGCTCCATCCGAAGCTGGGAGGAACTGCCATACAGCTTCATCCGCAACTTCAAGGGCACGAGAAAGAGGCCATCCTCGATCGAGGAACTGCAGGCCTGCACCAAACGAATGGGTGAGTCCATTCGCTCGTACATACTGTGTTGGTCCAACATCAAGAACTCCACCACGCACATCTCCGAGGAAAGGACAATCAATGCCTTCAAAGATGGCGTCAAGCGCCCGGACTTCAAGGAAGAACTTGGGCGTGTCAAGCCCAAGACGCTCGACCACCTCATGGACATCGCCAAACGATGGGCGGATGGCGAGGATTCACTCCACCGAATGCATTCGGATGACAAGGACGACTACGGCCACAGGCAAGAATGCCGCAGCAAGCGAAGATCGCGCATCTACGACGACCGCGACAGAGTCGACATGATTGCGGCTGGCTATGCCGAACGACACAACGATGGCAACCGTAGCAGCAGATACCGCGGAGGCAACTTCCGCGATGGAGGACGACCCGCACAGATGTGGCAACATTGCAGCCGCGACGACAAACCCTCAGCATACGACAAGTTGTCTGGTCCTTGCACTATCCACTTCTACATCGACAAGCAAGATGGCAAGAAGAAGGCCAGCCACATGCTAAAGGACCATCGCGAGTTTTAGAAGCTCAGCGACGGCCTCACCTAGATGCGACGCCAGATCGTAAACCCTAGATTTGGGCCCGCACCTGCACCAGGTGACATCGCCCATGGAGCTCCTCCACCACCACCCGTTCGACCATTGAATCCAGCAATCGCACCCGTGCCAAACAACGGTGAAGGAGGGTACCCGCCGCCAAAGGGGTCCCTGATGATCCAGAAGGGGCGCCCAACAAACAGGGTGCAAAAGAAGATCACCCACCAAGTCTGCCTGGCCGTGACCGCTCTACCCACCATCCCTGAGTACCTCAGTGGTTCGGAGTCCTGCATCGCGTTCGATCATTCGGATCACCCACATCAGATCCCTCGCCCAGGTCATGCCGCCCTGGTGCTCGAGGCGCATATCGGAGGGTTCGAAATGAGCCGCTTCTTCATGGACGGCGGCAATGGCATCAACCTGATGTTCCCTAGCACCCTCGAAGCGATGTGGATCCCGCTGTGCATCCTGGAACAATTAGACACAACGTTCCACGACATAGTCCCAGGAAAGGGCATATACCCTCTAGGAAAAAAATGGCTCGACGTCATCTTCGGCTAGCTCGAAAACTTTAGGTGTGAGTGGCTAGAGTTCGAAGTGGTGGACTGGCCATCACAGTACCACACCATCCTCGGGCGCGTGGCATTCACATGATTCCTGGTGGTACCGCATTACGCGTACCTGCTACTGAAGATGCCAGGACCCAGGGGCGTCATCACCGTCCAAGGAAGCTTCACCCGATCCGACCACTGCGATAGAGACTTCAACAGAATCTCCCAATCGTTCGGTATGCAGGAAGAGCTCACGAGGCTCCGAGAGGTGACAGACAATGGGGCACCCCAAGTTTCTAGACAAAAGGCACCCGATATGTCATTCGACTCCACGGTCAACACGAAAAAGGTGCAGGTCCACCCGACGGATGCCTCTAAGACGGCGCTGATCGCCAACGACCTCAGCCGCATAGGAAAGCGCGCTCGTCGAATTCCTCCGTGAGCGCTGGGAAATCTTCGCCTGGTGTCGTGCGGACATGCCAGGAGTTCCTAGGGAATTCGTCGAGCACACACTCAATGTGTTCCCTGATGCAAAGCCAGTCAAACAGTCGATCCAATGACTGTCCGAACCAAGAGCCGAAGCCGTTGGGATCAAAGTCAATAGACTGCTCGATGCCAACTTCATCCGGGAAATCAAAGGAGTGAGTGGCTAGCCAACACCGTGCTGGTCCCCAAAAAGGACATGGACATCCTGCAAATGTGCGTGGATTTCACATCACTCAACAAGTACTGTCCCAAGGACCACTTCCCCTACCGTGGATCGATAAGATCATCGATTCGACTGCAGGATGCGAGAAACTCTCCTTCCTCGACGCCTACTCAGGCTACAACCAGATTTGACTGAAGGTCGAAGACCATGAGAAAACAACATTCATCACACCGTTCGGAGTGTTCTGCTACAACACCATGCCCTTTGGGCTAAAGAATGCAGGTGCCACGTACCAGAGGTGCAAGCAGGCGTGCCTGAAAAACCAGATTGGTCGCAACATCCAAGTCTATGTCGATGACATAGTAATCAAGACCAAGGAGGCCAAGACGCTGATCGACGATCTCTGCGAGACGTTTGACAACCTCGACCATGCTACCGACTATGGGCCACCCGGGTTAGTCGGATAAGAGACATGCTATTAGGATACCCATATAGCATATCCCCAATAGTAGCCCCCGGAGAACTCCGAGATCTTGCGCTGTCTTGCCTCTTCACGTGGAATGCTCCGTCTAGATGGATGTCGGCAAATCGTCAAGCAACATCTTGTAGTCCTCCCAAAGAACCCTGCAAGGTTTTCTCCGTCTTTGATTTGTAAGCCGGAGAAATGCTGAATCTTCCATCGTACTCTTCCGTTGCCGGATTAAATCCGTCCATGCCGGAATCTTCGATGCGACGGCTCATCTACGCATGTCAGTTATGACGACGTAGGCTTAGGTCAGTGACGCCTCGTAACTCACACATGCAGAGAACGCAATCATATCCGATTTTCCCGCGCGAGCGATATAAACCATTGGCGGCGGCGGTTGGAGACGTGGCGAAATTACCGTGCACGTTCACGAACATGTCGTCTATGCGGCAACCGTCCGATTAGCTGCACGAATCTTGACGCAGAGCATGATAAATAGTAACCGTGGGACACTTGCCACTTTTTACCTCATTCTCTCGCGTCATCGTATTCTTCCTCTAGCCGCACGCCTCCTCGAGCTCTCCGCGAGAAACCTCGAAAACCCTAGCTTTCATCTGCGTTAGTCGCACCCTTCCAACACCCCATGGCCAGCAGCAGCTCCTCCCCATCGATGGCGGCGTTGAGCGAAGTCACGGCGAAGCCGGAGAGCTCCGTCGTCGTGCCTCCAGAGGGCTTGGTCATCCCCGCATCGGTGGTGATCGAGACCACCGGCGGCAACCACAATCTTGCGGCGCTGGAACCACTGGAAGAAGATCCATACTCGCACAAGGGCGACTGGAGCGGCTCGGACATCACCGACCGCGACATCCAAGAGATGGTCGCCGAAGGCTACCTCCCCACGACGGAGGGGATCGCCTGGCGGGCGGCACCGGCCGGCGAGGTGACACCTTCTCCCCAAGTCGGAGAAAAGGTGTACCTCAAGGCTCAGCTGGTACGCGGCATTTCCTTGCCCATCTCCCACTTCTTTCTCTCTGTCTTGAGCCACTACAAGGTCCAACCCCACAACCTCTCCCCCAATAGCATCTTAGTGCTTAGCAACTTCGTGGCACTTTGTGAGGGTTACCTAGGGATAAGGCCTAGGTTAGACTTGTTCGTGTACTTCTTCACCGTCAAACGTGAAGCCGGACATAGTAGGGAGGAGCTTAGGAACTGCGGCACCATAAGCTTCAAGATTCGTCCTGGGCGGTTCCTCGACATCGTCGGCCACGAGTCCTGCAAGAGCGGCAATGACGATTTACGGCCCCGACATTCCTTTGGCGGGCCGAGAAGTGACGTACCCGGACTTCGTGGATGGAGCCGCCGCTGAAGTTTCTACATGGAGATCCCATGCCTCCCTTCCCTCCGACCTTGACGCTTCTCGTGCAATAAGGCAGATCGAATGGTTCATAGAGACGGGTTTGACCAGCTTGGACCTAGCCATGTGCTGGTTCATCAGGCGAATCCAACCTCTGCAGCACCGCGTGAAGTTCATGCACGAGTACACCAGTGATCGAAGGGATACCCTCCGGATCTCCGTGGATAACTTCTCGAGTGACTCCGTCAAGCTCCGCCTTAAGGACATCGTCAAGGTGAAGGATAAGAAGTGTGGTTTCACCATCACCTATGACATGTTCGTAGATGGCAAGTGCCCAAAGGTAGGTATTTATTTTCCGTGTATGACATTTCTCCAGTTTTTCCGTCTTGCCAATACCATCTTATCTAACACGGTGATTTCTCACTTAACAGCTTAGCGATCTAGATGAGGGCAACCTGGCTGCCCAAATCTATGATCCAAAGATGAAGGAAGTCACGGTCGTGTCCGACGATGATGTCCCGTTGGCGCGAAAGCGGAAGAGCTCCACCTCTGATGCTGCCAACGGAGGCAAGAGGAAGAAGACGGAGGGTGGAGCCTCCAAGAAGACTACCGCCGCCCTGGAGGCGGAAAAGAGAAAAGCCACCGGGATTTTTTCCAAAGCACCCCCCTAGTGTAAGCCTCTCATTCTCCGACATTGTCTATTTATCTGTCTTGTTCCTATACTTATGCACTTTGCATGTTTCAGGAAGAAAGCCACGACCAGTCTCAAGAAGTCCTCCAAAACTTTGGGGTCTTCTAGAAATATCAAGGACATGCTGCATCGCGACTCCTCCCCCACCATCGCTCCTGCTACTCCTGCCGTCAAGCCCTCCTCCGCTCCGACAAGCTCTCAAGCCCAGGCGGCACCTGACCCTTTCGCCATGGAAGTGGATTCTGGCGCCTCTACCGAACTCGCTATTGTCGGCGAGCAGGCGACGCAGGAGAGCGCTGCTTTACCAATGGCTGAAGCTCCGGCTAAGGATGCCATCGGTAACGGCAAGGCGGTGGTGGGAGCTGGTACCTCTGCCGAAGGCAGTGCCCCTACTCCCTAGAAACCTTTTGAGTTTCCGAAGATAGTTTACCCGACGCTCACGCCGAGTAACACAACTCTGGTTCCTGGAGGAGTACCGTCATCTCCGACGTGTGGTCTTGAGGAGCTACTCCGACAAGCGGATATCTTGCGAGGAAATAGCATTTCCTTCGGCAAGCTGCTAGCCGAGAGTGCTACAAACCTCAATATTATTGCACTTGTAAGTTTTTACTTTGCCTTTTGCATTTCATATGAGTATCCCACCGTAGCCCCCAAGGATGTAGACGGAAAACCATAGGTTTTGCATCTATATGCTCTAAGAGTGACTAAGTTAGAAACTCTCACTGTAGCCCCCAAGCATTTAGATGGAACAAACTATTCCGACTAGATGCTCCTAAGAGTAGCATACGCAGTGTTCATAATTTTCAATGTTGTATCCCCCAAGCCTCTAGTTGTAACTGAATTAGTTCCGACTAGATGCTTAAGGAAAAGCTAAGCAGATTCCGAGTTAAGAACTTTATACTGTAGCCCCCAAGCTTCTAATCGAGAACTGAATTAGTTCCGACTAGATGCTTAAAGAAAAGCTAAGCATATTGCTAAGTTAAAAACTCTCGCTGTAGCCCCCGAGCGTCTAGGTGAAAAATCTCCGACTAGATGCTCTAAGTAGACCAAACAACGGTATACCTTTATACTTGTTTTCACAGAACGAGAATGCTCGGAGGGGCATGGCCAACGACAAGTATCAGAAGATGCGCGCAGATCTTGAAGCTGAAAAGGGTAAAACTGCCATTTTGAAGGAAAAGATCATCAAATACAAGAGACTGTTTTCTTTTTGCGCATTTCCGTCTTATTTTTGTGCCCATAATCTTCGAGTACTCATTGTGTACTTTGTTTTCTCTGACTTGCAGAACATGTCGCCAAGGCCAAGGATATTGTCGAGCAATCCAAGCACATCCAGCAGCTGGACAGCGAGAACAAAATCCTTAAGAAGGAGAGGGAAGAGATGCTGAAGATGCATGAGGATTCCATGAAAGCCCTGCAGGATTCCGCCACCGCGGAAATCAATTGCTTGAAGGAGGAGCTTGCGATCTTAAAGGATCAGAAGCAAGCTGCTGATGAGCAAAATCATCGCCATAGCGAGGCGTTTAAGCTCCTCCAACAAGAGAAGGAATCCCTGGCGGACACCCTTTGGCAGGCCAAGGCCAGCATCTTCAGTAAGTTTCATTCGCCTTGTATTTCTGTAGTCTGGATACTTAGAGTTTATGGAACTCATGCGCTCCTTGTCAGAATTTGCAGCTCCTATGGGTTTAACCCGGTCGCCTCCTTTGGACAAGGAATGCATGGTTCTTGCCGGAAACTTCATCAACACCGACATCTCCCAAGCCAAGGAGATCGCCAAGCCCCTCCAGATATATATCAAGGCCTCGGACTCTATGACGAAGTACTCGGAGATTCTGCGCCGAGCCCCCGAACGTGTCACGAGCTGGAAAGCTTCATGTGCACGGGCTGGTGCAAGGATGGCGCTGTCAATGGTGAAGGCACACTACGACGATGCCGACATCGATACGGTGACCTCTGGCATCCCCGACATGGATGATGACGACAAGGAGATTGATCACGAAGCCATCCTATCATCACTCGCGGGTTATGACACCAGAGTTGCCGAGCTGGTGGACGTTGACATCTTCGTGCCCAGGAACACCATCGATAGCGTCAACCAAGATTCCTCCGAGTCTCATCACAGCGCCGATGATGAGGGTGATTCTTCGGCTGGTGACGATGCTGTCTCCAAGTCTCCTGCGCCCAAAGAATGAAAAACACTTTGTAATCTTTGTTTCACCTTTGGTGTGTGCACTGAAAACTTGGTGATGTAACTTAAGGCGGAAAACAATGATTGTTATGTCCTGCTACTTAAGAACTAATTCCCAGCATGTATATATTTTTTAAGCAAGTGCTGGCTTATCCATTACTCTGGTTCTTATGCTTGACTTTTTGTGAGTCGGAAGACTCGTTGCCGGAACCGTGCGCTTAGGTGATGATGCCCAATGGCACCGTCAATAACCCGAACACAAAATCGCCGACAACAAGTGCCAAAAGTCACTACTCCAGAATCCACATAAAAACGACAAAGGACGTGTAGACCAGAAAACTTAAGCTAACGCCCGTAGGCGGAATTTTCACAAGTGCATAAAGGTTTTACATGATCCAAAAATGAACACTAAAGGAGGTAAAAGACTCAGCAATATGAGTGAACCAAAGAGCTTTATTTCATTGATCATATAAGAGGTATACAATTAGATATAAAATGCTAAGTGTAGAAAGGACGTAGTTGTGCTATGTTCCATGGCCGATCTAGCTCTGGGTAGTCATCATCCGGGTCACGTCGCTTACGCTTATGATCCTCGTTGGGTCTATCCTTGAGTTCACGATTGTCAACAAGGTAGTAAGACCCACTGAGAAGCGCCTTGCTTATGATGAACGGTCCCTCCCATGGCGGGGATAATGTGTGCGACTTCTTCTGCTTAAGTCGGAGCACCAAATCCCCCTCTTTAAACGAGCGATGCCGAACGCGGCGACTATGGTAGCTGCGTAGCTTCTTCTGGTAGATGGCGGATCTTTGGCATGCCAAAACGCGCTCCTCCTCGAGAAGGTCCACATCTAGGCGTCTGGATTCTTCAGCGTCATCTTCGTCGTAGGCGGCAACTCTTGGTGCATCGTGGAGGATGTCGGAAGGTAAGATAGCTTCTGCTCCGTATACCATGAAGTAATGGGTGTAGCCGGTGGATCTGTTGGGTGTAGTTCGTAAACTCCATAGCACAGATGGCAATTCTTCCGCCCAGGCTCCAGCTGCTCTATGTAGCGGTGCCTCAAGACGTGGCTTGATTCCCTGCAGAATTAATCCATTGGCTCGCTCAACCTAACCATTGGATTGTGGGTGCGCCACAGATGCAAGGTCAAGTCGGATGCCTTTGTCCCAGCAATAGGCCTCCACTTCTGCGAGTGACAAGTTGCTTCCGTTATCGGTGATGATGCTATGTGGGAGACCAAATCTCATGACTAGATCCCAGACAAACCTGAGGGCAGTTGCCCCATCAAGCTTTCTAATGGGTTTAGCTTCTATCCATTTGGTGAATTTGTCAACTGCTACAAGCAGATGCGTAAATCCACACGGTGTCGTATGTAACGGTCCCACCATGTCTAGCCCCCAGACTACAAACGACCAAGTTATTGGTATTGTTCGCAATTCTTCAGCAGGAACATATTGTTGTCGGGCATAATACTGGCATCCCGTGCATGTCTCAACCAGCTTGTAGGCGTCCGCCTTCGCGGTCAGCCAGTAGAATCCTTGCCGGAAGGCTTTCGCGACCAATGATCGGGGAGCAGCGTGATGCCCGCGATCTCCGAGATGGATCTCGCGCAGGATTTCCATACCTTCTAGTTGGGAAACACACTTTAAGTATACACCAGTAGTGCTCCTTTTATAGAGTTGCCCATTGATTATGGTATAACCCTTTGCTCATCGTACTATTTGCCGTCTTCGACTTCGTCGTCGGGCAAAGTTCCGTGTTCGAGATACTCCATGAATGGTTTTGTCCAAGCCGGAAGGATCTTTGTCCCCATGTTGACGAAAGAGTCAGCTCTATCCGGGTGGTCGATGTCGGCGCCCTTCACGGATGGTGTGCGTAGATTCTCTAAGAAAACTCCTGGCGGAATTCTCTTGCGCCCTGATCCAAGCTTAGACAGTAGATCAGCCGCCTCGTTTTGCTCCCTAGGCACATACTTGACTTCGTAGCCCAAGAAACTCTTGGCTATCTCGTCCACTTCGTCTCGATATGCCGCCATCATAGGGTTCCACGATTCTGTGTGCCCACCACCGGGCAACCAAGTCAGAATCTCCACAGCAAACTATGCGCTTGATGCCAATATCTTTGGCTACACGTAGTCCGTGAATGAGTGCTTCATACTCCGCCATGTTGTTTGTAGCCTCGAAGTGGATCTGCAGAACGTAGTGTAGCTTGTCTCCTTTTGGTGACTATAGTAGTACACCAGCCTCGAGCCGCTGAGCAACTTTGATCCGCCAAAGTGCATCACCCAAGACTGTTCTCGCAACGGAGTAGCATCCGCATCTCCGTCCAATCTGCAATAAAATCCGCCAAGGCTTGTGACTTGATAGCGCCGTATCTTGTAGGTGATCTCAAGGCAAGTTCAATGCGCCACTTCACGACCCTTCCTCAGAAGCGCCGTTATTGATAATGTCGGACAAAGGAGTCTTGCTCACCATCGTGATTGGGTGCTCTGAAAGTAATGCCTCACCCGAGAAGCGAGGAATACTCCATAAGCTATCTTTGGTAGTGCGGGTAACGCTGCTTGACTCCGCCAAGACCTCGCCACGTAGTAAACTGTCGTTGAACTCCGTGCTCATGGCCTGGTTCCTTCCGCTTACCACGACGACGACGATGTCGATAACCGGTTGGTTGCCGCCATGTAAATTAACAGGGCTCACAACGCCGGGTGCCGTAAGGATGGGCGCTGAGGAAAGAATCTCCTTTAGCTGCTTCAATGCTGCATCTGCTTCGTCTGTCCACGTGAATTTGTCCGCCTTCTTTAGCAACTTGTACAGCGGCAAAGCCTTCTCTCCAAGTTGGCTGACGAACCGACTAACTGCTGCAACACAATCTGTTAGTCGTTGAATGTCCTTTTGGCATGTTGGACGGTTTATGTTTAAGATGGCCTTGATTTTCTCCGGGTTGACCTCGATTCCGCACTGGGAAACGATGAAGCCCAACAATTTGCCGGCTGGAACCCCGAATGACATGGTTATACCCTACGGGTACGTGACTTCAGCATACCTGGTCTAGCCCAAAGAAGGCTCACAGCAGACATACGCTGGCCCATGAAGATTTTCGGGTGGCCAAGGTCCATGACGCCTTCGGATCCTTGGAGAGCAAGACTAGCATAGATAGGAAATTCAAAGGGGTAAAACCCTAGAACTTGTAACCGACTAGGACTATGCCCGGGACCTGCCTAAATCTATATAAATGCCAGGAGGGCACGTCCTAGAGGTTGACTCATACTTTCGCATACACACCTCCATGCGGATCGAATCAAGACCTCAGAACCTTCGGTTCCGCCATAATCAAGAGCGCATAAGTAGGAGTAGGGTTTTCTCCGGGGCCTGAACCTGGGTAAATCTCGTGTCCCCTGGTTGCTTGTCTGTTAACCGTTCCATGATCTCCAGCATCCCCATCTTCTCCAAAACCCAAGTCCATAACAATGGGCATTGATGAGTTGAAACCTCGTCAATTGGTGCCGTCTGTGGGAATCAGGGCTGCTGATTGTGCGATCGTGACGGTTCCGACCCGATCGATCTACAACTCTGCGGCGACGGAGAATCACCTCCTCTTTGGCTCTTTCGACTTCACCGCCCACTCGCCGGCCACCATGAAAGATTTCGAGCCCGTAGGCGACGGACTCGAGATCCTATTCGGGACCTTCTGCTTCCAGGTGGGTCAGACTGGCACCCTCCGCCTTCTAGAGCGGGTGCCCCTACCATCGATCAGGCCCGCCTCGTGGGCTCCACACCCTGTGCTACGCACATCGCCATCAACAGATGAGTTTTACGACAGCAGCAGCTGTAACTCCGATCTGTGCGATCCACCTTCGGATGAGGGGACCTACGTTCGATTCAAAGGCTGCGCAGCAGACCAATCTACGAGCGCTATTCAGGCGCCGCAGTCACCTGTATGACGAGGAAACACCTAACCCGCCGCCAACCGAACTCCAACCTCAGATGTAAACGGCGAAACCGCGGAAATGAAGAAGCCGCCCCCACCCGACGGAGAAAACAACGGCCACGTCATCCAACTAAGCAAAGAAGGATGGGTCCAGGCACGCCGTGCCGTAGCAAAGCGATATAGTCCTACCGCAGACGCCTCACGTGAACTATCGATGGCATACCACTTCCTCCTCATCGAGGAGCACAAGAAGCAAGTCAAGATGCGTGAGACGCCGACAAACGCAAGCAGCCTTTCGAGTCTGGTAGCAAGCTGCGCTCTCCGCCATGGCACCCGGCTCTAGCACAAACGGAAACCAGGGAAACAAGCATCGCTCTCGGGTGGAGAACATGGATCCCAAGGAGCGCCGTGACGTGACTCGAACTCTCCACACATCGTTCATGGAGATGGACGCCGACGGCAACGTCATCCCGAAGACGCCGCAAGCCGCGATCATGGCAGCCACTGCGTATCTCGAGGCTCACCCACCTCCGGAGGGGGACCCGAAAAGAGCCATGCACAAGTCCACGCTAACCGGACTCGGACTTGTCGGAGCTGCGCTCCACGAAGACGCTCCTGCGGAGCCGAAGAAGAAAGCTCCGGCCAGGCGCGACCGGAGTCCCACCCCTTCATCCGAAGAAGAGGAGGAACACGACCTTCCTCGAAGGAAGAAGAGCTCGCGTCACCGTAAACGCGACTACGACGCCAGAGACACGCTTACATAGCGCAAAATCGACAAAGCGCGAGCCAAACGTGCATGCTCGTCTGAATCTGAGATGGACGAAGACGAAGGAGAACTCTATGGAGCCCGATGCTTCAGCAGATCTGTTCGACGAACACAGATGCCACGCAACTTCAAGCTTCCTTCGGATACTCTGAAGTTCAACGGCACGCAGGATCCAAAAGCCTGGCTCAGTGACCATCTGTCATCCGTCAAGCTGCACGGCGGTAACAAAGAAACCGCCATGCAATGCCTTCACCGCAGAATCGACAGCGCGCGCTGGTCAGCTCAACAGCCTATCATCGGATCCATCCGTTGGAGGAGCTCGCCATAGCCTTCATCCGAAATTTCAAGGGCACTAGCAAGAGGCCCGCCTCAATCTAAGAATAGCGAGCATGCACTCAGAAAACGGGCGAATCTATTCGCTCGTACACAATATGTTGGTCTACCACCAAGAACTCCATAGCACACATCTCCGAAGAGAGGGCCATCGACGCCTTCAGGGACGGCGTCAAACGCCAAGATTTCAAGGAGGAACTCGGGTGCGTCAAGCCCAAAACACTCGACCACCTCATGGACATCGCTAACAGGTGGGCAGACGCGAAGATTGCATTCACCGAGCACAATCGGGTGAAGAAGATGACTATGGCCAAAGACGGGAATGCCGCAGCAAGAGAAGATCGGCGAGGAGGATCGGAGACCTCGACATGGTCGTCCAACGCCAAGAACGACAACAAAACAAGAATAAATGGAGGATACCGCGGAGGAAACTTCCGCGACAAATAACGCCAAAGACAGCTGCGGCAGCGCCGCGATCGCATAACGGACCTCAGATATGACAAACTTTCGGGTCCATGCACCATCCACTTCTACATCGACAAACAGGATGGCAAAAAGAAATCCAGCCACATGCTCAAGGACTGCCACGAGTTCCAGAAACTCAGCGAAAGCATGGTGCAGATGAGGCAACAAGCCCCAATCCCTGCGTTTGGAAATGCACCCGCGCAAGGAGAAATAGCACACGGAGCTCCTCCATCGCCACCTATCGGTGGCCCAAACCATCCAGTCGCACCAGCACAGAACAACGCTGGGAACGGATACCCCCCCCACTGAAAGGAGCACTAAATATGATCCAGAAGGGACGCCCCATGAATAGGGTGCAGAAGAAGATCACCCGACAAATCAACTTGGCCGTGGCAACTCCGCCTGCAATCACTGAGTACCTCAGCGGATCGGAGTCCCGCATCACATTCACTCGCGCGGATCACCCTTGCCAGATCCCTTGCCCAGGTCATGCTGCCCTGGTGTTGGAGGCGCAGATTGGAGGCTTCGAGATGAGTCGCGTCTTCATGGACGGCGGCAGCGGCATCAACCTAATATTCGCAAGCACTCTAGCGGCAATGCGGATCCCGCAATGCAGCCTGGAACAGTCAGACACAATGTTCCACGGCATCGTTCCAGGGAAGGGCATATTCCCCTGGGCAAAATAGGGCTCGACGTCATCTTCGGGAAGCCGGACAACTTCCGGCGGAGCGACTTCGAATTTGAAGTGGTGGGTAGCCATCACAATACCACGCCATCTGGGCGTGTAGCATTCGCAAGGTTCTGGCTGTCCCACACTATGCATACCTACTACTCAAGATGCGGGACCAAAGGCGTCATCACGATCCACGGAGCTTCACCGTCGGACCAATGCGGCGGATTTCAACAAAATCTCCCAGTCTTTCGGCATGCAAGACGAGCTCGTAAGGCTCCGCGAGGTGACAGACAATGGGGCACCCCCAGTCACAAGGCAAAACGCACCTGACATGTCCTTCGACTCCACCGTCAACACAAAAAAAGTGCAGGTCCATCCAACGGATGCCTCCAAGACGGCCCTGATCGCCAACGACCTCAGCCCCGCATAGGAAGGCGCGCTCGTCGAATTCCTCCGTGAGCGGAAATCTTCGCTGGTGTCCTGCGGACATGCCAGAGTTCCTGTGGAATTCGCCGAGCACGCACTCAACGTCTTTCCAGACACCAAGCCAGTCAAGCAGTCCATCCGGAGACTGTCCGAGCCATGAGCCGAAGCTATCGGCAAGGAAATCAATAGACTACTCGCCGCAGACTTCATCAGGGAAATCAAGGAAAGCGAGTGGCTTGCAATCTGATTATGGTCCCAAAAAAGGACACGGACATCCTGCGGATGTGCGTGGATTTCACGTCACTAAACAAGCATTGCCCAAAGGACCACTTCCCTCTTCCTCGGATCGATCAAATCATCGATTCGACTGCAGGTTGTGAGAAACTCTCCTTCCTCGACGCCTACTCAGGCTATAACCAGATTCGACTCAAGGTCGAAGATCAAGAGAAAACGGCGTTTATCACACCGTTCGGAGTATTCTGCTACAACACAATGCCCTTCGGGCTAAAGAACGCAGGTGCCACGTACCAGCGATGCATGCAGGCCTGCCTCAAGGACCAGATCGGTCGCAACGTCCAAGTCTATGTTGACGACATAGTGATAAAAACCAAGGAGGCAAGGACACTTATCGACGATCTCCGCGAGACGTTTGACAACCTTGATCGCTACAGGATCAAGCTCAACCCCGAAAAGTGCGCCTTCGGCGTCCCATCGGGTCAGCTGCTTGGGTACTTCATCTCTCAGCGAGGGATCGAGGCGAACCCGAAGAAAATCAGAGCCATCATGGCAATGGAGAAGCCGAAAAACCTCAAAGGCGTCCAGCAACTCGCAGGGCGAATAGCGGCGCTAAGCAGATTCATCAGCCGCATGGGCGAGAAGGCCCTGCCATTCTACCAACTGCTGCGCAAAGCAGATAAATTCGAGTGGACGCCAGAAGCCAACGACGCATTCGAAAGCCTCAAGCGGCTTCTCTCCACCTCGCCCGTCTTGGTCACGCCAAAGGAGCGCGAGCCTCTGCTGCTGTACATATCAGCCACACATCAGGTGGTCAGCACCGTACTAGTGGTCGAACGACCCGAAGAGGGCAAGACCCACGGGGTCCAACGCCCAATCTACTACCTCAGCGAGGTACTCACTCCAACAAAACAGAGGTACCCTCACTACCAGAAACTCGCCTACGGCGTGTTCATGACGGCTCGACGGTTGAGCCACTACTTCCAGGAGCATCAGGTGATGGTCGTCAATGAGGCACCCCTGAACAGCATCCTGAATAACCCGGAGGCCACAGGACGCGTGGCCCTGTGGGGCATCGAACTGTCACCTTTGGACATCGTCTACGAGAAGCGACTCGCAATCAAATCTCAAGTCCTTCCGGACTTCCTGGTACATTGGATGGAGCTACAGCTGCTAGACACCCAGACATGTCGCAGTCATGGACGATGCACTTCGACGGCTCCAAGCGTGAAGCTGGAGCAGGAGCAGGGGTCATACTGACCTCCCCGCAAGGGGACAAGATGAAGTACGTCCTTCGGATGAAGTTCCGAGCTTCTAATAATGAGGCCGAATACGAAGCCCTCATACACGGCATGAGGATGGCAAAAATCTGCGGCGCAACGCGCCTGGTCATCTACGGTGACTCCAACCTCGTCGTCCAGCAGACGATGAACGAGTGCGACGCACACGCCGAAAACATGATCGCGTACCGCGCGCTCTACAACGCACTCGAAGGAGAATTTGACGGCTGCGAACTTCGGCACGTCGGAAGAGAAAGCAACGAGGAAGCCGATAGACTGGCTAACATCGGCTCCACCTGCGCAAAGGTGCCACCAGGCGTGTTCCTCGAACAGATCTGCGTGCCATCAATCAAGCGGAAATTCCCCAAAGGATCACCCGAGGAAGCAGAACACTTGGGGGCTGCACTACCCGAAGGTCATGAAGGACCCGAAAAATTGGACACCGAGGTCGCCATGGTCAACCTAATGCAGCATGGCAGTCGAAGAAACATGGACGCAACCATACCTCCAGTTCCTGATAAACGGAGAACTGCCTGACAGCCCAACAGATGCCCGGCGCATATCTCGTCGGTCAAAGGCCTTCACCATCATCAATGGCGAGCTGTACAAGCGCAGTATTACGGGTGTACTACAACGGTGCGTCACCATCGACGACGGCAAAGCCATACTCCAAGACATCCACGAGGGCATCTGCGGCCATCACGCAGGTAGCCGCTCCCTTGTCGCCAAAGCTCTACGAGCCGGATTCTACTGGCCAACGGCCATGACCGACGCAAAGGACATAGTCCGAAGATGTAACGGGTGCCAACGGTTCGCCGACAAACCACACGCACCTGGGTCTGAGCTCAGACCCATACCTATAGCCTGGCCTTTTTCTCAATGGGGCCTCGACATGATCGGCAAACTGCCAAAGTCCTCGAAAGGGGGACACGTTTACCTCTTGGTCGCAGTCGACAAGTTCACCAAGTGGGTCGAGGCCATGCCGGTCACCAACCAGAAAGGCAAAACTGCCGTCAAGTTCTTCGAATCCATCGTCTACAGGTTTGGCGTACCACACAGCATCATCACCGACAACGGATCGAACTTCATCTCCGAGGAGTTCCAGGACTTCTGCGAAAGCCTTGGGATCAACATCACGTACGCCTCAGTGGCACACCCGCAAACGAACGGGCAAGTGGAAAAGGCCAACGGCCTAATCGGCGCTGGTATAAATAAGCGCCTCATGAGTCCACTCGAAAGGAAGGCTGGAGCCTGGACGAAAGAGCTACCATCCGTCATGTGGAGCTTACGGACTACGCCAAACAGCTCCACCGGCTACATGCCGTTCTTCATGGTGCACGGAGCTGAGGCCGTGCTACCAGCCGAAGTACGTCACCAGGCCCCGTGGTCGTCGCCACAACGCGAATCCACACCGCACTCGAGGACGTCGTCGACACACTCGATGAAGCAAGAGACATAGCAGCAGCTCAATCAGCGGTGTACCAGCAGAGTCTCCGCAACTACCACAGCCGACGGCTGCGCCCAAGGTCCTTCGTCGAAGGAGACCTCGTCTTGCAACTCAAGCAAGAGCGACCGAATAAATTCGAGTCACCATGGGAAGGACCCTACGTCATCACCGAAGTCATCCCAGGTGGCGCCTATCGCCTGAAGCACGTGGAGTCTGGAGTCGCATACTCCAACCCATGGAACATCGCGCACTTGCGACGATTCTACCCCTAGCTACCTACCCCTTTACTTTCAATAAGGCTTTTCAGCCAAGGGTATTCAGCCGAACAATGTACTTCCTCCGTTACGATATAAATAAACCTAACTGTCTCGCCCCAAACTTCAGTTCGCTATTTTGCAACTTTAATTTATGCTACAAACGCACTCGGGGGCTCCCCCACCTCACGATTTCATCGACTGAGAATCAAGCGTGTACACCTGAGTAGCTGACAACATCAGGCAAACGAAAAGGACACGTACTCAATCAAAGCACTGCATGCTCACAAACCTTTACAACAAAGGGCACAACACGCCCAGCCAAAATATACAAAGTTTACATCTATCTCTTTTTTAGGTACTACCTATTCTGAAGAATAACCTGAGCACGCTGCTCAAACAAATCTACGACCTGTTCGGCATACTGCCTTACATCTGCATAATGTGGACACATGTCCCACTCATCACCATCCAGTCGAGGAGGCGGTCCAGCTGCCACAACAGATAAATCTACATCAGGCCGGTGCAGCCTCACAAGGGACAAAGCGGCCTTGACTCCGGCGACGAGCTGTTGCCGCACCAACTCCTTGACGTTGCTCACGCTCCGAAACTTCGACAGAATACCCGCAAGGCTCATCGGCACAGCATCCAAAGGAAACATGACGTGCAGCACCGAGGCAAGCGACGTCTGCACCTGGCGAAGCACCCGCGACATCTGATGCACACGATCCTGCACCGTCGCCAGAGCCACGGCACGGTCACGATCCATCCATAAGAAGCCACCGTCCTCCATGTCCTGTTGGGTCAATCAATTGACCCGAACAGCGACACGCTCTTTCTCCTCCTTCGGAGCAAGGTTAGCACCTGCGACAATGACACAAATTAAAAGGCAAGGCCAGCAGGCTCATCTGAAGAACTGAGCTTCAGCTCGAAATAAAGAGCAACTTACATGGAAGCTGCTCAGATATCCGAAGTAGTTCCGCCATCAAGTACTCCTCTCTGGCTGCACCGCGATCCGCCTTGGATTTCCAAACATCAGCGTGACCACGCAACACAAGTAACTCCCTCTCAAGACTACGAACACGGTCCCGAAGAAAAGCGAGTTGAGAAGGGTCATCCAAAGATGGCCGCTGCTGCGCTGCGGGTGAGGTGTCAACAGGGTCAGCACCCGAAGGAACCTAGAGCAGCAAAAAAAAAGGGGACACAAACATTCAGACAATGGCAGAGCACAACTCAGAAGAATTCATTAAACATATAAGGCCACTACGTGGCACAAGGATGGTGTTCTTCAAAATATTTACAACAAAAGTACTACAAACTATCCTACGTCTACAAAGCCTAAGACGCGGCACCCTGAGTCGCCTCGGAGCCAGACTGCCTAGTTTTGGCCTCGCCCTGCTGCCGCAGTGCATACTCAGACAACAAATCAATGAGCTTGGGCCCATATCGCTTGCAGCGAGCAGAGTAGGCAGCAAAGGCTACCTCGGATCCATCTGCAGCCCTCGGCATCCGGGAGGTGATCTGGGGCAGGTCCAGCTCCGCTCTAGCCGCCAACGCCATCGCCAACCCGACGGACGCGCCGATGCCTTTACGCGCGCAGTGCTTTACTGACAAAGCCTCCGCCAGGGCATCCACATCATCAAGGGCCGCGCCCTTAGGGACAAGCTCCCTGTAGAAGCGGACAAGGACCTCCTTCGCCTTGGCAAGGGAGCTGACGACGGTGCTGCAGCGATCTTCGACCGCCACAGTAGCATCATCTAGAGCACTCCCGTGCTCTAGAGCACCACGGTCAAACTCGATGCCTGCGGCATCAGAGACAAAAACAAAAGGACAAAGACATGAAGAAAACAACACAGAAGAAAACAGGAAACACGAAGAAACAAGTACAAATACAGCACTTACCCGAGATAGCCTTGGCAGCAGCCATGAGCTTGGTCGCCACCTCTTTCTCACGTGCAGCCGCAACAGTGGCCAGCTGCTCCTCACGATCCGCGGCCTCCTGCTGCAGACGCTCCTTAGCTTCAGCTGCCTTGGTCAGCTCCAGCTCGAGGCGTTCCTTCGCACCAACGGCGGCCTCAGTTTTCTTCTCTGATTGACCAAGGCTCTTCTTGAGAGCGTCGATCTCACGGAGAGAAGTATTATGCTCCTCTGCATTCAAAACAACCAAACGTCAGCAGCAGGACCAGAATAAACAAAAGAAGTACCAAAAGGCAAACAGGTACCTTGAAGCTGCCGAAGGTTGGCCTCCAGCACCAAGCGCTCCTGCACCAGCCGCTTGGCCTCCTGCACAAAAGGCTGCAAAAAAAGAAACACTAGTAAGAAGAAGGACTCGGGGGCTGCGCCCAACACAAAGGAATAAAAGCAAAACTTGCACACGAAGACACTCGGGGGCTTCCCCCCCGAAGATTTGAAAAAAAAGAAGACAAGAAATTTTTCAAACACCCGGGGGCTCCCCCCGTGGCACGAAATAGAGTTACTTACATGCTCTGATGGCGACTCCGAAGGCCCGCTGGCGAAATTCTGAGGCGCAATCACCTGCACCTCCTGTAGAGGAGGATTCGGAGCGGCACCCCCAGACGTTGCCACCGTTTGAGGAGGAGGGGATGCAACCTTCGACTCCCCCATCATCTCCCGAGCACCATCGCTGGAGGAGTCGTGGGAAGAATGCCTGCATACGAAGCAATTAGCAAAAGTACAAAGTCAACAAGGAAAAAGGACACCATATGAGCCTAGTGAGCTCAGGTCGAAGATAGGAGGAGTCCTTCGGGCTCTCTTCTCCTCCTTTTTCTCTTCCTTGTTTTCTTCCTTCTTCCGCTTCGCGGGCGGGTGTGGCGCTACAGCCCACACAGGAATGGCAGGAATGGGAGAGGAAGAGCCTCCGTGCCCGTCACTATGACGCTCAAGGCACAGAGGGTCTCTGGGAGTCGGAGGAGTTGAGGCATCCAAAGCCTCGCTGGAGCTCCGTGATCGTTTGCGCGTCTGGTCCTCACTCGACTCGTTGACCTCCTCAGCTGGCTATCGTGCCGAAGGAAGTTCGGACATGGAGTCCACCACTTCATTATCCGGTGCAGCCGGAAACAATTCGGGCAATGGAGGTACCATGCCCGGCACCTTGAAGCTCTGCCAATAAGACGGAAGTTTGTTAGAAAACAAAATATAACAAACACACAATCAAAGCAAAGCGCTATGCGCACGAATCTACACCTGTGGAATAGCCAGCGTCGAAGAAAATGGCGGAGTCAACGACTTCCCCGGGATATCCTCTCTAGCCTTGTACTTCAACAGTGTACGAAGGGCCTTGTCAAGATCACCCTTGGAAAGCTTCTCGGCCGAAACTCTCGTCGGGTCACGGCGACCAGCATAAAGAAACATCGGGTGCGCCCTAGCCTGCGATGCATTTGCACCCGACGCCGATAATATCCACACCGTTCACTTCTTTATCGTGAATCAATCAAGATCCTCCACCCGACGGTAAGAGCCTCTATCTCCTGACTCGCCCAAGATCTGGTTTTTCCAGGACCTCTTTGGCTCGATTATCTGGGAGGAGTCGAAAGGAGCAAGACCAAATTGCTGCCCAGCCACTGTGGAGTCGCGAATGTAAAACCATCGCCTCCGGCAGTACTGAACAGATTCAGACATAGAGAAGGAAAAGAAAAGAATATTGGTCCTAAGGGAGATGATGCAAACCCCAATGGGATACACACCATCCGAACCGGATTGCCTCTTCACGGAATAGAGCTTCCGGAAGAGGCCAAAGTGCGGCTCGATACCAAGCCAGCACTCGCAGAAAGTGATGAAACAAGCAATGTGAAGAAGGGAATTGGGCGAAAGATGATGCAGCTGGATGCCATAGAGAAAGAGCAGCCCACGGATAACGAAGGCTAGAAACATAACCCGATACCCAGCGGGGGGACGGGGGATTACCTCGTTGCCGGGGAGTCTGACGGCCTCCCTATCTTGCAGGATCAAGCCCCGCTCGTGAAGCCTGCGGAGATCACTCTCCCGTGTCTTTGACCGCCGCCAACCACCGTCGGTGACACGGGTAGCGGTGGTGCTTTTCTTCCCTCCGGCGGCGCTGGTACCAACCGCAGATGAGGATTTCTTCGTCTTCCCCATAGCGCTCCGGCGGCACCGGCGGCGAGAGTGCGGACGGAAGAAGGAAATGTGGAAGAATATCACAGCGCGCAGCAAGAACCTCTAGAGCACAAGGAGGCAGTGAAAACAAGAATAGATGCGGTGAAAACAAACCGCAGCTTTCCTCAATGATTATAACAGCGAAGACGATGCACTACAGCCGTCCATCCAGAAGACCTAACGCCAACGGCAGATCTGACCATACACGTGTCAGCATCACAACGAATCGTCGTTACCACACCGGAAATCGAGGAGACGCCATAATTATCTCCATGACGCGCGTGACCGGTCAATTCAAAGTCAGCAAGTGCGACCCACATTCGTCCAGTCAAGTCATCTCTGGCGTAGCAGACGCTTGAGGTCATTGATCGTCAGCACTGATGTCATCAAAAGCTATACTAGCACCAACTACAATTCTTCGGCTCCACAGCTAAGAGTACTCACTCGAATCTTCGATTCGACTAAATACCGGGGCTACTCTAATGAGGCGCTGGCGCGCGAAAAGATGAATAAAGACAAAAAATTCTTGAGTCCTCGTCGATTCTACGACTCCACTACGGACTCGGGGCTACTCCATAGGAAGGATGGATTTAAAGCATCCGAAAATTTTTATGTCCTGGACTTACCAACCGAGCGAGCAATGTTTAAACTAAAGTCTCGCCGAGTCACGACTCAATGCAGACACTCGGGTTACTCCCATAGGAGGCTGGTCGCACCCTATGAAATCTTCGATCGTGATCTTTCGGATCAGCATGCAAAACTTTTGGCAACTCTGCCCCAACAAAACCGAGTGAGCAACAATCTCCTTGCCACAAGCACCTCCGTGGTAACGAATGTTCGGATCTGCGTCTGCGCAAAGATAAGACCCGCAGATATCATCCGATGGCACGCAACGCATCAAGGCCTCTGCTAGTATAAATCTATGCCAGCAGGCGTGATGAAAAATCCCGACGGACGCGTTGGGTACATCAAATAAAATCGCTGGAATTCCACTCCTGTAAGTCCTCTGTGGCCCGCTCGAATTACGCCAGCATATGTTCCGGGTTAGAGTTAAGGGACTCAAACCTGATGAAGATCGTGTTGTTTCATCCTAAGACAGTTAACTGACCCTGATCCGTCGGGTGAGTCAGGCACATGTATCAAACAATCCCTACACATATATACTGTCAATACATAGTTGCACCCAAAGGAATGAAGAGTCCTCAGCCGAATCTACGATTCGACTGATCACTCGGAGGCTACTGACATGGTTATACCCTACAGGTACGTGACTTCAGCATACCTGGTCCAGCCCAAAGAAGGCCCACAGCAGACATACGCTGGCCCATGAAGATTTTCGGGTGGCCAAGGTCCATGACGCCTTCGGATCCTTGGAGAGCAAGACTAGCATAGATAGGAAATTCAAAGGAGTAAAACCCTAGAACTTGTAACCGACTAGGACTATGCCCGGGACCTGCCTAAGTCTATATAAAGGCCAGGAGGGCATGTCCTAGAGGTCGACTCATACTTTCGCATACACACCTCCACGCCAGATCGAATCTGCGCACCCTGTAACCTTCGGTTCCGCCGTAATCAAGAGTAGACAAGCAGGAGTAGGGTTTTCCCTCCGGGGGCCTGAACCTGGGTAAATCTCGTGTCCCCTGGTTGCTTGTTTGTTAACCGTTCCACGATCTCCAGCATCCCCATCTTCTCCAAAACCCAAGTCCATAACAATGGGCATTGACGAGTCGAAACCTCGTCACCGAAGACGCACTTCTTAGGGTTGAGCATCATGTTGCATTTCCGGAGATTATCAAAGGTTTCTTTCAAGTCGGAGATTAAGTCGTTTGATTTTTTAGACATCACCATGATATCGTCCACATAGGCGTGAACGTTCCGACCAATTTGGTCGTGAAGGCAACATTGCATTGTCCGCTGGTAGGTAGCTCCTGCGTTTTTCAGCCTAAAGGTCATCGTGACGTAGCGAAACGTGCCGTATGGGGTAGTGAACAAAGTGGCCAATTGGTCTGACTTCCTCATCTTGATCTTGTGGTATCCTGCGTATGCATCAAGAAAACACAAAAGTTCCGAGCCAGCCGTCGAGTCAATGACTTGGTCAATGCGAGGCAAAGCAAACGGATATTTGGGACATGCTTTGTTCAAGCCGGTGTAATCAACGCACATTCTTAATTCATTGGTTCCCTTTTTGGGGACAAGTACAGGATTGGCCACCCATCGGGTCTGAAAGACTTCTCGGATCAACCCAGCCTTAAGTAACCTAGCTATCTCTTTGCTAATGGCGCGTCTCTTCTCATCTCCGAAGCGTCGTAGAGGTTGTTTCACTGGTTTACATTTTGGATCTATGTTTAGGATGTGCTTGACGAGTTCCCTAGGTACACCTTTCATGTCGGCAGGTTGCCAGGCAAAGATGTCCCTATTCTCACAGAGGAACTCGACGAGCGTGCTTTCCTATTTGGGATCCAGGTTCGTCCCAATGGCGATGGTCTTGGAGGCATAGCCTACCACAAGTTCCACCGACTTGGTTTCGATGGTGGCCTTGAACGTAGGAGCGGAGTCGGAGATCTGCTTCTTCAATGCGGGCATCTCTGAGTCATTGACCTTACTCTGGATCTCTTTGAATTCTTCGCTGTAGAGGACAGCTTCTGCAACGGCTGCTTCATTGATCTCACAGTCCCTTGCCTTGGTAAAGCTTCCGGACATGGTGATGACACCGTTTGGTCCGGGTAGCTTGAGCTTGTTGTAGACGAAGCATGGATTGGCCATGAATGTGTGGAATATGTCATGGCCGAATATGACGTGGTACACGCTCTTGAAGGGGACCACCTAAAAGGTCATGCGCTCTTGGCGGTAATTATTACCATCGCCAAAGGCTACCTGAAGTGTAATGCACCCAAGGGACCGAGCCTCCCGACCAGGAACTACGCCATGGAAAACGGTGTTGGTCCGCCTTAGGTTTGCCTCCGTCAAGTTCATCTTCTACAGTGTATACAGGTACATGATGTTGATGCTGCTTCCACTATCCACCATGCACTTGGTGAACTCCACGCCGTCAATCAATGGGTTGATGACCATGGCGTACTGGTTCTCTGTGGGCACAAGGTCTGGGTGGTCCGTCCTGTCCCAAGTTATTGGAATCTCCGACCAGCGCAGGTACTAGGGAACTGGGGGAAGAGTGGCCATCAGGATCCTTAGAGAGGTCTTCTGTTGTCGGACGGTGGGGGTGCCAAGGAAAGTGTGGTAGACTGGGGCCTTCTTTACGAAGGGGTTCTTGCCCTTGTCGTCACTCTTGGCGGCGTGTTTGGGGTCAACGTCCTCGTCCATGTCACTTGAATCCTTGGACTCCTCCTCCTTCTTCTTCCCCTTGCCCTTGCCTCGCGGTCTGTTCTTCCGAATTCGCTTGTAGCCGGACTCCGGGTCTTCCTTGAGGTTGTTGACGAACTTGCAGTGTCAATTGGTATGGGTGGCCTTGCCGTTGGCGTCGAGGTGTACGAGGCACGGCATATCGTGGTACTCCTTGTAGGTTTGGGGAATGCGGAGCGGCGCCGAGGTGGTTTCACTTCCTCGTTGCTTCCCGCGGCTCGCTCCCCTTCCTTGGCCACGTTGTCTGCCTTCTCCTCGTCCTGCAAAAGTCATAGCGACCATGTCGGTAGATTGCTTTTCTTCTAGAGCAGTTTTTCGCTTTGTACTGCTGTTCCTCCGAGCTTGGGTTGGAATGGCCATTGCTGGTAAAGAGCCACGAGCATCGTCGTCGGCAGCTGCGAACTCACTAGCTAACTGAATCATCTGATTCAAGTCAAGCTGATGATTGTCCTGCAAGCGCTTTAGCTTATGTCGGAGCAACGTGCCCCTTTCCAAACCATCGATGAAGGCGGCCATGGCGGTGTGAGCGTGCACTCCTGCGCAGGAATTCTTCATATCCAGCCAGCGGGAGAGGTAGGCGCGAGATGTCTCGTCTTTTTCTTGCACGCACCGCTGTAGATTGCCCATAGTGCAGGGACGCTTGTATGTACCCTCAAAGTTCTTGGTGAACATTTCTTGCATGTCCAACCAGTTGTAGATAGATTTCTTCGGCAAGTCGTCGATCCATTGACGGGCCGTGCCCGCCAACATTAACGGGAGGTACTTGGCGGCGACGTTGGGGTTGCCTCCGGCAATCTCCACCGCGTTGCCGTAGTCCTGCAACCATGTGGCTGGCTTGGCAGTGCCGTCATAGGGCTTGATGGTCTTGTCAATCCGGAAACCTTTGGGGTAAGTTGCGGACCGTATTGCAGGTCCAAAGCAACATGGTCCCAGGTATGGTCCTTCCCGGGCCTCGTGGATCTTATCGATCTGCGAACGTGCATCGTACGGCTCCGAGTTCTTCTTCTTGTTGTCAACAGGGGATGGGCTGCGTGAACGACGTGGGCCTCTTCCGCCATGGTGACTGCTTGGCGGAAACGGAGGCGGAGGTGGCGATGGGTTAGCCTTCTTGCTGTTACCCTCCTGCGACGCCTCACGCCTATCGCGGTTGCTTGTCGGACATGGAGGGTCGTGGTGTGACCTGCTCTTATGTCCTTGGTGGCGCTCTTCATCATGATGGGTCTGTGCCGCGTTGTCGCGGATGATGATGCCGCACTGCTTTGGTGGGGGCATGTCCGTATGATGGTGAGCCTTGTAGTCTTCCTGACGTCGGGGGGATCGGGGCGGTGGCGATGGGCGGCGAGGTCGGGCTTTTTCTCCGTGGTCGGAGGATATGGGGATAGCATCCTTCCTGCAGCGCATCCTCCGTCTTTGTTACGATGAACCCGTCCGTGACCCGACATCCCGAGGGATCATCCCTTGGCGGTTTGTCTTGGCTAGATCGTGAGCGCTAGGTCGACTCAAGCCTCGAGAGGTGGCCTTTTCCTGCTTTACCGCCTTGGCCACTAGGTCATAGACCTGTTCTCATGCCTCAGCGATCTATCCTGCTCGGAAGGGTCTTGGCGACGGCGAGGTTAAGGAGTGGGGTGGGCATCACCGCTTGCCTTCCTTTGTCAATGTATGGCTTGGCCTGCGGCCGAGGAGCCCATCCTAGGTTGCGCCGCACACCAGGATCGTTGATGACGCAGATGGAGCTTTCTTAGCCTGGCTGTCAGGCAGTCTTGTACTCGGCCTCCATTGCTCTAGCTTTCTCTATGGACTTCTGCGTGTTGACCAGATCTCGATCTAGTTTAGCGCCTTGCTCCGCGATGGCTTGTGCCTCCTCCAGCAGCTGCTGGTGCTTCTTGTCAAGCTGAGTCACGTTCCGGATATGAGCAACGGTTAGTGGCTCGACGAGGAGATTGCCGTACATCACTCTATCAGCCGGAGTAACATGGGATGCTGCCGTGGATCTTTGGGCGGCAAGTTCTTGATGTTGTTGTTGCTTGGGCTGCCAAGGTTGAGTCTGCTACACTGGGTTAGGCGGAGGAGGAGGCATGACCTTTGCGCGATCATCGTCAGCAGCAATAAGTGGCCCCTTCCCCTTTTCCAGCGCTGTAGGCGGAGCTTGCCCGGGTTGATCTTCATCCATCACCGTCCCAATGGTGACGAACACCCCTCGAGACATGGCGGTGTTGTTAGCTTGCTCGTCGCGCGAGTACTCCTCCTCCATCTCCTGCATAGCGGAGTCTAGCTCTTCTGGACTGAAGCCTATATCCTCTGAATCTGCACTGAAATCAGCATAAAGCGCATCAATGACCGAGTCGGAGGGTGCTAGGACTTCCTCGATGACGGGCGGTGGAGGTGCAGCGGCCTCGACGATGACTGGAGGTGGTGGTGCTGCTACGACGATGGCGGCCGGAGGCGGTGGTGGCGGTGGCTGAATCGGAGGGGCTCCGTCAATGAGCGCAAGCGCTGTCTGAGCTGCCACTTCGGCCTCCGCGTAGTTGTTGACGGTGTTCACCATGCCTTCGAAGGTAAGGCGTCCTGACGCCTGCTGGCATCTTAGAGAATGTCGGAGAAGCGTGCCATGGTCCAGTCCTTCCACAAAGTGATAGATAGCATCATCATTGGGGTAATTGGCTAGATCAGCTCGTATGCAGAGCCACCTGGCCAGGTAGTCGCGGGGGTTTTCACCCTCTATCTGAACGCATCGTGCTAGATCGAAGATGGTAACCACGCCGACGAACTTGGATCTCTGCTGTCAGACGCACGGACGAAGCCGGCGGATCTGCAGTGATCTTCCACCTTTATATCCTGCACAGGGGCGGTTTGGGTGGGCCTTGAATTTTTTCGATCTTTGCCGGCGAACTTCGAGGAGAGACCCGACATTGATCCTTCCGCGAACGGATCCTGCCCATGGGCGGTCCGTGCGGGCCTTGGTGCTTTCCGATCTTTGTCGGCAAACTTCGAAGAGAGATCCGACATCGATCCTTCCACGAACTTATCCTGCCCATAGGCAGTCTGTGCAGGTCTTGATGCTCCTCCAACTCCCAGGGAACTAGTGCCCGAGTCGGTTTCGCCGATGAAGAGGTGAATGTCTCCGATAGGAACGATCAAACACCACGTAGGGTTCGTCTTCGCCGGGATCCAGAACTCGTCAGGAGGGACGATCGGAACGTTGCCGGAGAAGTGAACACGGCCGATGGCTACGGTTTCGCCGATTCCCGCGAAGATCTTGGTCCTCGCCCGCTGAAGAGCCTGAAGCGCCTCTTGCCCCACGGTGGTACGCCATGGAGGGGTCCTCACAGTGCGTGTTTAGAGACGTGGGGTAAGGCGGACGGTTGTAGTGCGAGGTAACAGCAAAATTACCTGTGTTGAGATCCCACGATGGTGGCGGAATCCTACTCCTGCTATAAATCACTATAAGGGCAATACGCCGAGTTACAGGGATAGGTTCACTGTGCGAGGTTGTCTGAAGTTATCTATGCTTGTGCCCTAAAGGCTCCCGTAGACCCGACTTATATAGTCGCCAGGTCCTAGGGTTACAGGGAAAAGTCCTAGCCGGACAGGTTACAGAGTCCTACACTGCCTATCACTAGTCTTGTGTATCTTGCACTCCAAGGCTCCGTGTACGCTGGTGACTCCACCGTAGCCTTCCTTTATCCGACATGGGCCTCCCTTCTGGATCCACCTAACTGGGCCGCCCAGCAGGCCATAGGCCATGCTACCGACTATGGACCACCCAGGTTAGTCGGATAAGAGACATGCTATTAGGATACCCATATAGCATATCCCCAACAACACCTGAAGCCGACGACGCATTCGAGGACCTCAAGCGATTGCTCTCCACCTCGTTTGTCCTGGTCACACCAAAGGAGCGAGAACCTCTGCTGCTATACATCGCAGCTACACACCAGGTGGTAAGCACCATACTCGTGGTCGAACGACCCGAGGATGGCAAGACCCACGGGGTCCAACGCCCAATCTACTGCATCAGCGAGGTACTGACCCCAACAAAGCAGAGGTACCCTCACTACCGGAAGCTCGCCTATGACGTATTCATGACGGCTCATCGGCTGAGCCACTAGTTCTAGGAGCATCAGATCATGGTTGTCAGCGAGGCACCATTGTCCAACATCCTGAACAACCCCGAAGCCACGGGATGCGTACCCCTGTGGGGCATCGAGCTGTCTCCTCTAGACATAGTCTACGAGCGGCACAAGGCCATCAAATCTCGGGTCCTCCCTGACTTTCTCGTCCACTGGATGGAGCTCCAGCTATCGAACACCCCGGACATGACGCATCGTGGACGATGCACTTCGACGGATCCAAGCGTGAAGCTGGAGCAGGAGCTGGCGTCATACTGACGTCCCCTCAGGCGACAAAATGAAATACGTCCTTCGGATGAAATTCCGTGCCTCCAACAACGAGGCCGAATACGAGGTCCTCATCCATGGCATGCGGATGGCCAAGATCTGCGGTGCAACGCGCCTAGTCATCTACGGTGACTCGAACCTTGTCATCCAGCAGACGATGAACGATTGCGACGCTCACAGTGCCAACATGATCGCGTACCGCACGCTCTACAACTCACTCGAAGGAGACTTTGACGGCTGTGAGCTTCGACACGTCGCAAGAGAAAGCAATGAAGAAGCCGATAGGATCGCCAACATCGGCTCTACTTGCGCACAGGTGCCTCTAGGTGTGTTCCTCGAACAAATCTGCATACCCTCTATCAAAAGGAAATTCCCCAAGGGATCAGCCAAAGAAGCAGAGCGCTCGGGGGCTATGCCACCCGAAGGATAGGAAGGACCCGAAAA
Source organism: Avena insularis (assembly GCA_023614405.1). Taxonomy (NCBI): domain Eukaryota; kingdom Viridiplantae; phylum Streptophyta; class Magnoliopsida; order Poales; family Poaceae; genus Avena; species Avena insularis. Next base: position 36,655,131 of record CM042691.1, on the reverse strand, counting down.
GCTCGACACCAAGGCCGAGCTGGTCAGCCTGATGCAGGTAATGGCGGCCAAAGAAACATGTACACAGCCGTACCTTCGGTACCTGACAACCAGAGAACTACCTGATGACCCGACAGACGCCCGGCGCATATCTCACCGGTCTAAGGCCTTCACCATAATCAACGGCGAGCTGTACAAGCGCAGCATTTTGGGAGTGCTCCAAAGGTGCGTCACCATTGGTGACGGCAAAACCATCCTCCAAGACATCCATGAGGGCATCTGCGGCCATCATGCAGGCAGCCGCGCCCTAGTCGCTAAAGCTCTGCGAGCTGGATTCTACTGGCCAACAGCCATAAACAACGCCAAGGACATTGTCCAAAGGTGCAATGCCTATCAGAGGTACGCGGACAAGCCGCACGCACCAGGATCCAAGCTAAGGCCCATACCACTGGCCTGGCCCTTCGCCCAATGGGGCCTCGACATGATCGGCAAACTGCCCAAATCCTCGAAAGGAAGCCACGTCTATCTCTTGGTAGCAGTCGACAAGTTCACCAAGTGGATAGAGGCAATGCCTGTCACCAACCAAAGCGGCAAAACTGCCATCAAGTTCTTCGAGTCCATAGTCTACAGGTTCGGTGTGCCACAAAGCATCATCACGGACAACGGCTCGAACTTCATCTCGAAGGAATTCCAAGATTTCTGCGAAGGCCTTGGCATCAACATATCATACGCCTCCGTGGCGCACCCGCAGACCAATGGATAGGTCGAAAAGGCCAATGGCCTCATAGGCAGCGGTATCAAGAAATGCCTGCTATGCCCACTCGAAAGGCTCGCGAGAACCTGGGCAGATGAACTACCCTTCATCCTCTAGAGCCTGCGTACAATGCCGAATAGTTCAACTGGCTTCACCCCTTTCTTCATGGTGCACGGAGCCGAAGCCATACTACCTGCCGAGGTACGCCACAAGGCCCCACGGGCCGTTGCCTACAGCGAAGCAGAATCATCGGCCGCACTCGAAGACACCGTCGATACACTCGACGAAGCATGCGACATCGCCATAGCTCGCTCAATGGTCTAGCAGCAGAATCTCTGCAACTATCACAACCGTCGACTACGCCCAAGGTCCTTCGTCGAAGGAGACCTCATCCTATGACTCAAGCAAGAGCGGCCGAAAAAGCTCGAGTCACCTTGGGAAGGACCCTACATCGTCACCGAAGTCATCCCAGGTGGCGCCTATCGCCTCATGGACATCACATCAGGAGTCGAATACTCCAACCCCTGGAACGTCGCACAACTGTGACGCTTCTACCCCTAGCTACTTCTTTACTTTCAATAAGGCTACTCAGCCAAGGCTACTCAGCCGAACAATGTATCTCCTTGTTACGCTATGAATAAAAGCTAAGTCCCTTGGCCAAAATTTTCTTTTCTCTGCATTACTTTTCGCTATAACATGCTCGGGGGCTACGCCTCACCTCACGACCTCGTCGAATGAGAACAATGCATACAACATGAGTAGCTGACCACGTCAGGCTAACGAAAAGGACATGCACATAACAAAGCACCACGTGCTAATACAAATCAACTGTACAAAGGGCACAACAAGCCCACTCGAATACACAAATTTTACATCAATCTTTTCTTTACAGGATCTACCTATTCTGGAGTATCACATTTGCCCACTGCTCGAACAGATCAACGATCTTTCCAGCACACTGCCTCACAGCTGCATAATGCGGGCGCATATCCGAAAGACTATCATCTGGTCGAAGGGGTGGCCCAGTCGCCACCTCCGCGAGATTGACATCGCGGTGATGCATCCGAACAAGTGAAAGAGCAGCTTTCACCCCAGCAACCAGCTGATGTCGCACCAACTCCCTAATGCGGCTCACGTCTCGAAACTTCGACAGAAGACCCCAAAGGGTGGAAGGTGCCTCATCCAAGGGGAACATGATGAACAAAATGGATGCCAGAGAAGTCCTCGCCTGCTTCAGCACCCGAGCAACCTGGTGCACGCGATCCTGCATTGTCTCAAGGACGATGACCCGATCACGGTCCATCCAGAAAAATCTGCCAGCCTCTAAGTCCTGTTGGGTCAGCCAATTCATCTGAACTGCAACCCGCTCCTTATCTTCCCTCGGAACAAGATTGACACCTACACCAAGCACAGAATAAGATGACACACAAAAAAGGTGCATCCAAAAAGAATAGCAGTTTGCGAAACTCACATTGCAGTTGCTCGCTCATCTGCCACAGCTCCCCCATCAAAAACTCCTCCCTGGCAGTGGCTCGCTCAGCTTTCGACTTCCACACATCTGTGTGGCATCGAATGCCAAGGATATCGTTCTCCAGGCTGCGGACACGGTCGCGTAGAAAAGCCAGCTGTGGCGCATCATCCAAGGATGGTCACAACTCAGGAGCATTCAGAGTGGCAATGGGAACCTCGCCCGAAGGACCCTAGAGACAAACAATTCAAGACATGAATATCACAAGTACCTCTGGCAACAGCTCGAAGCATAATTTATATATATCAAGGCCACCTCGTGGCATAAGCTGGGTTTGTTCATCAGCAAAAGATTACATTACAAAAGCAAAAGGATAAAACTATCCTAGCTACAACACTTGAGCCTAGGCACCCGCATCCGGAGTAGCCTCAGAGCCAGACTGCCTGCTCTTGGCCTCCTCCTACTGCTTCGCCGCATACTCCGCCAGCAGATCAATAAGTTTTGGCCCATAACGCTTACAGCGAGAGGCAAAGAGGGCGAACACTACCTCTGAGCCATCTGCAGCTGTCGGCATCCGGGAGGTCATGTGTGGCAGGTCCAGCTTCGCTCCGGACGCCATCGTCATCGCGCACCCCATGGAGGCACTGATGCCCTTCTGCTTGCGCTTATACACCACCGGAGCGTCCTTCGACAGAGCATCCACAAGGGCGTCGACATCCTCAAGGGTAGCGCCCTTGGGGAAGACCTCCTTGTAGAAGCGCCGGAGAACTTCCTTGGCATTTGCCAAGGAGACAGCAGCAGTGCTGCAACGATCTTCAACAGCTGCGGTGGCATCGGCCAGAGCATCTCCATGCTCCAGGACACCACGATCAAACGTGATGCCTGAAGCGTCTGAACCAGAGAACAAAAGTAACCGAATAAGCCCAAGAAAAGACACAATCGAAAAATACAAGACCCAAACAAGTTCAAAGAAACTCACCAGAGAAGGCTTTGGATACAGCCATCAGCCTATCCGCCATCTCATTTTCGCGAGAAGCCGCCGCAGCAGCAAGCTGCTCCTCGCGATCAGCAGCCTCCTTTTGCAGGCGCTCCGTGGATTCCGCAACATCAGCAACCTCTTTCTGCAGGCGCTCCTTTGCCTGCACAGCATCTGTGGCCTTCTTATCCGCTCGACCAAGGATCTTCTCGAGAGCGTCCAGCCGGCGGAGAGCCGCATTATTTTCATCTGCAACATCAAAGAACCACCTGATCAGCACAAGCAAAACCCATAAGACATACGAACTGCAAAAGAATGAGCAAGTTGCATACCTTGAAGCTGCTGCCTGCTAGCCTCCAGCGTCAGATGCTGCCGGATCAAGAGGTTAGCGATGTGCAAAAAAGGCTACAAAAAGAAACAGAGACAAAGGAAACCATTAGAAAGGGCTCGGGGGCTATGCCCCGCAAAGAGCAAAAACAACCAACAGGTCACCCAAAAATGGCTCGGAGGCTCCTCCAAGAGATGAAACAAAAAATACTTACATGCTCAGGCGGGGACTCCGAAGTTCCGCGCGCGGTATTCTGAGAGACGACTGCCCGAGCTCCTCGCTTGGAGAAATTCGGGTCATCATCCTCACAGTCGGCCACCACCCGATGGGGAGGAGCCATCGGCTTTGACTCCCCCATAACCTCTTGAGTGTCCCCATCAAGGGACTCCTCTGAAGAGTTACTACAAGCACACAACAAATTATTAGCACACTGCACCTGTAAAAGACAAACAACAAGAAAAAGAAAGAGGTGAAGCCACTTACGACTCAATGTATGACAAATTGAAGACAGGGGTCGCCTTCTCTTTCCTCTTCTTGGCCGGCGGCTGCGGCGCCATCGCCCGAATAGGCACGAAAGGGAAAGGTGCAGAGGAGGGCACCTTCATCCTCGCCATGCTGCTCTAGGAAGGATGGACCTCTTGGAGTTGGCAGAGTCGACGCATCCGAAGACTCGCTCTGGGAGCGCTTTCGGGTCTGCCCCTCACTCGGCTTGGGGCTTCCAAGGTTGGAGATTGCGCCGGAGGAAGTTTGGACTCAGAATTCACAACTTCGTTGGCCGGTGCAACCGGAAATTTCTCAGGCAATGGAGGCGTCATCCCAGCTACCTTGACATCCTGCAATCCAAAGACGTAAAAAGAACATGATTAGTGACATTAATCATAAGCAAATAGCAATCAAAAAAGCGCAACGTGCATGACACAAGTCTCCACCTGAGGGACTGCATTTGCAGCGCTGAAAGGGGCAGTCAAGAACTTCCCCGGGAGGTCCTCATCGGCCTTGTATTTCAGCAGAGGCCGAAGGGCTCTATTGAGATCGCCCTTGGACAACTCCTCGGATGAGACCCTCGTCGGGTCGTTGCATACAGTATAGAGAAACATCGGATGCGCCCTCGCTTGGAGTGGCTGCACCCGACGCTTGAGGAAGGTGCAGATGATATCCACACCGTTGACCTCTCTCTCAGCCACCATCTGGAGTGCCTCCACACGATGGTAGAGCTCCTCCACTTCCGCCACTTCTCCCTCCAAGATGTGATTCTTCCAGGATCTCTTCGGGACGATCTTCTGGGAGGAATCAAAAGGAGCGAGGCCAAAATTTTGTCCGTCTAACTTGGCATCGCGGATGTAAAACCACTTCTTCCGCCAGTACTGGACGGACTCGGACATCGAAAAGGAGAAGAAAAGAATAGTAGATCGAATAGAGATGATGCATCCGCCGACTGGATAGACTCCGTCGGTGCCAGACTGCCTCTTCACGGAATAGAGCTTCCGAAAAAGGCTAAAGTGTGGCTCGATACCGAGCCAACACTCGCAGAAAGTGATGAAGCAGGCGATATGGAGGAGAGAATTGGGAGACAGATGATGTAACTGAATCCCATAAAATAAAAGGAGTCCACGAAGAAAATCGTGAACAGGAAGAGAGAGTCCACGAATGACAAAGGCGTAAAACATGAGCCGAAACCCTTCGGGTGGGCGCGGGATTACCTTATCGCCTGAAAGGATGACGTCCTCCTTGTTCTGGGGAATTAGCCTAGAATCGCGTAGTTTGCGCAAATCTCCGTCACGCATCTTTGTGCGCTTCCACCCGCCGTCAGTAGCGCAGGCAGTGGCGGTGACCTTCTTGCCGCTGCCGGCGACGCTCGAGCCAGCTCCGGTGGCGATCTTCTTCGGCTTGCCCATGGTGCGGCGTTGAGAGCGGCGGTGCACGCGAAGGAAAGAAGAGGGAAATGAACGGAAAACTTCCAATGCACAGGGCGAGAAAAGCAGTGCTCGTGAAAATGGAGGCAATGTCAAGAAAGGAAATGGCAAAGGGTAAAACGAAATCACTATTTACCCACGGTATTAAAGGACGAACACGAGCCATTGATCCAGAAGCCCTAGCGTGCAAGAAAGATCCAACCCTACATGTGTCAGCACAGCAACAAACCGTCGCCAGCACGCCGTCCACTATGAATGGAAAATGAGGAGACACCATAATTTTGGCCACGTCTGTGCATGACTAGTCAACGTCAGGTCAGGCGATGGGACCCACAGTCGTTCCGTCGCATCATCTCTGCCGCCGCAGACAGTTGAGATCATCAATCGTCACCACTGATGTCATCAAGACCAATCTAGCAACGGTTGGAAATCTTCGGCTAACATATCAAGTATTTACTCGAATCTATGATTCGAACAACTACTCGGGGGCTACTCCTATCAGGAGCGCTGGCCGCGCACCTGAGACATGATTAAGATACCATACCTCGAAACTATCTTCGAGTCCTATCTCGAGTCTGCGACTCCACAACGGACTCGGGGGCTACTCCCATAGGGAGGATGGATTCGACATCCGATAAAATTTGTGTCCTTCGGATCAAAGATGAAAATAACTAAACTAAAGTCTCTGCTCGAGCCTACGACTCAAACAGACACTCGGGGACTACTCCCATAGGAGCGCTGGCCGTGCACCCTATGAATTCTTCGACTGCGATCCTTCGGATCAAACACGACAAAAACCTTTCTGGCAACTTTTCTCAAACCAATGTTAAGTGAGAAACAGTCTCCTTGGCCACACGAAACACCTCCGCGGTGATAAAATTTTGTGTGTTGCGTCTATGATGCAAAGATAAGCCCTACAGATATCATCTGATGGCCTGGTAACTCACCTGACTGCGCTCTGCCAGGAAACTCCCGTAACAACAGGCACGATGAAAAATCCCGACGGACGCGTTGGGTATACCACTTGAAAACCACTAGGATTTGACTCCTATAAGACCTGAACGGCCTGAGTCAAATTATGCTAGCATTCGTTCCGGGTTCGAGTCTACGGACTCGAATTTGAAGAAGATCATGTTGTTTTGTCCTATGACAGTTAACTGGCTCTGATCCGTCAGGAGATCCAGACACACACATCAACAATCCCTACAAACTAAATCATTTTCTCTTAAAAACAGGTCCAACTGCACCCGAAAGATTGAAGAGTCCTCAGCCGAATCTACGATTCGACTGAACACTCGAGGGCTACTACATGGTTAAACCCCACAGGTACAATACATTGGCATACCTAGTCCAGCCCAAGGAAGGCCCACGACAAGATACACGGCCTGTGGAGATTTCGGGTGGCGCAAGCCCATGACGCCTTCGGATCCTTGAGAGCAAGACTATAGTAGATAGAATTTTGAAGGGGACAAACCCTAATCTATAACCGACTCGACCTACGCCCGGGACCTGCCTATCTATATAAAGGCTAGGAGGACATGACGAGGAGGGACTCAATTCACCTCATACGCACCTCACGCCAGATTGCATTTGCGCACCCCTGCAATCCTCGGTTCCACCATAATCAAGAGCAGACAAGCATGAGTAGGGTTTTCCCTCTAGGGGCCTAAACCTGGGTAAATCTCGTGTCCCCGTGTTGCTTGTGTGTTAACCGTTCCGTGATCTCCAGCATTCCCATCTTCTTCAAAACCCAAGTCCATAACAATGGGCATTGACGAGATCGAACCTCGTCAGGCTCGATACTAGATTCTACGGCCCACACATCCCCTCTCCGTTAATGCACCAGACCAAAATCAGTATAGACTAGGCACTCACTATCTTTGCCCAAACTTTAATATCACCTTTTTCACGATATTAACTGAACTGTATATTTTCTAACAATAGGTGTTGATGTAACTTGAATTTCTGCAACACCCAGCATGTAGAACCTCACATTTGACTAATAATAATGGTATGAAAGACAAAAGAGGCTGAAAGTAAGCTTCAGCAAATTAATGAACCAACAAGATGTGTCCAACTGTCAGAGGCCAATGGGACAACAAGGAATTTCTTTTGTATCTTACATCAAGTGAAACAATTATCATTTATTCTTTATTTGTCCCTAGTCCTCCTAACTACCAGTTGGTATGAACACAACCTAGTTTATCCAACCTTTCCAAGAGGTGATTCCATTGCAATCCCTCTTATTCCTCCAAAAAAAAGAGGTAAGCTGAGAGTACAGCTCACTCACCGTGATTGGTTCGACCCTGGCGAGGATGGCAGCGACGAGGGGTTCGTAGATGACGTCCTTGAGGCCAGCGAGGATGTAGGAGACCATGTACTCATCATCGAGGGTCTTCCCTCTTGTTCTCGAGTGTCTTCATCTTGGTGACGTACTCTGCCATGCTCTTGGTGCCCTTATCCGTGTTGGCGTGGGCGATGCGGGTGTTGGTGGTGTGCGCGCGGGACTTGGCCGCGTACATATCTTGCAGGATCTCCTAGAGCTCGGCCGTCATAGCACAGTTGACAGTGTGCGGCTGAACCTCCCTGGAGAGGGAGGAGATGAGGAGTCCTAGGACCTGGTGGTCCTGCGCCACCCAGAGGTCGTACTCTGGGTTGTCTTCCTCGACGACGACATCTCCTTTCTTGACGGAGATCTTCTATGGCGGCATCTTGCGAGAGCCATCGAGGTAGCCTAGCATGCGAGCTCCTCTGTGATAGGGCAAAGGTGTCCGATCTTTCGATGAGATGAAGATAATCGATTTGGTGGAGTTCGGGCTTGACGATCTGACTACACGTGCGAGCACGAGCGCCAATGCAATCGCTAGGCCAATCTCCTGGAGGTTACCGATCCTGCGGGAACACGATCAGCCTGACCAACAAGGGTCTTAATTCCTACCTGAAATCGAGAACAAGTAAGAAACAATATTGCAATCAAGATATTGCGGATTAAGAGGAAAGCTTTATTGAAAAGGTGGGATCCTGTATAGGTGCGAAGTACAAGAGGCCTCTGCGACGCTCGAGCCTTGGCGAAGTTGCTATGATGGCTAACTTAATGTCTAAACAAAATCCGAGTCTAGGGTGACGGCTATGGGGAGTATTTAAGGGCGAAAAGGTGGGGTTTCGGCCAGCCATGGAAGTGGTGGTCGAATCCAACCCTAGAAGTCCTTTTCCCCTCAAATACGGACTCTAAAAAGTGGCTAATTAAAATCCTGCGAAAATTACATGGGCCTGACCCAAAATAAAGGTGTCGCAGCAGCATATTAAGCTATGGACGAATTCGTGAAGTATTAATCTTGAATATTTCGTCCAAGCCTTCTTTCTTCATTATGGTGGCCTCAAAGTTCTGAAATCTTCATCCGTGGCCTTCTCTTGGATCATCACATACTTGCTACCATCTCCATGCATGGCCATGCTCCAATGCTTGTCCCTCTCATCCATGCTTGGTCCATCATTCTTAAGAGTAAGAAATACATCTGACTTAGGCAGCATCATATTCTCATGTATGTGAGGAATAGTTCCAAGAAACGAAAGTACCTGATAGTTAAGTTGTTTGGCACGAGATCTTGTGATGGGTCCTTGTATGTGTGTAGCTGTAGGTACAACGGTTGTATCAATAGAAGGGATGTCCACATCATGCTCCCCTTCTTGAATTGAAGTCGTCCTTGACGCAATCTCATCTTCCTCACCAAAGTAAGGCTTCAAATATGCAATGTTAAATGTAGGACTAACCGGACCAAAGGCTGCAGGCAACTCAAGTTTATATGCATTATCATTTATTTTCTCTAACACCTTAAATGGACCAGCAGCACGCGGCATTAACTTAGACTTGTGTAAATCAGGAAAACGATCTTTACGCAAATGTAACCAAACAAGATCTCCAACATCAAACACAACATGCTTTCTCCCTTTATCCCCAGCAAGTTTATACTTAGCATTCATGTGTTCAATGTTATCTTTAGTAGTCTTATGCAAGTTTAATATCATTGCAGCGCGTTGTGTAGCATCCAAATTATTTTGCACCGAAGAAGGTAAAGGCAATAAATCAATAGGTGCACGAGGAACAAAACCATACACAATCTCAAACGGGCACATCTTTGTGGTAGAATGTAACGAACGATTATAAGAAAATTCTATATGAGGTAAACACTCTTCCCCCAATTTTAAGTTCTTCTTTAAAACAGCCCGTAACATAGTAGACAAGGTTCTATTTACTACTTTAGTCTGTCCATCAGTTTGGGGATGACATGTAGTACTAAACAGCAATTTAGTCTCCAACTTAGCCCATAAACATCTCCAAAAGTGGCTAAGAAATTTAGTATCACGATCAGAAACAATAGTATTTGGCACACCATGCAAACGAACAATTTCACGAAAGAACAAATCAGCAATATGCGCAGCATCATCCGTTTTATGACAAGGAATAAAGTGTGCCATCTTAGAAAACCGATCCACAATAACAAAAATACTATCCCTCCCCTTCTGTGTTCGTGGCAATCCCAAAACAAAGTCCATAGAAATATCCTCCCAAGGAACACTAGGAACAGGAAGAGGCATATATAAACCATGTGGATTAAGGCGAGACTTAGCTTTTTGACAAGTAGTGCAGCGTGCCACAAATCTCTCAACATCTCGACGCATACGTGGCCAAAAGAAGTGTGCAGCAAGAACATCCTCCGTCTTCTTGACACCAAAGTGTCCCATCAATCCTCCTCCATGCGCCTCCTGTAACAACAAAAGACGAACAGAACAATCTGGAATGCATAGTTTGTTAGCGCGGAACACAAATCCATCATTGAAGACGAACTTGTTCCATGTTCGACCATCTCTACAAATCTGCAACACATCTTTAAATTCAGCATCATGCACATATTGTTCCTTAATAGTTTCCAATCCAAATATTTTGAAGTCAAGTTGAGATAACAAAGCATAACGACGCGACAAAGCATCAGCAATAATATTATCTTTACCCTTTTTGTGTTTGATAACATAAGGAAAAGACTCAATAAATTCAACCCACTTTGTATGACGACGACGATTCAACTTAGCTTGACTACGAATATGCTTCAAAGATTCATGATCGGAATGTATAACAAATTCTTTATGCCATAGATAATGTTGCCAAGTTTCTAATGTCCGAACTAACGCATATAATTCTTTATCATAAGTAGAATAGTTCAGACTAGCCCCACTCAATTTCTCACTAAAATATGCAACAGGTTTTCCCTCTTGTAATAACACCCCTCCCAAACCAATTCCACTAGCATCACATCAAGCTCAAAAGTCTTAGTAAAATCAGAAAGTTGGAGTAAGGGAGCATGTGTTAGCTTATCTTTCAATATGACGAAGGCCTGTTGTTGTGCATCGCCCCAAACAAAGGGCACATCCTTCTTGGTAAGCTCATTCAGCGGCGCGGCAATTGATCCAAAGTCTTTGACAAAGCGCCTATAAAAACCAGCGAGGCCAAGAAAACTCCTCACTTGTATGACCGTCTTGGGCTGCGGCCAATTCTCAATAGCTTCAATCTTGGCTGGATCCACTTCAATACCCTGTGATGTAACAACATAGCCAAGAAACGCAACTCGATTGGTGCAAAAGGTGCACTTCTCAAGGTTACCAAACAAACGTGCATCACGTAAAGCATTGAAAACAGCACGTAAATGGTCCAAATGATCCTCTAAAGATTTGCTATAAATTAGAATATCATCAAAGTAGACTACCACAAAACGTCCAATGAAAGCACGTAAAACTTCGTTCATTAATCTCATGAAAGTGCTAGGTGCATTAGTTAAACCAAACGGCATCACTAACCACTCATATAAACCGAACTTAGTTTTAAATGCTGTTTTCCATTCATCTCCTAATTTCATACGAATTTGGTGGTAACCACTACGCAAATCAACTTTAGAAAACATGGTAGAGCCACTCAATTCATCAAGCATGTCATCTAAACGTGGAATAGGATGACGATAGCGAATAGTAATATTATTGATAGCTCTACAATCAGTACACATGCACGAAGAACCATCTTTCTTAGGTACCAAAATAATAGGAACAGCACAGGGGCTAAGGGACTCACGAATGTGATCTCTGTCGAGTAGTTCCTGAATTTGGCGTTGAATCTCCTTTGTCTCCTCTGGATTGGTTCTATATGGCGCGCAGTTGGGCAACATAGCACCGGGAATTAGATCAATTTGGTGCTCAATTCCTCTAATAGGAGGTAGTCCTGGTGGCAGCTCAGCGGGAAAGACGTCCTCATATTCCTGCAAAAGGTTAGCAATAGCGGGTGGCAAAGAAGGAGGCATATCCTCGAATGAAAACAGAACCTCTTTGCAGACAATTGCATAACATTGAGTATTGTTTACATCTAATTCAGCAATATCAATTTTATTTGCAAGCATACATGGACTCTTCAAACGAATTTCAGTAGCATGGGTAGAATCAGATTTAGTGTTCTTTGGTGGTACAAAATCTGCAGCAACAATCTGATTCTCACTTTTATTTTTCTCCTCAGTTTTAGCTCTACTAGCTCTAGCAAGATCATCTTTTAAAATCTGTTCGGGAGTCATAGGTTTTAGACCAATTTTCTTTCCATCATGCATAAGAGAATAGTGATTAGTTTTGCCATTATGAACAGATTCTCTATCAAATTGCCATGGTCTACCAAGTAACAAAGAACAAGTTTGCATAGGTACAACATCACAATCAACAAAATCAGAATATGTACCAATAGTAAAATGCACGCGTACCGTTCTTGTTACCTTGATCTTGCGAGAACTCTCAAACCATTGGATGTAATATGAATGTGAGCGTTGTCTTGTTGGGAGTGCAAGCTTCTCTACGATGTCAACACTAGCCAGATTATTACAACTCCCTCCATCAATGATGATCCGTATAGCTCTTTCCTTGACAACACCACGTGTTTGGAACAGGTTGTGGCGTTGATCTTGCTCAGATTTGCTCAATTGCACACTCAACACACGTTGTGTAATTAAGCTCTTGTATTGATCAGCAGCTTCAGCTCCCATTACCTCTGTCTCGTCATCAACATCAGAATTGTCTCCATCTCGAGCAGAAATAAGGGCTAATGTATCTTCATCAAAGTCACTCGCTGAATCGTACTGACCATCATCCCGCACCATCATCACACGTTGTGTTGTGCACTGCCTCTCAATATGACCAAAACCCCAGCACTTGCGGCATTGTATATCCTTTGTATTACCCTTGGAAGCCATAGAAGATGCACTACGAGCAGGAGCATTGGATGACGGTGGAGGAGCAGCTGGAAATCTTGTGGTGGCCTTGGATGTGGTAGGAGCTGGTGGCGAATCACGAGAAGGAGGCGCTGACTGTCGGGATGTCCAAGTGGATGTGCGACCTGCAGAATTATTAGTCCTCCTCCATGGTGTTTGGCGATCCTGCACTTCACGTTCAACTTTGCAAGCAAGATGAAACAAACGAGTGATAGAATTATATTCCTTATAATCTAATATGTGCTGACTGTCCTTGTTTAATCCACCAAAGAAACGTGCAAGCATTTGTTCAGTAGATTCAACAAGATCATACCGAACCATCCCTGTTTGCAATTCCTGATAATACTCTTCTACAGAATTTTTCCCTTGCTCTAAACGTGTCAGATTCTTTAGTAAATCACGTTGATAAGTGGGAGGTACAAAACGAACATGCATAGCAGTTTTTAAAGCAGTCCAAGAACTAGAAGTAGTAGTAGGATTTAAACGACAATACTTAGACCACCAGAGGGAAGCAAATTTAGTGAATTCACATGTAGCAGCACTAACACGCATATTCTCAGGATATTTTAAACATGCAAAACGTTGTTCTACTTCCATCTCCCATGTAAGATATGCATCAGGATTATATTTACCCTCAAAAGATGGAATATTCAATTTAAGCTTAGCAACATGCTCATCATCACGTACCGGTGGTCGGGCGTTGCGGTGGTAATATCGGGGACGTCCAGCAGGTACATGTGGAGGTTGTTCAACCTCCTCGTCAAAATCGTCGTCGTCGTGGTCATAGTAGTACCCGTTGTTTGTTCCCAACGTCGCAGCAGCAGCCGTGGCGAGTCCGAGTGCGTCGTCGCCATGCAGCGGTAGCCGCGGCAATCTGTTCAAAATCTCCTTGAACCGAGCGTCAAGCTTGGCGTTGAAGGATTTCTCGAGCCCATCGATCTTGTCCACGGCGTTGGAGAACTTGGTGTCAAACTCCCCTAGGCGTGTATCCACGTCTTCAGCGCGACTGACCAAGAGCGCGGAAAAGTGGGCATGTAGTTCTTCGTTCGTCATTGTGGCAGGGTTCCACGAAGTATCTGTCATGGTTAGTCCTTTAAAAAGCACAGGTATATACTACGGAAATAGGATGGAAGGCACGCGTTATCCGTCAAGCAATATACGAAGCTCTTACAAGTTCTTACCAAACAGCAGGAAAAGGCGATGTGCAACCGCGAGGATCAGTGGGTCCAGAGATTGAACCGAGCAATTACGAGAGTCGAGACACCGCACGTGGAGAATATCTGTGGAGCTCTGGGAAGGCTTAGCAAAGGGGGTTAGCAATTATCAAAACAGCAATGCAAAAGTTGAAAGAATGCTCAACGACGGTACTGTGCTGGTCCTAGGCTAGACCGTACTAGAGACGCGAGCCTAGATCACCAACGATGTCACGACGCGGCACAACAAGCACTGTATGATGATATGGCACCCTGAAAAGCGAACCGAGAGGTGGAAAATCACTATGATGGCGAGTGTCTAAAACTGATCTACGGGGTCTAAAAATAGGTTAGCCCCAAAAAAAATTCGAAATTTTTTATTTTGCTCCGGAAAGCGCGCAGGCGCCAAAAAAAATGTCGCTATAACGGCCGATGGAGAAAAGTGATCCCCGGGGTCGAAAAACAGTATAGCCAGAAAAAAGGCGGTTCTAGACTTTTTTTTTTGCTCTCCTTCTGGACTTACGACCGAACTCTTAGCTCGACACGGACTTTAGCTGAACACGGAAACAACAAAGAAGGAAAGTAAAAAGAAATAACTAGGAAACAATAACTCTACTCGGACTCGTACCACGGCAGGAAAACTGATCGGATCTGTGTCGCGGTAGGAAGGCGGTGGCGGAGTATTAGGGTTTATGGTGGCTGGGTGTATGGCGGCGGAATATGGTGGCGGAATATGGTGGCGGTGATCGGCGAGTGTGGCGGTGACTACTATGATCAGAACTCGAAACTCTAAGGGACGAGACACTAAGACCAGCAACTCGACGCGACGATGTAGACACAAATTCAACAATGCAAAAACTGAAAAGATAATGCGAGGCGTAGATTGGTTATGGGATGGATCTAAACTCTAACTGTGTTTTTGACTTTTTCGTGGGTTATAGATAAAAACAGATCTAATCTACGAAAACAGTAAAATCTCACCAAGCAACCTGAAATCTGATACCACTTGATAGGGCAAAGGTGTCCGATCTTTCGATGAGATGAAGATAATCGATTTTGTGGAGTTCGGGCTTGACGATCCGACTACACGTGCGAGCACGAGCGCCAATGCAATCGCTAGGCCAATCTCCTGGAGGTTACCGATCCTGCGGGAACACGATCAGCCTGACCAACGAGGGTCTTAATTCCTACCTGAAATCGAGAACAAGTAAGAACCAATATTGCAATCAAGATATTGCGGATTAAGAGGAAAGCTTTATTGAAAAGGCGGGATCCTCTATAGGTGCGAAGTACAAGAGGCCTCTGCGACCCTCGAGCCTTGGCGAAGTTGCTATGATAGCTAACTTAATGTCTAAACAAAATCCGAGTCTAGGGTGACGGCTATGGGGAGTATTTAAGGGCGAAAAGGTGGGATTTCGGCCAGCCATGGAAGTGGTGGCCGAATCCAACCCTAGAAGTCCTTTTCCCCTCAAATACGGACTCTAAAAAGTGGCTAATTAAAATCCTGCGAAAATTACATGGGTCTGGCCCAAAATAAAGGTGTCGTAGCACCATATTAAGCTATGGACGAATTCGTGAAGTATTAATCTTGAATATTTTGTCCAAGCCTTCTTTCTTCATTATGGTGACCTCAAAGTTCTGAAATCTTCATCCGTGGCCTTCTCTTGGATCATCACATACTTGCTACCATCTTCATGCATGGCCATGCTCCAATGCTTGTCCCTCTCATCCATGCTTGGTCCATCATTCCTAAGAGTAAGAAATACATCTGACTTAGGCAGCATCATATTCTCATGTATGTGAGGAATAGTTCCAAGAAACGAAAGTATCTGATAGTTAAGTTGTTTGGCACGAGATATTGTGATGGGTCCTTGTATGTGTGTAGCTGTAGGTACAACGGTTGTATCAATAGAAGGGATGTCCACATCACTTTGACAACAGGAAGGATCTGCGCCTGCCAGATGATAAAGTTGCCCTTGACTAGCTTTTTGGTGATGTTGTGGCCGAAGGGGTTCTCGCGGAAGGGGTTGGAGGAGTTTGAGGAAGACATGGTGACACCGATCTCAGATCAATCTGGCGAGGGAAAGTTTTCGGAAGGCTAGACGTGAGTGGAGGTACCGGGCTCTGATACCATATGATAATCTAGGTTAAAGTGTCTTACCCTGTTAAGAGCATCTCTTGCGTGTTATATAAAGGTTTAACCAATAACCTTAAAGGGATTACAATTGAGTTTGTTACAGTCTTGACATACAAGAAAAGATCAGAAGAGATAAACATCTCGTCGGCTCATCTTCTTATCTACGAACGATGGCTGGTACAGTCACGCTAACAGAGTTAACTGTATAATAAAGTGGATGGCATGTGAAGTGTGTATGGCTCCATGATTTCTTTTCTTTGTTTGCAAATAACAACGCTATTTCTGTTTTATCACACGAAACAAAACAGCGAGCCAACTAATCTAGTTAAGCCACATTGTCATCTCTAGATTCTAGCGTGTCTAATGAAAACAAATAGACATGTGCTGCCATATAAAAGACCACTCTATAAACCATGACAAGCACTCTGAATACTCAGAATCAATCTAGACAAGAAAACCTAGCCGCCGCCCTCGTCCCGCGTCCCCCCCCCCTTGCACGGGCGACGGGGACGATCTTCAGTTGCCGCCGCCGGCTAGCCCCAATCCCTCTCCCTCCTCCTCCCCGCCGTCGCCAGGTAAATCCTAGGCGCTGGCGGCGGTGCCAGAGGTGCGCGGGGCTTCCCTCGCTCATGGAGGCAACGGCGCGGGACGGGTGGCCATGGCGGGCGGTCTACTGGGTGAGGGGCACGCCGGCGTGGCTTCTGCTGCGCGGAGACCTTGCGCCGGAGTGTGGACGACGGTTGCCCCCGACGGCGGTGGTGACGGCCTGAGCTCTGCTATGGTTTTGGGAGACATTGTCGGGATGGCGGAGGCGACGTCGCGTCAGAATAAGGGTGCTGGAGCTCGATCCCCATCTCGGCAAGGCCACTTGTGGCAGCGCCAGCGAGCTGCTGGCCTGGTATCCTCTCAGATCTACGGATCTGGGTAGGGTGGTCTCTCCGGGCGCGGTCATTTTTCGACTCTGACGTGGAACTTCGGGAGTCGGAAGGCTGTTGTTGCTGCTGTCTTCCCCTCGGCCGGCCGTGGTGGCGAGGGAGTGGAAGGGGATGGTACACACGCCTTCCTTGTTAGGGTCTTGTATGGTCTTTTTTTGAGATGCGGTTGTCGCGTCTTGAAGCTTCTTCTAGTCGGCCATGGTGGCTAGGGGAGGAGGCGGCTCGACGTGGCGTCGATGATTGGGACCTTCTGCTCGGGGATCTTGGATTGAAGGTACTGCCTGGTCTTCACCATCTCCCGCCTGCCCGATGGTCTGGAAAAGTCTCTTAGCTCTCACTCCTCGGGGTGGGCACTCCTGCGGTGTTCAAAGCCCAATGTGGCGAAGGTGGCGACGGTGATTCGATGGTGGCTGAAGATGTGCTGCTTCTGGATCCAGTCCCGGTACTTGGGTGGTGACGATAAGGACGATGGGCTTGATCACAATTTGAAAGTACGGTGTGTGGTCTTTTGGGTCCATGTTGTATTTTCCTTTTTTTGTGGAGTCATTTATAATCGGTTTCGCCATTGCTGAAATTCCATCGGTTGTTATCTAAAAAAATGACAAGCACTCTATAAATTGACGAATCTGGTTCCATCATCTGCCTTCCGTGATCTAAATCTTGATTAATCACCCTTTGTATTCATGATTATTTTTATGATGTAAATACCTCACATTTAGAAAAGATAATAACTATATGTGACATATTTGCATAAAATGTTGTTTATTTCTATGTTGTTATATTAGCTTTAGCATAAATGATGGTCTTCTTTTTTCTTACACTCGCGAGAGGTCATATCCACTTGTATCGACAAAAAATAAACGTGGTGCATGTCCTCCAGAACAAAATTTGTTCATTCTGATTTTAAAAAAATGCTTTTTTATTGATACAAAGCAAGATTTTTTTTGCAAAATTCCACTGATCCATTAATAATCATGAATATTATTACAAAGTGTTCTAAAAATAATAAAAATTACAATTAGATCATTGGACCATCTAGCAACGACTATATACACTAGCACGAGCCGAAGACGCGTCGTCGTCGAAGCTCGACAAAACTTATCGTAGAAAAGTTTATTGTAGTAGATGGACGAGAAATCGTTTGGACCAGAGATACTCTTCGATTAGCTCATCCGCTTTGACTTTTTGTGCGATTGTGATGGGTGTCTCACTGTCGCTATAAGAAGCTTTTCCACGCCTAGTTTGTGCATGTGGCGGCTTGGGCATGCACTGTAACACAACCGTTGCTTCTGCCGCGGCGATGGCGATAGGAAGTGTCTTGTTCTGTCTTCCGACGCTTTTGTCTGCGCTTCTTTTCCTTCAACAAATTCGACGGTGACCCACGCCTGAGAAAAAGACATGTCGTGTGCTGAGCTGTTCCCATGCCTGGATACATTTTATCGCATTTTTGCATTCTTTTTGCGGGGCACATGTTCTACTCCCTCCCCCAAAATAGATGTCTTAAATTTATTAAAATTTAGATAAATCTAGACACTATTTAGTACATAGATTCATCCAAATTTAAAAAAACTAAGACATTTATTCTTGGACGGAGGGAGTAGTATACTTTCTCCGTCCGCAAATAAGTGTACTTCTAGTTTCCATGTAGTGCATATTTATAAGAAGATTTTTAAAATACTGTAATTCAAATCATGAATCAATTCATCTACCTTCCATGTACAGAATTTACTCTATGCGATTTTGTAATCATAATTGGCGATGTGAGGAGCGATTTTTACCATTTCCATCTTGTTCTGACTTGTGAGCTAAAGCTTGGAGTTTCATTTTACACACATTTTATAGGTTGGCCCAGTACTAGATTCTACGGCCCACAAAACAAGAATCCCCTCTCCGTTCATGCATCCGAGCGCAAGATCAGTATAGACTAGGCACTCACTATCTTTGCCCAAACTTCAATATCACAATTTTTTCACAATAATAACAGAACTGTATATAACAATAGGTGTTGATGTAACTTGAATTTCTGCAACACCCAGCAGGTAGAACCTCACATTTGACTAATAATAATGTTCTAAAAGACAAAAGAGGCTGAAAGTAAGCTTCAGCAAATTAATGAATCAACAAGATGTGTCCAACTGTCAGAGGCCAATGGGGCAACAGGGAATTGCTTTTGCATCTTACATCAAGTGAAACAATTATCATTTATTCTTTATTCGTCCCCAGTCCTAAGTCCTAACTACCAGTTGGTATGGACACAACCTAGTTTATCCAACCTTTCCAAGAGGTGATCCCATCGCAATCCCTGTTATTCCTCCAAAAAAAAACCTATTCCATCTCATCTTTTGCACCATGAAAGCTGCCACACACATTATCTGCTGTGCTGGAAATTATCAGCGTTGCTTCATATCATCCTATGCTTGCAGATGGGAAGAGGACTTAATGCGGGAAACAGTTCGGACTTGCATCCTTCTGTTAGTTCAGTTCCTCATCTGTGTGTCTGCTGGCACTTGTGACAAGTTGTAACTCTGCTATCTTCCTGTCTCACTGAAAAAAAGGAAGCACAGAGAAGAGATGGGATTCAAGTTTTGAAAACAAAACTGACAACAAAATAGAACAGTTATCTGGCCAGTAAGTTCCAGCCCTGAACCACAAGAGGACACTAAGTATGCCTGTTGTAAGTAATCAGTGCAAATGTAAAAGGCTAGTTTCAAGTGACTTCAATGAGAACATCTTCTGTTCTCAAGACAGATTGGATTTGACAAGAGGCTTTTTCGAATTACCTCTGCTGTAACGAAACCATTAAAAACCGAGTTCAATCGTAAATAGTTTGCGTGCACTACTCAGTAATGATCACCTCATCTGTGAGGAGAATGCTGTCCAGAACAGCAAATCCTGCAGCAACTCCACCTTCATTTGATGAAGATACTTTGGTGCGCATCAAGTAACCAGATTGATCGTTAATGATGACCTTATCTTTGTTCCTGCAGTTAGCCATTAAAAATTGCATGATTTCATCAGAAAATGGAAAGGACCACGACGCAAATGCAGAGTACAAGAGTTCAGAGCGTCCAAAGGATTAACTACCGCAGGTAGGCTCCAAATATTCCAAGCTCAGAGATCGTAAGGTCCTCAAAGCAAACGCCACCCTGAACAAGGTGAGTAGGAGAAGCTCTGGGGAAAATCCGCTGCATCAAAATGTAGGCTGCAAGCGCCTCTCCCTGTTCGTTCTGGAGTCTGATCAGCGTTTCTCGCAAATCGTGACCATATACGTTGTTCCCTGAAGAGAGATATCGGCATCAGCAAAAAATGTGGGGAATTACTGTGAGAAGGGTGTTTTCGAGTGCCAAGGAAACTGACCTCCGCCTTCTCGTTGAGGTTTTAGAACAAACAAGTCAGGTTTTTCTATTGCTGATTTCACTATTTCTTCATTGTCCAAGCTCCATAACCCTGCAAAGCTTTTACGTAGCTTGGCAATGTCTTCCTTGTTGTCAAGGAATCTACATATAAATAAGGATCAGATAGTGATTAGGAATGTGCTACTGAAAATTACAAGTGTAGCAAACTAGCAATAATAGGAGTCTAATAAGTACTACCACCTAGTCTGTTATGAATATATATAATATTGTAATATGCACATCACATGAATATTCAAATTACATGAAAACCCATTCGTAGTGGAAATAACTTTATCACCTTTCAAGAACACTAGGTTTTGCTAGTTCTTGCTGGATCTTTTTCGTTCCCACTAAATGGTAGGATATTGAAGGGCACTTAATTGCAGACGATTGTTCAATTAAAAGCCTTGCACTCCATTCCTGAAATTAATATAACAAGAACAAGCCAGGGTGAGAATTTATCCCAAGAAAGGTAAATAGTATGCAATTACATCATATGACATGCTGGACTTCAGCTTTACAACACCGATAATGAAATTGAAAAACAAAAGAAGTTTCCTTTTCCACAAGTAGTGAAAAGCAAAAGAAGGATCTCACCAAAACCAAAATATGATTACGAAACAAATGTTCTTATGGAAACTTTTCAATCAAATTATCAGATATAAATTCACTTTCTAGTGAGAAACGGTGTTTGCTAACCAAATGCACTAGTAGTGTGGTACATACCACTTCTGAAGGGTAATCATTCGGCGCATACCCAGCTCTGAAATACACAACAGCAACAGGCCGTCCATCTCTGCATTTTCAAAAATTTATATTAAAGTGATAATAGCAAAAAGGTCTTTCTTATGTAAAAGATACATACACCACAAGTGTTCCATCTGCAAGCACCTGTCCTTCAGCCTCCACCTGTGCCAAACTTTTCCTAATAGTCGTTACACCATGCGTAGCAGATAGTTAAGGAAAGTCCCATCTTGATGCTGCTAATTGTGATATCAAGTAGATGACACGTTGATAATTAAAGTGAACGGTCAATTCAGCAACATGGTAAAAAGTTTCTATGTATACATGAATGATGAACCAGAATACATCAGAAACTTAAACGAACAAGTCAATTCATTAGAATGTAGAAAAACATATGGCTGATACAGCTCCGTAGTAGCTTAACATTTTCGAGTGCGTACGTTTGGGTCTCGGGAGCAATGGAACCCCTTTTTTTTAACCTTTGGAAATTTGTATTTTGAAGTTTCTAAAAACTCCAAGTAAAAATTCTAGATGTAGGAAATAATGTGCTCTACCACAGTGAAAAAGTCTCAACTCGAAATACCCAGTATTTTGGGCTGTACAAAAATGCCAAAATCTGACATCTAAAGTAGTGGACAGTGCCAATTTTCAAACCACCAAATTCTGTCAGATTTGTCAATTTTGTTGAGACCAAAATATAAGGTATTTCGGGTTGAGACTTTGTGTGTTTGGTAGAGTACATCATTATCTATGTGCAGAATTTTTTTTCATAATTTTTTGATACTTTGAAATCAAGTTTTCAATTTCAAAAAATATAGGGCTCCATGTAGCTCGGGATCCAAAGCAATTTTCCGAACATTTTCTTACTATTTTTTCCAAGAAAGAATGTTGACTTAAGGGGACATTTGAGGTTTTGTCATTTTATAGATTAAAATAAAAGGGAAATGAGAGCAGATAACAAAAGGATATGATTCCTTCAAATGATTGATGAGCCAGAATTGGTCATACATATTCCTTTCTTCAGGTTGAACGACCATCATAACTACAGCACTGGGCAACCACGAGAAAAAAATATTAGTCGATGCTAGCATTTTCTAAATAATCTTGATGAAATAAACATAATCTGCATAGGCAAAGTGTAGACCTATCATTGTTATACTCAGCCCATGCTTTACCCAATGCTTCAGCGAATTTAGTGGTTGCATGGTTCCGAGGAATCCTTTCAGAATCAAGACCTAACACTTCACGGTATTGATTAAGTAAGGTCCTGTACTTACAAAATAATAGCACTCATCAGGTTAATTATACGAGATCATAGGAAAAATTGCAGTCATATCAAGATAAGACGGATGATGTTATCAATTGAGAATTACATGCAGCCTTAATTCTCTCTCTGACACAGACATAAATACCTTACTCATGCATCAGACATGCTTAAACAGATGCATACTTACAACTAAAGGTTTAAACTCTACTATATATTAATGCAATCTATACACACAAGATTAAACTGAGGCTTCTCAAATTTGAATATTTCACATGTTCTTGTTTGTGTATGGCTATGTTAAGCAAACGAATTGGCTGTGTTTATAATTTACAACACAAACCTTTGGGTGCTCCAATATACTAAAGAGATGAACTAATGGGCTAGCAAGAACATTTTCAATTGGACGCAGGAGACATGCGAGCATACAATATCCTTAATGCAATATCTCATCTTATGATCAAAGAGACTATACAGGTCACACAGACAGAAAGCAAGATGATTCTACCAACAGAGTGCAAGACAGCGCAAAAACTTCACCTGTGAAGTTTGCTCACAAGGGATCCTAGACCAGGAAAAGATGTTGATATAGTGTTGAGCTCAATTTGAAGAAGAGAATTTGTTTCAGAATCTAGCATGTAGTCAGATCTGTGCAACCCTAAGCGGATGTCCTGATGGTTTGTTAAGAACTTGTCAGTACCTCACGAACAAACATATTACTAAGAAGCACAAAGTTAAAGATACATTTCAATGACTTCAGAATAGGAAGTTAAAAATAAACTCAGTTCATTACCTCCTTCTTGTTTACTGCCATCATCTTTGCATGAATTTCTAACAGCCTGGCAGTGAAATCGTCAACCTGCTTTGTTCTGGAGTCACAAAACAATAAATCAGTATTGATTTGGCAGTTCCTTATCATCTGAAAAAACAACAAATAACTAACTAGCATTTATTTTATAAAAATAAAATAAAATGGATGGATCATGTCAATAGGAATAGACACACAGCTCATAGGCAATAAAGTGGTTCTGAAAACTTAAGGCAACAATCCTCGCATGATATCAATCAGTTGAGACTTTATCCTCTTCATGCAATTTTAAAACAAAGTTGTAGCTACACATCAATAATAAAAAAAATTCAAATGGAATTTGGAACTTGCCTAGACAAAGAACCTTGCAAGAATTCCCCATCCAAACTCACACGATCCACAAGCTCATTGAAAATAGGAGCCAGTTCGCACGCTTGCTTCCAAAAAGATGCTGGAAAACGTGTTGGAAGTAGTGAAAATGGAGCATGAACCAAACCAACACCTGGGACTGTTCCAGATCTCTGCAAGGGGTCGATATTATGTCAATTTTCTAATTCGACAAAGATGCTAGTTTACAACTTAATTTATATCTTAATATAAATAGCACTTAAGCAAAGCCAGGTAATACTTGAAGGAAGAAGCAAGAAATATCTTATTGTTGGATTCTTTCAAAAAAGAATAAGGGCATATGCCTTATTGTTGGGTTCTTTCAAAAAGGAAATGAAGAGAGAGGACAGAGAACCCAACGCAAGTAAATTCCAGTTTTTACCCTCTAGTTTGATATTTATGACATCAACTACCCCGTTTAGCAGCAATTCGTCCGGTTTACCCGATTTAGCGAAAGTTATGCCAATTTTTACCCTGTTTAAAGTTTCTACACGTTCTGTCAGATGGGGAGGCATGTCCGGTGGCGAATCATGGTTTATAGGGGCGGCCTTGAGCTATTAGGCAGACCAGAAAGGCTGGCTTGCTGCATGTAATCAGCCAGCAGTATCTCTGAGCACGCTGCACGACAAGTGGTTTGGTCCTGCATCAAGTTGTTGGTGATGTCAGTATGCATGGTGGTGACGTAGCCAAACTTTGGGGCCTTCGTGCTTCGTGGACCGGCGTATGCCACATGCTCAATACGATCCATCTTCTTGATACACAAGCGAGAACTCACGCCGAGGTAACATGTGTGGACTTGAATCACTATGTTGCTAGCCGATACTTCTCGCCGTGACAATCTGCAGTGCAAAGCTAGCTCGATCGATCACGTACGTATCAATAAGCTAGCTAAAAGGAATCGGCTGGTGCTGGAAAACTCCGGCCACATCTTCTGTGTGCATATTGTACCACGTTATGTAGACCGAACGACCCGACTCATTTTTTGTCATAGCATGGTAATAGACAAAAAAGGGAAACAATAGGCACAACTTTCACCAAACGGGGTAAGCAGGATGAATTGAGGTTAAATGGGGTATTTGTTGTCACAAATGTCAAACTAGGGGGTAAAAATGAAACTTACTCTTCTGTTGATGATGATCAATTGATTTTTAATGCAAATTTCACGCTTTACATTCCAATTGTTTACACAAAGGATCTTCGGGTAGCAACACCTAACATTAAATTAATGCAACTTTAGGAATACTTTATATTCCTATTCTCATACAAAGAGTCTTCAGATAACAAATTACAGTATGGTGATCCCTGGTTGCTGGTTCCTGAACTTGGTACCTATTTTAGAGCTGTGCCCCCTGATTTTCGTAGACATTTCAGTCCCATATCAAGAGAAAATCCCACTGGGTCAATCATTTCCCAACTGCTAGAAATGAGGCAGAGGCAACCTACAAAGAGCATTCTACATGGCAGGTGAAATACCAAGAGCAGAGGACAGTTGTACAGTTCCATTGCTTCAACACGCTCTATAAAGCAGTTCTGCTATCACTAACACAAGCATGGAGTTTATGGGTAAATGCACAATCTGCACGTGTCCGGAAGTCAAACGAAGCCACCACGAACGCATCACGTTGCAAATGATTCTGAACTCAGCTTCCAGGATGGGGAAAGAAATAGCGGCAGATTTCCGGTCAGGGAAACAGAGTCCGTACGCACCGGGTTTTCGCGGTCACCGACGACGAGCCCGTGCGCGGCGCACCACACGGCCGCCGCCTCCACCATCTCCGCCTGCACCGCCGCGGCGGCCTTCCCGCCCCCCACCGGCGGCGGCGGCACGCTCGAGGGCGCCTCGGCTCTCGTCGCCCTCAGGGAGACGACGCGGTGGCGGAAATGGGACGCGCACCAGTGTGCCGCGGCGAGGTGTGCCCGGGACGTTGGAGCTGGGAGACGGCGGACGGAGGAGCAGTGGTGGCGCTGGGAGGAGACGCAGGAAGACATGGCGGAGGAAAGTTTTGGGAGTTTCCAGGGGCGTTTCTGCAGTTTCTTCGAAGTCGTGCGTGGTGGAGTGTCGTGTACTCGTGCCTCGTGTCTGGCCACGCCAGCACCCTGTTGCTTTGCTGGGAGGACCCGCACCTACTTCTACTTGGGAGTCTCCGAGCGAGCCGTCGCGGTGCTTCCTTCTCTCTGCGTCGCACGTTCTTCTTGTTAGAAGAAATCAAGAGAGGAGGAGAGAGAACCGACATGAATATGGGTCACGTCCGCCTCGAAGGGGTGTGAGGAAAGTCGGTTGGACAAACAACCGACATAAAGATTACACGGGAGGATTATCCATCTAATTAACCTATTAATTAAATCTTAACACTTCCCCTAATCATTTCTTGTATTTGTGATCGATCATCTTTAGAATTATCTCCTCCAAAAACTCTGTGGGAAAAATATGAGGAGAGTAGTGTATGATATGTTGCTAAAACTCCTTTAAACCCAGTGAGAAAATAAGGAGAAAATGATGCAACATATAATGGTTAGATATGTTGTTAAAACTCCTTTAAACCCTGTGGGAAAATAAGGAGAAAATGATACAGCATATAATGATTATTGCCTCCATGTTAACTCCATATGAGAAAAATCTTGTAAAAGGGAAAAACCCATAGAGTTTAGAGGATAATATATATGTCGTGTATACTTTCCTAAAAACCCGAGTGGGGAAAAAAGAAAGTATGACATATAATCTTGTGTTGATATTACCTCATTAAAAACCTTGATGAGAAACTGGATAGTAAACTCATAAAGGGAAAAAGAGTGTAATATGATACTTTGAATAGGAGTAGTCTAGGATGATACTCCCCCTGATTCTTGCAAATCCTGAAGCCGTCAAATACCAATTCCATAAAAATATTTATGGAATATGAAAGTTGGTAGAGACTTCATGAATAGATCAGCGAGGTTATCACATGATTTGACTCGCAAGACATTTATTTCCTGACTCTTCTGGAGTTCATGAAGATAAACCAATTTAGAGGCAATATGCTTAGTGATATTGCTCTCGATGTATCCTATTTGCATCTATGCAACACAAGCAACATTATCTGTATAGATAATGGTCGATGATTCAAGAGAACCAATACCACATGACGCATGTATGTGGTTTATCGTCTAATAAAGCTACACATGGCAATGTGGCTTTGTATTTCAGAATGATTGGTAGGTGTAGTCACCGAAGTATATTTCGAAGACAGCAATGGAGTGAAACTTCTACCATGTAGGTACACAATATGGGGATCATTCAAGTAGCCAACATCAGTGTATTCTGATGATATTGCAGTTTAGATTTCTCTGAAATTACATGAACATATCAAATAATGTGTGGTGCCTTGGAGATATCGAAAGATATTCTTGATTCCCAACCAATTGTCTTGGTGGGTCCAATAGCACTGGGATATGGAACTTCAAGTCCCAACATCCCTTCTACATCATCCCTTGGTTTGAGTGAATCTTTCTCTACGTCTAGAGATCGAACAACCGGTCATGGGAGATGGATATGACATGTCTATTTTAGGTTTCTCCAATATTTATAATATAGGCAACTTGGTGTACCATAATACTTGAGTGAAGGAGTTCGAGTTGTGGTCTCTAGAACTATTTGGTTTTATCCAAATTCTTCATCTCAAATTCCGTCTTTTAGATGATCACGTGCTTCGTCATTGTAGGAGTAATCCTTGAGCATGATAAACACGCATGGGTAATCATCATTGTAGGAGTAATCCTTGTGTATAAGGAACTCACTCATCGGTTGTACGAATATACCAACAATAAGCCATGTAATGACTTATTGATTTTACACAATGCATGTTGCATTTACATTTCGATTCGGATAGAGATTCCATCGGGAACCATACATGTCCAAATCTAGTGATCCACATGAAATGTCATCACTACATCTATCAACTGCATAGATAGATGATTTTGCACTGCCAATGATATAGGTATCGGAAAATGAGGATTCCACTCATGTCTGGAGAGTAGGTCTCGGATCTCTGCGAAAACCCGACCTTGTGCTACAAGCCTTGCTTTCTCACCACCTTGTTCTCATTCTATTTCTAGAAGGAAACATATTGAATCCCATGTAGGGAATTTAGTTGGAAGAGCGAGGTTATTTTCTGCTTGGATTGCACCCTTTGATTGTTTGGTCAGTGAGTGGTTTACACTCTGCCATGGCCATGGTCTATGGATCTGAATCATTGTGAAGGTTTTGGCAATCATACAAGAGAAATGTTTGTCGACAGTTGTAGGCTTTTGTTGTATGATTCTCCAGAATCAATATAGTTAGAGGAAATCGCATCTACCTATAATGACTCTTCGTGATTTCCCAATACGCGTGAGTCCAGGTGTTCCGATGTCCCAGCCAGTGTGTGCAAGCTGAAGCTGGGTTGTGGAGGTTTCCTTTCCATTGGGTGTATACTACCCATAAGGTGTTTGTCAACGCTAGGTTGACTTGCATTTACTGATTTAGAGGATATCTCCTCGATTTCCTTTGTTGCTTGCAGGAAGCTAGATCCTGGTTAGAGGCCGTACTACTCCCCCTCTTCTCGGGTACGGAGAGTTGAGTGGTTTTTATTGGTACCTCCACTCTTTCGGGCGCATTTCTAGCCGGACTAAAGGATTTTGTAACACTTTTGAGATCAGTAAATGAATCTGGCAGATTATTTGCAATATATTGCAAATATGTGAATTTTGGACGTAGTCCAAATTCTTGAATACGTGGATATAAGGTGGAACGTGGAGTCCTAATTGATTTCCTGGCATTCTGTGTGGTACATGAAGTCTCCCCCTAATGCCTGGAAATAATCCATCATTTAATATAAGCAATCAACATACTGGGCTATGAATGTATCCCTAATAAGGGATTCAAGGTACATGTTGCTCGACGGAGATCTGTACCCCACATAGATGCCAAGTATGTGGGCCCAATGATGTATGTTGTGGTGGTGAGATCAGTATGCGTGAAACGCTTCCAAACTTACGCATATGGGAAATGCTCAAAGGATTTCCACGTATCAATTATAGAGGAGGAGTACTGCGATATGCAGTTAGTCATTGAGCAGTGTGTAAATCTGCATGACTCCAACGTCAAGTTGGTAGTGCATTTCATCGACAAAGGTCATGCAATGAGTTTGATCCTCTTATTCAGGGATTCAACCAAACCATTATGAATGTGGATGTATGGGATAGAGTGCTGAACTTCAATCCGCATGGCCATACTATATTCATTGAAGGCACATGAGAAGAATTCTACAACATTTTCTTTGCGAATTTGTCAAATTCGAATTTCTCGATAATGGGAATGTAACTTGATTACTTCCATCATTATCATGGTAAATGCATGGTTTCATGTGGACATAAAATACATGTATGAGCATCGTATAGATGCATAATTGAGAACCATGCAGAATACCTTAAAATATCCACACAATGGTTGGGAAATAACAAATGCCTCCCTAGATGTGTTCAAGGGATTGAAGCGGTCCAACTTATATTTTGAAGTGTGAATGCCTCAAAATTTGCTTCCCTGTGTTGCACAATGTGCACACAAAGTCTGATGACCGAGGAAATTTTGGACTCAAGCAAACTGTGACCAATGGAATTGCATTATGCAACATGTGCTACGGTTGGATGTACTAGTAGTGCAATCCAAACAATAGAGAGGGTACTTTTTCAAATACTTGTTCCTCATCCATCGGATTGAGTCCCGTAGAAATCTATATATCGAGCTAGAGTTCGCTATGGAAATCTTCTCTCAAATATATAGAATACATACAATTATTTTTTTATGTCAGAGTGCTGATACAATGTATTGTGATATACAATACTTATGTTCTGTTACAACATCACAAAAGGACATGATTAAATTGATCACAAAGGAGATAATGGGACTAGTCAAAGTCTCCAAACATGTCATTTGAGGTATACTCAACGATCATGTCCTCCGTGCTCATAGAATCCTCGGACGGCTGGAGAGTCATGGTGTTGCTAGGTCCAAGAGGAACATCTTGCGAACAACCAGCTCCATTGGTGCCATTCGGATGAAGGTTGAAGTTAGTATCAAACCTTTTCCCTTGAGGTACTTTTTGTCCTTGGGATTGCTGGTAGAGAATTTCTAGATGCTTTGGGGTCTTGCACTTGTTAGTAGGGTGCGTGTAACATCCACACTTGTCATAAAGCCTAGTTTTGTCATACTTTGGCTTTGCGGTGCCTTTCCTACAGTCCGAGTTTCGAGGCTTCCTGTTCTGGTTGTGCTTACGCTTACCCTTGAAGTTCGGTTGGTTACCGTTGAAGGCGTCACCAAACTTTCTTCCGTTTGCGACATTCATATGAACTTCCGGCAAAGGTCGGGAACCAACCGGGCGCTGAGAGCCATTCTTAGCAAGAAGCTCATCATGCATTTAAGCCTGGAGTAGGATATGAATAAGGTCTGAATAGACACAGTAGTCCTAGCGGTATTCTTTGTTGGAGGAGCCTTTCAGATGGGAGCATAGTGGATAGAGTTCTTTCTATCTTTTCCGCATCTGTAGGTTCCTTCTCGCAAAAGAGCAACTTAGAACTTATCTTACGAACCTCGTGATTGTAATCCCCGACGGACTTGAAGTCCTGGAATCAAAGATGAGTCCAATCATGAAGTGCTTCAGGCAGGACAATTGCCTTCTGCTTTCCATACCTCGTCTTGAGGGCCTGAAACAAAGTAATTGGGGATTCCTCCTCCAATAATCGGACTTAAGATCCAGGTGGATATGGTGCGTTATAATGTATAAGGCAACATATTTCTGCTCTTCTCTCAGCGGTGCGACTCCAGCCAGAAGGGGGTCCTCCTGGTTCTGGATGGCACGCGCTATCCCACGGGACGCAAGGGAGATCTTGATGTCCATGGCCTAGGTAGGGTGGCTGTGGCCATCGAGTTCGAGTAAACTCTCTTCCAGCCATTAGTTACCTACTTGGGTAAACCAGAGGTTATTGATTTACGCTTTTATAAACCACACGCCATCATGGTTATGTTGTAACGAACTATGCAAAAATTAATGATAAGTTCAAGAAGTGGGCTTGAAAATCATTAGTGTGAACTTCAAATTGTTAAGTATGACACATTGTAAATAATCTTCAAAAGAATATTCGGAGTCCGTCTCGCAGCACTAGAGAGTATAATCTGATGAAATCAGTAGATACTCATACTTCTAATACCTTATGTCATGACTTAATAAAATATTTGGGAGAGCACATTGTTAAGCAATCATAATGTCAAATATAAAAAAATGTAGGCTTTAAACAGTAGTGGTAATAATCTGCAGTGCAGTAGATCTAGCCACTACATTGTGCTCCCGAAACATCAATTTGAAGAAATCACTTTAAATTTTGCATACCAATTCGTGCTCGTATCGAGTCAAAATGACTCAATTAAGACGATGAATTGATCTATTTGCAAGAAATTGAAAATCTCAATTGCAAATGGTGAATGTAATAAATCTCAACATGTGCACACACGGAAATATATTACAACACATATTTTTTTGAAATACACATAGTACTCGACAGATAAACAGTACTAAAAAAATACTGAAATTTAATAGTCTAAGACAGAAAAGGAAAAACTGCTAGACTGCTGACAAAAGACTAAATAGCTAATGTGCTGAAAATAAAGCAACTTATTAATTAGCAGGACCAAGTCATATTGCAAGGACCACGGTTGGCAGCCTAGTAAATAGGCTTTCCTGTCA
Organism: Avena insularis; assembly: GCA_023614405.1. NCBI lineage: Eukaryota > Viridiplantae > Streptophyta > Magnoliopsida > Poales > Poaceae > Avena > Avena insularis. The sequence continues at coordinate 36,623,804 of CM042691.1, read as the reverse complement.
AATCCTAGGATAAGAAACTGAAAAAATCGTTCCCAAATCCTCCGAGCGGCGATATCCTCTAGGTTCTGAGGCGGCTCTTACAGGCGGCGGCGCTCAGCCCTCTTCCTCGTCGGAGGATCCTCCAAGAGCACTGGTCCCAGGCCAGGCGGATTCAGTCTGCCGCAGCCAGTGGCCTTTCGGCGAGTTCACCGTGGCTGCCACTTGTTGAGGCCGAGGCGAGGCGGCCTTGATCCATGGCGGAGGAGTTGCGAGGCCCGGTGTTGGGGCCAAGCACCACCCGTCCAAGACCAATCTTAGCTAAGCAGCGTCAGTGTCTCGCGCTAGAAATCGGCATAAGCAACCTCGTCATGAGGCTGCAGCCGGGAGGCACCGGTGTTGTTGTGGGCTGCCGTCTGTCCTTGAGTGGAGGCGGATTGATGAGCACCGCGCCGGGAGGTCATGAACACAGGCCTCGTCGCACCACATGGGTACGAGCCGTCGTCGCTGTAGGTATTAATTCCTGCTATAATTTGTTGTGTGAACAAAATTGGAAAAGGGGCACCTTGTTTCTTGTAGCGATCTCGCAAGCAAACTGAAGATTTGGGAGTTTCTTCTCAATTGAGTGCCTCGTCTTTCTTCTTTGTTCGATTTGCCTTTTTTTCCGGTCTCTTTCTTCTTCCTCTATTCTTGTCGGAAGAACCAAATTGAATCTGCCCAGTGGCGAGCGTGCTGATAACGTGTTAGAAGAAATCAAGAGAGAAGGAGAGAGAGCAAATGATTCAACTGTTTATATTCTATTGATGATTAGCATATTTATACAAGAGGAAACCGACATGAATATGGGTCACGTCCGCTCGAAGGGGTGTGAGGAAAGTCGGTTGGACAAACAACCGACATAAAGATTACACGGGAGGATTATCCATCTAATTAACCTATTAATTAAATCTTAACACTTCTCTCCTTTTTAAGAGTAACAATGCACGAGTTAAATCCATCAATAGTCATCGAACTTGCATTGTACATTGAGAATATAATTTTATGGTCACTAAATACGAGTTAGAGATTCATGTCCAGTCACCGGCGCTGGTATAGAGTCGTATTTGCTGATGTGGCGAGGTATGGGCCCACTGTCAGGCTTCTAGTTATGTTTCATTTAGCAAAAACGTCCACAAATTTTGTTTTCCAATCACCCGAAGGTCCTCTTCAACTCTCCGTGTAATCAAAATAAATAAAGAGAAAAGAAAATTGCCATGTCATCCGCTCCCGCACCACTAGGTCGACCAATCAGGTCGTGTGCTCCTCAGGCCCTTCTGTGGCGGCTCCACCCATTTGTCAACGGCGAAGGCGCCGGCGGCGGAGGCGACAAGCACCGTGCCAGAGGAGAGGAGGAAGATAGAGCTATAATCGTCCTGGTCCAACTCCGCTTTGCGTCGGCGGCCAGCAGGCACAGGCACATGCATAGGCGCAGGGATAGGGGCAAAGCACGTGATAGGCATTGAGGCAGGGACATGAGCCCGAATCGCTCTGGCAGTCTGGCCGCCATGGATCTAGCCTCGCACTACCACCCGGTCCATGCCATGTCCCGCGCCGTCGTTCATGTCTCCGTCGCCCGCTCCATGCTCTAGGAGCTCGGTCCTCTCCATGCTCCAGGAGCTCGGCTCGCGCCCGACCACGAGATCCCCGCTCTATGACCTTCTCCTCCTCCTACGCTGCGCCGTCCCTGAGACGCTCCAGGCCCGGGCATGGCAGGGCGCCGCCGAGCCTCCCTCCTCCTTCCCCGCCTCCCTCTCACCGCCACGGCCGCCGTCCCAGCAACGCGCCGCCGCCCCCGCCGCCGATGTCCCCCAGCCCCTACGGCAGGGCGTCGCCGTACCGCGCCGAGCCGCCGAGAAGAGGCGCCAGACGGGCAGTCGGCGGGTACAGCATAGAGCAGTCGCGGTCGTAATTGCCGCTGCACCCATACAACCAGACGCGGGCCACCGACTACTCTGTCGAAGGCAGGGCCTACGGCCTCGTCGCCAACTCCGTCGACCGGCCCAACCATCCCAGGGGCACCTCGTGCGGCAACGAAAAGATAAAACAGCTGCTCTGCTATTCTCTGATGTTCCAAGGCTGCTTCCCATGATGTGTACGCTCTAGCAGCTCTGCGGTGGCCAGAGGAATCGTGGTGGGCGGCGGTGGGGAGAACTTGCACGAGGCGCAGGAGAGAAATAGGAGAGAAGTGGTGGGGGAGTGAGAGTGGCCGCCTCGAGCAGACCTTGCTTGCCACGGCGGCGCCGCCGGGTAGGGACTCGCCGGCGAGGTAGGACGGGAGGACGGGAGAATAGTTGGAGGCAGTCGTGAACGACAACCTTATCTCCTATGAGTTTTCCAATTTAGCCCTGTTGTTTATTGTTATTCCAAAGTACTCCATGTGAACGGTTTATGGCTGACTGGTGGGGTCCATGCAGTGCCACATCGGCAAATACTATGGTGTACTCGCACCAGTGACCGTAGACGAACCTCTAACTCAGTATTTAGTGACCGTAAAACCATATTCCTGATGTACAATGACCGAACTGACTTTGGTCGACAAGTTTAATGACTATTGATGAATTTAACTCAAAATGCACCGATGGTTGCGCGAGCAAGATACGGTTAAAATGATCGTATGGGCACCTAGAGGGGGGGTGAATAGGTGTTACTTCAAATTTTCTTCCTTTTCAAATTAGGGTTTGATAATAAGGTAAATTCTCTAGATAATGCAACTAAGGTGAATTTACCTATATGACAAATATGCACTAGCTAACACAATACTAAGCAAGAGCAAGTAAGTAAAGTGCGGTAAAGGATAAAAGTAACCAAAGTGGTGGACGCGGAGACACAAGGATTTGTTACCCGTAGTTCCTTCCTTTTGAGGGGAAGTACGTCTACGTTTGGAGTGTTGGAATTATGCCCTAGAGGCAATAATAAAGATGTTATTATTATAATTCTTGTTCATGATAAAGTTTATATTCCATGCTAGAATTGTATTAAGCGGAAACATTAATACTTGTGTGGTTTGTGAACAACATCGTGTCCCTAGTATGTCTCTATGGACTAGCTCATTGATTAATGATGGTTAAGGTTTCCTAACCATAGATATGAGTTGTCGATTAATAATGAGATCATATCATTGGGAGAATGATATGATGGACAGACCCAAACTAAGCGAAGCAATTAGATCGTGTCATCGTGTTCATCTTTGCGAAGCTTTTCTTATGTCAAATATTGTATTCCTTAGACCATGAGATAATACAACTCCACAGTATCGAAGAAAGCTTTGAGGTCATCAAACGTCATCCTATGAGAGGGTGATCATAAAGGTGTCTCTCGGTGATCGGAAAGTACTGTTGGGTTGTATGTATCGAGATGGGATTTATCCCTTCAAGTCGGAGAGATATACTTGGCCCTTGGTAATCGATATCAACACGCTTGCAAGCATGTGGTTAAGGAGTTAATCGCAAAGTGATATCGGATTACGGAGCGAGTAAAGTACTTCGTGAGCGAGATTGAACTAGGTATGTGATGCAAGCGATCAAATCTCGGGCAAGTAAAATATCGCGAGACGAAGGGAATATAAATATGGGATTGATTGAATCCTGGCATCGTGGTTCATCCGATATGATCATCGATGAATGTGTGAGAGTCAATATGGGTTTCGGACCCTGTTGATTATTGATATAAGATCATATGCATGTTCTCGAACGAAGGTCACACATAACGTGTCTCGGCTAGGATAGATTGGATAATTGGTTTATGAGTTTTTTAGTCTCGGATGGGATCCGGGACATCACGAGAGGTTCGAATGGTGGGAGAATAAGATTCATATAAGGCAATGCAGTTTTGGAGTTGAATTGTTTGGGTTAATCGGTATTGTACGAAGCTTCTAGAACCTTGGGAGGGACCAACGTGGCCCCACCTGTCGGGAGGGGGCGTGGGCCTATGAGGGAGTGCCCTGGCCGCATTGGGCCAGGGGCAAAAGGTCCCATAGGGCCCAGCCGGCCAAACCTAGGGGAAACCCTAGGGGAGCTTCTAGAAGGAGGGGGGAAACTTGCCCCCCACTCTTCCCTCCTTGGCCGCCGGCCTAGGCTTGGGGGAGGGGCTAGGGTTGGCACCCACCCCTCTATATAAATAGGTCTGGGGGCGCACCACCCCCCTACACCTCCTCCTCAAGCCCTAGCCGCCCTCCTCTCTCTCTCCTCCCATTTGCGTGGCGAAGCCTGCAGAAACTCTCCACCACTTGCACCACGCCGTCGCGTTGTAGATCCAATCCGTCTCTCCACCATACTTGCTGGACCGAGGAAGTAGGAGACGTCGAGGTGCCACACGTGTGCATCTCTCGGAGGCATCGCCACTTGCGGTGTTAGATCGGAGCGGATCGCGAGGAGGAGAAGCGAGTACGACTACATCACCCACGTTAAACGAGCGTTCATTGTCGAATCTTCAAGGGTATGAAGATCTCATCTAATCCCTCTCGTTGTTTGCATCTCCTAGATTAGATCTTGGCTTTCCCGTTTGCATCCGTAGAAAAATTTTGATTTACTATGCTGCGAAACCCTTCAGTGGTATCAGAGCTAGATTTATGCGTAGATGTGTTTCACGAGTAGAACGCAACATGGTTGTTGCGGGCGTTGATGTTTTCTGTTGCAAGCCTCTTGTTTATGTTCTTATTATGACGCGGGATAGTGAGATTGAAGCGGTCCAGTCCAACTTTACGCGACGTCGTTCGCGAGATCGGCTCCGCACTTGACGTGTGGCTTGTTCCACACATGCGGCTGATGGATGCCTGTTTCTCTCACTATAGTTGTCATGGGATTTACACAAGAGTTTGGCAACCATAATATCACCGTTGTGGCTTTCTGTAGGTAAGAATCGTTCTTAGATTGCTACTCCCATAAGCCACGTAAAACATGCAACAACAAAGTAGATGCGTCTAACTTGTTTTTGCAGGGAGTGTTTTCTGTGATATGGTATGACCCAAGATGTGATATGTGTATTGTATGCGATGATCATGTTTTGTAATGTTTCACGACTTGCATGTCGATGAGTACACAACCGGCAGGAGCCATATGGTTGTCTTTATAATTGTGTATGACCTGTGTGTCAACTTCTTATACGCCATGTAATAGTTTCACTTTATCGCTAAGTAATTAGCAATAGTTGTAGTTGCTATTCATGGTGGAGGCAATCATGGTGGAGTGATGGAGATCATGCCGGCACGCACAAGATGGAGATCATTGCGCGAAGATTGGCTATACCATGTCACATAAAGTTATATGCATGTGATGTTTATCCTTTTATGTATCTTATTATGCTTAGATCGCGGCGGTAGCATTATAAGATGATTCCTTACTTAAAGATCAAGATAAAACTGTGTTCTCCTCATGTATGCACCGTTGTGAAAGTTCGTCGTGTCCAAGCATCACGTGATGATCAGGTGCTATAGACTCTACGTTCACATACAACGGGTGCAAGCCAGTTTTGCACGCGCGGAAATACTTGGGTCTAACTTGACGAGCCTAGCATGTACAGACATGGCCTCGGAACACATGAACCGAAAGGTTAAGCATGAGTCATATGAATGATATGATCGACACTTTGTTGTCCACCATTGAAACCACATCTCTTCTCGTGAAGATCGGATTAGGTGTGGTGAATTTGGATCATGTTCACTAAACAACTTGAGGTATGTTGAATTTAGTGGGAGTTCATCTAGTAATTTGATTAAAAGTTGAACTAGTTATCATGAACATAGTCTAATTTGTACTTGCAAACATTGTAGATCAAATGGCTAAGTCCAACTTCAACTTCAACGTTTTTGCTGAGAAGGAAAAGCTTAGAAACAATGGGTCTAACTTCACCAACTGGTTCCGCAATCTGAGAATCATTCTCTCTGGCGGTCAAAAGGACTATGTCCTTGAGAAAGCGTTAGGTAACCCCCCGCAAGCTATACTGGTGATGAGAAAGCTGTCTATCAGTCGTGCAAAGATGATTATGGTGTGATTAAGAGCACCATGTTGTTTGCTATGGAACCGGACCTTCAAAATCGTTTTGAAGACTATCCCGGGCCCTTTGAGATTCTTGAGGAGCTGAAAACTATGTTTTAGACTTAGGCCCGTTCTGAGAGATATGAGATCTCTGAGAAATTCTTTAACTGCAAGATGGAGGAAGGGAGTTCCGTTAGTGAGCCTGCCATAAAGATGTCGGGCTACACTCAACGCCTTGAGCAAGCGGATCGCAAGATTCGGAGGAGCTCAAGATTGACAGGGTTCTACAATCACTCCCTCCCAGCTACAAAAGTTTTGTAGTGACTCATAATCAGATCGGTTCCACTGATACGATCACCGAGCTCTTCGCAAAGCTGAAAGCTGCGGAGGTGGACATCAAAAAGGATAATCATGTGTTGATGGTCAACAAGCCCCCCACCTTCAAGAAAGGTAAGGGTGCAAGGAAGCCCTTCAAGAAAGGCGGCGGCAAGCGCGTTGCCCCTGCTGAGAAGAAGCTCAAGTCTGGACCCAAGCCGGAAACTGAGTGCTTCTATTGCAAGGACAAGGGTCCTCGAAGCAATGTCCAAGTACTTAGCGACAAGAAGGCTGGCACCATGAAAGGTATATTTGATATACATGTTATTGATGTTTTCCTTACTAGCCCTCGTTGTAGTGCACGGGTATTTGATCTGGTTCGTTGCTAATATTTGTAACTCAAACAGAGCTGAGAATAGACGGCGGCTTGCGAGGGATGAGGTGACGATGCGCGTTGGCAACGGATCAAGAGTTGATGTGATGGCCGTCGGCACGCTCTCCTTAGTTTTACCTTCGGGATTAGTTTTAAACCTTAATAAGTGTTATTATGTGCATGCGTTGAGCATGAACATTATTTCTGGATCATGTTTATTGCAAGACGGTTATTCATTTAAATCGGAGAATAATGGTTGTTATATTTATATGAGTACTATCTTTTATGGTCATGCACCTACTGTGAATGGTTTATTTCTTCTGAATCTCGAAAGGGATGAAACACACATCCGTAACATTAAGGCTAAGAGATGCAAAGTAGATAGTGATAATACTACTTATTTGTGGCACTGTCGTCTAGGTCATATTGGTGTAAAGCGCATGAAGAAACTCCATTCTGATGGACTTTTGGAGTCTCTTGATTTTGAATCATTCGACACATGCGAACCATGCCTCATGGGCAAGATGATCAAAACCCCGTTCTCCGAAATGATGGAGCGAACAACGGACTTGTTGGAAATCATACATATCGATGTATGCGGACCGATGAGTGTTTCGACGCGCGGTGGATATCACTACTTTCTCACTTTTACCGATGATTTAAGTAGATATGGGTATATCTATTTAATGAAACATAAATCTGAAACATTTGAAAAGTTCAAAGAATTTCAGAATTGAAGTGGAGAACCATTGTAACAGAAAAATTAAGTTTCTACGATCCGATCGTGGAGGTGAATATTTGAGTTATGATTTTCTCACGCATCTTAAAGCAAGCAGAATCGTTTCGCAACTCACGCCACCCGGAACACCACAGCGCAATGGTGTGTCTGAACGCCGGAATCGAACCCTATTAGATATGGTCCGATTGATGATGTCTCTTACTGATTTGCCGTTATCATTTTGGGGTTATGCATTAGAAACCGCTGCATTCACTTTAAATAGGGCACCATCTAAATCCGTTGAGACGACACCGTATGAACTGTGGTTTGGTGCTAAACCTAAGTTGTCATTTCTTAAAGTTTGGGGATGCGAAGCTTATGTCAAGAAGTTGATGCCGGACAAGCTCGAACCCAAAGCGGAGAAATGCGTCTTCATAGGATACGCTAAGGAAACTATTGGGTATACCTTCTATCACAGAACCGAAGGCAAAGTGTTTGTCGCAAAGAATGGTTCCTTTCTTGAGAAGGAGTTTCTCTCGAAAGAAGTGAGTGGGAGGAAAGTAGAGCTAGACGAGGTTGTTGAACCTTCTCTTGAGTTGGAGAGTAGCGCATCATCTGAAATGGTTTCAGTGCCGCATGCACCAACAATAGAGGAAGCTAATGACAAGGATCATGAAGCTTCGGACGATGCTGCTACTGAACGTCGCAGGTCGACAAGGTCGCGTGCCCCTCCTGAGTGGTACGGCAACCCTGTCTTGACTGTCTTGTTGGTAGAAGACAGTGAACCTACGAACTATGAGAAAGCGATGATGAGCCCAGACTCTGAGAAATGGCTGGAGGCCATGAAATCCGAATTGGGATCCATGAGCAAAAACCAAGTATGGACTTTGGTGGACCCTCCTAGCGACCGAAAGGCCGTTGAGTGCAAATGGATTTTCAAGAAGAAAACGGACGCGGATGGTAATGTTACCGTCTATAAAGCACGGCATTTCGTGAAAGGTTTTCGACAAGTTCAAGGTGTTGACTACGATGAGACCTTCTCTCCCGTAGCGATGTTTAAGTCCATTCAGATTTTATTAGCAATTGATGCGTTTCATGATTATGAAATATGGCAGATGGATGTCAAGACTGCGTTCCTCAATGGAAACATTGATGAAGAGTTGTATATGATGCAACCCGAAGGTTTTGTCGATCCTAAGGATGTTGATAAAGTATGCAAACTTCAGCGTTCCATTTATGGACTGAAGCAAGCATCTCGGAGTTGGAACCTTCGTTTTGATCAAGTGATCAAGAGCTTTGGATTTGTTCCAAATAGCTACGAAGCTTGTATCTACAAGAAAGTAAGTGGGAGCTCAGTGAAATTTCTGGTACTATATGTGGATGACATATTGATTATTGGAAATGACATTAACATGCTTAACGATGTGAAGAGTTATTTGAACAAATGTTTTTCAATGAAAGACCTAGGTGAAGCTGCTTATATATTGGGCATCAAAATCTATAGAGATAGACAAAGATGCCTGATAGCTTTAAGCCAGAGTACATACCTAGACAAAGTTCTGAAAAGGTTCAGAATGGATAAGGCAAAGAAAGGTTCAGTGCCTATGTTGTCAGGTAAGATATTGAGCAAGGCTCAGTGTCCACTCTGATAAATGATAGAGAAGCTATGAGCAAAGTGCCATATGCCTCGGCCATAGGTTCTATCATGTATGCCATGCTGTGTACTAGACCGGATGTGTCCAATGCTCTTAGTTTGACGAGCAGATACCAAAGTGATCCAGGAGTGGAACACTGGACAGCCATGAAGAACATCCTAAAGTACCTAAATAGGACTAAAGAAATGTTCTTAGTCTATGGAGGTGATGAATAGCTCGTCGTAAAGGGTTACGTCGATGCTAGTTTTGACACCGACATGGATGATTCTAAATCTCAGACAGGATACGTTTATATTTTGAATGGAGGAGCTGTGAGCTGGAGAAGCTGCAAGCAAAGCGTGATCGCGGGATCTACAGTGGAAGCGGAATACATGGCTGCCGCAGAAGCGTCAAGTGAAGGAGTTTGGATCAGAACTTCATCATCGAGCTTGGCGTGGTTCCAAGTGCATTGGACCCACTAGAGATATTGTGTGACAACACCGCGCCATAGCACTCGCTAAGGAACCAAGATATCATCCAAAGACCAAGCATATCAACAAGTTTCATATAATCCGAGATTATATAGCGATGGAGATCTAAAGATTAGCAAAGTACATACAGATCTAAATGTCAGGATCCATTGACTAAACCTCTTCCACGTGTAAAACATGATCATCACCTCAGTGCCATGGGTGTGAGATTGTTGCCAAATGTAAACTAGATTATTGACTCTAGTGCAAGTGGGAGACTGTTGGAATTATGCCTAGAGGCAATAATAAAGATGTTATTATTATAATTCTTGTTCATGATAAAGTTTATATTCCATGCTAGAATTGTATTAAGCGGAAACATTAATACTTGTGTGGTTTGTGAACAACACCGTGTCCCTAGTATGCCTCTATGGACTAGCTCATTGATTCATGATGGTTAAGGTTTCCTAACCATAGACATGAGTTGATTAATAATGAGATCATATCATTGGGAGAATGATATGATGGATGACCCAAACTAAAAGCAATTAGATCGTGTCATCGTGTTCATCTTTGCGAAGCTTTTCTTATGTCAAATATTGTATTCCTTAGACCATGAGATAATACAACTCCACGGTATCGGAAGAAAGCTTTGAGGTCATCAAACGTCATCCTATGAGAGGGTGATCATAAAGGTGTCTCTCGGTGATCGGAAAGTACTGTTGGGTTGTATGTATCGAGATGGGATTTGTCCTCCCAAGTCGAAGAGATATACTTGGCCCACTCATAATCGATATCAAAACCGCTTGCAAGCATGTGGTTAAGGAGTTAATCGCAAAGTGATATCGTATTAACGAGTAAAGTACTTTGTGAACGAGATTGAACTAGGTATGACGCATCGACGATCAAATCTCGCAAGTAAAATATCGCGAGACGAAGGGAATATAAATATGGGATTGATTGAATCTGGCATCGTGGTTCATCCGATATGATCATCGATGAATGTGTGGAGTCAATATGGGTTTCCAGACCCGCTGTTGATTATTGATATAAGATCATGTCCGCATGTTCTCGAACGAAGGGTCACACTTAACGTGTCTCGACGCTAGGATAGATTGGATAATTGGTTTATGAGTTTTTGTTCGGAGTCTCGGATGGGATCCGGGACATCACGAGAGGTTCCGGAATGGTCCAGAGAATAAGATTCATATAAGGCAATGCAGTTTTTGGAGTTCGGAATTGTTTCGGGTTAATCGGTATTGTACCGGAAGATTCTAGAACCTTCCAGAGGGGGACCAACGTGGCCCCACCTGTCGAGAGGGGGCATGGGCCTATGAGGGAGTGCCCTGGCCGCATTGGGCCAAGGGCACAAGGCCCCATAGGGCCCAGCCGGCCAAACCTAGGGGAAACCCTAGGGGAGCTTCTAGAAGGAGGGGGGGAAACTTGCCCCCCACTCTTCCCTCCTTGGCCGTCGGCCTAGGCTTGGGGGAGGGGCTAGGGTTGGCTCCCACCCCTCTATATAAATAGGGCTAGGGGCGCACCACCCCCCTACACCTCCTCCTCAAGCCCTAGCTGCCCTGCTGCCCTCCTCTCTCTCTCCCTCCCGACTGCACGTAGGCGAAGCCCTGCTGCAGAAACTCTCCACCACTTGCACCGCGCCGTCGCGTTGTAGATCCAATCCGTCTCTCCACCATACTTGCTAGACCGAGGAAGGAGGAGACATCGAGGTGCCGCACATGTGCATCTCTTGGAGGCATCGCCACTTGCGGTGTTAGATCGGAGCGGACCGCGAGGAGGAGAAGCAAGTACGACTACATCACCCACGTTCCGACGAACGTTCCGCTATGCGAATCTTCAAGGGTATGAAGATCTCATCTAATCCCTCTCGTTGTTTGCATCTCCTAGATTAGATTTTGGCTTTCCCGTTCGCATCCGTAGAATTTTTTTGATTTACTATGCTGCGAAACCCTTCATGGAGAGGGGGTGGTATCAAACCACATACGCCACGAAAGACCTCCCTTGTTCTCCGATGAACCTCACCCCAATGGGATCGATCCACCTTCCACTATATCAGCGACCTTCAAGGTGGAAGCCAACACCTTTACAAGTTTGGGGCACACATCCACAACTTAATTGGAGGCTCCCAAATACAAGCAAGCTGTCAAGACAATCAAAGACAAGCTTGTAAGAACCAAATATAGAACTAGGGTATCCAAGAAAACACTAGAGCAAGGGGCCCTCAAGTGAATGAGGGGGAAATGAAGATCTCTTTTGGTGAAGTAGTAGATCAAGGCCTCCTCCTTCGATTCCCCAAAGATCATGGACTTTGGGTGGTGGATTGAAGAGATCTTGGAGATTTGGTGGCTCTAATGGAGGTAGTAGTCTTCAATGCAAATGAGCAACTTGTCCCAAGGTAGGTGGAGGGGTATTTATACCCCTTGGAGAAATATGGCCGTTAGAGCAATAAATGCACCGGTACTCAAGCGGTAGTACCGGTTGCAAGCAGTACTACCGGTCCAGTACCGGACCAGGTACCGGAGACACATCACTTGGTTGAGCCTGCTTCAGGTTTGCCCGGTACAGCCTTGCGGTAGTACCCCCAAGCGGTAGTACCGGTCCGTGGAAGCGGTACTACCGGTCAGGGCGATAGTATCGGTCCCAAGTACCGGTTGGTACTAAGCGAGGGGGAAGGGATGGTCCTTCCTCAGAGCTGCCCGGTACAGCTGAGCGGTACTACCGCGTCTTGACACAAGCGGTACTACCGGTTGGAGCGGTAGTGCCGTTCCGCGGTACTGGGTGGTACTGAGGAAAGGCTAGACCTACCCACCTTGCACGGGTCCAACCGGTACTAGGGGAGGTAGTACCGGTGCCAAGCGGTAGTACCGGTCGTTTTTCTGGTACTACCGGTTGGCACAGAGACTTTTGGCAAGGGCAAAGGGGCAAGGAAATATTTGTGCCACAATCTAAAAAACCTGTGATACACTTAGCGCATGATTAGACCGATAAGTGTGTTGTTATCAAACATCAAAATCACAAGGATAGGAAATGCTCTTTCAATCTCCCCCTTTTTGGTGTTTGATGACAACACACCTTTGCAAGATGATTTTATGAAGATACTCATGGCATTTGTAAAATGGAGACGGGGCTCCCCCTAGATGAGTAGAATCAAACCTCCCCCTCTATTTTACAAACCCAATGAAAGTGCACAAATATAGATACTAGCATTTGAAACCATACCTTTGCACAATGACTTGTGATGAGGAATATATTGATAATGGATAACGCATATCATCACAAGATGTATCCATGACAAAACCACATAGTCTCAACAAACTTAGGACAAGTGGTTCCCAAATAGTTAGTACATAGAGTTCACACATAAAATAGAAGTTCACACATAAATAGGAGGAATTCAAAGTTCACAAGCAATAAAACGATCAAAGTAAGAACGAGCTTGTGACTTCCCATGCAACACCCGTGTCTAAGGTGCAACTTCTCCCTCTTTAGCATCAAGACGCCAAAAAGGGACAAGTGCAAGACTAATGTCCCGACAGTCAATCCTCCTCCTCATCATCATAGTCCTCCTCATAGGGGAGTGGAGCGCGGTGCGAGGAAGAGACATCATCATCCCAATGGTTGTGCTGAGAGACCCACTGGTCTTCAGTGGTGATGTTGGTCTCGGACCCTTCGGAGACGGTCAATCCTTGGGCTGCCATCATGTCCTTCTGCCGAGCACTAGCTCTCTTGGCATACACATGAGCCCCATACATGCGCTTTTGATTGTCAACTTGGAAGCAGAAAATCTTCTTGAGCTTGGTATCCATCCTCTTGGCCCAAGAGGGCTTGGCATTCTTGCGACGGGAGACAACATAGTCTGTGTCACAACCACTGTCAGCATCCTCAGAGTCATCCTCTTCATCCTCCTCATGCACAATGCGGGGTTTAGCATGCTTCTTGATCTTGAGTGCCTTGGACCGGTGCACAATGAGAGGACGAGTGGATAGGGTCCTAGCAATGGGAGGGCACTTGGAAACAATAAGGGCCATGATGTAGGGAGCAAATGGCAGAACCCTCCGAGAGTGAGCTGCAGCAACCATCTCATTCCATATATAATCTGTCACATCAAGAGCGGCGCCTAAGTCGCGGTTGAGGAAGGTGTTGACCAACAAGTCAACAGAAAAACCATGTATCTCATCCTTGTTGCCCGCACGAGGAGCAACAGTCTCACGGAAGATGCGGTAGAGAATATCATATGTGGGGAGAAGATCCTTGATCTTGCCAGCAACCCCGAGGCCTTGGATATACAGAGGTGTAATGTAACATCCCAGCATTTAGGAACCAACGAAGGGTAGATTTAGGAATATGGAATGTTGCATGCATCTATTTGTGAAAAATATGGGTAAAATTTTCGCCAAATAAAAAACCTTAAGTGATCAATGTTTCTTTCATACTTTGAGATTAGATTTAGTCTTAAAGGATGATTGTTATAAACTTTGATATGATCTTTAAGGAATTATATGTTTTCTTAAAATGAATTTGAATTTTAAACTTGAGTGTTTAAATTATAATTCAAGTGAATTAGGAATAAGTTTTGAATCTCAATTTAATTAAGAGATAAATATTACAACTTAAATTCCATCCAAAGAAAAACAATAATGAATATGAAACTTATTTCTTATCATCAATATATATAATCAAGTTATAAAATTATAACCTATTGAAATCATCCAGACAATTCACAAAAGCAAATATACAAAAAAAAGAATATTCTTTATTAATAATAATATAATCTTTATTACAAATGAATAAAATAAAGATTACAAAAATAATAAAAGAAAATTACAAAGGTATGAAGAAGATTACATTAGACTATTTACTAACTATTCTATAACTAAACCTAAACTAAATCTTCATCCATATATCTGTACCTGCAAGACAAAGACAAATAAAAACAAAAGAAGGTTAGTGTTAGTATTATTTCTCTCAGACATGTCAGTGAAATGCACTTGACAAATTCATCATTGAGAAATTCATAGAAAGGGGCAAGTTTCACCAATATGAAAGAAACCATCTTTCATAAATTTAAAGCCAGAAGTCCAATGACAGCCAAGATGGAAAAATCCACCAGCCAGGTAAATGTAACCATGTAAAAGTAAGTTTCAAAATTCTGAACATATCCACAAGTGCACAGCAAGCACACAGGCAGGACACACACCAACATGCATGTGGTGTGTTGTCGACCTCACAGAACAGCCCAATCTCACAAAACCACAAGCACAACCATGGAGAGGCATCAATGCATTACTCCACTGCACAACACACAAGAACAACAAGCCTAGACAGCAGCTTACCAAGCACATCAGCCAAACCAAACATCACCAGGATGGTGACATAAGGAGGGGGATGGATCAGGTGGACAACAAGATCAAGCCCAGGAGCTAGGAGGAGCAGGTTAGCTCAAGATCAAGCACAAGAGTCCAGCAAAACCAGATCAAGATCATCATCACCAACTTACTCCACAAACATCAGAGTCTGTGGTGAGTTTCATAAAACCTTCACATGATCTAAGCATCTTATTTAGAGAAAAGCATGTGTTGTTTTGTAAAACAAACCCTCAGAAAGCACCCAAGTGGGGTGAATCCATCATAGGGATTTCTGAAACTCTAAAGGCAAACAACAAAGTACCAGGATCCAACCAGAGCTCAGAGCAACATCCTTTCTCTGGTTGTCAAACTATATTTTACAATTCAATCATACATATACCTATGATCTATTTCTAGGCACATCCCTAAAGGAACGGTAGCACCTTAGAAACAAATCTTTGGGATCCATAGATTGATCAAGCTCACTATTATTTTTTCAAGCTTTGATTCAATAAAGAATAGCTGGTACCACTACCAAGACTATCTAGATGAACCAATTAGATAAGATTTGAATCCCTAAGCCTCAGACCAACATCATTGGTCTTAGGGAATTCAGATAAGCGCATCTCTATTTATCTTTCAAAGCCAAGTTTGTCATTAAGCATAAAACAACCCAATCCATGGGTTAGAATCAAACTTGTGAGCCATACCATGATGGTGTCACAAGAATAATCCATTATGAATTAGGATAGCCATTTGATCATCACAAATTCAGACAATCAACTTAACTAATCATTTTCCTGTTAACACAGGAATCATAACTAGAATATTCCTATGATACACTTCACTGTTTGAGATCAACATGATCTCAAACCATACACTAGTCCTAAGCTAACAGCACCAGGACAATGATTTCATCATGTCATAACCATGATCATAAACCTAGAAATGACAGTGAAAACTTATCAAGTCACTGACTTAATCAAGCATGATTCTCAAGCAAATATATCATCTGAATCAGATGCAATCCAAGCATCAAATCATCTAGTAAGCCACCAGAAACATCATAGATCATCTTAAGCAATAAGCCTCAGGCCAATAATTATTTAGCATGTGTACAGATCAACTAAACATGATTCAAATCATCCAGTACATGATCAATCACATAACAGGAATCCTAAATGGATAATCATCCTAATCTGAATCAGACAATAGACAGAGAGGACACTACCAGCCTCTAGCATCGGATCAACAAGCACAAAGAGCACCAGGGGAGAGGAATCAAACTCACCATAGGTCCTCGCTGAAGATTAGAAGAGGAAGCAGAGGTAGCGACCATTGACACGAGGATCACCTCAGAGACGGCGCCACGGCAGCGACCCTGATCACGCCTGGAGGTGCAGAGCATCACCTCGACACATGATGACCACGACAACACTTGAATCCGTGCCAACCCCCAAACCCTAGGGTTCAGGATGGCATCAATCCATGGCAGGAGAGCCTCATGCTCGAATCCAATTGGATAGAACGAGCAGGCGTCCGACAACCCCTGTTGCACCACGCCGGAGACCGTAACTACCACGGTGTGGGAATCGCCGGTGGCGGCATCGCGACCACGAGGTCGGGTCGAGGGAGGAGAGGATGAACTCGAGGAGAGAGAGGAGTGGGCCGAGCTGGGCCAAACCCTTGAGGTGGTCCTTTGTCTAAGACTAATGGGCCACTAGGGCCCAATAAGAATAACCAACCCAGAAATCCTTCCAGGCCTGTTTTAATAAAAAGGAAAAGACCAAAATACCCTTGGACTTAAATAAATCTTAGAAAATAAAATAAAAGTCCAACAATCATAAGTAAAATATTTTTGGATTCAGAATAATCCACTTTATACAAATAAAATGAGATATAATATTTTGGACATTTATTTTTTTTTAAGAATTTTGTAATTTATATATTCCTTATGGAATTTTACAATATTAATGAAAGATGATACAAATAAATAAAAATCACTTTCATTATATATTAATATTATAGTATTTTTGAAAAATACTAAATAAATATTTAATAACAGTTTTTAATGTATAATTGAGAATTCTTAAAAGAATTATTAAATCAATAAAAGTCAAATAAAAATGAAATAAAATAAACTAGTTCAATATATGCTATAAATATTAAAAAGTAATATTTATAAATGCTTTATTAAAAGGCACCTTATATAGGGAAAATGCATATAGAATTAAATAATGCATTACATTACTTGCATAATCATTTTGCTTCTTTAAATATTGTCCTTACCAGGCAATAATGATGTTTTTGTAGACATAGAAGCTCAAGGTCCAGTGCAAGCATCAGACTTCACTACCTTGCCATCACAAGGCAAGTTCATCACTTGTTCATGTCCTTTGAAGAGTCTTTATCAAAGTATTTGCAAATTGTGTGTTATCATATATGCTATAAAAGGAAGAAAATATTATTTTCGCAAATAAAGAAATCATAGATATCATCCTAAGTGATGATATAATGGAGCAATGGAACTTAGAGTTCTATTTGCAATAATGATGATCAAGTAGGGACTTAATAACCCCTGACATCAGTGATTCTAGCGCCGTATATTATGCGTTAGCTATGAGATTTGGAATGGGACAGAAAAGTCAGCTGTATCTTCTTCCTCTCGCATATAGCCGAATGTGCAGGTCGTGGCTGTTATCCTCATAGCGTGCATATTAATTGGTAATTCATAGAGGATATGCAGCATATGGGTGGGAACCCTCATTGTCCCACGATAGTTCTGGCATCTAACGGTTTGTACAAACCATTGCCGTAATTCATTATGTGGGCATGGTGTACACCAAAGAGGCATGCGGGGTCGTGAAGGGGGCAGTGATTGGCTTGGACCAACTACTGGGCCCCACATCATGGAATTGTGGACGGGAAAGTACGCCCGGTTGTGCAACAAGGAGTTGATCTCTCATGGGTAAAGTAACGCACCTCTGCATAGTGTAAGAACTGTAACTTGTTACTCCCTGTTCCGGGAAGGAGCTACGAACGCGGCAGGAAAGGAACTCCATGAAAGTTCTGGTCAACCTGTGAAGGCTGATTGTCATAGTTTTTCAGAATAAAATCAATCTTTGAAGAAAGATTTACAAAAATTGCATAGTGCCAAGGATTTATAATCCGAGGTGGTAGTTAGAGCATCAAATTTCCCACCTTGCATATAATGAACTTGTTGGGTAACGTTGTTACTCATTCTTTCCTTTGATCCCTTGCTTAGACTCTGAGGATCCCGAAGACGTGCCAATGTATGCAGCCGAATGTCAAGAAGATGTGTTCTACGAGGAACCTGATCTATCCGGAGGTGTTGAAGGAGTGGATTACGAAATCCACTATGGTGTCGATGATAACGAGTCCAACTAAGTATCCCTAGTTAATAGTAACCAACGGAGCCGAGCAGCATGAACTCTATAGAATAAGCTATTGAGCTCAACTCCTAGTCAGAGTTGTTACTTTTAAATTCCGCTGGAAAACTTTATATTTTGGTTGTAAGTTGAATCTTATGGAAGTCTTGAACTTTCGGTATTGTAATAATAATAATGTGTGTACTTTTGTAATATGGACCCGCAATGTTTCTGTTGTACCACTCCGAGGGATGTGATATTTACGGAACGGTGTTCTGTGGATGTCATGTCAACGACTATAGTGTACTACACATGTAGTGGTATGCTGGGTCACCGCAGTTGGTATCAGAGCAAATTGCTTTGACCTTAGGTTGGAAACCTAGTAAAGGGTATTACCTGTAGGAAAAATTTAGCAATGATAAAGAATTCTCTAAAAGTAATATAATGGGTATTCAAATGAGAATATTCCGTTATATATTTTAGTGCGATAATTCTTTGTTATGATGCAATATATTATTGGATAGTAATCAAAATTATTTTTCTGATATACAGAGATATGACAACAAAGTTTCCAAAACAGACTTTGGTAAGGAAAGAGGAGACTCTTGATGATTATCAAGGATCATTCACAGACCAACTTCGTCAACTTTTAAAGCTCTTTAGTTGTCCAACTAGAATTCCAGTGAACACTATCACTTACCTTGATGGCCGGATGTTATCCAAGTATCGTGTGAGTATCCAACTTCCAGAGAAGCTTGGATTATATCATGATCTACCTATAGGAGAAGGTAGGAGTCATTTAGCAGCATATCATGTTGCTGTTGTGGAGGCGATAGATAATATCCGGGAGCAGAAAACCAAGGAGTTGGAGGGTAGCACATTCTTTGTGATACCTCATGATTCTATAGACTCGGAGCCTATACCAGATCATCTTACTTTGGTTAAGAAGCATCCTAAGTTAGCTTCCAAGTTTATGGATAGATACCAAACACTCGTTGCGTCTTTTTATAAGACCCATCAAGTGATTGTTGAAGACAAAAATGACATGTTAGAGGATCTAACCGATCCGGAAAGGAGGAAGCAGTTATCATTTCCAGCTAGAGAAAGAAGCAAGTAGTAGTGCAACACCTATCTTTAAAGATATACCTATAGATCCTGAATCTTTTATACCATATCCTTATTCGCCAAGACCTGAACCTATACATGATCCTACTATGGATATGTGGTATGCAGTACCATAGGGCTCAGAGGATGGTTCTGACTCAGAACTTCCTATTGAGAATTCAGATGGTTGGAGAATGGGATCATATAATGGATCTCATGAACACCAAATGTCCATAGATGGTTCCGTCAGGAATGTTGGACAATCTAGTTGGAGGGGTGCAAGAATGAACCATAATGATAGAAGTAGAAATACCATGTCAATAGATAATCAGGATGAAGAAGAAGATCCTGAGGAGAGAGTGTTTGAATCATCAACATCTTCTTAAAACCCAGGGAATATACATTATCCAGTATTTAATTATCTTGCCCACAAGAGCACCTGGGAAGCAGCAGGATCTGCGTATCCTGTTGACAACTCAAGAAATGAAGCTCAGGAGATGCAGGCTGGAGATAATATGGAATATGTTTCTGAAGAATTTTCAGCTGAGCTGGAGGGAGTCAATATGCTCAGGTTGAGTAATGACTCAAGTTCTGACACTTCAGATACCGAGTATGTTCCTTCTGGAAGGCCATATGTTCCACAAATTGTGCGACGAACAACACGTCATCACGGTTGGACATTAGGCATGTACGATGAGCGTAGTTACTACTAGAAGGAGATAACTAGTTAGTAGTATCAAGTACCGTATATTGTACCCAAGTAATAAGGTAGTTTTGTGATTATACCTATATGGTATATGTTGTAATGACTTTGTATCATTATAATGTAAAATATGTGAAATGCATATTTGGATTTTCTTTGGATCTTCATTGTGTGACTAGTTTTGTGCGTAAAGTCAAGCTCAGAACACATGTGCATGATGTAATTATGAGTATTCGCTTTATGTTGCAGGACTAGAGGGTCATGGATACGGGTGTAGGAATGGAAACTGAGCAGCAGTGGATGGAGCAAGAGGCCAAGGAAAAGGCCGATGCAGATGCAGCAAACCAAGAAGCATTACCACCACAACCACCACTGATGCCGTTAATGGAGTAGAATTTTATGCAATGCATGCAAATGATGCAAGAGACCCATAACAAGTTCATGGAAGAGTTGCTGGGGCGAGCAAATCAGAGGGCACCTGAAGGTGGAGGAAGTCTATCTGATTTCTAGAATGCAAGACTGTTACCTTTTGCATCAGCTCCTGAACCAATGGATGCAGAGAGGCTAGCGATAATCTTGAAGGAAGCTGAAAACTGTAGGTTGCAATGATGAGGAGAAATTGAGTTATGCAACTCATCTTCTGACTGGACCTGCAGCATCATGGCGGGAAAATCAGTTAGCCATGTAACAACCAGGAAGAGAGTTTACCTAGGAAGAATTCAAACAGAGATTCCGTGAATATCATGTTCCGAAAAGTGTTATGGAGTTGAAGCAGAGAGAATTTGAGGAACTTCAGCAAGGATATACTAGTGTCATGAATTACATCCGGGAGTTTAGCTAACTGTCTCGTTATGCTGAGGAGGATGTCAACACTGAAGAGAAGCGGAAGAAGCGTTTCTTGCATGGATTAAATCCATTTGTGAGGATGCAGCTAAGGTTAGCCAATAAGCAAACTTATCAGCAATTATAGGATGCAGCCATTACTTTTGAAGATGACTACAAGAATGTCCAAGAGGATCGGAGGAAGAGAGCCAAGAAGGAAACCAAGAGAAATCAGGCAAGCAAACCTAAACCCAACCTGGAGTTCAAACCTCGGAATAGGAATTATGGCAACAATAACAATAACAATAACAATAATAAGGGCAGTGGTGGAAATCAATCCAATCCGAGAAGGAATGTTATCTGTAACAATTGTGGAATTCCAAGGCATTTCCAGAGGGAATGCAAAAAGCCTGTAGTAATCTGTTACGGTTGTGGTCAGAAGGGGCATATCAAGCCAGATTGTCCGAGCAAACCACCTAGAGGATGGCCTACCAAGGGAGGAGGACAAGCCAGTGGAGGAAATGGACAACCCAATAAAGGAGGAAATAATGGCAAGAAAAACAATGTCAAGAGGAACCGACCTACTGGGAAACTGAATTGTGCAACCCTCGAGGAGGTGGATAATTCGGAGCATGCAGTGATAGGTACGCTCAATATCCTTACCAATCCCGACAAAGTTCTATCTGATACTGGTGCAACTACTTCATTCATTTCTGAAGAATTTTGTGATAAGTTTGGGATTAGAAGGGCAACGTTAGAAAGTCCTATGACCGTAGTTACGACAGGAGGGAATGTGATTGTACGCCACATAAAACAAGATCAGGTTATCTCGATCTATGGTTGTACATATTTCACAGACCTTTATGTGATTCCTTTGATGGGAATTGTCTTTGAGGGATGGATTGGATGATGGAACACGGAGCTCAGATAAATTGTGAGGAGAAAACTGTCTCAATCAAAACTCCAAGTGGAGCAAGGATAGTTTACCAAGCAGATAAGCACAGTCATATCATGGTGGATCTGCAGTTGAATTCAATGAAAGAAGTTAAATTGGAAGAGATTCCTATAGTTAATGAATTCCAAGATGTTTTTCCAACAGAGCTACCGGGAATGCCACCAGACCGGGAGATAGAGTTCACCATTGACCTAATTCCTGGTACAGCACCAATAGCTCAAGCACCATATAAAATGGGACCCAAAGATATGAAAGAACTCAAAGAGAAAATTGATGAGTTAGCTAGAAAAGGATTTATTCAGGAAAGTGTATCTCCATGGGGAACACCAGTAATCTTTGTGGATAAGAGGGATGGTGGAAGACGGATGTGTGGTGATTCTAGAAATCTGAACAACGTGACTATCAAGAATAAGTATCCTTTACCAAGAATTCAAGATTTGTTTGATCAAGTGAAAGGAGCTGGAGTATTTGCAAAGATTGATTTAAGGTCTGGATACTATCAAATAAAAATCAAATCGGAAGATGTTCCAAAAACAGCATTTGTCTCAAGATATGGACACCATGAGTAGTACCATTTGGTTTAACCAATGCACCGACAATATTCATGAATCTGATGAACAAGATTTTCATGCCATATTTGGATAAGTTTGTCATAGTCTTTATCGATGATATTCTGATATATTCCAAGGATAAGGAGGAGCATGCTGATCATTTGAGAATAGCATTGCAGACCTTAAGAGAACATAAGCTTTATGCTAAGTTCAGTAAGTGTGAATTTTGGCTTGATGAGGTAGAATTCCTCGGTCATGTGATCAGTAAGGATGGAATTGCTATGAATCCATCCAAAGTTCAGTCAGTACTAGAGTGGACTGCACCGACCAATGTGAAACAAATTCGAGGTTTCTTAGGAATGGATGGTTATTATCGGAGATTCATTGAAGGTTTCTCCAAAATAGCCAGACCAATGACCAAATTATTAAGGAAAAATATACCATTCAAGTGGGATGAGAAATGTGAAGCAAGTTTCCAAGAGTTGAAGACTAGATTAACCACATCTCCAATCTTAGCAGTTCCTGAAACAGGGAAGGACTTCACAGTATAGTGTGATGCATCTAAAGAAGGTCTGGGTTGTGTATTAATGCAAGATCGGAAAGTGATTGCTTATGGTTCAAGACAACTAAAACCACATGAAGTCAACTATCCAACTCATGATTTAGAGTTAGCAGCAGTATTTTTTGCACTGAAAGGATGGAGGCATTTTCTTTATGGAGCCAGATGTGAGTTATACACTGACCATAAAAGTCTCAAATATTTCTTCACTCAAAAGGAATTGAATATGAGACAAAAGCGTTGGTTGGAACTAATCAAGGATTATGATTTAACAATCAATTACACCCCAGGGAAAGCAAATGTTGTAGTAGATGCTTTAAGCAGAAAGAGTGCAGATATTCAGCCAAGCAATAGGGAGCTACCAAAAGAGGTACAAATGGACTTGGAAAGATTAGAACTTCAATTCATCAGAACAGAGGTTCTTGGAGGATTAGCTACTATGCAGGTAGTTGTAGAGCAGGACAGTGATCTTAAGCAAGAAATTTTTAGACATCAAGAAGAAGATTCTTTTATTGCTGAGGAAATTCGGAGGATATCTCAAGGGCAAAAATCAGTTTTTTGCCTTGGAGATTATGGGTCTTTATGGTTTCAAGACCGCCTTTGTGTTCCAGATGTGACTGAGATTAGAAATGTCATACTCAAAGAAGCACATGAAACACCATATTCTATACATCCAGGGAGTACTAAGATGTATATGGATTTGAAAGAACTATTCTGGTGGAATAACATGAAAAGAGATATTGCTAAATATGTATCTGAATGCCATACTTGTCAAAGGGTGAAAGCTGAACATCAAAGTCCAGCAGGACCATTACAACGCTTAGAAATTCCTGAATGGAAATGGGAGGAAATAGGTATGGACTTCATTACAGGATTGCCTATGACACCAAAAAGGAAAGATATGATATGGGTAATTGTGGACAGACTCACTAAGAGTGCACATTTTATTCCAGTAAATCAAAAGGATAATGCCAAGAAGTTAGTTGAAGTATATGTTAAAGAGATAGTAAGTAAGCATGGAGTACCCAAAAAGATCGTAACTGATAGGGGATCAGTGTTTACTTCAGCATTTTGGAAGCAATTGCATGAAGCACTTGGTTCAAAGTTAGATTTCAGCATGACATATCATCCTGAGACAGGAGGTCAAACTGAAAGAACAAATCAAATACTAGAAGACATGTTAAGGGCTTGTGCATTAGATTTTGGAGGAACATGGGAAGATCACCTACCATTGGCAGAGTTTTCCTATAATAATAGCTATCAGAGTAGTCTGAAGGCAGCTCCATATCAGGTTTTGTATGGAAGGAAGTGTAGATAACCAATATGTTGGTATGAACCTAGAAGCAGCAAAGAATTTGCGCCAGATTATATCAAGGAAAGACAAGACATCATTGATAAGATCAGGGATAGACTGAAAATAGCCTAGAGTAGGCAGAAAAGTTATGCAGATGAAAGTCGAAGATCATGGCTCCCAGAAGTGGGATATATGGTCTATTTGAAAGTAAGCCCAATGAAAGGAGTGAAAAGATTCGGAGTTAAAGGGAAATTGAGTCCAAGATACATCGGACCATTCAAGATACTGAGTCAAAACAGAACTATAGCTTATGCTTTAGAGTTACCATCAAGATTGGCTCAAGTGCATAATGTTTTCCATGTGTCACAACTTTGCAAATGTTTAAAAGTTCTAGATGATGCAATCACACATCAAGAGATAGAACTACAAGCAGACTTGACTTATATTGAAAAGCCTTGTAATATTCTAGAAGAAAACTGGAAAAGATTAAGGAACAGAGCAATCAAATATTGCAAGTACAGTGGGAACATTACCCTGAAAGGGAAGCCACCTGGGAGAAAGAAGAGGATTTAAGAAAAGCCTATCCAGAACTATTCAGGTACATCTCCACAAACTTCAGGACGAAGTTTAATTTAAGGGGGGAAGTCTATAACATCCCAGCATTTAGGAACCAACGAAGGGTAGATTTAGGAATATGGAATGTTGCATGCATCTATTTGTGAAAATATGGGTAAAATTTTCGCCAAATAAAAAACCTTAAGTGATCAATGTTTCTTTCATACTTTGAGATTAGGTTTAGTCTTAAAGGATGATTGTTATAAACTTTGATATGATCTTTAAGGAATTATATGTTTCCTTAAAATGAATTTGAATTTTAAACTTGAGTGTTTAAATTATAATTCAAGTGAATTAGGAATAAGTTTTGAATCTTAATTTAATTAAGAGATAAATATTACAACTTAAATTCCATCCAAAGAAAAACAACAATGAATATGAAACTTATTTCTTATCATCAATGTATATAATCAAGTTATAAAATTATAACCTATTGAAATCATCCACACAATTCACAAAAGCAAATATACAAAGAATAAGAATATTCTTTATTAATAATAATATAATCTTTATTACAAATGAATAAAATAAATATTACAAAAATAATAAAAGAAAATTACAAAGGTATGAAGAAGATTACATTGGACTATTTACTAACTATTCTATAACTAAACCTAAACTAAATCTTCATCCATATATCTATACCTGCAAGAAAAAGACAAATAAAAACAAAAGAAGGTTAGTGTTAGTATTATTTCTCTCAGACATGTCAGTGAAATGCACTTGACAAATTCATCATTGAGAAATTCATAGAAAGGGGCAAGTTTCACCAATATGAAAGAAACCATCTTTCATAAATTTAAAGCCAGAAGTCCAATGACAGCCAAGAGGGACAAATCCACCAGCCAGGTAAATGTAACCATGTAAAAGTAAGTTTCAAAATTCTGAACATATCCACAAGTGCACAACAAGCACACAGGCAGGACACACACCAACATGCATGTGGTGTGTTGTCGACCTCACAGAACAGCCCAATCTCACAAAACCACAAGCACAGCCGTGGAGAGGCATCAGTGCATTACTCCACTGCACAACACACAAGAACAACAAGCCTAGACAGCAGCTTACCAAGCACATCAGCCAAACCAAACATCACCAGGATGGTGACATAAGGAGGGGGATGGATCAGGTGGACAGCAAGATCAAGCCCAGGAGCTAGGAGGAGCAGGTTAGCTCAAGATCAAGCACAAGAGTCCAGCAAAACCAGATCAAGATAATCATCACCAACTTACTCCACGAACATCAGAGTTTGTGGTGAGTTTCATAAAACCTTCACATGATCTAAGCATCTTATTTACAGAAAGGCATGTGTTGTTTTATAAAACACACCCTCAGAAAGCACCCAAGTGGGGTGAATCCATCATAGGGATTTCTGAAACTCTAAAGGCAAACAACAAAGTACCAGGATCTAACCAGAGCTCAGAGCAACATCCTTGCTCTGGTTGTCAAACTATATTTTACAATTCAATCATACATATACCTATGATCTATTTCTAGGCACATCCCTAAAGGAAGGGTAGCACCTTAGAAACAAATCTTTGGGATCCATAGATTGATCAAGCTCACTGTTATTTTTTCAAGCTTTGATTCAATAAAGAATAGCTGGTACCACTACCAGGACTATCTAGATGAACTAATTAGATAAGATTTGAATCCCTAAGCCTCAGACCAACATCATTGGTCTTAGGGAATTCAGATAAGAGGATCTCTATTTATCTTTCAAAGCCAAGTTTGTCATTAAGCATAAAATAACCCAATCCATGGGTTAGAATCAAACTTGTGTGCCATACCATGATGGTGTCACAAGAATAATCCATTATGAATCAGGATAGACATTTGATCATCACAAATTCAGACAATCAACTTAACTAATCATTTTCCTGTTAACACAGGAATCATAAATAGGATATTCCTATGATACACTTCACTGTTTGAGATCAAGATGATCTCAAACCATACACTAGTTCTAAGCCAACAACACCAGGACAATGATTTCATCATGTCATAACCATGATCATAAACCCAGAAATGACAGTGAAAACTTATCAAGTCACTGACTTAATCAAGCATGATTCTCAAGCAAATATATCATATGAATCAGATGTAATCCAAGCATCAAATCATCTAGTAATCCACCAGAAACACCATAGATCATCTTAAGCAATAAGCCTCAGGCCAATAATTATTTAGCATGTGTACATATCAACCAAACATGATTCAAATCATCCAGTACATGATCAATCACATAACAGGAACCCTAAATGGATAATCATCCTAATCTGAATCAGACAATAGACAGAGAGGACACTACCAGCCTCTAGCATCGGATCAACAAGCACAAAGAGCACCAGGGGAGAGGAATCAAACTCACCATAGGTCCTCGCTGAAGATTAGAAGAGGAAGCAGAGGGGCCGACGACCATTGCGGCACGAGGATCACCCCAGAGGGGCGCAGAATGCAAGACGGCGCCACGACCGAATCGATCACGCCTGGAGGTGCAGAGCATCACCTCGACACATGATGACCACGACAACACTTGAATCCGTGCCAACCCCCAAACCCTAGGGTTCAGGATGGCATCAATCCATGGCAGGAGAGCCTCATGCTCGAATCCAATTGGATAGAACGAACGGGCGTCGCTGACAACCCCCTGTTGCACCACGTCGGAGACCAGAACGGCCTACGGTGGCGGGAATCGCCGGTGGCGGCATCGCCGACCACGAGGTCGGGGTCAGAGGAGGAGAGGATGAACTCGAGGGAGAGAGAGGCAGTAAGGAGTGGGCCGAGCTGGGCCAAACCCTTCAGGGTGGTCCTTTTGTCTAAGACTAATGGGCCACTAGGGCCCAATAAGAATAACCAACCCAGAAATCCTTCCAGGCCTGTTTTAATAAAAAGGAAAAGACCAAAATACCCTTGGACTTAAATAAATCTTAGAAAATAAAATAAAAGTCCAACAATCATAAGTAAAATATTTTTGGATTCAGAATAATCCACTTTATACAAATAAAATGAGATATAATATTTTGGACATTTATTTTTTTTTAAGAATTTTGTAATTTATATATTCCTTATGGAATTTTACAATATTAATGAAAGATGATACAAATAAATAAAAATCACTTTCATTATATATTAATATTATAGTATTTTTGAAAAATACTAAATAAATATTTAATAACAGTTTTTAATGTATAATTGAGAATTCTTAAAAGAATTATTAAATCAATAAAAGTCAAATAAAAATGAAATAAAATAAACTAGTTCAATATATGCTATAAATATTAAAAAGTAATATTTATAAATGCTTTATTAAAAGGCACCTTATATAGGGAAAATGCATATAGAATTAAATAATGCATTACATTACTTGCATAATCATTTTGCTTCTTTAAATATTGTCCTTACCAGGCAATAATGATGTTTTTGTAGACATAGAAGCTCAAGGTCCAGTGCAAGCATCAGACTTCACTACCTTGCCATCACAAGGCAAGTTCATCACTTGTTCATGTCCTTTGAAGAGTCTTTATCAAAGTATTTGCAAATTGTGTGTTATCATATATGCTATAAAAGGAAGAAAATATTATTTTCGCAAATAAAGAAATCATAGATATCATCCTAAGTGATGATATAATGGAGCAATGGAACTTAGAGTTCTATTTGCAATAATGATGATCAAGTAGGGACTTAATAACCCCGACATCGTGATTCTAGCTAGATATTATGCGTTAGCTATGAGATTTGGAATGGTACAGACAAGTCATCTGTATCTTATTCCTCTCGCATATAGCCGAATGTGCAGGTCGTGGCTGTTATCCTCATAGCGTGCATATTAATTGGTAATTCATAGAGGATATGCAGCATATGGGTGGGAACCCTCATTGTCCCACGATAGTTCTGGCATCTAACGGTTTGTACAAACCATTGCCGTAATTCATTATGTGGGCATGGTGTACACCAAAGAGGCATGCGGGGTCGTGAAGGGGGCAGTGATTGGCTTGGACCAACTACTGGGCCCCACATCATGGAATTGTGGACGGGAAGTACGCCTGTGCAACAAGGAGTTGATCTCTCATGGGTAAAGTAACGCACCTCTGCATAGTGTAAGAATCGTAACTTGTTACTCCTGCTAGGAAGGAGCTACGACGCGGCAGAAAGGAACTCCATGAAAGTTCGTCAACTGTGAAGGCTGATTGTCATAGTTTTTCAGAATAAAATCAATCTTTGAAGAAAGATTTACAAAAATTGCATAGTGCCAAGGATTTATAATCCGAGGTGGTAGTTAGAGCATCAAACTTCCCACCTTGCATATAATGAACTTGTTGGGTAACGCTGTTACTCATTCTTTCCTTTGATCCCTTTCTTAGACTCCGAGGATCCCGAAGACGTGCCAATGTATGCAACCGAATGTCAAGAAGATGTGTTCTACGAGGAACCTGATCTATCCGGAGGTGTTGAAGGAGTGGATTACGAAATCCACTATGGTGTCGATGATAACGAGTCCAACTAAGTATCCCTAGTTAATAGTAACCAACGGAGCCGAGCAGCATGAACTCTATAGAATAAGCTGTTGAGCTCAACTCCTAGTCAGAGTTGTTACTTTTAAATTCTGCTGAAACACTTTATATTTTGGTTTGTAAGTTGAATCTTATGGAATTCTTGAAATTCCGGTATTGTAATAATAATAATGTGTGTACTTTTGTAATATGGACCCGCAATGTTTCTGTTGTACCACTCTGAGGGATGTGATATTTACGGAACAGTGTTCTGTGGATGTCATGTCAACGACTATAGTGTACTACACATGTAGTGGTATGCTGGGTCACCGCATGTAAGGACATCCTTCTTGGAGGGGTGATCCCGCAAGTGGCAGCGGAAACCACGAGGAGTGTCACGGCCACGGTCTTCATACCCTAGAATTGCAGCAAACTCAGCAAGTGTGGCTTCCTTGACTGCACCTTGAGTCATCCAAGTGATCTTCCGAGTGCTGCCAGTGTGGAAATGAGCAGTGGCATAAAACTATGCAATGAGGAGTGGCTCGTAGTCATACTGGAACTCCATGATAGGGAACAAGCCAAGGTTAGAGAAGATTTCCTTAGCTTCAGCAAAATAGTCAAGGTTCTTGTTGATGTGTTCCATGTAAATCCACAGCTGAGGCACCACCATCTGAATATTTGTCATAAGAACCTCATGATAGACGCGCTCTTGGAAATCATTGTAAAACAGACTGTCTTCCCTGTCCTCATAACGATTGCGGGAGTATGCATTGTCAATCCTCATAGCCCGAAACTCAGACTCAGAAAATGTCAGACAGTTTCCTTGGCCCTGATGGCCCTGAGCTATAACTCTTGGTGTTCCCCGAGGAAGGGGTGAGAAGGGGGAGCGCTGCCACGCCCAGCAGAGCGCTTGGTGACCCCCTCACGACCCCCACGGCCACCTCGAGTAGCAGGAAACTTCGAACAGCGTCTAGGCTGTGGCATCACTTCATCCTTGGACTCCGTCTCTTCCTCAACAATCTCACAGTTTGCTTTGGAGCGCTTACGCGCACCCCGAGAACCAACTGCATCTGTGAAAGCACGAGGGATAACAGCAAGGGGGTAAGGGCACAAGAATCACAAAGGAACAAAGAAGAATCCAAGATTAGCAGAAATGTTGAGGACAGTTGGGACCGGTACTACCGGACCTGACAACCGGTAGTACCGCTTGCGAGCAGTAGTACCGGAAAATATTCTGGTACTACCGGTCGAACGGTACAAGTTCATCAGATCTGGTAGAGAACGAACCAAAATTGGCCTCAACACTCTGTAAACTATCGATTCTACTAAGTAACAAGGGAAGTATGGTAGTACAACCTCGCAACATGTCAATTTCATCACAAATCTAAGCAAAACCTAGATCCAATGAGGAAATTAAAAGTGAGAGAGAAAGGGCGGTTATACCGGGATCCATGGCGGTGTAGAAGGAGTGGGAGTCTGCAAGGAGTCCGAATCCAAGGAGGATCCGGGGAAAGGAGGGCGCGAGAAGACTTCGGCGACATCACGGGCCCTGGTGGCGGCGGTGGTTTGTGTGGAGGGCGTGGGGAAGAATAGGGCACTAAGGGGTGCCTCCCCACGTGCAACCAATATATACCAGAAAATGCCGACCAATAGTACCGGTTGCTGAAGCGGTAGTACCGCTCGAAAGCGGTAGTACCGGTGAAACAACTGGTAGGACCGGTGACCGGTAGTACCAGGCATGTGGGAGGTAGTACCGCTCCTAGAGCAGTTTCCAGGAATCGAACTGGGAACCACCCAGGTTCGGTAGTACCGCACATATAACTGGTAGTACCGGTCCCACCAGATTCCATAGCCAAGGAAAAAATGAGGGATTCTTATGCGGATTGGAAGAGGTTTTTTTTAGGGAGGAGAGAGAGGCTTGGGTTAAGATAGTCGCACTGTGAAGCACATGCACTCTAAAAATCGAGATAAAGATGTCAAAAGCCAAAGTAGAGTGCATGAGACTAAGATCAATAAAAACTCAAAGGATGACAAACACAGGCAAACACATCAACCTCTCGAGTGAGAGAGGGCGGTGGCCTAGGCCACCATATTTGAGTATACTCGTATTGGCACCACAAAGATATATATTGGGTCCATTACCAAAACTCATCATTTAAGCTCACATATCACAAAATGATATTAAGAGGAATGATTTTGATTGCTTTGGGCATAATGGGGGGAGGGATAGTCCAATCAATTAGGACCG
Source organism: Avena insularis (assembly GCA_023614405.1). Classification (NCBI taxonomy): domain Eukaryota; kingdom Viridiplantae; phylum Streptophyta; class Magnoliopsida; order Poales; family Poaceae; genus Avena; species Avena insularis. The sequence goes on along the minus strand of CM042691.1, from coordinate 36,592,211 downwards.
TACTCCCCCTATATCCATGCCTACACCTAAACCAAATATGGGTCGAATCATAGGTGCGGATGCAAGATAATCAAGTCAAGCTCCTTGAATCTATGATATTTAGTTCATTCCTCAAATAGCAAAACCTTGCTTCATCAAGTGGCTTCATGAAGATATCGGCAAGTTGATCTTTGGTTGACACATATGATAGATCAATATCACCTCGAGCAACATGATCTCTAATGAAGTGATGGCGAATCTCAATATGCTTTGTTCTTGTGTGATCCACCGGGTTGTAGGCAATCTTGATGGCACTTTCATTGTCACATAAAAGAGGAACTTCGTCACAATGGACACCGTATTCCTTTAAAGTTTGCCTCATCCATAACAATTGGGTGCAAGCACTAGCAGCTGCCACATACTCGGCTTCGGCAGTGGAGAGAGATATACAATTTTGCTTATTAGAAGACCAACATACCAAGGACCTACCAAGGAATTGGCAAGCCCCGGATGTTGATTTTCTATCATCCTTATCACCTGCCCAATCCGAATCCGTGTATCCACAAAGAGCAAATGTTGAGCCTCAAGGATACCAAAGACCATAAAATGGGGTATGAACTAAATATCGAAAGATTCTCTTGACCGCCATTAAATGGCTTTCTTTAGGGGCCACTTGATATCTTGCACACACATCTACACTCAACACAATATCGGGTCTAGATGCAGAAAGGTAAAGCAAAGAACCAATCATAGACCAATATACCTTTTGATCCACATCTTTACCATTTGGATTTTGTTCTAGATGAGTCTTTGTAGCCATGGGAGTAGGAGATCCATTTAAATCTTGCATTTTGAATCTCTTGAGCATATCTTGAGTATACTTGGCTTGATTGAAGAATTTCCCTCCTCTAACTTGCTTGATCTCAAAACCAAGAAATACTCTCAACTCCCCCATCAAAGACATCCGGAACCTACTATTCATAAGCTTTGAGAATTCATCATTAAAAGCTTTGTTAGATGAGCCAAAGATAATATCATCAACATATATTTGGCATACAAAAATCTCCCCATTGACCTTATTAGTAAAAAGAGTGGGATTGATTTTCCCAAGTTCAAATCCACGGCCAAACAATAACTCTCTAAGGTGCTCATACCACGTGCGTGGGGCTTGCTTGAGCCCATAGAGCGCCTTATCAAGTTTGTAGACATGGTTTGGGAAGTTGGGGTCCTCAAATCCTGGGGGTTGCTTAACATATACCAACTCATTTAATGGACCGTAGAGAAATGCACTCTCTACATCCATTTGTTGCAACTTGAAGTTATGATGTGCCGCATAAGCAAGAAGGATAAGGATGGACTCAAGGCGAGCTACAGGTGCATAAGTCTCTCCATAGTCAATGCCTTAAATTTGAGAATAGCCTTGTGAAACCAATCTAGCCTTGTTCCTTACTATAATTCCATGCTCATCTTGCTTGTTCTTGAATATCCACTTTGTTCCAATAACATTGTGGCAATCCTTTGGCTTCTCAACTAACTTCCATACTTTGTTTCTCTCAAAGTTGTTGAGCTCTTTGTGCATAGCTTCTAACCAATCTGAATCTTCAAGAGCTCCCCACACTTTCTTAGGTTCAATCATGGAGATGTGTGCTTAGTGTTCACTTAACCTCTTCAATTGTGCTCTTGTGGAAATGCCTTTCCTTAGGTCACCAACTACATTTTGTAGAGAGTGGTCTCTTAATTCCAACATTCTCTCCTTTCTAGCTTCGCGATGAGCATGGATCTTTGTGTTGTTTCTTGGGGGACCCGATTCATCATTTTGATCCCCGTCTTGACCATTAACTTGACCTTGATCATCATCGGAATCATTCTCTTCATTGAGAGGCAAAGATTGACCTTGGTCTTGATCAGGTGCTATTCTAGCATTAATTTGAGATTGTCTCAAGGCAGTTTGTACGGATCTTCCTTGAGTAATTGCCTTGGCACCACTTGACATCCTGGAGAATGAATCAAGCTCCCCTTGACTAGAGTTGTCACTATGATCATCATGTTGAGGGTCCACATCTTGTCTTTGGCTTGAGTCATTGCCCTCCTTGGTGGATGGAGCTTGTTGATGTTGTGAAGATGAGGGCTCCGATGTAGAATTCAAGCATGGACCACCCCGACCCCGCATGATTTCCGAGGCATGAGGCTCCTCTGAGGTGACCGTTGGTCGGCCTCCGGCTCTCGCAGGCGCCTCGCCGGCGTAGGCTCTGCATGGATTCTTCTGGAGGTTGCTGGAAGGTCACCTACTCTGGTGTGACCACGGGTGGTAATTTTTTGGAAGGTTCCCTCGTTTTCTCGGCTGATTCTTGGCTAGTTATTCTCAATGCCAAAGGCTCTCCCCTTGAGGGACGATGTTTGGAAAATGGGGAGAAGATCTCGGTTGGATCTGTTTTGAGGTTCCCCTCTCATCTCTCTCGTGTTAATGATTCTTTGGACCCCTCATCTGGATTTCTTGGTAGATCTCCTACCATCACTGGATCAGATGAAGACACTGGTCTCAAATGGCATGCCCTTTGCTCCTCTTTACCGACTGATGATCTTGAGCCTTCTAAAGGTTTTCTCATGCTTTTTCCTAGTTCTAAAAGGCTTGTTCTCCTCAACCACAATGAGGTTGTGATTGATGCTAGATACTTGATTCATGGTGAGGTGGTGGCTTCTGGCATCTCTATTGATCTCCAGGTGAAGAGGGTGGTGGTTGGCACTCAGATTTTGCCAAGCCCTTTGGTCAAGAAATTTTCCACCAATATTGAGAAGATGGTGCCTAGATCTTTGGACTTCTCTGAAAACCTCCCTTCAGGGTGTGTTTCTCAAGATTCGTGTTGGCCTGCCCTGGATTTTTCTTTAGGGCATGCTTTTGAGAAGAGGATTTTTGATAAATTCAGGCATCAAGTTAATTTCATTGGTGGTTTCAGGAGAAGACCCTTTTATCTGGTCTGTTCTTTTGGGCGTGCAAATTTTAAGTTGGACTTTCATACTGTCAGTCTTGCCCTTCAAGCCTGTTTCGGTGGTAATGCCTCTAAATTCCAGGTGAAGCTTCTGCAAGATAGAACTTTTCGTTTCTCGGTTGCTTCAAGGGCAGTGGGTTTTGAGATTTACAATATTTCAAAGTTTTCATGTAATTATTTTGTGATTCATGTCAATCTCTGGGGTAATGGAGGACCGAACTGGATTCATGAAGAAAGGGAATTCTATAAGGAGTCTGCTAAAGAATGGAAAGTTGTCACGTACAAAAAAGAAAGTGCAAAAAAATCTCCTTCTTTGAAACCTTCCAGTAAAGGTGGCTCGGTTTTTCAAAGACTCACATTTCCTGCGTCTCCTGCGGTTCCTTCGCCTGTGACTGAGCAACGTATTAATGGTGAGTTCAAATCAGGACTTCATGGCAGATCTTATGCTCAGGTGCTCACTGATGGTGGTTTTAAGTCGATGGTAACGCCGGTCGGGTCTGGGGGAGGCGCCAATCGCGCGGCATTTAAATTGCCTGGTCTCCTTCCTTTTCTGAAATTCCCCTCTTTCCCAAAATGTAGTTGGCCCGACAATTCGTATGAGGGATGGTTCAAGGCCCAGACGGTTACTCATTCCCAGCCCATTATTCACAGCAGTTTTCATGAGTTCACCGCTTCGTTGCAAAAAACAACTACCACTTCCCCTGTCTCCTCAACTCCCCTGCCCGCTGAAACCCCATTCCCCTCTTGCTCGTCGCCGGCAAAAGGCGTCGCAATGGCGAACATTCCGATTGATCCTGCACCTTTCCTGCCGAATGGCTTCCAGATTATGCAGGTGGCTGGGCGAAATCGAGTTAAAAGGGTGGTGGTGCCTCGGAGGTCAAGGGCGCATGAACAGTATGCCATTGCTACCATTTTTCCTCTCCCCCTGGTCCTGTTCTGTTCTTGAATATTCACGGTGTCCTGGTCGATTTCTTCAATAATGAGGTTGAAGTGCACTTCAGAGATATCCAGGCTTGTCCTTTTGGGTCTGCGTATGTGCAGTTTCATCATGTCAGCGACCGTGATAGACTCATTGCGGAGAGCCCGATTCCGTTTCAAGATGTGCATGTTTCTTTTGTTAAGCACAATGAGGGCGATAACTGGCGTAGGACTCAGTTTAATAATGAGTGCTGGGTGATGCTAGTTGGGCCTCCCCTAGACCACTGGCATACGGAGGATCTGAATGCTGTCTTTGCGGATATTGGAAAAGTTCTTTTGTGGGAGAGGGACCCTGACCAAAAGGGTAGGATTATTGCTAAGATTCGTGTTACTGACTTGGTTGACATCCCCAAGAGTGTGAGGTTTACCATTGGTGACTTGGTGGAGACAGAGTCATGGACTTTTTCTGTTGAAGTTCTTCAGAGTCACTTGCTTGGAGGGGGCCCACCTGAGGAGGACCCACTGCCAGATGACAATGTGGACCCACACCCTGTTCCTGCTCATGGCCCAGTCTTTGGGCCCGACATTCCACCTCCCCCCCTCCCCCTGCTCCTGGGGGTGGTTGGGGACAAGGGATGGCCCCTGTGCAGGTTCCTGCCCCTGATGGTGGTAATGCTGAAGGTTGGGGTCCCTGGGAGGCTACTGCTGCTCCTGTTCAAGGTCCTGTCATTGCTCCTGGAGAAGATATGCCTATTGACAATCAAAATCTGCCACCTCAAGATGTGAATAGTGGAGTTACAGGTGCTATCATTGTTCAAGACTGGGAGTCTGATGATGATGAATCTGTTAATGAGACTGAGGCTGTGGAGGAGCAGGGTGTGGCTGTTGCACCACTAGGGGTTGGCATTGGTGAAGGACTTCAAAACATTTTTCAGAACTATCTAGCTGATGAAGAGGAGGCCAATTCTGATGCTGAGGAGGGGGTAGGAAGCCCTATGGACTCAAGCACTGTGGCTCCTGAGAATGATGATTGGATGTTGGATGACCAGCACCTTCTTTCTCCAAATGAGGCTCACCTTCAGGTTGGGATGGTGAGAACTTTTATCTCCATTCCTGATGTGCATGTGGCTAAGCAGGGTTTCTCCCAACAAGGCTTGGAGCTCTGGGAGAATTATTTTGCCCCCCATATTCAGAAGGATGCTTCTTCAATGGGCTCTCTCAAATGTGATATCCCTGTAAGTTGGTTTAACTTCATTACCCTCATGCTTGCTACTCCTGAGAAGTTTAATTGGGTCAAGGGATTTCTTACTTCTCCTTTATGGGAAATTATTAAAGAACCTATTACTGAGGAAAGTTCAATTTCTTTCATCATTCCTAATGAGAGCTTTTCCCAGATGGCCCCTTCTTGCCTGGGTATTGAATCCAATAAATCTTCTTGCTCTCCCTCTACCCCTGCCAGAAAGAGAAAGGGCAAGGAACCTCTTGTGGAATCTGAGGTGAGAAGAAGCCCTAGAATTGTTGAACTAAATGGGGGTTTTAAAAGTCACATAAATTGTCTAATTGTTGATTGCCTGGTTTGTAATGCTGCTCCTCCTTGTCTGAATTCCAAAGTGGTTAAAAATCTTGCTGCTTCATTCTGCAAGGTTAAGGATGGGGACCTGGAGAAGAGGTTGCTCAAGAAAGGGAAGGCCAATGAAGTGGCAGTTAAGGCTCCTGCAAAAGGCAACATTAAAGGTGGAGCCTCTTCCAGCTTGGGCATTGGTGGCAAGAAGAAACCTGGGGCTACTGGTACCTGTGGACAGCAAGCCAAGAAGAAGCCCTCTTCTTAAGTGTTTTAATGTATCAAACTAAGTCTTTTGCTGGAGTCTTGTTGACTCCCTGTCATGTGTTCTGTGATTGTGATATTGCAATGTGGTTGGTACTTGTTGTGGAATATCTATGTGGTACCTTGACTTGGATTGCCTTTTGCCTCTGTAATTGTTGTTTCCTCTCCTGGGTGATTATACTATTTATATCACCTCATATCTATACTTGCTCCTGGTTTCTTAATGAGTAACAAAAGAATTTGGAAGATCTTGAATTGGAATATCAGGGGAATCAATTCTGAAAAAAATGGATTGCTCTCAGAAACAAAATTGAGGAGTCTGGTTGTGACATTATCTGTCTCCAAGAAACTAAGCGTGAGGACTTTGATAACTCCTACATTAAAAAATTCTGTCCCTCCAAATTTACCAGTTTTGAATTTCTTCCCTCCAGAGGTACATCTGGAGGTTTGATCACCATTTGGAATGGTTCCCTATTCTCTGGACATCTCTCCTTTCTTAATGAGTTTTCTATCTCCATCACCTTGACATCTCTCTTGTCCAATGAATCCTGGATCCTCACCAACATTTATGGGCCATGTTTACCTGAAAAAAAGACTAAATTTTTAGATTGGTTTAGCAGCATTGATATGCCTGGTGATTTGGACTGGCTCATTGTGGGAGATTTTAACTTCTGTAGGCAGCCTTCAGATAGAAATAAATTGGGTGGAGATGTGAATGGTATGCTTCTCTTTAATGAAGCCATTAATAATTTGGGTCTCATAGAGTTACCACTTAAGGGTAGAAAGTTCACCTGGAGTAACATGCAGAAAGACCCCCTCTTGGAAAGATTGGATTGGTTTTTACTTACCTGCTGGACTCAGAGTTTTCCCTCAACTTTTGTTGCTCCTCTTGCAAAGCCTACCTCTGATCATCTTCCTTGTGTCATTTCCATTGGCACAATGATTCCCAAAGCTCAGGTGTTCAGATTTGAAAATCATTGGTTGCATCATAAGGAGTTTGAAGCTATTGTTCAAAATGCCTGGAACATTCCTGTGGGTTTTATGGATTCTGCAAAAAAAATCAATGCTAAATTCAAAAATGTGAGAAGAGGGCTGAAGCTTTGGGCCAAACAGCTACCTTGCCTGAAAGCACAAATCTGTAATGTTAATGCCACCATTGACTTTCTTGATATCATGGAGGAAATGAGAACTCTTACTGTTCAAGAATGGAATCTTAGGGATATCCTGAAGAATCTTATTATTTCTCTTCTTCAAGATCAGAATACTTATTGGAAACAGAGGGGGAAAATTAAATGGGTTAAGCTGGGGGATGAAAACACAAAGTTCTTTCATTCCAGAGCTACCATAAGCTTTAGGCATAATTACATTTCCATGATCAAGGATGATTCTGATCTTGAGGTTTATGATCATGATGGCAAAGCAAATCTCCTTTGGAATTCCTTTAAAAATAGAATGGGCTCCTCTGATAAGCCTGCAATGCATTTCAATCTTGATGACTTGGCTGGGGATTGCTTAAGCCAGGAAGAAAGGGATGCTTTGGAAAAGCCTTTCTCTGATGAGGAGATTGATGAGGTCATCACAAATCTGCCTAATGATAAATCCCCTGGCCCTGATGGTTTTAATAATGAATTCTTAAAGCTTTGCTGGCCTGTTATTAAGGATGATGTGAAACATCTACTGATGGAGTTCTATGAAGGGCATGCCTCTTTGGAAAGCATTAATTCTTCTTTTATCACCCTCATTCCAAAAATTGCTGCTCCTCTGACTCCTGCTGATTTTAGGCCTATTTCTTTGCTAAATAGTGTCTTTAAGATTATCACCAAGATTCTGGCTAATAGGCTGCAAAAATTCATACTTAAACTTGTTCACAAGAATCAATATGGTTTCCTCAAGCAAAGATCTATCCAAGACTGTTTAGGTTGGGCATTTGAATTTCTTGATCAATGCCACAAGTCAAAGGAGGAAATTTTAATTCTTAAGCTTGATTTTGAAAAGGCTTTTGAAAGAATTGAGCATTCTGCAATCATCAATATCCTTAAAGCCAAGGGTTTTGGAGATAAATGGATTTCTTGGATACAGATGATCTTTGGGACAACTTCTTCCTCTGTGCTTTTAAATGGTGTGCCTGGGAATTTTTTTTACTATAGAAGGGGTGTTAGGCAAGGAGATCCATTATCTCCTTTATTGTTTGTTCGGGCTGCTGATCTCCTTCAAAGTATCCTCAATAAAGCAATGAACCTGGGTCTTCTTTCTTTGCCCACTGAAGATGTGTTCTGTCCTGACTTCCCTGTGGTTCAGTATGCAGATGACACTTTAGTAATCCTTAAGGCTAATTCTGAGCAACTCTTGTGCCTTAAGGCAATTCTACATACTTTTGCTCTCTCCACTGGACTAAAAGTTAATTATTCTAAATCCAGCATGATGCCAATTAACATGGACTCTGAGAGGCTTGGTCATTTTGCTAATACTCTTGCTTGCCTCACTGGTTCCTTGCCTTTTACCTATCTTGGTTTGCCTCTGAGCTTGAATAAACCTGCTGTGGACCATTTCCTGCCTATTGTTCAGAGAATTGAGAGAAGGTTGTGTGGAATAGCTGATTTTCTTAATTATGGGGGGAAACTGCAGCTAGTCAAATCTGTGTTGTCTTCCCTCCCCATATATTACATGAGCTATTTTGATCTTCCTGTCACTATCAAGGAACAATTGATTAAATATATGAGGAAATGTTTGTGGAGAAAGAAAACTTCTGATGTTCAAGCTAGAGGTAATGCTCTTGTAGCATGGAAGAAAGTTTGTAGACCCAAGAACCAGGGGGGATTGGGAGTTCTAGACCTTAATGTTCAAAACTCTGCACTTCTTCTGAAGAATTTGGATAAGTTTTATAATCACAAGGATATTCCTTGGGTTCACCTTATTTGGAATACATACTACTGTAATGGTAAGCTCCCTGGAAGAAGTCTAGAGGGATCCTTTTGGTGGAAAGCTCATCTAAAACTGATTGACATTTTTAAAGGACTTGCAAAGTGCTTGGTTGGAAATGGGAAATCCTCACTTTTCTGGTCTGATATGTGGAATGATAGCTGCCTTCAACATAAGCTTCCTCATCTCCTCTCCTATGCAAAGAACCCTCACATCTCTGTCAGTGAGTTCCTGCATACTGAAAATACTCAGGACCTTTTTTACCTTCCTCTGTCCCAACAAGCTTTCCAGGAATTTCAAAGTCTTGAGCAAATCCTCAATACTGGCAGGCAGGGGGAATCTGATACTTGGTCTTACATTTGGGGCAGTAATTTTTCGGTCAGAAAGGCTTACTGCTCCTTAGCTGGTTGCCAACCGGTTCAGCCACATTTCTCCTGGTTATGGAAATCTTCTTGTCAGCAAAAGCACAAATTCTTCTTCTGGCTCTTACTGCTTGATAGACTCAACACAAGAAACCTTCTGAAAAGGAAATGTTTTTCTTTGGCATCTTATGACTGTGTTTTCCAGGGTTGCAATAGTGAAGAAACCACCCTACATTTGTTTTGGGAATGTCCTTTTGCAAGAGCTTGCTGGGCTGAAATTTCACAGGTCAATATGGCTGATCAAAATATCTTTGAAGCTTTAGCCAGTATTAAAAAATATCTTAAGGTCTCCTTTGCAATGGAAATTCTGATACTTGGAACTTGGGGCATTTGGATTTGCAGAAATAATGAAATCTTCAATAATCTGCATGCATCGATTGAGAACTGGAAGGCTATTGTAGCCCAGGAGTTAAGATGGGTCCTTTATAGAATTAAGAAGAAGTATCATCAGGGCCTTAAAGATTGGATTGAAGTTAATTTAGACAGGAGATAGCTGCTTAGAATGTTATCCCTCTTCTTTGAGGTGGATTGAGTTTGTAAATATTCTTTTGTAACTCTCTATAATATATAAAAATTGCAGTGGGGTTTTTTGCCCTACTGTTTTACCCTCAAAAAAAAAGATGAGGGCTCCACTTGAGTGGAGCATAGTTCTTCTCGATCTGCCATAAGGGGTTCCTCAACAGGGCGGATATATCCCACACCCATTCTTCCTATGGCATCCTGAGGCATTTCATCATCTGCATCACAAGCATCAACACGCCCCCCTTGGGGACCATCATATTCTTTGAAGGTCACACTACAAGATTCTATGACGGCTCTAGAGAGCTTATCATAGATTCTATAAGTGTGAGATTCGAGACCATAGCCAACAAAAATACCCTCTAATTCTTTAGACTCAAATTTGGACAAACGAACACCTTTTATGAGATAGAAACACTTACAACCGAACACCCGGAAGTAAGATATGTTGGGCTTGTTACCGGTAAGTATTTCATATGGAGTCTTGTTGATTCCTTTGCGGAGGTAGAGCCGGTTTGAAGCATGGCAAGAGGTGGAGATGGCTTTGGCCCAAAAGTTGTATGGAGATTTAAACTCCGCCAACATGGTCCTAGCCATCTCAATAAGAGTCCGTTTCTTCCTTTCGGCCACACCATTTTGTTGAGGGGTGTATGCGGTGGAATATTGATGTTTTATCCCCTCATCACTAAGGAAATCATTCAAGGTGTAGTTCTTGAACTCGGTGCCATTGTCACTTCTTATAATCAATAGAGGAATATTGTATTAACGTTGAACCATGTTGATGAAGTCGATGAAGGTCTTTTGGGTCTCACTCTTCAACTTGAAGAAGTATACCCACGAGTATCTTGAAAAGTCATCAACAATAATCAAACAATATTTCTTCCCACCAATACTTGCATGAGATGGAGGACCAAAGAGGTCCACATGGAGGAGCTCCAAGATCTTGGTCGACTTGATGCGGTTCTTAGGCTTGTGAGGAGCATCATGCATCTTCCCTAGAACACATGCCCTGCAAACATGATCTTTGGCAAAGGAAACATTTTCTTTTAGTCCAACAATATGACCCTCCTTGTGGAGACTTTGCAAAGTTCTCATATTGACATAGGCTAGTCGGCGATGCCATAACCAACCCACATCGGCCTTTCCGAATAAGCACATCGCACTTGTAGTGGCTTGCCCTGAGAGGTCCACCACGTACAAGTCATGCTCGATGTACCCAACGAAAGCGACCTTGAGAGACTTTCTCCACAAGAGGACCACAATATCAACATCAATAAAAGATGGCAAAGCCCATCTTTCCAAGAGCACGGACTGAAAGTAAATTGTATCCAAGGGTCTCAACAAGCATGACGTTCACGAGTGTAATATCGTGAGCAACCACTACCTTGCCGAAACCCATTACCTTAGACTTTGACTTGTCGGCATATGTTACAGTGATTTGATCATCATTTGGCTTTAAGTCCTTGACAATAGACGAGCTTCCGGTCATATGACTCATGCAACCACTATCAAGCACCCACTTTGACCCTCCGGAAGCATATGTCTACAAAAGATCACGCTAATTTTTAGGTACCCCTTTTTCAATGGGTCCTCTTTTGTTAGCAACAAGGGTCTTGGGAACCCAAATAGACCAAGCAATATAACCATCATACGGTCCAAAATATTGTGCATACACATCACCATAATAATCACGCATTAGAACATAGTGAGGGTTAGCACTTCCCGCAAAGTCATCATGAGACATAGTTTTACCACTAGTTGTCTCACTATCCACAATGGCCTTGTTGGTCACTTGTGCGGGCTTGGCCTTCTTCTTGTTGTTGTTGTTCTTCTTCTTAGTTTTGGATACAAAACCAATGCCCCCCTTTTCACCACTAGGCCTTTGCCTACTCAAAAGATCATCAATGGACTTGTTGCCTTGTGGAAATGTGGCCTTGACTAGCTCTCCCTTCAACCTAGCATTTTCTTCAAGAATAGTTGTACTACTAGATGAAATGAAGTTACTAGGTGAAGGAATATTGGCCAATTGAGTTTGAAGCGTTTCATGGGACTTTGTGAGTGACAAGAATTCACTTTCCAAAGCCTGTGAGCCTTGTCAAGCAAACTAAAGTCCTCAGCAAATTTTTCACGAACCACACCAAACTCAATCTTGTCCTTTTTAGCCCTTTTGCATTTAGCAATAGCATGATCATGTTCTTTGATGAGTTTATTAACAATAATGTCATTGGCCTCATCAATCCCTTCAAGTTTTAATTCAAGTGACATCCTAGTCTCTTGTTCTTCTTCTAAAGCATTATTTAAAGCCTCAAGATCGACCATGTGTTCATGACCAAGTTTACATCTTACATCTAGGAGCTCTTGTGTGTGGGAAAGTTGATCTAAGATGTTTCCAAAATGAATCTTAGCATCCCCTTGTAGGTTAGTCATGAATTCACCAAGAGCAATTAGTTCCCTTTTAACATCAAGAGACATCTCATCATCAATTTCATCATTATCTAAGGGAGTGGAGTGAGATGATGAGGATACCTATGTTCCTCTTGCCATAAGGCAAGTGACGTTCTTGATGGGGGAATTCTCATTTGGAGAATCGAAGAGTGAGAATGTCGGAGTAGAAGTAGTGGCTGGAGCTGCCATACCATTAGAGGTTTCCTCTTCCTCATCTTCATCATCTTCATTGTCGGAGGAGTATTCTTCATGAGTGATCAAGACAATTTCTCCTGACTTCTTGTTGATGGGATTCTTCTTGATGAAGGGTTTCTTGTAAGGAGCTTTGGAAGCTATTTTTGGCACAAGTTTGCCACCATGATCTTCTCTTCTCTCATAGGGACAACTGGCCAAGAAGTGATTTCTGTCACCACAATTGTAGCAAGTTCTCAACCTTGGCATATTGCCTCTTAGTCCATTGGGGTTGATTTTTCGTTTCATTTCCATCTTGGCCTTCGCGGGGTTCTTCCAGAAGTTGTTTGCATAGAAAGCCATGTATTAACCATGAAACTTCTTGACATCTTCTGGGTTGCTCATGCATAGGCCATCATCACTGTCATCACCATCCACATGTTCAACAACCTTGGCCTTCAATGCAACATTGACAACATTGCTCATACCAAGGGCACGAGCACGGGCATCTTTGGCATTCTTGGAGGCAACTTTGAAAGCGGCCATCTCTTGCATAACTTCATTGGAGGTCATGAGATGGTAGTTATGTCTTCCTTGTAGGCTCTTCAAGTCGGTGGGCTCAAAGGGCATGAGTGCACTCACATATTTCCTTTTTATCCATGCATCATCCACATGTGAGGCACCAACATTTCTAAAAGCGGTGGTGGTGGTCTTGAGCCTTCGGTACATGTCTTCATGATTTTCACCTTCCATCATGTAGAAGCCTTCGGCTTCATTGCTTAGTGCATCATATCGGTTCCTCCTCATGCTCTCATTTCCAACAAACAATACCGTGAGAGCATCCCGAGCTTCCTTGGCAATGCTAAAGCACTCAATGTGTGGGTAATCCTTTGTACCCAATCCTTGTTGAATCATGTGCAAGGTAGTGGCATTGAGTTGACTATTGACAACCTCTCTTCTTGTCAAGTTGTTTGGATCCCCAATAAAGAGTCCATTCTCGATGATGTTCCATAATTCAATGCAAGAGCTGCGCATATGAGTTCTCATTAGAGATTGGCATTGAGCAAAAGTAGCAGATTCTTCAAGCTTAGGTGGGTCACCTCTATTGTATACATGAGGGTGAGGGATTGGAGGGTCGGGAGAGTACCATGAGTCACGGTGCTCACCCTTCCCACCATCATTTTGTGTGGAGGAATTAGGGTTGTCTTGTTTACCCCCCACCATCATACCCTCGGGGGATACCGAAGCATTCCCTTTAGGTAAAACGGATGGAGGATCCTCTTGAGGAGAGGGGGATGATGAGCCATCTTTGTCTTTAAGAAGTTACTCAAGCATCTTCTTGACTTTGTTGACCAAGGAAGAGCTCAATCTTGTTTCCAAGTTTTTGAGATCTTCCATGGTCACCATGGTGGGCTCACCATCACCAACCCCTTCGCGGCTACCCATATTATCTTAGGCGGTAAAACCCAAATAAAGAGCCGAGGCTCTGATACCAATTGAAAGGATCGTATGGGCACCTAGAGGGGGGGGGGGGGTGAATAGGTGCTACTTCAAATTTTCTTCTTTTTCAAATTAGGGTTTGACAATAAGGTAAATTCTCTAGATAATGCAACTAAGGTGAATTTACCTATATGACAAATATGCACTAGCTAACACAATACTAAGCAAGAGCAAGTAAGTAAAGTACAGTAAAGGATAGAAGTAACCAAAGTGGTGGACGCGGAGACACAAGGATTTGTTTCCCGTAGTTCCTTCCTTTTGAGGGGAAGTACGTCTACGTTTGGAGAGGGGGTGGTATCAAACCACCTACGCTACGAAAGGCCTCCCTTGTTCTCCGATGAACCTCACCCCAACGGGATCGATCCACCTTCCACTATATCGGCGACCTTCAAGGTGGAAGCCGACACCTTTACAAGTTTGGGGCACACATCCACAACTTAATTGGAGGCTCCCAAATACAAGCAAGCTGTCAAGACAATCAAAGACAAGCTTGTAAGAACCAAATCTAGAACTAGGGTTTCCAAGAAAACACTAGAGAAAGGGGCCCTCAAGTGAATGAGGGGGAAATGAAGATCTCTTTTGGTGAAGTAGTAGATCAAGGCCTCCTCCTTCGATTCCCCAAAGATCAAGGACTTTGGGTGGTGGATTGAAGAGATCTTGGAGATTTGGTGGCTCTATGGAGGTAGTAGTCTTCAATGCAAATGAGCAACTTGTCCCAAGGTAGGTGGAGGGGTATTTATACCCCTTGGAGAAATCTGGCCGTTGGAGCAATAAATGCACCGGTACTCAAGCAGTAGTACTGGTTGCAAGCGGTACTACCTGTCCAGTACCGGACCAGGTACCGGAGACGCATCACTTGGTTGAGTCTGCTTCAGGTTTGCCCAGTACAGCCTTGCGATAGTACCCCCAAGCGGTAGTACCGGTCCATGGAAGTGGTACTACCGGTCAGGGCGGTAGTACCGATCCCAAGTACCGGTTGGTACTGAGGGAGGGGGAAGGGCTGGTCCGTCCTCAGAGCTGCCCGGTACAGCTGAGCGGTACTACCGCGTTCAAGCGGTAGTACCGCTTGACACAAGCGGTACTACCGCTTGACACAAGCGGTACTACCGGTTGGAGCGGTAGTGCCGCTCCGCGGTACCGGGTGGTACTGAGGAAAGGCTAGACCTCCCCACCTTGTACGGGTCCAACCGGTACTAGGGGCGGTAGTACCGGTGCCAAGCGGTAGTACCGGTCGTTTTTCCGGTACTACCGGTTGGCACTGAGACTTTTGGCAAGGGCAAAGGGGCAAGGCAATATTTGTGCCACAATCTAAAAAACCTGTGATACACTTAGCGCACGATTAGACCGATAAGTGTGTTGTTATCAAACATCAAAATCACAAGGATACAAAATGCTCTTTCAACGGTTATTGTACTCCTAGAATACGTTGCGCATGTCATTGAACTCGCCGGGAACGCTTTCTACGGTCACTCACCAAGTATGCACATCTATATGTGGATACGTGGTTGTCGAAGGTCACTCAACTTATCATTGCGATGCACCAATTTCCATTGTGGTTGTCGAATCGACGTGGAGAAGAAAATAGGTGGGGGACTCTTCTGGAAAAAGGCATCCCTGTTTTGCGTCGCTCCACGTGTCTGAACTCTGAAACCACCCCCTTCCTGAAATCCTTCCCCTATTTTGCACCTCTCCGCGTTGTCTCCCACCGATGCCGCCGTGTTGTGCTGCCGCCTCCTACCATTGCCTCGCTTCTCCTTGTCGCCCGATCAATGGCAAGCGCCAGCTCCACGCGCATCTGCAAGGTCAATGGCAAGCGGCATCTCCGCAAGCACCTCTGTCCGCCGTCGGGCCCGTTCATCCCCACCATCGCCTGCCCCGATTGTGGCGAGATGGTGGTGCGTTCCATCTCCGACACTTCCGCATACGATGGATGGACCTACTACAAGTGTAGGAGCCATGGTGTAAGTGGTCTATCTCTGAATCCCTTCCTTGTCGAATAGATGTGAGCAATGTGTTGGTACTTGCTATGGATTTAGGTGAAATTTAGATACACTGCCAGTGATCATAATTGCTATGGACATTTTGCAGAAGGCTGCAACTTCTAGAACTAGGAGCTGGAGTATGTCATGTACCTTATGGATCATGATGTGTTGGAGAATGATTCGGCAATTGAAGCAATTGGCTGGGCAGAAGAGAGAAGGGAGGCATTGGAGCTCAGGAAGGAGGAGAAGGAAGCAATTGGAGATGCTCAAAAGAAGAAGAAAGCTAAGGAGCACAAGTTGATGGAGATGAAGATGATGACCAAACATCCAAGAACTTGTTGATGGCCAGAAGAAGATGTTTAATCTGGTGGTTTCCACTTTTGCTCTGGTTGTCATGCTATGTGATGTGCTAATCATGAAGACCACCAACCGCAGCTTCAAGTGGGCTCCTACCTAGTTGTAATGGTCATTTCAATATGATCAAGTTATCTATGTAATTAAGTACTTCTATATGTGTTGAACCTAGTAGTATGAATGTCATGTGTCAAGTGCTAGTTGTGATATCTAGTTGTAATGAACCAAGTTCTATGGTGCTAGTAATATGAATGTTATCAGATATTCACTAAGGTGCAAATGCACCCACTATGAGAAAATATATTTCAAAATGTTTAAAGAAAATTTTAAAAAATTCTACATATACATTAGAATATTTTATGTTGGTTCATAAGTTTTTGGGTACACATTTTGTATTTTTTATACACGACACATAAAATGTTCTTTCACCCTGAAAACATGTGAACCAACATAAAATATTTGAATATATATATGTAGACTTTTTTTGAATTTTTTGAAATTTCAAAATATGTTTTCTCGTAATGAGTGCATTTGCACCTATGAGCCGAATTGCCGCCTGACAGCACGTCACATATCTGCTGTGCGTACGCCTCCTGTGTACCAACATAGCTTGGAAGGCGAAGATCGATCTTTGATCCAAACAAACTCCATATAAACATTATATCAACTCCACAGATTACCCATATATGGGTAGGCAACAGTTGTTTGGGTAAGAGAGAAGGTCCCTCTTACCCAAAATTTCTTTTCCTCCAATAGCTCATTTTTTTGGCTAGGCAAAATACAACTGGTCTGCAGCACGGTGGAGCACAGTGGGACCTGCTTCCCAAGGCCATGTGAAAGGACTATATTTTCCTGTTCTATTTTGGTGATGATGACAATCCTACTTGTGATCTAACCGTGTACTTGAGTTTCAGGATAATTGCTTTTGATGATTCTTATGAAGTGTGTGGATGCTCTCTTTGGGATCTCATGAAGACGGCGGTCTTTCGTTTTTTTTCTATTTCTCTCTTTTTATTGCTTTAGATCGCCATACTATCAAGAGGGGGTCCACCTCGGAAGGCTGTGGGGAATCATCTGTTTTGCACTAACCATATATGAACCGCCACAACCATCCTACTCATCTGCGAGAGAGCGAAGTTTTGATCTGATGGAGCAGTTTTTGTCCGATCAGAACTTCTGGCCAGGCGCTGGAAGTTCTGCTCAGGGCTTTCCATGGGGAGAATCTAGGACTAAGTTCCGATCCAACTTCCGCTGGAAGTTCTGGCCAGCTCCCAGAACCTACTGTTTTGATATGCTCTATTTGCCGGAACATCCACCGGAAGTTCCGGTCAGGAATTTACGTCGCTTCTTCCACTGAGACCCTGAGTGGAACTTCCGCCCAGGCGCCAGAACTTCCGGTCAGACAAGATTTGTGACCCAGTTGTTCTTCCCCTTGTTCCACTCCAAGTTCCGCTCAGAATCAGTATACTTCTGTTTGGAAGTGTTCTATTTGACGGAATTTGGGCCGGAACTTGCATCGGAAGTTTCACCGGAACTTCCGGTCGTTCTGACCGGAACTTCCGGTCAGGATTTTGGAGCGTGCGTCAATGGCCTGATGACCGTTGGGGGCTACGCTGGGCGGAACTTCCGGCCACTCACCGGAACTTCCGGTGAGGTCGCAAAGGCTCCAACAGTTCAGTTTGGAGGGAGCCTATTTAAGGCACCCTCCTTCTTCCTCCTACCTAACTCTTCAATTTTATCTCTCCTCCATTAATACCCAAGCTTCACCTCACTAGATCTCTCTCCCTAGACACTCAAATCACTTGATCTTTTGAGAGGTGAGGGAGGTGACCTAGATCTACACTTTCACCAAAGAAGATTTGATCCCCCCACCTATCCTTTGTGGATCTTGTTACTCTTGGGTTTCTTGGAACCCTAGATGGTGTAGGGTATCCTCGAAGCTAAGGGCTTGTGTTGTAAAGCTTCGTGGTGTCGTTGGGGGCCTCCAATTGAGTTGTGGATCTTCCCCCTCAACCTTGTTGTAAAGGTTTCAGTTGGCGCCTTCAAGGTCACCGGTTAGTGGATTGTGAGGCCTCCTTTGTGGGGGAGATCACCGGAGAAGAAGGTGAGGCCTTTGTGGCGCTCGGGTGACCTTGTGTGGCCCCGACACCTCTCCAACATAGACGTAGCTCCTTTGGGTGTGAACTACGGGAATTACATCTCCGTGTCCCTGCTCCGGTTATCCCGTTCCCTACCTTTACTTCTTGCTCTTTACCGTACTTGTGGTTGTTGTTAGTTCTCTAGCATATAGGTTGTTCACCTAGTTGCATATCTAGAGAACTTTCCTTCTCGTTAAGCCTAAAAGTGCGTAACAAATTAAAAATTGGTAGTCGCCTATTCACCCCCTCTAGTCGATTCAAAGTCGGTAGTGTCAATTGGTATCAGAGCCAAGGCTCTTATTTCTGGCTTTACCGCCTAAGAGACAATGGCCGACGAAGGGGTAGTGAAAATGAAAACTCCAAGAACTTGGCCACCATGGATGACCTCAAGCAATTGGAGACATCCATGATGTCCAAGTTCGAGGAAATGATGACTATTTTGCAGTCTTCCAAGCCAAACCCCATGGTTGCTCTTGCCACACCCCAAACCACCAAGCTTCCTCCCACCGTTCCCGTGACCACCACAGGGGTGAATCCCGTAGCCATCACCACTCACTTGGGACTTGGTTTTGTTGCTCAAACATCTACCAAGGTTCCAAGCGAGAACACCTAGGAGCCCGTAGACTCAACTTCCAAAGAGGAAAGTGGAGGAAAGGACTACTCGGCGGTACCCGCACCGCCGAAGTACACTCCTGATCCACCCATTCCCATGCCACACATCATTCCTCAAGGAGCACCACCTATTCTAGATACTTCAAATTTCGCCAATTGGCAATATCTAATGCGCTCACATATTTCCAGCTCTTCTATTGAGTTAATGAGAATTGTGGAGGATGGGTTCTCTCCATATGACCCAAAGAATTTGACTCGAGGTGAAGTGGTGGACAAGCAACTCAATGCCACAGCTTCGGGGATGATTCAAAAGGCCTTGACTCCTAAGGACTTTGCTCACATTCGCCAATTCAACACCGCCAAGGAAGCATGGGATCAACTCACCGAGCTATTTGTTGGGAATGCAAGCATTCAAAGCTCCAAGTTTGATGAAGTCAACAACGAGTTCTATGGTTTTGTTATGCAAGATGATGAGACTCCTGAAGACATGTATAGGCAACTCAAGGTCCTTTGCTGCACTATGAGGGATCTTGGTGCCACCTATGTTGATGACAAGTTCATGAAGATGAAGTTCATTCAAGCTCTCCTTCCTTTTGAAGAACAAAAGCTCAACTCCATCAAGGGAAGAACCAACTTTCACCTAATGACCTCCCAAGAAGTCTTGAGTGAAGTGATTGCCATGACCATGGCCAAGAAGAATGTGGAGTCCGCCCATGCTAGGGCTATTGGATGAACAAAAGTGAATCTTTCTTTGAAGTCCAAGGCTATTGAAGTTGATGATGATGATACATCAAGTGAGTGGTCTCAAGAGGACCTCAAGTGTGCCTTCAACGAACATCTTGCTCTCGCTTCAAGGGCCTTTTGGAACAAGTCCGGGCTCAAGTCAAGGTCAAGGGACAACTCAAGCTTCAACTCATCCAACAAGTATCCCAAGGCAAAGTCATGCTACAATTGCAATGACAAGAGTCACTTTGTGGCCAAGTGTCCCTTTGAGAACCGTGAAGACAATGGTGGTCGTCTCATTCGCAAGATCAAGTCAAGGCCTCCTCATCCTTTGAACAAGAACTACGCCGTCAAGAATGTCTCCAACAAGGAAAGAGCTATAGTGGTCCATGAAGAATACCTTTTGGGGACGGATGAAGATGATGATGAAGTCCAAGGCGGAGACATTGTTGGAGTTGCTGCTATTGCCACTACCTCTACTCCATGATTGTCCCTCTTCGACTCACCAAATGAGAACATCATCTCCTCCAACCAAAAGTGTCCCATGGCCAAGGCCACCGAGGTAACATCTAAACCCACTCCTCAACCCATCTCTAGTGAGCCTTCTTCTCTTGATCTTGTTGGTCTAGAGATAAAGAAAGAGATGATAGACATGTGTGAGTTTATTGCTACCTTGGATGAAGAAACTAAACTTGCTTTGATTCCTTGCTTGCACAACTTGACAATGCTAGGGATGCTTTAGATGAAAAGGAAGAACTTCTTGACTTGTTAAGTAAAAATGAAAGAGATGCCGCCGATGAAATTGCTTCTCTCACTCAAAGTCTTGAGGATGAACAAAATATGAGAACTAATCTTGAGGAAAGTGTGTCTAAACTTGTAGATGACCATAACAACACCATGTGCTCTCTAATTAAAGAAAGTGATAATGCTCTTGCTTTGGTTAAGGTGCTTAAGAAAGAAAAAGTTGAGTTTGGGGTTGGTCATGATAGGACTCAAGAAGATCTTGAGAAACTCAAAGAGGAACACAAATCCTTGGAGAGCAAATTCTCAAGTCTTTTCGAAGTCCATGAACAACTTCAAACTCAACTAACTTGTGAACATGCTAAGTCTTCCACTATGCAAACTATAGACTTGTCTAGCACTCTTAACCCTTGTTGCAAGCATGAGCATCTCACTGAGGAGAACAATGCGTTGAAGGATCAACTTGCCAAGACTAAGAAGAAGAAGGAGAAGAACAAGAAGAGGAAAAAGAACAAGGGCATGGCTCAAGGACCTTCTAATGGTCCAACCATCTTGCAAAGTGACAACTTTGCTGGAAAGAAAAATCCCTCTTATATTCTTTGCAAGTCCTATGATGGTCATGTATATGCTAGATATGTTGGAACTTCTTACATGCATGATTATCATTGGGCCATTTGGGTGCCAAAGACTCTTCTTACTAACAAAAGGGGACCCATTGAAAAATGGGTACCTAAAACCAAAGCTTGATTTTCTTGTAGGACTATGCTTCCGGTGGATCAAAATGAGTGCTTGATAGTGGTGCCACAAGTCATATGACCGGAAGCAAGTCTATCATGACGGAGATAAGGCCAAATATTGCCAACACCATGGTCTCTTACAGTGATAAAACAAGTTCTCAGGTATTGGGTTTTGGCAAAGTGGTGGTAACCCCGGATGTATCCTTGGTTGACGTCATGCTTGTCAAACCCTTGGTTACAATTTACTCTCAGTTCGTGCTCTTGCCCTTATGGGTCTCTCTTCTTTCTTCCATGTGCATTCCGTGGTCCTCATGTGGAGCAAGTCTCTCAAGGTGGCTTTTGTAGGATATGTAGAGCATGACTTGTATGTGGTGGAATTTTCGGGGACCACCACTCCTCATGCTCTATGTATCTATGCTAAAGCCGACAAAGGCTGGTTGTGGCATCGCCGCCTAGCCCATGTTAACATGAGAACTTTGCAAATACTTCACTCCAAGGGCCACATCCTTGGTCTTAACGATGTTTCTTTTGTCAAAGATCGTGTTTGTAGGGCTTGTATTGAAGGGAAGATGCATGAAACTCCTCACAAAGTGCTTAATCAAATTACCACAGAGAGATTCTTGGAGCTCTTGCACATGGACCTCTTTGGCCCTCCTTCTCATGATAGTCTTGGAGGAAAGAAGTATTGTTTGGTTATTGTGGATGATTTCTCAAGATACACCCGGGTGTTCTTCTTCAAGTACAAGAGTAAGACTCAAAAAACTGTCATCGACTTTGCCAATGAAGTTCAACAAAAACACAATGCAACCATTCTCTCCATTCAAAGTGATAATGGCACCGAGTTCAAGAACTATACCTTGGATGAGTTTCTTAGTGATGAAGGTATCAAGCATTGATACGTCCAAAACATATCTACTTTCTCGAACACTTTTGCTATTGTTTATCCTCTAAACTTGTGTGATTTGGATACGACTAACATGGACTGACACTGTTTTCAGAAGAATTACCTTGGTGTCTAGTTTTCGTGCAGAAAACCAACTATCAAGAAAAATCCCGGAAAATATGCCAAAAACTATATTTCACCAGAAGATCCATGGAGCCAGAAGACGAAATGGAGTGGAGGCCTGGGGGGACCACACCCCTGCTAGGCGCGGGTGGGCCCAGCCTCGCGCCTAGGGGGGGTGCGGCCACCCCAAGCACCCACTCGGGCTCCCTCTGCGCCTATAAGTTACCCCTTGACCTAAAAACCGAGGGGGTTTCGATGTTTTTCCAGAAAGAGTTCCGCTCCGCCGCCACCATCAGAAACCAAGATTCGGATCCAGAAACTCCGTTCTGGCACCTTGCCGGGACGGGGAATTTGGAGAGGATCATCGCCATCGTCATCACCAACGCCTCTCCATCAACCATCGATGTTTCCCTCATCCATGAGTGAGTAATCCCCCGCTGTAGGCTATGGGGATGGTAGGGATTGGATGAGTTCTATCTTGTAATCGAATAAGATTGTTAGGGTATAGTGCCTAGTATCTCTATTAGTGCTATTTGACTTTGTTGCAACTTGTTGTGCTTAATGCTTGTCACTAGGGCCCGAGTGCCATGATCTCAGATCTGAACTTATTATTGAATCATTATGATAGTATTGTTTGTGGTCTTATCTGCAAGTTGTGTACACATATCATTGTCCGGATCCAAAGGCCCCGAAGTGACAGAAATTGGGACAACCGGAGGGGATGGCTGTGGTGTGAGAATAACATGTGTTCATGGAGTGTTAATGCTTTGCTCCGGTGCTCTATTAAAAGGAGAACCTTAATTGCAGATGGTTCCTAGAGGCCCACGCCACTGGCTGGACAGAAGATGGTGTGCAATTTCTCATTGCAAGCACGTATGACTATATTTGGAGCACATGCCTAGGATTGTTTAGTACTTGGATGCTTATTCTTATTTATCTGCAATGCCCTAGATCTTGAAGTTACATGTTTAGACTCGTCCATGCAACGCCCTTCCATCCATCCCTATGCCTACCGCACTCATATCCTCTTGTTCTTTATTCTTTACTATTATACATTTCTTGCTTTTGCTTGCTACTACAGACTGTTGCTACTGATAAACTTCTGTGAGCAAGAACTATTTCCAGGTGCAGCTGAATTGACAACTCAGTTGTTAAGACTTGCAAGTATTCTTTGGCTCCCCTTGTGTCGAATCAATAAATTGGGTAATACTACCCGCGAAGACTGTTGTGATCCCCTATACTTGTGGGCCATCAAGACTATTTTCTAGCGCTGTTTCCGGGGAGCATAGCTTTATTTGTAAGTTCATTTAGATCTATTATTGTTCACTGCTACTCCGTTCATCATGGATACGTCTTGATATGTTGGAAACGTATCTATAGTTTTTGATGCTCCATTCTTGTTTAGTATCTACTTTGCTTTACTTGTACACACTTTGAGATGCTTTTTACATGTTTTCTGGTACTAACCTATTAATAAGTTGCAATAGTGCCAGATGCCTGTTTTCTGCTGTTTTTGGTTTCAGAAAAGTTAGTAAAGAAATATTCTCGGAATTGGACGGGACGAAGGACAAAGTCAATAACTTTCCGTGGGGAACAAGAAGTCCAGAGGGGAGCCCGGAAGGCTAGCCAGGGGGGCCAGACCCACCCTAGGCGCGGGTGGGCCCAGCCCCGCGCCTGGCTAAGGTTTGGGCACCCTGGCCGCCTCTCGGTCTCGCCCCTTCGCCTATAAGAAGCCCCCGATGCAGAAACCCTGAGTACCCGATCAGAAATCCACGAAACCGTCTGTAGCCGCCGCCACCATCGTCCCTAGATCGGGGGGGGGGGGATCTGAAGCTCTTCCCGGCACCCTGCTGGAGGGGAGATCATCCCGGAGGCCTTCTCTCCTGTATGATTCGTGCGTAGTTCTACCTTGGACTATGGGTCCATGTAGTAGCTAGATGGTTGTATCTCCTCCTTTGTGCTTTCATGTATAGATCTTGTGAGCTCCATTCATGATCAATATCTAATCTATTTGTAATCATGCATGTTATGTTTGTGGGGATCTGATGGATATTGAGATTATTATGTTGGTTTGATTAATGGTTTTATCTTTATGATTCTATCATGTCTGTGTTGTTTGTGATCTTGCATGCTCTCTGTTGCTAGTGGTTATCTTGGCCAAGTAGTTGCTAGTGACTCCAAGAGGGAGTATTTATGCTCGATAGTGGGTTCATGCCTCTAGTTTCCAAGGGAAGTGACAGAAATCTCTTCGGTTGTAGATGTGTTGTTGCTACTAGGGAGAAAAAAACGGTCTCTTGTTCATGGAACATGTGGACTGTTTACCTTACACACTTTGCTTGGGTTATGCATTGCTTGCAACTTAATCTTTGGAGGGTTCAGATGATAACCCGAAGGTGGAATTCTAGTCATAGATGCAGTTGGATGACGGTCTATGTATATTGTTGTATTTCCCAATCAACCTCATAGGATCTTTCTGGCTAGTAATTGCATTGTTATGCCTTGCTCAGTTCCTGTCAATTGCCCCGCTGTAATTTGTTTACCCTTCATGCCATGTTGTTTATCTAAGGAGAGAACCTCTAGTGAACTATGGAACCCGGTCCAATCTTTACCATTGATACATCTTCCACTGTTACTTGTTTACTTGCTGCAAACCATTACCTTCCACACCATACGTTTAATCCCTTGTTACAGCAAACCGGTGAGCTTGACAACCTCACTGATTCGTTGGGGCAAAGTCTTGAGTCTGTGTTGTGCAGGTCTCCACGTTGTTTGCAACACCTGTGTGGCGTTTCCTTCCTCCTTCTGGTTCGATAACCTCGGTCTCAACTAAGAGAAAACTTGCTGCTTGCTCTTCACACACCCTGCGCTTGGGGTTACCAACGAAGTGCCACGTCGAGCATCATCAAGACTTCCTGGCGCCGTTGCCGGGGAGGCTAAGGACGTCTTCACAAGGGGAGTCCTTCACTTCCTTTCACTTTACTTTGTTTTTAGTTTGCTTTGTTTCTTTTGCTTGGTTTTGTTTGCCTCTTTTCAAAAAACACAAAAAAAATTAGTTCCTGCTCTAGCTGTTGCTGCTGTTTTTGGCTTGCCCACCTTTGCCAAAATGAACCCTGTTGAGAACACCAAGTTGTGTGACTTCACTAGAACCAACAACAATTATTTCCTAAGCACACCTATTGCTCCACCTGCTCCTGATGCTATCTTTTATGAAATTAAGCCTACTTTGTTGAATCTTGTGATGAGAGAGCAATTTTCTGGTGCTAGTTCTGATGATCCTGCTGCCCATCTTAATAACTTTGTTGAACTTTGTGAGATGCAAAAATATAAGGATGTAGATGGAGATATTATTAAGCTCATGCTTTTTTCCTTTCTCCTTGAAGGGAAAAGCTAAAGAATGGTTGCTATCTTTGCCTAAAAATAGTATTGATTCTTGGACTAAGTGCAAAGATGCTTTTATTGGAAAGTACTATCCTCCTGCTAAGATTATTGCTATGAGAAGTGACATAATGAAATTTAAACAACTTGATAGTGAACATGTTGCTTATGCTTGGGAAAGAATGAAATCTTTGGTTAAAAATTGCCCTACTCATGGACTCACTGCTTGGATGATTATCCAGACTTTTTATGCAGGTTTGAACTTCTCCTCAAGAAACCTGTTGGATTCTACTGCTGGAGGTGCTTTTATGGGACTCACCTTGGGTGCTGCAACAAGGCTCCTTGATAATATGATGGTTAACTACTCTGAATGGCATGTTGAGAGAGCTCCACATGGTAAGAAGGTAAATTCTG
The DNA here is from genome assembly GCA_023614405.1 of Avena insularis. Taxonomy (NCBI): domain Eukaryota; kingdom Viridiplantae; phylum Streptophyta; class Magnoliopsida; order Poales; family Poaceae; genus Avena; species Avena insularis. The sequence continues at coordinate 36,566,444 of CM042691.1, read as the reverse complement.
TTGGGGAAACTTCCTCTCTAAGTGAAAAGATTGATGTTATTATGGTTATGCTTGTTAATGGGAAAGCTCCTATAGATCCTAATAGTGTTCCCTTAGCCTCTTTGGTTGCTCAAGAAGAGCAAGTTGATGTGAACTTCATTAGAAACAATAATTTCAACAACAATGCCTACAAGAATAATTTTGGTAGCAACAACAATTATAGGCCTTACCCTCCTAGTGGAAATGCTTATCAGGATAGATCTGGAATGCCTAGTGAAGAGAGGATTCTAGAAGTTGAGAGATCCACTAAATTTTTTATGCAAATGCAATATGAGCAAAACAAGTTTTTCACTAAAACTATGGAGGAACAATGTATTATCTTGAAAAACATTAGTCTTCAGCTTGAGAATCTGAATAGAGAAATTCCTAGTTTATAGTCAAAAAAATTGAGTGCTGAGAAAAATATATCCTCTTTGTCTGAAGCTCAAACTTCCTTGGTTAATAAAATGGCTGCTAAACCTGAAACTATGGAAAACACCTTTGCTACTGCTCATACCATACAAGTTACTATTGATGAAAATGTTAGGCTATTATCTCAACTTCATGCTAGGTGGGAAAGGGAAGCTGAAATTGATAGAAACAATAGTGTGTGCACTATCACCACTAAACCACAAGTAGCCCCTATTACTCCTCCTACTATGCCTACCACTAGTGATGCTAAGTTTGACTTTGATATTGATGGTTGCAATATTTCTGAAGTGATTATGTTCCTACAAAAGCTTGCTAAAAGTCCTGATGCTAGTGATATGCATATTGCCTTTACCAAACACATTACAGATGCTCTTGTGAAAATTAAGGAAGAGAATCTAAAACACAAAGCTTCTATTCCTAGGAAAGTAGAAGATAGTTGGGAAACCATTATTAATATGCAAGTGAATGACTTTGATCTCAAAGCTTCATGTTATCCTGGTTCTAGTGTCTCTATTATGCCTAGGAAGATTTATGAAATGCTTGATTTGCCACCATTAGAAGATTGTTATTTGGATGTCCCACTCAATGATAATGCTAAGAAGAAACTCATGGGGAGTATTAATGATGTTCTCATTATGTTTAACAATGCTTATGTCTCTGTTGATTTCTATGTTTTGGATGTTGAATATAATACTCCTTGTCCTATTACTTTGGGAAGACCTTTTCTTAGAATAGTTGGTGCCATCATTGATATGAAAGAAGGCACCATCAAATAGAAATTTCCATTCAAGAAAGGTATTGAACACTTCCCTATGAGAAGGGAGAAGTTGCTTTTTTGCTCCTCCTTTGAAAGCAAGGTTTGATGTTAATACTTCCTCATTTGAAAATACTTGATTCTTCTTGCTTCTTGTGCCTAACTTAAAGGCATTAAAGAAAAGTACTTGTTGGGAGATAAGCCAAGAGTTTACTTGAGTCTTGGAAGTTATTACTTCTATAATGACCTCTCCTTATCCTTTTTGTTTTCTTTTTGTAAATGACCTCTAATGAGAGGAAAGTAAGATTTGGGGAGTTGCTGTCCCGAAGAAGATTTCTGTCGTCCACCAAAAAACTTCGTGAGGAGGCTCTGTAACTCGGATTGAGCTAAAAATTTACGAATAAATCCCCCAGTATGTTGGATAACTTTCGTTAGTTTAACACTTTTTGATTTGAGCAACAGAAGATGTTCGAAAAAATTCGTTTCTACCTTCTGGTCTGTTTTGACAGATTTCTGCCATTATTTGCATTTGCTTCTTATTGATTCCTTTTTGAGCTCTCTTCAGGTAAATTGAGTTTCTTTGAAGGAGTTACTATAGTATCTTATGTTTTTAGTTAAAATCCTTGTTGTTCCAAAGCCTTGCCAGTGGTCTAATATCTTTTGAATAAGCTAATGTTGCTAATGAAGATTGTGTGAAGTTTTGTATGAAGGAAAAATTTCAGGTGTAGAGAGAGAATGATGCAATGAGATGAAGGATGGACAAAAGCTCAAGCTTGGGGATGCCACCATGGTGTCACCCCAAGAAATATCCAAGAAGTACAAGCGTCAAAGCTTGGGGATGCCCAAGGCATCCCCCTTGTTCATCAATAAAAAGTTCAGGTCTGTCTAGATACTTTGTTTTTATTGTTTCATGCACAGTTTTGTTGTTCTTGGAGCGTCTTAGTTTTTGTTTGCTTTGATTAGTTTGTTTAGTTTTATTTAGTAGTTTGGACCCCCGTTCTTGCTGTGTTGTTTTGCAAATAAGTTTGCTTGGTGTTTGGAAAGGAATAGTAAGTTCTTGCTTGAAGTGCAAGAGGAGCTTGCATTGACTGTGACTTAGACTTTAGCATGGCATGGTAGGTGTTGTTTTAGCATTATGCTTAGTGATTATTGCTGTAGCATGTTTTGTTCCAAACAATTGGGATTGCTTAGTGTGCCTTGAAGAAATTATGTGTTGTTTTAGCATGCAAAAGTATAGTATTGTGGTATTCTCCTTTGATGTTTTGCTTGGGTTGACTTGGAACATGCTCACACCATGTTATGACTATGACAAGTCACCATTAGCCTCTATGATCATTTAGTCCTTGACTTGTAGTACCACTGTTTGCTTTGATTAGTTTGCTTTGTTGCATTGCATGATTTTGGCCATTGTTGCTCTCTTAGTTGGTTGCTCCTAGTCTTTTGCTAGCCTCCACTTGTATGAGTAAGTTCTACTCATGCTTCCAACTCCCAAGAAACCAAGTTATTTCAAAGTGTCCACTATAAACTCTTATGCATGGTGTATTACACCATTCCAAGTATATTCTTGTTTTCAGCTATCTTCCAATTAAAAACTATTTTGTTATGTGAAAACTTAGTGATTAAAGCCCTCACGAACTTGATGGCACACTTTATTATTTGCCCCTAATAAACTTGAACCATTGTGACAACTTTGTTGTATATGCTTGCACTTATAAGTTGGAATTAGCAGAACCGTGCTGTCACGAGGAACATTTTAAACATTGCACTTGTACCTTGTTGTACTCAGTCGATATCATGTTGTTTTGTCTATGGATGTCAACGGTGTGAAATAAAGAGGGAACTTGTAAGTCCATGGAGTTTGTATCCTGTGTTAGAGAAACGCCTGGGCCGCTAGCCTAAGCCATGCCTAATCATGGTGGAAACTTTCAGCATCACCATAGTGACATCTATGAAGCATTCTTCTTATAAAAAATAGACACATTGAGAAAAGAGGAGAGAAAAAGCACCATATTCCCATGGTACATAAGAAGAATTGCTGAAATGCTCATTGTCTGCTTGCCTTGTCATTTTGGTTAAGGGAAAGCTCCTGTACCATGTGCAAGGGGTACCCCGTTGGCGGTTCTCAATGATATGCAAATACTTACAGTGACAAGAACTTACCTGGACCCAAAGTTGAGTATGCATGAGGTGTGGCCCTCGTATTCAAGGGGCATGAGATTGCCAACCTATACTTCGTCAAGCATATACTCCAGCTTTGCCACTTTAACCTTAACCACTTCAAGATGCTTATGATAGGGGCAATGAGGGCTGAAATCTAACTAGTACCATAATTTTTGGAAGCTATTTTTGAAACTTGTAATCCCTGCTTCCTTTACAAAAAGGTCTTTCTTCCACCATTATTTGAGTCTCCACCTTCTACCTTTAGAAACCATTAAGAGAGCATATTTGTCATTCTGTGTGCAATGTTCCAAAGCTTATTAATTGATGCATATTGTGTTATTACTTGCTCTTGTGCTATTTGTTTCTAGTCACCCATGTGAACTTTGCAGGTTTCCTATGCATTATATTGCTACTCTATGAGGGAAAAGCTGATTGCCACTGTCACATCCCAAATTTTAGATTTAGTTCTGCATATCATTCATGGCATTGCATCATAATCATCCATGCAAAACTTTCGATTGAAATGATTCGACAAAACACTATTTTCAAAACCCTATTTTGTTTTGCTAAAATGCTCCTACGAGAGGGGATACTAGGACTTGTGTTTTCCACCCATGTAAACTAGTGGAATCAAATACCACATGACCCTAGGTTGATCTCCTAGATTTTAGAAAAATTTAGAAGGAAGAATCACTCGATTTGGAGTTCATATGGAAAAGTTATGCTAGAAATTCGAAACAGGAAATTGGAAAAATAAATTGAACAAAAAAAGGGGAGCGCAGTTTGGCTGCCACCACCAGCAGCCCAGCAGCAGCCAGCGCATACGCTGCACATGAGGATAGCCGCTGCCGCCCAAGCAGCCAGCGCCTCCCCCAGCCGCTGCCACCTGGGGCCCGCGCGCGCCAGCGTGGCGTCGCCGCGGCACGGATGCCGAGACGGGCACAACACGAATCCGAGCGTCTCTCCGTGCACCATGAGCACCCCCTTAAAGCCCTCACCCTCCTCGTCCAGAACCCCCTGAAAACCCTCGCCAACGCGCCGCCATCTGTGCGCAATTCCTCGCCAGAGTTGGAGGTCGCCGCCGCCGCCATCGCTCGGTAGAGCTCGGTCCCGAGCTCCCCTTGCCCCGATTTCGCCATAGGGAGCGCCCTAGTCGTCGACTGACTCGCCCCGCCCTTTCTTTCGTCAGAGGCGTCCGACGCCCGGCGACCTCGCGCCAGCCGCCTTCGCATCAGTGGCTCGCCGCCGTCGCCTCCACGCACGCAAGACCCCGCCGCCACCTCGACAAGGTCCGCCGCCACTTCCCTGACGCCGTCTCGCCCCCCCCACGGTCGCCGGAGACCCTGCCACCGCCGCCCGTCCACACCACCGCCGCCGCCGCCGCCTCCTCTTGGCCGTTGGATCTGCGATCTGCGGCCCAGATCGCGTGGAGACCGCGTGGTTGAATGGTTGACCAGTCAACCCGCGTTGAGTCAGCGCTGAGTCAGGAGGGAATATTCCTGGAATATTCCCTTTCGAACTAAAATCTATTTAGAAACTGCAGAAATTAGTAGAGTCTTGTAAAATTCGTAGAAATTAATCTACTAGGCCAAAAATTACAAATAAAATTTGTGTAGATTCAGTAAGTAGTGTAGAATCTTGCTGTACCATTGTTTTATACTTTTGCAGCAAGATTTTGTCCAGATTAATTAATTGAGTTAATGGCCTTTTCGGAGTAATTAATTCGTATAAAAAGATCTGTAACTCCAAAAATTGCAAATAATATGTCCCTGGATTCAGTAGAACAAGGGGAATCTCAAAGTGAATTAAAAAGCTAGGCTTACAGTAAAATCTTTTGCAGAAACTATTTAGTGGAATTCTGCAGTATTTTAATTACTCAGGGAGTTATATAATTCCTTTTTGAGAAATTCCAATTGGTACTGTTCCTATTCAGTATTTCCTATACAGTAGATTTTTCCCAAGATTTTACAAACAGTATGTTAACAGTAGTGAATTATTTAGTTTCTAGCTCTACTTTTGAGCCAAATAAATTGCATTAATAGTTTTCCTTGCGCTAAAATTATTTTCCATGCATGCATTCAGTAGCTTTACTGAATAAGTTTATGTGGTGCTGCTATTGCATCAATCCACTTGTCATGCATGCATTCTTGCTTCATCTTTGTTTGCATATGCTTGTGGATGGTTTGTTTATGATTGCAATTGTATCGTGTAGATTGTGACAAGTGCAACGCTTGCTCGTGTGTGGATTATTTTTCCGACCGCTACAACCAAGGAAAGTAGATGCTACCTTGTTCATGATATCGTCCTACTATTTTCAATGCATTGTCGTGTATTTTGTAGATGCATGTGTAGGATGATACTATCGCTATGCTATGTCCTATTATGTGGTAGGGCTTTCCTTGTAGATGAACCACCGTTGGTAGATGTGCTTAGCCATGCTATGATGAACGAGGGCTGGGTTACATCACTGAAAGTTGTTTCTAAATGTGTTGGTTTGCGAAAACTAAAACAACTTAATCAATGAATCTCCTGGGTGTGATGGGATTGATAATTTTTGGTGGTATCATTGCGGAAAGGCACCCAGGTATCAAGAGAAAATTATTGGCTTCTTTATTTTGTAGCATACGTGTACAACCATGTGCCAATAATGAAATGGGCGGTTGGTTGGACTTAGTAGGTTGTGGTAACTCGAACCCGCGTATCCAGAGATGTAGAATTTTGGTAGGTTGGACCGGTGCGCGTCGGGATTGGGGAGCTACTTCCCGAACGGTCTCTTCTTGGACTTCTCCCTATCATCACCCAAAATGAGAGTGATAGTGCAATGGGCTAGCCAAGTCACATGGGTAAGTGTACTAACCCCTGCAGGGTGTATAATCTAATCGATTAGCCGTGTCCCCGGTTATGGACATCTGAGTTGCTTGATATTGATTCCATGACATGTTTCTCGCTCATTCTAATTTCATAATTGCTTTAATGTTGTTGGGGTAATTTAATTGGGATCTTTTCAAAGAAAATCAAAAACTGTTTATGAAAGTAGGATAAAGGTATTTGCAAATGCAAGCTAGCCACAGCTCCACTTGCCAAATATGCATGTAGATGTTAGCACTATTGTCTCCTTTACTAGCTCTACTTGCCATACATTCCATGTATTGACCCTCCGGGGCTGCTACGTTTCATGTTGCAGGATATTCCGATTCTGAGTAATCGATATAGGCCACGGTACTCCACTCGGCACTTGTTTACTTGTGAGCAATTTGAAGAATGGAGGATTTGCTTTATTTATGTTGCTACCTGAATAATTTGAGCTAGCCTTGAGCTAAGCTTTTATTGTAATAATGGTACTCTGGATCTTCGTTATTTATGATACACGGATATTTTGCTATGTTATTCATCTTATTCTATTGTGGGCCAATGAACCGATCCAGGGATTGGCATGTCACATATAAGCCACGGTCTTTTCAGAACCGTTGTGTTACAAGATGGTATCAGAGCCCGTGTGTCGACTATAGGATCGTGACCTAGGCTTGGATTAGGAAGCCATAGAATTGTTAAAGCTTATATTAACTCTGTCTTTCATCTTATGCCTTTCACTCTCGTAAATTCTTACCATATGCTATTCTCACACTTTCCTCTCTTAACTGATAGATGGGAGAAGTCAGGACTGAGTATGCCACCATGGAGTCACCAAGGCCCTTTGCAAGATAGTTAGCACAATCTCGCAGTCTTTGGGATTGCCACTGCCCATGTTCAAGGGAAGAAGGCTGTACACCTATGGATATGGTGAGGATGCATGGGAGATCACCACCTTCATCTTCAGGGATGCCGCCTTGCCAAATCCTGTGCATCTGATCTACACCAAGACATACTGCAACTGGGGACTTGGAATAAACTTGGCCATGCATGAAGCCCTGTCTCGCCAGTGCCATCTTGTCCGACACCTACTGCCAGCAGACTCACCCTACCATGACTATGGGAGGCGTGATGAAGATGGGAACATTGTGGTTACCCCGGGGGACAGGAACAACATGCCGCCCCGTCGGAGGCACATAGAGGACATGGAAAGGGAGAATGGAGCTCTAGCTGAGAAAGTAATGATGGTAAAAGAGATTGCAGATTTTGCCAGCAACGGTATGGTGGTCCAAGGACAGGAGATTAACACCTTGCATGAAGCTGTGGGAGTTCTGGAAAATGCCCTGATAGGCAGGGATGCAACCATAGCTCATCTTAATGGAACCGTGCAAGAAAACACCCAGAACATACAACAGTTGCAAGGGACCGTCCAGGAAAGGGATCAAACTATTGAAGCTATGGCAGCCCAGATTGCCGCTCTCCAAGCACAGCTGAATCCACCCTCTGATGATGACAATGGAGATGGTGGCAACAATGATGATGATGACAGTGGGAATGATGATGATGAGGACGAGGATGATGATGATGGAGATGATGATGGTGGAGGAGATGAAGCTGTTGCAGTTGCAGCAGAGAGCAAAGAAGAGGAGGATCCAGAAGAGGTGGAGTTTGAGATTTCAAGTGATGACTCAGGAGAGGTGTACACTCCGCCGCCATGGTTGGACCATGGACAGAAACGCCAACGCATGAGTGCAAGGACCTACCGCAACCTCTTCAAGAAGTAAATAGAAGTCCACCAATTAGTCTTTGTTAGGTAAAATCGTTAGGACTAGTATCGATCGATGCAAAACTTAATTACTGTTAGTCTAAGAGTGTTTAGTTGCTTATTTGTGTACTCCAATATCCCAGGATTATTTGTGCCAATTTTATGAAAGAGTTATGGCAAGTTTGGTTAATATCTGTGTTATTTTCGTTATAGTTTTCTGGTGATACAGCAGTACTGTATAATTTTTCATATTTTACTGGTATCTGGGAAAAATCTGAAACAAATAGGGCTGGTACGAAACTCTCTGTACGGTATGTGAAAAAATCAGCAAAAATTCCTGACGAGTTTAAGTCAGGTAGAAAAATTCGTGAACACTGCTGGACTGTTCTGGCAGATTGCTGTTTTTAATGCTTTGTTGATCAACTGTTTAGATAACCATTGCCAACTCTTATAAAACTATTTCAGTAGATATATACTGCTAGGATAACCCCTGGGATGTTGCTGGATCACTTGTTTGTTGATGTGTTGCTTGCTTGAGATTGTCTGCTATTGTTTGTTGTTGTTTGATCATAATGCATGGGTAGAATCCTGTTTTCGTAGATGATTCTTTCTAAGCTTACCTGTGCTGAATCGCAGATGCCTCCCCGCTGTCAACCCACTGAGTTGGAGCAGCTCATGGCAGCTCAGGCACAGCTGACCCAAGTTATGACCCAGTTCATGGAAGCTCAGAACAACAACAACAATGGGAACAATCAGCCTCAGGGAGATGCTCTCACCAAGTTTCTGAGGCTAAGGCCAGCTAAGTTCTCTACTGCAATGGAGCCGATGGTTGCTCTCGACTGGTTGCGTTCAGTCAACAAGGATCTGGTAACTGTTGGATGCACTGATGCTGGGAAGGTGAGGTTCGCCGCTCACCTACTGGAGGGACCAGCCGCCTCTTGGTGGGACACTTTTCAGATCACCCACCCGCTGGACACTGTGACTTGGGCAATGTTTGAGGAAGGTTTCAAGACCAACCACGTGTCTTCAGGAGTTCTGAGCCTGAAGAGGAAGGAGTTTTACAACTTGCGCCAAACCAACCGCACCGTGGCTGAGTACATCGAGGAGTTCAACAACCTGTTCCGTTATGCACCTGAGGATGTTGACACTGATGCAAAAAGGAGGGAGAGATTCTTGGATGGCCTCAGTGATGAGCTTTCAGTGCAGCTACTGGTGGTTTATTGCCCCACTTTCCAGGAGCTTATGGACAAGGCCAGGATCTTGGAAGGGAAGAACAAGCAGGTGGAAAGCCGCAAGAGGAAGAGCAACAATAACCACTCTGGTTCTCACCACAAGTCTCGCACTTCTTATGATGGATACTCCAAGCATGGAGGGAGTGACCATGGGAGCCATGACCGCCATCACCATGGAGGCGATGGACATCGCCATGATAGCCACAGGAGCAACCACCACAGCCACAAGGGAGGACACACCCACCACTATGGAGGACACAGTGGACATGACCGCAACCGTGATCGCAGCTTTGTGAAGAAGGATCTGAGTGAGGTGACATCCTTCAAGTGTGGTCAGAAGGGACATTATGCAGACAACTGTCCGGAGAGGAAGGTGCTGAAGCCAACCAACAACCAGAAGGCCACAGTGAACCACATGAATGTGGAGGAGATCCCAGATGAGCCTGATCTTGTGATTGGTAAGTTTCCAATCAACACTCACCCTGCACTTATACTTTTCGATACTGGTGCTTCGCATTCATTCATATCAAGGGCATTTGTGTATAAGTATAAGTTACCTACTGAGTCTATGAAAGAGTCTATTAGAGTGAGCTCACCTGGAGGAGATATGATAGCTAGCGCGGGATGCCGTGACTTAACCGTGAGGATTGGAGCACACAATTTCATTGCACATCTGGTAGTATTGGAATCACAAGGTCTAGATGTTATACTGGGCATGGATTGGACGTCTATGCATGGGGGACACATAGATTATGCACAGCGAGCTGTTTCACTCAAAACCCCGGATGGTAAGAGAATTAGGTTCAAGTCGGCTATGCGACCGGGAAGGTTTAAGCTGAATTCTCTTAAGGGGGTTAGCATGGATACTGTGCCTGTGATTAAGGATTACCCCGACGTGTTTCCAGAAGAACTGCTAGGGATGCCACCTGACAGGGAAGTGGAGTTTCTCATCGACCTGATGCCGGGAACAGGACCTATAGCAAAGAGACCATATAAGATGGATGTGGATGAGCTGAAGGAATTGAAGAAGCAGCTAAAAGAGCAGTTGGACAAGGGATTCGTTCAGCCTAGTTTGTCGTCATGGGGTGCACCTGTTCTATTTTTGGAGAAGAAAGACAGCAGCAAGAGGTTAGTGGTGGACTATCGCTCGCTGAATGAGGTGACCATCAAGAACAAATACCCCCTACCGAACATAAATGATTTGTTTGATCAACTGGAAGGAGCAAAGGTGTTTAGCAAGATTGATCTGCGATCGGGCTACTTCCAATTGAAGATCCGGGAGGAGGACATACCAAAGACCGCTTTCACTACTAGGTATGGTTTATATGAGTATACAGTCATGTCTTTTGGACTAAAGAATGCCCCGGTGTATTTCATGACCATGATGAACAAGGTATTTATGGAGTACTTGGACAAGTTCGTGGTGGTGTTTATTGATGACATACTGATATATTCCAAGGATGATGCTGAGCATGAGAAACATCTGCGACTGATTATGGAGAAGCTGAGGGAACACAAGCTATATGCCAAATTCAGCAAGTGTGAATTCTGGCTTAACACTGTGGGATTTCTTGGACACGTGGTGTCAGGAGAAGGAGTCGCTGTTGATCCAAGCAAAGTGACTGCAGTAGCTGAGTGGGAAGCGCCCAAGAATGCGGGAGAGATTCAAAGCTTTTTGGGACTTGCTGGATATTACAGGAGATTCATTGAAAACTTCTCCAAGATTGCTAAGCCAATGACAGAACTTCTGAAGAAGGAGAGGAAGTTTGAATGGACGGATGCGTGTGAAGCCAGCTTTCAGGAACTGAAGCGTCGACTAGTGACTGCACCTGTTACGTGTTTACGGATCTTCAGAAGGATTTCCAAGTGTACTGTGATGCTTCTCGACAGGGACTTGGGAGTGTGCTGATGCAGGATGGGAGAGTGGTGTCATATGCCTCGCGGCAACTTAAACACCATGAGAGGAATTATCCCACGCATGATTTGGAATTAGCGTCAGTTGTGCATGCGCTCAAAGTATGGAGGCACTACTTGATGGGAAAACACTGTGATGTGTACACCGACCACAAGAGCCTAAAGTACATATTTACACAGAAGGAGCTGAATATGAGGCAAAGGAGATGGTTGGAACTTATCAAGGACTATGATATGAATCTGCAATACCACCCAGGAAAGGCCAATGTAGTGGAAGATGCTCTGAGCCGGAAGGTTTATGTCAATGGATTGACAATTGGGGAATTGCCTGAGGATTTCTGCAAGCAATTCAAGGACCTTAGACTGGAGGTAGTGTCTGAAGGATACTTGGCAGCAATGGAAGTCCAACCAACGCTGCAGGACAGGATCAGGAAGGCTCAAGTGGGAGACAAAGAGATGGATGAAGTGAAGGAAAAGATGAAGGAGGGTTGAGCAAGGGAATTCCACGAGGATGAGCAAGGAACCTTGTGGTATGGAGATTGTTTGTGCGTCCCCAACGATCCGGAGATAAGGAAGTTGATTCTGCAGGAAGCTCATGACTCGCCGTATTCCATACATCCGGGCAATACGAAGATGTATATGGACCTAAAGGACGGATTCTGGTGGAACAACATGAAGGGAGACATCGCTGAGCATATTGCCCTATGTGATGTGTGTAGCCGAGTGAAGGCAGAACACCAGAAGCCAACAGGACTGCTGCAGCCATTGCCCGTGCCGGATTGGAAGTGGGATAGAGTGGGAATGGATTTTATCACAGGATTGCCCAGGACCAGGTCAGGATATGAGTCCATTTGGGTAGTGGTCGACCATTTGACCAAGGTAGCCCACTTTATACCGGTGAAGACGACTTATACGAGTGCAAAGTTGGCCAAGATTTATATGGATAGAATTGTGTGCCTACATGGAGTTCCCAAGAGCATTGTATCGGATAGAGGCACCCAATTTACCTCACACTTTTGGCGCCAGCTGCACGAGTCATTAGGGACTAGATTGGAGTTTAGCACAGCGTTCCACCCCCAGACTGATGGACAGACCGAAAGGGTGAATCAGATTTTGGAAGACATGCTGAGGGCTTGCGCTTTGGCGCATGGTTCTAGTTGGGATGAGAATTTGCCGTATGCTGAGTTTTCCTACAACAACAACTATCAGACCAGCATCAAGACGTCGCTGTTCGATGTGCTATATGGGAAACGGTGCCGGACACCATTGCTATGGGATGGAGTAGGCGAACGTCAGTTGTTTGGACCTGATTTGATCAAGAACACTGAGGAGAAGGTCGCCTTGATTAGGGACAGGCTGAAGGTAGCACAATCAAGGCAGAAGAGCTATGCTGACACCAAGCGCAAGGAAGTGGTGTATGAGATAGGTGATAGAGCATACCTCAGAGTGTCACCACTTCATGGAATCAAGAGATTTGGAATTAAGGGTAAGCTGGCACCTCGGTTTATTGGACCATATCGGGTCTTAGCACGCAAAGGAGAAGTTGCTTATCAGTTGGAGTTGCCAGAGGCTCTGCCCGCTGTTCATAATGTGTTCCACGTGTCCCAGCTGAAGAAGTGCCATCCGGAGATGGTGGATACACCATTGAGAGACACTGTGCCACTAGAGGAGGTTCAGCTTGAGAATGATTTGACCTATGAGGAGAAACCGGTCAAGATTCTGGAGACAGCGGAGAGGATTACCCGTACCAAGACGATCAGGTTTTGCAAGGTGCAATGGAGTCACCACACCGAAGAGGAAGCCACTTGGGAGCGTGAGGATGACATCCGAGAGGACTACCCACACCTATTTGCTAGCCGCGCCAAATCTCGAGGACGAGATTCATCTTAAGGGGGTTAGTCTTGTCACATCCCAAATTTTAGATTTGGTTCTGCATATCATTCATGGCATTGCATCATAATCATCCATGCAAAACTTTCAATTGAAATGATTCGACAAAACACTATTTTGTTTTGCTAAAATGCTCCTACGAGAGGGGATACTAGGACTTGTGTTTTCCACCCATGTAAATTAGTGGAATCAAATAACACATGACCCTAGGTTGATCTCCTAGATTTTAGAAAAATTTAGAAGGAAGAATCACTCGATTTGGAGTTCATATGGAAAAGTTATGCTAGAAATTCGAAACAGGAAATTGGAAAAATAAATTGAACAAAAAAAAGAGCGCAGCCTGCTGGGCCGCCAGCCCAGCCGCGCCAGCCCAGCAGCAGCCAGCAGCCGCGCCTGCGCGCCGCCCGCGCGGCGGATAGCCGCTGCCGCCCAAGCAGCCAGCGCCTCCCCCAGCCGCTGCCACCTGGGGCCCGTGCGCGCCAGCGTGGCGTCACCGCGGCACGGACGCCGAGACGGGCACGACACGAATCCGAGTGTCTCTCCGTGCATCGTGAGCACCCCCTTAAAGCCCTCGCCCTCCTCGTCCAGAACCCCCCGAAAACCCTCGCCAACGCGCCGCCATCTGTGCGCAATTCCTCGCCGGAGTTGGAGGTCGCCGCCGCCGCCATCGCTCGGTAGAGCTCGGTACCGAGCTCCCCTCGCCCTGATTTCTCCATAGGGAGCGCCCTGGTCGTCGACTGACTCGCCCCGCCCTTTCTTCCGTGCAGGAGACGCCCGACGCCGCCCCGACGACCTCGCCGTAGCCGTGCGCCGCCACCCGCGCATCAGCGGCTCGCCGCCGTCGCCTCCATGCGCGCAAGACCCCGCCGCCACCTTGACAAGGTCCGCCGCCACTTCCCCGACGCCCCCCCACGCCGATGGGCCGCCTGGCCCGCCGCGCCGCCACACCACACCGCGCCCATCGCCGCTCAGGTGAGCTTCCGCCGCCGCCTCCTCTCGGCCATTGGATCTGCGATCTGCGGCCCAGATCGCGTGGAAGACCCGCGCTGAGTCAATATTCCCTTTCGAACTAAAATCTATTTAGAAATTGCAGAAATTAGTAGAGTTTTGTAAAATTCATAGAAATTAATCTACTGGGCCAAAAATTACAAATAAAATTTGTGTAGATTCATTAAGTCGTGTAGAATCTTGCTGTACCATTGTTTTACACTTTTGCAGCAAGATTTTGTCCAGATTAATTAATTGAGTTAATGGCCTTTTTGGAGTAATTAATTTGTAGAAAAAGATCTGTAACTCCAAAAATTGCAAATAATATGTCCCTGGATTCAGTAGAAGAAGGGGAATCTCAAAGTGAATTAAAAATCTAGGATTACAGTAAAAACTTTTGCAGAAACTATTTAATGGCTTTTTGCAGTATTTTAATTACTCAGGGAGTTATATAATTCCTTTTTGAGAAATTCCAATTGGTAATGTTCCTATTCAGTATTGCCTATACATTAGATTTTTCCCAAGATTTTACAAACAGTATGTTAACAGTAGTGAATTATTTAGTTTCTAGCTCTACTTTTGAGCGAAATAAATTGCATAATAGTTTTCCTTGCGCTAAAATTATTTTCCATGCATGCATTCAGTAGCTTTACTGAATAAGTTTATGTGGTGCTCCTGTTGCATCAATCCACTTGTCATGCATGCATTCTTGCTTCATCTTTGTTTGCATATGCTTGTGGATGGTTTGTTTATGATTGCAATTGTATCGTGTAGATTGTGACGAGTGCAACGCTTGCTCATGTGTGGATTGTTCTTCCGACCGCTACAACCAAGGCAAGTAGATGCTACCTTGTTCATGATATCGTCCTACTATTTTCAATGCATTGTCGTGTATTTTGTAGATGCATGTGTAGGATGATACTATCGCTATGCTATGTCCTATTATGTGGTAGGGCTTTCCTTGTAGATGAACCACCGTTGGTAGATGTGCTTAGCCATGCTATGATGAACGAGGGCTGGGTTACATCACTGAAAGTTGTTTCTAAATGTGTTAGTTTGCGAAAACTAAAACAACTTAATCAATGAATCTCCTGGGTGTGATGGGATTGATAATTTTTGGTGATATCATTGCGGAAAGGCACCCATGTATCAAGAGAAAATGATTGGCTTCTTTATTTTATAGCTTACGTGTACAACCATGTGCCAATAATGAAATGGACGGTTGGTTGGACTTAGTAGGTTGTGGTAACTTGAACCCGCGTATCCAGAGATGTAGAATTTTGGTAGGTTGGGCCGGTGCGCGTCGGGATTGGGGAGCTACTTACCGAACGGTCTCTTCTTGGACTTCTCCCTATCATCACCCAAAATGAGAGTGATGGTACGAGCTGGGCTGGCCAAGTCACATGGGTAAAGTGTACTAACCCCTGCAGGGTGTATAATCTAATCGATTAGCCGTGTCCCCGGTTATGGACATCTGAGTTGCTTGATATTGATTCCATGACATGTTTCTCGCTCATTCTAATTTCATAATTACTTTAATATTGTTGGGTTAACTTAATTGGGATCTTTTCAAAGAAAATCAAAAACTGTTTATGAAAGTAGGATAAAGGTATTTGCAAATGCAAGCTAGCCACAACTCCACTTGCCAAATATGCATGTAGATGTTAGCACTATTGTCTCCTTTACTAGCTCTACTTGCCATACATTCCATGTATTGATCCTTCGGGGCTGCTACGTTTCATGTTGCAGGATATTCCGATTCCGAGTAATCGATATAGGCCACGGTACTCCACTCGGCACTTGTTCACTTGTGGGAAATTTGAAGAATGGAGGATTTGCTTTATTTATGTTGCTACCTGAATAATTTGAGCTAGCCTTGAGCTAAGCTTTTATTGTAATAATGGTACTCTGGATCTTCGTTATTTATGATACACGGATATTTTGCTATGTTATTCATCTTATTCTATTGTGGGCCAATGAACCGATCCAGGGATTGGCATGTCACATAGAAGCCACAGTCTTTTCGGAACCGTGGTGTTACAACCACTATGCTATGTTTTCTGCATGTGAAACAAACAAACGTTTTTCAATGCATATTATTCATGATCTTTGTTTGTAGCTTGCCTTGTTGCATGCATAATTACTCTGTCCTATTATTAGAACTCCATCTTGCATGCACATGTTTAGAGTTCTTTGATCCCAACTTTCAATGGTTGCAAATGGTTGGATCTTTATTGTGAGGGTGCATGTCACCTTAAAAATTATTCTTTTATCACTTACCTACTCGAGGACGAGCAGGAGTTAAGCTTGAGGATGCTGATACATTGGAAACGTATCTATAATTTTTGATGCTCCATGCTTGTTTAGTATCTACTTTGCTTTACTTGTCTACACTTTGAGGTGCTTTTTACATGTTTTTTGGTACTAACCAATTAACAAGTTGCAATAGTGTCAGATGCCTATTTTCTGCTGTTTTTGGTTTCAGAAAAGTTAGTAAAGAAATATTCTCGGAATTGGACGGGACGAAGGACAAAGTCAATAACTTTCCGTGTGGAACAATAAGTCCAGAGGGGACTCCGGAAGACCAGCTAGGGGGGCCAGACCCACCCTAGGCGCAGGTGGGCCTAGCCCCGCGTCTGGCTAGGGTTTGGGCACCCTGGCCGCTTCCCGGTCTCGCCCCTTCGCCTATAAGAAGACCCCGATGCAGAAACCCTGAGTACCCGATCAAAAATCCATGAAACCGTCTGTAGCTGCTGCCACCATCGTCCCTATATCGGGGGGATCTAAAGCTCTTCCCGGCACCCTGCCGGAGGGGAGATCATCCCGGAGGCCTTCTCTCCGGTATGATTCGTGAGTAGTTCCACCTTGGACTATGGGTCCATGTAGTAGCTAGATGGTTGTATCTCCTCCTTTGTGCTTTCATGTATAGATCTTGTGAGCTCCGTTCATGATCAAGGTCTAATCTATTTGTAATCATGCATGTTGTGTTTGCGGGGATCCGATGGATATTGATATTATTATGTTGGTTTGATTAATGGTTTTATCTTTATGATTCTATCATGTCTGTGTTGTTTGTGATCTTGCATGCTCTCCGTTGCTAGTGGTTATCTTGGCCAAGTAGTTGCTAGTGACTCCAAGAGGGAGTATTTATGCTCGATAGTGAGTTCATGCCTCTAGTTTCCAAGGGAAGTGATAGAAATATCTTCGGTTGTATATGTGATGTTGCTGCTAGGGAGAAAACAACGGTATCTTGTTCATGGAACATGTGGACTGTTTACTTTATACACTTTGCTTAAAGCAGTTGTCTATTGCTTGCAACTTAATACTGGAGGGGGTTCAGATGATAACCCGAAGGTGGACTTATAGTCATAGATGTAGTTGGATGACGGTCTATGTATATCGTTGTATTGCCCAATCAACCTCATAGGATCTTTCTGGCTAGTAATTGCATTGTTATGCCTTGCTCAGTTCCTGTCAATTGCCCCGCTGTAATTTGTTTACCCTTCATGCCATGTTGTTTATCTAAGGAGAGCACCTCTAGTGAACTATGGACCCCAGTCCAATCTTTACCATTGATACATCTTCCACTGTTACTTGTTTACTTGCTTCAAACCATTACCTTCCACACCATACGTTTAATCCTTTGTTATAGAAAACTAGTGAGCTTGACAACCTCACTGATTCATTGGGGCAAAGTCTTGAGTCTATGTTGTGCAGGTCTCCACGTTGTTTGCAACACCCGTGTGACGTTTCCTTCCTCCTTCTGGTTCGATAACCTCGGTCTCAACTGAGGGAAAACTTGCCGCTTGCTCTTCACACACCCTGCGCTTGGGGTTACCAACGAAGTGCCATGTCGAGCATCATCAAGTCTCGTGATGGAAAGTTCCCTATTTTACCATCCACTACAAGAAGAGGTACAGTCCTAAACACCTCTATTTCTCTTGATTCATCGTCTGTTATAAGTAAGCTTGTTACACACTGCTACTACTACGGAATCTGAAACTGCTTTTGATGCTCATGATGTTACTTCTACTGTGCTTGATGCGAGTGGTTCATTAGGTCCTTTCATAGATGCTACTATGGCTAGTCTAGGAAATACCAAAACTCCTAGTGAAGACACTGTTACACCTGTTAGCTCACCTGAGTCTAGATAGAGTTATGATATTAATGATGGTTACATTGAGTTCACTGATGAATTTGTTGAAGAGTGCCGAAACACACATGGTACTAGTGCTATTAAGAGTCTCCTTGCTAGACGTACTATTATGCCTAAACTGTCCTCTGATCCTAAGTTTGCCACCTCTCCCATAGATATTAAAGATAAAGATTATGATTTCTCTCTTGATTTATCCTATTTGGACATTGTTGAGAAAGAACCTTTTTGTGGGACTGAAAATGCGAGTGGTGTGGCTCATATAAATGAGATTTCTACTATGAGTGCTTTGTTCTCTAATGATTTTAAGATGCGCAAGTATTTTGTTACTAAGATCTTCCCTTTTTCACTAAAAGGAGAAGCTAGAGCTTGGTTTAATAGATTACCTCCTGGTTCCATTGATAGCCCTAATTGCTTGATTGCTTCTTTCTTCGAGAAATATTTTCCTCCCAGTGCTAGACATGTTGCTTTGCAGAGACCTTTTTATTTTAAACAGGGAGAAGAAGAGAAATTGCCTGAGTCATGGACAAGGTTCTGCGCGTTGATTCATGCACATCCTGGATGTCCATTGCCTAAAAAAGAGCTTCTTGATATTTATTATAATGGACTAACTGATGATTCTAGGACATACCTAGATAGCTTTGCTGATTGTGTTTTCAGGAAAAGAAATCCTACAGATGCTGAAGAATTAATGGCTAAGATAAGCAAGAATTATGATGATTGGACTTCAACTGAGCTAAATACACCTGAGCCTATTACTCCTGAACCAGTTGTGCCTGAACCAGATCCAACACCAACACCAAAGAAGAGGGGAGTTATTTCATTAAATGATGAAGTGATGAAGGAAGATAAGAAGTGTCTAAAGGAGAAAGGTATTAGAGCTGAAGATGTGAAGAATCTACCCCCTATAGAAGAATTATGTAAGCCAATTCCCCACTCATCTACTATTGAGGTACACTCTCTCCACTTTAATGAAGGTGATATTCCCTATGGTAAGCCTCCTGATCAATTCTTAGTGGAACTTGACACATTTATTATTAAACAAGGTAATTTTAATAAACAAGTTTAAAATCATTTATTGGAAAACTCTAGAGCTATCAATGAGTTGAAGGATATTGTGGAAAGAACTTCTAATGATATTAAAATGCTTTGTAAACACTTTCAAATGGTTCAAACCCAACTTGATCAACTTGCTAAGGTACAAAAAGATATGCTAATTAATGCCTCAGGAGATAAACATGCTTATGGAATTAGAACTAGGAGTGGTATAGCTACTCAAGATCCTTTATATCCTAAAGGACACCCTAAAAGAATTGAGCAGGATTCTCAACAAGGTGAAAGTAGTGGTAGTCCTTGTAAGAGAAAGAAAAAGAAACATAAGGTAGTTGAGGAACCACTTGAACCTTCTGTAGATCCTAATAGTATATATCTGTCTCTGATGTTGAAACTGAGAGTGGTAATAATAATGATGCTCCTGATAAGGAGTAAGTTGAGGAAGAACCTGAGAATCACACTAAGAACACTAGGTACACTAAGGAAGATTTTATTGCTAAGAAACATGGTAGTGAGAGAGAACCTTGGGTGCAGAAACCTATGCCTTTTCCAGGTAAGAAACACAAGTCAAAGGAGGAAGAACACTACAACAAGTTTTATGAGTGGATGAATCCTTTATTTTTGCAAATTCCTTTGACTGATGCTATTAAATTTCCTCCTTATTCAAAGTATATGAAGGATATTGTCTCTAATAAAAGGAAGATTCCTAATGAGGAGATTTCTACTCAGCTTGCTAATTATTCCTTCAATGGTAAGGTTTCAAAGAAACTTGGTGATCCAGGTATACCAACTATTCCTTGCTCTATTAAGAATAACTATGTTAGAACTTCTTTATGTGATTTGGGAGCTGGAGTTAGTGTTATGCCTTTTTCTCTCTACAAGAGACTCTAGCTAGAAAAGTTGATACCAAATGATATATCTTTGCAAATGGCTGATAAGTCAACTACTATTCCTTTTGGTATATGTGAGGATGTTCTTATTCAAGTGGCTCATAATTGCTTGGTTTTAACTGATTTTGTTGTGCTTGAGATGCCTGAAGATGATAATATGTCTATTATTTTTGGGAGACCTTTTCTTAATACTGCAAGTGCTATTATTAATTGCAATCAAGGAAAAGTAACATTCAATATTAATGACAAAGAGCATGCTGTTTATTTACCCAAGAAGGTTGTTAAGAGCTATTGCCTGAATTCTATTGAAAATATTGAAAACATCAAGGTTGGAGAAATATATTGTCCCATTCCACAAGAAAATTTTGAAACTATTATAATTGGGACCATTGCCATCAAGTATGAGGTAACATAATCACCTTGTGGAATGCAAAGTTTTGTTTCATATAAGATTGTTTTGGTAACAAGACTTGATCAACCTTGTTAACAAAAGGATTTTTATGAACAAAATAATGTTTTCACTGTGGTTATACTTCCTTTCTTTTACTTTTCTCCTTCCTAGTCTTTGCCTTTTCTTTTGCTAGCTTTGGTTTTGTTAGTTGTTGTTTGTTAGAGTGTCTTAGAACTTCCATAGTTTGGCTTTTGGTTTGTTTTTTTGCTTCTTCTAAAAAAGCTGTTTCTGCGAGAAAATCAATTTTCATACCCGGAAAATTGGCCAAAATAAAGTTTCCTGAAAAATTCCAGAAAATTCAAAATAATTTTTTCCTTGAAAAAGGGGTAGAGGGACACCTGAGGGCCACCAGCGCCCACACCGGTGGCGGCCTGCCTATGGGTGGCGCCTAGGGGGTGTTGCCCACCTGGGTCCCTCCAAAGTGTCTCCTCCCAGCCATCTTCTTTCTCTCTCCCGAAAAACACCAGAAAACTTGCTCAAGCTCGAGTTCTTGTTGTTCTTGCTCGTGATTTTTGATCTACTTGCTCAGCCCCTCTTTGCTGTTGATTTTTGGAGGGATTGCTCCTTGGTATGTGCCTCCTCCACTTGTCCAATTAGATTTGTGATTGATAGATTGTATCTTGAGTATTTTGCTGCTATAGGTGACAGGTTGTGTGAGCTTGCATGCTTGTTCTATGCTTAGAGATTTCATTTTGATGCATGTGTAGCCCTCTAGCAAGTTCCTATAGTAGTTTCTCATCATTTATCAACTTGGAAATCACTTGGTTTGATGTTTGTCTAAAATTTTTAGAAGAGAAGATGAGTGCATACCCATTGAATCAATATGACTTGATGGTGCCTGAACTAATGAAAGTTCATTGTGAGGAAGGATTCTTTCCTTCCATATATCCATGCCACGAATTTATGAGAACTGCGGGAATCCTCCAGGATTTCCAAACTATGGTTACCAATGCAGGGTTGGAACACTTTGTTGAAGGTGAACCCTTTTATTATGTTAAGCTAACTATGGATGTTGTCCAGGACTTTCGGTTTACTTGGTCTACATCTAATCTAATGGTCCATTACAAAATATACAATATAGCTATAGACCTGCCGTTTGCTGATTTCTATGCAGCAATTAGAGTACCTCAGTGGGGATCTTATGAGAAGATCAAAGATAGACCCAAGTCACTTATGGATTTATATGCTGAGATTTTCCAAGGTTTCGACTTCTCCAAGGAAAGTGGTAAAATTCAGAACATTCAGTTCCCAGATATTAGATATTTTGCCTACTTCATTACCAAGTGTGTTCATGCTAGAAAGGTTGCTAGAAAGTTATCTTCTTTTGATCTAGCTTTTATCGCAGCTTCTTTGAATAGGAATAGATCTTATAATCTAGGTTCTTTGATAGCTTACCGTCTCACCACCAACCGCGAGAAGCGTGGAATTTTTGGAGGTCTCATTGCTTCTAGGTTGCTAGCTTTCCATGGTTTAGAGCCTCACCATTCATATTACCGGTTCCCCATAGAGAGGCTTGATCTTGAATCCATGATTCAGCATGTTTTTTTTCCTTATGGGATAATGTGAGAAGTTTACCATATGAATTATCTTTTGCCTAGCATGGTTGGAGAAAGGGTAGGACTGAGAAAATAGTTTATTTGCATGCACCTGCTTTGTTTAATTTTGATAACTGGCAAGGATGGTCGCTCACGGAGGAGGAGTTTGACACATATGTGGCGGGGCTCTCCCAGCAAGAGGATAATGTTGGAGAGGATGCCGAAGATGATTCGGTTTAGACTTCCAACTTGGGAGAGTCTTCATACCAGCAGCCCTCATTTGATTAGGGTGTGTCTTTTCTTCATCGCAAGTGCCTGACTATGATCATTCCTATAATGACCCACCAGCTTGGGGTTATTACCCGCGCTATTGAGCCCCACTTAGGCCAAAAGCCTAAGCTTGGGGGGAGGTATACCGACATCACACACTCATCTATATATCATGATCGGTCGGTTCTTTGTATATTCATTGTTTCGCTTTCTTTTTGGTTTTTGTTTCCACTTTCTCAAAAACACAAAAATACCAAAAATATTTTCATTGTTTCTCTTGGTTTGTTTCTTTGTTTTTTAGCTTTGGTTGGACTTAAAGAAAAATCCAAAAAGATTTTGCTTTGTTTGCTTGCTTTGAAAAATCGAAAACACCAAAAATATTTGTTCTTCTTCTTTGGTTTTGTGAGTTCTTTGCAGGGTTCAGCCGTCCTCAATGGATTTTGGTTTCATGTTATTATTCAAGTCACACAAGTGAAGGGCAATAATGAAGATTAAGACAACTCTAGGTGTGGTAAGAGGCTGGTAACAAACTCCATTTGTTTTCATTTTTGTACATATACTCATCATTGTGAGCATGCTCAGTCTGTTCATTGTAAGGAGTGTGTTACTGATGGATGCTTAGTAGTTTTTGCTTGTCTATGATTAGCTCCAGCTGTAGGGGTTCGTATCATGGAAAACAAAAAAATTCTACCGCATGCATACAAACAAGACAAGGTCTATCTACTAGATTGTAGCAACGAGTCGATTAGAGTACTCACCCTCACAGATTCCAAAGCGGTTAACGAGAGCAGATTCTTGTGGGTGATGTAGTCGTACACTTGCCGATCTCAAGATCACGTTGACGATCCTTCCGGCGCCGCGTTCCGGCAGCGCTTCCGCAGTCGGTCACACGTTCGGTACTCGATGAAGACCTTCCTCTCCCTTGTTCCAGCAGGCAGTGGAGGTTGTAGTTCTCCCCTCGCGATTTCGGCAGCATGACAGCATGGTGTCGAAAGTAGAGGGAAGATCCCGCAGGGCTTCGCCTAAGCCGGTGTCAGTTATGGTGGATCTAGGGTTTTCGGCAATCTAGGTTTAGAAGGCCGGAGAGGAGGAGGACGTGAAGGCGGCGGCTAGGGCAACGACGATGGGTCGGCGGTGGCGCACGGGGTGGGGAGGGCTGGTGTTGTGTTCTTTGGGGCAGCCCTCCCCCTCTATTTACGAGAGGGGGGGCAGCTTTGGACAGGGGAGTTTGAATCCATACCCAAACCCAAGTTGGATAGAAGGAAGTACTCTTTCCTTCTTCCACTAGGAAACTATTGTTCCAGTTTGACTTTTCAAACCTCCCTTTTGACTTTCAATTTACAACTTTATTTCTCTCTCGCAAATTCCCAACCAAAGTGACCTAGGACATGATACAATCATTCCACTTAACCATGACACATTCATGGAACATTCCCCTTCCGGTCTGGTGAACCTTCTAGACCCTTCTAGAACCTCTTCGATGAAAACATCGAAATCATTCCTGAACTCCGGAATCAGACTTTCCTTATATGAATCTTATTCTCTGGACCATTCTGGATCTCCTCGTGATATCTCGGATCCCATCCAAGACTCCGAACAACATTCGGTTTTGCTACTTACATTCCATATCTACTAAACAACATCGAATCCTTAAGTGTGTCTCCCTACGGTTCGTGAATTATGCTGACATGACCGAGACACTTCTCCGATCAATAACCAATAGAGGAATCTGGAAATTCATACGGCTCCCACATATTTCTACGATTACTTGCGATCGAATGAACCACTTACATAAGATACCAATTTCCCTTTGTCTCGCGATAGTTTACTTATCCGAGGTTTCATCGTCGGTATCTCTGCATACCTAGTTCAACCTCGTTACTGATAAGTACTCTTTTCTCGTTCCCGTGATATGTGATCCCTTGTGAGCCAGTCACATTCTTGCAAGCTAATTGGATGACGTTCCACCGAGAGGGCCCAGAGTATATCTATCCGTCATATGGATGGACAAATCCGACTCTTGTTCCATGTGCCTCAACACATACTTTCCGAACACTCAATGCCACCTTTATAGCCACCCAGTTACAGTGTGGTGTTTGATGTCATCAAAGCATCCTTCCGGTGATGGTGATTAGCATGATCTCATGGTTAAAGGAATTAGGTTACTATGTATCAGAAAGCTTATAGCAAACGAACTATTGAAATGACTTGATCTTTATGCTACGCTTATCTATAGGAGTATGTCCATAATACCATTCTCCTAATGATATGATCTTGTTGTTAATAACATCTCAATGTTTATGATCGAGAAACCACGATCATCCATTAACCAACAAGCTAGTATTATAAAGAGGCTTTACCAGGGACTCTAATTTAGTTTACAAATCACACAAGTATTAATGTTTCCGGTTAATACTATTATAGCATGAATGTAAACATTTATCATAAACACAAAGATATAATAATAACCACTTTATTATTCCCTCTAGGGCATATCTCCAACAGTCTCCCACTTATACTAGAGTCAACTAATCTAGATTACATGGTAATATACCGAACACCCATGGCGGTTTGGTGCTGGTCATGTTTTACCCTCGGGAGAGGTTTAGTCAATGGTTCCGCCACATTCAGATCTGTGTGTACTTTGCAAATCTTTATGTCACCATCATGGACATGCTCTTGAATAGCGTGAAAATGTAGCTTGATGTGCTTCAGCTTCTTGTGTGACCTTGGTTCTTGCGCATTGGCTATGGCACCCATGTTATCACAATAGATAGACATTGGGTACATCGCACTTGGAACCACACCAAGCTCTGTAATGAACTCCTTCATCCATATCACCTCTTGTGAAGCCTCTGAAGCAGCTATGTATTCCGATTCAGTTGAAGATCTCGCCACAACGCTTTGCTTTGCACTCCTCCAGCTAATTGTTGCACCATTTAATGTAAATACCTATCCAGATTGAGATTTAGAATCATCCGGATCGGTGTTCCAACTAGCATTGGTGTAACCATTAACAACGAGCTATTCATCACATCCATAAGAAAGAACCATATCCTTAGTTCTTCTCAAGTACTTAAGGATGTTTTTGACCGCTGTCCAATGATCCACTCCTCGATCACTTTGATATCTGCTAGTCAAACTAACAACATATGCAATGTCGGGTCTAGTACTTAGCATGGCATACATAAGAGATCCTATGGTTGAGGCATAGGGAGTTTTACTCATCCTTTCTCTATCTTCTGCCGTTGCAGGACTTTGATTTTTACACAAGGTCGTATTGGGCAACATGGGCAAGAAACCTTTCTTGCTATCTTCCATTCCAAACCTCTTTAGAACTTTGTCCAAATATGTACTCCGTGACAATGATATTAGATGTCTCGATCTATATCTATAAATCTTTATGCCTAATATGTAAGCTGCTTCGCCAAGATCTTTCATTAAAAAACTATTATTCAAATAATCCTTGACACTATTAAGAAGGTATACATCATTCCCAATCAACAATATGTCATCTACATATGGTATTAAGAATGCTACAGAGCTCCCACTCACTTTCTTGTAAATACAATATTCTCCATAAGTTTGTATAAAACCAAAACTTTTGATTACCTTATCAAAACGTTGATTCCATGTTAGATCCCTCCTTTGTAAGGAGTAGGATCCCTGTGATTGCAATGCTAGTCCCTGGATCAATAGCTAGCATCCACAGTTAAGATGTAATATCAAAAAACAAGGGTCATAATACAACTTTATAACCAGGAATAACATAGTTTTATTACATCTTACATAGCTCATTTGGCTATTACATTACATTGCAGCGGAATAGCTATAAGTGTAGAGTCCTTCATCTTCAAAGTGCCACAGGCAGACATGTTGGTTGTAGACTTTGTAATCCTAAACAATCAATCTTCACTAAAAGCAATCAAACCTGCAACATTACAAGTTACAGCCACAAGGGTCAATACATTTGAATTGTATTGGCAAGTTTCACTACTATGTAGAATATAGGTGGATCCTATCATTACATGCATATTTGGCTAAGTAGGGTTTCAGGCTCATTTGCAGAAAGCAATAATTTTCCTATCTTTTCAAAATGGTTTTGATCACTTGATCAAATCTTTGAAAACTTCTTGGTAAAGCCCAAGTGTTGAAGTTATTAACAAAATCTCCTTGAACCCCTTGGTAACCCCAAATGTTCAAGTTTTCATCAGAATTCTCTTGAGCTCCTTGGTAACCCCAAGTGCATCAAGCTTTAAACAAAATCTCTTGAGCATCTTGGTAACCCCAAGTGCCTCAAGTTTTATCAAATCTCTTGAGCTCCTTGGTACCCCCAAGTGTTCAAGTTTTTATTTTAGAAGTTGGAATGTCGAGATTTCCCATAGCTTCAAACTTTAGTTGCTCAATATTGTCCATAACCGGGGACACGGCTAAGTACTTAGATTTTATTATCTTCTGCAGAAGTAGTACACTTTACCCACATGTCACAATCCCATCTTGTTGCCACCAGTGGCCGCTGGATTAGTGCTCACCAAGATGGAGTACCGGCAGATTGAGAATGTGACGAAGTCTTTCCAGAGGGTCCTTCCATACACCATTGCTAGCTTGTCTTCAGTACCCATGTAGGATTCCAGGTCCTCATGTCCAGTAAACTGAAGACAATGCATGGGTCTTCCCAATGTAGTTGACTAAGCCAGAGCCATAATAGCATGTGGTTGTACACGAAAGCCACAATTGGAGAAACATGTTCAATCTCTAAGTTTCCTAGGTGGTTTTCTTTTGGAGCACAACACAAAGAGATTTCCATAGACATAGTTCCTTTTGTTGCCACCCTCTCCAAAACTTAGAGTATCCTTGTCCACCTAGGTGGTTCATTGAGTCCTTGTTTTATTATATAAAAGCACAAGTCCTTTTCTCAACTTCATAAAATCTCAACATGTATCTCTTTTCAAAATAAAGCATGGCTAAGCATGTATCAACTACATTGTTTTTACTAAGGAATGTATAGGGTATCCTATTAGGATTTAGCATAGCATAAGTATAGAAATTCTTTTCATGCATGTTTCAAAATCCACTAAGTATAATGAAAATAGTAGGACATAAGATGATAGTGTAACTTGCCTTTTTGGTAGGGAATGGTGGTTTACTTCTTGATCTTGCTAGTTTCACACTTCACTACAAGTCAATCAAGCAAACACAAAATCAACTAGCATTCCAAACCAAAATCAATCAAACAAAACACACACATAAAACAATGGAATCTAAGTTATGCATGCAAGCATGCAAAAGATAGTTTTATTTGCAAAGATGGTATCTACTAGGCTTCTAAACTTTGTAAGGCTCAAGGTGGACACTTTTCAAAGTGGCAAGGTCATTTGCAAAGGGTTTTGTCTATAACCCATTTTTAAATCCATTCATCATTTTATGTGATGGAAAATGTTTTTATCAAATCAAAAACTTTATGTTTTTCACTAAATAAGTTTTACTCCCCAAAACTTGGTGTTTTGGGTCAGTAGCTTTGAATCAAAACATTTTCCCAAAGTTTTTACTCCAAAACATGTTCATAACAAAAACTAATATTTTTAATTGGTTAGAAATGGGTTAAATCTAATAATCCATCCTAACTTTTACCAAATCCATTTTCAAAACCATGGGTTGGCTCCTAGGGTCAGTAAGTTCACAACAAACCATTTTGCAAAGGTTTTAACCCTAAAAGCATTTTTGAACAATTTTTCTAATCTAAACAAGCATACAAATGTTTCTGCAAAAACAAACAAACTACTAGAGGCTTTTTACTAAAAAAAAGGCATGGTTGGCTAGGTCTTGTTCCACTGATTCCAACGATATAAAGTTTGCAATTTTTGGACGTGTGGATCAAAAGTTATAGGGTTTTCAAATCTGCATCTTATTCAGATTCAAATTCTATTTTCTAAACGTCTGGTGACACGCGGCGTTTCCCTATTAAATCGACCGGTTCGGGTGGATCGAGTGAGGTAGGCCGTTGGATCAATTTGAATCGCACGGCACTGGCTACATACCCTTTCAACGTTAAGTGATCTAATCGTGTCACTTTGATTTGAATCTAACGGCTCCTATCCAATAGCCAAGATCTGGCGACGCAAGGTCAAAGGCGAGCGGCGGAGCGGCCAGATGGTGGCGGCGCTGGCGAAGCAGGAAGCGAGAAAGGGAGGGAGTAATCTCACCGCGTTCGCCGAAGCTTGGGGAAGCTCAAGGTGGCACTGGCTGGCGGAGGGGCGTGCGGGACTGTCCTTAATTGCTCGCCGGAGATGAGCTGGGCCTCGGGCGGTTCTGGAGGTCGTCGAGGGCGAGGATATGGGGCACCCTAGGACAAACGGGAGGCACCGTTAGGTTCGCAAGAGTATGGCGATCTTTATCGCATCCACGGGGAAGAGAGGGGTAGTCTGGTTTACCTGGGAGACGTCGTCGGAGAAGAACCAGACGCGGCGGCGCTCAGACACGGACAAAGTCGAGGTTGTAGGTCATGTGCGGGCAAGCTGGCGCTATGGGGAGGTTCGCTTGGAGGTGGGGAGAAAGCTTGGGTGCGCCAGAGAGCAAGGGGGGCGTGGGCTGGCCGGAATCGCCGTGGTTGTCCGTCAGAGACAGGGGGTTGTCGCAAGCAATGCGAGCAGCCTGAGGGCAGAGAGGGGGTGATGTATGGGGGAAACGTAAGGGGGGAGGCAGGTGCTTTTACCTTGCGTGATGGCTGGGTGAATTAATGCGGCAATTAACGGGGATTGAAGGAGCTTTCAACGGCAGGAGCAGCGACGTGGTTTGGGGAAAGAACAGGTCGCAGCGGTGAGGACGATGAACAGGAGAGGGTGGGGTCGGCTGGTCAGTGGGAAAAAGAGTGAGGGGGAGGTCCACCGGTCAGCTTCTGTGTGGGTCAGTAAGTTGGTGCCAAACGTTTTCTTCGGGGAGGGGGAGCTGGGCTGTTTGCTGGGCCTAGTTGGCTGCTGGGTTGGGCTGAGTCCAAATCCATTTTTTTTCCTATTCTGAATTCTTTTCTTTTTGTAAATCTATTTCCTGTTTTGAATTTCAAACAACCAAACAATAATCAAATCAATTCAAACAAACACCTCACTTTGTATCTTTGGATTTGGTTCTGTTTAGTAACAAATACCAATTCCCAAAAATAAAATAATAATTTTATTTTAGGGTCCATTATTAATTAAATAAATGGTCCTTGTTTTAATAAATCAAAATAGGATTTGATTTATTTGAAAGCTCCTTTTGAAATCTAAATATTTTCCAAAACCAAATCAGTAGGTTTTATTTGAGAATATAAAATACTTGGAAAACTTATTTTAAAACAAATAAACAAGTTTTAATGGTTTAGAAATAATAAAACCTTTATTTAATAAAACTTGGATATTGCATCCTTATTCTTTTTATTTAGATAAACTTTTACTAATTTTTTTCCAAATAGAAATATTTTGTTTTAAAGGCTTGGCCAAGTTTTAATTTGGCTTTATAAAATAATCCTTATCAAAATATTTCTTTTTCCTTTGAAAACCAAATCCTTTTATAAAAAGATTTCAAAGTAGTAATAAAATATTTTTATTTTTCCTTTATTAAATATTTATCTTTTTAATCTCTTTAGGATTTATTTGATCCAAATTGGTTTGAAGGTTTCCAACTGGATTCAAAAATTTTCTTCTCACCCTGAAAATCAACAAAGTTTTATTTTATTCATTTGTTTTTCACATTACAAGATTTGGAAAATCTTGGGATGTGACAGGCTACCACCCTAAAAATAAATCTCGTCCCGAGATTTGGGAAGGCTAGGGTTACAAGTAGGCTCAAAACATCTAGAGTACTACCACCCTTAAAATTTTCCAACTAAACTTCATGTTGGCTTGCTGGGGATCTTGGGAAACTTCTCTGGGAAAACACCTGCATTGAGTCCTTTGTTTCCACACTTGACTCATGGGCCAAGGTTGAGATTCTCCATAGGCTTGGTTATCTTGTTCTTCATCTTTTCTGGACAGTTGCTTGCATAATGTCCTTGGTTCTTGCAGTTGAAACATTGGATATCCTTGAGTTCCTTACGTGGCTCTTGTGGGCAAGTTGCTACATAATAGCCTAGCTCTTTGCAGTTGTTGCACCATACTTGGCCAATCTCCTTATTTTTCTGGTTCTCTGGGCATTCACTGGAATAGTGTCCCATGTCTTTACATTTATGACATTGCACATGGCTTTTGTCCTTCTTTTGCTTTTTGGGTTTCTCCAAAGTTAGGAGTGCATCTAGTTCATGTTGCTCATATGTTATCTGATAGGTAGGAATGTCTACATGCTTCTTGGACCTTTTATGGCTCTTTAGAAAATTCACATTCCTCTTATTTGATCCTTTGAATTGGGTTGTTTTGCTTGGAGGTATAAGTGGTCCTTTTCCTTTGTCATCAACCTTCTTGGTAGACTTGGATCCTTATTGATGGTTTGCAATCATTTGTTGCACTCCACCTTGTTTCCTTGGTTCAACAATGGAATAGATGGGGCATTGGATGGGAATATGGTTGTTTCCTTCACATAAGTAACAAGTAGCTTGAGAGGTAGGACATTGTCCAACAGGATGTTTCTCTTCACAATTGGGGCATTGATCTCCATGCTCCTTGGAAGTATGATCCTTGTCTCCACAAATAATGCAAGCTGGGGCTCCATCTAGAATAACATTTCTGTCATCCTTGTTGTCACAAACTCTTTTAGAGTAGTTTTCTTCCATGTTGATCATTTGATCACCTTAAGCATCAATTGGGCTTGGTCTTCCAAAAACTTTTGCAGGGTTGGATCTTCACCATTGGTGTTGGCTATGAATTGAGCTGTCATTTGGTTCAACTGGTGTTGGGTTGCTATGAGCTCTTTCATGCTATCCTTTTGGTTGGTGTTGGTGTCATCAACTTTGATGCTGGAGTCTCTTGGGGTAGTCATCTGTTTGGGTTGAAGGGAGATTAGAATAGGCAAAATATTTCTAAGGAAATAATCCTAATCACACACATCACTATTCACACAAGCAATGTGCAAGCATTCACAATCAATCTTTCACTCAATCAACAAAGGTCAAGCACACACTTTGTCAACAAAATATTTTTGTTACACCACATAAGTTGGTGGGTTTGACTTAACTAAAATATGGTAGTCCTTATATATGGGTCTCTTGTGATCTCTCCATCCTTCTTGGTTGATTCTTCTTGCATGAGATCATGGTTTCCTTTGAGAAAACTCTTAGTCACAAAAACTTCATGAGAATGAACTCCTTCTCATTTTGCATTCTCTTAGTCTCCATATCTTGAGTAAGATTTCCTTGTCTATCTTGTAGTCCTTAGTGGTATCCAAGTTGGAGATCCTTGGTGAATATGCTGAAGATGTTGAAGTCATTGGAGTTGAAGATGTTGAAGTCATTAGAATTGATGAAGTCCTTTGCACATGGTGAAGTCTTTGGCCACGGGTAGGTTTTTCCATTAAGTTTGAAATAGAAGAGATGTAGAGTTGAAACCAAAATGGTTGAGGAAAGAGTTTACAAGATTGTTTGTAAATAACTTTGAACAAATTTAACTCCTATTTTTCTAAGGGGTTTTGTCCAATCCTAGGTTTACAAATCCTACAGGCAACACAATGCTCTGATACCATCTGTTAGATCCCTCCTTTGTAAGGAGTAGGATCCCTGTGATTGCAATGCTAGTCCCTGGATCAATAGCTAGCATCCACAGTTAAGATGTAATATAAAAAAACAAGGGTCATAATACAACTTTATAACCAGGAATAACATAGTTTTATTACATCTTACATAGCTCATTTGGCTATTACATTACATTGCAGCGGAATAACTATAAGTGTAGAGTCCTTCATCTTCAAAGTGCCACAGGAAGATATGTTGGTTGTAGACTTTGTAATCCTAAACAATCAATCTTCACTAAAAGCAATCAAACCTGCAACATTACAAGTTACAGCCACAAGGGTCAATACATTTCAATTGTATTGGCAAGTTTCACTACTATGTAGAATATAGGTGGATCCTATCATTACATGCATATTTGGCTAAGTAGGGTTTCAGGATCATTTGCAGAAAGCAATAATTTTTCCTATCTTTTCAAAATGGTTTTGATCACTTGATCAAATCTTTGAAAACTTCTTGGTAAAGCCCAAGTGTTGAAGTTATTAACAAAATCTCCTTGAACCCCTTGGTAACCCCAAATGTTCAAGTTTTCATCAGAATTCTCTTGAGCTCCTTGGTAACCCCAAGTGCATCAAGCTTTAAACAAAATCTCTTGAGCATCTTGGTAACCCCAAGTGCCTCAAGTTTTATCAAATCTCTTGAGCTCCTTGGTACCCCCAAGTGTTCAAGTTTTTATTTTAGAAGTTGGAATGTCGAGATTTCCCATAGCTTCAAACTTTAGTTGCTCAATATTGTCCATAACCGGGGACACGGCTAAGTACTTAGATTTTATTATCTTCTGCAGAAGTAGTACACTTTACCCACATGTCACAATCCCATCTTGTTGCCACCAGTGGCCGCTGGATTAGTGCTCACCAAGATGGAGTACCGGCAGATTGAGAATGTGACGAAGTCTTTCCAGAGGGTCCTTCCATACACCATTGCTAGCTTGTCTTCAGTACCCATGTAGGATTCCAGGTCCTCATGTCCAGTAAACTGAAGACAATGCATGGGTCTTCCCAATGTAGTTGACTAAGCCAGAGCCATAATAGCATGTGGTTGTACACGAAAGCCACAATTGGAGAAACATGTTCAATCTCTAAGTTTCCTAGGTGGTTTTCTTTTGGAGCACAACACAAAGAGATTTCCATAGACATAGTTCCTTTTGTTGCCACCCTCTCCAAAACTTAGAGTATCCTTGTCCACCTAGGTGGTTCATTGAGTCCTTGTTTTATTATATAAAAGCACAAGTCCTTTTCTCAACTTCATAAAATCTCAACATGTATCTCTTTTCAAAATAAAGCATGGCTAAGCATGTATCAACTACATTGTTTTTACTAAGGAATGTATAGGGTATCCTATTAGGATTTAGCATAGCATAAGTATAGAAATTCTTTTCATGCATGTTTCAAAATCCATTAAGTATAATGAAAATAGTAGGACATAAGATGATAGTGTAACTTGCCTTTTTGGTAGGGAATGGTGGTTTACTTCTTGATCTTGCTAGTTTCACACTTCACTACAAGTCAATCAAGCAAACACAAAATCAACTAGCATTCCAAACCAAAATCAATCAAACAAAACACACACATAAAACAATGGAATCTAAGTTATGCATGCAAGCATGCAAAAGATAGTTTTATTTGCAAAGATGGTATCTACTAGGCTTCTAAACTTTGTAAGGCTCAAGGTGGACACTTTTCAAAGTGGCAAGGTCATTTGCAAAGGGTTTTGTCTATAACCCATTTTTAAATCCATTCATCATTTTATGTGATGGAAAATGTTTTTATCAAATCAAAAACTTTATGTTTTTCACTAAATAAGTTTTACTCCCCAAAACTTGGTGTTTTGGGTCAGTAGCTTTGAATCAAAACATTTTCCCAAAGTTTTTACTCCAAAACATGTCCATAAGAAAAACCAATATTTTTAATTGGTTAGAAATGGGTTAAATCTAATAATCCATCCTAACTTTTACCAAATCCATTTTCAAAACCATGGGTTGGCTCCTAGGGTCAGTAAGTTCACAACAAACCATTTTGCAAAGGTTTTAACCCTAAAAGCATTTTTGAACAATTTTTCTAATCTAAACAAGCATACAAATGTTTCTGCAAAAACAAACAAACTACTAGAGGCTTTTTACTAAACAAAAGGCATGGTTGGCTAGGTCTTGTTCCACTGATTCCAACGATATAAAGTTTGCAATTTTTGGACGTGTGGATCAAAAGTTATAGGGTTTTCAAATCTGCATCTTATTCAGATTCAAATTCTATTTTCTAAACGTCTGGTGACACGCGGCGTTTCCCTATTCGTCGGTACCGGTTCGGGTGGATCGAGTGAGGTAGGCCGTTGGATCAATTTGAATCGCACGGCACTGGCTACATACCCTTTCAACGTTAAGTGATCTAATCGTGTCACTTTGATTTGAATCTAACGGCTCCTATCCAATAGCCAAGATCTGGCGGCGCAAGGTCAACGGCGAGCGGCGGAGCGGCCAGATGGTGGCGGCGCTGGCGAAGCAGGAAGCGAGAAAGGGAGGGAGTAATCTCACCGCGTTCGCCGAAGCTTGGGGAAGCTCAAGGTGGCACTGGCTGGCGGAGGGGCGTGCGGACATCATAATTGCTCGCGGAGATGAGATGGGCCTCGGGCGGTTCTGGAGGTCGTCGAGGGCGAGGATATGGGGCACCCTAGGACAAACGGGAGGCACCGTTAGGTTCGCAAGAGTATGGCGATCTTTATCGCATCCACGGGGAAGAGAGGGGTAGTCTGGTTTACCTGGGAGACGTCGTCGGAGAAGAACCAGACGCGGCGGCGCTCAGACACGGACAGAGTCGAGGTTGTAGGTCATGTGCGGGCAAGCTAGCGCTATGGGGAGGTTCGCCTGGAGGTGGGGAGAAAGCTTGGGTGCGCCAGAGAGCAAGGGAGGGCGTGGGCTGGCCGGAATCGCCGTGGTTGTCCGTCGAGACGGGGTTGTGCATAAGCAATGAGCGACTGAGGCGAAGAGGGTGATGTATGGGGGAAGCGTGGGGGGAGGTGCTTTTACCTTGCGTGATGGCTGGGTGAATGTCGGCAATTAACGGGATTGAAGGAGCTTTCAGCGGCGGAGCAGCGGCGTGGTTTGGGAAAGAACAGGTCGCAGCGGTGAGGACGATGAGAGGAGAGGTGGGTCGGTGGTGATGGGAAAAAGAGTGAGGGGAGGTCCACCGTCTTGGTCGATAAGTTGGTGCCAAACGTTTTCTTCGGGGAGGGGGAGCTGGGCTGTTTGCTGGGCCTAGTTGGCTGCTGGGTTGGGCTGAGTCCAAATCCATTTTTTTTCCTATTCTGAATTCTTTTCTTTTTGTAAATCTATTTCCTGTTTTGAATTTCAAACAACCAAACAATAATCAAATCAATTCAAACAAACACCTCACTTTGTATCTTTGGATTTGGTTCTGTTTAGTAACAAATACCAATTCCCAAAAATAAAATAATAATTTTATTTTAGGGTCCATTATTAATTAAATAAATGGTCCTTGTTTTAATAAATCAAAATAGGATTTGATTTATTTGAAAGCTCCTTTTGAAATCTAAATATTTTCCAAAACCAAATCAGTAGGTTTTATTTGAGAATATAAAATACTTGGAAAACTTATTTTAAAACAAATAAACAAGTTTTAATGGTTTAGAAATAATAAAACCTTTATTTAATAAAACTTGGATATTGCATCCTTATTCTTTTTATTTAGATAAACTTTTACTAATTTTTTTCCAAATAGAAATATTTTGTTTTAAAGGCTTGGCCAAGTTTTAATTTGGCTTTATAAAATAATCCTTATCAAAATATTTCTTTTTCCTTTGAAAACCAAATCCTTTTATAAAAAGATTTCAAAGTAGTAATAAAATATTTTATTTTCCTTTATTAAATATTTATCTTTTTAATCTCTTTAGGATTTATTTGATCCAAATTGGTTTGAAGGTTTCCAACTGGATTCAAAAATTTTCTTCTCACCCTGAAAATCAACAAAGTTTTATTTTATTCATTTGTTTTTCACATTACAAGATTTGGAAAATCTTGGGATGTGACAGGCTACCACCCTAAAAATAAATCTCGTCCCGAGATTTGGGAAGGCTAGGGTTACAAGTAGGCTCAAAACATCTAGAGTACTACCACCCTTAAAATTTTCCAACTAAACTTCATGTTGGCTTGCTGGGGATCTTGGGAAACTTCTCTGGGAAAACACCTGCATTGAGTCCTTTGTTTCCACACTTGACTCATGGGCCAAGGTTGAGATTCTCCATAGGCTTGGTTATCTTGTTCTTCATCTTTTCTGGACAGTTGCTTGCATAATGTCCTTGGTTCTTGCAGTTGAAACATTGGATATCCTTGAGTTCCTTACGTGGCTCTTGTGGGCAAGTTGCTACATAATAGCCTAGCTCTTTGCAGTTGTTGCACCATACTTGGCCAATCTCCTTATTTTTCTGGTTCTCTGGGCATTCACTGGAATAGTGTCCCATGTCTTTACATTTATGACATTGCACATGGCTTTTGTCCTTCTTTTGCTTTTTGGGTTTCTCCAAAGTTAGGAGTGCATCTAGTTCATGTTGCTCATATGTTATCTGATAGGTAGGAATGTCTACATGCTTCTTGGACCTTTTATGGCTCTTTAGAAAATTCACATTCCTCTTATTTGATCCTTTGAATTGGGTTGTTTTGCTTGGAGGTATAAGTGGTCCTTTTCCTTTGTCATCAACCTTCTTGGTAGACTTGGATCCTTATTGATGGTTTGCAATCATTTGTTGCACTCCACCTTGTTTCCTTGGTTCAACAATGGAATAGATGGGGCATTGGATGGGAATATGGTTGTTTCCTTCACATAAGTAACAAGTAGCTTGAGAGGTAGGACATTGTCCAACAGGATGTTTCTCTTCACAATTGGGGCATTGATCTCCATGCTCCTTGGAAGTATGATCCTTGTCTCCACAAATAATGCAAGCTGGGGCTCCATCTAGAATAACATTTCTGTCATCCTTGTTGTCACAAACTCTTTTAGAGTAGTTTTCTTCCATGTTGATCATTTGATCAGTCACCTTAAGCATCAATTGGGCTTGGTCTTCCAAAAACTTTTGCAGGGTTGGATCTTCACCATTGGTGTTGGCTATGAATTGAGCTGTCATTTGGTTCAACTGGTGTTGGGTTGCTATGAGCTCTTTCATGCTATCCTTTTGGTTGGTGTTGGTGTCATCAACTTTGATGCTGGAGTCTCTTGGGGTAGTCATCTGTTTGGGTTGAAGGGAGATTAGAATAGGCAAAATATTTCTAAGGAAATAATCCTAATCACACACATCACTATTCACACAAGCAATGTGCAAGCATTCACAATCAATCTTTCACTCAATCAACAAAGGTCAAGCACACACTTTGTCAACAAAATATTTTTGTTACACCACATAAGTTGGTGGGTTTGACTTAACTAAAATATGGTAGTCCTTATATATGGGTCTCTTGTGATCTCTCCATCCTTCTTGGTTGATTCTTCTTGCATGAGATCATGGTTTCCTTTGAGAAAACTCTTAGTCACAAAAACTTCATGAGAATGAACTCCTTCTCATTTTGCATTCTCTTAGTCTCCATATCTTGAGTAAGATTTCCTTGTCTATCTTGTAGTCCTTAGTGGTATCCAAGTTGGAGATCCTTGGTGAATATGCTGAAGATGTTGAAGTCATTGGAGTTGAAGATGTTGAAGTCATTAGAATTGATGAAGTCCTTTGCACATGGTGAAGTCTTTGGCCACGGGTAGGTTTTTCCATTAAGTTTGAAATAGAAGAGATGTAGAGTTGAAACCAAAATGGTTGAGGAAAGAGTTTACAAGATTGTTTGTAAATAACTTTGAACAAATTTAACTCCTATTTTTCTAAGGGGTTTTGTCCAATCCTAGGTTTACAAATCCTACAGGCAACACAATGCTCGATACCATCTTAGATCCTCCTTTGTAAGGAGTAGGATCCCTGTGATTGCAATGCTAGTCCCTGGATCAATAGCTAGCATCCACAGTTAAGATGTAATATAAAAAAACAAGGGTCATAATACAACTTTATAACCAGGAATAACATAGTTTTATTACATCTTACATAGCTCATTTGGCTATTACATTACATTGCAGCGGAATAACTATAAGTGTAGAGTCCTTCATCTTCAAAGTGCCACAGGAAGATATGTTGGTTGTAGACTTTGTAATCCTAAACAATCAATCTTCACTAAAAGCAATCAAACCTGCAACATTACAAGTTACAGCCACAAGGGTCAATACATTTCAATTGTATTGGCAAGTTTCACTACTATGTAGAATATAGGTGGATCCTATCATTACATGCATATTTGGCTAAGTAGGGTTTCAGGATCATTTGCAGAAAGCAATAATTTTTCCTATCTTTTCAAAATGGTTTTGATCACTTGATCAAATCTTTGAAAACTTCTTGGTAAAGCCCAAGTGTTGAAGTTATTAACAAAATCTCCTTGAACCCCTTGGTAACCCCAAATGTTCAAGTTTTCATCAGAATTCTCTTGAGCTCCTTGGTAACCCCAAGTGCATCAAGCTTTAAACAAAATCTCTTGAGCATCTTGGTAACCCCAAGTGCCTCAAGTTTTATCAAATCTCTTGAGCTCCTTGGTACCCCCAAGTGTTCAAGTTTTTATTTTAGAAGTTGGAATGTCGAGATTTCCCATAGCTTCAAACTTTAGTTGCTC
Source organism: Avena insularis (assembly GCA_023614405.1). NCBI lineage: Eukaryota > Viridiplantae > Streptophyta > Magnoliopsida > Poales > Poaceae > Avena > Avena insularis. The sequence continues at coordinate 36,527,699 of CM042691.1, read as the reverse complement.
AATATTGTCCATAACCGGGGACACGGCTAAGTACTTAGATTTTATTATCTTCTGCAGAAGTAGTACACTTTACCCACATGTCACAATCCCATCTTGTTGCCACCAGTGGCCGCTGGATTAGTGCTCACCAAGATGGAGTACCGGCAGATTGAGAATGTGACGAAGTCTTTCCAGAGGGTCCTTCCATACACCATTGCTAGCTTGTCTTCAGTACCCATGTAGGATTCCAGGTCCTCATGTCCAGTAAACTGAAGACAATGCATGGGTCTTCCCAATGTAGTTGACTAAGCCAGAGCCATAATAGCATGTGGTTGTACACGAAAGCCACAATTGGAGAAACATGTTCAATCTCTAAGTTTCCTAGGTGGTTTTCTTTTGGAGCACAACACAAAGAGATTTCCATAGACATAGTTCCTTTTGTTGCCACCCTCTCCAAAACTTAGAGTATCCTTGTCCACCTAGGTGGTTCATTGAGTCCTTGTTTTATTATATAAAAGCACAAGTCCTTTTCTCAACTTCATAAAATCTCAACATGTATCTCTTTTCAAAATAAAGCATGGCTAAGCATGTATCAACTACATTGTTTTTACTAAGGAATGTATAGGGTATCCTATTAGGATTTAGCATAGCATAAGTATAGAAATTCTTTTCATGCATGTTTCAAAATCCACTAAGTATAATGAAAATAGTAGGACATAAGATGATAGTGTAACTTGCCTTTTTGGTAGGGAATGGTGGTTTACTTCTTGATCTTGCTAGTTTCACACTTCACTACAAGTCAATCAAGCAAACACAAAATCAACTAGCATTCCAAACCAAAATCAATCAAACAAAACACACACATAAAACAATGGAATCTAAGTTATGCATGCAAGCATGCAAAAGATAGTTTTATTTGCAAAGATGGTATCCACTAGGCTTCTAAACTTTGTAAGGCTCAAGGTGGACACTTTTCAAAGTGGCAAGGTCATTTGCAAAGGGTTTTGTCTATAACCCATTTTTAAATCCATTCATCATTTTATGTGATGGAAAATGTTTTTATCAAATCAAAAACTTTATGTTTTTCACTAAATAAGTTTTACTCCCCAAAACTTGGTGTTTTGGGTCAGTAGCTTTGAATCAAAACATTTTCCCAAAGTTTTTACTCCAAAACATGTTCATAACAAAAACCAATATTTTTAATTGGTTAGAAATGGGTTAAATCTAATAATCCATCCTAACTTTTACCAAATCCATTTTCAAAACCATGGGTTGGTTCCTAGGGTCAGTAAGTTCACAACAAACCATTTTGCAAAGGTTTTAACCCTAAAAGCATTTTTGAACAATTTTTCTAATCTAAACAAGCATACAAATGTTTCTGCAAAAACAAACAAACTACTAGAGGCTTTTTACTAAACAAAAGGCATGGTTGGCTAGGTCTTGTTCCACTGATTCCAACGATATAAAGTTTGCAATTTTTGGACGTGTGGATCAAAAGTTATAGGGTTTTCAAATCTGCATCTTATTCAGATTCAAATTCTATTTTCTAAACGTCTGGTGACACGCGGCGTTTCCCTATTCGTCGGTACCGGTTCGGGTGGATCGAGTGAGGTAGGCCGTTGGATCAAGTTGAATCGCACGGCACTGGCTACATACCCTTTCAACGTTAAGTGATCTAATCGTGTCACTTTGATTTGAATCTAACGGCTCCTATCCAATAGCCAAGATCTGGCGGCGCAAAGGTCAGCAATGGCGGCTGAGGCCGAGATGTGGCATGTGGCGAAGCGAGAAAGGGAGGGAGTAATCTCACCGCGTTCGCCGAAGCTTGGGGTAGATCAAGGTGGCTCTGGCTGGCGGAGGGGCGGACGGGTCTGTCATTATTTGCTCGCCGGAGATGAGCTGGGCCTCGGGCGGTTCTGGAGGTCGTCGAGGGCGAGGATATGGGGCACCCTAGGACAAACGGGAGGCACCGTTAGGTTCGCAAGAGCATGGCGATCATTATCGCATCCATGGGGAAGAGAGGGGTAGTCTGGTTTACCTGGGAGATGTCGTCGGAGAAGAACCAGACGCGGCGGCGCTCAGACACGGACAGAGTCGAGGTTGTAGGTCATGTGCGGGCAAGCTAGCGCTATGGGGAGGTTCGCCTGGAGGTGGGGAGAAAGCTTGGGTGCGCCAGAGAGCAAGGGAGGGCGTGGGCTGGCCGGAATCGCCGTGGTTGTCCATCGGAGACAGGGGTTGTCGCAAGCAATGCGAGCAGCCTGAGGGCAGAGATGGGGCGATGTCTGGGGGAAACGGAAGGGGGAGGCAGGTGCTTTTACCTTGCGTGATGGCTGGGCGAATTAATGCAGCAATTAACGGGGATTGAAGGAGCTTTCAACGGCAGGAGCAGCGACGTGGTTTGGGGAAAGAACAGGTCGCAGCGGTGAGGACGATGAATAGGAGAGGGTGGGGTCGGCTGGTCAGTGGGAAAAAGAGTGAGGGGGAGGTCCACCTGTCAGCTTCTGTGCGGGTCAGTAAGTTGGTGCCAAACGTTTTCTTCGGGGAGGGGGAGCTGGGCTGTTTGCTGGGCCTAGTTGGCTGCTGGGTTGGGCTGAGTCCAAATCCATTTTTTTTCCTATTCTGAATTCTTTTCTTTTTCTAAATCTATTTCCTGTTTTGAATTTCAAACAACCAAACAATAATCAAATCAATTCAAACAAACACCTCACTTTGTATCTTTGGATTTGGTTCTGTTCAGTAACAAATACCAATTCCCAAAAATAAAATAATAATTTCATTTTAGGGTCCATTATTAATTAAATAAATGGTCCTTGTTTTAATAAATCAAAATAGGATTTGATTTATTTGAAAGTTCCTTTTGAAATCTAAATATTTTCCAAAACCAAATCAATAGGTTTTATTTGAGAATATAAAATACTTGGAAAACTTATTTTAAAACAAATAAACAAGTTTTGATGGTTTAGAAATAATAAAACCTTTATTTAATAAAACTTGGATATTGCATCCTTATTATTTTTATTTAGATAAACTTTTACTAATTTTTTTCCAAATAGAAATATTTTGTTTTAAAGGCTTGGCCAAGTTTTAATTTGGCTTTATAAAATAATCCTTATCAAAATATTTCTTTTTCCTTTGAAAACCAAATCCTTTTATAAAAAGATTTCAAAGTAGTAATAAAATATTTTTATTTTTCCTTTATTAAATATTTATCTTTTTAATCTCTTTAGGATTTATTTGATCCAAATTGGTTTGAAGGTTTCCAATTGGATTCAAAAAGTTTCTTCTCACCCTGAAAATCAACAAAGTTTTATTTTATTCATTTGTTTTTCACATTACAAGATTTGAAAAATCTTGGGATGTGACATTCCAACTCCGGGATGCTTGCTTCAATACATAAATGGACCATTGAAGTTTGCATACCTTGTTAGCATCTTTAGGATCGACAAAACATTTGGGTTGTACCATATACAACTCTTCATCAATGTCTCCATTGAGGAACGCCGTTTTGACATCCATCTACCATATCTCATAATCATAATATGCAGCGATTGCTAACAAAATCCTCACAGAATTTAGCTTTGCTATCGGTGAGAAAGTCTCATCGTAGTCAACTCCTTGAATTTGTCGAAACCCTTTTGCGACAAGTCAAGATTTATAGACAGTAACACTTGAAGGGTTTCGCGGCATAGTAAATCAAAATTTTCTATGGATGCGAACAGAGGGAAAGCCAAGATCTAATCTAGGAGATGCAAACAACGAGAGAGATTGGATTAGATCTTCATACCCTTGAAGATTCAAGACTGAACGTCATTTAACGTGGGTGATGTAGTCGATTTGCTTCTCCTCCTCGCGATCCGATCCGATCTAGCACCACAAGTGGCGATGCCTCCATGAGATGCACATGCGGCACCTCGGCGTCCTCCTTCCTTGGTCCAGCAAGTATGGTGGAGAGATGGGTTGGATCTACAACGCGACGGCGCGGTGCAATTGGTGGAGAGTTTCTGCAGCAGGGCTTCGCCTACATGTAGTCGGGAGGGAGAGAGAGAGGAGGGCAGCAGGACGGCTAGGGTTGGAGGGGAAGGTGTAGGGGGGTGGTGCACCCCCAGCCCTCTTTATATAGAGGGGTGGGTGTAGCCCTAGCCCCTCCCCCAAGCCCTAGGCCGACGGCCAAAGGAGGAGGAGTGGGGGGCAAGGAAACCCCCCCTTCTAGAAGCTCTATCTAGGGTTTATCCCCTCTTGGCCGGCTGGGCCCTATGGGGACTTGTGCCCCTGGCCCAATTCCGGAAGGTTCTAGAAGCTTTCGGTACAATACCGATTAATCCGGAACAATTCCGAACTCCAAAAACTGCAATGCCTTATATGAATCTTATTCTCTGGACCATTCCGGAACCTCTCGTGATGTCCCGGATCCCATCCGAGACTCCGAAAAAAAACTCACAATCCAATAATCCAATCTATCCTAGCGTCGAGACACGTTAAGTGTGTGACCCTTCGGGTTCGAGAATATGCGGACATGATCTTCTATCAATAATCAACAGCAGGGTCTGGAAACCCATATTGACTCCCACACATTCATCGATGATCATATCGGATGAACCACGATGCCAAGATTCAATAAATACCATATATATATTCCCTTCGTCTCGTGATATTTTACTTGCCCGAGATTCGATCGTCGGTACCGTCATACCTAGTTCAATCTCGTTCACAGCAAGTACTTTACTCGTTCCGTAATCCGATATCACTTTGTGATTAACTCCTTAACCACATGCTTGCAAGCGGTGTTGATATCGACACCGAGTGGGCCCAATTATATCTCCGACTTGGGAGGACAAATCCCATCTCGTCGTACAACCCAATGTGATACTTTCCGATCACCTGAGAAACACCTTTATGATCACCCTCTCATAGGATGACATTTGATGACCTCAAAGCTTTCTTCCGATACCAGGGAGTTGTATTATCTCATGGTCTAAGGAATACAATATTTGACATAAGAAAAGCTTCGCAAAGATGAACACGATGACACGATCTAATTGCTCTGCTTAGTTTGGGTCTGTCCACCATATCATTCTCCCAATGATATGATCTCATTATTAATCGACAACTCATGTCCATGGTTAGGAAACCTTAACCATCATTAATCAATGAGCTAGTCCATAGAGGCGTACTAGGGACACGGTGTTGTTCAGAAACCACACAAGTATTAATGTTTCCGCTTAATACAATTCTAGCATCGAATATAAACTTTATCATGAACAAGAATTATAATAATAACATCTTTATTATTGCCTCTAGGGCATAATTCCAACTTCCCACTTGCACTAGAGTCAATAATCTAGTTTACATTTGGCAACAATCTCACACCCATGGCACTGAGGTGCTGATCATGTTTTACACGTGGAAGAGGTTTAGTCAATGGATCTGCGACATTCAGATCTATATGTACTTTGCTAATCTTCAGATCTCCATCTACTATATAATCTCGGATTATATGAAACTTGCGGTTGATATGCTTGGTCTTTGGATGATATCTTGGTTCCTTAGCGAGTGCTATGGCGCCAGTGTTGTCACACAATATCTCCAGTGGGTCCAATGCACTTGAACCACTCAAGCTCGATGATGAAGTTTCGATCCAAACTCCTTCACTTGATGCTTCGGCAGCCATGTATTCGCTTCTCGTAGATTCATGATCACGCTTTGCTTGCAGCTTCTCCAGCTCACAGCTCCTCCATTCAAAATATAAACTTATCCTGTCTGAGATTTAGAATCATCCTTGTCGGTGTCGAAACTAGCATCGACGTAACCTTTTACGATGAGCTGTTCATCACCCCCATAGACTAAGAACATTTCTTTAGTCCTATTTAGGTACTTTAGGATGTTCTTCACGGCTGTCCAGTGTTCCACTCCTGGATCACTTTGATATCTGCTCGTCAAACTAAGAACATTGGACACATCCGGTCTAGTACACAACATGGCATACATGATAGAACCTATGGCCGAGGCATAAGGCACTTTGCTCATAGCTTCTCTATCATTTACCATAGCTGGACACTGATCCTTGCTCAATATCTTACCTGACAACATAGGCATTGAACCTTTCTTTGCCTTATCCATTCTGAACCTTTTCAGAACTTTGTCTAGGTATGTACTCTGGCTTAAAGCTATCAGGCGTCTTTGTCTATCTCTATAGATTTTGATGCCCAATATATAAGCATCTTCACCTAGGTCTTTCATTGAAAAACACTTGTTCAAATAACTCTTCACATCGTTAAGCATGTTAATGTCATTTCCAATAATCAATATGTCATCCACATATAGTACCAGAAATGTCACCGAGCTCCCACTCACTTTATTGTAGATACAAGCTTCGTAGCTATTTGGAACAAATCCAAAGCTCTTGATCACTTGATCAAAACGAAGGTTCCAACTCCGAGATGCTTGCTTCAGTCCATAAATGGAACGCTGAAGTTTGCACACTTTACCAGCATCCTTAGGACCGATAAAACCTTCGGGTTGCATCATATACAACTCTTCATCAATGTTTCCATTGAGGAATGCAGTCTTGACATCCATCTGCCATATTTCATAATCATGAAACGCAGCAATTGCTAATAAAATCCGAATGGACTTAAACATCGCTACGGGAGAGAAAGTCTCATCGTAGTCAACACCTTGAACTTGTCGAAAACCTTTTGCGACAAGTCGTGCTTTATAGACGGTAACATTACCATCCGCGTCCGTTTTCTTCTTGAAAATCCATTTGCACTCAACGGCCTTTCGGTCGCTAGGAGGGTCCACAAAAGTCCATACTTGGTTTTCGCTCATGGATCCTAATTCGGATTTCATGGCTTCTAGCCATTTCTCAGAGTCTGGGCTCATCATCACTTCCTCATAGTTCGCAGGCTCACTGTCATCTACTAACAAGACAGTTAAAGCGGACAGGATCTGTACCACTCGGAGGGCACGCGACCTTGTCGACCTGCGACATTCGAGAGCAAAGATCGTCCGAAGCTTCATGATCCTTATCATTAGCTTCCTCTATTATTGGTGCAGGCGGCACTGGAACAATTTCAGGTGCTGCGCTACTCTCCAATTCAAGAGAAGGTTCAATAACCTCGTCTAGCTCTACTTTCCTCCCACTCACTTCTTTCGAGAGAAACTCCTTCTCAAGAAAGGAACCGTTCTTTGCGACAAACACTTTGCCTTCGGTTCTATGATAGAAGGTATACCCAATAGTTTCCTTAGGGTATCCTAAGAAGACGCATTTCTCCGCTTTGGGTTCGAGCTTGTCCGGCATCAACTTCTTGACGTAAGCTTCGCATCCCCAAACTTTAAGAAACGACAACTTAGGTTTAGCACCAAACCATAGTTCATACGGTGTCGTCTCAACGGATTTAGATGGTGCCCTATTTAAAGTGAATGCAGCGGTTTCTAATGCATAACCCCAAAATGATAATGGCAAATCAGTAAGAGACATCATTGATCGGACCATATCTAATAGAGTTCGATTCCGGCGTCCAGACACACCATTGCGCTGTGGTGTTCCGGGTGGCGTGAGTTGCGAAACAATTCCGCTTGCTTTAAGATGCGTGAGAAAATCATAACTCAAATACTCGCCCCCACGATCGGATCGTAGAAACTTGATCTTTCTGTTACCATGGTTCTCCACTTCATTCTGAAATTCCTTGAACTTTTCAAATGTTTCAGATTTATGTTTCATTAAATAGATATACCCATATCTACTTAAGTCATCGGTAAAAGTGAGAAAATAGCGATATCCACCGCGCGTCGAAACACTCATCGGTCCGCATACATCGGTATGTATGATTTCCAACAAGTCCGTTGCTCGCTCCATCATACCGGAGAATGGTATTTTGATCATCTTGCCCATGAGGCATGGTTCGCATGTGTCAAATGATTCAAAATCAAGAGACTCCAAAAGTCCATCAGAATGGAGTTTCTTCATGCGCTTTACACCAATATGACCTAGACGACAGTGCCACAAATAAGTAGTATTATCACTATCTACTTTGCATCTCTTAGCCTCAATGTTATGGATGTGTGTTTCATCCCTTTTGAGATTTAGAAGAAATAAACCATTCACAAGAGGTGCATGACCATAAAAGATGTTACTCATATAAATAGAACAACCATTATTCTCCGATTTAAATGAATAACCGTCTTGCAATAAACACGATCCAAAAATAATGTTCATGCTCAACGCAGGCACATAATAACATTTATTAAGGTTTAAAACTAATCGAAGGTAAAACTAAGGAGAGCGGCCATCACATCAACTCTTGATCCGTTGCCAACGCGATCGTCACCTCATCCTCGCAGTCAGCCGTCTATTCCGTAGCTCCTGTTTGAGTTACAAATATTAGCAATGAACCGGATCAAATACCCGGCACTACAACGAGGGCTAGTAAGGAAAACATCAATAACATGTATATCAAATATACCTTTGATAGTGCCAGCCTTCTTGTCCGCTAAGTACTTGGACGATTCCGCCCATTGACCCTTGTCCTTGCAATAGAAGCACTCTGTCCGGCTTAGGACCAGACTTGAGCTTCTTCTCAGCGAGGGCAACGCTTGCGCAGCCTTTCTTGAAGGGCTTCTTTGCACCTTAACTTTCTTAAAGGAGGGCTTGTTGACCATCAACACATGATTATCCTTCTTGATGTCCACCGCAGCCTTCACTTTGCGAAGAGCTCGGTGATCGTATCAGTGGAACCAATCTGATTATGAGTCACTACAAAACTTTTGTAGCTGGAGGAGTGATTGCGAACCACATCAATCTTGAGCTCCTCTGAATCTTCTGATCCAGTTGCTCAAGGCGTTGAGTGTAGCCCGACATCTTAATGGCGTGCTCACTAACGGAACTCCCTTCCTCCATCTTGCAGTTAAAGAACTTCTCAGAGATCTCATATCTCTCAGAACGGGCCTGAGTCTGAAACATGGTTTTCAGCTCCTCGAGAATCTCAAAGGGCCCGGGATAGTCTTCAAAACGATTTTGAAGGTCCGATTCCATAGCAAACAACATGGTGCTCTTAATCACACCATAATCATCTTTGCGCGACTGATAGACAACTTTCTCATCAGCCGCTTGCGGTAGGGGTTACCTAACGCTTTCTCAAGGACATAGTCCTTTTGACCGCCAGAGAGAATGATTCTCAGATTGCGGAACCAGTTGGTGAAGTTAGACCCATTGTTCTTAAGCTTTTCTTTCTCAGCAAAAACGTTGAAGTTGAAGTTGGACTTAGCCATGTGATCTACAGTATTTGCAAGTACAATTTAGACTATGTTCATGATAAATAGTTCAACTTAATCAAATTACTAGATGAACTCCCACTAAATTCAACATCCCTCAAGTTGTTTAGTAAACATGATCCAAATTCACCACACCTAATCCGATTATCACGTGAAGAGACGTGGTTTCAATGGTGGACAACGAAGTGTCGATCATATCATTCATATGACTCATGCTTAACCTTTCGGTTCATGTGTTCCGAGGCCATGTCTGTACATGCTAGGCTCGTCAAGTCAAACCCAAGTATTTCCGCGTGTGCAAAACTGGCTTGCGCCCGTTGTATGTGAGCGTAGAGTCTATAGCACCCGATCATCACGTGATGCTTGGACACGACGAACTTTCGCAACGGTGCATACTTAGGGAGAACATAGTTTTTATCTTGATCTTTAAGTGAGGAATCATCTTATAATGCTACCGTCGCGATCTAAGCATAATAAGATACATAAAAGGATAAACATCACATGCATATAACTTTATGTGACATGGTATAGCCAATCTTCACACAATGATATCCATCTTGTGCGTGCCGGCATGATCTCCATCACTCCACCATGATTGCCTCCACCACGAATAGTAACTACAACTATTGCTAACTACTTAGCGATAAAGTGAAACTATTACATGGCGTATAAGAAGTTGACACACAGGTCATACACAATTATAAAGACAACCATATGGCTCCTGCCGGTTGTGTACTCATCCACATGCAAGTCGTGAAACATTACAAAACATGATCATCGCATACAATAGACATATCACATCTTGGGCCATACCATATCACAGAAAACACTCCCTGCAAAAACAAGTTAGACGCCTCTACTTTGTTGTTGCATGTTTTACGTGGCTTATGGGAGTAGCAAGCTAAGAGCGATTCTTACCTACGGAAAGCCACAACGGTGATATTATGGTTGCCAAACTCCGGTGTTAAACCCATGACAACTATAGTGAGAGAAACAGGCATCCACCAGCCGCATGTGTGGAACAAGCCACACGTCAAGTGCGGAGCCGGTCTCGCGAACGACGTCGCGTAAGGTTGGCCAGGACCGCTTCAATCTCACTATCCTGCGTCATAAGAAGAACACAAACAAGAGGCTTGCAACAGAAAACATCAACGCCCGCAACAACCATGTTGCGTTCTACTCGTGAATCACATCTACGCATAGATCTAGCTCTGATACCACTGAAGGGTTTCGCGGCATAGTAAATCAAAATTTTCTACGGATGCGAACAGAGGGAAAGCCAAGATCTAATCTAGGAGATGCAAACAACGAGAGAGATTGGATTAGATCTTCATACCCTTGAAGATTCGCTGGCAATGAACGCGTTAAGGAGCGTGGGTGATGTAGTCGTACTTGCTTCTCCTCCTCGCGATCCGATCCGATCTAGCACCACAAGTGGCGATGCCTCCGTGTGATGCACACGTGCAGCACCTCGACATCTCCTCCTTCCTTGGTCCAGCAAGTATGGTGGAGAGGTGGGTTGGATCTACAACGCGACGGCGTGGTGCAATTGGTGGAGAGTTTCTGCAGCAGGGCTTCGCCTACATGCAGTCGGGAGGGAGAGAGAGAGGAGGGCAGCAGGACGGCTAGGGTTGGAGGGGAAGGTGTAGGGGGGTGGTGCGCCCCCAGCCCTCTTTATATAGAGGGGTGGGTTCAGCCCTAGCCCCTCCCCCAAGCCCTAGGCCGGCGGCCAAAGGAGGAGGAGTGGGGGGCAAGGAAACCCCCCCCTTCTAGAAGCTCTATCTAGGGTTTATCCCCTCTTGGCCGGCTGGGCCCTATGGGGCCTTGTGCCCCTGGCCCAATGCGGCCAGGGCACTCCCTCATAGGCCCATGCCCCCTCCCGGAAGGTGGGGCCACGTTGGTCCCCTTCCGGAAGGTTCTAGAAGCTTCCGGTACAATACCGATTAACCCGGAACAATTCCGAACTCCAAAAACTGCACTGCCTTATATGAATCTTATTCTCCGGACCATTCCGGAACCTCTCGTGATGTCCCGGATCCCATCCGAGACTCCGAAAAAAAACTCACAATCCAATAATCCAATCTATCCTTGCGTCGAGACACGTTAAGTGTGTGACCCTTCGGGTTCGAGAATATGCGGACATGATCTTCTATCAATAATCAACAGCGGGGTATGGAAACCCATATTGACTCCCACACATTCATCGATGATCATATCGGATGAACCACGATGCCAGGATTCAATAAATCCCATATATATATATTCCCTTCGTCTCGCGATATTTTACTTGCCCGAGATTCGATCGTCGGTACCGTCATACCTAGTTCAATCTCGTTCACAGCAAGTACTTTACTTGTTCCGTAATTCGATATCACTTTGTGATTAACTCCTTAACCACATGCTTGCAAGCGGTGTTGATATCAATTACCGAGTGGGCCCGAAGTATATCTCTCCGACTTGGGAGGGACAAATCCCATCTCGATACATACAACCCAACAGATACTTTCCGATCACCTGAGAAACACCTTTATGATCACCCTCTCATAGGATGACGTTTGATGACCTCAAAGCTTTCTTCCGATACCAGGGAGTTGTATTATCTCATGGTCTAAGGAATACAATATTTGACATAAGAAAAGCTTCGCAAAGATGAACACGATGACACGATCTAATTGCTCTGCTTAGTTTGGTACATCCACCATATCATTCTCCCAATGATATGATCTCATTATTAATCGACAACTCATGTCCATGGTTAGGAAACCTTAACCATCATTAATCAATGAGCTAGTCCATAGAGGCGTACTAGGGACACGGTGTTGTTCACAAACCACACAAGTATTAATGTTTCCGCTTAATACAATTCTAGCATGGAATATAAACTTTATCATGAACAAGAATTATAATAATAACATCTTTATTATTGCCTCTAGGGCATAATTCCAACAACACTACCATTAGCATCTGTTTTCTTCTTGAAAATCCATTTGTTCTCGACAGCCTTCCGGCCATTCGGTAAGTCCACCAAAGTGCATACTTGGTTTTCATACATGGATCCAATCTCGGATTTCATGGAATCTTTCCCTTTATTGGAATCTGGGCTCATCATCGCTTCCTCATATGTCGCAGGGTGATCGGTGTTGTCCACCAACATGACACTCATAACGGGATCATACCAATCAGGAGTGGTACGAGTTCTCGTTGACCTGCGAGGTTCCATAGTTACTTCAACCGAAGTTTCATGATCAACATCATTGGTTTCCTCTCTTATTGGTGTAGGCGCCACAGGAACTACTTCCGGTGCTGCGCTACTCTCAAGTTCGAGAGAAGGTTCGACAACCTCGCCGAGTTCTACTTTTCTTCCAGTCACTTCTTTCGAGAGAAACTCCTTCTCTAGAAAGGATCCATTCTTGGCAACGAAGATTTTGCCCTCTGATCTATGATAGAAGGTATACCCAATAGTTTGCTTCGGGTATCCTATGAAGACGCATTTTTCCGCTATGGGTTCAAGCTTGTCGGGCTGTAACTTCTTTACATAAGCTTCACAACCCCAAACTTGAAGGAACGACAATTTAGGTTTCTTCCCAAACCATAATTCATACAGTGTCGTTTCAACGGATTTAGATGGTGCCCTATTTAAAGTGAATGCGCCTGTTTCTAATGCATAACCCCAAAACGATAGCGATAAATCTGTAAGTGACATCATAGAATGAACCATATATAAGAGAGTTCGATTACGACGTTCGAACACGCCATTACGTTGTGGTGTTCCTGGCGGTGTCAATTGTGAAAGTATTCCGCATTTCTTAAAATGCTCGCCAAACTCGTAACTAAGATATTCACCTCCATGATCAGATCGTAGAAATTTAATCTTCTTGTTATGTTGATTCTGTACCTCACTTTGAAATTCCTTAAACTTTATGTTTCATGAAATAGATATACCCATATCTACTCAAGTCATCCATGAAAGTAAGAACATAATGATAACCACCACGCGATGCTACACTCATTGGACCACACATCGATATGTATGATTTCCAATAAGTCCGTAGCTCGCTCCATCATACCAGAAAATAGAGTCTTAGTCATTTTACCCATCAGACATGCTTCGCATCTTTCAAGTGATTCGAAATCAAGTGATTCAAGAAGTCCATCAGAATGGAGTTTCTTCATACGCTTCACTCCAATGTGACCAAGACGACAGTGCCACATATAGGTCAATTTATCGCTCAATTTCAAACGTTTAGCTTCAATGTTATTAATGTGTGTATTTCTACAATCGAGATTCAATAAGAATAGACCATCTATCAAAGGTGCATGTGCATAAAACATATTATTCATATAAATCGAACAACCATTATTCTCGGATTTAAACAAGTAACCGTCTCGCAATAAACATGATTCTGATATAATGTTCATGCTCAACGTAGGCACCAAATAAAAATTATTTTAGTATAAAACTAATCCCGATGGTAGATGAAGAGGTAGCGTGCCGACCGTGATCACATCAACCTTTGATCCATTTCCAACACACATCGTCACCTCGTTCTTCGCTAGTTTCCGTCTATTCTGCAGCACCTGTTTCGAGTTACAAATATGAGCAACCGAACCAGTATCAAATACCCAGGCACTACTACGAGTACTAGTGAGATACACATCAATAACATGTATATCTGATATACCTTTCTTCTTGATGTTGCCGTTCTTCAAATTCGCCAAGTACTTAGGGAAATTCCGCTTCCATTGTCCTTATCCCTTGCAGTAAAAGCACTCAGTATCAGGCTTAGGCCCAGCCTTGGTCTTCCTCATCGGCGCGGTAACTTTCTTAATGCCCTTCTTGAAGTTTCCCTTTTTCTTAGACTTGCCTTGCCTCTTGAATTTGGTGGTCTTATTGACCATCAACACTTGGTGCTCTTTCTTGATCTCCACTTCTGCAGACTTTAACATGGAGAAGGGTTCGGGAAACGACTTGTCCATGTTTTGCATATTGTAGTTCATCACAAAGTTCTTGTAACTTGGTGGTAGTGATTCAAGGATACGGTGAATCCCCAAAGCATTAGGAATCACTATACCCAAGTTTTGAAGCTTGCTTGTGTGCCCAGACATCTTAAGCACATGCTCACTGACGGACCTTCCCTCTTCCATCTTGCAGTTAAAGAACTTTTCAAAAGCCTCAAAACTCTCAACTACCGCGTGAGCCTCAAATATCATTTTGAGTTCACGGACAATATCATGTGGGTCATGGTTCTCAAACCTTTTCTGAAGCTCCGATTCCAAACCATACAAGATAGCACACTGAACTATGGAGTACTAATTCTTCCGAGCGAGGAAATCATTCTTTACCTCATCGGTAGCGTCAGCTGCAGGTGGGTCACTATAACATCCCAGCATTTAGGAACCAACGAAGGGTAGATTTAGGAATCTGTGAAATTGCATGCATCCATCTGTAAAAATGTGGGTAAATTTTTCGCCAAATAAAAACCTAAAGTGATCAAATTTCTTTCACTCTTTAAGATTAGGAATAGCCTTGGAGAATGATCGTTATAAACTTTGATATGATCTTTGTGGATTAGTGAGTTTTGGGAAATGAAATTTGAATTTAAACTTGAGTGTTGGATTTATAATTTAAAAGATTTAGAATTATGTTTGAGTAATTTGATTTAGTCAAGAGTTAATAATTAGTAACTCAAACTTTAAATAAGATAACATAACCAATAAATTGAATATTCATTCCATATCTTTATTCAATAGATAAGTTACAAAAGGTAACTTAATCAAGAATCTTTACAAAAGTAAATGAAATAAAAGAACATTTATATATTGAGTAATATTACAATATTTATTACAAAAGGATAAAATAAAGATTACAAAAGAATAAAATAAATATTACAAGGGACTATTCTATAAAGAAAAAGAAAAACCTAATCTAGATCTTGAATCTCCAAGTCTTGTACCTGCAAAATAAATCTGAAACTAAAAGAAGGAAAATCAAGGATTAAGATATATTACTCTCAGTATTGACAGTGAGTTGCACTGTTCAACTTTACATCACTGAGTAATCTTTAAGGGGAAAGTTTCACCAATATGAAAGAACTAAATCTTTCATCATTTGTAAGCCATAAGTCAAATAACTCCAATCAGCAAGAGGGGCAAGTTTCACCAGACGGGTAAATGTAATTAGATAAAAAGAAGGTCATTCCCTGAACATATCCACAAGGGGTGCAGCAGGCACACATGCAACACACACCTAAATGCGTGGTGTGTGCTGTCAACACAGCAACAACAGTCCATACAAACAAAACTGCTCAGCACAGCCGTGGGAAGCACCCCCAACACCATTTCCTTGTTCATACACATCAAGCACAATAGCCAAACCAAACCAAATCAGATCACACCAATCACACCCTTGATCATCTCAGCAAGATGGTGACATAAGGAGGGGGTAGATAAGGTGGATAGCAAGAACAAGGTCAAGTCAACAAGACCAAGAGGTGGATAGCAAGCTCAAGGACAAGTCCAGGAGCTGGAAGTAGCAGAAGTAGGATCAATAGAAGCACCAGATCAAGTTAGCCACACAACCAGCAAGATCAAGCCACAAGATTAACAAGTTGCAGCCCAACAACTCCACTATTGTGGTGAGTAGTAAAATACCATCACATGATTTACTGTCTAAGCTAGACACGCATTCATGAGTTGTCTCATACTCAACTTCTCAGAAAAACAGCCAAGTGGGGTGAGTCCATCATTGAAGTTTTTTCAAACACCAAAAGCAATCAGAAACTATATAGATCCAACTAGGATCTCAGAACAACCTCATTGATCCTAGCTATTAGGCTATATCTTAAATTTCAAGAATGAATATAGCTAAGATCTGAACTTCTAGGCACATCTCTTAAACAGGAGTAGCACCTTAGAAATTCTACATCTTATGGATCTATATAACTTAATAAGCCTACAAATCATTTTTTCCCAACTTTAACTCAAGAATCAGTAGCTGGTATCACTACCAGAATAGATCCATGAGGAACAACAAGATAAGGACCTAGAACCTAAACCTCAGACCAACATCATAGGCTTTAGGGATTCAAGGAAAGAAGTTTCCACTTATCTCTGATGCCAAGCTAATCTTAAGCTTAAACAAAATCAAGCCAAGTAATAGAACCTAGTCTTGTGTGCCATATTAGGATGGCGTCACAAGAACAGCTTCTAAACCAAGCAGATTAGGCATCTAGTTTTCATCGATACACTCACAACCAACTACAAATCATTTTCCTGATACTAATCAGAGGAATCATTTCCAGGAATATACATATACATAACATCACTATAAGAGACAAATTACTCTCAAACTGTATATGAATCCATAAGCTAACAACTACTAATACAGTGACTTCATCACTCAAAAATCGCTGTCAATAACCAAGTAATGACAGTAGTGAGCTCTCAAATCACTAGAATCTCCAAGTAATGATTCTATAGTGACATTATCATCTGAACCATATCAAATTAACCAATGAAATCAATCTGGTAAGCCACTAGTCTCACTAGAGCCAACTATAAGCAGTACTCCACATCAAACAATCACTCATCAGGCTTAGGGATCATCATTACGGGATCCAAATCATCATATATATAATCAATAGAAGGATATGAACCCTAATCAGGACATGACCACTATCCAGGACTAGCCACTACAAACACATAGCACAGGGTGGCATAGCATAGAGGACACGAGGGGAAGAAAGGAAAACTTACGGAAGGTTGTCGCTATGGGCGAGAAAAGGAAGCATAGGTTGTCGACGAGCACGGCGGCACGGGGAGCACCCCAAGGCGGTGCTGCGACCCGCACCACGCCGGGGCGGCCACCATAGCCACACCTTAAGGCGAGGAACACCACCACATCACACAGGAGCAGCGGCGGCAGTACCAGCACCACCCCAAACCCTACGGTTCGGGACGGAGCTGGTATGGCCACAGGGGGGCCCCAGGTCCAAATCGAGTTGGACAGGAAGGTGGAGCAGGGTCAACAACCACCCCATGCATCACGGTGGCGGCAGAAGAGGTCCACGGCGGCGTGAATCGCCGGCGGAGGCATCACCGACCACGGGGTCGAGGGAGGAGAAGAAGAGAGATGAGAACGAGAGAGTGTGGGCCGATTGGGCCAAGACTCCTTCGGGGAGTCATTTGGTTATGCCCAATTGGGCCAAAACGGCCCAATAAACCCAACACAGTCAGCCCAATCACCTAAAGCCAGTTTTAATAATTAAGAAAAGACCAAAATGCCCCTGAATTTAAATAAATTCTAGAAAATAAAATAAAAATCCATAAAATTATAAATAAAATATTTTTTATTCACAATAATCCAAGCTATCTAAATCAATTAAGAAATAAAATTTTAGGCATATAATTTTTATCAAGAATTTTATAATATATATTCCTTATGGAATTTTATAAAATTAAAGAAAGACGATAAAAATAAATAAATATCACTTTTATTATATACCAATATTATAGTATTTTTGAAAAATACTAAACAAATAATTTATATATTTTGTTAATAATAATTCTTAAAGGAATTATTAAATAAGTAAAAGTTAAATAAAAGAAAAGAAAATAAAGAATACAATATTCAATAAATGTTAATAATTTATAGTTATAAATTATTTACTTATGAAAAGAGTTTTATAATTTAAAATAATGGGGGATAATACACACCAAACTAAATAATGCATTACATTACCTTGCATAATCATTTTGCTTCTTTAAATATTGTCCTTACCGGGCAAGAATGATGTTTTGTAGACATAGAAGCTCAAGGTCCAGTGCAAGCATCTGACTTCACTACCTTGCAATCACAAGGCAAGTTCATCACTTGCTCATGTCCTTTGAAGAGTCTTTATCAAGTATTTGCAAATTGTGTGTTATCATCTATATTCCAGAAAAATAAGATATTATTTTCTCAAAATAAATAAATCTTAGATATCATCCTAAGTGATGATATGCTAGAGCAATAGAACTTAGATCTCTATTTGCAGTAATGATGAACAATTAGGGATTAATAACCCATGACATCAGTGATTCTAGCACCGTATATTATGCGTTAGCCATGAGATTTGGAATGGGACAGAGAAGTTAGCTGTATCCTTTTCCTCTTGTATGGAGGCAAGACGACCTTAACGTGACGTTGTGATTCCTTGTGCGGATCCAACATATGGGTGGGCACCCTTACGCCCCACACTTTTGGTGTCTAGATTATCTATGAATTGTGTTTAGGGATATAGTCCATTTAAATGGTACTATTCCAGGCATCACCAGGTCATAGAGTCTTCGGGAACTCATCAGGGTTTTAGTCTGCACGAAAGGGGGCTTAACGGAGGTGAGACGGCCCTGAAGGATCATGCAGACATATGAGGTCGCGGAGAGGGCAATGATTGGCTTGGACCAACTACTGGGCCCCACATCATGGAATTATGGACGGGAAAGTACGCCCGGTTGTGCAACAAGGAAGTTGATCTCTCATGGGTAAAGTAACGCACCTCCGTAGAGTGTAAGAACTGTAACTTGTTACTCCCTATTCCGGGAAGGAGCTACGAACGCGGTAGGAAAGAAACTCCATGAAAGTCCTGGTCAACCTGTGAAGGCTGATGGTCATAGATTTTCATAATAAAATCAATCTTTGAAGAAAGATTTACAAAAACTGCATAGTGTCAAGGACTGAAAGTCCGAGGTGGTAAATAGAGCATCAAACTTGCCACCTTGCATATAATGAACTTTTTGAGTAACGCTGTTACTCATCCTTTCCTTTGAATCCTTGCTTAGACTCCGAGAATCCTGAAGATACTCCAATGTATGCAACTGAGAGCCAGGAGGAGGTCTTTTATGAAGAGCCCAACCTGTATGGAGCCGTAGAAGGGGAGGACTACGATATCATCTATGGAGGAGAGTTCCAAGAGTCCGAATAATTACTATAGTTGTAGGAGCCACTTGAGCCGAGCAACATGAACAATATATAGCAATAAGTTATTGAGCTCAATTTGGAGTTTAAGTTTTAAATTTGAAACTTCTACTGAAACACTTATATTTTGGTTTGTAATTTGAATATTTTGGAAGTCTAGAACTTCCGGTATTTTAATAATAATAATGTGTATGTTTGTAATATGGACCCGCAATGTTTCTGTTGTACCACTCTAAGGGATGTGATATTTACGGAACGGTGTTCTGTGGATGTCATGTCAACGACTATAGTGTACTACACATGCAGTGGTATGTTGGGTCACCTAGGACATGATCCAATCATTCCACTTAACCATGACCCATTCATGGAACATTCCCCTTCCAGTCCGGTGAACCTTCTAGACCCTTCTAGAACCTCTCCGATGAAAACATCGAAATCATTCCCGAACTCCGGAATCAGACTTTCCTTATATGAATCTTATTCTTTGGACCATTCCGGATATCCTCGTGATATCCCGGATCCCATCCGAGACCCCGAACAACATTCGGTTTCCCTACTTACATTCCATATCTACTAAACAACATCGAATCCTTAAGTGTGTCTCCCTACGGTTTGTGAATTATGCGGACATGACTGAGACACTTCTCCGATCAATAACCAATAGAGGAATCTGGAAATTCATATGGCTCCCACATATTTCTATGACTACTTTGTGATCGAATGAACCACTTACATACAATACCAATTTCCACTTATCTCGCGATAGTTTACTTATCCGAGGTTTGATCGTCGATATCTCTGCATACCTAATTCAACCTCGTTACCGATAAGTACTCTTTTCTCGTTCCCGTGATATGTGATCCCTTGTTAGCCAGTCACATGCTTGCAAGCTAGTTGGATGACATTCCACCAAGATGGCCCAGAGTATATCTATCTGTCATATGGATGGACAAATCCCACTCTTGATCCATGTGCCTCAGCACATACTTTCTGAACACTCAATGCCACCTTTATAGCCTCCCAGTTACAGTGTGGTGTTTGATATCATCAAAGCATCCTTCCGGTGATGGTGATTAGCATGATCTCATGCTCGAAGGAATTAGGTTACTATGTATCAGAAAGCCTATAGCAAACGAGCTATTGAAATGACTTGATCTTTATGCGATGCTTATCTATAGGAGTATGTCCATCATACCATTCTCCTAATGATATGATCTTGTTGTTAATAACATCTCAATGTTTATGATCGAGAAACCACGATCATCCATTAACCAACAAGCTAGTATTATAAAGAGGCTTTACCAGGGACTCTAATTTAGTTTACAAATCACACAAGTATTAATGTTTCCGGTTAATACTATTATAGCATGAATGTAAACATTTATCATAAACACAAAGATATAATAATAACCACTTTTGTTATTGCCTCTAGGGCATATCTCCAACACCAGCTTGCTAGTAGTTTGTAGCCTGGCATATGAATGTTTGCTTGCATTGTTTTATTCATATTTTGGTACGATATTGTGGTATCATCCTCTGAAAGTTTCATGTGGATCGACTTGGCACATGCTCATGCATGCATATGACTAAACAATAGTCAGTACGCCTCGATGATTTATTTTGCCTCAGAGTTCGTGTATCACTTTCATGCCATAATTAGTCATGTTTTGTTGCAAGCATGATTATGACAGTTATTGCTCTCTCGTTTGTCGCTCCCTCTCCATTGCTATCCTTCACCTTGCACTGAGTATGAGATCCACTTGTGCATCCAACTCCCCGAAACCAATATTGCCAACTGTGTCCACCATACCTACCTATTAGCATTGTTTGCTATTTCAGTGCATATTCCATATGCCTTGTTTTCTTCCAAATAAAATGTTTGTCTATTTTGAGAAAGTTAGTTAGTAAAGCTCTCACGAACTTGATGTCACACTTTATTCATTGAACTTAATAAGCCTGAACCATTGTGACCTGTTCATGAAAGTTATATGCTTGCAAATTATATGCTGGGAGTTAGCAGAACCGTGCTATCATGGGGAACGCTTTCAACACTTATGGATACCTATCTAGTTGATACCTTGCTCGTTTGTTTGCGGATGTCGATGATGTGAAATAAAAGGGGAGCTTGCGAGTTCATGGAGTATATATATGTGTTAGACAAACGCCTGGTCCGCTATCCTAAGCCATGCCTAATCATGGTGGAAACTTACAGCATCACCATAATGAGCATTCTATAAAGCATCCTCAATAAAAATCTATGCACATAGTAAATAAAAAGATCGCGGAGATGCTCATTGTCTGCTTGCCTTGTCATTTTGATCGCGTGATAGCTCCTGTATCATGTGCAAGGGGTACCCCGTTGGCGGTTCTCTATGATATGCATGTATGTACAATGGCAAGAACTTGTAGGTAACCAAAGTTGAGTAGCATGCAGAGCGACCCTCGTACTCAAGGGACATGGGATTTCCAGTTTATGGTCTATCAAGCATATAACTCATATTGGACCTCACTTTCACCTTAACCATATGAAGATGCCTATGATAGGGGCAATGAGAGCTCAAAGCTAATGAGTATCTTTCTTTCAGCATTAGGAAGCCTTTGAAAGTTTTCAAAGCCATTTTCACTTCCATATTGAGTCACCACTTATTCTATGAGCACCCTCTTGAGAGCATAATTGTCATTCTTGTGTTTGTTCCAAAACTTGGTTAATTATGTCATGACTTTGATGCTTGTATCTCTGATATTTTTACCTCTAGTCTTCACTTGAACTTCAGGGGTGCCTTGACATTTATATTGTGCTCTACAAACAAAGGCAAGCGATATACTCCTCTATCATACCATATTATGAGCATTGCAATGTTGCTTATGCTTATGTTCCATGCTACTTATTATTATTGAGTTGGTTTCTCTTCATAGCTTGCAATGGCTATTGAGTAGACTTGGTTGCATACTTCTTATTATGAATGGTTTAAGTATCTACTCTTGTGCTAAGAATATATACATCATATGAAGCAAAAGTGTTCGTGAAAGTTGTTTTATCGCACTCAGTTTTCAACTGAAATGCTTGAGGACAAGCAATAAGCTAAGCTTGGGGGAGTTGATACGTCCAAAACGTATCTACTTTCTCGAACACTTCTGCTATTGTTTCTCCTCTAAACTTGTGTGATTTGGATATGACTAACACGGACTGACGCTGTTTTCAGCAGAATTACCTTGGTGTCTAGTTTTTGTGCAGAAAACCAACTATCAGGAAAATCCTGGAAAAATATGCCAAAAATTATATTTCACCAGAAGATCCATGGAGCCAGAAGACGAAACAGAGTGGAGGTCTTGGGGGGCCACACCCCTGCCAGGCGCCAGTGTAATACCTCTGCGCCTATATTACCCCTTGACCTAAAAACCGAGGGGGTTTCGACGTTTTTCCAGAAAGAGTTCCGCTGCGCCGCCACCACCAGAAGCCGCTATTCAGAACCAGAAACTCCGTTCTGGCACCCTGTCGGGACGGGGAATTTGGAGAGGATCATCGCCATCGTCATCACTAACGCCTCTCCATCAACCATCAATGTTTCCCTCATCCATGAGTGAGTAATCCCCCGCTGTAGGCTATGGGGATGGTAGGGATTGGATGAGTTCTATCTTGTAATCGGATAAGATTGTTAGGCCATAGTGCCTACTATCTCTATTAGTGCTATTTGACTTTGTTGCAACTTGTTGTGCTTAATGCTTGTCACTAGGGCCCGAGTGCTATGATCTCAGATCTGAACTTATTATTGAATCATTATGATAGTATTGTTTGTGGTCTTATCTGCAAGTTGTGTACACATATCATTGTCCGGATCCAAAGGCCCCGAAGTGACAGAAATTGGGACAGCCGGAGGGGATGGCTGTGGTGTGAGGATCACATGTGTTCACGGAGTGTTAATGCTTTGCTCCGGTGCTCTATTAAAAGGAGCACCTTAATTTCCATTAGTTCCCTAGAGTCCCCACTGCCACGGGTTGGATGGACAGAAGATGTTGTGCAAGTTCTCATTGCAAGCATGTATGACTATATTTGGAGCACATGCCTAGGATTGTTTAGTACTTGGATGCTTATTCTTATTTATCTGCAATGCCCTAGATCTTGAAGTTACATATTTAGACTCGTCCATGCAACGCCTGTCCATCCATCCGTGATGGGGATATGCCGAGTGGGGTATACCTAGCAGGACATTCCCTACTGGCCCATGCTGCCAGCGAGTGGGCATGCAAGACGGCGACTGGATCAAGACCCAACAAGGAGCCAGGCGACTGGAAGTTGAAGGACCAGAAGCATAGCTAGGCCTAGTCAGATTAGGTCAAGCACCCTCCGAATCCGTAACTAATTTGGTTGTAGATCTGTAAACCCTAGCGAGTTGAGTCTATATAAACCTCCCTAGGGTGCGCATAGAGGACACGTTCCATCATACACCCCCAGCGACTCCCCGCCTAGTCGTCGAGCTCCAACTTGTACTCTCTCATCAATACAATCTAGCAGGAGTAGGTCTTTACCCTCCAGGGGGGACGAACCTGGGTAAAACCTTGTGTCTCCGCCCTCATCTCGCACCGCAGATGGCTGGCCACCCTTGCCCCTCGTTCTACTACTCGCTACCGGTTACAACATCTGCCGTGGCCATTCCCTGACAGTGGCGCCCACCGTGGGGCCTGGCCGGCCAGGCCGGTGTTCTGCGGCGAGATCCAATCTGCCAATCAACGAGACAATCGCCACCGGACGCATGATCGCGATCGGCGAGATCCTCCAGATCTTGCCGAGCACCTACGTCTTGGCGACGTGCCCCGTCACGCACAGCGTGATCATGCCGGTCAGCACGATCAGCCTCTTCGTTGGCTTCACCGACGTCATCATCTCGGAGGACTCGGCTCGCATCCGCGAGTCTCCACCACGTGATCAGCTCTCTGAGAGTCAGGTCCGCACCATGCACCACCTCGCCTCTGAGTACGACTCGGCCAACAACAACGTGGCCGAGACCAGCATGTCCATGGATGACGCAGCCCTCAACAACAACGCCGACTCGGTGACCCTGACGTCAATCGCCGGATCCATCGTTGTCGCGTCAGCCGCGTGTTCCATCACCCATGTCTCCAACGTGGGGGACTTCGAGGACCCTTCCATCCTTGGGATCTTCGACTTCGATTCTGGATCGGAGAACTCCGGCGACTTCCACGCTGGATCGGGTCGCTTCGTCGTGACCTACATAGAGAGCGGCATGAGCGCCCCGCAAGACCCCTTCTCCACGCCGATCCTGCCAACCGCACGGCAACGGAGGTCGAGGAACTCCGCGTGTGACTGGAGGAGGCAGTCCGCAAGGAACAGGCTGAGCGCAAAAATTTTCGCCTCGAGCAAGTAATGGCGCAAGAGCTCTCGCTCTACCATCGGCGCCGCATCAGGTCGCGCATGAACCCCACCGTTCAGGGCCACGCCCTGAACTTCAACGACAAGAATGACCCGGCCCACATGGCCGACCGCGTGGTCTGCGAGAATGCGCCACCAGGAGGAAGCGCCCGGCCGCCACCGAGTGCGACGGCGAACGGTGCTCCCCCACCGCCGCCCGGTTGCACACCACCCCGGGATCAACCAAGGATCATGATCTCCCTGCAAGAGAGGGATGCAAACGGCCTCCCGCCTTTCTCTACTCCAATGGACAACGTCATTGCGAGTCGACCCGTGGTCGACCGCATCAACTCGACGGGTGAAGGCGCGTTGCAGATCCAGTACGCCAAGGCCCTACTCGCCAAGGCCGTCGAGCAGCAAACCACATGCGCCGATTCGCGGGGCGCATGTACTCCCGCTCGTCGGGAAGCAGGGCGGCCTCGAGAGACCGCCCAAATATGGCAAATACCATCAATTTCCCACCCCCGAGCCCCTGCAGCTCCATCTGCGACCCACGAACACGGCACTCTCCACCAACGACCCACGACCAACGAACAATATGGTCGCTACCAACGGGCAGCCAGTCGACGCGCGGACCCACATCATCAACAACCAGAGCTGGCGCGCAGGCCAGCCTGACGACCTGAGGCACACCCTCACCAACCGCCACGACGGTGAGCCAAGGGGGTCGCTCAGCCGAGTCAGCCCCGAGTGCTTCGGACCAATGATCTGAGGGAAAAATACCTGGCGAACTTCAAAGCGCCGAAGGACATCGAGAAGTACAATCCCTTGTACGACCCGTTCGTGTGGCTGGACATGTACCTCATGGCGATGGGAATCACCGACCACACCAACCTACTTGCCGCCCTCTACCTCCCCCTGATGATGGAGGGAGCGAGCCGGCAATGGATCAACACCCTCCCCGCAGACAACATCGACTCCTAGGAGGATATGCGCGACGCCTTCGTAAGGCACTTCGAGGGTTCCTACACCCGTACCGCCACCATCGAGGACCTGGAGCGATGCGTCCAGGGACCCCGCGAGTCGATCCGCAGCTGGGTCCAGTGGTGGCAGGACCTGTGGTTCAACGCGGTCGGCATCCACCCGGATACAGCGATACACTGCTTCAAGACCTTGTGCCGCTACGATCCCTTGGTCGCCATCAAGCGGGTATACAAGACACTCGACAACATACCAGACCTCCTCGAGATTGCCAAACGGTACGCGGAGGAGGACCCGATACAAGAAACCAACGACGAGTCAGGAGGATATCACCGCCCAAGCGGCCACGACAACGGGAGGCGACCCGAGCTATGATACAGCAACACTCGCCTCACCGGCAAGCCGCCGCGGTGACTTGAGAGTCGACTTCGTCGCCAATGCCGGCTACGCGCCACACGAGCCCAAGAGCTTCCGCCGCGACGGGGGCCAGTACCGCGACAACGGCAACTACATGGCGAGGCCGAGGTTCGACCCTGCGGCTCTCCATAACCAGCCCTGTTTGTTCCACAACAGGGAGGGGAAACACGCACGCACACGACCGCCGACTGCCACTCCCTGAGGGAGATCGAGAAGGCACGATGCGCACGAGAGGACCCCAACAACCACCCGCCAAATGGCGGGGCATTCGGCAACGACGTGGGATCACTCCACACCTTCACCGGGTTTAGAACCAAGCACGAGAAGAAGGTCATCGCCTGCGTTATCGCTATTAATGCGGTGTCCTAGGTCGACGTCCCACGCTTCCTCAACTGGTCCGAGCAGCGGATCACCTGGAGCCGCGAGGACCACTCGCCAAGGATCGAATGTCCGGGGCGAGTCGCCTTGGTGGTCAAGCCCAAGGTGGGTGACTACTGGCTCCCCAAGACGCTGATGGACGGCGGAAGCTCCATCAACATTCTCTACCTGGACACGTTCAGGCGACTGCGCCTCCTGCAGTGGATGATCGAGACGACCTACACCACCTTCCTCGGCATCGTCCCTGATCGGAAGGCGTACCCGATCATCAAGGTGATGCTGCTAGTCACCTTCGGCACACCAGCAAACTTCCACACCGAGTGTATCATCTTCGAGCTGGTGCCCTTCAACAACCCCTACCATTGCGTCCTGGGGCGGCAGGCGTCCGCCAAATTCATGGCAGCGCCCCACTACGCGTATAATGTGATGAAGCTCCCAGGGCCATGCAGCATCATTATCGTCCATGGCGATCCCAACATGGCCGTAGAGTGCAAGGCCAAAGGCGCCGAGCTCGTCGACACCGTCATCGCCGCAGAGGCCAACCACGCGGAGGATCTCGCCAAGTACACGAGCGGGGTCAACAATGATGACCCCACAATACTCAAGAAGCCCAACTTGGAGGGCGACAGCTCAACCGCCTTCGAGGCAACCACGCACACACGCTCCGTCGAGTTGGTCCCAGGCGACTCCAGCCAGACGGTGACGATCGGAACGGGCATGAGCCCAGCATAGGAAGGCGCGCTCATCGAGTTCCTCCGTGAGAATCACGACATCTTCGCATGGAAGCCATCTGACATGCCTGGTGTCCCGAGGGAACTCACTGAGCACAAACTCAACGCCGACCCTAAAGAGCGACCCATCAAGCAGTCGCTACAGCCCTTCAATGAAGAGCGCCACCGAGCAATCGCCGAGGAAGTACAACGTCTACTCGCTGCAGGCCTCATATCGCCAATCAAGTACTCCAAGTGGCTGGCAAACCCAGTCTTGGTCGAGAATAAAAATGGGACCTGGAGAATGTGTACCGATTACACAAACCTCGACAGCGCCTGCCCAAAGGAGCAGTTCGTCCTCCCACGGATCGATCAAATCATCGACTCGACCGCGGGCTTGGAGTCGCTATGTTTCCTTGACGCCTACTCTGGTTACAACCAGATCAAAATGGAAGTCGAGGACGAGGAGAAGACGACGTTCATCACGCCATTCGGAGCATTCTGCTACACCGCCATGACTTTCGGCCTCAAGAACGCCGGGGCGACCTACCAGAGGTGCATGTAGGAATGCCTTGCAAGCCAAATTGGCCACAACATCCACGTCTACATCGTCGACGTGGTGGTGAAGTCCACTCGCCAGGGCGATCTACTCACCGACCTGGCTGAAACCTTCACAAATCTGCGGAGGTACATGATCAAACTAAACCCAGGAAAATACACCTTCGGTGTACCTACCGGACAGCTACTGGGGTACGTAGTCTCCAAACGAGGCATCGAGGCAAACCCCACCAAGATCAACAAAATCGCCTGTCTCGGCAAACCCGAGTGCCTGAGCGACGTCCAGAAGTTGGCCGGGCGAGTCGCGGCTCTCAGTCGCTTCATTCCCCAGCTAGGCGAGAAGGCAATGCCTCTCTACCGCCTAATGCGCAAGAACCCCACGTTCCAGTGGGACAAGGAGGCAGACGACGCGCTCCACGCACTCAAGGAGGTGCTACTCGCGGCCCCGCTACTCGCTGCCCCCGTCGACAAGGAGCACATGCTCGTCTACGTTGCGGTGTCCGAGCGAGTCGTCAGCACCGTCATGGTCGTCGAGCGACCAGAAGAGGGCAAGGAGCGCCCGGTGCAGCGACCTGTCTACTACATCAGTGAATTCCTCACCGAGTCGCGCCAACGCTACCCGCAGTACCAGAAGCTGGTATATGCGGTCTTCCGGGCCCAGCAGCGACTGTCGCATTACTTCCAGGAGCACCCAATCACGGTCGTCTCCTCCGCGCCGTTGTAGGACATCATCCGCCACAACCGCGAGGTGACTGGGCGGGTCGCCAATTGGGCCTTCGAGATCAGAGTCCACAACATCAGGTACAAGCCCCGCAAGGCAATCAAGTCGCAGGCCCTAGCAGACTTCCTCACCGACTGGGAAGAGGCGCAGCAGCGGGAGAAGCTGCCGTACCTCCACTACTGGTCGCTGCACTTTGACGGGTCCAAGAACATAGACAGCGCAGGGGCAGGGATCGTTGTCACGTCTCCCAAAGGCGATAAGCTGCCCTATGTCCTGTACCTCGACTTCACCCCCTGAACCAACAACATGGTCGAGTACGAGGACCTCCTCCACGGCATGCGAGCAGTAAAGGAGATGAACATTAACCGTCTGCGCTGCTTCGGCGACTCCAATATCATCGCCGGATAAGTCACCAGTACCTGTGATGCAGTCTCCCCACCATGGCGGCATACCGCCAAGTAGTAGACCAGCTGGGGGGACACTTCGTCGGCTACTCCGTCGAGTGGATCGACCGGCACAAGAATGAAGAGGTCGACGCCCTCTCTCGCATCGGGTCGGCTCGTCTCACGCCACCCACCAGTGTCTTCCTCGACACCATCACCAAGCCTTCCATCTCTTCCTCCTAGTAGATCGACATCGGGATTCCGCTGCAACCAGAAGCATCCCTGGTTGCCATGCTCGTGGAGCCAAGCGACTGGACCGCACCATACGTTGCCTACCTGGAGGGAGGAACCCTACCCGCTGACGAGACGAAGGCCCGGATGATAGTGCGCCGCTTCAAGTCCTTCGTCATCATCAATGGCGAGCTCCACAAGCGCAGCGTGCCCGGCGTGTTCCAACGCTGCATCCAACCCGCGGAAGGTCGCAAGATCCTCCAAGTCATCCACGCCGGTTACTGCGGCCACCACGCTGGTGCTAGGTCCCTGGTCGCCAAGGCCATGCGACACGGCTACTACTGGCTCACCGCACACGCTGACGCGGTAAACATCGTCCAAGGCTGCGTCGGGTGCCAGAAGTACGCCAACCAGACTCACGTCCCAAGCTCGATGCTCAAGACCATCCCCATCACCTGGCCATTCGCCGTGTGGGGCATGGACATGGTAGGCCCCTTAAAGAAGGCCCCCTCCGTCTTCACCCACCTCCTAGTCGGAGTTGACAAATTCACAAAGTGGGCGGAGGCCAAGCCAGTCCGCAAATGCGACGGGAAGACCGCCACCAAGTTCCTACGCGAGCTCATCCATCGCTACGGGTTCCCGCACAACATCATCATGGACAATGGCACCAACTTCGCCAAAGGAGACATGGCCAAATTCTGCGAGGAGCTCAACATACGACTCGACCTCGCCTCAGTCGACCACCCGGAGTCCAACGGCCAGGTGGAACGCGCCAACCAGAGCATCCTCCATGGCCTGAAGCCGCGACTGCAAGTCCCCCTCGAGCAAACTACAGGGTGCTGGGTCAAAGAGCTCCCCTCCGTCATCTGGGGCATCCGCACCTCCGCCAATAGGTCGACAGGGTTCACCCCCTTCTTCATGGTGTACGGTGCCGAAGCCTTCATGCCGATCGATCTCGAGCACGACTCGCCTCGGGTGGTCAACTACGTGGAGGCCGACCGATCTCGAGCACGACGCCAGGACGGGGTCGACCAGCTCGACAAAGCACACGACCTAGCTCACGCCCGCACCGCCATCTACCAGCAAGGACTTTGCCGCTACCACAGCCGGCGCGTCTGCACTCGCACCTTCTAGGAAGGCGACCTGGTCCTGCGATTGATCTAGGACAAGAAGGGCATGCACAAGCTCTCTCCCCCTTGGGAGGGACCATTCGCTATCGGGCGAGTCCTGGGCAAAGATGCCTACTACCTCATCAACGTCTGAGGCGACGGACAACTCGACGTCAAGCGACCACGGAATGTAAACCTCCTACGGAAGTTCTACTCCTAGAACTCCAAACATGTACCCCCTACCTGCTATGAAATAAAGAAGATCGATTCGCACAAATTGTGTCCACTCTCCATACCTTGTGCCATTTGCACTCGTAATAACAGCGCTACGCTACTCGCGGAAGTCAACCCTTGGTCATGCGACTGGCACGACCAAGTAGTGTGATACGAGGGCACCAAAAAATTTCGGGCCTTGTATCGTCCACGAAAAACACCAACCCGGAGCCCCATCAGAGTCGGCTCGCTCGACTAGATTTCTGAGCCAAGACGACTGCATTCACTTCCAACAGCGACATAGTCCTCCACATCCTTGGCGCAGAGACTCGAACGGCTAAGTACCACGCTCGAGGACTGACCCCAGCCCAAACTCGAGCGACTAGGGAAAACGCCAAGTACGAGAGCGCGTCCTGGAATCGCCACGCGACTGATCCTCCGGGCCAGGTGGGTGACACGCTTAATACAACGCGCCTCGTCCTCATCTACCTTGGGCATGCGATTAGAACGGCTAAGTACCATGCTCGGGGACTCGGCCAACCGACCCCGTTCACGCCCGGGAAAACGGCAAAGTATAGAGCATCCGTTCGGGTCGCCATGCGACTGGATTTTCAAGCCATGGCGAGTTGACCTCAACTAACTAACAGTATAACAACATACATACACGTAAAAACGAGGTAAACCCCACAAAAGGGCGGACGCGCTCGGGGACTCGCACAATTCACAATCATATCAAACACTGACAACAACATTCATGCATTCCTTATGGCAGCAAAAATTGTCCGCTTACAAGGGCAGTTACATTGCTGTTACAACTAACGCCACTCGGCAAACTAATTTACTCCGCAGGGTTCGACGATGATGCGCCACCATTCTCGCGAACACGGATGAAGGGAACCCATGGGTTCGACGGGTACATCGTCAGAGCACCCGCCACGACCGCTCGGAACGGCTGCTCCACCTTGAAGTCGCGGCTCGCCGGCTCGGGGTCGTTCAGGGCAACGATCGTCTCTTGGTAAGGAAGAAGACCACCCATCGCCAACACCCGGTCGTAGTAACCCGCAGCCCACTCGGTCAGCTTTAGCACGTCGGAGATCTCGACCACGCCCGTCGACAAAGGGTACCCACTGGTAATGTCGTCAAGGTCGAAGTCGTCGGGGAAGTGCGCGAGCCCAAGGCTCAGCATAGTCGCAGCACCACGATGGAAGGTCGAGCGCGACATGAAATCAACAACTGTCGGGGCCTTCTCCAGGTAGCACCAGACCTCGACGAGGTCACTGGGGATCACCTCCGTCGGCGAAATTTCTTGAAGGCACGCGCAAATGCAAGTCACTGACAGAGCGGCCGAATCCACCAGCGTGGTGACACATTGTCGTGCGTCATACGACTGCGCTTCGGCCTCGTCATCAAGAATCTTCTCTGCAAACCAGAAGGAGCTTAAAATCAGAAACATGCAACAGAGTAAAGGCGACCCACGCTCTCGGGGACTCGCAAGACCAACCACACGAAAATCAGAGAAGCTCACCAATCAGGGGGCGGCAGCGCCCCGTAATGAAGTCCTGCAGCTTCGAGAGATCAGTCTGCAACCCGACGACGAGTGCATCTGATACCTTCCGTTCATCAGCAGCAGCAGCGACGGCCGCCTTAGATCTTTCATTCGCTGAGGTTGCCTCCGCCTTGGCGGCCTTGAGCTCCTGCTCCAGTTCGGCCACCCGTTTCTCCATGGCGGTCAACGACGAGTGGGCAGCCATCAGCTCGCTGGAAGGGACCATACCCTCACGAGCCTTCTCCACCGCGGCCGCTTGACCCTCTACGTCAACACAATTATGAGTACAACATAAGGAAAAGACGTCCCTGACAACAATTACATCAAACTCTTACCAGCAGTCGTGCGAAGCTGCTCGTTCGCCCCTTGCACGGAGCGGAGTTACTTTTCCAAATGCTCCTTGGCGGCGAATTGCTCCTCCGCCTCACGCTGCAGGCCCTGCACAATCACGATAAAATCAGCAAAGAAATTCTTAAGTGTCTAGCCGCTGAAATTCAGTGACTAGCCACTCAGGGACTGGACAGCAAAGAAATCTTAAGTGCCTAGCCGCTGAAATTCAGCGACTAGCCACTCGGAGAGTGAAGAGCGAAAAAATTCCCCAGTGCCTAGCCGCTGAAATTCAGCGACTAGTCACTCGGGGACTGGACGACAAAAACAGAAAGAATCCAATCGCTGAAATTCAGCGACCAGATCCTCGGGGACTGGACATACCTGGATCGCTGCACCAAGCATATTGTGGAGCTCGACAGCATCCACCGACGAGAGCACAAAAGGTTTGCGCCCGCGACGCTGCTCGACCTCCGCCGACTGTTTTGAAGAACTCGCCATGGAGGCCCTCGCCACAAATCGAGGGAAAGTCGCCACCGCCGCCCCTGCGGCACTTGTTGTTGGGCCCGTTGCCCCTACGGGTGCTGCGGGTTCCACCTGCTGCGACTCCGCGTCCACTGCATCCGCTCCAACCGGAGCCTCGCTCGGGGCGCCGACTGGCTCGTCCGAGATTGTGATGACCTCGTCGCCCTTTGCCCACTTCGCGCCCTCAACGGGAACCTCAACCTCGTCGCTCTTCCTCTTCTTCGAGGGGTCGACTTGTGCCCTCGCGGCATCCAATGGGACCTTATCCACCAAGGGGTGACCTATTTTCTTCACACTAGTCCTGCAACACAACATCGTCAGCAAGCTCGCCGGACAAACATAAATTAGTTGCCCAAAGAAATAATCTAAAAGGATACTCACTTGGCGATTAGGATAAAGCAAAGGCCAGTGCGAATGCTCGCCGGATTCTCCAACTCTGGCCCCATCTTCCAACTGAGGCCCGTCTCGAACACGCTTTGGGCCCAAGACACCGAGGGCTTCTTCGAGGATGAGGCTGCGGCAGGAGGATCTGTGGCAATCGCCGCAGGTGCTTCTTTGGGTGGCGAGGCACCCACGGATGGAGCGGCCTCGAGCCCGGTGACTGCGGTGAAAGGCGGTGGCAGCGACGCCAACAACACTTCATCCTCCACCACGGTCGTGTCGGTCGTCGCAGTCGCACGCGCCGGCACGCTAGCCCCAGCCTTGTCGGCCGTGCTGGTAGCTTCTGAGCTACTCACGGACATGGGCGGTGACACTGTCTTGGACGGTGTGGTGACCCAGCATACCACTACATGATGCAGTACACTATAGTTGTTGACATAACACCAATGAAACACCGTTCACTAGTATTACATCCCTCAGAGTGGCACAACAAAAACACAGCAGGTCCAAGACATGACTATAGGTTATAACTCAACTCTTTACACAAGATCCAGAAAACACTCTAGGTTAAAGAGAGAGAAAGAAACTTCTTACAAAGAAGAATCATGAATAAACAACTCAAAAACTATCATACTAATAAGACTAGTATTTTAACTAATGGTTTAGCATTGCTGCTATTGCAATACACTACAGAGATAGGTTCTGTGGCTAGAGATTATATTCCTATCTAATCGGTAACTTCGTCTGTACTTGAGTTGATGTATATGTTGACTTTCTTGACTTCATTGAAGAACTTTAGCTTCTGGTGATGATTCCTGGAGCATAACTTGTTGTAAACATCGTCTGTACTGGCTTTAGAACCTAACAAGGGTTAAGAAGGTATGATGAGTACGAGCGTACTCAGAAAGTTCACTAGAAATGGAGTGTTTGATGCACTATATATACAACCACCGACCAAAGGTCGTAGGCAATGCAAGTTTTCATAAACATTTCTTCAAAGGTTGCTTTTATTCTGAAAAGCTATGTCCGTCAGCCTTCATGGGTTTACCAGAACTTTCATGGAGTTCCTTTCCGCCGCGTTCACAGCTCCTTCCCGGAACAAGGAGTAACAAGTTATAGTTCTTACACCCTGCAGAGGTGCGTTACTTTACCCATGAGAGACCTTAGCCTTGTTGCACAACCAAGACATGACCTTGTCCATACTTCCTTGGTATGGGGCCCAGTCTAAGATCCAAGCCAATCACTGCCCCCTTCGCGACCTCGCATGCCTCCTTGGTGTACACCATGCCTACCCATTGAATTACGGCAATGGTTTGTACAGACCATTAGATGCCAGAACTATCATGGGATGTTGAGGGTTCCCACCCATATGCTGCATATCCTCTACGAATTACCAATTAATATGCACGCTACGAGTGATAACTGTCATGGTATTGCATGGAAGATGCTACTGGGGGTAGCTTACATAGAGGGAGCAAGGCGATGTAGGAGAATCCGGGAGCGAGATTGGCACACGATGTACCCAGGTTCACGTCCCCTCGGTGGAGGATCGCTACGTCCTGCTATCAATCCAGTATATGATCATAGATTGGTTTACAATGGAGCCGCCGGAGGCGGTGAGAGAGACTAGATCTAATATGACGTACCCCTTGGGGGTGCCCTTGGTGGCTTTATATATGCAGCCAGTTAGGGTTTACAAGTGCTTTAGTGGGCTTTCTATTGGAGTCGCCGTCTTGGGCCTCGGCGCCCGATCGTTGGGTCCGATGCGCCAGTCATCATATCCAGCGAGTCGACCCGCTCTGGGATTGGCTTCAGTCGGCTCGATCCCATCTGGCGACTCCGCTTCGTGGGTATACCCCGATTGGTATTCCCCCATCAATAACAGCCATGACCTGCACATCCGGCTACATGCGAGAGGAAGAAGATACAGCTGACTTCTCTATCCCATTCCAAATCTCATGGTTAACGCGTGATATATGGCGCAAGAATCACTGGCGACATTGGTTGTTAAGTCCTAGATAATATGTTCCTTTACCACCGGAACTTTCATAGTAGGTTTTTACCTCATGGTAAATAACCTATAATCACATTATTATGAAAATAGTGTTTTCGCACCTTTTTCAAATGCAGGTGATGACAACACTAAATTTGCAAAATACTTTACAGAAAATAATGAAAATACATGAGCAAGTGTGAACTTGCCTTTTGTGATTGCAAGATTATGCACTCATGGTCTTCGAGATAATATAAAAGATCCAATATCTGAAATCAGCATCATTGGTCCGGTAAGGACTAATGTTTAAAGAAGCAAGATGCTATTATGCATAAGTAATGTAATGCAATTTCGTAAAATCAAATCCCGGGATAAACGTTGATCTGGGGTTTGGAAACTTGAAATGGTTACTTTAGAATGTGTTGTCCTTTTAGAGAAGTTTCATACTTGTGCTTCTTATTAAAGCTTGTGAGTGTGTGTTAAACAACATGTAAGTATAATAAAGCATACACAATAATGGAATACTCAAGTGGTAAATATATCTGTAGACTATGTATATAAGGTTATCATTTAGAGCTCTCATAAAAATGCTTATGTCTTGCTTTATAATGTACCTTAAAAGAATAAATTTTGAAGAAAATCTTACTTAGCTAAGGAGAAGTATTTAAATTTTAAGATAACCTTATTAGGTGTTCTTTCAAGTTATAGTCTTTAAGTAAGAAAGAATTGCTTTATTTGAATAATGATATTAGCGGTATTTGAGACTTATCTATCTTGGTTTTTAACTTGGTTAGTTTGGTATTAAGATGCTTTATAACTTAATTATAACAGACCAAAGTTAACTATAAAATACATAACAAAGTCTTTAGCATAGTATTTAAAGTATTATAGACTAAAGTTAACTTAAATACATAGATGGACTTAGAGTATATTGCTTATGTTATTTGTACCTTGTGTACTTTATAATGTTTCCTTAAAGTCACTTAAGAATGGTTATAATTTTATTTGGTGTAGTGGTTTCTTGATTTTTAAATGGAATAGAATCATTTTTCTTTCTGTGAATGAATGGTTATAATTGGTAATCAGGAAAATGACATTACTTAATTACTTATGGTTCACTATAGGGTTTTTATTTGTTTATAAACTTGTGGTTAAAGTAAAGGAATAAGTTTTATCTCATTACAAATTATTCTTGGAGATTTTATATTAAATAAGAATCCTTTTATAAAATAATCTACACTTATGGTTGAAGGATAATTCAATAAAATTTTATTTAAAATGTGTTGAACCATTTTGACTTCATATTATCAATATTGAAGGCTAATACTATTTATTAGACTCAATTGGCTAATTTTAGAAATATTAGCAATTTTTATTTACCCTTATATGAATTATTAACTAAAGAAATAGGTTTAAATTCAAGTTATTAAAGTGTTTAACTTTTTATTTAACTCAAAAGTGGAATATTATATTTTTAACATGTAGACATTATTTTTGTGATCATTTTGATATATTACATTTATTTTTGTGATTTATAAATAATAAGATATGATTTTTATAAGGTTTATTACTTTATAAATACTTAATAAATAATAAATACTTATTTATGTGAAATAATAATGTATGATTATAGTTTTTAATTATAGTTCTTATTTTTCTAAGATTTTTGGTATTTTATTTATATTTTTAACATTTACCAATATTAAAATATGAATTATCAAAGTTTTAATACTTATAAAATATTTATTAAATAGTAATAATTTAAATTGTTAACAAAATAATGTTTGAGAATAGTTTAATGTTATAGATTTTATTTTTCTGAAAATTTTCATATATTAAACATGTTTTCTGAATTATAAAACAAAAGTTATTGAGTTAACAAGTTTTAATCATTTTATTAAATTTCTAAAATGTTTAAATTGGAACTTACAATGTTTTATCTATTTATTAAACAGACAATAACTTTTTACACCGAACCAGGACCTAACCTAGGTCACTGACTAGTGGGGTCACATGCCACATGTGCATGGACCGGTCAACAGACGCACGCATGACGTCAGCATGACGCCAGCCTAGTCTCCACCACCAGAATGAGGTCGCTGGCGGCAATCGTCGGCTCCCCAGCAAACGTGACCAACCTAGATCGAATAAGCACGACGTGCTGAACCCTAGTGTGGTGGCTCTGCCAAGAAATGGTCGTCAGAACCTCGTCGGCGACGAGCTCCGGTGGTGGTGCGGTCGGTATAAAAACGGACATACAGCTACAGCGAGCGGACAACGAATCGAAGAGGACCATCGTAAACAGAATCTTACCACGAATCTTGTAGGGGTGTTGGTGAGTCGAGACTCGACCGGAATAGATGGGAACAACATCGACTGGCGGCGGAACATCGGTGATGGCGAGCTCGATTTAAGTCGAACGGCTCCAATTCCTTTGGGAGATGAACGAGTCAAGCATGGCGAGTTCACTGGTAAGCTCAGATGGCAAAGGGGTGGTCTCTAGCAGCGGCGACAAGCGGCTCCGGTGAGCTAGGGTTCGGCATCTGAGAGGAGACAGAGCGGAAGAGGGAGAAATGGGGATAGGGATGAGGCAGGGTGTCGCGGTGGCCTTCTTATTCTCCTCTGGGACGACGGCGGGCATCTCGACACACGGCTGACGACGATGACGGCATCGGGCGGCGGCGGACTCCTCAAGCGAGCTGCTTGTGACACACGAGGAAGACGACGACGGATGCGGAAAACCCCCTAGCAAAAATCCAAACTCAACCCGTAGTCCTTTGGCGGTCCACCGGTCAGTCAGAGAGGAAGACAAGCTAGGCTGGTCTTGGGCTGTCCTTGGTCCACTGTTGGGTTAGTGTGATTGCTCATGGGCGACGGATAAGAGAGAGGGAAGATGGGCCATGGGCCAGAATTGACTGTTGCCTCTACTTCTTTTATTTTTTTCTTGTTCTCACTTTTTTCTATTTTCTGTTTTGTTTTCAGGTTTGAATATTACACATTTGATTGAATATATTTCCCATAGAGTTTTATCTGCTAGATGATTATAACAATCTTGAAATGTACTTATGATCATTTTGTGAACCTTTATTATATATTGTTATGTTTCTTTATAAAAATCCCTTTTTAAATATGGTGTAAGAGTCTTTGTTATTAATTTTCTTTCCATAATAAGCCATGGATTTATTTTAGGATATTTTCGTATTTGTTTATAAAACTTAATTCTAATTAGCTTGTAGTTTGGAGAGAAATATATATATGGTGATCCTTTTCTTATTATATGATACATAAAGTTCTAGGAAAATAATATGATTAATATTATTCTCATGAATTTGGGAAATAGCAATGTGTATATTTTAGTATAACTAATATAGGAGTTAGGTTTTTAGGGATTTTTTAATCATATTATACCCTTATAGAATGATTTCTATTTCCTCCTAATGAATGTAATGATAATGGTTTAAGGTAGCTAAATATATGCAAAGCATGTATCCATCTTTATTATTATATAACAATCATTATATAAGATAATTTAATTATTAGGGTTCTCGGGATGGTGAATTCTATTATTCAAAACCTACTAACAGGTGAATCCTAACCACCATTCTTATTTAAAATATGCATAGTTGTTTTCTGGAACTAATTATTCATTACTTGCTTAAGTGTGATCAATATATGGATATAATATTGGGCATAGAGGTTTATAGTAATTTCCAATTATGTGATACACATGATTTAAAGGTTTGAAAGTGTCAAAGATATATTTGAGTGATTTTCTATAGGAAATTATTCCTATGAGACATTGTGGAAATATGATGATAGATCACTCATATGAAATGGATTTTATGTTTGGTTAAAGATTTAGGGTTTAGTGTTTACCAAGAATTTCTGTCTTCCATAATTCACAATCCTGGACTTCTAATTCGGGAATTCCTTTCCTAGATATACTACTTCTTCCTATTCATCATGATGGGTTAACATGATGAGCTTTACTTCACAAAAATATTCTTATCCACCTTTTATTCTTCTTAAATCCATTTATAAATCCAATGATCTTGACAATAAAGCTTTTCATAATCTTCTCATATCCACACTTGGTTATATCAACTACTCCACTGCTGATATCCTCCCATCCAATAAGTGGTTACTTCTAACTCCATTCATACTCTTCCTTAATCATCCATCACTAATATTACTCCAGTAGATGTATATATCAACTACTCTCCTCAAAACCTTACTATCGTTTGAGAGGAATAACACTACTTCAATAACTCCATGCTATTCTAGCTTTAGCTTAATCATACTATCTCATATCTACTTAACTACAGTATCTTATATTCAAACTTCACATCATATCATGGTGACTTATCATGGCTATCTTAGAATAACATATCTATACTAGGGTTCAATCATTGAAGGATGGCGTGTTCATACCGCTCAAGCTGCTGCTCCCGAGGTCTTGGAGCCTCTCTATATTGAAGGATGGGGTTCTTGTGGTTATGTGAACTATCTCCAGCATGTTTATGACATCATGCGCAGGGTCTACTTGAATACCATCTCTCCAAAGGCTGGCAACTTTGATCAGTTTCATGCATATCAAGTTGACCTCATGTATCAGACTTACCTTCGTCGTGACTCTGATAGGAAGCTCGATGTCATGCACTTCATCTACACTGAGATCTGGCAAGCTATTATTGACAAGCGCTCCTGTCCCTATGCTCCATACATCCAGACTCTCATCAATGCCAAGTGGCTTGAAGTGACTGGTACGCGCTTCTCTCAGGACAACATCACCATTCATGAGGAGAAGAAGCTGCGTGTGAGCAAACACAAGAAGCCTAGGTCCCAAGAAGAAAGGGAAGAAGCTCTCCGGAAGGCTAGTGCTGATGTCGGTGGTCCCTCTTCTGTTCATGGTGGCTCTAGTGCTGGTAGTCCTTCTCTTGCGAGGCAGCCGTCTTGGGCCAAGAAGCTGCTAGGAAAGGTGAAGAAGACTTTTTGCTTTTTGCATAATCGAGAGTATCAGTCTTATGTTGATCAGCGGCACAGTGCTCAGTGTCAGAAGGCTATCATGACAGTTCTCAACATTTCTTGCTCTCTAGTCACTAGCTCCTTCACTGCTCCCAGGGATGAGTGGATTCGCGACAACTGCCAGTGGTCTGAGGATGAGTCTGAGGAGGAAGTCACTGGTCTCCCGCCTGCATGGAACAATGCCTCTTGGTATCCCGAGCCTTCTCCACCTTCTGTTCATGGTTGGGGCGATTAGAGTGATCTTTTCTTACTTTTTGGTGTCTCGATTCCAAAGGGGGAGAAAGATGTCTATTAGGTTGCTCACGGGATTTGCATGGTCTGAGTCACGAGTTCGTTCTTATCTTTGAACTTTTCTCGCTCGTGAAATCTCTAGTTTATTTGTGTGTGCTTGTGGAACTCTTTGTGCTTGTGGACTTATTTGTGCTTGTGGACCATGTTATTTGTATGAGACTATGTGGTATGTTATGCTATGATATGTCTAGTGTTTGGTATTATTGTTGTTGGCTTATGGGCATGTGTATATGGTGGTGGAGCGTTCATAGTCTTCATTGATATTATTTCTTCTATTGTCTCCACCACATTTATTTGGTGCAACGGTATGATCTCTATCTTGTCTTTCCCTTGCACATGTGCTATCCTTGCAATAGAAAGGGGGGCCTCCTTGTATGTGTGCTAATCTTGTCCTTAGAGCTTTATCTCTACCTTGCACACATATAGGGGGAGCTTGTTCCATCCATTGCAAAGACTGCTCCTTCTTATGCAAATCTTTGGGATTGTCATCAAATACAAAAAAGGGGAGATTGAAAGGACTATATTTTCCCGTTCTATTTTGGTGATGATGACAATCCTACTTGTGATCTAACCGTGTACTTGATTTTCAGGATAATTGCTTTTGATGATTCTTATGAAGTGTGTGGATGCTCTCTTTGGGATCTCGTGAAGACGGCGGTCTTTCGTTTTTTCTATTTATCTCTTTTTATTGCTTTAGATCGCCGTACTATCAAGATGGGGTCCACCTTGGAAGGCTGTGGGGAATCATCTATTTTGCACTAATCATATATGCACCGCCACAACCATCCTACTCATCTACGAGAGAGCGAAGTTCTGATCCGATGGAGCAGTTTTTGTCTGATTGGAACTTCCGGCCAGGCGCCGGAAGTTCCTCTCAGGGCTTTCTGTGGGGAGAATCTGGGACTAAGTTCCGATCCAACTTCCGCTGGAAGTTCCGGTCAGCTCCTAGAACCTACTGTTTTTATATGCTCTATTTGCGGGAACTTCCACCGGAAGTTCCGGTCAGGAATTTCCGTCGCTTCTTCCACTGAGACCCTGAGCGGAACTTCCGCCCAGGCGCCAGAACTTCCGGTCAGACAAGGTTTGTGACCCAGTTGTTCTGCCCCTTGTTCCGCTCCAAGTTCCGCTCAGAATCAGTATACTTCTGTTTGGAAGTGTTCTATTTGACGAAACTTGGGCCTGAACTTGCATCGAAAGTTTCACCGGAACTTCCGGTCATTCTGACCGGAACTTCCGGTCAGGATTTTGGAGCGTGCGTCCACGGCCTGATGACCGTTGGGGGCTACGCTGGGCGGAACTTCCGACCACTCACCGAAACTTCCGGTGAAGTCGCGAAGGCTCCAACGGTTCAGTTTGGAGGGAGCCTATTTAAGGCGCCCTCCTTCTTCCTCCTACCTAACTCTTCATTTTTCTCTCTCCTCCATTAATACCCGAGCTTCACTCACTAGATCTCTCTCCCTAGCCACTCAAATCACTTGATATTTTGAGAGGTGAGGGAGGTGACCTAGATCTACACTTCCACCAAAGAAGATTTGATTCCCCCCACCTATCCTTCGTGGATCTTGTTACTCTTGGGTTTCTTGGAACCCTAGATGGTGTAGGGCATCCTCGGAGCTAAGAACTTGTGTTGTAAAGCTCCGTGGTGTCATTGAGGGCCTCCAATTGAGTTGTGGAGCTCCCCCCTCAACCTTGTTGTAAAGGTTTCGGTTGGCGCCTTCAAGGTCACTGGTTAGTGGACTGTGAGGCCTCCTTTGTGGGGGAGCTCACCGGAGAAGAAGGTGAGGCCTTTGTGGCGCTCGGGTGACCTTGTGTGGCCCCGACACCTCTCCAACATAGACGTAGCTCCTTTGTGAGTGAACTACGGGAATTACATCTTCGTGTCCCCGCTCCGGTTATCTCGTTCCCTACCTTTACTTCTTGCTCTTTATCGTATTTGTGGTTGTTGTTAGTTCTCTAGCATATAGGTTGTTCACCTAGTTGCATATCTAGAGAACTTTCCTTCTCGTTAAGCCTAAAAGTTTGTAACAATTAAAAATTGGTAGTCGCCTATTCACCCCCCTCTAGTCGATTCAAAGTCGGTACTTTCACCATGTCTAGGACGGGATACATGCGGACAGAGCCATGATCCGCTACTTCCTGCCCTCCCGCCTGCTCCCTGCCCTCTCCCCCTTGTCTACAGTCATCGTTATGGCCCACCTAGTTGAGCAGTGTCTGCTGCCCCTCTAGCATCTTCCTCGGTGTTTTCGCTGTCGTATCTCGACCACCATCAGCGTGGGTTCCCCTGAGTGCGGAAACAACAGGCGAACAACTGGAGGTCATGGCCGACCGTGATGTTTCCCAACTATGCTCCCTCCCGGCAACACTGACCTTGTGGGTGAATGAAAGAGGGTCACGTGCCAAAACCGGCTTGCAAAACAGCTTACCATAGACAAGGGGGTCAATTACCTGTTATTGAATACTTAAGGGGATTATGTGTGCCACTTTAAACTTAGGGGGTGCTGCGTCCAAAACCTGATAGTTGTGGGGGGTTATATGGCCTATCTCGTCGAGTTCGTCGGGACACGGGGAAGCCGGATCTGGGCACATGTACGCTGCCGAAGCACTTCTCGTTTGTTGTCGTGGCCACCGGAAGGGAAGAGGATGATGGTGCTCGGCCTGGCGATGGTGCTCGGCCTGGCGACGCCGCTCGTCTTCAGTTCGCAAGAGAAAAGGGGAGAGGGGGTCGTTTGGTCGTGTGGATCGAGGACGCAAAAAAATCAAAGTGTACATGTACACTTTCGGATCTATAGGGATGTAAATGTGTACTATGTATAGAGGTTAAAGATGCAAAAGTAACATGCACACATCTTGAAACACTGCAAACCATTGGATAAGACTAAGACGTCTACGACCGTGTGGAATCGCCGTTTTCATAGTACTTCCCTCTATCGGGACAGAGGGAGTACAACATTCACAAACTGAAGACCGGAACGTTTCATGAGTATTTGTGCATCGTTTGATGTAAATGGAACTCCGAAGTGTCTCGCATATTCTACATTACATAGCAATTCCTGAACAAACAAATATAATTGCTTGTACCGAAACTCAAAATTTTAAATCATCATAGAGGAAAAAAAGTACAGGAGGTCGGCATGATGATCAGTAGAAACTTGGCGAGCATTCGCTGCGCGTTGCCGCCCTGGTAGTGCACCAGGTTGATCTCCCTCAGGCAAGCAGCAGGGACCAGAAGAGCGGCACGCGGCGGCGCATCGGGGAGGGAGAGGACGGCGCGGCAGTCGTAGCTGAGGTGGTGCGCGTCGAGGAGCTCCTCCTCCTTGTAGAGTTGTCCCCACCGGCCTGGCTTGCCGCGAGGCGGCGCCTTGAAGAAGAGCGTGAGCACCTCAAGGTTGGGAGCGTGCTCGAGGATCCTTACCACCGCAGCGACGGCGACGCCGCAGCGTGTATCCTCGTCGTGTGGAAAGGATCCGGTGAGTTCGAGGTGACGGAGCGTCGAGAGGAACCGTTTCGAGAGGGTGTCGTTGCCGATGCCGATGCCGGAGCCCAGGTGGGCGGACGTGAGGTGCAGGTACTCCGTTGATGCGAAGTGGTGGAGGAATTCGCGGAGGCGGGTGAGATCCACCTCCGACGTGAGCTCCTCGCCGCAGATATCGACCTTACACGAGGAGAGGCTGCTTCGTGGGCCCAGCTGGGGCATGCTCAGCAACCAGTGGTGCGCGGGCACGGCGCCCCTGTACTCAAAGGAACGCAGCTCCGACGCGTCGATGGCGACGCTTGTTAGCCGGTGGCAGCATTCTAGTGCTAGCCTTCGGAGGCGCTCGTCGAGGACGGAGAGCGCCGTCACCCCGTCGCAGTTCTCGAGCGTCAGGTCGACGAGGCGTGGGCAGCCGGAGATGAGCTGATGTATCTTCCTCCCCGAGTCGGCGACCCGGGTCAGGAGCAGGGTCTCCAGCATGGAAAAAAATAGCGCGCTATTTCTTCGCTATAGCGCCGCTATAGCATATTTGGGACGCGAACGCTACGCTATGCAAAATCTGCTCGCTATGGCGCTAATTACGCTTTAGCGCCGTTAAATACGCTATAACGTCACAACGCAATAGCGCCGCTAAGAAAATTTATGAATATAGCGTCATCCCATAATCCCATTGAGCCCACGACTTCACCACGCCTAACACTCTACATCTAAATCTATGTCAACTCAATCCTATTTCCTAGTTCTCCCTCCTCACATAACGGTGACGACTGCTAACAGACTGCAACGCCCGTCTCCTCCAGGTCCAGCCGGTTGGCCACCTCTCTTCTTGGCACGTCCACCAGACACAGTGAAGCACCAGGAGGACGCGCATCTCAAGTTCTCGACTAGTGAGCTGACCTAACGCAGGTCTTGTTCTCTAACTTGTCTTGCACCGGATGTCAAGCGAACTTTGGCATTTGCCACTACTAGTTAATTGTTTATGCATTTATTACTCAAAAAAATAGCTGCTGAAATCCCTAGAAATACATGCTAGACCTTATTTTTTTAATTTTTTTACCCAAACTATTTTGAAAAATAGCGCGTTATTAGCACGCTATAACTTGCATAGCGTTTGGAAA
The DNA here is from genome assembly GCA_023614405.1 of Avena insularis. Taxonomy (NCBI): domain Eukaryota; kingdom Viridiplantae; phylum Streptophyta; class Magnoliopsida; order Poales; family Poaceae; genus Avena; species Avena insularis. The sequence continues at coordinate 36,482,745 of CM042691.1, read as the reverse complement.
AGGATCACGCTAAAAGAAATAACACGCTATTTTTTTCCTTGGTCTCCAGGGACGGCAGGTAGTTGGCGCTGGCCGGCGGGCTGAGCTTGCATGGCCCGAGGCACAGAGTGCGAAGCGCGGCACAGGAGAAAACCCCTCGTGGAACGGTGTACAGTCCGTCCTCGGTCGCCCGGTCGACGTCTTCGTGCGCTGTGGCATGCTCGTGCTCTTTAAACTGGCCGGGCTGACCGCCGTTGGCCGCGCTTCGGAGGGAGTAGAGGCGGCCGCAGATCTCGCCGTCCTGGAGGCACTGGAGGCGCAAGTCGAGGTGGAGCTCAGGGCCAGCCTGCTGCATGGCATACGAGATCCACTGGTCAACCATGGAGTCGTGGTCGTCCATCCCGTTGAAGTAGTTGCGGAAGGCCACGCATAGGGCGCGCATCGGGGCCGCGGTGCCGCGGCGGCGGTTGCGGGCGAGGAGCGCGGCGCTGACGCCGTTGGGGAAAGGCGGCGTCGGTATGATGTTGCGGCCGGCATGTCTTGGTCGGGACTGGAGGCGCAAGTCGAGGTGGAGATCCGGCTGCTCAAAGGAGACGGTGTGGACGCTGATGAAGACATCGCGCCACCGGATGGAGAGCGCGGCCGCGCGTGCGGCCTCTTTGGCCGGCAGGAAGGAGAGGATGTGGCCTAGCACGCCGTCGGGGAGCTTGTTGATGCGGTCGTCGCGTCCACCACCGATCTGGGAGTGACCCATCGCGGCCGGCCGGAACCCTTTACTAACGAATCCTAAATCCACAGGAGAGTTGCCTCCCAAGACGTTGGGCCGCCTGAGGGCCGGCCCAAGACGAGACGAAATGACCAACTCGCATGATTGACACGTACTCCTTCTGTTTAGAAATATAAAATGTTTCTATGCGCTAAAAAGTGCTCGGAAGCTAGTTAGTCTTTCTGAGCCTCTGCTTCTCGACCGTCCGATGTGATGTCCACACTACCGATCATGTGCGTGTCTCCTCACATTTCGGGCAGCTTTCCACCTGGGTGGGGGCACACATGGGAGCCCGGGCTGTCGTTCTCCTCTGTCTCGTTTTGTATCCCGTTCCTCATTTTCTTCTACAAATCACGCCAGCTAGGGTTCCTCAAGGCGGTGAGCTCTGCTAGAGCGGTGAGCGAGTGCATGCGGGAGTGCGGCCAGCTCGTCGGCAGAGCGCGAGCGAGGAGGTAATGCGGCAAGCTCCGCGGAGGAAGCAATAGGCGCGACGGCGGGGTTCTTGGCGTCGGAGATCCGCGACGGAGGTGACTTCCGTCCTCTATAGTGGTAGTCCCCAATTTCTCCCTCTCAATTACGCGAGATTTCGCCCTGTTGAAAAGCAATCCACGCATCCCTGCTCGATTTGTCCTGAAGCTGCGGGGATTTATCTCACGGTGACCCGCTCGATTTCGTCTTTGTACGTATGCCTTCTCCTGCAATTTTCTGAATTGCACGAAGTAGATGCCCTTTGCAGCACATCACGACGCCTATCACTTGTTCGATTTATTTTTACGGTTTGCACTTTTTTCTTTTGCTTGGACGCACAGATCTTAGTTTGACAGTGACGAACATTATGCAGTTTTTGGTAGTACTCTACTTGTTTTTCATCATGTAGGTAGGATGACACAGAGTGTTGGTTTCAGAGTATAGGTTGTTATCAAAGGCACTTCAATTTATCTAGTAGCCATGGTTATAACAGGAAACTGGCAGATTGTTTTGTAGGTTTAATATGGTCATGCTTTTCCTTTTGTTTTGATGACATGGATTTTATACAACAGCATGCAAAATCTTGTAATAGTTCTTTTTATATTTGGTTGCTTTTGTGTTGCTAGTGTGGCTACTAAATTCTAATTAAGTTGGCTCCGGTGCCATACTTAAGTTCTGTTCTGCAGAACTTATCTAGGTATTTTATGATCCCATGCAAAAGTTGGCTAGTTGGCCTAAATAAGTTATTTTTGGCCACATGCCAAGTTGTTTTCTTTAACCCAATTAAGTATTATTTCAGTGTTATTTTTAGGTTTTTCCTTCTTTTTTCTTCTTAGAAGTTGGCTAGTTGGCCTAATTAAGTTGAATTTTCCCACATGCTAAGTTGATTCCTAAATCCAACTAAGTTTGATCCCCTTGTCATTTTAGGTTTCTCACATGCTAAGTTGTTTTCTAAATCCAACTACGTTTGATCCCCTGTCATTCTTGGTTGCTATGTTTCTTCAATTCACTAGTGGTGATTGGAACCCATTGGTATTTGCTTGTGGAAGAACCGTCTTCAATTCACGCGGGTTATGTCCGCTGCTGTGTATGCAATTTTTAGTACAAGTATTTTTTTGTTGCCCTAGACATATCTTCCTAGTTGTATCCACTGTACAACTAAGTTGTTGTACTTCCGATTTAGTACTCCCATCTGGTCTCTGATCCCTATTAATTTTTTGTACTTAACAACTGTGTTTTGCTTGGTAGTTTAAATTGCTGCAAAGCAACTGTACTGGATTGCTGGTCTAGTCCTCTAGATGCACCATGTCCAACTGTTGCTGCTGCTAATCTACCCCCGCCGATGTTGCATGCCGGTGAGACCTCACGCTCGTCTCTACTTTGTTGGTGCTAGGCTTCACTGTTATGCATGTGCGACCTCACCTTTTCCCCTTTTTTATGCTTGGGTGTGATGGTACAGGCTACGCAAGCAGCGGCGACGGCGAGGATGGTTCAGGAGGGCGCCTACTCGGACGGCTTGCTCTACTCGGACGACAATGACCTCCAGGTGACTCACTCTTGCCTTTCCTGATAATATTGTGTTTGGCCGTCATGCAACACAGATCGTTGGGCCACAAGTAGTTTCGACATAATCACTACAAGTTTTTTTTAGCTTGTGTGTAGCTAAATGTTTGAGTGTTTTGTTTTTGTGCCTAAAGTTCGCCGATATCTTATCTTTTGGTAAATGAATGGGAGGACTGTTGCTACTTAGTCGCATGCTTGATGAATTAGTAGTTAATCTATCTATCTTGTAAACGAGTGGCAAGTAAAAATCCGAGTACTATTTTTTGAGGATTACCTCCTATGTGGCTAGTTGTTTAATTAAGTTATTTTACCAATATGCTTAAGTTTTGTACTGAAATGAATTAAGTTGATTCTTCAAGCATGTTTGGGTATTGGTACAATCTACCTAGGTGTTACTTTTTGAGCAACATGCATAATTTGTCTTAAGTTGTTTTACACTTTATTCTAAGTTGTTTCCCATAACTATGTAAGTTGCAGCTTCCAGTCCACCAAGTTGCAGGATCCTTAGTTGCTTATTTTTTGTTTCATTAAGTTGATAAGCAACTCAATCTTAAGTTGTTTCCCATAAGTATCTAAGTTGTAGCTTTCGGTCCACCAAGTTGAAGGATCCTAAATTGCTTATTTTGTTTCACTAAGTTGATTAATAACTTTAGCTTAAGTTGTTTCCCATAACTATCTAAGTTGCAGCTTCCACTCCACCAAGTTGCAGGTAGTTGTCCACTTAGGTTGCTTCATCAGGAAACTTGGTTTATCAACTTACTACAAATTAAGTTATTTATCCCATTCCCTTAAGTTGTTTACTATCCATTGTTAAGTTGTTTTTTGCATATCCATGGACTAGGGTTATTCTTTTAGATTCACCATGACTTAATAATTTGTTTATGCCATTTTACTAAGTTGCCTGGCCACTTCTATTAAGTTTCATGTTGCTCATTAGTAATGTTGTTTTTATCATAGTTTTGCTATACATGCATGTGTTGGGGATTTACTTTTCTGTGTAGACAATCATGCAAATGATTCAGTTGCTTAGCTCATCTAACTGAGTTTTCCTTGCGACACTTTAGTTGATCCTTGGGAGTTATTCATACATGTTTCTTTGCTAAAAACCAAGTTGTGTAGATTCCCTACTTCCTTTTGATGTGAAGTTGACTATTTTTTAGTTGTTGCTAAGTTGCTCACTGTTTACTGTTAAGTTGTGTTCAAATTAGTTGCTAAGTTGATCCCAAGAAGCTCTTAAGTTGCACCCTAATTTCTCCTAAGTTGATCCCTAAGCGCAACTAGGTTTTGCTGCTAAGAACCTTGTAAGTTGCCTATTTTCAGGTTGTTGTAAAGTTGCTCCCTAATCACTGCTACCTAACTGTTGTTAAGTTGGTGTCTAATTGATGCTAAGTAGTACAAAGTAGCTATTAAGTTTCTGAGTCTACCACATCAGTTATATCCAGGGATGCACTGCGATTGATCTAATATGCACATAAGTTTATGCTAGTTGTGTTTCAGGAAGGTTTGTTCCAGGACCCTAGAGCACATGCAGATCCTAATCTAGGAGTAAAAGAAGAAATGAAATTAAGGGGGGTACGGGGCATTTAGGTTCGTGTGATCTGATTACCTATTAAGGGGGTATGGGGCAGTTAGGTTCGTGTTTAAAAAAAAGGTTTCGTGTGATCTGATTACCTCTTTTTGATTTCTTTTATAGCTAAGCCATGAAAAACCTGAAAAATTGTAGGTTCAATGGAGATCTTGGAGGAAGAATAAGTGATTTCCAGAAGAAAGGGAGATGCGTCATGTGGTCCTGTGGTGGGGTGGGGACAAGTTGACGTGCACGAATTTGGGTTGGCACCAGGCTGGTCCAAAACAACATGGCATCCGGGACGTGGGAACTTGACCGCATTGTTTTTCTGGATGAGGGCTAGATCGAACTAACCAGCCCTCGGGGGCTGGCTAGCAGCGTCCTAAAATGTTTTATATTTGTGAATAAGATGTATCTAGACACCTTTTAGTGTCTATATTCGTTTGAACCTATACACTAAAAGTTGTTTAGATACATCTCTTTCACAAACCTAAAACATCTTATATTTCTAAACAGAGGGAGTAGCAATTTAGTTTTAGAAAACAGTTGCTAATTTTTTTTGACACATGTTGTTTGCTGAAGTTGGTCCACGTCTCCGAATTCGTGGACCAGGTCTCATAGAAATATTTTTTCGTTCTTGGAAAAAACTTCGAAACTGAATCTTTGTTTCATCATGCTAAACAAGGAGTCAACAATTATATCACGAATTGAGTTCATGTAGACAGCGTCACGCTTCGCTGTAGCCTCATCACCTTGAAGTGGTTCTTCCCCTCTTGGAATATAGTCTTAGTCTTCATCACATTTATCGAACTCCTCATCAGGAAGCTTGGTCTCACGAATGTAATTGTGTAGCGACATACAGGCTAAAATAATTTTCTTTTGCCTACGAGGCAAGAAACTAGGTACAGCCTTCGGCATGCGAAATTTAGCTTTGAGCACTCCAAAATTGCGTTCAATGACATTTCTCCCGCAAGCATGGACATAGTTGTACCACTCGTGCTTCCCAACCGGTTTTCATCCATTACGGAATTCCGGTAGATGGTATATTTGAAGGGTTTCGCAGCATAGTAAATCAAAATTTTCTACGGAAGCGAACAGATGGAAAGCCAAGATCTAATCTAGGAGATGCAAACAACGAGAGAGATTGGATTAGATCTTCATACCCTTGAAGATTCGATGAACGCCTGGCGTTGAACGTGGGTGATGTAGTCGTACTCGCTTCTCCTCCTCGCGATCCGATCCGATCTAGCACCACAAGTGGCGGTGCCTCCGTGAGATGCACACGTGCGGCACCTCGACGTCTCCTCCTTCCTCGGACCAGCAAGTATGGTGGAGAGATAGATTGGATCTACAACACGACGGCGTGGTGTATATGGTGGAGAATTTCTGCAGAGGCTTCGCCTACAAACGATGGGAGGGAGAGGAAGGCAGCAGGGTGGCTAGGGTTGGAGGGGAAGGTGTGTGAGGAGGAGGGGCGCCCTAGCCCTCTATATATAGAGGGGGAGGGGGCGGCCAGCCCTAGCCCCTCCTCCAAGCCTTGGGCCGGCGGCCAAGGGATAAGGAGGAGTGGGGGATAGGGTTCTATATCCAGTTTAAACGATTTAAACTTTCTCTTATCTAGAAATTCTATCTCTAGATTTAAACGAGTTAAATCTATCTAGAAACGGCTGGGCCCTATGGGGCCTTGTGCCCCTGGCCCAATGCGGCCAGGACACTCCCTCATAGGCCCATGCCCCCTCCTGGAAGGTGGGACCACGTTGGCCCCCTTCGAAGGTTCTAGAAGCTTCCGGTACAATACCGATTAATCCGAACAATTCAACTCCAAAACTGCACCGCCTTATATGAATCTTATTCTCCGGACCATTCCGAACCTCTCGTGATATCCGGATCCCATCCGAGACTCCGAAAAAAAATTCAAAAACCAAGTATCCAAACAATCATAGCGTCGAGACACCAAAAGTGTGTGACACTGCGGGTTAGAGAACAATCAGACATGATCTTCTATCAATAATCAACAGCGGGTGCAGGCACCCATATTGACTCCACACATTCATCGATGATCATATCGGATGAACCACGATGCCAGATTCAATCAATCCCATATATATATTCCCTTCGTCTCGCGATATTTTACTTGCGAGATTCGATCATCGGTATCATACCTAGTTCAATCTCGTTCACGGCAAGTACTTTACCGTTCCGTAATCCGATATCACTTTGTGATTAACTCCTTAACCACATGCTTGCAAGCGGTGTTGATATCGATTACCGAGTGGGCCAAGTATATCTCTCCGACTTGGGAGGACAAATTCCATCTCGATACATACAACCCAATGAGATACTTTCCGATCACACGAGAGACACCTTTATGATCACCCTCTCATAGGATGATGTTTGATGGCCTCAAAGCTTTCTTCCGATACCGAGTTGTATTATCTCATGGTCTAAGGAATACAATATTTGATATAGGAAAAGCTCGCAAAGACGAACACGATGACCGATCTAATTGCTTCGCTTAGTTTGGTCATCCACCATATCATTCTCCCAATGATATGGTCTCATTATCAATTGACAACTCATGTCTATGGTTAGGAAACCTTAACCATCATTGATCAATGAGCTAGTCCATAGAGGCGTACTAGGGACACGGTGTTGTTCACAAACCACACAAGTATTAATGTTTCCGCATAATACAATTCTAGCATGGAATATAAACTTTATCATGAACAAGAATTATAATAATAACATCTTTATTATTGCCTCTAGGGCATAATTCCAACAGTCTCCCACTTGCACTAGAGTCAATAATCTAGTTTACATTTGGCAACAATCTCACACCCATGGCACTGAGGTGCTGATCATGTTTTACACGTGGAAGAGGTTTAGTCAATGGATCTGCGACATTCAGATCTGTATGTACTTTGCTGATCTTGGATCTCCATCGCTATATAATCTCGGATTATATGAAACTTCAGTTGATATGCTTGGTCTTTGGATGATATCTTGGTTCCTTAGCGAGTGCTATGGCGCTGTTGTAACACAATATCTCCAATGGGTCCAATGCACTTGGAACCACGCCAAGCTCAGTGATGAAGTTTCTGATCCAAACTCCTTCACTTGACGCTTCTGCAGCAGCCATGTATTCCGCTTCTACTGTAGATCCCGCGATCACGCTTTGCTTGCAGCTTCTCCAGCTCACAGCTCCTCCATTCAAAATATACACGTATCACGTTCGAGATTTAGAATCATCCTTGTCGGTGTTGAAACTAGCATCGACGTAACCTTTTCTGACATTTGTTCATCACCCCATAGACTAAGAACATTTCTTTAGTCCTATTTAGGTACCTTAGGATGTTCTTCACGGCTGTCCATGTTCCACTCGGATCACTTTGATATCTGCCGTCAAACTAAGAGCATTGGACACATCCGGTCTAGTACACAACATGGCATACATGATGGAACCTATGGCCGAGGCATAAGGCACTTTGCTCATAGCTTCCCTATCATTTCATGGCTGGACAGAGCCTTGCTCAATATCTTACGACAACATAGGCCTTGAACCTTTCAATGCCTTATCCATTCTGAACCTTTTCGAACTTTGTCTAGGTATGTACTCGCTTAAAGCTATCAGCGCCTTTTGTCTATCTCTATAGATTTTTATGCCCAATATATAAGCAGCTTCACCTAGGTCTTTCATTGAAAAACACTTGTTCAAATAACTCTTCACATCGTTAAACATGTTGATGTCATTTCCAATAATCAATATGTCATCCACATATAGTACCAGAAACGTCACCGAGCTCCCACTCACTTTCTTGTAGATGCAAGCTTCGTAGAAATTTGGAACAAATCCAAAGCTTTTGATCACTTGATCAAAACGAAGGTTCCAACTCCGAGATGCTTGCTTCAGTCCATAAATGGAACGCTAAAGTTTGCATACTTTATCAGCATCCTTAGGATCGACAAAACCTTCGGGTTGCATCATATACAACTCTTCATCAATGTTGCCATTGAGGAACGCAGTCTTGACATCCATCTGCCATATTTCATAATCATGAAACGCAGCAATTGCTAATAAAATCCGAATAGACTTAAACATCGCTATGGGAGAGAAAGTCTCATTGTAGTCAACACCTTGAACTTGTCGAAAACCTTTCGCGACAAGCCGTGCTTTATAGACGGTAACATTACCATCCGTCTGCTTTCTTCTTGAAGATCCATTTGCACTCAATGGCCTTTCGGTCGCTAGGAGGGTCCACCAAAGTCCATACTTGGTTTTCGCTCATGGATCCCAATTCGGATTTCATGGCTTCTAGCCATTTCTCGGAGTCTGGGCTCATCATCGCTTCCTCATAGTTCGTAGGTTCACCGCCTTCTACTAACAAGACTGTCGGACAGGGTTGCTGTACCACTCAGAGGGCACGCGACCTTGTCGACCGCGACGCTCAAGAGCAACATCGTCCAAGCTTCATGATCCTTGTCATTAGCTTCCTCTATTGTTGGTGCAAATGACCGGAACAATTTCAGGTGCTGCGCTACTCTCCAATTCAAGAGAAGGTTCAATAACCTCGCCTAGCTCTACTTTCCTCCCACTCACTTCTTTCGAGAGAAACTCCTTCTCAAGAAAGGAACCGTTTTGCGACAAACACTTTGCCTTCGGTTCTGTGATAGAAGGTATACCCAATAGTTTCCTTAGGGTATCCTATGAAGACGCATTCGCTTTGGGTTCGAGCTTGTCCGCATCAACTTCTTGACGAAGCTTCAGATCCCCAAACTTTAAGAAACGACAACTTAGGTTTAGCACCAAACCACAGTTCATACGGTGTCGCCTCAACGGATTTAGATGGAGCCCTATTTAAAGTGAATGCAGCGGTTTCTAATGCATAACCCCAAAAGATAACGGCAAATCAGTAAGAGACATCATCGATCGGACCATATCTAATAGGGTTCGATTCCGCGTTCAGACACACCATTGCTGTGGTGTTCCGGTGGCGTGAGTTGTGAAACGATTCCACTTGCTTTGAGATGCGTGAGAAAATCATAACTTAAATATTCGCCCACGATCGGATCGTAGAAACTTAATCTTCTACATATGGATCTCCACTTCATTCTGAAATTCTTTGAACTTTTCAAACGCTTTCAGATTTATGTTTCATTAAATAGATATACCCATATCTACTTAAGTCATCGGTAAAAGTGAGAAAATAGCGATATCCACCGCCGAAACACTCATCGGTCCGCATACATCGGTATGTATGATTTCCAACAAGTCCGTTGCTCGCTCCATCATACCGAGAACGGGTTTTGATCATCTTGCCCATGAGGCATGGTTCGCATGTGTCAAATGATTCAAAATCAAGAGACTCCAAAAGTCCATCGAATGGAGTTTCTTCATGCGCTTTACACCAATATGACCTAGACGACTGCCACAAATAAGTAGTATTATCACTATCTACTTTGCATCTCTTAGCCTCAATGTTATGGATGTGTGTTTCATCCCTTCGAGATTTAGAAGAAATAAACCATTCACAAGAGGTGCATGACCATAAAAGATGTTACTCATATAAATAGAACAACCATTATTCTCCGATTTAAATGAATAACCGTCTTGCAATAAACACGATCCAGAAATAATGTTCATGCTCAACGCAGCACATAATAACATTTATTAAGGTTTAAAACCAATCCAAGGTAAAACTAAGGAGAGCGTCTTGACGCCATCACATCAACTCTTGATCCGTTGCCAACGCCACATCGTCACCTCATCCCTAAAGCCGTCTATTCCGTAGCTCTGTTTGAGTTACAAATATTAGCAACCGAACCGATCAAATACCTGAGCACTACAACGAGGGCTAGTAAGGAAAACATCAATAACATGTATATCAAATATACCTTTGATGGTGCCAGCCTTCTTGTCCGCTAAGTACTGGACTTGCGCCCAAATGACCCTTGTCCTTGCAATAGAAGCACTTCCGCTTGGGTCCAGACTTGAGCTTCTTCTCAGCAGGGCAACGCGTTGCCGCCTCCTTTCTTGAAGGGCTTCTTTGCACCTTACCTTTCTTAAAGGAGGGCTTGTTGACCATCAACACATGATTATCCTTTTGATGTCCACCTCCGCAGCCTTCAGCTTTGCGAAGAGCTCGGTGATCGTATCTGGAACCAATCTGATTATGAGTCACTACAAAACTTTTGTAGCTGGGAGGAGTGATTGCAGAACCTGTCAATCTTGAGCTCCTCTGAATCTTGCATCCAGTTGCTCAAGGCGTTGAGTGTAGCCCGACATCTTAATGGCGTGCTCACTAACGGAACTCCCTTCCTCCATCTTGCAGTTAAAGAACTTCTCAGAGATCTCATATCTCTCAGAACGGGCCTGAGTCTGGAACATAGTTTTCAACTCTTCGAGAATCTCAAAGGGCCCGGGATAGTTTTCAAAACGATTTTGAAGTTCCGGTTCCATAGCAAACAACATGGTGCTCTTAATCACACCATAATCATCTTTGCGCGATCGATAGACAGCTTTCTCATCACCGTAGCGATTGCAGTAGGGGGTTACCTAACGCTTTCTCAAGGACATAGTCCTTTTGTCCGCCAGACAGAATGATTCTTAGATTGCGGAACCAGTTGGTGAAGTTAGACCCATTGTTTCTAAGCTTTTCTTTCTCAGCAAAAACGTTGAAGTTGAAGTTGGACTTGGCCATGTGATCTACAGTATTGGCAAGTACAAGTTAGACTATGTTCATGATAAATAGTTCAACTTAATCAAATTACTAGATGAACTCCCACTAAATTCAACATCCCTCAAGTTGTTTAGTGAACACGATCCAAATTCACCACACCTAATCCGATCTTCACGAGAAGAGATGTGGCTTCAATGGTGGACAACGAAGTGTCGATCATATCATTCATATGACTCATGCTTAACCTTTTGGTTCATGTGTTCCGAGGCCATGTCTGTACATGCTAGGCTCGTCAAGTCAAACCCAAGTATTTCCGCGTGTGCAAAACTGGCTTGCACCCGTTGTATGTGAGCGTAGAGTCTATAGCACCCGATCATCACGTGATGCTTGGACACGATTTAACTTTCGCAACGGTGCATACATGGGGAGAACACAGTTTTATCTTGATCTTTAAGTGAGGAATCATCTTATAATGCTACCGTCACGATCTAAGCATAATAAGATACATAAAAGGATAAACATCACATGCATATAACTTTATGTGACATGGTATAGCCAATCTTCGCGCAATGATCTCCATCTTGTGCGTTCCGGCATGATCTCCATCACTTCACCATGATTGCCTCCACCATGAATAGCAACTACAACTATTGCTAACTACTTAGCGATAAAGTAAAGCTATTACATGGCGTATAAGAAGTTGACTCGCAGGTCATACACAATTATAAAGACAACCATATGGCTCCTGCCGGTTGTGTACTCATCGACATGCAAGTCGTGAAACATTACAAAACATGATCATCGCATACAATATACACATCACATCTTGGGCCATACCATATCACAGAAAACACTCCCTGCAAAAACAAGTTAGACGCCTCTACTTTGTTGTTGCATGTTTTACGTGGCTTATGGGAGTAGATGCTAAGAACGATTCTTACCTACGGAAAGCCACAACGGTGATATTATGGTTGCCAAACTCCGTGTTAATCCCATGACAACTATAGTGAGAGAACCGACATCCACCAGCCGCATGTATGGTACAAGCCACACGTCAAGTGCGGAGCGGTCTCACAACGATGTCGCGTAAGGTTGGCCTGACCGCTTCAATCTCACTATCCCGCCATAAGAAGAACACAAACAAGAGGCTTGAAACAGAAAACATCAACGCCTCGCAACAACCATGTTATGCGTTCTACTCGTGAATCACATCTACGCATAGATCTAGCTCGATACCATCAAGGGTTTCAGAGCATAGTAAATCAAAATTTTCTACGGAAGCAACAGAGGGAAAGCCAAGATCTAATCTAGGAGATGCAAACAACGAGAGATTGGATTAGATCTTCATACCCTTGAAGATTCAGACAATGGAACGCGTTGAACGTGGGTGATGTAGTCGTACTCGCTTCTCCTCCTCGCGATCCGATCCGATCTAGTACCACAAGTGGCGGTGCCTCCGTGAGATGCACACATGCGGCACCTCGACGTCTCCTCCTTCCTCGGACCAGCAAGTATGGTGGAGAGATAGATTGGATCTGCAGCACGACGGCGTGGTGTATATGGTGGAGAATTTCTGCCGCAGGGCTTCGCCTACAAACAGTCGGGAGGGAGAGAGGAAGGCAGCAGGGTGGCTAGGGTTGGAGGGGAAGGTGTGTGAGGAGGAGGGGCGCCCTAGCCCTCTATATATAGAGGGGGAGGGGGCGGCCAGCCCTAGCCCCTCCTCCAAGCCTTGGGCCGGCGGCCAAGGGATAAGGAGGAGTGGGGGGATAGGGTTCTATCTCCAGTTTAAACGATTTAAACTTTCCCTTATCTAGAAATTCTATCTCTAGATTTAAACGAGTTAAATCTATCTAGAATCGGCTGGCCCTATGGGGCCTTGTGCCCCTGGCCCAATGCGGCCAGGACACTCCCTCATAGGCCCATGCCCCCTCCCGGAAGGTGGGACCACGTTGTCCCCCTTCCGGAAGGTTCTAGAAGCTTCCGGTACAATACCGATTAATCCGGAACAATTCCGAACTCCAAAAACTGCCTTTATATGAATCTTATTCTCCGACCATTCGAACCTCTCGTGATATCCCGGATCCCATCCGAGACTCGAACAAAAATTCATAAACCAAGTATCCAATCTATCCTAGCCGAGACACGTTAAGTGTGTGACCTGCTGGTTCGAGAATATGCGCACATGATCTTCTATCAATAATCAACAGGGTCTGGCACCCATATTGACTCCACACATTCATCGATGATCATATCGGATGAACCACGATTCCAGGATTCAATCAATCCCATATATATATTCCTTCGTCGCGATATTTTACTTGCCCGAGATTCGATCGGTATCGTCATACCTAGTTCAATCTCGTTCACAACAAGTACTTTACTCGCGTAATCCGATATCACTTTGTGATTAACTCCTTAACCACATGCTTGCAAGCGGTGTTGATATCGATTACCGAGTGGGCCCGAAGTATATCTCTCCGACTTGGGAGGGACAAATTCCATCTCGATACATACAACCCAACAGATACTTTCCGATCACCTGAGAGACACCTTTATGATCACCCTCTCATAGGATGACGTTTGATGGCCTCAAAGCTTTTTTCCGATACCAGGGAGTTGTATTATCTCATGGTCTAAGGAATACAATATTTGACATAGGAAAAGCTTCGCAAAGACGAACACGATGACACGATCTAATTGCTTCGCTTAGTTTGGGTCTGTCCACCATATCATTCTCCCAATGATATGGTCTCATTATCAATTGACAACTCATGTCTACGGTTAGTAAACCTTAACCATCATTGATCAATGAGCTAGTCCATAGAGGCGTACTAGGGACACGGTGTTGTTCACAAACCACACAAGTATTAATGTTTCCGCTTAATACAATTCTAGCATGGAATATAAACTTTATCATGAACAAGAATTATAATAATAACATCTTTATTATTGCCTCTAGGGCATAATTCCAACAATATTTGGCCTTTGTAAGGAGTAATGTATCCTTTGCGATTTGGATAACCCAAATCGACGAGGTAATATTTACCTACATAAATAAGACAATGAAGCAAATAAAGAAGACATATCAGGAATCAAGATATGATGCATACAACTAGTACCTGCATGAGGCTTAGGAAATCGACGTTCATACTTTGTCAACGTGTCATTTAAGATCCAGGTGTCATGGGCAGAACCAGGCCAACCAGCCACAACAAAAGTAAATCGCATATCAAAGTCGCAAACAACCATCACCTTTTTAGATGGGAACCCATGTGGACCGTTGTGGTTCACAACCTCATCCACCGGCACTTCAACTTGGACATGGCAACCATCTATTGCCCCTATTGCATCTTTGAAATGAGGCCAAAACGGTTCTTCTTTAATCCGTGCATGTACGGTTTGGAAAGAAGGATCTCGAGGTGTTGTGTTATGGCATGCTAACTTGCACAAGCAATGCAATACTTCTTTGAACTTCCTATGAACCGTTTTAGTTGATCTCACAAATCGGTTTTCAACTTGAGAGAATGATTGTGAACCACCAACTATCCACAAGAACATAGCTAATGACTTCACTGATGTCACGAGACACTAGGACATTGTACAACAATGTAAATACATCTCGGTTCATCCTAAACATCTTATAGCAACTCCTTTTGTGACCAAGACACTCCATAACCCATTCATACCTAGTTTGTTCTCTAAGCACATGTACTCACCCAAAAATGAGTTCTTGTTCTCCTTAGCTGACTCACTTACGTACTTCGCCTTGCACTTCACACTTTTCTTCTTTACATTCACCTTCTCATCCATTATCTTGCCTTCCATAGCTGCCTTGCCATCCTTATCTGCCTTAGGTGAGACGTCCTTTTCCTTTGCATCCTCGTCATCCTCGGATTCTGGAACCTCAACTACACCCTCATCATCAGTGATGTCTGATATCTCCCCAGGAATACATGATGTAGCTTCGGTAACATGTGCCTTGTCAAACATGGCATCCAACTCTTCCAAGTTGGCTAATCCCTTCTTCTTGTACTTTGCATGCTTTGGGTATTTCTGAAATATAGAGTAGAATTAAACAATTGAACAAATAGTATGATGGAATAACATATATGATGCTACATAGCCAGCAATCGAACCTGCAAATGAACCTGCCACCAAGGTTCTTCGGCCATGATAGTTCACTTCACATAATCCCACCCCGTCCTTGTTGCCGCATTCTTCAACTCCATAAATTGAGTATACTCTTTAATTGCTTATGTGTCAATGTTTTCCTGGTTCGTGCCAAAAAAAATTTACCAAGATTTATGTAACCTCTCTGGTTCAAACATCCCGATGGCCTATTGTTAGCATCAACCTCATCTTTGCATATCTCACAAAATAAAGTGGTATAGTGTTCATCGCAAATTGCCTTTTCCATCTATTTAACAGTAAAAGAACTAACATATAAGAACAATTGGCAAAGGTGTTGCAACATAATCTAGCGCATATCTCAAATACACAATCTATTTTGCAATTCTCACATACAAACCAATACATTTGCAAGTATCTAGCAAATCAGCACATCATAATTTTTACTAAATTCACCTTGAGTGAAGGGCGTTGAGGGCTAGCTGGATGTACTCCAGCCAAGCAAAGGGGAGGGGGGAAGAAAGGGCTTTGAGGTCCAGGTTGTGGCATCCAGTCGTCGTGCTGGAGCTCCTTCTGCGGCCGATCGTCCGGGTAGACGACAACGGCCGGCGGGACTGGACGGGGGCGGCCGGAGAGAGTGGACGCAGGCCGACGGGAGTAGACGAAGGCAACCAGCGGGAGTGGACGGGGGAAGCCGGCGGGATGGGGCAGTCGGCCGGGAGCTAACCCTATCTTGGGTGAGAAAATGACGACAGGACAGGGAATTGGGGAAAAAGGGAAGGTCACTGGGTCGCTGGGTGGCAGGTGGCGGGTAATTTTTTTCTCAGATTGAGGGGCAACGATGGAAACGAGCGAAAGCGCGCGCAGCGAACGCAAGATAAGCACCTCGGCGCATGCTTTGCCTGGGAAGGTGGTTTTCATGCGGATTTTGACGAAAGCGTGTTGGGGGAGACATGCGTTTGGTTGGGCTTTCGGCTTATAAGCCAAGAAAGCCACAACCGAAGCCCAACCAAACAGGACCCTAGTCAAGGTTTAGTGCTAGATACATCTGTATCTAGGCAAATTTGAGTCAATTAATATGGATTGGAAGGAGTACTACTCCATCAGTCTTAAATATACTCACTCAGGTAACTTTGTCTAAATTCGTATGTATCTAGTTATAAGTATTTAGACTAGATTCATTCGTATCTAGACAAAGTTGAAAAGTGAAAACACTAATATGATCTTGAAGGAGTATCAGGATTTTTTCTAAATTTTGATATATATATATATACATATACTAGACAGTGTCTAGTTATATTCAAATCTAGACAAATTTGTGACATATATTTTAAGACAAAATAAGTACTATACTACTATCTCCTTTCAAAAATATAAGCCCTTTTAGCAAACTAAAACAGCTTGCTAAAAGGCTTATATTGTAGAACAGAGGGAGTAGTATAAACATTGGTAGATATATTTAGTTAAAAATCAACGGAATGGAAATTTTCTTCTCAAGATAGAATAAATACTAGGATATGTGGAGAATGTAATCCCTGATTTTTCTGAGTAATTCGCAAAAAAAAGATAGAAGAAAAACACTCACACACCTTTAAAATAAAGACCTCCTTGATTTAGAACCTAACTTTGACCTTAAATTCGACAAATAAATGAGTTATAGTCATAAAAGGTGTATCTGGAAAAGTTTCTGGTCATATTTACTTTTTATGGCTAATAAGCTTATTGATGAAACTCATTGTTAAAGTTATGTCCAAAATTTGAGGTGCTCTTCCTGTGTAATGGAAGGAGGGAGTATACGTTTTCAGGTCACTACTACACTGACAACTATAGTAGTAGTATGCATCTTGAGTTGCTTCGATCATTAGATGAACATGAGATCACAAGATCCACTAGTTACTAAAAATAATAGGAACCTCTTAAGTACTATCTCGGTTTAGAAATATAAGACATATAGATCTGCGAATCGAATGTATCTAGACGTTTTTAATGTATAGGTTTGGTGTGAACCTATACACTAAAAGACGTCTAAATATATCTATTTACTTTATAAAGCTAAAATATTTTATACTTCTAAACGGAAGGAGTAAGTCGCTGTGCAAAATGGTACAAACTTTCACGTCACTGGCTAAGCTCGCTACGTGTACATATAGTAGTCTGTTACCGATGTTGGAGGAGCATCAACATTCGAGATCCCTGTGAATAACCGCTTCGAATGTTTTATTTTCTGGTTTTTAACCAATTATTTCTGTCACATGTCAACTACATATTTCACGGCACATTAAAAGATTTCGCAACACAATATGAGTATACCATCGACAACAATTTCATTTATAACATAGAAAAATGTGCATTAACACATAGCTTTCAAAATGTGACCAAATACACACCATCAAGTCGATAACAACAATATCTCACTGAAATAAGTCAAAAATTCTATAGAGAGAATCAACAACTTTGGAATTAACCACATATGACAACAATAATATGCTACAAAGCAGAAGCTGTTGAGCACACATATGCAATCAACAAATACTTAACCACACTCTTCAACAGACTGCACACAAAAATTATCAATGTGAGACTAGGGTCCTGACTACACGCCTCTGTTGGAAAAAGACTTGTACGCGGGGGAGGGGGGGGTGGCTGTTGACATAGGTATGCCCTATAGGTACATACTATATTTGGTCCGGCCAAGCGGGAGGCCCAAGTAATGATTCGCTGCTGACCATGACAGATTCGGGTGAAACCAAGCCCATAAAGGACTCGACTCCTTGGAGGATACATCAAGACTATATAGGAACTTCAGATTTTCACCTCAAACTTGTAACCGACTAGGAAGTATCGCATGATCTAGCCTCCTCATATAAAGGCCAGGAGAGAGCGACCAGGAGGATAATCAATATCTCGCATATACACCGCCAGATTCAATCTGTGCACCATTGCCATCTCGTCGACCTTGTAAACCTTCGGTTCCTCGATTAATCAAGAACAGACAAGCAGAAGTATGGTTTTCCCTCCGTGAGCCTGAACCTGGTAAACCTTGTGTCCCTGTGTATTTGTCTATTAGCGGACGAAGTCTCCAGCGTGTCGTTCTTTCTCTAAACCTTGGTCCATCAAGTATGGGCTTTGCCGTGATCACCCCATGTCAAAGATCTAGAGGCTTCTTTCAAACCCGGATTCTTTATGTGTCCATGTGCTTAGAGAAAAATATTACCCCGATGGCAAGCTTATTAATGTTAGACCAAAGTCTAGGTCATCTTTTACATGACAGAGCATTGTGGATGGATTGTATACTTTTAAACATGGTCACATTTGGTGAATTGGGTCTAACTATAGTGTAAACATATGGGAGATCACTGGATTCTTTACAACCCCGCGAAAAAAGTGTTATCAAGGCATGAACGGTTTATTCTTAGGACTGTTGATAAATTAATTGATCCATTGACTGGACAGTGAGATGAAGCTATAATAAGAGATAATCTATTGGGGTAGATGCTGAGAAAATTTTGAGAATACCGCTGAGTTCTCATTTAACAGAGGATTTTGTTGCCTGGAATTTCACTAAGAGCTACTCCTTCTGGGTAAGGTCAGCTTATCACTTAGAGTGGAATCATCAATTTGGAGCGAGAACTATAAGAGGTGATGGCCATGGTTCTTCTTCGGTCAATCAGGTCTAGGAACACCTATGGAGTTGAATGTGTTCCTTCTAAGATAAAACCTTTTTGTGGTGGGCTTTACATGGATTGATACCGGGAAAAGCAATTTTGGATGATAGACATATGCGAATGGCACCCGTTTGTCCAGTCTGTCATCGAGGATCAGAGGATATCAAACATCTGTTATTTACTTTTATGAGGGCTAGAGAAGCGTGGAAGGAGCTCGGACTTCGTGAGGTTATCGATCAGGGCATCAGGCTATGCAAGCTGATCTGTCGAGTTCGGTGTGCCTTTAAAATCTTCTATGTAATCAAACGGAATCGACTATACGGCCTACTTTTTCAGCTCTCTAAATCATATGCCATGAAAGAATTTTGTTAGGCATGCATGGATTGTAGAGCGGTGCATCCACATCACTTCTTCCTTATACACTAAGTCAATAATCCATTCATTTTGTATGTAGATCCGCGAATTTCCTAACGGTCCGCGTTCACATCAATTCTTCAAACTTGGGTACGTACGTGATTTCTGGATTTTTCTTGTTATATAAGCTCAGACAAAGTTCTCTGTGTGACGGCATGAATGACTTTCCCTAGCAAACTTGAGAAAAACTTCAGTCTTGAAGAGTTCTTGTTGCCAACATTGGTCTTTCAAGGGGTAAGACTGCAAATCCCGAGGCCAAGGCAGAGGTCCATCTGGCAACCGTGTGATTGATGTGGTCATGCAATTTTTGGTTGTCGCCGTCTATATACATTTCTTCAAGAACCATAGCATTCTGTGCGAAGAATTTGGCCAGGTGCACCCCAAAGCAGTCAGACTCCTCCTGCTTCGGGAACCGCAAGCTCACGGACCGTAGGCTATTGTTGTCGCTATCTAAGTCATACGTCCGCATGGGTACGCTGAGCGTGCAGAATTGTGGTATTCATGAGGCAGGTGCGATCGTCGGTGGCGCCACCCGCTCAGGAAGGCGATGCGTGCCGACCTAGCCGACCTGGAAGCATAGGCTACCAAGCATTATGTCGACTCCGTCTCCTATGGAATCGAAGGCCGCGCAGTAGCCAGCGAGTGGACGATGAAGTCGATGGTGCCAAAGAGGAGGTGATTCTCCGTCGCAGAGGAATCAAAGATCGCAGGTGATGGGGCCATCACGACCGCAACATCAGCATCCCCAGTCCCCATGGTCGGTGCCAATTGACGAGGGTTAAACTCATCAATGCCTATTTTTATTGGCTCGGATTTTGGAGAAGAGGGGAACGCTGGAGATCGTAGGATGGCTAACAAACAAGCTATGTGGCACACGAGATTTACCCAGGTTTGGGCCCTCCGAGGGAAACCTTACTCTTGCTTGTATGTTCTTGATTGATGACGAAGCCGATGATTACAGGGGTGCCCAGATGAGATCTGGCTTGTGAGTATGCTATGGTTGTGGATTGTCCTCCTCGCCGTGCCATCCTGGCCTTTATATGGGGAGGCCAGGTCTCGGGGGTAGGTCGAGTCGGTTACAGATTAGGGTTTTACCCTTTTAAATTTTTATCCAAAGCTAGCCATGTTCTTCAAGGAGTCGCGTTCCTCAAGGGTCTGAGCCACCTGAATCTTTCCTAAGCCATATCATCCGGAGTGGATAATCACATGGGCTTCTGCTGGGCCAGACCGGATATGATAACATTGCGGCATCTGTAGGGCATACCCATGTCAACACCCTTTCTCTCTCAGCGAGATCGCATCAAGTCGACTCAGCGATTTTGTACTCTCCACTAATAATACGAACATACAAGCAGAAAATAGGGTTTCCTCTACGAGGGTTTGAACCTGGGTAAATCTTCTCCCTTGTTTGTCTGTTAAGCCGATGACGAGGTTTCGACTCGTCAATGCCCATTGTTATGGACTTGGGTTTTGGAGAACATGGGGATGATGTATGTCGCGAGACGGTTAACAGGCAAGCAACACGGGGACACAAGGTTTACCCAGGTTCAGGCCCCCGAAGCGAAAACCCTACTCTTGCTTGTCTGTTTTTAATTACGGCGGAACCAAAGGTTACATGGGTGCACAGATACAATCTGGCGTGAGGTGTGTGTATGAATTGTCCAGATCCTTCTCGTCATGCCCTCCTGGCCTTTATATAGATAGGCCAGGTCTCGGGGGTAGATCGAGTCGGTTACAGATTAGGGTTGAATCCTTTGAGATTCTATCTACTGCTAGTCGTATCCTTCAAGGAGTCGAACTTGTAGTGGGCTTGGGCCACCCGAAATATTCTTGGGTAACAAGTCTTTGCGTGGGCCTTCCCTGGGCTTGGACCGGGTGTACCAACGCTCGGTACCCGTAGGGTATATCCATGTCAGTAGCCCCGAGTGTTCAGTTGAATCGTAGATTCGGCTGGAGACTCTATGATCTTTTGGGTGCTTCTCATTTGAACCTGTTTTTATGAATAAGCATGTTAGTTCATAGGTATTGTTGATACGTGTGCTTGACTCACCCGACGGATCAGGGCCAGTTAACTGTCATGCGACAAAATAACATGATCTTCTTTAGATTCGAGTGCCCGGACTCGAATCTGGAACAAATGCTGGTGTAATTCGACTCAGGCCGTTGAGGTCTTATAGGAGTCGAATCCCAGTGTTATTCAAGTGATGTACCCAACACGCCCGTCGGGGTTTTCATCGTGCCTGTTGACACGGGAGTTTACTGGCAGAGCACAGTCTGGTGTGTTACCAGACCATCAGATGATATCTATAGGACTTATCTTTGTGTCACAGACACAGAGTACAAAGTTTTATTACCGGAGAGGTGTTTCGGGTGACCAAAGAGGCTGATTCTCATTTGGCGTTAATTAGGGAAAAGTTGCCAAAAAGATTTTTGTCGTACTTATCCAAAGGATATTGCTCGAATAGTTCATAGGGTGCGCGACTAGCTCTTCCTATGGTAGTAGCCCCCGAGTGTCCGTTCGAGTCATAGACTTGAACGGAAACTTTAGTTCAGTCATTTGCATTTGCTTTAGTTATTTATCCAAAGGACGTATTTTTTTGAATGCGTGACCAGTGCTCCCTATGGGAGTAGCCCCCGAGTTTGTAGTGGAGTCTCAGATTCGACGTAGGACTCGAAGATCTTTTCGAGGTGATGTTACCATTGTAATTTCTCAGGTGCGCGGCCAGCGCTTTTGATAGGAGTAGCCCCCGAGTAGTTGGTTGAGTCGTAGACTCGAGTAAGTACTTTATGCTCAGTCGAAATCTTCGAGCCGTTGCTAGCTTTACTTTTATGACATAACTGCTGACGATTGGTGAGCTCAACCGTCTGTGGCAGCAGAGGCGATGCGACGGGATGATTGTGGGTCCCAACTTCTGACCTGGATTTGACTAGTCACACGTAATTATGGCGAAAATTATGACATCTCTTCGATTTTCGTGCGTAGTGGACGGCGTGTTCACGACGGTTCAGGTTAGTGCTGACACGTGGACGGTGAGATCTGGGGCACGCGTTAGGGCTTCTGCATTGACGGCTCTGCTTCGTCATCCTCGTCCTTTTATACGGTGAGGGAAAACAGAGGATTTTCACCCCTTCGCCATTTGCCTTGCTCTATCACCATTGCCACCATTTCTTGAGCTCTTGCTTTCTTCAAGAACTAGACATTCTTCATGTATTTCCTTCCTCCTTTCTTCGCGCGCACCGCCACGCTCTCCGCTTCTCCATGGGTAAGCCTAAGATAAGCTCATCCGCCACGACGGGCTCGAGCGCCGCCGGCGCCGCCAAGAAAGCTGCTGCTCCGATCCGGACCACCGATGGCGGGTGGCAGCGCATGGAGATGCGCGAGTCGTACTTGCGCAAACTACCTAAGGCCGGATGGATCTCCAAGGAGAAGGGCAACACCATCCTCCCCGATCAAGAGGTAATCCCACGCCCACCAGAAGGGTTTCGGGTGATGTTTTACGCCTTTATCATCCGCGGTCTTTCATTGCCTGCCCACAAATTTCTTCGTGGGCTCCTTTTCTTCTATGGGATTCAGCTTCACCATCTGTCTCCCAATTCTCTCCTCCATATTGCTTGTTTCATTACCCTCTACGAGTGTTCGCTCGGTATCGAGCCTCACTTTGGACTCTTCCGGAGACTCTACTCCTTGAAGAGGCAATATGGCACCGGTGGTGTTTATCCACTGGGAGGCTGCAGAATTTCCATCCGCTCCTCAGTCTAGTTCTTCTCTTTTCGTCTCTACGAGTCCGTCCAGCAGTGGCGGAGGAAGTGGTTCTACATCCGCGATGTCAAGATGGACGGTCAGCATTACGGGCTCGCCCCCTTCGACTCCACCCAGAAGATCATCCAACAACGTTCGTGATCGAACCTCGTTTTGGAGCGTGAATCCGAAGAGGTGGAGAAGCTCTACCAGCGGGTGGAAGCTCTTCAGCTGGTTCCGGGCAAATAGGTCAATGGTGTTGACATCATTTGCACCTTCCTTAAGCGTCGGGTGTAGCCGCTCCAAGCGAGGGCGCACTCGATGTTTTTATATGCTGGCGTCAGTGACCCGACAAGGTTTCTACCGGAGGAGATGTCTTCGGCTGATCTTGATAGGTCGCTTCGGCCTCTGCTGAAGCACAAGGTCGACGAGGACCTTCCGGGGAAGTCCTTGACTCCTCCTTTCAATGCCAAGAAAGCGGTCCCCCAGGTGAAACTTGCAGTTGCGCGTAACTCTTTCGAGTGCTTGTTTCTTGTTACTATTACTTGTTCCATCTTTTGTCTTCAATTTGCAGGGCTACAAGGTAGCGGGGATGGTGCCTCCTCTACCCAAAAAGTTCTCTACTGCGCCATACAACAAGGAGGCAGAGTCTGATTCTGAGCTCCCCCCCTCCCGTGCAGTCGCCTTCCTTGGAAGCCCCCGAGCCGAGTGAAGGGCAGTCTCAGAAGAGGTCCCATAGCGAGACTTCGGACGGGGCGACACCACCAACGATGAAGGGTCCCTCCTTCCTCGAGAAGCACGGCGAGGATGAGGTTGCGACCTCCTCCCCCATCGCGGTTTGTTCCAGTTCGGGCTATGGCCCCGCAGCCGCCGACCAAGAAGAAGAAGAAAGAGAAGAAGGAGGCTCCCGTCTTCAACCTGTCAGACATACCATCGTAAGTTGCTCTTGTCGAGTCTTGTTGTCTTGATGATATGCTAAGTTTTAGCTTGTTGTTGATTTGGCTCCTCGTAAGTTCTAGTAGTAATCATTCAGAGGAGTCCCTCGATGACGAACCCAAAGAAATGTTCGCGGAATCAAAGCCCGCGTCTTTGTTTCCAAGGATGGTGGCCAACTCCGATGACGAGGACTCAAGCTCTATGAGGCAGGAGGCTCGTTCACTCATTATGCAGAAGACGATAATAAAACCTTTGGAGTTCACAGCAGACCACGTAAGCGTTATTCTTTTATTGCATGGGGTGAGCCCCCGAGCCCTTTGTTCATCAGATTTGCTGATTTCTTTGCAGCCTTTTGTCCATGACGCTAACCGCCTGATCCAACAGCACTTGTTGCTCGAGGGTGAACTCAAGCAGCTCCGAGGTGCGTAGGCTTCCCCTTGTTTGATTTCGAGTGCTCATAGAATATTTTCCTTGTATTTGACCGTCTCCGCTCAATGTTGTAGATGAAAACAACGATGCCCTCCACAAGCTGAACTCTCTCGAAAAGAACCTCGACCAGGCGGAGAAGAAGGCAAAGGATGCTGCGGAGGCCCTTGAGCGTCAGCATAAGGAGGCCAAAGATCATGAGCAGCAACTTGCAGCTGCTATGGTACGTCCTTCGAGATGAAGTTCGAGCCGTTGTCTATTATGATGCTATGGGGTACTCCGAACCTGTAGACAATGGACTCGAAAAACTTGATGGTAGTGGTGCCGCTTTGGTTAGTAACAGGCATGACCTCGATCCACTTCGAGAATTTGTCGACTGCTACCAGGAGGAAAACGTGCCCTCCTGGTGAGGACCTTGGCAGTTTGCCGATCATGTCGAGTCCCCACTGGGCGAAAGGCCATGCCAGCGGTATGGGCCGTAGCTCCGATCCGGGTGCGTGTGGCTTGTCTGCGTACCACTGACAGGCGTTGCACCTCTAAACTATCTCCTTGGCATCGTTCATTGCTGTTGCCTAGTAGAAGCCATCTCGTAGAGCTTTGGCAACCAGAGTGCGGATGCCTACGTGGTGGCGTCAGATACCCTCATGGATGTCTAGGAGGATGCTTTTTCCATCGCTGTTGGTGACGCATCGTTGGCGCACACCAAAAATGCTACGCTTGTACAGTTCGCCATTGATGATGGTGAAGGCCTTTGATCGGCGAGATATGCGCCGGGCATCTGTCGGGTCCTCAGGCAGGTTTTTGCTTATCAGGTAGCGGAGGTATGGTTGGGTCCATGTTTCCTCAACCGCCATGACCTGCATAAGTCTTACCAGTTTGACCTCCATGTCGAGCTTTTCGGGTTCTCCCCGTCCTTCGGGTGGCGCAACCCCGAGTGCTCTGAAGCTTCGGCTGTGCCCTTTGGAAATTTCCGCTTGATGGAGGGTACGCAAATTTGTTCGAGGAACACACCCGGTGGCACTAGGGCGCATGTGGAGCCGATGTTGGTGATCTTGTCGGCCTCTTCATTGCTTTCCCTGCCAACGTGCCGAAGTTCGCAGCGTCGAAGTCTCCTTCGAGTAAGTTGTAGAGCGCACGATATGCGATCATGTTGGCGATGTGAGCGTCACACTCGTTCATTGTCTGCTGGACGACGAGGTTAGAGTCACCGTAAATGACAAGGCGTGTTACACCGCACACCTTATCCATCCTCATGCCGTGTATGAGTGTCTCGTATTCGGCCTCGTTGTTGGATGAACGGAACTTCATCCGAAGGACGTACCTCATCTTATCCCCTTGAGGGGTCATCAGTATGACGCCGGCTCCTGCTCCAGCCTCGCGCTTAGAGCCGTCGAAGTGCATTGTCCAAGACTGCAACATGTATGGAGTATCCGGCAGCTGGAGTTCCATCCAATGGACGAGGAAATCAGGGAGGACCTGAGACTTTATGGTGGTGCGCCCCTCGTAGATGATGTCTCGGGGAGACAACTCGATGCCCCACAGGGCTACTCGCCCCGTGGATTCGGGGATGTTTAGGATGTTCGACAGCGGGGCGTCATTGACGACTACGATGTGGTTCTCCTGGAAGTAATGGATCAACCGACTCGCTTTAGGCGAGCTTCTGGTAATGGGGATACCTTTGATTTGTAGGGGTCAATACCTCGCTAAGGTAGTAGATTGGGCGCTGCACCCCGTGGGTCTTGCCATCTTCGGTTCGTTCGACCACGAGTGTCATGCTGACCACCTGATACGTGGCTGCTATGTATACCAGCAAAGGCACCCTTTTTGGCGTGACCAGGACATGAGATGTGGAGAGTAGGCGCTTGAGGTATTCGAACGCCTCGTATGCTTCAGCTGTCCACTCGAATTTGTCAGCTTTGTGCAGCAACTGATAGAAAGGGAGAGCCTTCTCGCCCCTGTGGCTGATGAATATGTTGAGAGCCGCGATTCGCCCAGCTAGCTGCTGGACCCCCTTGAGGTTCTTGGGCTTCTCCATGGCTAGTATAGCCCTGATTTTCTTTGGGTTTGCCTCGGTGCCACGCTGAGAGATGAAGTACCCGAGCAACTGACCAGACGGGACGCCGAAAGCGCACTTGTCTAGGTTCAGCTTGATCTTTGTAGTGTTCAAGGTTGTCAAATGTTTCGTGGATGTTGTCGATGAGCATCCCGGCCTCCTTGGTATTGATCACTATGTCGTCGACCTAGACCTAAACGTTGCAACCAATCTGGTTCTTCAGACATGCCTGCATGCATCTCCGGTAAGTGGCGCATGCGTTCTTCAACCTGAAAGGCATTGTGTTGTAGCAGAACACCCCAAACGGTGTGATGAACATCGTTTTCTCATGATCTTCGGCCTTCAGCCAAATTTGATTGTAGCCTGAGTAGGCGTCAAGGAAGGAGAGTTTCTCGCATCCTGCAGTGGAGTTGATTATTTGATCGATCCATGGGAGAGGAAAGTGGTCCTTAGGACAATGCTTGTTAAGCAATGTGAAGTCGACACACATCTACAGGATGTCCGTGTCCTTCTTGGGGACCAGCACGGGGTTGGCCAGCCACTCGCTTTCCTTGATCTCTCTGATGAAGTTGGCATCGAGGAGTCCGTTGACTTTAACGCCAGGCGAAAATTTTCCAGCGCTCACGGAGGAATTCGACGGGTGTGCTTTCCTATACGGGGCTGAGGTCTTTGGCAATCAACGCCGTCTTGGAGGCATCCGTTAGGTGAACCTACACCTTCTTAGTGTTGATTGTGGAGTTGAAAGACATGTCAGGTGCGTTTTGCCTGGTGACTGGGGGTGCCACGTTGTCTGTGACCTCCTTGAGCCTTGTTAGCTCCTCCTGCATGCCGAACGACTAGAAGATTCTGTTGATGTCCCTGTCGCAGCTGTCTGACCTGGTGAAGCTTCCTTATACGGTGATGACGCCCCTGGGTCCTGGCATCTTCAGGAGAAGGTACGCGTAGTCTTGATCGCCGAGAATCTGCGAATGCCACACGCTGACAATGGCGTGAATGCTGAGGCGTCCACCACTTCGAACTCCAGCCGCTCACGCCTAAAGTTTTCGGACTTCCCGAAGATGACGTCGAGCCATATCTTTCCCAGGGGATATATGCCCTTCCCTGGGACGATGTCGTGGAACGTTGTGTCCGACAGTTCCAGGCTGCATAGCGGGATCTGCATAGCTGCCAGTGTGCTGGGGAACATTAGGTTGATGCCGCTGCCGCCATCCATGAAGATGCGGCTCATCTCGAATCCTCCAATCTGGGCTTCGAGCACCAAGGCGGAGTGACCTGGGCGAGCTATCTGACGCGGGTGATCCGACCGATCAAAGGTGATGCAGGACTCCGAGCCACTAAGGTACTCAGGTATGGCTGGTGGGGAGGACATGGCCAAGTTGACTTGGCGGGTGATCTTCTTTTGGACCTTGTTGGTTGGGCGCCCCTTTTGTATCATGAGCGTCCCTACAAGTGGCAGGTACGCGTCCGCCCCATTGTTGTTACCCTGCACAACCGTAGGTTGCGCGGGTCCTCCAGGTGGTGGTGGTGCTCCGTGGGCCACGCCTCCTGGAGCAGGCACGAATCCTAGATTCAACGTCTGGCATCTCATCTGGGTGAGGGCCTCGCTGAGTTTCTGGAACTCCCAGAAATCCTTGAGCATGTGGCTGGGCTTCTTCTTACCATCTTGCTTATCGATGTAGAAGTGGATGGTGCAGGGACCTGATAGCTTGTCGTATGCCGAAGGTTTGTCGTCGCGGTTGCCACGTTTGGGTGGGACGTCCACCATCACGGTACCCGCTGCTGCGATACCCGCTGTTACGGTTGCCATCATCGCGGCGATCGGCGTAGCCAGCCGCAACCATGTCAACTTCCTCGCGATCATCATAGACGCGCGATCTTATCTTTCCGCGGCGGTCGCACCTGCGGCTGAAGTTGTCCTCATTATCCGAGGGTGCTCGATTGACATCATCTTCGCCATTTGCCCAGTGATTGGAAATATCCATTAGGTGATCAAGGGTTTTGGGCTTGACGCGCCCGATCTCCTCCTTGAATTCACGACGCTTGACGCCGTCCTTGAAGGCATCGATTGCCCTTTCCTCAGAGATGTTTGCGGCGAAGTTCTTGATGACTGACCAGCGTAGTATGTACGAGCGGATGGACTCGTTGGTCCATTGGGTGCAGGACCGTAGCTCTTCGAGATTGAGGGTGGTCTCTTGCTGGTGCCCTTGAAGTTGCGGATGAAGCTGTACGATAGCTCTTCCCAACTTCGGATGGAGCCAGAGGGGAGGCTGCTAAGCTAGGCCCTAGCTGCGCCTGTCAGCTGCAGCTGGAGGCACTGCATGGCTGTGCTTTTGTTCCCGCCATGGAGCTTGACCGAGGATAGGTGATCATCGAGCCAGGTTTTTGGCTCCTGCGAGCCATCGAATTTCGGGTTGTTCGAGGGGAGATTGAAGTTTTTTGGCATCCATGATTACCATACGGACCTGCTGAAGCATCTGGCTCCGCATAGCTCCCCGTCGTCCTCTTCGAACTCAGTTGAGCACACGCGTTTGGCGCGTGATTTGTCGATCTTGTGCTATGCGAGCTCACTACGAGCGTTGTAGTTGATGCTCTTGTGTCGTGGGATACGACGACATCATGAAAGGTCATGCTCTTCCTCATCAGATGAGGGTGTGCGGCTTCGAGTGAACTTCACCACGGCCTTCTTATTTGGCTCTGTGGGTGCATCGTTGTGGAGCGCAGCTCCGACGAGTTTGAGGCCTGCGAGTGCGGTGTTGTGGATCGCATTCTTCGGGTCCCCTGGAGGTGTTGGGTTGGATGCAAGGTAAGTGGTAGCCGCCATGATTGCAGCCTGCGGTGTTTTAGGCATGGCATTGCCTTGTGATTCCATCGTCATAAAGGACATGTCTAGTGCCTTGGTGACATCGCGCCATGCGAAGGAGTCCATGCGCTCCAGATGAGAGCGGTACTTGAGGGCGTCGTTGCCGTGTGAAGAGGAGCCACCAGCGGCGGGGAGCGCAGCTCGCCACATGCTCGACTCGTCAGCTGACCGCTTGCGTTTTTCGATCTTGCCTTGCATCTTGACCTGTCGATTGTGCTAATCGATTAGGAGTTAGTGATAGGCCATCAGCAGATCGTGGGAGGCGTCAACCGGTAAGATGTGATTGCCTCGTACGGCCTCACACGCGATCTCCCAGCCGGCGTCGTTGAGGTGGATTTCGTGGTGGGCACGGCTTGCTCACTTAGTGCCTCGAGGTGCCCTATTCCAGTTGGGATTTTGCGGGTTCGCCCTGGTTCCTCCAGTTTCATCCTGAGGGTTGGGAGGGGATTTGTCGGTTGGATCCAGCGATGGGTCGGTTCCGTTGTTGACTTCGCTGCCGTGGATGACAGTGCACATGTAGCGCCCACGGAGAGGATCGCTGCTTCCTCTGAAGGGGGTCGCACAGATCGGAGTTGCAGCTATTGCTGTCATCTGAATCACTTGTTAGCGACTCCAAGTTTAGGGCGTCGATTGGTGGCTCCCATGAGGCGGGCCTGATCAGCGGGGGTAGCATCTGCTCTGGGAGGCAGAGGGTGATAGTCTGCCCCACCTGGAAGCAGAAGCTCCCAAACAGCATCTCGAATCGGTCACCTGCGGACTCGAAATCTTTGTGGGTGGGCGGTGAAGTCGAAGGCGCCAAAGAGGAGGTGATTCTCTGTCGTCGAGGAATTGTAGATCACTTCGGATGGGACTGTCACGACCGCACGATCAACGTCCCCAGTTCCCATAGACGGCACCAATTGATGAGGTTTCGACTCGTCAATGTCCATTGTTATGGATTTGGGTTTTGGAGAAGATGGGGATGCTGGAGGTCGCGAGACGGTTAGTAGGAAAGCAACACGGGGACACGAGGTTTACCCAGGTTCAGGCCCCCGGAGGGAAAACCCTACTCCTGCTTGTTTGTTCTTGATTACGGCGGAACCGAAGGTTACAAGGGTGCGCAGATGCAATCTGGCGTGAGGTGTGTGTATGAGTTGTCCAGATCCTTCTCGCTGTGCCCTCCTGACCTTTATATAGATAGGCCAGGTCTTGGGGTTAGGTCGAGTCGGTTACAGATTAGGGTTGACCCTTTGAGATTCTATCTACTGCTAGTCGTATCCTTCAAGGAGTCAAACTTGTAGTGATCTTGGGCCACCCAAAATCTTCTTGGGCAACAAGTCTTTACGTGGGCCTTCCCTAGGCTTCGACCGGGTGTACCAACGCGAGGTACCCGTAGGGTATATCCATGTCAGCCGATGAAATCACAAGTGCTCCTCTTTCCTCTGAAACCCAAGTCTATAATAATGGACATTGCGAGGTTACCCCTGGACAGAGGGTGACCACCCCCCAGGTTTTGTGATGTCTCTTGTTATTCGAGATGTAACTCTTCTCTCATACAATAAATAAATAAATAGCCACCTGTCTTTTCTTAAAAAAAATATTTATGGCCTATGTAATCTTGCCATGAAAGAATTTGTTAGACATGCATGGATTGTAGAGCGGTGCATCCACATCATTTCTTCAAACTTGGTATGTGATTTCTGGAGTTTTTCTTGTTCCGCTCAGACAAATTTCTCTATGCAACGGCATGAATGAATTTCCCACCAAACTTCAAAAAACTTCAGTTTTGAGGAGTTTTTGCCAACTTTGGTCTTCCATAATTTTAAAGAATTTCATAGTTATAGGAGGGTGACCCCCTAGCTTTTGTGATGCCTTTTGTTATTTATTTTTGAATTTTTTTAGATCCAAAGGGCCTAGGAAGGGGAGCCCCAGTTCCATTTTATATAAAATGAAACCAAGCCTGACAATATCTGTTTTTAGTCCACGAGTACCCTGCGAGAATTTAAACTAAAAAGACAGAGAACAGGAAAACAAAGGACACGGCACATACAAGATTGCAAATCTCAACCAACAGCTCTAGGAGCAGCAGGGGAACTAACTTTCCTAATCCACTGTTTCCACTCCGAAACGCTCGTAGATGTTGTAGAGCGCGGCCCTGGTCTTCTCTGCAGGCAGCAAACCGGCGATTTTAGAATTGGCAGCCCATGCTTGCACCCAAGATGGCATCATAGGAGAGACCGCCATCACACCAGATCCACGGGGAGGAGTAGCTGGGGCATCCCAGGAAGCTTCAGTCACTCCCACACCAACCTGCCATTTTCCTTGCACCTGTTGTAAACCACATCTAGGAAAAGATCCACCGGGGGAAGCATGTCCTCTTTGAAAATAAGCCTTCACTTCTTGATTGTTCTGAGCACAAGCCACCACACCTGCTTCATGGAAATCCAAGTTTGAGAGTCAAATATCAAAGCATTTCTAGATTTCCAAATACTCCACAGTACCGCAGCACATATAGCATTTAGATTTGTATGCTTTTTATTTGAAATGCAAAACTTAGAGATAGATAGGTAATCTTGACCAAGCTCCAAACCAAAGAATTGAGAAACAAACTCCCAGGCTGCAGAAGGTAAAATACATCTAAAGAAAAGGTGATCAGTGGACTCAGCTTCGGAACAGAATACACAGTCTGTAGGTTTGCCCAATTTCCTTTTTTTGCAGATTATCTCATGTCATTAGTTTGTGATTAGATAAAAGCGAAAGAAAAATCTGCACTCGAGGAGGTACATTCAGTGACCAAACAGCAGGAATGTACAAAGATGTCACCCCTCTAAAACTGAGAATCTTATAACAAGAGCTGGTAGAGTACTATCCACTAGAAGTATACTCCTAGATAAGAGAGTCACAATCAGCAGAAAAGGAAATACTAGTCGCAATCTGTAACAATTCTAGTCATTGTTCATAGAGTTTAGGACTAAAGTTTCTACGAAATGTAAACCTAAGAGAACTACCATCCGAAACCTGTTTAACTGTGGCCAGTTGTTCATTACAAATACAATATATTTCCCAAAATTGAACAAACAGGGGGCAAGTGCCAAACCAAACATCCTCCCAGAATCTGACCTTGGCACCATCCCCAAGAACTCATCTATAGCCAAACTGGACTGATCTAGCTGCCCAAAGAAAACCATTAAAGAAATTGGAGGAATTAGAGCTACCACAACATAAAATGTTAGGATTGTGAGTATTGTACTTAGCTTCAATGATGTTTTTCCATAGCTTATCCTCCCTGGCAGCAAATTTTTAAGCCAGGAAGCGAGCAAGCAAATGTTAACATCTCTAATGAACACCCAGCCCCCCCATGAATTTTAGGCATGCACACTAAGTTATAGTTAGCTAAATGTAATCTTATCTTGTCTTTGGTATCATTCCAGAGTCAGTTATCCATCTGCGAATTAATAAGGTCCAAAGTCCATTTGGGGAATTTAAATAAGAAAAGCAAATAGATGGGGATGCTAGCTAGGCAGGTCTTAATCAGGATAAGCTTAGCTACATACGATAGGAGTTTCCCCTCCATTCTGCAATCCTTTGCAAGATTTTATTAATGATAGGCTGGAGATCCTCTCTCTGAAGCTTATCATGATGGAGGGTGATACGTCGTAAACGTATCTATAATTTTTGATGTTCCATGCTTGTTTAGTATCAACTTTGTTATGCTTTGTCTACACTTTGAGCTATTTTTATACATTTTCTGGGACTAACCTATTAACAAGATGCCGCAGTGCCAGATGCCTATTTTCTGCTATTTTTGGTTTTAGAAAATCTAGTAAGGAAATATTCTCGGAATTGGACGGGACAAAGGCCAAATTCAATATTTCACCGGAACAAACACAGAGATCGGAGGGGAGCCACAGGGTGGCCACCCCCCCCACACACACACACATGGGCCCACCCTAGGACGCGCCTGGGCAGGGTGTGGGCCCATGGCCGCCCTCCAGCCTCGCCTCTTTGCCTATATAAACCCCTCGATGCCAAAACCCTAAGTACCCGATCAGATCTCCACAAAACAGTCCATAGCCGCCGCCACCATCGTCCCTAGATCGGGGGTTATCTGAAGCTCTTCTCGGCACCCTGCCGGAGGGGAGAGATCATCCCGGAGGCCTTCTTCATCACCATGCCAGCCTCCGGTATGATGCGTGAGTAGTTCCACCTTGAACTATGGGTCCATATAGTAGCTAGATGGTTGTTTCTCCTCCTTTGTGCTACCATGTTTAGATCTCGTGAGCTCCATTCATGATCAAGATCATCTATTTGTAATCATCCATGTTGTGTTTGCGGGGATCCGATGGATATTGAGATTACTATGTCAGATTGGTTAACGATTCTATCTTATTGATTCTATCATGTCTGTGTTGTTTGAGATCTTTCATGCTCTCCATTTCTAGTAGCTATCTTGGCCAAATAGATGCTAGTGACTCCAAGAGGGAGTATTTATGCTCGATAGTGGGTTCATGCCTCTATTGAATCTGGGAAGTGACAGAAATCTCTAAGGTTGTAGATGTGTTGTTGCTACTAGGGATAAAACAATGATATTTTGTTCATGGAACAATTATATTGTTTACTTTACACACATTGCTTAAAGCAGTTATCCGTTGCTTGCAACTTAATACTGGAGGGGGTTCAGATGATAACCTGAAGGTGGATTACTAGTTATAGATGCAGTTGGATGGCGGTCTATGAATATTGTTGTAATGCCCAATCAAATCTCATAGGATCATGAATGTCTAGTATTTGCATTCTCATGCCTTGCTCACTTGTAACATCCCTAAAATCATTTTTTCAAAGATTGCATATCATCCTTGCATGCATAATCATTTAGGGATCAATTTCAAAGTCATTACAAAAACATAAGCCTTTGGGTGCTTATTATTGTATGTAAACAAGCATTGATCCAAATGCTACCCTCTAGTGAGAGAATAATTGTTTTAAACCAATGTTGTTGGTTCATAGGATTGTTTGATAAAATCCAAAGCTTGGACAAATTTCTCAAAACAAGGAAACAAATTCAAAACCATTTCTTTGTCTTTATTAAACAATGTTGTTTATTTTAAAATTCCAAAGTACAAAAACTATTTTAAAATGCACAACATTGTTCTGCAACCAAATGTGTACACGTTTCACTTTATAAAAATCCAGAGCAAGTTTGAATTCAAACACATTTGAAATCAATTGAATTTGATTCCTGGAAATTCAAACATAAAAAGAAAAAGAATAAGGAAAAGGAAAGAGGCCGGCGCCAGCTTTTCAGCACAACAGCAGATCCAGCCCAGCGAGCCCACCCGGGGTCTTCCTCTCTCTTTCTCACCGCAACAGCACACACCCTCCCTCGGTGTCAAGTGGACCCAGTGCCAGGTCAGCTCGTCGTCCCCAAAACCCCGCCCACGACCAGGCCTCGCCGTTTCTTCCTCCCTTCACTGCCGCGTTTAAATCCGGTTAATTATCGTTGATTGCGAGCGTGATCCTCGCCTCCGCTCTGGCTACTTAATCCCCTCCCCCTTGCGGCCATTTCCCCCAACATAGCTAGCCAGAAGCGCCGCCAGGCTCCGCAAATTCTCGCTCGCACCGTCACTGTTCCGACGAGCTCCGAAGACTGATTCCGGTAAGCTCCAAGCGCCCCTCGCCTCCTACTTGCCTCTGTCAGGTTCTCCATGTCTCTGTGATTCACCTAATACCTTTGGTTTGCCTGTGCATGACCCAGGTCGCCGTCCCTGACCACCTCAGCGAAACGACAGAACCACCGTCTCAACTCCGACGAGCAATAGCAGTATAAACCGAACGCCTCTTGACCTCGCGTGCATACTGTCAGATTCGCATTGTCTTTGCGCAGCTATTAACACCACTGACTCGTGCTAGGGCGACCCAGAACCTCGGCAACGACCACGTCTGCAAACTCCCGACGCCGCCAGCAACTCCGACGAGCCCTAGGACCCGCTACAGCACGCCCCCTGCCCAACCGCAAACACGTTGAGCTCCCTCGTGCACGTGTGAGTCTGGTAAGCATCTCCATCACCCCTAGGTCTCGCTGGAATCACCATTCCGGCGTCGACAGTAGCGCCGCCGCCGTCAGCAACCAGCTGTGCCGCAGGATTTAGGTCAGACCATTTTTGTCCACTGGATCTAGATCCAGTGGTGTAGATTAGATGCAGGCCGAAGAGGTACGGGCAGATCAGAACCGCTAGTTTTAAGTTAGATCCAACGCACCGCATCGGCCGATTCGTGCGAAGCGGTACCGACGAATCAGAGAGCGCCGTGTGGCCTGAGTTTAGATTTAAAACAGAAATTTGATCTATTAGTTAATCAAACTTGTAAAATTCATAACTTTTGATCCACACGTTCAAATTTTACAAATTTTATATCATTGGAATGAGGAGAGAAAATCCTATCTGTTTACGCAATGTGTTTAATGTTTTGCCTCTGTAAAAATAGTTATTTTTGCAGAGACATTTATAGGCATAATTTGAGTATAGTAATTATTTAAAAATAATTTGAAGATCAAATAAAGTTTATTTGGTGTGTTTTGGACTTGTTTATGATTCAGTACTGTATACTTGTCTTGTTTGTTGTAGAAAAACATCACATGGCATTTGCATGCATTCATATATTTTTGTTTGTATATTTTGATATGTGATTTTGGTGCCATTATTTTATGTGTAGATTTTGGTGCTAATAGTGATTGTGGTTGTGAAGATTGTTGCTACTCCCCAAACTACCAAGGCAAGTGGTGCTTCATGCTTTTATCCCTAAATTTTCACCTATCCATTAGAAATATTTTGTATAGGACTTGCATGAATATTTTGCTATGTATCTATATGCTATGCTTGGGAAATCCTAGTAGTTGTAGTAATATTAGAATTTCCTCTAACTTATGATACTTGCCTTTGCCATGCTTAGACTAGCTAGTAGAAACCATGGGTGGTATATATATTCATTCTATGTGAAATATTTCCAAGTCATTGACTTGTGTTTTTGCTTAATAAAACAACTAAGTGAATAAAACACCTGGGTGGAATGGAAAGAATGGTTTGTGTCGAGTGGTTACACAAGGCCCGTATCTATGGTTTACCTTGTGTATCTCACTTGTGGAAAGCCACCTAGGAACAAAGGGATTTGAGATGCCAAATGTTAAGAAGCTTCTAGTGCGGCCACATGGCAATATGGGCTCTGCCTGGATCATATAGGTTGCAATAACTTAGCCATTTGGACAGTTGGTGGTAGTGGGTTGATAGATTGAAACGCGTCCATTTGGTATAAGGGAAGGCTTCTGAAAGGTCCTGTCTTGGTGAAAATCAAGTCTTGTGGGGAAAGTGCACAACCTCTACAGATGGAAGAATCTAAGTACTTAGCCATGTCCCTGGTATTGGACAACTTGAGCATCAAGACACGGAAGCTATCAAGAATCTCCTCATCCCAATTTCTAAGTTAAAAA
This sequence comes from Avena insularis, assembly GCA_023614405.1. NCBI lineage: Eukaryota > Viridiplantae > Streptophyta > Magnoliopsida > Poales > Poaceae > Avena > Avena insularis. The sequence goes on along the minus strand of CM042691.1, from coordinate 36,446,042 downwards.
CTTGTGGTTGAACAAGGGTGAAGGTACACCAATTTCTATTTGTGATTCCTTGGGAAAGTTTTGTCAAAGAAAAACTTAGTGTTTTCAACTAATAGGTAAAACCTATTTTGAGCAAAGCAAGCCTAAGCTACACTTAGCCAAATTCATATAGTATTTTAGATGTTAATACTCTACTAAGGTATTACTTGCTAATACTATTCCAATGTATTGACCCACTGTGGCTGTAACTTGTGATGTTGCAGGTTATTCTGATGATGGTTAGGGGTTATGAGTCTACACTCAACATGCTTGCCTGTGGCACATGAAGATGAAGACTTATTTATCTTATTCTTTATTTGAACTCTTGTATTAGGCCTACGGCCATGGAGTTTGTAAAATACTATGTTTGTCTCGAGAATGATATGTAATAATGACCTTTATTTCTGTGTACTTCATCTTAAACTGTGGATGCTAGCATTGATCCAGGGACTAGCATTGCAATCACAGGGATCCTTACCTTTATAAAGGGAGGGATCTTACAGATGGTATCAGAGCACTGTGTTGGCTGTGGGATTATGACCCTAGGATCTGATTAGAAACCACTAGGGAAAAAATTCAACAACTTCCACACTTGTCTTATTCTTCTCGTAAACTTTTCTAATCTTCTTTCTCATCTCTATTGATAGAATGATGCTTTGATAGCCTTTAGACTAGAGAGTGAGAGATGTATTGTGCCTTGTTAGTTGGACCACCACACTTATCTTTATATTTCGAAAATTTTGATTAAGTTATATTGAACCTTGGATTATTGTAAAGAATTTATGTATGCCATGACTTGTGTGTTTGTTTGCCAATGATATGCTTGTGTCACTTTGTCTTGTGTATTTCTAGTGATGTTGTTTCTAACTTTTCTCTATCTTATAAAATAGATGCCTAATGTTACTATCAGCACGGCTGAAGAGTTCAAGGGAACTCGTTTTGGCACTCGTCTTATTGAGCTCACTAGCATGCTCAATCTTCCTCTTCCTAGCATCATGGTGCTTCCCCTTACCAAGTTTGAGAGGAAGGACCTTTGGGGCTTCAAGGTTAATCAGCCAGGACGCCAGACTGAGCCTACTATGGAGGCAATCATCTTCAAGTTTATGCATGATGACAGGGAGAGAGGCCTAGAGGTAGTCATGCAGGATTTACTTGGGCGTCTGTTAGGGAGACACTCTCGGGAGGTTAGAGGTACTCACTTCCACGCCTTCGGAAGACGCGACGAGGATGGTGAGGCTATTGAGTTCGAGGATGCTGCTAGAGAGACGGCAGAGCCGATTCGTCTATACCTCCAGGACCTAGAGGTTCTTCTTAGGCACCTAGATACTGATAGGACCAACATCATGCTTAGCAATGATGAACTCCAGGTGCAGCTTCGTGAGAAGGACAAGCTCTTCGTGGAGCAAGATGAGATAGTCAAGGAAATGGAGGCCAAGTTTGAGAGTCAGGATAGAAAGTTCAAGAGTCAAGAGAAAAGAGTCCAAGATAGGAACAAGAGGATTCGAGAGATGACTGCAGAACTAGAGGCCAAGGACTTTGAGCTCGAGCATCAGCAGGGTGTGATTGAGAGGCTTCGTTCACAGAAGAGGGCTCTCAAAGCTAAAGTAGAGGCCTTGACTACCAATGTCGAGGAATACAAGACCGCTATGGAGAATGCAGGTCTTACACTTGTTGATGAGGAGGTTGATGTGGAGGAGTAGTGATGACTACTCATTTACCTTTTATTTACCATGCTTTTGATTATTGAGTTGCAATGACCACCCAACATGTGGATGGCTTGCTATTGGTGTGTTTGCTTTTCAAAAACTTGATGTCTATGTTGTTGAACTTTTTTTATTTTGATGCTTGTTTGTGATTGTCTATGTGTTGTGTTGTGCATAATAAGCATCTATGGGTATCTCATTCTTATCCTTATTGAAAACCACAGATGCCCCCTCGACGTGCCAACCCCAACCCGAACAACAACAATGTCACCCCAGAGATGCAACAGCTGATGACAGCACAAGCACAACTGATGCAAATGATGACTACTTTCATGCAGAATCAGAACAACAAAAACAACAATAACAACAACAACAATCATAACAATCCGCCAGGATTTGACATGCTCACCAGATTCTTAAGACTGAGGCCTGCTAAGTTCTCAGGAACTACTGATCCCATGGTGGAAAATGATTGGCTACGCTCAGTGAACAAGGATTTGGTAACTGTTGGCTATACTGATGAGGAGAAAGTCAGGTTTGCAGCACACTTGTTGGAAGGACCAGCAGCTACTTGGTGGGATAACTTCCAGATCACCACTCTCATTGAGGATGTGACATGGGCTATCTTTGAAGATGGTTTCCGTACATCTCACATCTCATCCGGAATGATGAGCTTGAAGAAGAAGGAATTCCATAATCTGAAGCACCACAGCGCCATGATGGCTGAATATATTGAGGAGTTCAACAATCTGGCGCGTTATGCACCGGATGAAGTTGACATTGATGCCAAGAGGAAGGAGAAGTTCCTCGAAGGATTGAACGATGAACTGAACCTGCAGTTAGATGTGGCCTATGTCCCCCACTTATCAATATCTTTGTGACAAGGCTGCCATCTTGGAGAGCAAGATGAAACAGGTTGAAAGCAGAAAGAGGAAACACTCTGACAAGCACAACTCAGGGTCGTCTCACAAGCATTCCTATTATGATGATAGTGGGAGTTCTGGATCCCACAAGCATGGAAAGTACAACATCCACCACAACCACAACCGTCATCATGAAAATAAGCATCACCATAGTCATGACAATGACAAGTACAAGAATCACAAGAGTGGATACAAAAACCGCCACAATGGAAGTGGAAGTGGTAGTGGAAGCCAGTCTGTCAAGAAGGATCTTAGTCAGGTTGAATGCTTCAAGTGCAAGAAGATGGGGCATTATGCAAATGAATGCCCAGAAAATAAAGTTGAGGGACCCAACAAGCCCAACCCTTTCCAAAAGGGACAGGTGAACCACATCAATGTGGAAGAAATCTATGAGGAACCTGATGCTGTTGCTGGTAAGTTCAAACTCAATTCTGTTCCAGCATTTGTTCTCTTTGATATTGGTGCATCGCATTCATTCATATCAAGAGCATTTGTTGAAAGAAATGAACTTCCACTAGAAACTATTGGGTGTCCTATAAAAGTAAGTTCTCCTGGCGGAGAAATGATAGTGAACTCAGGATGTCATGATCTAGTCATAGAGTTTGGAAAGTATAAGTTTCCCGTTAATCTGATAATCCTAAATTCCCAAGGATTGGATGTCATTTTGGGGATGGACTGAATGACTAAGCACAAGGGAGTGCTAGATTGTTCCAACCATACCGTCACACTCACAACTCCAGAAAACAAAAGGATTAGATTCAAGACTAACTTTGAACCGAAAGGGAGTAAGCTAAATTCTCTTAAGAGGGTTAGCATAGAAAGTGTGCCAGTTGTGAATGAATATCCGAATGTGTTTCCGGAAGAATTGCCGGGAATGCCACCAGATAGAGATGTGGAGTTTCTGATTGATTTGCTACTAGGATCAGCACCAATAGCAAAGAGACCATACAAGATGTCAGTTGATGAGTTGAAAGAACTCAAGAAACAACTTGGAGAATAGTTGCAGAAAGGATTTATTCAACCAAGTTCTTCATCTTGGGGAGCACCAGTTTTGTTTGTAGAAAAGAAAGATAGAAGTCAAAGGTTATGCATAGATTACCGTTCACTCAATGAGGTGACTATCAAGAACAAATACCCTTTGCCAAGAATCAATGACTTGTTTGATCAGCTAGAAGGAGCATGTGTGTTCTCAAAGATTGATCTCCAATCAGGTTATTTCTAGCTCAAGATAAGAGAACAAGACATACCTAAGACAACTTTCACCACTAGGTATTGATTGTATGAGTACACCGTGATGCCATTTGGTTTGACCAATGCACCGGCTTATTTCATGAATATGATGAACAAAGTGTTCATGGAGTTCCTTGACAAGTTTGTTGTCGTATTCATCGATGACATTTTGATCTACTCCAAGAGCAAAGAAGAGCATGAAGGACATTTGCGTTTGATACTTGAGAAGCTTAGAGAGCATAAGCTGTATGCCAAATTCAGCAAGTGTGAATTTTGGTTAAATGAAGTTGGATTTCTTGGACACGTTGTGTCAGGAGATGGTGTAGCAGTTGGTCCTGCAAAAGTGTCAGCTGTAACTGAATGGGAATCCCCTAAGTCAGTAAAAGAGGTTCGTAGTTTCCTTGGCTTGGCAGGATATTATAGAAGATTTATTGAGAATTTCTCCAAGGTAGCTAATCCAATGATGGAGTTACTAAAGAAAGACAAGAAATTTGCTTGGTCTGAAGGATGTGAACTCAGTTTCCAAGAATTGAAGAAGAGACTAGTGACAGCACCAGTCTTATGTCTGCCAGACTTGGAGAAAGATTTCCAAGTGTATTGTGATGCATCTCATCATGGATTAGGTGCAGTTTTAATGCAAGAAGGGAAAGTTGTGGCTTATGCCTCGAGAAAACTCAAAACTCATGATGTAAATTACCCTACTCATGATTTAGAGTTAGCCTCTGTTGTCCATGCACTCAAAACATGGAGACACTATCTTTTGGGAAAACGATGTGAAGTGTTCACAGATCACAAGAGTTTGAAGTATATCTTCACTCAGAAAGAAATCAACATGAGACAAAGAAGATGGCTAGAACTCATCAAGGACTATGACTTGAGTTTGCAATACCACCCCGGTAAAGCAAATGTTGTAGCAGATGCTCTAAGCCGTAAAGTTTTTGTGAATGGCCTTACTAAGGGAGAGTTGCCAGATGATCTGTGTGCCCAATTTAGAGATCTCAGATTGGAGATTGTGCCTGAGGGACATCTCATGTCATTGGATGTTCAACCCACTTTGTTGGACAAAATCAAAGAATCCCAAAAGACGGATAAGGAAATTGAAGAGATTAAGGAAAAGATTGGCAAAGGAAAAGCCAAAGGATTCCATGAAGACGAACAAGGTACTTTATGGTATGGAAAACGTATCTGCGTTCCACGGGATCCGGAGCTTCGGAAACTGATTTTACAAGAAGCACACAACTCACCATATTCCATTCATCCAGGTAACACCAAAATGTACATGGATATGAAGGAAAGATTTTGGTGGAATAATCTCAAGAAGGACATCGCCGAACATATTGCTTTGTGTGATGTATGTAGTAGAGTGAAAGCGGAACATCAGAAACCAGCAGGATTGCTACAACCACTACCTATTCCTGATTGGAAGTGGGACAAGATTGGCATGGATTTCATCACTGGATTGCCAAGGACCAGGTCAGGATATGATTCCATTTGGGTAGTAGTGGATCACCTAACTAAAGTGGCTCATTTCATACCCGTGAAGACAACCTACACAAGTGCTAAGTTGGCCAAGATCTATATGAATAGGATTGTGTGTCTGCATGGAGTACCCAAGAGTATTGTGTCTGATAGGGGGACTCAGTTCACTTCTCATTTTTGGAGGCAACTACATGAGTCATTGGGAACGAGATTGGAATTTAGCACTGCTTTTCATCCTCAGACTGATGGACAGACAGAAAGAACCAACCATATTCTTGAAGACATGTTGAGAGCATGTGCTCTAGACTATGGAGATAGTTGGGATGAAAGTCTGCCTTACGCAGAATTCTCTTACAATAACAGCTATCAAGCCAGTATTGATACGACACCGTTTGAGTTTCTCTATGGGAGAAAGTGTACTACCCCATTGCTATGGAATGGTGTAGGAGAAAGGAACTTGTTCGGGCCAGAACTAATCAAAGAAGCTGAAGAGAAAGTCAAGCTTGTAAAGGACAGATTGAAGATAGCATAGTGACAGAAAAGCTACGCAGATCCTAAGCGTAGAGAGGTCACCTATGAAGTGGGTGATAGAGCTTATCTTAGAGTATCACCACTTCGTGGAGTGAAGAGATTTGGAGTCAAAGGAAAATTGGCCCCAAGATATGTTGGACCATTCAAGATTTTGAGTCGTAAAGGAGAAGTAGCTTATGAGATTGAATTGCCAGAATCATTGTCTGCCGTTCACAATGTGTTCCATGTGAGTCAGCTAAAGAAATGCCATCCAGAGATGGAAGAGACTTCTTTGAAGGATACTATACCTTTGGAGGAGGTTCAGTTGGAAAGTGATCTCACTTATGAGGAAAAACCTATCAAGATTCTTGAGACTGCAGAAAGAGTTACTCGACTAATACTATCAAATTCTGCAAAGTTCAATGGAACCATCATTCCGAAGAAGAAGCAACATGGTAAAGAGAAGATGATCTTCGGAAAGACCACCCTCACCTATTTGCTAGCCAATCCGAATCTCGAGGGCGAGATTCACCTTAAGGGGGTTAGATTTGTAACATCCCTAAAATCATGTTTTCAAAGATTGCATATCATCCTTGCATGCATAATCATTTAGGGATCAATTTCAAAGTCATTACAAAAACAGAAGCCTTTGGGTGCTTATTATTTTATGTAAACAAGCGTTGATCCAAATGCTACCCTCTAGTGAGAGAATAATTGTTTTAGTTGTTTTAAACCAATGTTGTTGGTTCATAGGATTGTTTGATAAAATCCAAAGCTTGGACAAATTTCTCAAAACAAGGAAACAAATTCAAAACCATTTCTTTGTCTTTATTAAACAATGTTGTTTATTTTAAAATTTCAAAGTACAAAAACTATTTTAAAATGCACAACATTGTTCTGCAACCAAATGTGTACAAGTTTCACTTTATAAAAATCCAGAGCAAGTTTGAATTCAAACACATTTTAAATCAATTGAATTTGATTCCTAGAAATTCAAACATAAAAAGAAAAAGAATAAGGAAAAGGAAAGAGGCCGGCGCCAGCTTTTCAGCCCAATAGCAGATCCAGCCCAGCAAGCCCACCCGGGGTCTTCCTCTCTCTTTCTCACCGCAGCAGTACACACCCTCCCTCGTTGTCAAGTGGACCCAGTGCCAGGTCAGCTCGTCGTCCCCAAAACCCTGCCCACGACCAGGCCTCGCCGTTTCTTACTCCCTTCACTGCCGCGTTTAAATCTGGTTAATTGCCGTTGATTGCGAGCGTGATCCTCGCCTCCACTCCGGCTACTTAATCCTCTCCCCCTTGCGGCCATTTCCCCCAACATATCTAGCCAGAAGCGCCGCCAGGCTCCGCAAATTCTTGCTCGCACCATCGCTGTTCCGACGAGCTCCGACGACTGATTCCGGTAAGCTCCGAGCGCCCCTCGCCTCCTGCTTGCCTCTGTCAGGTTCGCCATGTCTCTGTGATTCACCTAATACCTTTGGTTTCCCCGCGCATGACCCAGGTCACCGTCCCCGACAACCTCAGCGAAACGACAGAACCACCGTCTCAACTTCGACGAGCAATAGCGGTATAAATCGAACGCCCCTTGACCTCGCGTGCATACTATCAGATTCGCCTTGTCTTTGCACAGCTATTAACACCACTGACTCGTGCTAGGGCGACCCAGAACCTTGTCAACGACCACGTCTGCAAACTCCTGACGCCGCCAACAACTCCGACGAGCCCTAGGACCCGCTATAGCACGCCCCCTGCCCAACCGCAAACACGTTGAGATCCCTCGTGCACGTGCGAGTCTGGTAAGCATCTCCATAACCCCTAGGTCTCGCTGGAATCACCATTCCGCCGTCGTGATAAGCGCCATTGCCGCTGTATCGGCTTATACGGATTTAGGTCAGAGCATTTTTGTCCACTGGATCTAGATCCAATGGTGTAGATTAGATGCAGGCCGAAGAGGTACGGGCAGATCAACCGCTGGTTTTAAGTTAGATCCAATGCACCGCATCGGCCGATCCGTGCGAAGCGGCAATTGAATCGAGAAGCGCGTAGCTGAGTTTAGATTTAAAACAGAAATTTGATCTATTAGTTAATCAAACTTGTAAAATTCATAACTTTTGATCTACACGTTCAAATTTTACAAATTTTATATCATTGGAATCGGGAGAGAAAATCCTATCTGTTTATGCAATGTGTTTAATGTTTTGCCTCTGTAAAAATGGTTATTTTTGCAGAGACATTTATAGGCATAATTTGAGTATAGTAATTATTTGAAAAATGATTTGAAGATCAAATAAAGTTTATTTGGTGTGTTTTGGACTTGTTTATGATTCAGTACTGTATACTTGTCTTGTTTGTTGTATAAAAACATCACATGGCATTTGCATGCATTCATATATTTTTGTTTGTATATTTTGATATGTGATTTTGGTGCCATTATTTTATGTGTAGATTTTGGTGCTAATAGTGATTGTGGTTGTGAAGATTGTTGCTACTCCCCAAACTACCAAGGCAAGTGGTGCTTCATGCTTTTATCCCTATATTTTCACCTATGCATTAGAAATATTTTGTTTAGGACTTGCATGAATATTTTGCTATGTATCTATATGCTATGCTTGGGAAATCCTAGTAGTTGTAGTAATATTAAAATTTCCTCTAACTTATGATACTTGCCTTTGCCATGCTTAGCCTAGCTAGTAGAAACCATGGGTGGTATATATATTCATGCTTTGTGAAATATTTCCAAGTCATTGACTTGTGTTTTTGCTTAATAAAACAACTAAGTGAATAAAACACCTGGGTGGAATGGAAAGAATGGTTTGTGTCGAGTGGTTACACAAGGCCCATATCTATGGTTTACCTTGTGTATCTCACTTGTGGAAAGCCACCCAGGAACAAAGGGATTTGAGATGCCAAATGTTAAGAAGCTTCTAGTGCAGCCACATGGCAATATGGGCTCTGCCTGGATCATATAGGTTGCAATAACTTAGCCATTTGGACAGTTGGTGGTAGTGGGTTGATAGATTGGAACGCGTCCATTTGGTCTAAGGGAAGGCTTCTGAAAGGTCCTGTCTTGGTGAAAATCAAGTCTTGTGGGGAAAGTGCACAACCTCTGCAGATGGAAGAATCTAAGTACTTAGCCATGTCCCTGGTATTGGAGAACTTGAGCATCAAGACATGGAATCTATCAAGAATCTCCTCATCCCAATTTCTAAGTTAAAAACTTGTGGTTGAACAAGGGTGAAGGTTCACCAATATCTATTGGTGATTCCTTGGGAAAGTTTTGTCAAAGAAAAACTTAGTGTTTTCAACTAATAGGTAAAACCTATTTTGAGCAAAGCAAGCCTAAGCTACACTTAGCCAAATTCATATAGTATTTTAGATGTTAATACTCTACTAAGGTATCACTTGCCAATACTATTCCAATGTATTGACCCACTGTGGCTGTAACTTGTGATGTTGCAGGTTATTCTGATGATGATTAGGGGTTATGAGTCTACACTCAACATGCTGGCATGTGGCACATGAAGATGAAGACTTATTTATCTTATTCTTTATTTGAAATCTTGTATTAGGCCTAAGGCCATGGAGTTTGTAAAAGACTATGTTTGTCTCTAGAATTATATGTAATAATGACCTTTGTTTCTGTGTACTTCATCTTAAACTGTGGATGCTAGCATTGATCCAGGGACTAGCATTGCAATCACAGGGATCCTTACCTTTATAAAGGTAGGGATCTTACATCAGTTCCTGTCAATTGCCCCGCTATAATTTGTTTACCCAGCATGTTATGTTATTTATCTTAAGGAGAACACCTCTAGTGAACTGTGGACCCCGGTCCAATATTTACCATTGTTACATTATCCACTGTTACTATTTACTTTCTGCAAGCAACCATTACCTTCCACACCATACATTTAATCCTTTGTTTTCAGCAAACCAGTGAGATTGACAACCTCACTATAAGTTCGGGGCAAAGTCTTGAGTTTGTGTTCTGCAGGATTCCAAGTTGCTAGCAACACCTTGGAGTTGTTTCCTTGCTCCTACTGGTTGGATAACCTTGTTTCATAACTGAGGGAAAACTTACTGCCATGCTCATCATACCTTCCTCTTGGGGTCTCCCAACGAAGCTCTACTATTGAGCCACATCAAGGATTTTTCTGGCGCCATTGCCGGGGAGTTAAGGATGGCTTCACGAGGGGAGTCCTTCACAACCATTCTCTTTACTTTGTTTTTGTTTTGCTTAGTTTTGCTTGCTTCTTTTTATCAAAAATTTCAAAAAAAATAGTTTCGTTCGGTTTTCTTTCTCTTTTCAAAAACACAAAAAAATTAGTCCCTACACTAGTTTCTACCATGTCTAGTGTTGTTTCAATCACTGTGTCACCTATGGAAATGATCTTTACTTTCAAACAAGGAAGTGAAGAGATTTTCGAAGAAACCTGGTCTAGAATTTCTGATTCACATGGAAATACTGAGCCTAAAATGACTCTAGGCTTGGTTCTTAGCAGTTTCTACCATGGTCTTGCTCTTTTTTATACATATGATTTGTATGCTGTAGCAGGAAAAGATTTTTTCCAATGTAATGAGGATGAAGCTTTGGATACCATAAAGAAGTTGATTACAATTTATAATTTTCCTAGCAAGTCTGATTCTTCCTTTATAAACATTTATGCTAGGTTGAACACTCTTGAGACCAGTACAACTAGTTTGAAAGATTGCTATAACATGCTTAGAGAGGACCATGATTATATTCCAATAAATTATGTGCCTTCAAAATGGTTTCCTACAATAAAATTTGTTATAAACAATGAAACTTTTGATGCTCGTTGTGATATCATGTCTGAATTTTGTCTTATGACTAAAGATATCTATGAGTCTTTGAATCTTTGGGGACTTTCTGAAGGAGGAGAAGAAAAATCTCTTACCAATAATGCAACTATATTACCCATCAGAATAACTGAAGGAGTGTTTACAAATATCTCATGGAAAGTGGTGTCTACTGATTATCTTGTTATTGAATGTGTAGGAAAAGGACAAATTACACTTAGAAGATCCCTACTGAAACTCCTAGGAGAAATAATAGATGTGGGAAAAGGCATTATGCATTTTTCTTCTCCAAAAAGCAATCATACATTCCCTAAAGATAAGAATAAAGGTAAGAAAGGTAGGGGCAAGAAATATGTCAATGCTTCTTCATTTGAAAATACTTGATTCTTGTTTGGGAGATAACCCAATATTTTTCTTGAGTCTTGGAAGTTATTACTTCTGTAATAACCTCTCCTTATCCTTTTTATTTGATTTTTGTGCCAAGAATAACCTCTAATGAGAGAGAAGTAAGATTTGGGGAATTAGTTGTCCCGAAACAGATTTTTGTGCTTCACTGTAAAAATTCGTGACAAATCTATGTATGTCGGATTGAGCTGTAATTTTATGATTAAATCCCCCGGGTTATGATCTAACTTTCTATAGTTAAACACTTTTTGATTTGAGCAACAGAAGGTCTTTGCAAAAATCGATTTTTACCTATTGGTCTGTTTTGACAGATTTCTGCTATTATTTGCATTTGCCTCTTTATCGGTTTATTTTTGGGTTCTCTTTGGTAAATTGAGATTTTTTAAGGAATTACTACAAGAGCTTGTATTTTTAATAAAAGTTTTTATGTTTTGAAACTAAACCCCAAAGGTTTATTACTTTTGAATGCACTAATGTTGCTAATGAAGATTGTGTGAAATTTTGTATGAAGTAAAAAATTTAGGTGTAAGGGAAGAATGATGTAATGAGATGAAGAATGGACAAAATCTCAAGCTTGGGGATGCCACCCCGGTGTCACCCCAAGAAATATTCAAGAGGTACAAGCGTCAAAGCTTGGGGATTCCCAAGGCATCCCCTTCTTCATCAATAAAAATCTCAGGTCTTTTTAGACACTTTGTTTTTATTATTTCATGCACTGTTGTATTGTTCTTGGAGCGTCTTAGTTTTTTTTGTTTTGGTTTGCTTAGTTTGCTTGAATAAAGTAGTTGGACCCCCGCTTTCGTTGTGTTGTTTCAAATAAGTTGATTGGTGTTGGAAAGGAGTAGAAAGTTACTTGCTTATAGTGATACAAAGGGAGACTGTTTTGACTGTGGCTTAGACTTTATCATGTCATGCTAGATGTTGTTTTGAACTTATGCTTAGTGATTATTGCTTTAGCATGACTTGTTCCAAACAATTGAGATTGCTTAATGTGCCTTTCAAGAACCATGCGTTGTTTTAGCATACAAAAGCATAGTACTGTGGTATTCTCCTTTGATGCTTTGTTTGGGTTGATTTGGCACATGCTCACACCATGTTATGACTATGAACCAGTCACCTTAGCCTCTATGATCATTTAGTTTTTGACTTGTGGTACCACTTTATTCTTTAGTTGATAATGTTTTTTCGCTCTGTATGATTATGGCCATTATTGCTCTTTTAGTTGGTCGCTCCCAGTCTTTTGCTAGCCTCCACTTGTATTGAGTAAGCTCTACTCATGCATCCAACTCCCAAGAAACCAAGTTATTCCAAAGTGTCCACTATAAATTCCTATGCATGGTGTGTTACACCATTTCAAGTATATTATTGTTTTATCTATCTTCCAAATTAAACTTGTTATGTGAAAATTAGTGATTAAACCTCTCACAAACTTGATGGCACACGTTATTTTTCTTGACCCTAATAAACTTGAACCATTGTGTCATCTATGTTATATATGCTTGCACTTATAACTTGGTAATTAGCAGAACTGTGCTGTCACAGGGAACGCTTTCAACACCTGTAAATATCTACCCAGTTGATATCATGCTCTTTTGTTTATGGATGTCGGCGGGAGCTTATAATTCCATGGAGTTATGTATGTGTGTTAGAGAAACTACTAGGCCGCTAGCCTAAGCCATGCCTAATCATGGTGGAAACTTGCATCATCACCATAGTGAGCAATCTATGAAATATTATTCTTATAAAAAAAGAGATAGAGAAAAAAAGAGAAAAAGAAAAAAAAAGAGGAAAGAGAGAAAAAAGCACCATTTTCCCATGGTAAATAAGAAAATTGCTGAGATGCTTATTGTCTATTGCCTTCTCATTTTGATATGGGATAGCTCCTATGTCATGGGGCAAGGGGTACCCCGTTGGCGGTTCTCTATGATACACATATACTTACTATGATAAGAACTTACCGGTAACTAAAGTTGAGTAGCATGAGGAACGACCCTCGTACTCAAGGGACATGAGATTGCCAACTTATACTTTGTCAAGCATATACTCCATATTTTGTTTACTTTAACCTTAATCACTTCAAGATGGTTATGATAGGGGCAATGAGAGCTGAAAGCTAACAAGTACCATAATTTTTGCAAGCTCTTTATGAAACTTGAAATCCCTGCTTCCCTTTGACGGACCTTTCTTCCACTTTTATATTGAGTCTCCACCTTCTATCTTTATGCACCAATTAAGAGAGCATAGTTGTCATTCTTAGTTCTATGTGCATTGTCCCAAAACTTATTGATTGATTCATAATGTTGATATTGCTTGTTCTTGAACTATTTGTATCTAGTCACCCTTATGAACTTTGAAGGTGTCCTATGCATTTATGTTTTGCTACTCCATGAGGGACAAGCTGAATGCCACTATGCTATGTTTTCTATATGTGAAACAAACAAACGTCTTTCAATGCATTGTTATTTATGATCTTTGTTTGTATTCTTTCATGTTGAACCATAGTTATTATGTCTTATTGTTAGAACTTCTTCTTTCATGCTCATGTTTAGAGTACTTTGATCCCAGCTTTCAATGCTTGGAAATGGTTTGATCTTGATTGTGATGGTGCATGTCACTTCAAAAATTATTCCTTTTATCACTTACCTACTCGAGGACGAACAGGAGTTAATCTTGGGGATGCTTGATACGTCATAAATGTATCTATAATTTTTGATGTTCCATGCTTGTTTAGTATCAAATTTTCTATGCTTTGTCTACACTTTGAGGTATTTTTATACATTTTCTGGGACTAACCTATTAACAAGATGCCGCAGTGCCAGTTGCCTGTTTTCTGCTGTTTTTCATTTCAAAAAAGCTAGTAAGTAAATATTCTCGGAATTGGATGGGACAAAAGGCAAAGTCGATATTTCACCAGAACGAACACAAAGACCGAAGGGCGACCGGAGGGGAGCCACAGGGTGGCCACCCCCCATGCGCGGGCCCACCCTGGGCCGCACCTAGGCAAGGTGTTGCCCCTCTGGCCACCCTCCTACCTCGCCTCTTTGCCTATATAAACCCCTCGATGCTAAAACCCTAAGTACCCAATCAGATCTTCACAAAACAGTCTATAGCCGCCACCACCATCGTCCCTAGATCGAGGGATCTGAAGCTCTTCCCGGCACCCTTCCGGAGGGGAGAGATCATGCCGAAGGCCTTCTTCATCACCATGCCAGCCTCCGGTATGATGTGTGAGTAGTTCACCCTTGGACTATGGGTCCATATAGTAGCTAGATGGTTGTTTCTCCTCCTTTGTGCTATCATGTTTAGATCTTGTGAGCTCCGTTCATGATCAAGATCATCTATTTCTAATCATGCATGTTGTGTTTGCGGGGATCCGAAGGATATTGAGATACTATGTCAGATTGATTATTGATTCTATCATGTCTGTGTTGTTTGAGATCTTGCATGCTCTCCGTGTCTAGTAGCTATCTTGACCAAGTAGATGCTAGTGAATCCAAGAGGGAGTATTTATTCTCGATAGTGGGTTCATGCCTCTATTGAATCTGGGGAAGTGACATAAATCTCTAAGGTTGTAGATGTGATGTTTCTACTAGGGAGAAAACAACAATCCCTTGTTCATGGAACAATTTTTTTCTTTACTTTACAAACATTGCTTATTGCAGTTATCCGTTGCTTGCAACTTAATACTGGAGGGGGTTTGGATGATAACCTAAAGGTGGATTACTAGTCATAGATGTAGTTGGATGGCGGTCTATGTATATTTTTGTAATGCCCAATCAAATCTCATAGGATCATGAATGTCTAGTATTTGCATTGTTATGCCTTGCTCAGTTCCTGTCAATTGTCTAGTTGTAACTTGTTTACCCATCATGTTATGTTATTTATCTTAAGGCGAAATCTCTAGTGAACTGTGGACCCCGGTCCAATCTTTACCATTGTTACATCATCCATTGTTCCTGTTTACTCTCTGCAAGCAAACATTATCTTCCACACCATACGTTTAATCCTTGTTTTCAGCAAACCAGTGAGATTGACAACCTCACTGTAAGTTGGGGGCAAAGTCTTGAGTTTGTGTTGTGCAGGATTCCAAGTTGCTAGCAACAACTTGGAGTTGTTTCCTTGCTCCTACTGGTTCGATAACCTTGGTTTCATAACCAAGGGAAAATTTACTGTCGTGCTCATCATACCTTCCTCTTGGGGTCTCCCAACGAAGTTGTACTATTGAGCCACGTCAGAGGGACACACCTAAATATTTAATAGGGAATTTACCAATCACACATCCCATGGTAGCACTCAGTTCCTCTGTTTCATCCTCAGACAAGTTGATCAGAACGAGGTCACTTTTACTATAATTAATTTTCATGCCAGAAACTTGTTCAAAGCATGTGAGGACCCATTTTAGGTTTCTAGCAAGCTCAGGATTATTATCCATAAAGAGGATCGTGTCGTATGGACATTGCAAACTTACGACACCTCCAGGGATAAGATTAGTACAAAGACCTTTGATGATACGGTTACCCGAAGCTCTGAAGAGCATGCGAGTAAACACGTCAACTGCGCAATTAAAGAGGAGGGGGTACATAGGATCCCCCTGCCTAAGCCCTCTACTAGTGGTGAAGAAATTGCCTTCCACACCATTGAGCTTGACCACAACCGACCCACCTCTAGTATCTAAGTGAATCCAACGAGATATGAGAGGGCCAAAGCCTCTTAAGGCAAGGACCTCATCAAGAAAATCTAGGTTAACTCTATCGAAAGCTTTTTCAAATTCTAGTTTTAGCACAACCCCTCTTTCATTCCCATAAACATCAGAGTGAAGGACTTCATGAGCTGTGACCATGCTTTCCAGGATGTATCTACCTTTTATAAAGGCAGTCTGATTAGGGGCGATAAGAAAATCCATCACCTGACCTAACCTGTTCGTCAGCACCTTAGTGAAAATTTTAAAATATAGTTCAGGAGGTTGATTGGCCTAAACTTTCCCATAGTGGACGCCTCAGGTTCTTTTGGAACAAGGGTCAACACTGTAATGTTCAATCTAAAAATGTCTAACTTCCCCTCGTAGAAATATCGGAACAGATCCAAGATATCCACCTTAACTATATCCCAAATTTTTTGGTAAAACATAAAGGAAATACCGTCCGGCCCCGGCGCCCCATCAGAGTAAGAACCAAAAACTGCCTTTTTGATTTCATCCTCAGAGAAGGGCGCTCCCAAGGAAGCATTATGGGTATCCTGCACTTTTTTCCTCCGGAGTGAAGAAATCATGGTCTAGGGAGAAACCTGACCTAGCCTCAGCCTTGAAAAGGTTTTTATAAAAGACAGTAGCAATGTCCAACATCTTTAGAAGTTTAGATGTAGGGCCCTCAGGCCCTTCCAAAGACACAATCAGAGTTTTCCTACGATGCTGGTTAGCTACAACATGAAAGTAAGCAGTGCTTCTATCCCCCTCAACAATATCTCTATCCCTAGAATGTTGTCTAGCCTTAGTTTCCTCTTTAAGCCATTTTTTTTGCATTTCTGAGCTGATTTCTTTAAGCCTAACCTTTTCAGCTTCAAACAAGCTTTCAGATTCAGCTTTCAAGTCCAGGAGGTCATACTCATGCATCATATCATGTTTGAGATGGCTGAGATTATCCTCAATGTTTCTACTCCTGCCCTTGGAGGTTTTCCTAAACCTACGCATCTTTTCTTGACATCTATCAATAGCCATTTTACTTTTAGTAGGTGCTTGCCAGGATTTAATAACCAGATCTTTAAAATCCTCTCTAAGCAGCCACCATTTCTAAAATTTATAAGAAACATGAATATGCGAGTGAGCCACACCTGAATCCCACAGGATAGGGGTGTGATCACTCCCAATTCTATAAAAGCTTGGGAAGATGCCATCGGAAACATAGCATCTAACTCCGTGTTACAAAAGATCCTATCAATAGTAGACATAATGAGGTTCTCCTGGTTGTTAGCCCAAGTGAACTTCCTATTGGACATTTTAACCTCCATGAGTCCCCACAACTCAATCCAAGCGTTAAATTTGTCACACCACTTTTGGTTGACCACACCATTACTTTTATCATCTTGGAACCTAACTAAATTAAAATCACCACTAATAAGAGTAGGCAAATTGTTATCTATGAAAAGAGAGTGAAGTTTAGAAATGAACTCCTCCTCTCCTTCCTCATAAGGAGACCCATAAACTGAAATGTGTCTCCAAATTTTGTTGTCTTTCTTAATCCTAAGAAGACAAGGGATAGAAAAAAACTTAATCTCCTAGGAAATAACTTTGAATAAGTTAGAATCCACTCCAACTAGGATGCCACCTGCAGAGCTTTTTGCAGGTAAGTGGTTCCACACAAAATTCCTATTTAGACTAATAGAATCCAAATAAGAAGTTGAAAAACTTTCTTTTTTGGTTTCTTGAAACGAAATAATGGAAGCATGAGTTTTATCAAGCGTATCAGTGATGCATTTCTTCCTACCAGGAGCATCAATCCCTCTAATGTTCCAACCTAAACTATTCATATACACTTCCTTGTCTTAGGGTGCTTGCCCCGTCTATTTCTACAAACCTTAGTCCAGAGCAATTCACTATCCTCAAAGGCACCTCCAGGTGCCTTGGCACATGTAGGGGTTCGAGGGGAACTTGGACAATAAAGCTGAGCAGAAACTGCCCTTAGGCGAGACCTTTTGCAACAAAACTTAAATCTAGAGCAAGAGGCAGAATCGAAATGTTATCATCAGTAGCTATAGTTGACTCATTAACATCACCACCATCCAAATCTAAAATGACAACACCAATAGATTTTGCCATGCTTTTCAAAGAATCTCTATGCAGAATTTGAAAAGGGTTAATACTTGCTATACCTTTAAAGGATGGCGCAGGGACCTCTAAGTTTTTCTTCTTTTGCTATTCTTGAGCAAGCTCTAAGATTGTGTTCCCAGCATTGCCATGTGTCCTGGCACTCTGTCTAGTACCAAGCATTGGACCCCATGGCTTGTTCTTCTTATGCAGCTGCTCCAGATCTGGATCCTTTGATCATCTTCTATCTCAACCACTTCTTGTTGTGCTTCCTCATAAACAAAACAACCCTCATCATCTTCCAACTCCATATCTCTTAGCATCTTATAACATTTATCTTCGTCAGGATTATCTTTTGCCAACCATCTCATAATATCCCTTCTAGTAGACTCCAAAAAGGAAGGAAGTGGGGCCGAAATATCACTTTAATCATTGTCACAGAGCTCAGCAACCGTCCCACCAGCAGCTTTCTTGTTTTGGGCAGAAGATGATCCTCCAATAGTACCATTCTTCTCAGTAGCTGATCCACCTTCCTGAGATTGTCGATAAGGGAGATTTTCCATATCCATTCCAGTAGCTTTGATAGGATTTGCATCTAACTGAGTGTATGGATCATCAGGCCCTTCATTGATGACAGCTGCATCTTCTGGAAATTCAGCAGTAATGGATATGGAGTAATGCTTCTTCTTAACCTCAAATAAGTGACACTCTGGTAGGAGGTGTGGCTCTTTGCACTAAATCTTCACCCTCACCACTTCACACATATTTTGGAGCATGCCAAGCCAGTCTACATCCACCATTATGCCTAGAACTGAAGTAAACTGGGCCAACAGGTTCCATCGACACCATTCAGGCTTGAGACCCCTCAGCTGGACCCATATTTCATGGTTCTCTCCCACTGAATGGAGTTCTCCATCCCACACCTCAACATTTACTGTCACATCTTCCACTGGCAAGTGAGGACGAAACTTAACCAAGAAGGATCATTCATCCAGGTGCCTTATCTGCCAAGGCCATGTAGTTTTGTAGATAACCGCAAATTCTTGAGCCAGGTACTCCTTACTCATTTCTCCAGCCTCGACAAAGACAATACCCATATTTTTAGCCCCTATAACTTTCTCATTGCTTTTAGGTACCTCCACATGAAACAATTCAAGCCCCTGTGCAGCTTTGCCATAGAGTTTGCAGCAGGCAGAGCATGCTTCCTGACAGGGCACCTATCTTCTTTCTGATTGACCATCTTGCAAATGAAGCAGAACGGAGCTATGGAACATTGGCTTTTATTGTGACCTGGTTCACCACAGTTGAAACAAACCACGGCTAAATATCTATCTTTTGTTTTCGACGCACCTTCCTTCCCTATTGCAGTTCCCTCACTAGCTGTGACCACCGCTTTGCCTTTCTTCCTATTCTCCAGTTGCTTGCCACTATTTTTTTTTGAAATGGAGGTATTTCCTGCATCCTAGTATACACATACAGGGCCGGCGCTGAGGTATGGCGACCCTGGCATCGGCCAAGGGCCCACGGCCGGAGGGGGCCCAAAAATTTATACTCTACTCACCTACGTACTCTCTATGTCCATAAATAAGTATACTTCTAGTCTTGTTCTAAGTCAAAGTTAATAATGTTTAACTAATTTTTATAGAAAAACATAGTGATACTTATGACTCTAAATTAAAACCAATAGATATGTTTTTAAATTTAGTTTCATAATATGTTACTTTGATGTAATATATGTTGCTATATTTATCTATAAAGTTGGTCAAATTTAATAAATTTTAACTTGGCCAAATACTAGACATACACTTATTTGCAACCGGAGGGAGTATATATTATACGGGTATACATATGCTACCCACGACGTGAGAAACGAGCAGGCCCTGAAACCGGGCACAACGCGTCACGTGAGCAGGAAATAAAAAAGGCTCACTATGACACGAGCCACGAGGCTTACGAGTTACAACGCGTTACGATGCTGGCCGCATGGGTTACAACGCGTCGCAAACTTGTGATCTCCCTTCTCTTCTCTTCTCCTCGACTCTTCAAAAATCGGTCGGACTCCGTGCCTCGATCTCTAGGGCCCTGTCTCCCTGACTCGATCGACGGTCGCAGATTCGTAGGTTGTCTATCGTCTATTGGGGATCACCAATTCACCAGCGGCAGGCCCTGATCCTCACTCCTGACTTATTATCATTGGAATTATTTCTTATTTGAGGTAATCAAACTAGCAACTAATACTACTTATTATATTTTGAGACTAAAATGTTTGGTTGGATGTTAACTTTTATTTTAAAAGTGCTAGTAGATACATATATGATAAAAAATTAATATATCTATATATCCATTAGCCTTAAGGGCCCATGCCGTCGACTTTGCCTAGGGCCCTGAAAAACATAGAGCCGGCCCTGTACACATAGCCCAATTTATTACTTATTATCGATAGTGCAGACGTTACAATTCAAGGGTCATAGAGGGTTTATACAAACACCAACGATCTGAAAAGACAAGTAATAAATAAAATAAATAGCCACTAGGCTTTCTTTCAAAGAAACAATTTACGCCCTACTTTTTGAGCTCTCTACATCTTGCCATGAAAGAATTTTGTTAGACATGCATGGATTATAGAGCGGTGCATCCACATCATTTCTTCCGTATGAACTAAGTCAATAACCCATTCATTTTGTACGTAGATCCGCGAATTTTCTAAGTGCCAGCGTTCACATCAATTCTTCAAACTTGGTAGTACGTGATTTTCTAGAGTTACTTCAGAAAAACTTCAGTCTTGAAGAGTTCTTGTTGCCAACATTGGTCTTTCAAGGGGTAAACTGCAAACCCCGAGGCCGAGGCAGAGGCCCATCTGGCCACCGTGTGATTGATGTGGTCATGCAATTTTTGGTTGCCGCCGTCGATATACATTTATTCAAGAACCAAAGCGTTCTCTGCGAAGAATTTGGCCAGTTGCACCCCAAAGCAGTCGGACTCCTCTTGCTTCGGGAACCGCAAGCTCACGGACCGTAGGCTACTCTGCAGACAGGTGAAGGATTCCCCAGTCAAGCCATCGATTTGATCAGAGACCTCGTGGGTGATCATCGGCTTCTTCATCAGTTTGCGACGAGAGAAGAAGCGATCGACCGATTTACCGAAATCGAGCCGATCTTTTATTGCGAAGACGTCTGGTTCTTCGTAGTACTGGTCGCCTTTGTAGGAATGCACCTCCGATGCCGTGCTCGTCGTCAGACTGAGCCGGAGTTGACGGATCACGGGGCAGCAATGGAGGAGGTACCCGATCGCCTCTCCTGTGGCCTTGCTCTGTCCTGGCTTGTACTGCGCGTCCAGCTCGAGGCGCTGGAGGTTGGGGAAGAGTGCCGGCGTCGTCCTGCTGGTGCCGCTGACGACGGTGATGTGGTCGATGTGGCTCGATTTAAGCTTGAAGACCTTGGCGTTGCTGAAGCTCTCGACGGATTGCCAGAAGGAGGCGCGTGTTGGGTGGTCATACGGGTCAGGGTAGAAGTCGATGTTGTTCACCTGATCTACTTTGCTCGCTGGAATTCGACTCAATTCAGAGAGAGAGAGACTCAGGTGTTTTGTGCTGCGTGAAAAAAACGTTGCAGCTTTTCTGCCTTCTTTCTTTCCTTTTATTCATCGATAAGGAAAACAGAAAGGAGCGAGAGATGCGGGGTTCGATCCGATACAGTCGTGCCATCCCACGACTAACGAGCACGATCCGACCTCACCGTCCACTACGCCTACGACCAGGACTCGACAGAGCTGGTTCAACTAGCTACTGCATGTTGCGAACAGGCTCGCTGACACGCGGATTCAGTTAAGGGAAATAACTAAAGTACTTGGGGAAAAAAAACTAACGTGCACAGGATTATAAAGCTAACAATCACTCCCTAATCCTGGGCACAGCCTTATTTTCTACCATGCCAATCTTGGTTCTGAGTTCTTGGAATCTGACTCGCCCCAGGGGTTTCGTCAGTAGGTCCGCCAGCTGATCTTCAGTCTTGACATAGCTCACTTCCACTTTGCCCTGCTCAACACACTCCCTAATGAAATGATAACGAAGTTCGATGTGCTTACTTCGATCATGGAACACTGGGTTTTTGCTGAGGGAGATGGCTGACTTGTTGTCAATGAAGAGTTTGAACTGGCGCGCGTCTTCGTTCTTCAGATGAGCCAGCAGCCGTGCCAGCCAGACACCTTGACAGACTGCACTGGTGCCGGCTACGTATTCAGCTTCACACGAGGACAGAGTGACTATCTTCTGTTTCTGTGATTGCCAGCTGATTGGGCTGCTTCCGAGGTAGAAGAAGATGCCTGAGGTACTCTTGCGATCGTCCTGATCTCCGCCATGATCGCTGTCACAATAGCCAACCAGGTGAACCTGTTCTGCTCCCCTTGCAAAGTGGCACCCGAAGTGGAGTGTACCAGCGATGTACCGCAGTACATGCTTCACCGCAGCCATGTGTTCCACTGTCGGCCGTTCCATGAAACGACTCACGTAACTGACAGCAAATGTGATGTCAGGTCGGGAGTGTACGAGGTACCTTAAGCTTCCGACTATGCTGCGGAATTCAGTGGCGTCCACGGGTGTGCTGCCACTATCCTTGGTGAGCTTCAGCTTGTGTTCAGTTGGAGATGAACAAGGATTGCAGCCAGCCATGCCGCTCTTCTCCAATATCCTCTGAGCGTATGCTGTCTGCGTCACCGTGATGCCGGTGAGGCCTTGTTGCACTTCCAGGCCGAGGTAGAAGCTCAGCTTGCCCAGATCACTCATGCGGAAAGTGCTCTTCATTTCTTCCTTGAACATGGTGATCCCATCCTCGCTACTGCCGGCGATAATGAGGTCATCAACATAGATTCCCAGGAGAATCCGCTCACTCCCGTCGCCGCGTGTGTACATGGCGTGCTCGGATGGGCTCCTCGCGAAGCCGAGCTGGTGGAGGACGCTGTCGAGCCTTGCGTTCCAGGCGCGCGGGGCCTGTTTTAGCCCGTAGAGGGCCTTCCGCAGGCGAAGAACCTTGCCGCTGGCCTCTGGCACTTCGAAACCTGGAGGCTGAGCGACGTACACCTCTTCGTCGAGATCGCCATTGAGGAAGGCGGTCTTCACATCCATGTGATGCACCGGCCAGCCGGCGTGAGCGGCGAGGGCGAGGAGAAGGCGCACTGACTCGAGGCGTGCGACAGGAGCGTATACCTCGTCGTAGTCCACGCCGTGGCGCTGCACGAACCCCTTCGCTACCAAGCGTGCCTTGTGTTTCTGCACTGCTCCTTTCTCATCGCGTTTGACCTTGAAGATCCACTTGAGCCCTATCGGGCGGTGGCCGGCAGGAAGTTCGGCGAGCTCCCAGGTGCCGTTCTCAGTGATGGAGTCCATCTCGTCCTGCATGGCCTGCCTCCAGCAAGCATGCTCGTTGGCATCACGGTGAGACTTGGGCTCGTCAGATGCAGCAAGGTGCAACTCCTCTGCACTTTCTTCAGGTTCAGTGTCTTGAGCAGGTCCGGCTTCCAACACATTCTGCAACGTCCTGAACCGGTGCGGGTGTCCTCCGCTGTCTTCAGCATCCAGCATGGAGGTGAGGCTCGTGGGTGGCGACACGAACTCAACCTGCGCGGGTCGTGGAGGTGGCGCAGCTGACTCTGGTGTCGCGTTGTAGCCAGGCGTCAGGTTACCTGTCGGAGTGACAGTTTCTGACTCTGGCATGACCGGCACACTTCCTTGCTCCATTGGTACTGACATGGACATGTAGTCCACTTTGAAGGAGTTGTCATTGCCGTCGCAAGCATTTGCCATCTCGTTCCAGCTCCACTTGGCCTTCTCGTCGAAGACGATGTCACGGCTGACTGACACCCGCTTTGTGACAGGGTCATAGCAGCGGTACGCCTTGCTGCCGTGCTCGTAGCCGATGAAGACCATGGGACGGCTCCGGTCTTCCAGCTTCTTGAGGTGCGGCCGCACATCCTTGACGTGCGCGATGCAACCGAATGTGCGGAGGTGAGCGACGTCCGGGCGCGTGCCGTGCCATGCCTCATACGGGGTCATGCCGGTGACGCTTTGCGTGGGCGCACGGTTGAGTAGGTAGACGGCAGTGGTTACCGCCTCGCCCCAGAACATGCCAGGCATGCCTTTGGCCTTGAGGAGACTCCGCGCCATGCCGACGATCGTCTGGTTGCGACGCTCCACGACCCCATTCTGTTGGGGAGAATAGGGGGCCGTCAGGTGTCGCTGAATGCCGTGGTCCGCGCAGTAGCTGAGGAAGTGCGCGGACGTGAACTCCCCCCCGCGGTCGGTGCGGAGTGTGCGCAAGCGCTGGCCAGATTCGAGCTCGGCGCTGGCACGAAAACGCTTGATGGCCTCTGCAGCATCGCTCTTGTTCTCCAGGAGAGTGATCCACATGTATCGGCTCTTGTCATCGACGAGGAGGAGGAACAACTTCTTTCCAGTGGGCGTCGCCGGCGTGATGGGACCGCACAGGTCACCATGCACCAACTCGAGTGGCTTGTCGGCGCGGTACTTGGCGACGCGAGGGAACGGGGCGCGGCGATGTTTTCCAGCTAAACAACTGTCGCAAAGTTCGTCAGGGTGATTCAGAGTAGGCAGACCACGTACCATATCACCACGGCCCAGCTTGCCGATGGCTTCGAAGTTCAGATGGCCATAGCGTGCATGCCACAGCCACGGATCCTCGCCGCTGTGCGCCAACAGGCACACGGGCTGATCCACCTTGAAGTCGGCGATGTAGAGGCGGCTACGTCCCCGTGTGACCTTGGCCAGGAGGCGACGACGACGGTCTCGTACGAAGCAGGTCCCGCCCTCGATCAGAACTTGGCATCCAAACTCATCGAGTTGGCCCAAGCTGACTATGTTGTTCTTGAGCCTGGGGATGTAGTAGACGCCGTCAAGCGCGCGGTGTCCGCCGCCCTTGCACTTGAAGAGGATAGTGCCTCTCCCCTCGATGGCGACGAATGAACCATCGCCCAGCTTGACGGTGCCGTGCACCGATGTGTCGAGGTCGGAGAACGCTGCGCGCCACCCCGTCATGTGGTTGCTCGCCCCGGTGTCGAGGTACCAGCCCGGCTCCGTCTCCTCGACTCGTCCAAGGTTCACGTGCGCGCGTTCCTCGACGAGGTGGATGCCGTTCATCGGTTCCTGCGGGGTGACTGTGGCGTTGGCGACGGCGCACACTTCCACCATCAGAAGCGACGGGTCCTCGTCCTCAACCTGTTGGACCAGGTTTGCCTCCTCGTCCCTCTTCTTCTTGCGGCACTCGCGAGCCCAATGGCCCTTCTTGCCACAGTAGCGACACTTGTCGTCTTTGGACGGAGCACCGGCGCCGCGCGAGCCGCCGTCCTTGCCTCCGCTCGGGCGCGCCTTCGGAGGTTTGCCCGAGCCAGAACCGCCTGCGCCGTCAGAGTCACGCCGTTTGGTACGGGCGCGCCACTCATCTTCAGTGAGGAGGAGTTTGTTGGTGACGCCGTCGATCGCGTCATCGAGGTCATAGCCCTCTTCCGCCGTCAGCAGCCGCCCAACGAGGTCCTCGATGGTGAGCTGCTTCAAATTGACAGTTTGTTCAATAGCCATGACCATGGGTCTGAACTTACGAGGCACGATGCGCAGGAACTTCAGGACCGCCTTGTACTCGTCCTGTGGGTCGCCGAGCAGCTCAAGGTCGCTGATGATGTTCGTCAGGCGAATCGCGAAGTCCTCGATTGATTCACCGGGGCGGAAGCGGAGCTCCTCGTACTCGCGACGACGTGTCTGCGCTCTCGCCTCGCGGATGCGTTCGCAGCCGAGGCGCATCGTCTTGATGCACTCCCATGCCCCTTGCGCGCTGTCCTTGGCCGCCAGGGTACGGATGAGCTCGGGAGGTACGGCGCGCAGCAGTGCCGCCAGTGCGGCCCGGTCGTCGTGGTCGTCATCGGCGCCAAACTCGATGACGTCCCACAGATGCTGAGCTTGGAGCTGCACCCGCATGACGATCGCCCACTCGGCGTAGTTCGTCCTTGTCAGCATTGGGTAGTTGGCGGAGCCGGCGTTCTCCCGAACGACGCGCTCGCGCACCACCATCTCGCCACCGCCTCGCCGCGATAGACTGCGCCCGCGCCGCGGAGTCGGGGACACGGAGGTGCGACGCGGCCCCGACGGCTTCGATCCGCCCGCTGTGCCGTCGCCCACCTGCGCCCCCTTCGCCTTCTCCGCCGCCGTCGGTGTCTTGGACATGTTGGGCTCTGATACCAATTGTTCACCTGATCTACTTTGCTCGCTGGAATTCGACTCAATTCAGAGAGAGGGACTCAGGTGTTTTGTGCTGCGTGAAAAAAACGTTGCAGCTTTTCTGCCTTCTTTCTTTCCTTTTATTCATCGATAAGGAAAACAGAAAGGAGCGAGAGATGCGGGGTTCGATCCGATACAGTCGTGCCATCCCACGACTAACGAGCACGATCCGACCTCACCGTCCACTACGCCTACGACCAGGACTCGACAGAGCTGGTTCAACTAGCTACTGCATGTTGCGAACAGGCTCGCTGACACGCGGATTCAGTTAAGGGAAATAACTAAAGTACTTGGGGAAAAAAAACTAACGTGCACAGGATTATAAAGCTAACAGATGTCCAATCGTGTGAGGCTATTATTACTGGCTTGTGATTTCAACCCCACCGGCCAGTCGAACCTCCCCTTGTATCCGAAGCATCGCAGCATCGGCGCGTCCAGACTTACGCCGGCCCTGTGCCATCCGTGGAGACGGTCCCTCCAGGTGCAATCGGACAGCAGGATGGCGGTGGCGGAAGGACAGCGGAGTGTTGCCGGCGGCGGCGGGTCATGGTACTCTGGAGAAGAGATGAACAGGGTTAGGGAGTGGAGGTCCAGGATGGCGAGCTGCGGCGCGGAGTCGATGACGTGCTGGAGACCCTCGAGCGGCACGTCTTGGCAGAAGTGCAGCCGCAGCTCCTCCAGATGCGGGAACGCGGCCATGGCGGCCGGATCAGGCACCTGGAGGTGTTTGCAGCTGGAGATGCGCAGGACGCGGAGGTTCTTGGAGGGCAGCGACGGGACGCTAAGGTCGTAATATCTGTCCACGAATTCTCCGAAGGAAAAATCCGTAAAATTTCGAGTGATTACAAAACACAGCCATCGCATACAAACTCATAAGAATATTATTATTACATGGATAGTAAAAGTCACACAAATAGTTTTATTACAACTTGGCATAAAACGAGGTTCACTTTGTCTTAAAATCATTAAACCTTGACTAAAACATACAAACTTGGTGACTTCACACACATGACTACACTTCTAGGATCAGCCCTCGAGCGTAGGAAATGACCTAGAATTCGAAATCTTCTCCGCGAAGGATAAAGTTAGGATCAACCTCCACGGTGTCTTCAGATATTTCTGAAAAATGTTTATATAGCAAGGGTGAGTACAAAAGTACTCAACAAGTCACAAGATGGTTTCCAATTTAAAGTTTTATTCAAGATTAATTAACCAGGAAAATCCCATAGGGTTTCCTTGTGGTCAAACTCATGTGGTATCATTTTCACCACTTTGCCAAACGGAGGGGGAAAACATCGTCCGTCCGTGGCATACTTAATTTCACCAAGTGATCACACTTGGTATCATTTATTTTCTTCCATTCTTTACCATGGATTTTAGATATGTAAGTGTGTGCCTCCGATGGTTCCATGCTAGGCCATAGTGGCCCAAACCACTAGGGTTTGCGATATTGATATCATTAGCATCGGAACCTTTAATCGATGGCTAAGTTTTTATCTACTCTATCTTTTGAAAATTCTACCCGGGAAGGTCTCATCACTCGAATCCCATCGGGAGTATATCAGGGCCACAGAAATCGATAATATACTATAGCATCCCGACTCCGAGTGTCTTCCCGTTGATCACCCATACCAGGGTCCATCTACCTTGTAGAAAATTCATCGGAATAGCGTAGGGGGTTCTTACTATTTATGTGGTATATTTTATTGCTTTGTGTCAGGACTAAACCTCAAGTTTCCCATCAACTCCACCCACATACTAGGGCATATATTCCATACCAAAGTGATGGATTATTTTCATACCAAAATTTTTGAAGGTGAATATGACCTCCAAACAATCAAATAAACAATCAAGTATTATCCACCAAACAAGTCTAGAGTTTATCACTAGGGTTGGTCTCGAGCCATAGCATTATCAAATAATGGTTCAGAGGTTCTACTATTGCACATGGTTTCAAGGACGCAAATTGTTTATCACCAAAACTTTGTCAGTGAAGAAAGTGACTTGCCTAAAGAAAGTCTTCCGTAAAATCCTTGACTCCGAGATGGTGCACTCCTATGCCAAAATTCTCTGAGGCTTCACCAATGGGTCCTAAAATATTCAGGGGTAAGTTCCCAAAGACTATTTCTTGCACTTGGAAGTTAGGATTGAAATATGAATAAAAGAAACTTTTATTTTCTCACATATACATACAAGGTTTTGAATTTTAAAAGCTTCAAGAAATAATTTTTGAAAATATTGGAAAGGATGTTAATGTTCAGGAGTTAGAATAAACTCTTTATTTTAAAACTTTTGGTCAAAGAAATTTTGTAAAAGATCTTGCTTTGAATCAAACCCTAAATTGAAAACAGAAAATGAAAATGAAAAATAAAAAGGTATAAACACTTTTTTCTTCTTCTAGGCTGGAGAAGGAACGAGCCGGTCTGTTCCTGGGCCTGGCCGGGGCCCAAGAGGCATCCCAAAGCGGGCGTACCGCTTCTCTCTCACGGGAACAGAGGGAAGGAAAAAAACAGAGGGGGAGAGGATAGAGAGGAAGCTCACCGGCGGTCGGCGGCGCTGGAGGCATGGTTGCAGGCGACGGCGGCTCCAATTGAAGGTGTTGTGGCACTCAGGAGAGGGAGAGGGTTTGATTCCCGGAAAAATCGAAGAAAAAGGCGCAGCGTGGGGATTTTATAGGCGACGGCGGCGGCTCGGATGGGTGCCGCGTGGCGACAGAGAGGAATTGGCGGTGGTGGCGCGCTGGCCTAGGCGTCGCTGGCGTCGCTGGCGTTTTCCAGTTCCTTCCCGAAGTGGTCGAGGTGTCGGCGAGGTCCTGGGTTGCGGCGAGGTGGTTGGCCTTGGCGATTTGGACGGCGGCGGTGTCACTGGCACTCTACGTACGGCGGGCGGCAGCGGAGTATGGTGACGGCGAGCGGTGCTACGGGCGGGCGACGTGCGGCGCGGCACGTGCGTCAGCCACAGTGGCGAGGTGGGGCCGAGGCGGGTGGCGAGGCTGGCCGACGATGGGATGATCGATGACAAGCTAGGGTTAGTTCCCCTGTTTCCTCTGTTCTTCATTTTTTTGTCTGTTTGTTAATTGTTTGAATTTGCAGATTCAAATTCGTTTTCGAATTGAATTCAAAGCTTATTAAGATTCGAATTTTTGGGGTTGTTACAACCTACCCCCCTTAAAAGAAATCTCGCCCCCAAGATTCACTCCTTCTGGGAACAAAAGAGGATACTTATGTCGGACCTTCGATTCTTTTTCCCATGTAGCTTCCGCTTCCGTGTGATTACTCCATTGCACCTTACAGAACTTGATGTTCCTTGTCCTTAATTGTCGCTCTTTCGTTTCAAGGATTTTAACTAGTTCCTCGGTGTAGGTCAGATCCTCTTGGGGTTCGATCTCGTCCAGGTACACCTTCTTTTTCGGCGGCTCTAAGCACTTTCTGGGTTGCGTTATATGAAACACATTATGTACTCTTTTCAGCTTTGGACTTAACTCCAGTTGGTAGGCAACTTCCCCTACTCGTTTTGTATTTTTGAATGGTCCCACAAATCTGGGTGCCAAGTTACCTTTTGTGCGGAACCGCTGGATTGACTTGAAAGGAGTGACCCTTAAATATACATAATCCCCTTCTTGGAATCTAAGATCAAGTCGGTGTTTGTCGGCATATTGCTTATATCTGGTTTGAGCAGCTTGGAGCTTTTCACTAATAATCCTCGCTTAAGACTCTGCTTCTTGAACTATTTGTGGTCCAAGAAGTTGCTTTTCTCCTACCTCAGTCCAATTTAATGGTGTTCTACAGCTTCTTCCATACAGGGCTTGAAATGGTGACCTCCCAATACTAGCTTGATAACTGTTATTGTATGAGAATCCTGCAAATGGTAAACATGAGTTCCATGCTGCTCCATAAACTAGAGCGCATGAGCGCAACATGTCTTTTAGGATTTGGTTCATCCTCTCTGTTTGTCCACTGGTCTATGGGTGGTATGTTGTACTAAAGTCTAAATCCGTCCCCATAGCTTCATGTAGCTTCTTCCAGAAGTGAGAAGTGAATTGCGGTCCTCTATCGGAGCAAATCCTTTTAGGGACTCCATGCAATACTACAATCTTGGTTAAACACAATTCTGCCAGCTTATTCTTTCCATAAGTTTGCTTTATGGGTATAAAATGGGCTACCTTTGTCAATCTATCGACAATGACCCATATAGCATCATAGCCATTTTTGGTCTTGGGAAAACCGGTAATAAAATCCATACCAATCCCTTTCCACTTCCAATCCGGGATGGGTAGAGGTTGAAGTAGTCCAACCGGATTTTGTTGGCCTGCCTTTACTCGTTGGCACATGTCACAAAGTGCAACATACTCACCAATTCCTTGTTTCATATTCTCCACCAATACCTCTTTCTCAAGTCTTGGTACATCTTCGTACCTCCTGGGTGTATGGAGAATTGCGAAGCATGTGCTTCCTGCAGGATTAAGTCCCTTAACTCCTTTTTGTTTGGTACATGCAGACGGTTTCGGAAATACAGTACCCCTTGTTCATCTACCAAAAAGTCTGGTGCCTCATTTTTTCGCACTTTTTTCTTAAGCCCTTGTATCTCTTCATCTTTTTCTTGGGCTTGTTTAATTTGTTCATCCAATGTGGTTTGAAATTGTAGGATCATCACTTCTCCTTCATCAACTAATTCCAAGTTCAACTTCTAGAATTGTTTCCATAATTCTAGCTGATCCTGCCACACAATTACTATGCTATGATATACTTTTTGGCTCAATGTGTCTGCCACAACATTGGCCTTACCGGGTTTGTATTGAAGTTCTAATTCATAGTATTTTATCAATTCTAACCATCTTCGTTCTCGAAGATTTAAGTCGGGCTGCGTGAAGATATATTTCAGACTTTTATGATCCGAAAATACTTCACACTTATTACCTAGCAAGTAGTGTCTCCATATTTTCAATGCATGAACTACTGCTGCTAGTTCTAAGTCATGTGTTGGATAATTTTCTTCATGTGGTCGGAGTTGTCTTGATGCATAGGATATGACCTTTCCGTCTTGCATTAGCACCCATCCAAGTCCTTTCTTTGATGCGTCACAATATATCTAAAATCCTTTATTCGAGTCTGGTAGAACTAGGACTGGTGTGGTGGTTAGCCGGTTCTTCAACTCCTGGAATGCACTTTCATATTTACTTGTCCATTCATATTCCTTATCCTTTTTCAGCAATTGGGTTAGTGGCCGACAAATCCTTGAAAATCCTTCAATAAACCTCCTATAATATTCTGCCAATCCTAAGAAACTTCGAACTTCTTTCATGTTTGTTGGGGCCTTCCATTCCAATATTTCTTTCACCTTCTCTAGATCCATTTTAACTCCTTCCGATATAATGTGACCCAGGAAAGCAATTCATTTTATCCAGAATTCGCATTTGGAAAACTTTGCGAACAACTTATGCTCTCTTAGCCTTGTCAAAAACTTGTCTCCAGTGTTGCTCATGTTCTTCAGGGCTACTTGAGTATACTAGGATATCATCACAAAGACTACTACAAATTTGTCCAAAAAGTCCATCATCACCTTATTCATGAGATACATGAAAAAGGCTAGTGCATTGGTTAATCCAAAATGTACTACCGTGAATTCATATAATCCATATCTCGTAGTGAAAGCAGTCTTTGGTCTATCCTCCGGGCAAATTTTCAGCTGATGATATCCAGACCTTAGGTCTATCTTTGAAAAGATTTTGGCATTCCTTAACTAGTCAAAAAGGTCATCATTCCTGGGTAGAGGGTATTTATTTTTAATGGTGACTGCGTTCAGTCCCCGGTAGTCTACACATAGTCTCGAGCTACCGTCCTTTTTTTTTGCAAATAATACCAGTGCTGCCTATGAAGAGATGCTTGGTTGTATAAACTTCTTGTCTAATAACTCGTCAATTTGCTTCTTCAACTCTACTAGCTCTTTTCTTGACATGTGGTATGGTTGCTTTGTAATTGGTTATATTACGGGTTTAAGTTCTATTTTAAATTCCACCTCTCTATCTGGTGGATCCCCGGATAATTCCTCCGGAAACACGTCTGCAAATTCTTTAACCACCAGAATCTGCATTACTCCTTCTGCTACCATACTACATACCATTTTCTTCTGTTTCCACATAAAGGAATTTTCTGATCTTATTCTCAGGATCAAATTATTTGGACTGCTGGCATAAACCGGTTTCTCCTCACAATCAACCCTTGCCTTATATTTATATAACCAGTCCATTCCTAATATGACATCCAGATCTCTAAGCTGCAAGTCTATCAAATTAGCTTTAAATTTCTCTCCATGGGTGTATATTTCTACTTCATTGGTCTTTGATTGAGCTTTCATCTTTTCTCCGAGTTCTGATTGGCTTCCTAGAAATTCATCCACCAAGCTGCGGCAGATCCCTGCAGTTGGTGTGATGCAAAAAGCACCTTTTTCCTGGTCCTCACATCCTATGGTTTGCAGTCGTTGTTCAACCTCTCTAAGACAGTCATTGGCGTCTAATGGCTCATCTGAACCGGAGAAGACTGGCAGATTCGTCTTCTGAAAATCTCTCCACCTTGGTTTTCTTGATTATCTCTCCACCTTGGTTTTCTTGATTCCTTCTTTGCTTCTAGACTTCCCTTTTGTTCTGCTATTTTTTTTGTTATTCTCTCTAATATCTGGGCATGCGTTTCTATCATCCTCATACTTAAACACACAAACATGCATACATCACATACACCATCCAACATAGCATACTTTATTTTAAAACACAAACCTAGATTATACTAGCGCCTCTCTTGGAACATATATTCGTCGTCTAATGAAGGGTTGCTGCCGGTATAGAACTCACGTTCCATTGGTTTCTCTTCCTCTTCATCTTTCTGAGTAGGTGGTACTTCTGCTTCTTCCGGACTCGCTTGCAGAGCATTCTTGAAGCGTTTAAGATATTTCTTGGTCCATATAGTCTTGATCTTCTTTAATCCTGGTCCTTGGGATTGGTTCCCTTGACACGCATTTAATTGTTTCGTACTTGGACCGTCCATCTCTTATTGGGCACTTAAAGCTTCCTTAAGCCTTGTCCTCAGGTCAACTATGTTCTGGCGGAGATTTATATTTTTGCCTCGCAACTAGATTATCTTATCTCCGGCTTCGTGATATTCCTTCCTAATTTTCCCATATTGCCCTGTCACAAAGGCGATGTCTATTAATAGTTCTATCTCCGATCCGTTGTTCACGAATGGCGGAAATGGTACTCCCACACTATTCTCGTCGTTCAGCTCCTGAGCCATGAGTCAACAGATGGACTCATCAAATGTGTCATCATACTTATGATGCAGGTTTAGTATGGCCTTTCGAAATGCATCCTGAATAGCATTCTCTTCCATATCTCTTTGTCCGACGTAGGTGGTTTCGGTACCATTAACTTTTACATTAACCCATCTTGTCCAGTACTGGAGTATCCCATGTGCAAAAATAGCTTTTTCATGAAAATATGGGAGGTTCCATCTTGGCACAAAAAGGTGCCCCAACATCCTTCACAAGAGTTGGGCCCATCCCCCGAGCGTCTCGGGAGAGGTATAAAAATAATTTCCCAAGGGTCATATCTTGTATTTGCAAACTAGGGTTGAAATATGAAGAAAAGAAGCCTTTATTCTACCATATATAATTACATATACATAAGGATTTTGATTTTTTTTAAACTCAAGAAATAGTTTTTTTTACAATATTGGAAAGGATGTTGATATTCAAGGGTTTATGAAGATTAAAATGAACCCCTTTAAATTTTTTTGTCAAAGCAGTTTTGCAAAAGACCTTGCTTAAAACAAACCCTAAAATGAAAAAATGAAAATAAAAGGGTTTAAAGAGCGAAGTTTTTTTTTTTGCTTTTCACATATAATTTTTTTTCTCTTATAAAATTTATATCCAAAAACAAAAGATCTTAATAGCTTAATAAACACTTCAAGAAAAAAATTCTATTTTTATTTTGTAAGTATGTACCATTTTCTAAAAATCGGGGTCTTTCCTACGGTCAAGGCTGGCTCTGATACCACTCTGTCACGCTCCGAAAATTGGGGACCATGACTAGAAATTCCACGAATTCTCCGAAGGAAAAATCCGTGAAATTTCGAGTGATTACAAAACACAGCCATCGCATACAAACTCATAAGAATATTATTATTACATGGATAGTAAAAGTCACACAAATAGTTATATTACAACTTGGCATAAAACGAGGTTCACTTTGTCTTAAAATCATTAAACCTTGACTAAAACATACAAACTTGGTGACTTCACATACATGACTACACTTCTAGGATCAGCCCTCGAGCGTAGGAAATGACCTAGAATTCGAAATCTTCTCCGCGAAGGATAAAGTTAGGATCAACCTCCACGGTGTCTTCAGATATTTCTGAAAAATGTTTATATAGCAAGGATGAGTACAAAAGTACTCAACAAGTCACAAGATGGTTTCCAATTTAAAGTTTTATTCAAGATTAATTAACCAGGAAAATCCCATAAGGTTTCCTTGCGGTCAAACTCATGTGGTATCATTTTCACCTCTTTGCCAAACGGAGGGGGAAAACATCGTCCGTCCGTGGCATACTTAATTTCACCAAGTGATCACACTTGGTATCATTTATTTTCTTCAATAAATATATTTATTTTTCTTCCATTCTTTACCATGGATTTTAGATATGTAAGTGTGTGCCTCCGATGGTTCCATGCTAGGCCATAGTGGCCCAAACCACTAGGGTTTGCGATATTGATATCATTAGCATCGGAACCTTTAATCAATGGCTAAGTTTTTATCTACTCTATCTTTTGAAAATTCTACCCGGGAAGGTCTCATCACTCGAATCCCACCGGGAGTATATCAGGGCCACAGAAATCGATAATATACTATAGCATCCCGACTCCGAGTGTCTTCCCGTTGATCACCCATACCAGGGTCCATCTACCTTGTAGAAAATTCATCGGAATAGCGTAGGGGGTTCTTACTATTTATGTGGTATATTTTATTGCTTTGTGTCAGGACTAAACCTCAAGTTTCCCATCAACTCCACCCACATACTAGGGCATATATTCCATACCAAAGTGATGGATTATTTTCATACCAAAATTTTTGAAGGTGAATATGACCTCCAAACAATCAAATAAACAATCAAGTATTATCCACCAAACAAGTCTAGAGTTTATCACTAGGGTTGGTCTCGAGCCATAGCATTATCAAATAATGGTTCAGAGGTTCTACTATTGCACATGGTTTCAAGGACGCAAATTGTTTATCACCAAAACTTTGTCAGTGAAGAAAGTGACTTGCCTAAAGAAAGGTCTTCCGAAAAATCCTTGACTCCGAGATGGTGCACTCCTATGCCAAAATTCTCAGAGGCTTCACCTATGGGTCCTAAAATATTCAGGGATAAGTGCCCAAAGACTATTTCTTGCACTTGGAAGTTAGGATTGAAATATGAATAAAAGAAACTTTTATTTTCTCACATATACATACAAGGTTTTGAATTTTAAAAGCTTCAAGAAATAAATTTTGAAAATATTGGAAACGATGTTAATGTTGAGGAGTTAGAATAAACTCTTTATTTTAAAACTTTTGGTCAAAGAAATTTTGTAAAAGATCTTGCTTTGAATCAAACCCTAAATTGAAAACAGAAAATGAAAAAGAAAAAGAAAAAGGTTTAAACACTTTTTTCTTCTTCTAGGCTGGAGAAGGAACGAGCCGGTCTGTTCCTGGGCCTGGCCGGGGCCCAAGAGGCATCCCAAAACGGGCGTACCGCTTCTCTCTCACGGGAACAGAGGGAAGGAAAAAAAAACAGAGGGGGAGAGGATAGAGAGGAAGCTCACCGGCGGTCGGCGACGGTGGCTCCAATTGAAGGTGTTGTGGCACTCAGGAGAGGGAGAGGGTTTGATTCCCGGAAAAATCGAAGAAAAAGGCGCAGCGTGGGGATTTTATAGGCGACGGCGGCGGCTCGGATGGGTGCCGCGTGGCGACAGAGAGGAATTGGCGGTGGTGGCGCGCTGGCCTAGGCGTCGCTGGCGTTTTCCAGTTCCTTCCCGAAGTGGTCGAGGTGTCGGCGAGGTCCTGGGTTGCGGCGAGGTGGTTGGCCTTGGCGATTTGGACGGCGGCGGTGTCACTGGCGCTCTACGTACGGTGGGCGGCAGCGGAGTATGGCGACGGCGAGCGGTGCTACGGGCGGGCGACGTGCGGCGCGGCACGTGCGTCAGCCACAGTGGCGAGGTGGGGCCGAGGCGGGTGGCAAGGCTGGCCGACGATGGGATGATCGATGACAAGCTAGGGTTAGTTCCCCTGTTTCCTCTGTTCTTCATTTTTTTGTCTGTTTGTTAATTGTTTGAATTTGCATATTCAAATTCGTTTTCGAATTGAATTCAAAGCTTATTAAGATTCGAATTTTTGGGGTTGTTACAATATCCACCCTCGCGGCGATCTTCGAATGCGTTGCGATAGGCGTAGGCGTCGACGCAGAGCTCCTCGACGGCGCGGGCGGCCGGGTGCGTGAGCACTCGCTCGACAATGTCGTCCTTCCGGCAGTCCTCGCCGACGCACAGGAACACCTCGACGCCGTCGGATTGGTGGCCTTCCACGTGGAAGGTGAGCTTCCTGAGGGGCCAACGGCGGCCGTGCGCGGCGAGAGCCACGTCGGCGTCGCGCACCAAGGCGGTTCGCTTGCTGTACAACTGCAACCTGTCGCCGGGGTAGGAGCGCGTGTCGAGGTTGACGGCGCCCGAGGAGAGCCATTGCTTGCGCCACCGCCGCGCGAGCGCGCTGGTTGACGCTCCCTCCTTGGCAGGCGCGAAGTAGAGGATATGCTGCAGAAGATCGTCGGGGAGATCGGAGATGGGGTCGCGGCCGGCCATCGCCGATCGACGTGGAGGTGGAGGTGGAGGCGCCGCCAAGGGAACGTACGTACGACGTCGCGCAGATCTCTGCACACGTACCTACTACATACGTCTTTAGTTTAGGGTTTCTTAGTGGATCGGTTTAACGAAATCTTGGAACGAAAACGAACGGCTCTTGTGTTGTCGTACCTCGTGATACATCACAATTCTCCCGTTTGTTCGGAGAAATATACCTGACTTGAGATCGGGTCTCAATCCCACGCACGGAACAAACAGATTGCATCCGAAAAAGCATTTCTAAGTTAACTTCATGTGAAGTAGTCTTATTTATCCTCCCTTTTTCCTTTGAGATTGGTACATTTGTCTAGTTTTTTTTTTCAGCTCGCACATGGGTGACGTTATGTTGACGTCACTAATTGAAACAGACTAAAACATTATTAAAACATTGAAACATATTATTAAAACAAGTTTGAAAACTGAAACATTGAAACATATTGTTGTCAAAAAGAAACATATTATTGAAACATTGAAATAGGCCGTGAACAGTAAAAAATGTTTTATAAGTTTCAAAAGTTTTAAAAATGAAATATTGAAACAGTCTACGAACATAATAAAAATGTTTCATAAGTTTCAAAAAATGTTTCAGTTTTTCTGGACAGAACGTTGAGTGATGTCACTCTCACGTCATGCTGATGTTAGTGTTGGAATTTGGTGAGTTGTTGGGCTGTTGGCCCATTAGACAAATTCTGGAATTTTCTTTGGCCCACTTGTGCATGGCAGCATATGGCTGTGCTAGTGGTGCTAAAGTTTAGTC
This sequence comes from Avena insularis, assembly GCA_023614405.1. Classification (NCBI taxonomy): domain Eukaryota; kingdom Viridiplantae; phylum Streptophyta; class Magnoliopsida; order Poales; family Poaceae; genus Avena; species Avena insularis. Next base: position 36,408,196 of record CM042691.1, on the reverse strand, counting down.
TCACATTGCTAGTTGAAGGGGAGTTGGACCACCTTATATAGTAGAGTGTTGCACCACTCACTAAGGTGTGACAAGAAGAGTAGCCCTCGCGCACTCCTCCTCCGACGCCGCCCGCCTCGCCACGCCGAGGGTTGCGGGAATCTCGCCGAACCGAGCTTTATTTTGCTGGTTGGGAAAACTGATTATGAGTCATTAACGGACGCGCCGACTCGGACGTGGGCTGAGCCCACGATCTCCCTAACCTGCACTATATACGCGTCTGCGTTAAACCTAATCGGTGAATCAATCCACACACGCGCCTACCTCCAGAACCTTGCGTCGCCACTTTCGTCTTCCCCATCCCGGCTTGCGGCGTGCACCGCAGATCGGGACAGTAGGCCTCTGGAACCCCGCCTCACGTGAACCTGTACGGGTGAGGGGCGATCAGGTTTTTGGGGAGCGCTCAAGCGCGACTACTGGCAACCACGACGTCGTCCGACGACGAGTTCCCGAACGACGACTTCTTTCCGGACATCAGTGACCTCTTCGACAACCTCAACATGGGCGACGCTGCCGCGGCTACTATTCAGTCTTCACTGTACGTGATACTCAACTCTCTTTTTCGGATTATGCTAGAGCTCTTTGTTCTAGCGTTTTGGTGTAGATGTGATAGATTTATCTCCTATAGATGTAATCTGTTTATCTACTTTGTTGATCTGCATAATTGGTTTTAGTACCGTTTGTATGATCATGTTTTATTAATTTATTATCCAGATTAAATCATATGGATTATTGCTTATATTTCCAACAATCCAAAAACTTGAATATAGGCAACTGAATTCCACTGGTGTAGCCGCGGCTACTAGGCCGCCTCCTTTTGATGGCATGCACTATAAGAGATGCCGTAAGAGAGCAGTTTTTTGGTTTGAAAACTTAAACTGCTATAGCGCCACTCTTGGCAAGTCTGAAGGAGATCTTTCTGCTGAGCAGGAAGCGAACTTTAAAAAAGCCGATACCATGTTTATGGCGGCTTTGTTCAGTGTTCTTGGGGACAATATTGTTGACCCTTATATGTCATTTGATAATGGCAATGACGCGTGGGAAGCGCTCGAGGCCAAGTTTGGGTCTCCGACGCTGGCACTGAGCTGTATGTCATGGAGCAATTCTATGACTATAGGATGATTGATGAGCGCTCCATCGTTGAGCAAGCTCATGAGATATAATCACTTGCCAAAGAACTTGAGCAGTTCAAGTGTTCCTTACCGGACAAATTTGTGGCTGGTGGCATTATTTCCAAGCTTCCTCCTTTCTGGAGGAACTTTGCTACTTCTCTGAAACATAAGAGACAAGAGTTTTCCGTTACGGATCTCATTGGGTCTCTTCATGTGGAAGATAAAGCGAGAGCAAAGGATAAAGCTGCTCGAGGACTTGAGGGAGGTTCTACTGCCAATTTAGTGCAGAGGAAAAACTTCCAATCCCACAAGTTCAAGAATAAGAACAAAACTGAAGGAAGGGGGAAGTTTGATGGCAAGAACAAGGCCACGCACTCAACCAACTTCAAGAATAAAAATGATAATAGGAAAGTCTCTTGCCACGTCTGTGGTGATCCTGATCATTGGGCTCCTAGCTGTCCTAATCGCTTTGACAAGCGTCAACATGGAAACAGCAGCAAGGCCGCTAATGTTGTTATTAGCGATACTGAGATGAAGGATGCTGGGTACGGTATTTTATCTACTATCCTTTCAGTATGGCATTCTCCTGATTGGTGGATAGACACGGGTGCTAATACACATGTATGTTCTGATATTTCCATGTTTTCCTCTTATCAGGTCTCAAGGACCTCTTTCGTGCTGATGGGAAACGGCTCACGTGCTTCTGTTCATGGTGTTGGTACGATAAATCTGAAGTTTACTTCGGGGAAGACCGTACAGCTGAAGAATGTGCAGCATGTTCCCTCCATCAATAAGAATCTCGTCAGCGGATCGCTTTTATGTCGAGATGGCTTTAAGTTGGTTTTTGAGTCCAATAAAGTTGTAATTTCTAAGTATGTACAATTTGTTGGAAAGGGTTATGAGTGCAGAGGTCTGTTCCGCTTGTCTTTATCAGACTAGTGTACTAAAGTTATTAATCATGTTTGCAATGATAATAAGTCCAATGTTTGGCATTCACGACTCTGTCATATTAACTTTGGTTGCATGACACGGCTAGCCAATATGAGTTTAATTCCGAAATTGACCACTATCAAAGGTTCTAAGTGCCAAGTTTGTGTGCAAGCAAAGCAACCCCGCAAGTCTCATACGGATGCGGAGCCGAGAAACTTAGCACCACTAGAACTTATACATTCAGATCTTTGTGAGATGAATGGTGTGTTGACAAAAGGTAGAAAAAGATACTTTATGACGTTGATTAATGACTCCACTAGATACTGCTATGTTTATCTTCTAAAATCTAAAGATGAAGCTTTGAACTACTTCAAAATCTATAAAGCTGAGGCAGAAAACCAACTTGATCTTAAAATCAAGCGGCTAAGGTCGGATCGTGGTGGAGAGTACTTTTCAAATGAATTTGACTTATTCTGTGTGGAACATGGTATTATACATGAGAGGACGCCTCCCTACTCACCTCAATCAAATGGGGTGGCCGAAAGGAAGAACCGCACTCTAACTAATTTGGTTAACGTCATGTTAGATATATCGGGTCTTTCCAAGGAATGGTGGGGGAGGCGCTAATGACTGTGTGTCATGTCCTAAACCGTGTTCCTGTAAAGGATAAAACCATGACTCCATTTGAGGAATGGGAAAAGAAAAGGCTTAAACTCTCTTACTTACGAACTTGGGGTTGTTTGGCGAAAGTCAATATTCCAATACCCAAGAAGCAAAAGCTTGGACCAAAAACCGTTGATTGTGTTTTTCTGGGATATGCTTTTCATAGCATTGGCTATAGATTTTTGATAGTAAAATCTGAGGTATCCGACATGCATGTTGGTACAATTATGGAGTCGAATGATGCGACTTTCTTTGAGGACATTTTTCCTATGAAAGGTATGTCTAGCTCATCAAATCAGGAGATGACTAGTTCATCTAGTTAGGAATTTGTTATAATTCCTGAACCCACTATGGCGATAGAACACCATGATGATCCTGTGGAGGATGACAATGAAGCTCCCAAAAGGAGCAAGAGACAAAGGACTGCAAAGTCTTTTGGTGATGATTTTATTGTGTACCTTGTGGATGATACTCCCACTTCTATTTCAGAAGCTTATGCATCTCAAGATGCTGACTACTGGAAGAAAGCTGTTCGAAGCGAGATGGACTCCATCTTAGCTAATGGTACTTGGGAAATCACTGATCGTCCTTATGGGTGTAAACCTGTAGGATGTAAATGGGTGTTCAAGAAAAAGCTTAGACCTGATGGTACTATTGAAAAGTAAAAGGCACGTCTTGTGACCAAGGGTTATACCCAAAAGGAAGGTGAAGACGTCTTCGATACCTACTCACCCGTAGCCAGATTGACCACTATTCGAGTACTACTTTCCTTGGCTGCCTCACATGGTCTTCTCGTTCATCAAATGGACGTTAAGACAGCTTTTCTAAATGGAGAGCTAGATGAGGAAATTTGTATGGAGCAGCCTGACGGATTTGTAGTAGATGGTCAAGAAGGAAAGGTGTGTAAGTTAGTGAAGTCTTTGTATGGTCTTAAGCAAGCTCCTAAGCAGTGGCACGAGAAGTTTGAAAGAACTTTAACTGCTGAAGGCTTTGTTGTAAATGAAGCTGACAAATGTGTGTACTATCGCCATGGTGGGGGGGAGGGAGTTATTGTGTGTCTCTATGTTGATGACATATTGATATTCGGGACCAACCTCGCTGTTATCGAGGAGGTCAAAGAGTTCCTATCTCGCTGCTTTGAGATGAAGGACTTGGGAGTGGCTGATGTAATATTAAACATCAAGCTACTCAAGGATGACAATGGTGGGATTACACTGCTTTAGTCTAACTATATGGAAAAGATATTGAGTCGCTTCGGGTATAGCGACTGCAATTCTTCTCCAACGCCTTATGATCCGAGTGTGCTACTTCGAAAGAATCGAAGGACTGCTAAAGGTAAATTGAGATATTCTCAAATTATTGGCTCGCTCATGTATTTAGCTAGCGCTACTAGACCTGACATCTCCTTTGCTGTAAGCAAACTGAGTCGATTTGTGTCAAATCCTAGAGATGATCATTGGCATGCTCTTGAAAGAGTTTTGCGCTATTTGAAAGGCACTGCGAGTTATGGTATTCACTATACTGGGTATCCACGGGTACTTGAGGGTTATAGTGATTCAAAGTGGATATTTGATGCTGATGAGATTAAGGCCACAACTGGTTATTTGTTTACACTTGGTGGTGGTGCTGTTTCCTAGAAGTCTTGCAAGCAGACCATCTTAACAAGGTCAACAATGGAAGCAGAACTCACAGCGTTAGACACAGCCACTGTTGAAGAAGAGTGGCTTCGTGAGCTCTTGATGGACTTACCTGTGGTTGAAAAACCAATACCCGCCATCCCGATGAACTGTGATAATCAAACTGTGGTCGTCAAAGTAAACAGTTCTAAGGATAATATGAAATCATCAAGGCATGTGAAGAGGAGATTGAAATCTGTCAAGAAACTGAGAAACTCCGGAGTTATTGCGTTGGATTATATCCAAACATCTAAAAACCTGGCAGATCCCTTCACAAAGGGTTTATCACGCAATGTGATAGATAATGCATCGAGGGAGATGGGTTTGAGACCCACGCTATGAGTTGATCCCAGTGGCAACCCACTCTATATGATCGAAGATCCCGTGAATTAGAGCTGAGAGACAAGCTGTTGGTCAGCTGAGAGGAGAGTATCCCCATATTATATTTACATCTCCATAAAGATGCAATACTCTCTTAATCTGCATGTCAGGTTGATATTTATCTTAATGTGTTCCAAGTGGCTTTTTATAAGTGGAGATGTTGTCCTGCAGAACATCTCTTGAGGAACACACCTATATGAGTCTGACTGTCAAACGTCGCAGTCCGTGAGAGTTGGGTGCTCTCTAATAAACTCATGAAAGGCCCTGGAGTATGACGCATAAGCTCCAAACCGCGGGGAAGCCGACGGTAGCCCTGTACCGGTCTAGATTTTGTGTGAAACTAGCGCGCAGAAAACTTGTAGTTCAAGACATAGTCCACTATTCAAGTTGCTAGCTAGTGTAGCATGAAGTTTAACGTGGAAGTTCAACTTAACAGTCTCCACTACACACCGGTATATAAAACAATGTTCTGGAAGGAAAATGATGTGATGTGCCAATGAGACTTTGTGGGGGATTGTTGGAATTTGGTGAGTTTTTGGGCTGTTGGCCCATTAGACAAATTCTAAAATTCTGTTTGACCCACTTGTGCATGGCGGCATATGGCTGTGCTAGTGGTCCTAAAGTTTAGTCCCACATTGCTAGTTGAAGGGGAGTTGGACCATCTTATATAATAGAGTGTTGTACCACTCACTAAGGTGTGACAAGAAGAGTAGCCCTCGCGCACTCCTCCTCCGACGTCGCCCGCCTAGCCACGACACGCGCGCGCCGCGGGTTGCGGGAATCTCGCCGAGCCGAGCTTTATTTTGCTGGTTAGGAAAACTGATTATGAGTCATTAACGGACGCGTTAATTACAGCCGTTTTCCAGTTTTTATGGACGTGCTGTTACCGACTCGGACGTGGGTTGAGCCCACGATCTCCCTAACCTGCACTATATACGCGTCTGCGCTAAACCTAATCGGTGAATCAATCCACACACGCGCCTACCTCCAGAACCTTGCGCTGCCGTTTTCGTCTTCCCCATCCCGGTTTGCGGCGTGTACCGCAGATCGGGACAGTAGGCCTCTGGAACCTCATCTCACGTGAACCTGTACGGGTGAGGGGCGATCAGGTTTTTGGGAGCGCTCAAGCGCGACTACTGGCAACCACGACGTCGTCCGACGACGAGTTCCCGAACGACGACTTATTCCCGGACATCAGCGACCTATTCGACAACCTCAACATGGGCGACGCTACTGTGGCTGCTATTCAGCCTTCACTGTACGTGATACTCAACTGTCTTTTTCGGATTATACTAGAGCTCTTTGTTCTAGCGTTTGGTGTAGATATGATAGGTTTATCTCCTATAGATGTAATCTGTTCATCTACTTTGTTGATCTGCATAATTGGTTTTAGTACCGTTTGTATGATCATATTTTATCAATTTTTATTCAGATTAAATCATATGGATTATTGCTTATATTTTTAACAGTTAGCACTACTTCACATCAGGTTAACTTTAGAAAATCCTTATTCAGATCGCACCGTGGTGGAAGCTCAGGCAAACTCTAAATGAAAACAAAGTGATGTGGTGTAGACGAGTAGACATATAAATAAATACTATATATAAGAGCAACATACGCGCTATAAACTCCCGTGCCGCTCCAATAAACCCGGTGAAATAGCACGTGGAGAAACTTTTTTAGCGCGCAAAACAAAAAAAAACACATCCTGCGTGGCATATTTTGGACACCGGCTCAGGCACGCGCAATAAAGCGAGCACACGTGCCGTTCAACCGTCCCTAAAAATTCCCTCTATCTCCATTCCACACCGTCCGTGTTTGCACTGTCACCGATTCCGGCCTCCACCGCTGCTCCCCTTCAGATCCTACTATGATCCCGCCATCGCCGAGCCGCCGGGATGCCTTTGCACTGATACGGCCCCTTGAGTACCTCCGGCTTACTCGGCGTGCGCGCGGGCGCCGGCGGGAAATTTCTACGCAGAGATCTGCCAGCTACTGCCTTTCGCTAGGGACGTTAGACAACGCGGACAAGGCCGCACACGTGTATGACCCGGTGGCGTGATGGCTCGGCCGTCCACGCCACGACATGAACTCGAAGAAGTGGATATGGTGGTGCATCCGCCTCGCCTCCTCATGCGCAAGGACCAGCAGCGCCACCACCAACGTCAGTGGCGGCTCGCCATCACCGAGGCGGACAAGCGCACCATAGTGGCGCGCCAGGTAGAATTTTACACGTAGAGAAGGGCACAGATGAGGAGAGGGAGGGCGACAAAGTGGGAGCGAAAAGCGTTCATTAAAGGGCAGCTCGCCAGTCCATGCACCTCAGACGATGAGAGGTGGGACAACCTCTGGATGTTGACTGACGAGACTACTTTGGACGAGGATGATGTATAGTTTAGTTTCACTAAAAGTATTAAAATTGAGAAAATAAAAAGTATTAAAAAGACCAAGTATTATGGAGGAATAACATAAATAGTGAGACTAGAAATAAACTAAATCAGCAAAAAAAAACTATGAATTTACCTTCCTGGAATGGCCCACTGGTCGTAGAGACTTGGGAGTAGCTCCTCACGTTCGCCGCCATTTCATGTTTGAGACTTGTATTGCCAAATAGGGATCCGGTGACTATGGCCATGTCTCATGTGGCCAGCCACATGTAAAGTTTCGTTTTCATTTTTCTTCTATCTTTCTTTGTTTATTTGTATTTAAGATTCTTGTAGAAACCTAGGCGCATACGGGTAGGGGGAGAAAAGGTTTGGGGCAACTGATTTTATTGAGATGAATACGTTACTATAAATAGCTTTGTCTTACACAAAAAGAATAGAAAGATCAGGCCTTAAAGATATTAACAATAAGTAACAAAATTAGGCTAGTAAATGTCGGTTCTGTTAACATCCCGCCGCAGTCGATACTTTGACGCTTGGCAAAATGCATAGACTGGACCGGAATGACTGAAACGACGCCGTAGGTAGTCCTTTGGTCATGATATCAGCCAGCTGCTGAGTACTAGGCACATGAACGACCCGAAGTTCGCCGAGAGCCACCTTCTCGCGCACAAAGTGAATGTCTAACTCAATATGCTTCGTTCGTCAATGATGAACTGGATTGGTAGACTTGTACACCGCTGAGATATTATCATAAAAGACCACCATGGCCTTGGAGAGAGGGGAACCGAGTTCATCAAGAAGTTGCCGTAGCCAGACACAATCAACGATGGCATTGGCAACTGCGGGATACTCATCCTCTGCGCTCGAGCGCAAGATAATGGGTTGGCGCTTGGAGGACCAACTTACGAGAGCACCACCGAGGTAGACACAGTATCATGAGGTAGAGTGCCGGGTATCCGGGCAGCCGACCCATTCCGCATCTGAGTAAGCGACAATGTCGAGTGGAGAGGAGCTAGGGAGCAGGAGACCGGAGCTCGTGGTTCCATGGACGTATCAGAGGATACGTTTGATGATGGTGAGATGACCATCACGCGAATCGTGCATGTGCAGGCAGACTTGCTGCACGACATGCGCAAGATCAGGACACGTCATGTGGTGAAGTACTGGAGCGCACCAGCGAGGCTACGATACTCGGAGGGATCAGCAACCGGGGTGCCAGCATCGACGACGACCTTGGGAGGAGTGTCGACAGGCGTGGTTGCAGTTTTGCACCGAACCATGCAGGCGCGCTGGAGGATCTCCTCGGTGTACTGCTCCTGGCTAAGGAAGAAACTACAAGGCGTACGGCGGACACAGATCCCGAGGAAGTAGTGCCAGGGCCCCAGGTCCTTCATCGCGAACTCGAGCATGAGCTTGTTGATGAGAGCGCAGAGCAGCGTCGAGGAAGGGGCCGTCAAGACGATGTCATCGACGTACAACAGAAGGTTGATGACCCACAAGTATAGGGGGTGTATCGTAATACTTTCGATAAATAGGAGTGTCGATCCCAACGAGGAGCAGAAGGTGCTGAATAGTGGTATGAAGCAGGAAATCCCTGTGAATACTTAGCAAACGAGCATGAGCTTGTTGATGAGAGCACAGAGCAGCGTCGAGGAATGGGCCGTCAAGACGATGTCATCGACGTACAACAGAAGGTTGATGACCCACAAGTATAGGGGGTGTATCGTAATACTTTCGATAAATAGGAGTGTCGATCCCAACGAGGAGCAGAAGGTGCTGAACAGTGGTATGAAGTAGGAAATCCCTGTGAATACTTAGCAAACAGATTTTTAGTGGTTTTCTGACAAGGCAACAAAACAAAGAGCAAGTAACATAAGTAACGAACAAACGGAGCAAGTGGCCCAATCCTTTCTTAGCAAAGGACAAGCCAGTGGAAATACTTATAAGGACCAAACGTTCTCGAGGACACATGGGAATTCTGTCAAGTGCTTTCGCTTCAAATAGCTGAGTACCCTTCTCTGGTGTTTTTAAGTGTTGTGTGGGTGAACCTGTGCTAACATAACGCCCTTCCTAGGACTAATACATACTTGTAATTAAACCCCCTGTAAACATCCGTAATTACAGGAAAGTAATTAAGATATAAATCTAATCATAGCCTTAAACTCTGAGATCCTACGCTCCCTTGTGCAAAGGTGTCCTAACGGGGGTTCAGGTTTCTGTCACTCCGGCAACCCCACAATTAGTAGCCAAATACACAATGCATTCCCCTAGGCCCATAAATGGTGAAGTATCATGTAGTCGACATTCACATGACACCACTAGAAGAATAGCACCACAACTTAAATACTAAACCATTGAATAATAACTCATCACAGATTCACTACTAACAACATGACTTCTCCCATGTCCTAAAGAACTAAAGGAACTACTCACAAGACATCATATGGATCAAGATCAAAGATGATATGGTAATGGATAACAATCTGAACATAAACAATAATCCAATGGTTCCACTCACAAGCATCAACTACAATAGTAATTAACACCGGGAAAGTTTCCCCTAAGAACTAAAGAAATATCCAACACAATTGTTACAGTGGGACGGAGTGGTGTTGATGGTGCTGGTGGAGATGATGGTGTGGATGATGATGATGATGATCCCGATGAAGCCTAGATTGATGACGGTGTTGATGGCGACGGTCTCCCCTCTCCTGGAAGGAATTCCCCCGGCAGAAATCTGTCTGCCGAAGAGATCTTTCTCTCTCGGTGTTTTCCGCCCTCCAAAGGCGGAGGAAATCTATCTGTGGTCGCTCCCCGAGGCTTAGGGTTCCATAGGAAATATATAGGCGAAGGGGCAGAGTCGGAGTCCGGGCAGGTGGGCCATGTAGGGGTTCGTAGCATGGAAAACAAAAATTTCTAACGCATACAAACAAACAAGCCAAGATCTATCTACTAGATTGTAGCAACGAGTCGATGGAATAACTCACCCTCGAAGATTCCAAAGTGTTTAACGAGAGTGGATTCTCGTGGGTGATGTAGTCGTACTCTTGCCGATCTCAAGATCGCGTAGACAATCCTTCCGGCGCGCTCGTTCGGCAGCTTCACGATCGGTCACGTTCGGTACTCGACGAAGACCTTCCTCTCCCTTGTTCCAGCAGGCAACGGAGGTTGTAGCACTCTCCTCGTGATTTTGGCAGCACAACGGCGTGGTACCGGAAGTAGAGGGGAGATCTCGCAGGGCTTCGCCTTAAGCCGGAGCGAGTATGGTGGACTATGAGAGAGAACCTCGGCGATCTAGAGTTTAGACGCACCAAGGAGGGCAAGGCAGTGACTAGGGTTTTCCCTAGGCGGCGACTAGGGTTAGGGTTTAGAGGGCGTGGTGTTATGTGCTTGGAGGGGCAGCCCTGCCCCTCCTTATATAGGTGGAGGGGGCGCGCCAGGGGAGGGGAGTCCCTTTCCAACTCGGTCTCCAAGTGGGCCGGCGGTGGAGGGAGGGAACTGCTCCCCAAGTAGGTTTCCTACTCTCCCTCCACCTCACAAAATAGCCGTTTGACTTTTCAAATTGGCGTTTGACTTTTCAAACTAGGATTTGATTTAACCCTTTATTTTGTTCAGCGATGACAACTAGTACATGATGCAATCATTCCAACTTGTTATGACACATTCATGTACCCTTCCCCTCCGGAGTGCCGGACATTCCGGAACCTTCTAGAACATTCCCGATGAAAACACCGGAACCATTCTCCAACCCCGAAAAAGGACTTTCCTTATATGAATCTTATTCTCCGGACCATTCCGGATCTCCTCATGATATCCCGGATCCCATCCGAGACTCCGAACAACATTTGGTCTCTTACTCATCATTCCATAACTACTCAAACAACGTCGAATCCTTAAGTGTGTCTCCCTACGTTTCGTGAATTATGCGGACATGATCGAGACACTTCTCCGAACAATAACCAATAGAGGAATCTGGAAATTCATATGGCTCCCACATATTTCTACGATTACTTTGCGATCGAATGAACCACTTACATACGATACCAATTTCCCTTTGTCTCACGATAGTTTACTTATCCGAGGTTATGATCGTCGGTATCTCTGCATACCTAGTTCAACCTCGTTACTGATAAGTACTCTTTTCTTGTTCCCGTGATATGTGATCCCTTGTGAGCCAGTCACATGCTTGCAAGATAATTGGATGACATTCCACCGAGAGGGCCCAGAGTATATCTATCCGTCATACGGATGGACAAATCCCACTCTTGATCCATGTCTCAACCAATACTTTCCGAACACTCAATGCCACCTTTATAGCCACCCAGTTACGGTGTGGTGTTTGATGTCATCAAAGCATCCTTCCGGTGAAGGTGATATGCATGATCTCATGGTCGAAGGAATTAGGTTACTATGTATCAGAAAGCATATAGCAATTGAACTATTAAAATGACTTGATCTTTATGCTATGCTTATTTATAGGAGTATGTCCACCATATCATTCTCCTAACGATATGATCTTGTTGTTAATAACATCTCAATATTCATGATAGGGAAACCACAATCATTTATTAACCAACAAGCTAGTATTATAAAGAGGCTTTACTAGGGACTCTATTTAGTTTACAAATCACACAAGTATTAATGTTTCCTTGTTAATACTATTATAGCATGAATGTAAACATTTATCATAAACACAAAGATATAATAATAACTATATTTATTATTGCCTCTAGGGCATATCTCCAACAGTCTCCCACTTGCACTAGAGTCATCTAATCTAGATTACATGGTAATATACCGAACACCCATGGCAGTTTGGTGTTGGTCATGTTTTGCCCTCGGGAGAGGTTTAGTCAACGAATCCGCCACATTCAGATCTGTGTGTACTTTGCAAATCTTTATGTCCCCATCTTGGACATGTTCTCGAATAGCGTGAAAACGTAGCTTGATGTGCTTCAGCTTCTTGTGTGACCTTGGTTCTTGCGCATTGGCTATGGCGCCCATGTTATCACAGTAGATAGACATTGGGTCCAGAGCACTAGGAACCACACTGAGCTCTATAATGAACTCTTTCATCCATATCACTTCTTGTGAAGCCTCCGAAGCAGCCATGTATTCCGATTCAGTTGAAGATCTCGCCACAATGCTTTGCTTTGCACTCCTCCAGCTAACTGCTGCACCATTCAAAGTAAATACGTATCCAGATTGTGATTTAGAATCATCCGGATCGGTGTTCCAACTAGCATCGGTGTAACCATTAACAACGAGCTGTTCATCACCTCCATAAGAAAGAACCATATCCTTAGTTCTTCTCAAGTACTTAAGGATGTTTTTGACCGCTGTCTAATGATCCACTTCTGGATCACTTTGATATCTGCTAGTTAAACTAACAGCATATGCAATGTCGGGTCTAGTACATAGCATGGCATACATCAGAGATCCTATGGCTGAGGCATAGGGAGTTTTAGTCATCCTTTCTCTATCTTTTGTCGTTGTCGGACTTTGAGTTTTACTCAAGGTCGTATTGGGCAACATGGGCAAAAACCCTTTCTTTCTATCTTCCATTCCAAGTCTCTTTAGAACTTTGTCCAAATATGTACTTTGTGACAATGATATTAGGCGTCTTGATCTATCTCTATAAATCTTTATGCCTAATATGTAAGCTGCTTCGCCAAGATCCTTCATTGAAAAACTATTATTCAAATATTCCTTGACACTATTAAGAAGGTCTACATCATTCCCAATCAACAATATGTCATCTACATATAGTATTAAGAATGCTACAGAGCTCCCACTCACTTTATTGTAAATACAAGCTTCTCCATAAGTTTGTATAAAACCAAAACTTTTGATTACCTTATCAAAACGTTGATTCCATCTTCGGGATGCTTGCTTCAATCCATAGATGGACCGTTGAAGTTTGCATACCTTGTTAGCATCTTTAGGATCGACAAAACCTTTGGGTTGCATCATATACAACTCTTCATCAATGTCTCCATTGAGGAATGCTGTTTTGACATCCATCTGCCATATCTCATAATCATAATATGCAGTGATTGCTAACATAATCCTCAGACTTTAGCTTCGCACAGTGAGAAAGTCTCATCGTAGTCAACTCCTTGAATTTGTCGAAACCCTTTTGCGACAAGTCGAGCTTTATAGACAGTAACATTACCATCAGCATCTGTTTTCTTCTTGAAAATCCATTTGTTCTCGACAGCCTTCCGGCCATCCGGTAAGTCCACCAAAGTCCATACTTGGTTTTCGTACATGGATCCAATCTCGGATTTCATGGCTTCTTGCCATTTATTGGAATCTGGGCTCATCATCGCTTCTTCATATGTCGCAGGGTCATCGGTGTTGTCCACCAACATGACACTCATAACGGGATCATACCAATCAGGAGTGGTACGAGTTCTCGTTGACCTGCGAGGCTCTGTAGCAACTACAACCGAAGTTTCATGATCATCATCATTAACTTCCTCTCTTATTGGTGCAGGCACCACAGGAACTTCTTCCGGTGCTGCGCTACTCGCAAGTTCGAGAGAAGGTTCGACAACCTCGTCGAGTTTTACTTTCCTTCCAGTCATTTCTTTCGAGAGAAATTCCTTCTCTAGAAAGGATCCATTCTTGGTAACAAAGATTTTGCCTTCGGATCTATGATAGAAGATATACCCGATAGTTTCCTTCGGGTATCCTATGAAGACACATTTTTCCGCTTTGGGTTCAAGCTTGTCCGGCTGTAACTTCTTTACATAGGCTTCGCAACCCCAAACTTTAAGGAACGACAATTTAGGTTTCTTCACAAACCATAATTCATACGGTGTCGTTTCAACGGAATTAGATGGTGCCCTATTTAAAGTGAATGCGGCTGTTTCTAATGCATAACCCCAAAACGATAGCGGTAAATCTGTAAGTGACATCATAGAACGAACCATATCTAAGAGAGTTCGATTACGACGTTCGGACACACCATTACGCTGTGGTGTTCCCGGCGGTGTCAATTGTGAAAGTATTCCGCATTTCTTCAAATGCTCGCCAAACTCGTAACTTACATATTCACCTCCACGATCAGAACGTAGAAATTTAATGTTCTTGTTACGTTGATTCTCTACCTCACTTTGAAATTCCTTAAACTTCTCGAAAGTTTGGGACTTATGTTTCATGAAATAGATATACCCATATCTACTCAAGTCATCCGTGAAGGTAAGAACATAACGATAACCACTGCGCGATGCTACACTCATTGGACCACACACATCGGTATGTATGATTTCCAATAAGTCCGTAGCTCGCTCCATCATACCAGAAAATGGAGTCTTAGTCATTTTACCCATCAGACATGCTTCGCATCTTTCAAGTGATTCGAAATCAAGTGATTCAAGAAGTCCACCGGAATGGAGTTTCTTCATACGCTTCACTCCAATGTGACCAAGGCAGCGATTGCCACATATAGGTCGAGTTATCGCTCGATTTCAAACGTTTAGCTTCAATGTTATTAATATGTGTATTTCCACTATCGAGATTCAATAAAAATAGACCATCTATCAAAGGTGCATGTGCATAAAACATATTACTCATATAAATCGAACAACCATTATTCTCGGACTAAAACAAGTAACCGTCTCGCAATAAACAAGATCCCGATATAATGTTCATGCTTAACGCAGGCACCAAATAATAATTATTTAAGTATAAAACTAATCCCGATGGTAGATGAAGAGGTAGCGTGCCGACCACGATCACATCAACCTTTGCTCCATTTCCCACGCGCATCGTCACCTCGTTCTTCGCTAGCTTCCGTTTATTCTGCAGCACCTGTTTCGAGTTACAAATATGAGCAACCGAACCAGTATCAAATACCCAGGCACTACTACGAGTACTAGTGAGATACACATCAATAACATGTATATCGGATATACCTTTCTTCTTGATGTTGCCGTTCTTCAAATCCGCCAAGTACTTTGGGCAATTCCTTCGGTGACCTTCTCCCTTGTAGTAAAAGCACTCGAGATCGTGCTTAGGTCCAGCCTTGGTTTTCTTCGTCGGCGCGGTAACTTTCTTACCACCCTTCTTGAAGTGTCCATTTTGCTTAGACTTGCCTTTCTTGAATTTGGTGGTCTTATTGACCATCAACACTTGGTGCTCTTTCTTGATCTCCACTTCTGCAAATTTTAACATGGCGAAGAGTTCTGGCAACTGCTTGTTCATGTTTTGCATATTGTAGTTCATCACAAAGTTCTTGTAACTTGGTGGTAGTGATTGGAGGACACGATAAATCCCCAAAGCATTAGGAATCACTATACCCAAGCTTTGAAGTTTGTTTGCGTGCCCAGACATCTTAAGCACATGCTCACTGATGGAGCTGCCCTCTTCCATCTTGCAGTTAAAGAACTTTTCAGAAGCCTCATAGCTCTCAATTGCCGCGTGAGTCTCAAATATCAATTTGAGATCACGGACAATATCATGTGGGTCTGAATTCTCAAACCTTTTCTGAAGCTCCGATTCTAAACCATACAAGATAGCACACTGAACTGTGGAGTACTGAGTCTTCTGAGCGAGGTAAACATTCTTTACTTCATCGGTAGCAGTAGCTGCAGGTGGGTCACCCAGTGGTGCATCCAACACATAGGTCAAATTACCAGCTGTGAGGACAATCCTCAAATTGCGGAACCAATCCGCGAAGTTGCTTCCATTGTTTTTCAACTTTTCTTTCTCTAGGAATGCATTAAAATTGATGGTAGGGGCCGCCATTGATCTACAACATATTTGCAATAGTTTAGACTAAGTTTATGACAAATTGAGTTCTAATTAATAGTTAAATTAATCTAGGTGAACTCCCACTCAAAACAATATCCCTCACATTGTTTTAGTGATCACACGAACCAAATCCACCACATCAAAACTGATCATCACGAGAGTTGATGTAGCTTCAATGGCGAACAATCGACATGTTCATCATATCTACTATATGATTCATGCTTTACCTTTCGGTGATCCGTGTTCCGAGACCATGTCTGTACATGCTAGGCTCGTCAAGATCAAACCTTAGCTTCCGCATGAGAAAATCTGGCTTGCTCACGTTGTATACACTTGCGGAATCTAACACACCCGATCATCACGTGGTGCTTCGAAACAACAAGCTTTAGCAACGGTGCTTACTAAGGGTGAATACTTTAGAACTTGAAATTCATGTGCATAAGGGATCATCTTATAATGCTACCGTCGTTTAACTAAGCAATACAAGATGCATAAAGGATTAACATCACATGCAATTCATAATATGTGATATGATATGGCCTTTCATCTTTGTGCTTCCGATCTCCATCTTCAAGCACGAACATGATCTCCATCATCACCGGCATTGCATCAAGGTCAATGACGCCTCTTCATGGTTGTTGTCCACCAGCTTCAACTATTACAACTACTTTGAATAGACACGCGGGTCTTGATAAAATTAAAGACAACCATATGGCTCCTGCCGGTTGCCAACTTACAATAAGGAACATTGCATACATCAAATATAATCACAATCATGGCCATATCACATCACAGCACACCCCTGCAAAACAAAGTTAGACGCCTCTACTTTCTTTGCATGTTTTACGTGGTTTGGGGCTTTCAATAAGTGTCGTTCTAACTTACGAACAAGAACCACAACATTGATACTAGTATTGTCAATTACCCGTTGTAAATTGAATCTTAACTATGTTGGGAGAAACAGGCACCCGCAAAGCCACTTATGCAATACAAGTTGCATGTCAAGCGTGGAGCAAGTCTCATGAACGATGTCATGTAAGGTTAGCCCGGGCCGCTTCATCCCACCATCCCGCAAGATGCAAAGTACACAAGAAGCAATCGACAACAAAAGCATCAACGCCCACAATGACCATTGTGTTCTACTCGTGCAACAGATCTACATATAGACACGGCTCGATACCCTTTGTAGGGGTTCGTAGCATGGAAAACAAAAAATTTCTAACGCATACAAACAAACAAGCCAAGATCTATCTACTAGATTGTAGCAATGAGTCGATGGAATAACTCACCCTCGAAGATTCCAAAGTGTTTAACAAGAGCGGATTCTCGTGGGTGATGTAGTCGTACTCTTGTCGATCTCAAGATCGCGTAGATGATCCTTCCGGCGCTGCCGGTTCCGGGTCACCGTTCGATTGCTCGACGAAGACCTTCCTCTCCCTTGTTCCAGCAGGCAGCGGAGGTTGTAGCACTCTCCTCGCGATTCCGACAACACAACGGCGTGGTACCGGAAGTAGAGGGGAGATCTCGTAGGGCTTCGCCTTAAGCCGGAGCGAGTATGGTGGACTATGAGAGAGAACCTCGGCGATCTAGAGTTTAGACGCACCAAGGAGGGGCAAGGTCGGCGGCTAGGGTTTTCCCTAGGCGGCGGCGGCGAGTTGCCCTAGGCGGCGGCTATGGTGGGCGGCGGCGACTAGGGTTAGGGTTTAGAGGGCGTGGTGTTGTGTGCTTGGAGGGGCAGCCCTGCCCCTCCTTATATAGGTAGAGGGGGCACGGCAGGGGAGGGGAGTCCCTCCCCAACTCGGTCTCCAAGTGGGCCAGCGATGGAGGGAGGGAACTCCTCCCCAAGTAGGTTTCCTACTCTCCCTCCACCTCACAAAATAGCCGTTTGACTTTTCAAATTGGCGTTTGACTTTTCAAACTAGGATTTGATTAAACCCTTTATTTTGTTCAGCGATGACACCTAGTACATGATGCAATCATTCCACCTTGTTATGACACATTCATGTACCCTTCCCCTCCAGAGTGTCGGACATTCCGGAACCTTCTAGAACATTCCCGATGAAAACACCGGAACCATTCTCCAACCCCGAAACAGGACTTTCCTTATATGAATCTTATTCTCCGGACCATTCTGGATCTCCTCATGATATCCCGGATCCCATCCGAGACTCCGAACAACATTCGGTCTCTTACTCATCATTCCATAACTACTCAAACAACGTCGAATCCTTAAGTGTGTCTCCCTACAGTTCGTGAATTATGCGGACATGATCGAGACACTTCTCCGAACAATAACCAATAGAGGAATCTGGAAATTCATATGGCTCCCACATATTTCTACGATTACTTTGCGATCGAATGAACCACTTACATACGATACCAATTTCCCTCTGTCTCACGATAGTTTACTTATCCGAGGTTATGATTGTCGGTATCTCTGCATACCTAGTTCAACCTCGTTACTGATAAGTACTCTTTTATCGTTCCCGTGATATGTGATCCCTTGTGAGCCAGTCACATGCTTGCAAGCTAATTAGATGACATTCCACCGAGAGGGCCCAGAGTATATCTATCTGTCATATGGATGGACAAATCCCACTCTTGATCCATGTGTCTCAACCAATACTTTCCGAACACTCAATGCCACCTTTATAGCCACCTAGTTACGGTGTGGTGTTTGATGTCACCAAAGCATCCTTCCGGTGAAGGTGATATGCATGATCTCATGGTCGAAGGAATTAGGTTACTATGTATTAGAAAGCATATAGCAATTGAACTATTAAAATGACTTGATCTTTATGCTACGCTTATTTATAGGAGTATGTCCACCATATCATTCTCCTAACGATATGATCTTGTTGTTAATAACATTTCAATGTTCATGATAGGGAAACCACAATCATTTATTAACCAACAAGCTAGTATTATAAAGAGGCTTTACTAGGGACTCTATTTTAGTTTACAAATCACACAAGTATTAATGTTTCCTTGTTAATACTATTATAGCATGAAAGTAAACATTTATCATAAACACAAAGATATAATAATAACTATATTTATTATTGCCTCTAGGGCATATATCCAACAGGCCAGACCTGCCCTAGTCACGGGGTCAGGTGGGCCCGTGCCTAGGGGGTGTGGGCCCCCTGAGGCCCATCTTCGTCCCTCCTTCTGGCTTCCTTCGTCTTCTGGTAAAATAATATGTTTCCATATTTTCTGGTATTTTTTTGATCTTCACGAAATTGCACCGAAACGCCTTCTTTTTCATCAGAATCCAGACTCCGGCAGTCCATCCTCCAGGAATCATCCAACATGCATAAACAGATGAAAAGTCATAAGTAATACCTCATAATCAGACAAATATCAATGAATAGAGGTAAATTATGATATAGAATGGTGATGCAAATTGGGCGTATCAACTCCCCCAAGCTTAGACTTCGCTTGTCCCCAAGCGAATACTGAGATCAGTAAACATGTCCACAGGTTTATGGAGTGAAGTCTCGATAAAAGGATACGAACAAGAAGCATCACACTTACCATTGCACAACTCATAGAAGAAAGCAACTCACCATTATATAACTTAGCTTGCAACCAAGTACAACAGTCACAATAGAGATGCATAAAGATAAATCATAATTGGAATTGGCAAACTTGTTCTTGGTCAAAGAACACCTGGCAAACATTTTCACAAAAGCTTCTTGTAGAAGTTTCAAAACAGGAGCACTCTTTGCTCAAAAAGGTTTTTCACAAGTGAAGGCTTTCAAAGTAATACTCAATAGATAAGAGTTTTGTTCAAACAAGGAAGATGAAGAACATGATTGAATAAATCACCATATGAATGCTTGAAACACAATAACTCAAAAGCTTGCTGGAGGAAGAGAGGAAGTAGGTTTACTGACTCAACTGGTAACTAGGAGAAAGGTCCCTTCTTAGAGGGTAGCAGAGATTACAAGTCATAAAGAGCTTCCAAAATATTATGGTACTTACTAGCTTTGAGCCCTCATTTCCCCTATCATAAGCATCTTGAGATGATTAAGGTTAAAGTGAACAAAGATAGAGTATATGCTTGATGAAATATAAGTTGGCAATCTCATGTCCCTTGAATATGAGGGCCACTCATGCATACTCAACTTTGGGCCCAGGTAAGTTCTTGTCATTGTAAGTATTTGCATATCATTGAGAACCGCCAACAGGGTACCCCTTGCACATGGTACAGGAGCTTTCCCATAACCAAAATGACAAGGCAAGCAGACAATGAGCATCTCAGCAATCTTTTTATTTACTATGTGCATAGCTTTTTATTGAGGATGCTTCATAGATGACTCACTATGGTGATGCTGCAAGTTTCCACCATGATTAAGTATGGCTTAGGCTAGCGGCCCAGGCGTTTCTCTAACACAGAATACAAACTCCATGGACTTACAAGTTCCCTCTTTATTTCACACCGTTGACATCCATAGACAAAAGAGCACGATATCAACTGTGTACAGAGTACAAGTGCAGTGTTGAAAACGTTCCCCGTGACAGCACGATTCTGCTAATTCCAATGTATAGATGCAAGCATATACAACTTCGATGTTCACAATGGTTCAAGTTTATTAGGGGCAAAGAAATAAAGTGTGCCATCAAATTCGTGAGAGCTTTACTAACTAGTTTTCACATAACAAAATACTTTTTAATTTGAAAGGTAGATGAAACTTGAGAATTTTCTTGGAATAGCAAAAGCTACTAGGTAGATATGGTGGACACAAGTGGCAAAAGTTTTGGGTTCAAAGGATTTTGGAAACATGAGAAGTATGCCTTCTCAAAACAGGTTCTTGGCTAGCAAGGCTGGGTAGCAAGCAAGAGATTTGAAAGACACAAGCAAACATACAAGTAATAAAGCCAAACATGCAATCTTCCTTGAAGACACAAAATAATCTTAAATAAAGAACACTAAGCTTATGAGCCAACAAGAAAGAAAACAAATGATACCAAATACATGTAAGCTTTTTTCTTTCTTTCTTTTTCCTCAAAAAGTGTTGCTACTGACCAGATATCGGTTTGCCAAAAACAATTTAGATTTACTTGATGCTCCCAAAGTGATGCCAATACTGATCAACAAGATCCATCATATAATAGAGATTGCAAACTAAAATAAGAAGTGCAAAAAGTAAAAGATGAGACTTCTCATTAATATTCCAATAAAGGCACTCACACCAAGGGATACATAGATAATCAACTAAAGGAGAGATACTTCCACATGCAAACCAAACTATAAGATAACCTCTCTACCACGGATATGAATCCACTAAAAAGGTAAAAGATAAAAGATGATGGTGGTGATACCGCGACACTCCCCCAAGCTTGGAACAAGCCAAGGGGATGCCAAACCTGATGACGAATTACTCATTCGATGGTGGTGGTGTTCTCTTGTCATCATAAAACTTCCAAGGCAATGGTTCCCCATCTAAAAAGGATGTCCTTGTCTCTGCAATCCTAAAACTAGCAGTAGAGCTTATGCGATCAAATCTAGCCTCATACTCATAGTTTTAATTCTGTATGTCATAGAGTTGTGCTTGCAATTGATTGGTGGTCTGACGGAGTGAGAAGATCTCTTCTCGGAGCTCAGCAACTTCTCCCTCATGCTTGGTGATGAGTTCTGAACTTATATTATGAATAACATCCACCTCGCGTTCTGCCATCTTCTTGTACCTGAAAACTTCTTGTTCCAATGCTTCCATCCTGCCTTCCAGACTGCCTTCTCCTTTAGGGCCTTGAACTTCTTTCGTCTATACCTTCCCCTCTTTGAGGATCAACTCTTTGGGATGAATCCTCGACTCATACATGTACGGGTTGAGGGCGTCCGCAGATGAATCCTTCGTGGGTGATCCAGAGGAAGACATTGAGGCTCCAAATCTGAGAATTTTCCTGACAGAAATAGATCAAAACGAAAACACGATGCAAGAACCTCGGGGAACCCGGGGGGTGGGTTATATATTATGAATATTCAATGCATAAGGAAGGTTTTGACACGGAAACGAGGCGGAGTCGGAGCTCAGGGGTGGAACACCCCCTCAGGCGTGGCCAGGCTGGTCCCATGCCTGGGGTGGTGTAACACCCTTGGAATCGACCCTATGAAAGTCTTAGCGATTCCCGCCAAACCCGCATAGAAACGATTCAAAGGTGCCCACCAGGCACTTGCGTGCGGGTGGAAAACAAAGTAATATCATTACACATTAGTCCACGATGGAACCCACAAAACAGATATATACAACAGCGACTCATCAAGTTAAGGATACAACATACAGTACAAAGATCCAAATCACCTTGAAAACGATACAGCGTCCGAATACGGACAATATGCAAATTAGGCTAAGAGCCCTGAAGAATAACCAATGGCGTCCATAACCCTGCCCAGGCCAAGACGGAAGGGTAACCCCGCTAACGACGTCGATCTCAAAACCTGCTTAAACAAAAGGGGTGCCAACAAAGGGCAAAGGAAAAAGAGAGCGGTCGATCGAGGCCAAGACTGCGGCGAGACTAGAATTCGGCGGTCCTCACCTACATAGGTATGGTGGACTGAAGCGGCAGCGCAGCATGCACTAAACAACCTATAGAGGCCCAATACAACTGGCGGCTATCAGATAGGGATAAGAAATACCTATTCGGATCCAACCTGATTCTAACACCAAACATACCCATCCTGGTATTCCCCCTCGATACCAACCGAGGAAGTCAACCGAGGAACTCACACAGTTGGTAGTTTTATTCATTTCGTTATAATTGCGGCAATTACTAGTCAGATATAGATAGCATGAGTCATCCTGATATAATAAGCAGTGGGCAATTTTAATTAACCATTCTGTTATAGTTGTAGTACTTACTAGTCAGATACATATAGCATGAGGCATCCCAAAACCCAGCAGTTGTTGGCACTTTTATTTAGCCATTCCGTTGTAATTGCAATACTTACTAGTCAGATACAATGGTAACAGGTGACAACCCAAAACCAGCAATTGTTGGCACTTTTATTTAGCCATTCCATTATAGTGAAGCTGATTACTAGTCATTATAAAGTCAAATTTATAGCTCTACTTTAGTTATAGTTGTCTATGATCGAGATACTGTGCTCCAAGTCGTCCATAACATGGACACGGCTTTGAAAGTTTTACCTGCAGGGGGCACAAATAGCAACACCACGATCAACCTCGAGAAAAACCAAATAAAACCCAACGAGGCATCACGACGAGCAATTGCAAGATTCATATAAATTTCAGGGGCCACCCACCAAGCTACCATAGCGAAGTTGGCCGGCTCCGGAACGGATCCAGAGGTTTGTGTCAATGGCTGTAAACGACTGGGAACCCGAAAGTGTGACTGGGCTTGTCGATACCGCGAAAACACTCCGCTTACCTAAACAGTACATACGCTCCACGCGCAATCGTCAATAAAGCAGTAAGGCATGGCATACGTACATGATAGTAGTAAAACCCCAAACTACTTTGTGGCCCCAAGAAATAAATATGACTCAAGCTCTGGCTAGAGGGATTCATGGTCTCACATGCGGATAGTGCGAATATTCAAAGAACAGGTATCAAGTACTCGGGATCCTACGGGACACGAGTGGACGGTTAAAAACCAAATAACATCTATTGCCCACCTATGCCTCTACATTATTTACCTACTTCAGTTTTAGTTATTAAACGGTAATTAAAGCCATGATCATCTCCAACATTAAACATGCGATATTACTCCAACAACTGTGGTACTTGACGACATCAAAACAACACCTGAGCAAGCAACTGCAACTCGCAAGGCCGACTATCTACCAAACAACAAGTACTAGGATGTGTCCATGGCAATATAAGGGCTGCAGGAAAGTATAACGGGGTGCGGAATCTATAGCATCGCAACACAGATAGCAATAGATCAATAGGAGGAAATAAAGACTATAAATGTAAAATAGGTAGAAAGGGGGAGAATGCTCGCCTGAAAATGATGCCGAAGGTTCATCCAAAGATCGGAGCGAAGCTCACATAAACTCATCAGCCTTATCCGCGAAGAAGCAAAACACTAGAAGAAACACCAGATACACTATTCAACACTATGGCAGAAGATCGGACATGATGCATATATGATGTATGATATGACAAGGGTGTGATGCAATTAGGCCATATTAAGGGGAACCGGGGTCCCGACAATTAAGTATATGGTTATAGTTGGTCTATATGCCGTGTGTTGCAACAAAAATGTTGAACAATTTCTCTTTTTGATGTTTTGTGTGCAACCATAATGCCATTAAGAGCATGTATTGTCATGAGAGCTTTCAAGTATCTCGTATTGTTGTTGCAACAAACATAAGGACCACTTGCTCTTCCATTTGGTTTGGTTGCAAACATGTTGTTTTTGCTTCCGCTTGGGATACTCATATTCCCGTGATATTTGCTTTCGATGATTTGTGTGTGACATCCAACATGTTGAACAATTTCTCTTTCCAATGGTTGGTTTGCACACGTAATTTTTTTGTTTTGGATATGCTTCCTCGTGTGTTTTTGCCAAATTCTCCTATTTTTGCATCAAAGATGTTGATCAAATTTCTATTCGATTGCTTTGAGTGCCACAATAAGATGTTATATGGAGTTTTTGAGTTCCCACATTTGGATGATTTTGCAAAGATTTCCATGCACTTTGACCTTGCATATGCATCTCGTTTGCTATACTTGAGTTGTGCTAATAGTGTTGTGAACAAGAATGGACATGCCACAAATGACATGCTCCTCTATCACACATAAACATATGTTGCTTGGTCTTTGTTTTATGAAGGTACAAATGCTTACACGTCAACCTCTACCAACCATGTGTTGACAAGAAGAACCGAAGTGAGTTACCTATGGCTACCCTTCATCGAGCTATCTCTACAAGCTAAGGTGACTTCCTTCTACTTGAGGACTCGTGCTATAATGTTCATGAATTGGCTACGCTTTGAGTGTTGCTTCGCTTTTGTCGTGAGCTTTGTAGGCTTCATGGAAGGTGAAGGAACATTGAAGTGTTGTCAAGTCAATCTTCCCGAGGATGACTATATGGTGAACCCCAGGATCAAGGATGTCCTTTGACCTCTTCTACTTCGTGATGAACATGGAGAGTCGAGGACGACTCTTTTTGAAGGGAGGGGATATGATGCAGCCCGACCTACGGTCGTTACTACATCAAGGTCTCCAACTTATGCCAAGTCGTCATGGACTCCAAAGGTGAATCCGTTCCTCTATGCGAGTCCACTTCCTACCCTATTGAATGGTATGCTACTTCATACTCCGTCACATATGCATGATAGGTTCACGCCGACCAGTACGGAGGCAAGGGAGGAATCCCGAAACATCAAGCCCGACAAGACGGAGGCTTGGAAGAGGAGACGGAAGAAGACATGTCGGAAGCTGCCAGGTCCAAGCGGTACTACCGGTCGTCAGAACCGGTACTACCGGTCAGCGGTACTACCGCCTGCCACTCTGCCATCGACGGCTCCAACTAACGCCTCCAGATCAAGCGGTACTACGGTCCTAGAGCGGTACTACGGTTATGACCGTACTACTGGTCCCCGAGTCCCAGATTACCGGTCATGTCTGCTCACACAGACTTGGGCCACAGCCCATGTATTCCCCTTTACTTACCTATTCGTCTAGTTTATCCCCAAACTACCCTTGTTTAGTGGTTGGCCTATAAATAGAGCCCCCACCCCTCATGTATCCCTTAGGCATAGATGATAGACTAAAGACAACCCCCTTATGTGGAATCTCTAGTTTTGCCTCATCCCCTTACAAGGGGACCGACTATCGTCACCAACCTCGATTGGACTTTGCATCACGCATCCATCGTTGAACAAGGCCTTGGAGTTCGGTGTATCGTCTCCAAGTTGTCAAGACCCTCCCCAAGGTGTTCTTCCCTCTCCGATGTGGATTTGAGGGAGCAGGTTGACCGATCTTTCCTTGCAAGGATTCTATCGGACCGGTGGCCGCTGTTCGGGAGCAATCGGCCTTGTATCGTGTGAGTTTTGCGTGTGTTCATCGTGTTCTTCGCGAGGTGTGTGTTCGCTTCCGCCACCTTCTCCCTTTTCCCTCGCTTTCCCATCGATTTTACCACGAGATCCATGAAGATCGGGCCACCCAAGAGGTTAACCCCTTTATCAGGGTCTTATTGAGGCAACATTACAAATGAAGAATATTGTTACCCTACAACTACAAGTAAGAGTGTTACTGCCTATACACATTCATTTGATTCTGCTAAGTGTAATTGATGAGTTACTGACGTATATAAACGTGCACAGCTATCACAGGATTCTTCTAATCATTGAAGTTGACGCTAGAAGAGTTGAAATCAAGGACTCACTAATGAGAGACGAATCAGAGTACACATTCATTAAAGATGTGCTCCAGAGGTAATTTCAGTCATTACCGCACTATATCGGTCTCTTTAGTTCATATATATCCTGAGATATCAAGTAACTAATAACTCATCTATTCTTTATTTTTTGCCAGGCAGGGTTTGGAAAGCTTTCACCAATGCTACAGTTGGTGAATTTAAAGATGAGCTTAGTTTTCATCATGTAAAAGTAAGTAGTACGAGCTAGATCTGCGCATCTCTTCAATTCTAGTTTCAATATCATTATATCATGCTTGATTATTTTGATTGAATTCTATGCTCGTAAAGTGCGAGAGGCAGCCACCAGGGACTAGCTTGTGCGGATACTTCGTGTGCGGATACTTCGTGTGCGAGTACATTCGCTCGGAGGTTAGTGAGCGGGACGGAGGGACATTTGTAGAAGTACGTGATATTCATATTGATCATTCATAACTTGCCATTCATAATATTATTTATGACTATTGATATTCATATTGATCTCCTTATTTTATATATAGTTGAAAAGATTGCGGGAGAATCTCCAACCAAGGGAGCGCCTGGTAGCAATTCAAGAGAAATTGGCGGGATTTATTGTTGACCATGTCATACACCTAGAAGGAAAATACCATACCTCGGGACTCTCGTGATTTAATGATCTCCGTATAATCGAATAGACGGGGTGTGATCTCCATGTAATCAAATTGTATATATATGTACTAGAATTATATCTATATAATCATGACAATGTTGTGTGTATTGGGTTCCTTCGTTGCATTTCACTTTATGCCAAATACAACCCTTCCTGTACCTATCCTCCTGCTACCGCAGAACCCTCATTCGGCTACCGCCGCAGAAATTGACCCCAAATTTCTGCCATAGCAGAAAACGGCTCCAAAACTCTGCCGCGGCAGAAACCCCCATTGACTGCCATGGCAGAAAACGGCCCCAAAATGCTGCCGTGACAGCGAATAATTAGTCCCGATTCGTGATACGAACCGGGACTAAAGATCCTTCACCCCTGCTCCCCTGCGCGGCCACGTGCAGAGACTCTAGTCCCGGTCCATAACTGACCCGGGACCAGAGGCTGAAACCTCTAGTTGCCAAACCGGGACTAGAGGCCCTCTAGGACCGGGACTAAAGCCCCGTTCTCCACTAGTGTATAGGAGTGAATCTACATGTGGGATCAACAGGGGGTAAAGCCACCCAGTGGCAAGGACACATTAGCGTACGTGGTAATCGTGTTTGTATAATATCACATATCTACTCGGGAGGCTTCAGCCATACAAACGGTCAAAAAGTATCAAAATCTATTTCACCCCTAGTAGAAGTCATAGCTATTGCTATTTCCCACATGGAGGCTAGCTGTACCCTGGTAAGCCGTGACTTTGTAAATTTTGTTGAGTTCATGAAGGTGGTAAAACAAGTCAAACATAGCTGCGCTCAAGGGGGTTAAACCCCAATTCAGTAGAGTGGAATATATTTGAAGAGAGGGACCACACTAGTTAGCCAAGGATATAGTTTGAGAGGCTGAAACATAAGTCATGTGGTGGGTAAAGAAAAAATTAGCGCTAGCTGTAATTTGACCCCTCCAAAGTGCGCAATAGCACATTTTCACCTAAACCTTCTGACTTTGACTAAATCATGTACTGCCTTATTCATCCCTTGATTTGATTATTGGCGTTGCTTTGTGCCGCCCCTATGTCCGCGAAAGTATGATAGCAATGTAATTCCGTCACGCACACCTGATAAAAATCCTGGCAGTTTTTTCTTCTCGTGTGGAATATCTTCTATTTTTTTGTACGGTGGAATATCTTCTAATGATGCGACATTTCTACTAAGAAGTTATATTAGTAGTTTTATAATAAAGTGAAAATTATATTGGCTTTACAAGATAATAAGATAAATAATGTTCTTCTGTTTGTAAGTCAATGACATCAATGTCTGAAACTAGAGCATCGAGAGAACTCTCATAGTCCCTCGATCAAATTAATTAGCTAGCTACCTAACTCCATTATGACCAATGGAAAATGATACTACCTGTCAAAACATGGTACTACCTGTCAAAACTCAAAATAAACCAAGGTTTCAACTCTATTTTCGTTGTTACATACTTGCGGAGAATCGACGGTGTACGTACCTGCATTCTCGAAATAGAGTGAGCACCTACTTGCCGTACGTACGTCCACGTATAAAAGTATACTAATGTTTTGGTATTCTAGCGTGTCACTGTCGTAGATTATCTGATGCTACCGATAGTATTTCAGGTATAAGGTCAAAGACTTCAGTTGTCCAACTCGTCTCATATCTCAAGTTTTTTTTTCCTTTAACAGGTATGTCACCACGTTCAAACCAAGATGTATTATTAGTTCCCTTACCAAAATGTTTCTTCGAATGGCAAAACTGTAATCATTTCAATCTAAAACTCCAGAATTATAACTCAAGCATAAGTTCAAATTCAGTGCAATACACCTGTTAAATCGTCCGTCTTGTACTTTCGACAAAATTTGAACTTATGTACACATATTTGTGATGTGTGTTACAAACCATTGCCTTGTGCGCTTGTCGGCATAATAGATGGCAGCACGAAAGTCGAAATACTAATATTTTACACCTTTAAATTCTGCCTGAGATGTTCTTAACTGATCGATTGGATAGTGGGTGCTTGACAGTATTACCTGTGGAGTTGTGGTTGATAGCGGGCCTTATATGTGGTTAAGGCATTTTCAGCGGGCCGATTCAAATGACCAAGACCTATCCAAACATGTCCGACGGGTCACTGGATGCGGCCTAGTGGCTCGACCCAAATAGACCGAGCGACTTAGACAGGTCCGCCTCTTCGACCACGGTCGCCTGCCACACCGACGGAGGGGGGCTGCACTCCCTTAGCACGCATCCAAGTGCGCTCTCAACTTGGTGGCTCACAATCGATGTCACCGGAGATCATGTTGATGGCGGAGGAACCTACCATCGACCTCAACCACACCCTCGGGACCAACGGCCTGATGCATGACCATGGCAAGGGGCCACGCAGGATCCCGCTGGCAAACATGCCCACACCACTCGTCCTGTTTGACGATATGCCTCGCCAGGTGTCGAGTAGTTATCTTTTGCTTCTCTTTGATATCTAGTGAATTTGAACTAGTGACCTTGGCATGTACCTTGTAAAACACTAGTTTTGTGGCCTTTGTAGCTTTATTAAGGTTAAATCTAAGCACCTACTATCTACGTCTTTTGTCTAGAAATG
Source organism: Avena insularis (assembly GCA_023614405.1). NCBI lineage: Eukaryota > Viridiplantae > Streptophyta > Magnoliopsida > Poales > Poaceae > Avena > Avena insularis. Next base: position 36,378,630 of record CM042691.1, on the reverse strand, counting down.
TCCACAGTGCTTTGGCGTTACTCTTGATACAACGATCGGCGAACACGGATGTTATCGAAGTCCGGGGTCTATATAAGAATGCATGCCGAAGCATGAACTTAGATAGCACCATGCAAAAAATCATAAACCTGGGTACTCCGGAACCAGTACCAAACCGGCCTAAAAAATTCCTATTCCGAAGTTTTAGTATTTTTTTTTTTGATAAATCATGCATGTGAATATAATATTGATACTTACGACTTACCAATTTTTGTATGCATGTGACCTAAAAAAGGAAACCCAGAATTTGCACAAAGAATTTCTCGCAACTTGTACCGTTCATGAGAAAGTTCGTATTTTTATCTAAGTAACATATACATTTGAATTCAAATTTGGAACTTGGTATGTACATACGAATGCATCCTCTGCATGTAATTTTTTTGTATTATTTTATTTTATTTAGTATTTGTTTCGACTTTACTGTTCACCGGCTCCAGAGTACCCATGTTCCAAAAAAAAAAAATCACCCCTCAAGCACTATGCATCAAACTAGAGACAAGGCCGCGGTGAAAGGTAAGATGACTGTCGTTCTAGCTTGTGGTGGGCCGAGCAGAGGCCATAGAGAAGGATACCTGGAATGCCGACATCCATGAGAACTATCGTGGTTTCAGATGACGTTTCACACGAAGAACCTGACCTTATCTTTAGTATTTTCATTCCAAATATTTAGGGACATTATTTGCACGTAACACAAAAACTGTAGTTGGATGTTTAACAACTAATTAGCTAGTTGTGTCTGCTGTTAGGATGCCACCATGGATGATGGAGCTTCTTTCCCAACGAACTGGTCTGTTCTGACCAATTTAAACAGAGTCGGAGCCTCGCGAAATGGCGGCGTGTGTGACCCGGCGGCTAGAGCGTGGACGCATCACTGCGAGGATTCCAGGCTCCATACCGGCGTGCTCTCTATGACCAAGGCCAGGCCCAACACCAACGAGCAAAACTTATTGGATTAGCAAACAAACCCGCAATAGCACCGCCGAATCAAAACAAATTTTCTAGGTTCTTTCCGTGTAGAACAACACCCAACAGAGAAATTCCAAATAATATTAGCAGCGCAACTGTGAGCTTACCTATGTCTCTCTCTTCAATTGGTTGAACCAGGTCTAGTTTGGGTGCAACGTGGTGTCAAAAGTGGTCTCAGGTAGCTAATTAGTTGTCAAAACGAGTTCACAACAGGTTCGTGTTTTGTGCAAACAATTACCCTAATGGTTGGTGTTTTGTGAAAAAAAATCTAAATTGTGGTTTTATGTAAAATGTCTCGAACAAGTGATGTAAATTAAAGTGAAAAAAATCTCCACATGCATATTCTTGCCCCTACCCCAACCCCCGGGCTCTCTTGTTTGTTTTCAAAATTATAAAAACTATATTCCCTTAAAATGGCGAAAACAAATATTTTTTCCAAAGGCAGACATGCTTCGATGATATTCGTGGGACTATACAAGCGACATTTACCTATAAATATCTAGCAAATGAGTCGTTATACTTTGATATTTGTGGGAGTATATGGGTACAGTGAAATTGCAAAAACATATATTATATTAAAGAGTATAAAGTAAATTAGTGGCTATAGGTAATTTGAACATTGACTACCGACAGCTTTTAATATCGTACATAAATTGATTTAACTTATTTGCTACTGCTTTGAGAGCATATATGTTCCAATTTTATCACGTGGTCTTCCGAGAAAATCAGACCTCATGCATGCTTCTTTCCATTCGCAGCATTTTGATGCGGCAAGCCACTTTATAATGCCAGACCGGCCGAGCCAAGATTAACACGTACTCTCTCTGTTTCAAAATATAAGATGTTTTAGCTTTGTGAAGTAAATGTATCTAGACTTATTTTAATATATAGGTTAACTCGTGTTTAGAGTGAATCTATATATTAAAATAAGTCTAGATACATTTTATTCACAAACCTAAAATATTTTATATTTTGAAACGGAGGGAGTATTCTCTATGTTTGATAGTATAAAAAAAAGGTTTTCTAAAACTGAAGTATATCAATATCATAGTATTCTAGTGCCTAGCAAAGTAATACTTTATTTTTTCTCTTTTTCTCAGTTTTAGAAAAAAAAGAGTGTTTGACTTATTTCTCAAATACTTCAAAAATCATAGTTTTGGAGAATAGTTCAGTTTTGAAACTATATTATTTGATGGATCCAAACACCTCAAAGTATTTAATACTTCAGTTTTTCCACAAACCATAGTATTTCCTCAATACTTTCAAAATACTTGATGCCAAACTGGTTTCTGAAAAAACTGAAGTATTAAATACTTTGAGGTGTTTGGATCCAACAAATAGTATGGTTTTAAAACTGAAGTATTCTCTAAAACTGTGGTTTTTTTGAAGTATTTGAGAAAGAGGTTAGGGCCTAGTTTGGCAACAAAGTTTTTCTAAAACTGAAGAAATTTCAATAGCATAGTATTTTAGTGTCTAGCAAAGCAATACTTTAGTTTTTCCCTTTTCTCGGTTTTAGAAAAAAAAGAGTCTAGCCTCTTTCTCAAATACTTCAAAAAAACAATAGTTTTGAAGAATACTTTAGTTTTAAAACCATATTATTTGTTAGATCCAAACACCTCAAAGTATTTAATACTTCAGTTTTTTTAGAAACCAAAGTATTCTCTCAATACTTTAAAAATACTTTGATGCCAAACGGAGCCTAGACCTTCTTTTTTCTAAAACTTAGAAAAGGAAAAAACTGAAGTATTGCTTTGCTTGGCACTAAAATACTATGGTATTGATATACTTTAGTTTTAGAAAAACTTTGTTGCCAAACTAGGCCTAAGTCTTTTTAGTAAGTTGTTTTACCTTTAAAAAAAATTGCATTCTGAGAAGAAAGTACACAGTTGACTTTTAGACATGTTGCGATCGACATAAGTCAAGGCTGGTGGAGTATATCGAGAAGATCTACCAATTGGACGTATCCGAGAATCAGATGCTATGCCAAAACAAGAGAAATTAAATACTACGTCTTCCTTGCAGTGTGAAACATCCTCTGTTGGAGCCAGAGTCGGGCAAATGCCTGGGTTGGTAGTGGTAGGTGGATAAGTCTTTGCATAATATAATGGGTTTATTTTGACATTTTTACGAAAATTTTATCAATATATTACTAATAATCATCAACACTAGTATAAAAAATGCACAAAAGCAATACATAATTTTTTTAGTAACCACCAGTACGGTTACGTAACCTTAAGTCTTGCTGTTCGACCGTTTCTGACCTGATGTCATTTGGTGAACTCCTCGCCCTCGCGTCCGTCGTTAATTCAGCGGCGATGAAGTCTCCTCCTCCCAAGTCTACCTTACTAACCGCGATTGACGTGCTTGCCAGGATTAGTTAAACTAATTAACTCTCGAGGCAAAAGTGCAACGAAAAGTTTATACGCCAGCCAACAATGAATGATACTAATCTCCCTTCATATTCCCATGAAGCCTTGACATCTCAGATCGATCGATCGGTTTCCTTGAGATCGATTTGATTGGCCCATAGGTCAACCATTGTAGACGGCCGATCTATTCGGGCGTCTCGGATCCGTTGAGGGCGCGCGCGACGTATAAATACGCCGCAGCTCAGGCTTAGCAAAACCATCCTTCATTCCAGCAATCACTGAGCTTGCATGGAGAAGCTCTCCATGGCGGCGACCATCTTATGCGCCGCCGTGGCCCTTGCGGCTCTTGCAGCGGCGGCCGCCGGCGGTGAGGCGGCGGTCGTGGAGCACACATTTGTCGTGAGTACACTAGTATCTTTTTTAATCCCTTTATTAGATGCATGTGTCGGGAATACAGGCGTCTACGACATACTATAGGCGGACTTGGGTTTGGATACACCTTGACCTGTATTGACCAGTAATGGATTAATTGATGATGAGCAGGTGCACGAGATGAACCAGACACACCTGTGCAACACGACCAAGATCTACGTGGTCAACGGGCAGCTCCCGGGCCCCACGATCGACGTCACCGACGGCGACACGGTGGTCGTGCACGTCCAGAACCGTCTCCCCCACGGCCTCACCATCCACTGGCACGGCGTCCGGCAGATGAGGAGCTGCTGGTCCGACGGCGCCGGCTTCGTCACCGAGTGCCCCGTCCCTCCCGGCGGCGAGCGCGTGTACCGCTTCAGCGTCACCGGCCAGGTCGGCACGCTCTGGTGGCACGCGCACGTCACCTGCCTCCGCGCCACCGTCGCGGGAGCCTTCGTCATCCGCCCCAGGGACGGGAGGTACCCGTTCCCGACCCCCACCAAGGACGTGCCCATCATCATCGGCGAGTGGTGGCAGCTCGACCTCGTCGAGCTCGACAGGAGGATGCACGACGGCAACTTCGACGACAACCCCTTGTCGGCCACCATCAACGGCAAGCTCGGCGACCTCAGCAACTGCTCCGGCAGGCCCGAGGAGAGTTTCGTTCTCGACGTGGTGCGAGGGAAGACCTACCTGCTGCGGATCTTGAACACGGCGCTCTTCTCCGAGTACTACTTCAAGGTGGCCGGGCACACGTTCACGGTGGTCGGCGCGGACGGGAACTACCTCACACCGTACAAGACGGACATGGTCACCCTGGCGCCGGGCGAGGCCATCGACGTGCTCATGGCCGCAGACGCCCCGCCGGCGCACTACCACATGGTGGCGCTCGCCAACCAGCCGCCGGAGCCCGACCTGCAGGTCCCGGTCTTCCTCTCCCGGGGCCTCGTCCGCTACGCCGGATCCGACAGCAACAACGGCGGGCTGCCCGTGACGACGCCGGTCATGCCGGACCAGCACAACACCATGCCGTCCTACTACTTCCACAGCAACCTCACCGGCCTCGCGCACCCGGACCGGCACCGCGTCCCCATGCACGTCGACGAGCGCCTCTTCTTCACGCTCGGCCTCGGCTCGATCTGCCGCGACAACACCGCCACGTCGTGCAAGCGCCGGCGCAGTCCCGACACCATCGTGGTGGCCACCATGAACAACGTCTCCTTCCGCCAACCGACCAACGCGTCGCTCCTCGAGAGGTACTACGAGCGCCGGACCAGTGGGCTGTACACGGAGGACCTCCCCGACCGCCCGCCGCGCCCCTACAACTACACCGACCGCGACTTGATCCCGCCGGGCCCGCTGGAGGAGGCGCTGGAGCCGACCTTCAAGGCCACCAAGCTAAGGAGGTTCCGGTACAACACCTCCGTGGAGATCATCTTCCAGAGCACGGCGCTGCTGCAGAGCGACTCCAACCCCATGCACCTCCATGGATACGACTTCTTCGTCCTCGCCATGGGGCTTGGCAACTACGACCCCAAGACGGACCCCGACAAGTTCAACTACCACAACCCGCCGTTGAGGAACACGGTGCAGGTGCCCAGGACTGGATGGGCCGCCGTCCGGTTCGTCACCGACAACCCCGGGATGTGGTACCTGCACTGCCATTTCGAGTTCCACATCATCATGGGCATGGCCACGGCGTTCATCGTCGAGGACGGCCCCACGCCAGCCACCAGCCTGCCCCCGCCGCCACCAGAATTCAAGACATGTGGGGCGAATGGCCTCACTCACCCATAGAGACAAATATACCTCTCCAGCACAGGCCTACGCACGTACGGTATATGGGTCCAAGATTTTTATGATTGGTAAAAAGTATAAGAACAAATAAATATGCAATCAGGGATTTGTAATTGCATAGATCCTTCATTGTATTGACAAATAAATGATTCTTATTGTAAAAGGATATACTTTTATTTATGTTTCCCTTTTCTCTACTAAGATTCAATCGGAGTAAATAATAGCACATCAAAGTTTCGGATATTCAAGGTGTGACTCAAAGAATGGTCATGTGAGAGGTCAACCTATTGCACATATGTCTTGGAAAGAGGATATGTGAACAATGTTTATAGCACCTCCACTCGCATTACTAGGAGGATCTTTCTAGGCCGTTTTTATCATTATTTAGACGGTAAAATTTTGACCACTCAGTGTTCTTAGGATGTGATTTTTGGCCCAACTTTCGTTCGGCGTTCCCAAGCAACACCTGATCTGCCAGTGAGAGAACGACGATCTCATCCTCATCACCTCGGCTCCCGCGTCGGACCGGCGAGCAATGGTTGTTTTCCGATCTCCTACGCGGTGGTGTAATAGCTTGCCATCACCTGTGCGGTGACCCAGCATACCACTGCATGTGTAGTACACTATAGTCGTTGACATGACATCCACAGAACACTGTTCCGTAAATATCACATCCCTCAAAGTGGTACAACAGAAACATTGCGGGTCCATATTACAAAAGTACACATATTATTATTACAATACCGGAAGTTCAAGACTTCCAAAAGATTCAACTTACAAACCAAAATATAAAGTGTTTTAGTGGAATTTAAAAGTAACAACTCCGACTAGGAGTTGAGCTCAACAGCTTATTCTATAGAGTTCATGCTGCTCGGCTCCGTTGGTTACTACTAACTAGAGATACTTAGTTGGACTCGTTATCATCGACACCATAGCGGATTTCGTAATCCACTCCTTCAACACCTCCGGATAGATCAGGTTCCTCGTAGAACACATCTTCTTGGCATTCGGCTGCATACATTGGCACGTCTTCGGGATCCTCAGAGTCTAAGCAAGGAATCAAAGGAAAGAATGAGTAACAGCGTTACCCAACAAGTTCATTATATGCAAGGTGGGAAGTTTGATGCTCTAATTACCACCTCGGATTATAAATCCTTGGCACTATGCAATTTTTGTAAATCTTTCTTCAAAGATTGATTTTATTCTGAAAAACTATGACAATCAGCCTTCGCAGGTTGACCAGAACTTTCATGGAGTTCCTTTCCTGCTGCGTTCGTAGCTCCTTCCCGGAACAGGGAGTAACAAGTTACAGTTCTTATACTCTGTAGAGGTGCGTTACTTTACCCATGAGAGATCAACTCCTTGTTGCACAACCGGGCGTACTTTTTTGTCCACAATTCTATGATGTGGGGCCCAGTAGTTGGTTCAAGCCAATCACTGCCCCCTTCGCGACCCTGCATGCCTCCTTGGTGTACACCATGCGCACATAATGAATTACGGCAATGGTTTGTATAAATTAATATGAGGGTTCCCACCCATATGCTTCATATCCTCTACGAATTACCAGTTAATATGCACGCTACGAGGATAACAGCCACGACTTGCACATCCGGCTTCATGCGAGAGGAAGAAGATACAGCTGACTTCTCTGTCCCATTCCAAATCTCATGGCTAACACGTAATATACGGCGCTAGAATCACTGATGTCAGGGGTTATTAAGTCCCTACTTGATCATAATTGTTTGCAACTAGAACCCTAAGTTCTATTGCTCCATTATATCATCACTTAGGATGATATCTATGATTTCCTTATTTGTGAAAATAATATTTTCTTTCCTTTATAGCATATATGATAACACACAATTTGCAAATATTTTGATAAAGACTCTTCAAAGGACATGAGCAAGTCATGAACTTGCCTTGTGATGGCAAGGTACTGAAGTTTGATGCTTGCGCTGGACCTTGAGCTTCTATGTCTACAAAAAAATCATTATTGCCCGGTAAGGACAATATTTAAAGAAGCAAAAATGATTATGCAATAATCTCGTGCATTATTTAACTTGATATGCATTCACCCCATTATTATAAAAAGTTCTTTTTAATAATAAAGGATTTATAAATATTAGTTTTTAATATTTATAACATATGTTGAATTACTTTAATTTATTTCCTTTTTATTTGAATTTTATTGATTTAATAATTCTTTTAGGAATTATCAATTATACATTAAAATTGTTATTAAATATTTATTTATTATTTTTCAAAAATACTATAATATTAATATATAATGAAAATGATTTTTATTTATTTTTATCATCTTTCAATAATTTTGTAAAATTCTATAAGGAATATATAAATTACAAAAATTATAAAAAAAATTAAATGCCTAATATTTTATATTTTATTTTATTTGAATAGTATGGATTATTGTGAATCCAAAATTATTTTACTTATAATTTTTGGACTTTTATTTTATTTTCTAAGATTTAATTAAGTCTAGGGGTATTTTGGTCTTTTCCTTTTGTTTATTAAAATAGGCCTGAAAAGGTTTCTGGGCTAGTTATACTTATTGGGCCCTAGTGGCCCATTAGTCCTAGACAAAAGGACCACCCGAAGGGTCTAGCCCAGCTTGGCCCACTCCTCACTGCCTCTCTCTCTCCCTCGAGTTCATCCTCTCCTCCTCTGGCCCCGACCCCGTGGTTGGCGATGCCGCCACCGGCGATTCCCATCGCTGTAGGCTGTTCTGGTCAACACCGTGGTGCAAAAGGGGGTTGTCGACGACGCCCGTACGTTCCATCCAATTGGATTCGAGCCTAAGGCTCTCCTGCAATGGATCGATGTCGTCCCGAACCCTAGGGTTTGGGGATTGGCATGGATCCAGGTGCTGCCGTGGTCGTCAGAGGTGATGCTCTGCACCTCCAGTCGTGATCAGGGTTATTGTCGTGGCGCCGTGCGGGTTGCAGCGCCCTCTCTAGGGTGCTCCCCGTGCCGCCATGGTCGTCGGCCCCTCTGCTTCCCCTTTTATTCTTCAGCGAGGACCTACGGTGAGTTTGATTTCTCTCCCCTGGTGCTCTCTATGCTTGCTGATTCGATGGTAGATGCTGGCAGTGTCCTCTCTGGCTACTATCTGATTCAGATTAACATGATCATCCATTTAGGGTTCCTGTTATGTGATTGATCATGTATTGGATGAATTGAATCATGTTTAGATGGTTTGTATACATGATAAATGATTATTGGCCTGAGGCTTGTTGCTTAAAATGATCTATAATGTTTCTGGTGGCATACTAGATGATTTGATGCTTGTATTGCATCTGATTCAGATGATATAGTTGCTTGGGAATCATGCTTGATTAAGTCAGTGACTTGATAAGTTTTCACTATCATCTCTGGGTTTATGATCATGGTTATGACATAATAAAATCACTGTCCTAGTGTTGTTGGCTTAGAACAAGTGTGTGGATCATGATCTCAAACAGTGAAGTTTAATATAAGAATCTCCTAGTTATGATTCCTGTGTTGACAGGAAAATGATTAGTGAGTTGATTATCTAAATTTATGATGATCTAATGTCTATCCTGATTCATAATGGATTGTTCTTGTGACACCATCATGGTATGGCACACAAGTTTGATTCTAAACCATTGATTGGGTTGTTTTAGGCTTAAGATAAACTTGGCTTTATAAGATAAATAGAGATGCTCTTCTCTGAATTCCCTAAGACCAATGATGTTGGTCTGAGGCTTAGGGATTCAGATCTTATCTAATTGGTTCATCTAGATAGTCCTGGTAGTGGTACCGGCTATTGTTCTTGAATCAAAGCTTGGGGAAAAATGATAGTAGGCTTCATTATTCTATGGATCCAAAAGATTTGTTTCTAAGGTGCTATCCTTCCTTCAGGGATGTGCCTAGAAATTACATCATAGCTATATTTATGCTTGAACTGTATTATATAGTTTGAAAACCAGAGCAAGGATGTTGCTCTGAGCTCTGGTTGGATCCTGATACTTTGCTGTTTGCTTCTAGAGTCTAAAATCCCTATGATGGATTCACCCCACTTGGGTTCTTCTGAGGGTTTGTTTTATAAAACAACACATGCTTCTCTCTGGATGATATGATTAGATCATGTGAAGGTTTTATGAAACTCACCATAGAATCTTGTTGTTTGTGGAGTAAGTTGGTGATGATCTTGATCTGGTTTTGCTGGACTCCTGTGCTTGATCTTGAGCTAGCCTGCTCCTCCTAGATCCTGTGCTTGGCCTTGCCGTCCACCTGATCCTTCCCCCTCCTTATGTCACCATCCTGGTGATGTTTGGTTGATCCTTGGTGGTTTGGTTTGGCTGATGTGCTTGGTAAGCTCCTGTATAGTATGGTTGTTCTTGTGTGCAAACTGTGCAGTGATGCACTAGTGTGCCACTCCACGACAGTGCTTGTGGTTTTGTGAGTTTGGGTTGTTCTGTGGGGTTGACAACACACCACATAAATGTTGGTGTGTGTCCTGCCTGTGTGCTTGCTGTGCACTTGTGGATATGTTCAAAATTTTGAAACTTACTATTATCTAGTTACTTTCACCTGGATGGTGAATTTGTCCCTCTTGGCTGTCATTTGACTTATGGCTTTCAATTTATGAAAGATGAATTCTTTCATATTGGTGAAACTTGCCCCTTTTATATAAATTTCTCAATGATGAATTTGTCTAGTGCAGTTCACTGACATATCTGAGAGGAATAATACTAACACTAACCTTCTTTTGTTTTTATTTAGTCTTTGTTTTGCAGGTACAGATATAAAGATGAAGATTTAGTTTGGGTTTAGATATAGAATAGTTATAGAATAATCCAATGTAATTTTCTTATTCTTTTGTAATTTTATTTTTATTCCATTGTAATAAAGATTATATTATTATTAATAAAGAATATTCTTATACTTTATTCTTTTATAATTGTGAAGTTTGAGAATGGTTTCAGTAAGTTACATTCTTTGTAACTTGTTTATATATTGATAATATGAAATAAGTTTTCATATTCATAATTGTTTTATTTAGATAATGTTTGGAGTTAAAATAATTAACTCATAATTAAATCAAGATTCAAACCTTTTTTTTCTAATTCATTTGAATTATAATTCAAACACTTAAGTTTAAAATTCAAATTCATTTTAAAACACATAATTCCTTAAAGATCATATCAAAGTTTATAACAATCATCCTTTAATACTAAACCTAATCTCAAAGTATGAAGGAAACATTGATCACTTAAGGTTTTAATTTGGCGAAATTTTCCCCCACATTTTCACAGATGAATGCATGCAACATTCCATAATTCTAAATCTACCCTTCGTTAGTTCCTAAATACTAGGATGTTACAACCTGCCCGTCTTCCCGTGTTTTCCCCCTTTTCCGCCCTTGCCGCTACACCCCTCCTGTCCTTATCACGCTTTTCTAAAATGGCTATAAAATCCAGCCATCCTCGCCGTCTTCAGATCCCCCACCTTCACCTCCATTTCCTTCCACAATCTACATAGTTCTCCTCAGCAGAAGAAAACCTCGACGGAAGCAATGGCGGATAGGTACCCCGGTGGCCCTGCAGCGACGAATGACTTCAGCCACCCATCGCTCCAGCCTAGGAGGTGCGGCTTCTCCATGAGGCTGGCGACCACTGGATTTGGTGCCCGCCGACCTGGAAGCTCCTAGCGGGCAGCGTATCCGTGCCACCAGTGATGGAAGGGCACAAAAGGATCGACGAGATCTAGATCGCCATCGCCAGCATGGATCCCTAGGAGGCGGAGCACCCCAAGAACAAGGCGTACTGGGACAAGTACTTCCGCGAGCGCTGGCTGGCCTACCACGAGGGCGGAGGCCCAGCACCGGCGCACAAAAACGTTGAAGGTTGGCGTCACTTGTGAAGTGCGCCCGGCCGCACTCTTTCTGCCGTCCTCAAGCATATCACACCCAACAAGAACATGCGAGTGGGTATCCGCCGCGCTCGCCTCCGTCCATGTCGTGACGCTAGGGGGCGTCCTTGTGGATGTCGAGAAGGATGGCTGAAGTGTCGTCCTCCTCGTCGGTGTTGGCCAAGCGCTCATCCGACTCGGTGCCCAATGACTCGCCGCCCTTCACGACGCCGCTCTACCCAGTGAAGCGAGAGTTTGATGAAAAGAATATGCCCGAGAGGCAATAATAAAGTGGTTATTATCTTATTCCTTGTTTATGATAAATGTTTATTTCTCATGCTATAATTGTGTTAATTAAAAATGTTAATACATGTGTGATTAACCAATAAATAAGAATTTCAAGTTATGTCTCTCAGTTAAACTAGCTCGTTGATTAACAAGATGATCAAAGGTTTCCTGATCATGGATATTGGATGTTATAATAACAGGGTCACAACATTGGTGGGATGATGTGATGAACACTCACCCGAAGTACAGTAATACGATCAAAGTCATTATATTTACATTGCTATAATAAGTCCTACAAAGTAACCCTAATCCTTAGACCATGAAATCATCACATCATAACAGTGTGACAATAAAGGTGGGTTCAGATACTCTAAAAGTGTTATGTAGAGGCTCATGGATCAATAGTGGGATTGTCCATCCCGATAACGGAGAGATATACTCTAGGGCTCTCTCGGTGATATCACATTGATATAACTTACAAGCAAGAGATGGGGATCACTAGAATGTTATATCACGGGAACAAGAAAATAGTACTTGTCGATAACGAGATTAAACTAGGTACAAGAATACCGATGATCGAATCTCGAACATGTAATATATCACGAGACAAAGGGATTTAGTTACGACGTCAAAGATTCTCACGATCACTAAGTCATCTTGAATGTGTGGTAGTCAGTATGGATCTTTAGGTCCTGCTAATGATTATTGATCGGAGAGGGGTCTCGATCATGTTTGCATTATTTATGAACCGTATGGTGACACACTTAAAGTATACCGACACCAATTGGGGCATATATAATACCAGAGAAAGGTTTTCAAACTGCTGGAATTATTTCGATGGACACCGGAATTGTTTCGGGTGAAATTGCTAAAATTGGTTCTGCATGTAATATCGAAATGTTGCAAGGGATTTTGTGTGAATGTTTGTTAATTAAAGTAATTAACAAAATTCTGAATAAAATAAATAAAAGTGTTTTATTTAAAAAGAAAATGCATTTAATTTAGTGGATATTAAATGCAAAGTGAGTGGAGATGAAATTAATGTGAGTGGGCTTAGTGGAAGCTCCACCCACATGAATGAGGGAGAGGTGGGGGCACCCACCATGGCCGGCCAGCCATGGCCTTGGGGTTGCGCACCCTTCCCTATAAAAGGATTCCCATGACTCCTCTCCTTTTGCACCACCTCCTCGCGAAGGTTCTCTTCCCCCTCTAGTAAATCCCCATGTCTTCAGATGAACGAAGTACATGTTCTCGGTAGTTTCTCTGGAAGGATCTACTGCTTCCATTGCTTTGCTGTAGCGAGCGCGCGGAGGTTGTCGGGGTACCGGACATGTGTGCGATCGATGCACCACTATTTTGCGGTGCTAGACTTGATGGTGCTAGACCCGCTGGACTTGCTGAACTTTATCACGATCTTGAGATCGGCAAGTGAACGACTACATCATCCACGAGAATTATCTCATATCTCGTTGTCGGTCTTCGAGGGTAAGTTCTCTATGGATGTATATTCATCCATTGCTTGTATCTAGATAGATAGATTTTGGTGCTTAGTTATTCGTATCGTAGAATTTTTTTGTTTTTTATGCTGCGAACCCAACATTTGAGTCTTCGCCGCGCACACGCTCGCGTGGCCTCATCATCAATAGGCACCACACTCTATCATCGTTGCGTGACCATCTTCGCCTCGTAAGGACGAAGAAGGATCCAGACACCGGTGAGCCGCTACGCACGCTGAAGAGGGAGCTGGCAGAGTGGGCCTTGCCGGAGGCCGATGACGACTTCCTTCTCAAGATGGCCATGGAGGCGCCGCTTAATGACGTCGCACCGATGATGGTACCCCCGCCGCGTGCGCTGGTCCAGGTTGGACTGGGAGCAGGCGGAGGCCAAACGCCTCCATCTCCTACAGGAGTAGGCCGAGCGTGAGGCCTCGCTCACTGCCGACAGCGCGCCTTTCGGGGCGGCAATGTCATACTCCTTGACGACTTCGACGAAGATGAGGGTGGCCCGACGCCCACGTTGCAGCGAAGGTCCATCGGCGACGCCAGGCAAGGCTGCAACTCCCAGTCACAGAGCTACAAGCTGCCGAGCGACGATGACGACAACGGCGGCGGCGGTGACTACACGGCATTCTACCGCGGACTTGGCATGAACTAGGATTTTTCCAAGTATTTATGTTTTTTAGCGTAAAGTAAATCGGATTGGGTTATATTGCCGAATTTGACAAAAAAAAGTATGAACTCGCATATAATATAATACAATCGCCTAAATTAGTACGCAATTTGTTCAGTTTAGAGAAAGTTTGGAAATTCCGCAAACAAATGTGGAAATGCGGGTAAAAATTCGGCCATTCCAAGGCCAAAAGTTGCACCCATGCGTTATTTAGCGCTGGATTTCGGGTTTAAAACACCCAACTAGTGAAGGTGCTTTTACCTCCAAGACATTATCATATTTAATAGAGAACAAATGATATGAGGTTTATAAAGACAAAGTGCAAAGTTATAATTCAAACTGATCAACAGTCAAAGCATACCTGGTGTACCGAGCGGGATCAAGTGATCGCCTTGTAATTTTTAAGTAGTATAATACTTAAAAAAAATAAAGCGTCTTTTATCCAAAAAAAAGACATTCCAGGCCTGCAGCCTAGTAAGCTGAAACCTGAAACTTTATTTTTTTGTTTTCGAGGGAACCTGAAACCTGAACCTTGTTGTCTGAAAGGAACGAGATTTTGGGCCAGTCCAGCGCTTGCACAACGTATACAGCGAGCTGCAGATGATGAGCTTTTAGCCTGCAAAACTATTGATGTTTCTAGCTACAGCCCATATAAGCACCGATGAGCTTTCAGCCTGCAAAACTACAGATATAAGCCCGTATAAACCCTGGCATCAAGGAAGGAAGCGCGGTGGATCCGGACTTCCATTCCAGCCGCGATGGGTAGCGCTAGCACCCAGATCGGCGACGACCGCATCAGCAAGCTCGCCGACGGCGTGCTCGGCCACATCCTCTCCTTCCTCCCCGCGCAGGAGGCCGCGCGCGCGGCCGTTCTCTCGACACGGTGGCGCGACGTCTTCGCTAGCGTCCACACCCTCTCCCTAGAGGAGCCGGAGGAACCCATCCCCAGCTACGACACGGACTGCTACAGTCCTGGCTACGGCCCGCCCAAGGATCCCAACAGGCCGCCGCCCTTCACCGCCGCCCTCCTATCCCGCCACCGCCGCGTGCGATCCGGCGTCGTCGCGCGGCCGCTGCGCGCGCTGCGTGTCGGCATGGAAAGTTACCGCGGCGGCGATTCGCGCACCGTCGACAATTGGGTCTCGTACGCTATGAAGCAGGCCGGCGCCGAACTCGAACTAGACATGCGCCTCCGCCGCGACACCATCTGCATACGCCCCTACTCCCTACACACGGGCGGCGCCTCCTGCGCTGTTACCACGCAGGTTCGTGGCTTGACTGCGGTTAGCCCGGAAGGGGATGTCGCCGGCGGGGAGCACGGACTCAACGACGTTGTCAGAGAAGCGACCTCCGACAGGGGCTACGACGATGCTGTCGGCTCTGCCGCCGACGATGTCAGTGAAGCAATGATCGATGGGGACTACGACGACGCCGTCTCCTCGGAATCCGAGAAGGTGGCATATGTACCGCTGTGGGAACGGCCGCTGCCGGAGTACACCGTCCAGAGGGGCCTCTTCTCCTGCACCGCGCTGCGAACGCTCCGCATTGGGCCCTGCAGACTCTCCCCGCCCGCAAGCATCAGCCTGCCGTCCCTCGAGGAGCTGCTCCTCACACGCGTGTCCGACGACGGCGGTCAACACGTGCAGAGGCTTATCTCCGCCTGCCCGCGCCTCGCCGACCTCACGCTCGAGGCCTGTGATGCGGTGACGACGCTCTCCCTCCTCGACAAGCGCCTCCGCAGACTCGCGCTCCGATGCTGCCACAATCTGGCCAGCGTCGCCGTCGACTCGTCAGGGCTTCAAGCCTTCGAGTACCGTGGCACCGTCCCGGACGACTCGTTCCTCACAATGCGCGGCGGCGGCGGCGGCGGCGGCTCTAGGTCGTCGCTCACGTCCTGCAAGGTCGATATCTGCGGCGAGGAGGTATGGTCGTCGGAGGAGCTCACCAAGCTCAGGGGATTTCTGCAGCTGTTCGTGGACACCAAGCACCTTCACCTGCAGTCTGCTCGCCTGGGATCTGGTTTCCACAACGACGACACCTCCGTAAGCTTCCAGGAATTCCCTAACCTCCGGCACCTCGAGATGATGGGATGCCTGCCGCACGACGATGCAACCATGGTCAGCTCGATGAGCAGAATCCTTGAGCACGCTCCACAACTGGAGGTGCTCACGCTGGTCTTCCAACCAGAAGCCGAGCCTGGCGAGGACGATTACGAGTGCCTGGAACGCGAGCCTGGTAGTAGCCACTATATATATGGCTGCAATGAACGCGAGCTCCTCGACCTGCACCACCTTCACTACAACCAGCACAACATCCTCGACGCACCAACCGGCGCCATGATCGCTTGCTTGGCAGATCGAGTGAGGGAGATTAACCTAGTGAACTACCAAGGCGGCAGGGCGCAGAGAACGCTAGCCAAGTTCTTGCTCTGCAATGCTATGGTTCTTGATCAACACTACTGTGGTTTTGTCCCGGGGCCACTTTGGATTCAGATTGAACTGAGGCGCGAGATCGAAGGCTGGGCGATGAACAAACCTGAAAGTAGGATCTTCTATTAGAGTTCTGATGATGATAAATAATTGTTAGTAGAATTCAGCAAAGTTTTCTGCTTGCTTGGTTGTTCTCTCGGGACTTCTGGTATGACAAAAATGGAGAAGATGATGAGCATATACCTGCAAACATATGAGAATATATTACAGTTCCATATTTTGGAGGCCTTCACTTTTTTTTTGGCATAAAGTATGCTCACTGCTGTATTTTTTGAACATGTCACTTAAATTTCTAAAACTTTTTTGTTGTTTTGAAATAAGTTATTCATGAGACAGCAAATGTTTATACGGTCAAAATACTTGGTCACGAGGTTCAACATAAATGTTAATGCAGTTAATATTTTTTTGACACAAAATGCAGTTAATATAAATGTTAATACAGTTAATATAAACATGCCTAGATTACCTCAATGGAGGGCTTGACGTGGACTTTGACTTTCAACAAAGAAAGAGTTCATCTTGGCAGAGTGAACCAGGAAAGCAAGATGCTATGAGAACCTGACAGAATACTTTTCTTAGCAAGAATTATTGCAGTAGGATAGTGCCTAGGAGGATTTGAAAGCCATTATGAAATTAAGATTTCCCAGGTTTAATGCGGTACTGCCAATCGTAGACTGGTGGAATGAGAGCTCCATAGATCATGATTCATGGTATCTTTCCTTATCGATTGAAACCGAATCATCATCAATATAGAATGTTTTGAGATCCAGTTTCTTTTTGTTTTTTTAAGAATTTCTCCATGCGGCTCAAGATAAAAAATATGCATATGATTATGAAAAGTAAAATAAGAAATAATGAAAAAATATAAAAAAATAAAATAAAAATAGGAGTAGAAAAAAGAAAGCAGAAATATTTATATCTGTATCTATATTAGTACCTAATCTATATCTATTACCTAATAATAAAGGGATCAATGTTTCTTGTACCAAAGCCAATTGATGATGTTTGCTGCTTGCTAGATGTATTTGAATTTTTTTTGTTGAGCAAAGCTAACTGTTGTTTAGTTTGTTCTGAAATTTTAAATGTGTTTGTAATGTATAAATACTAGTGTGGCTATTTAATTATTTTTTTCTCAAATAGAGAATGAAAAAAAAGACTCAGACATGGTCCGTCGGTTAGGGATGACATTGGACGCATCCACCACTAGGTGCTCGAAGATCCCTATAAACAGACATATTTTGGCGGTGTCCAATCTTTTTTCGAAGACTCCCTAAAGAAAGATATAATGTTTATTTGACAGGCCCTTGAGCAACAAGGACAAATCAGGAGGATAAAAGATGGTGTCTGCAGCACAACACACCACATGCATGACCATAAAGGCAAACAGATAACCAGATTTAGTATAAATAACAATACTCTCTGCGATCTAAATTAATTGACTTATCTAGTGTTAAATACATCCGAATCTAGACAAATCCAAATCAATTAACTTGGATCGGAGGGAGTACATATATCTTGTCTATACAACAGTGAAATATTTACTAACTTTGAAATATTTAATAAATTAAATCAACCCATAGCAATGCATATCGATCAGATTAATTAGGTCTTTATCATAGCTCTTGGCGTAGCGACAATGAATAGGAGAAGGCGGCAGTAGAGGCGGCGATGGCTGGCTCCCGCCAGCAGTCCACCATGACCACATCCCGCTCGAGCCCGTCGGCGTCCAAGTGCCATAAAGTGGCCGAGGACAGCACGGCTATGGCCGCATGATTCTAGGCTAGTGCTGGCAGATGGCAGCGATCTGTCAGCCAAGGGCATCGTCCGTTGACGCCTGCAGACGCCTTTTCCAAAACCTTTGTGTGTGTTAGAGACCCTTCTACCATCAGATGGGACGCCACTCTTGGGTTGGGCCGCTCAGAAACTAGACGACGAGGAGGAAATATATACGAGCTAAACATATATAGAAGGACTCGGCTTCGAACTAAACGACTTCGGCCTCCACAGCTTCTGTCTCCTTCTTCCTCCTTTGTTCCTGTTCCTCTTCCTCTAATGGCTAGAACTCTCTGAATCCATTTTTTTGTAATGCCAGTTTCTGCTTAATTGATCTGTGAGACTAGAGCACTTCTAACATTTGGTATTAAGAGCCAATCGGTTCCTCCACATCATAATCCCCCAAAATCCCACCAAATCCCCCCCCCCCCAATTCCCACCTCCACCACCCTTCTCGTCTCAGTTCCATGGAGTGGAAAGCCCAGCTCATCTCCTCAATCGAGGCGGCCATCGAGAGATCGATGTCTACGACCGTCGAGGAGTCCACGGAAGAGACACCATGACACCATAAAAGGTGGCTTCCCATCCAATTTTGTGACCAAGCACTATACCTTCTTAAACTATAAAATGACATTTCTCCCAGCTCAAGACTAGGTTAGTGTCTTCACATCTCTACAAAACTTTATGAAGATTATGGAGACAATGATTAAAGGAAGTTCCATAAACAAAGAAGTCATCCATGAATACTTCCATAATACTTTCAATATAATCGGCAAATATAGCAGTCATACACCTTTGAAAAGTGGCGGGAGCATTGCAGAGACCAAAAAGCATACGGCGATAAGTATAAAGACCATAGGGACAAATAAAAGTTGTTTTAAGTTGATCATCAGGGTGAACAACAATTTGAGAAAAACCCGAATAAATGTTTAAGTAACAGAAATGGGAATGCATAGCAAGCCTTTCTAAAGTTTTATCTATAAATGGTAAAGGGTAATGATCATTTGTAGTTTTTTATTAAGTTTCGTATACTCAATGCACATCCTATGACCAACAACAGTTCTTATAGGTATCATTTTATTATGTTCATATTCAACAACAGTAAATCTACCTTTCTTAGGAACACAATGAACATGACTTACCCATTCACTTTCTTCTACATGAAAGATAATTCCTGCATCTAACAAACGAATTATTTCTTTCCTTACCTCTTCTTTCATGTGAGGTTTGAGTCGCCTCTAAAAATCTACGACCGACTGAGCTCCTTCTTCCATGAATATTCTATGGATGGCTATTGAGGGACAAATCACTTTCAAGTTACTCATCGAATACCCAAGAGCATTTGGATGCATCTGGAGAACCATCATCAATTTTTCCTCCTCTTTTTCTGCAAGGTTAGAACTTATAATAACAGGAAAATTGTTCGTTTCATCAAGAAACCTGTATTTTAATTCCTTGGGTAAAGTATTGAGGGTAGGAGGCGGAGGTGCCTCATCTCCCTTCCTTATGGGTTCTTCATAATTTTGGTTAATCTCGGCATCCACCTCAGATGTGGAATCAAGATAATCATCCATTTCAATTTTTTCTATGTTCTGAAGTATATTATTATTGTTGACTAATATTCTTGCTAAATCACCATCACGAGTCTCAATGACTACTAAGGCTAGATTAATGATATTACCTTCTTCTTCTCATTCATCTCATCCTCGTCTAGATCTGTGATAGCCGGCTTATGGTCAAATTTGGAGAAGTGAAAATCCATTTTCTCTTCACCAAACTTGAGAGACATAGTTTGTCTCTTGCAATCTATGTTTGCTCCTGTGGTATTTAAAAAGGTTCTTCCAAAAATGATGGGACAATAAACGTCGGTAGGCATATCAATAAGCACAAAGTCATTGGAGTATTTGTGTGGTCTAACACAAATTGGAACATCTCTAATTATTCCCATGGGAACCCTGAGTGTCTTATCTACAAGCATTATAGTCATGTTAGTTTCTTCTAATTCAGCTGGTGTTAGTTCATTTTGGATTTTCAAATAAAAATTAAAAGAGATCATGCTAATAGCTGTCCTGATGTCGGAGAGGCCATAATAGAAAGTTCCTCTGAAAGTACAAGGGAGAATATGCTTACCAACTTCTTTAGCCTTTACCTTTCCTTCGACGAACTGTGAAGCTTCAGTATCTAGCTCAATCACATTGTAATGCACAAAAATGGTTAAGGTATCCTGTTTCGTTGGTTCCCCGGTCTCATGTACACTTACTTCTTTAGTTTTTCTTTTTTTGTGCCTCTTCTTCCAGCGTCTTCGGGAATAGCTTTTCTTCTTCGCATTGATCTTCGAGCTACTAAGCCATCATATGTTTTCTCGTTGTCCTTGGGAAAGGAAGGGGTTCAGCATATGAGGGCACTTCCCTTAATGGCTCAACAGGAGCTATGATTATTGGATAATCTTCTACAAACGACTTGGGTGGCGGAGTGTAATGAAGCCAATCCTTCTTAGGGGCCTCAATGTATTCTGTAAAAGACTAAAGGATTTGCAAAATAATATCATCATCAAGTTGAAGTTCATCAGCAGTTTCCTTTACTTTACCGGATTATTTATAAGCATTGAGACAATCATATTCAATTTCTATACTTCCTTCCCTGCCTAAATCAAATCCCCATGTTTCTCTGTTACGACGAATTCGTTCTAAAAGTTCCCAAGCTTTAATTATAGTTAACTCCATGAAGGAGCCTCCGGAATTTGTGTCAATCTCATGCTTAATTTCTTGATTAAGTGCTCCATAGAAAATATGTAAAATTTACCATTCAGGTAAATCATGATGGGGACATTTATTAAGTATAGACTTATACCTTTTGAAGGCCCTTCCCAAGCCTTCACCTGGGCGGTTCTTGAAGTTTGTAATTGCCCTTCTTACTTCATCAGTTTTTACCTTAGGAAAGAATGAAAACACAAATTCTCCTTTGAGTTTTTCCTAGGTATCAATTTTCTCTGTAGGGCAAATTCTATACCAAGCCAAAGCAGTGCTGGTTAGAGATTGGCTAAACAGTTTTGAAGGAGATATGCCCTAGAGGCAAATAATAAAGAGTTTTTATTTGATGTATCTCTTGTTCATAATACGGTTCTTACCATGCTATAACTGTATTAATATGAAACATTAATACATATGTGGTATGCAAACAACTAGGTCTCTAGTTGCCTCTAGTAAACTAGCTCATTGGGCAAGTGATGATCTTATGGTTTCGATATCATGGTGATAGTGCCGATTGATAATGAGGTCACATCATTGGAGAATGATGTGATAGACATACACCCAAAGTTAATCACAATGAGATCTAGTTACTTAAACGTTCGTCATTGATAACATAGAAACATCATGGCCTATATCCTTCGACTATGAGATAATGCATAATCACTGTTTTGGAAGGAGACTTTGATGATATCAAGTATCAAGCCATGAAAGGGTGAACATAAAGGTATCGTTGGGTTTCCCGAGAAATGGTTTGAGGAGTTTTTATCAAGACCAGGATTTGCCAATCCATGTAACAGATAGATATACGTGGCCAACTCGGCAACGTTGCATTAATGAAGCTTGGAAGCATATGATTAGATCATGTAATTCAACAACACGAGAACAAGTAAACGAGTTCATTAGTAACAAGATCGAACACAAGTATGGAGATGCTTGAGATCAAATCTCGGATGACCTAGGTATCATATGGCAAAAGGAATAGGACTACGCAGTTAAGGTTCAAGCAATGAGATTCGTGAATGCACGAGTGGTCATTATGGGCATTCAGGTCCCTAAGCTTGGGGAGGTTTTCTATCTATTTTATATTTTGGTTTTTATTTGCTTTATCTTATTTTCGAGGTTATGCTTTTCTTTGAGTTTATAAGCACTCGTGTTGGTTTCCCCAACACTTTATCTTAGTTCTTTTATTTTGTTTGATATTTTCAAGCCAAGCTTTGCCGCTAATTTTCTATTCTTTAATCCCCTTCTCAAAAGCCACAAAAAGATTTCTCCGTTTATCTTTATTTCCCTCTCTCTCTTTTTCTTTCTGCCTCGAAGTTCTCATTAGTTTGCCGGAGAGTGATTGACTTCGAGTTTCCAAGAAAAAAATAAAAAGGGAAGAGAGAAGTGGAACCAAACATGACAGGTATGCCTTGTGACTCCCCACTTTTGAAGTTTGAGAAACCCATGATAGTTAGTAGTAATGTTGAGATGTTATATTGGTGGAGTGAGTCTCTATATTGTAGTAAAATCTTTTTTGCATGGGTATTTAATTGGGTACGTTCTGTTCCAGCTCTTGTAGTTAACCAAGTCTTGCATAAAATTTGCTAAACAATTTAAATAAGAAAAAGTCTCACAAAATGAAGACTTGGGTGTTGTAGTGTTTTAGTCTTGATAGCTTATTCCTAGAGACACTCAACATCACAGGAAATAATGATTGACTTGATGGCTCTCTTTAAAAAGATATTTTCAATTGAATTAATGTTTAGCGGTTTTTGTGAGCATGACAAAGTTTGACTTGTAAATCATAAGAATGATATATCTTTATGCGCGTCAAACTTCATGGGATGCCAACAACTCCGCTGCCTACAAATGATCTTCATGGTGGAAACTCCTAGATTTCGACTATGAGTTGATTAAACATATGTAGCAACAATGCTATAATGGGTAAGATTCTTGGCACTCCCGGGTAGCTTTAACATGGCGGAATCACTCCTCTAGCTGATATGAGTAATCATTATGAAAAAGGAACAAAAATCTTAGTGATGCCACGAGTGTCCATCTCATCCCGATAAACTAATGATTTTTTTTGGCATGCTCTCAATTACTTAAGAACTGAAATTCTTGAAGGACAATTAATAGAAAAGCAGTACTTGAAAAGTCTTGATTTATTGATATGGGAGGATTGAGATACTTTAGTATATATGCTTTTCATGACAAACTCTCACACTCTTAATTCTACATGATTACACTTTATTTTTCAAAGGGAAGCCTATGAGTTAATTACATGACATGGAATAAAGTTTACACTTTTTGAATCATCCATGCTTACAAAACTTTTGCTGTGCTATAAGGATTCATGAAACCCATATGATATACTTGCCATTACTCTATTTATGCTGAAGTTTTTCATATTGATAAAATGGAGGAAACATGAGACTACCAATCATGAGTAAGATCATCATCTCGTTATTTCAGTTTAAATGCTGAGTTCCCTTTTGATTTTGGTTTTCTTGCTCAAGGATGATCAAGTTTAAGCTTGGGGAGGTTGATGGCTGTGAAATATAGCCATCCATGTCCACATTTAAACTAGATATTATTCATATATTCGATGAAATATCTCTCTAAAATCTGCCACTAATGCCTAATGATCAAAGGGGTATGCAATTCTTTCTTGCTATTTTTGCCTGCGCAGATAATGACGTATTATGATGGGAATCACTACATAAATGCCAAAGATATGAGATTTCCAACACGCCAAAGAAACCAGGAGCCGTGAGGAGGCTACTGCAAGCTTAACGACCAACTATACGGCCCACCGCCATATAGTTGCCGCGGTATAGTTTGCACTGACCTCCTTAGATCAAACAGAACAACTTTCGTGAAGGGACCCCTATATAAAGAGGCTTCAAGCAACAAGAAACAAGCCCCCGACTCCACAACATCGCTTCTTTTACCCAAAACTCTCCCTGCCGCCACGCTAGAGGAATAGATCTAGATCTAAACCTGTAAACCCTTCTCCGCCACCATAGCCATATTCCACCACTTGTAATAGTAGATCTCATCTCCAATTGGGGACATTGTAATACTATTTGCTATCAACTCTATGATCTCTATTATAATGTTTATGATTGTCGATTTCATCTCTATGTGTGAGTAATTCTCCTTGGGATAAGGGCTTCGGCCTAGCCATGTAGCTTTTGTGCATGTTATTTATCATAGATGGGATCATGTATTAGTTTGTATGACATGATGATTGTAGTACCCTCTCTTGCCTCAATATAAGGACTTGCCAGGTACCCAAGAGCCTAAGGATTGATCCAGGTAAAGGCAGTGTGAGTAACGACTGATCTATAGGATAGGAACCCTAGTGACAGAAAGGGTAGTACGGCTGTATGTGAGTAACTTACTTGGGATTAACGGTGACATCACTATGCATATCATTACTTCTCTTTCTTCTATGGATGAGACTAGTAGGTTATTGACATAAGCGGTTGCGGAGGCGATAACATTTATGGATGCACTGCTTATAGTTGTGAGATTCTACACATTTTTTATGGCTTCTATCAATGGGTTTCGTCTGGATTTGATGGTTTTATAGCTTTACCTAATGCTAATACTTTGGTAGCAAAGAAAACTTGGATTTTAATGTGTGTTTCAGGTCCTGAACATCAATAGAGGGATTTAACAACAAAAACACAATATTCGGAAGAAAACAAGCAAGTCCCTTTTGGAAGCAATCAAGGAGAGGATACAGAAGCTTTAACAAGCAACTATACGTGCCGCCGACGTATAGTTTCCGCCATATAGTTGCCATCTCCTTCATCTTATTAAAAGGGACAACTTTCGTGATGAGGCAGAGGTCGAAAACAGAACACACGAGCCGCCATACCATCCAGAAGGGAGAAAGAAGGGATCCGCAGAAGAAGGGGAAGACATTCTTCATCTTGCTCCACGATCTTCGATCTCCTAGCCACCACAACTCCATAGCCATTACTTGTACTTGAGAGAGAGAGAGAGAGAGAGATCTCCACTTTGCAAAAATAGGGTTTGAGATTGTTCTTCCTATCTTGAATTGTGTTGGATTTGTTTCTATTTATTATTGTGGATCTCCACAGTAATATCGAGAAGAACTCCCTTTATTTAATTATATCGATGATGCTTTCTTCTCTCATGTGTGAGTTGTTAGATGTATATATATGTATATTGTATTTCCCCCATATGTTAGGGGGCTTCCTGCATATTTGTCCTGTACCTGTACTATATATTGTGGCCTTTGGCCCCCAGAGGAATACATGTTGCATA
Organism: Avena insularis; assembly: GCA_023614405.1. Taxonomy (NCBI): domain Eukaryota; kingdom Viridiplantae; phylum Streptophyta; class Magnoliopsida; order Poales; family Poaceae; genus Avena; species Avena insularis. Next base: position 36,353,400 of record CM042691.1, on the reverse strand, counting down.
TTCCTGACATGGTATCAGAGCTAGGTTAGACAAATTTTTCTGCAACATCGTCACAGCCGTCACCGTCCCTGTCACCATCGTTCATCCGACGTCGCCGCCGCCGGTTGCCGCTGTTTCTGGTCTTGTAGATCGGATCCACGACTCTCTGGATCGATTACTCCCTGGATCGATTCGTCTTCATGGCTGTCAAATCGGCCGTCCCTGGACCGATCTTCTGCCCCGTCTTCGTCGGTCGACGCCCTCTCCTGTGCGCTCTGCTCCCTGATGTGGGACTCCTGCACGCTCTGCTCCCTGACGCGGGACCCTGCCTCTGCCGCCCTGCTCGACGCCCTCTCCTGCGCGCATCTGCCTGCAGCAGGTCGGCTTCGGTCCCCGTCCTACACCGCCTGCTACTACTGCTGCACCGCCTGCACACATACACACCGCCTGCACACATACACCCGTCTTTGCATCGCGGTTGACCTCATCTGCATCTACCCCTGCGCCTGCCGTCAGCGGCGGGCCCACCCTGGCTGGCCGTGCACTTGCTGTTGCCCGGCGCGTCCCCGCGGGACCACGTCCTCTACTCGACGGGTGCGTGCGTGACCGCCGCCTCCTGACGCCCCGCGTTCGTGGCCCCGCCTCCTGAAGCTCGCCCGTCGCCCGTCTGCCGCCGGCTGGCCTTTAGATACCTCTCGCGTCAGATCTAGATCCGATCCGTAAAAAAAAGAAAAAAAAGAGGAGATGTCTTCTTCATCGGGTTATGTTGCGATTCCTCGCTGTCCGGTGGTCTTTGATGGCGCGAATTACCCTGATTTCGCTGCCTTTATGCGCGTTCACATGCGTGGTCTCCATCTTTGGGGTGTGCTCTCCGGCAAGGTCTCCTGTCCGCCGTGCCCCCCTGCTCCTGTGGCTCCTCTTCCGCCGATGCCGATTGTTCTCGGTGCTGATGCTTCTCAAGAGGCCAAGGATGCTGCTCAGAGTGCTGATGATAGTGCTGTTGCTGCTTATGACCTGAAGTTCAAGAAGTACTCTTTTGATCTCGAGGCCTATCGACACGCTCTGACTGCTTACACTCAGTGGGTTGATGAGGATGCTCGTGCTGCTACTGTTCTCACCTCCAGTGTTCTGCCCCAGTATGCTGCTGAGTTCATAAGTCTCCCTACTGTTGCCGCTCAGTGGGCTCATATTCGTCAGCGCTATCAGCCATCTGGGGATGCTCTTTACCTGTCTGTGGTTCGCCAGGAGCATGCTCTCAGCAGGGTGATTCTACTATTGATGAGTTCTATACTCAGAGTGCTACTATCTGGTGTCAACTTGATTCTCTTCGTACTGCTGTTTGTGGCACATGCTCGTGTTGCCAGATTGTGCGCTCGGACATGGAGTTTCATCGTATCTATGAGTTTCTGTCTCGGCTCTGCCAGGAGTTTGAGCCCCGGCGTGCTCAGCTGAATGCTCGTGGTCGCGTTCCGCTCTCTGAGGTGTTGTCTGAGCTTCGGGCTGAGGAGACCCGTCTTCGTGGTGCTGGTCTTCTTGCGGTTCCATCTGTGCTTGCTACCCGTGGTCCTCCTATGCCGTCTGTTCCCTCGACTCAGCCGCGGTCCTGCATGCGCCGATACTACGCCTCCTCCGGTTCAGGGTCGAGTCAAGACCAGCAGTCTGAGGCCAGAGTCGCCGTGGTTCTCTTAAATCCTTGCTCTTCTTGTAACAAGGATGGCCACACTTGGGCCACCTGTTATACAGGATCGATTCGTCGGCGACACCAGGCTCGTGGGCAGTCGGCTCCTTCTGGATCTTCAGCAGTTGCTCTCCCCGATCAGGACATTATCAGGAGTCTTCGCGGTCTACTTGCTGCTACAGGCTCTTCTTCGACAGGCACTGCTGGTTCTATGACTGATTTTTCAGGCCCTGTGCGACCACCACCTTCTACACAGTCAGGTACGTCCCCATGGTATCTGGATTCTGGAGCTTCTTTTCATATGACCTCTGAGTCTTCTTTTCTATCTGCTCTTCGTTCTCTCCCTTCTCCTGTCCATGTTTTTACAGCTGATGGTACCTCTCTTCCTGTTTCTAGGCGGGGCACCCTTTCTACTTCTTCCTTTTCTGTTCCTGATATTTCTCATGTCCCTCTGCTTACTGACTCTGGTTGTCGCGTCATTCTTGATGCTGATTCTTGTGTTGTCCAGGACCGTTGCACACAGGCCCTGGTTGGAGCTGGCCCTCGCAGCCGTGACTCTTCAGGACTTTGGGAGTTAGACTGGCTTCGTGTTCCTTCCTCTTCCACTTTATCTGCCAGTTCTTTTCCGGTCGTCGCCTCTACTACTAGCTCCTTTCAGCAGTGGCATCATCGTCTTGGTCACCTCTGTGACTCTCGCCTGTCGTCATTAGTTCATCGTGGTCTTACGGGTGCATCTCAGGAGATGGGTCTTTGCATTGTCAGGGCTGTAGGTTGGGTAAATAGATTCAGCTTCCCTATCCTACTAGCGCGTCTGTATCTCAGTGACCTTTTGATTTAGTTCATTCAGATGTTTGGGGTCCGGCTCCTTTTGCTTCGAAAGGGGGCCATCGCTACTATATTTTATTCATTGATGATTTTTCTCGGTACACTTGGTTGTATTTTATGCGCTCTCGCAGTGAAGTGCTTTCCATATATCAGCGTTTTGCGGCCATGGTCCGTACTTAGTATTCTACCCCCATCCGTGTTTTTCGTGCTGATTCTGCTGGTGAGTATATCTCCCAGATGTTGCGAGGTGTTCTTGCTAAGCAGGGCACCCTTGCCCAGTTCTCCTGTCCTGGCGCACATGCCCAGAATGGCGTTGCTGAGCGTAAGCATCGCCATCTTCTTGAGACCACTCGCGCTATGATGATTGCTTCTTCTCTCCCGCCGCATTTCTGGGCTGAGGTTGTCGCTCGGCTTACACCTCATCAATATTCAGCCTTCGCTGCCTTGCGGTGGTATCCTCTTGGCGCCCTATCTGGACAGTCTCCAGACTACTCCATGCTTCGCTTGTTTGGTTGTGTTTGCTATGTTCTCCTTGCTCCTCGCAAACGCACCAAACTGACTGCTCAGTCTGTTGAGTGTGTCTTCCTTGGATACAGTGATGAGCATAAGGGCTACCGCTGTTGGGACCCTATTGGTCGTCGGATGCGTATCTCTCGTGATGTTACTTTTGATGAGACGTGTCCTTTCTATCCTCGTCCCACTGCTGGTACTTACCCGGTGGAAGATATCTCTTTTCTTCTCTTTCCTGACACACCTCCTTCTACACCTATTGTGTCTTCTTCAGGATCTCCTCCCCCTGATGTCTCTTCTTCGACACCGTCCTCCTCTGCTCCGTCTAGTTCTCCTAGTTCTCCTTGTTCTCCGGATTCTTCCTCTACTATTTACTCTTCTTCATCATCGTCTCCTGCGTCGTCTTCCTCTGATGATCTTCCCTCTACTCGTCCTGTTCGTCAGCGTCGTGCCCCCAACCATTACTCTCCTAGTCAGTATGGTATTTCTGTTGCCTTCGAGCCGACTTCTTATCGGGATGCTGAGCATCATCCTGAGTGGCAGCTGGCCATGGCTGAGGAGATTGCTGCGCTTGAGCGCACTGGCACCTGGGATCTTGTTTCTCCCCCTCCCGGTGCTCGTCCTATCACATGTAAGTGGGTCTATAAGATTAAGACTCGCTCTGATGGATCTCTTGAGCGCTATAAAGCGCGTCTTGTGGCTCGTGGTTTTCAGCAGGAACATGGTCGTGACTATGATGATACCTTTGCTCCTGTGGCTCATATGACCACTGTGCGTACTCTTCTTGCTGTTATACATTGACAGTGCGTGTCCTAGCTTGATGTTCAGAACGCCTTTCTCAATGGTGAGTTGACTGAGGTGGTTTATATGTAGCCTCCTCCTGGGTATTCTGTTCTCGAGGGGATGGTTTGTCGTCTTCGACGTTCTCTTTATGGCCTCAAACAGGCCCCTCGTGCCTGGTTTGAGCGCTTTTGCTTCAGTGCTGCTGGTTTCTCCCCTAGTGCTCATGATCCAGCGCTGTTTGTTCACACTTCTCCTCGTGGACGCACTCTTCTTCTTCTCTATGTTGATGATATGATCATTACTGGTGATGATCCTGAGTATATCGCCTTTGTTAAGGCTCGTCTTCGTGATCAGTTTCTTATGACTGATCTTGGTCCTCTTCGATACTTTCTTGGGATTGAGGTTTCCTCCACTTCTGATGGCTTTTACATCTCTCGGGAAAAGTATATTCAGGATCTTCTTGCCCGTGCTGCTCTTGGGGATGAGCGCACTGTTGAGACCCCTATGGAGCTTAATGTTAAGCTTCAACTTACTAATGGTGATCCTCTTTCTGATCCAACGCGTTATTGTTATCTTGTTGGGAGTCTTGTCTATCTCGCTGTCACGTCCTGACATCTCTTATCCTATTCATATTCTGAGTCAGTTTGTTTCTGCTCCTACCACTGTTCACTATAGTCATCTTCTCCGTGTTCTTCGTTATCTTCGTGGTACAATCACTCGTCGCCTTTTCTTTCCTCCTTCCAGCTCCCTCCAGCTCTAGTGCTATTCGGACGCTACGTGGGCGAGTGATCCTTCGGATCGTCGTTCAATTTCTGCTTACTGTGTGTTTCTTGGTGGTTCGCTCATTGCTTGGAAGATGAAGAAACAGATAGCGGTTTCCCGTTCGAGTGTTGAGGATGAGTTGCGTGCTATAGCCTTGTTGACTGCTGAGGTTACCTGGTTACAGTGGTTACTTGCGGATTTTGGGGTCTCTATTACCACACCTAGTCTGGTTTTGTCTGACAGTACAGGTGCTATTAGTGTTGCACGTGATCTGGTCAAGCATGAGCTTACCAAGCATATTGGTGTGTATGCTTTCTATACACGTGCTCAGGTGCAGGCTCAGGTTGTTGCGCTTCAGTATGTGCCTTCAGATTTACAGTTAGCGGATTTCTTTACGAAGGCACAGACCAGAGCAAACATGATTCTTACTCTCAAACTTCGTTGTGGATCCACCATGAGTTTAAGGGGGGGGGGTGTTAGATGTATATATTTGTATATTGTATTTCCCCCATGTGTTAGGGGGCTTCCTGCATATTTGCCCTGTACCTGTACTATATATTGTGGCCTTTGGCCCCCAGAGGAATACATGTTGCATATTCCTGACATGAGTAAGTTCCCTTGGGCGTGGGAGATGTAGGGGATTGGCGAGATGTGATGTGCCTACATAATTTCCATCAAGTTTGTGGTTAATTCTAATTACTATATTATGTGTGCTTGACTATCTGTAGGATTCTTAATGCCTGTTGTCCAATTAAGGGCCCATACAACATGATGCTTTGTTCTACATGAATAGAATCCTGTTTGCTAGCGGACCGACGACCCTCGAGTGACACGGGGATATCAATGGGAAACTAGTTTAACTTGAGGATAATGAGGAGCCACCGAGCTTATTGCATTAGTCCAATCCAAGGAGCTTAATTTCTAAGCAACCTGAAGGATCTTAATCGTCTAGCGACTGACCATGGTTGTGGTAAACAGGCTAGTAGGATTATTGAAGTTGGGATGAAATCTACCAAGAGGAGTTCTAGCTAATTATGGGTTGCTCCCCTGCACACATACTTATAAGCTTATAATTGTTACACTTATCACTCATCCACTAGGCACATTCACTATCACCATGAACTGAAACTCCACGCGCCTACTTCGTCTTCTGTAGAAAACAACAGACAAATCGTCCTTTACTTTTTATGCTTTTTATTTCAGCAGTTTACATCTTAGTTTTATTTAAGTACTTCTATTTACACCCAAATTCCATTCTCATTCTCAACACTTGCAGTCAATTCATTCGAAGACCTGTGACAACTTCGGGTGCGATAGAGACTTCACCAATAAACATTTACCTTTGGGCTCCCTGTGGGATCGATATCTGAACTTCAAAGTTAGCTACAAATGATCTATGCACTTGCAGTCATCAAGCTATTTTCTAGCGCCGTTTCCCGGGATCTAAGCACTAAGTGTTTTGTCTCTTGATATTTTAGGTGTTACTATTACAGGATGGTCTCCTTAGGAGACAAAGGGTCTACACACTCTAGTAGGGCTTATCTACCAGACTATTTTGAATGCGTGCCTACTCAGAGGCGCGAGGAATTTATTGAAAAACTTTTGAGATCAAACAAAGTTAAAGTTCACAACCTAAGTGACTTCATGGAGATAATGTCCATTCATAGGTCAACACCCAAGCAACCTGAGAAGACTCTTAGATAATATTAGTGCTCCAAACTCTGCTTTTCCTAAACAACCAATAGAATTTCCTAATCCTAGAGTTAGGGAATATCGATTTGATGGTGAAATTATTAAAATTTTGCTGGAAAAAGCTTTCAGTGGAAGGGAAGATGAGGACCCAGGAAGTTATCTTAGAGTGTTCGATGATGTGATAACATCACTTGGACCAAAAGGTTTGCCAAGAGAATTCTCTCGACTGAAATTATTTCGTTCGTCTCTCAAAGGTAAATCTCTAGACTAGTTATATTCTCTCCCTCACCATTTTATTAAATGTTGGGAAAATTGCATAGTCAAATTGATAAAAAGGTTTTATCCATTTGCAAAGGTAACGAAACTTAGAAATAATATAGGCAATTTTAGTCAGAAAGTGGGAGAAAACTATCCACAAGCTTTAGAAAGATTTTTTTTGGAATGATCAATAGTATCCCTAATCATGGCTATTCTGAGTCAACTGTTTGCCACTTATTTTACCACGGTCTTAATAGCCAATGCAGATAATTGCTAGATTCATCAGCAGGAGGATCGATAAACACTTTAACTATTAAAGCATGTTTGGAATTAATGGCTACTAGGGCTAAGAATGATTCTTTATATAATCCTAATTTTGGTACTAAGCCAGAAAAGGGAATACTTCGTATAAATCCTTATCTTATGCCTGAAGTGCGTAAATCCATGAAAGAGAAAGGTATACCTTTAGAACTTGTCAAGGAAAACAAAGTAGATTTATTACAACTTTTAACTGAAGAAGATGAAACTAGAAAAGTTTTTCAAGAGTTGAAACATAGACGGACGAAGTCTTATAATAACTTGCATAAGTAATTTCAAAGACATAAAAAGATTTTGGCCGAACTTATAGAAAATTATGAGGAAATTGGCCAAGAAATAAAATTGTTTAACAAGTACCTCAATATGATTGAAACCCAATGTGAACAAATAGCGTCTGGTTATCAAAATTTTCTTCATGATGATATAAATATTTCTATTTATACTAATGTTGTTACAATAAGAGGTGAGGTTGTTAAAGGACCATTAGGACCACTGGAATATGAAGCTAAAATATCAAAAGGATAAAAAAGCCTTACTTAAAGCAAGTCAGGAAGATGATACATTGGTGGATCCTCGAGATGAGACTGCTCAAGACACAGAAGATCAAACCTTGGAGGAGAAGAACGATGCACAGGATGACAGTTATAATTCTGATGCAAAAACTGTTGATCCAGAAGAAGAAAAAGACACAATCAAAGAAGATGAAGTTGTTGCAATAGAGAAAAAGAAAAACAATAAGCAACAGCAAAAGAAAGCTACTAAAGAGCCTGATCCTCCACAAAAGGTAAAAGACAAAGGTAAGAAACTTCCATTTCCAGATCGCAAAAGGTAAAAGACAGTTATTTCTCTCAACCTCTCTCTCCAAAACTCTCAAAACCTCACAAGAACTCTCAATTCTTCATGGATTTCGTTCGTTTGAGTGGGGGAATGTAAAGGTCCCAACCTGATAAGGTAGAGATCCCTGTGTTTACAATGCTAGTCCCTGGATCTATAGCTAGCACCCACAGTTTAAGATGTAATATCAAGAATCAAAGGTCATAGTACAACTTTATAACCAGGAATAAAATAATTCATTACATCTTACATAGCTCATATAGCTATCTCATTACAATGCAGCAGAAAATCTATATAGCATGGAGTCCTTCATCTTCAAAGTGCCACAGGCAATCAAGTTGGTTGTAGACTTGTAGTCCTATTCAACACACTTCACTAACATCAAACAAACTTGCAACATAATAAGTTACAACCACAAGGGTTAATACATTTGTATTGTATTGGCAAGTTTCACTACTATGTGGAAATAAGTTGGATCCTATCAATATATGCATATTTGGCTAAGTAGAGTTTAGGCTCATTTGCAGAAAGCAATATGGTTTTATCCTATCTTTTCAAAATAGTTTTGATATTTTAATAATCTTTCTGAACTCCTTGGCAAACTCCAAGTGCTTCTAATCCCTTATTGACACGATCAAGTTTTACTTTGAGAAATTGGAATGTTGAGATCTTCCATAGCTTCAGGCCTTAGTTGCTCAGAGTTTTCCGTAACCGGGGACATGGCTAAGTACTTAGGATTTGATATTCTGCAGAAGTTGTACACTTTATCCACATGACACAATCTCGTCTTGATGCCACCACTGGCCGCTGGATAAGTACACACCAAATGGAGTACCGGCAGATCGAGAATGTGACAAAGTCTTTCCATAGAAGTCCTTCTAAGACATAATGCTAGCACGTCTACCAGGCACCAATGTAAGGATATATTTCCAATACATAATTCTAGTTAACCTGAATAGGTGCCAATGCAAGGGTCTTCCTCTATGTAATTGACTAAGCCAGAGCCCATTTAGCATGTGGCTGTACACGGAAGCCACTGTACGAGAAACATGTTCAATCTCTAAGTCCCTGGGTGGTTTTCTTCTAGTGCACACACGAAAAAGATAGCCATATATACATGGTTCCCTTCGTTTCCACCTTATCCACAATTGAGTATCCACATTCCACCCAGGTGATTCATTGAGTACTTGTTTTATTATATAAAACATATATTTTTCCAACACTTCATATAATCATAACATGGTATTCCACCCCAAATATATAGCAGGGCTATGAATACTACAACTACGATGTTTCCACAAAGGAAGACATAAAGGATATCCTAATAGGACATAGCATAGCATAGTAACATAGTAGCCCTATCATGCATACTACAAAAATTCCACTAAGTGTATTGAAAATAATAGGACATGGATGATAGTGCCACTTGCCTTTTTAGTAGAGAATACTGGTTCACTCCTTGATCTTGCAACAATCACAATCTTCAAATTTCACTACAATTCAATCAAGCAAGCACATATTCAAACTAGCATTCAAACAATTCACCACATAAAACAATAAAAACAAAGCAATGCATGCAAGCATGCAAAAGATTTTTTTTATTTGAAAAATAGGTTTCTAATAGGCTATAAACATTTTAAAACACCTAAAGGTCATTTATAAATGTGGCAAAATCATTTGAAACCAATTTAGTGAAAATGGGCCATTTAAATCATTTTGTTTTGCTAGAAATGATTTAAATCAAAGTAATGTTGGAGATATGCCCTAGAGGCAATAATAAAAGTGGTTATTATTATATATTTGTGTTTATGATAAATGTTTACATTCATGCTATAATAGTATTAACCAGAAACATTAATACTTGTGTGATCTGTAAACTAAATTAGAGTCCCTAGTAAAGCCTCTTGATAATACTAGCTTGTTGGTTAATAGATGATCGTGGTTTCTCGATCATGAACATTGAGATGTTATTAACAACAAGATCATATCATTAGGAGAATGGTGTGATGGACATACTCCTATAGATAAGCATAGCATAAAGATCAAGTCATTTTAATAGTTCGTTTGCTATAAGCTTTCTGATACATAGTAACCTAATTCCTTCGACCATGAGATCATGCTAATCACCATTACCGGAAGGATGCTTTGATGACATCAAACACCACACTGTAACTGGGTGGCTATAAATGTGGCATTGAGTGTTCGGAAAGTATGGGTTGAGGCACATGGATCAAGAGTGGGATTTGTCCATCCATATGACAGATAGATATACTCCAGGCCCTCTCAGTCGAATGTCATCCAATTAGCTTGCAAGCATGTGACTGGCTCACAAGGGATCACATATCACGGGAACAATAAAAGAGTACTTGTCGGTAACGAGGTTGAACTAAGTATGCAGAGATACCGTCGATCAAAACCTCGGATAAGTAAACTATCGTGAGACAAAGGGAAATTGGTATCGTATGTAAGTGGTTCATTCGATCGCAAAGTAATTGTAGAAATATGTGGGAGCCATATGAATTTCCAGATTCCTCTATTGGTTATTGATCAGAGAAGTGTCTCGGTCATGTCCGCATAATTCACGAACCATAGGGAGACACACTTAAGGATTCGATGTTGTTTAGTATATATGGAATATTAATAAGGGATACCAAATGTTGTTCGGAGTCTCGGATGGGATCCGGGATATCACGAGGAGATACGGAATGGTATGGAGAATAAGATTCATATAAGGAAAGTCCGATTTCGGAGTTCGGGAAAGTTTTCGATGATTTAATCGGAGAGGTTCTAGAAGGGTCTAGAAGGTTCACCGGACCGGAAGGAGAATGGTCCATGAATGTGTCATGGGTGAGTGGAATGATTGGATCATATCCTAGGTCACTTGGTGTGTGCATTTTCAAGAGAGAGTTAAAGCTCCAAATTGAAAGTCAAATGGGAAGTTTGAAAAGTCAAACTGGAACAATAGTTTTCTAGTGGGAGAAGAAGAAAGTCCTTCTCTCAATCCAACTTGGGTTTGGGTTTGGATTCAAACCCACCCCTCCCAAGGCTGCCCCCCTCTCATAAATGAAGGGGGAGGGCTGCCCGAAAGCACACAAGGCCTAGCCCCTCTCTCCCCGTGCCAAGCCGCCCCCGCCGTGCCGCCAGCTGCCGCCAGCCGCCTCCCGTGCCGCCCGCGTTGCCACGCCTCGTCTATCGCCGACACCTCCTCCTCCTCCCGGCCATCTAAACCCTAGATCTCCGGGAAACCCTAATCCACCATAACTCGCACCGGCTTAGGCGAAGCCCTGCGGGATCTTACCTCTACTTCCGACACCATGCTGTCGTGCTGCCGGAATCGCGAGGGGGAGAACTACAACCTCTGCTGCCTGCTGGAACAAGGGAGAGGAAGGTCTTCATCGAGTACCGAACGTGTGACCGACTACGAAAGCGCTGCCGGAACGCAGCGCCGGAAGGATCATATACGTGATCTTGAGATCGGCAAGTGTACGACTACATCACCCACGAGAATCTGCTCTCGTTAACCGCTTTGGAATATTCGAGGGTGAGTGCTTCTATCGATTCGTTGCTACAATCTAGTAGACAGATATTGGCTTGTTTGTGTGCATGCGGTAGAATTTTTTTGTTTTCCATGCTATGAACCCCTACAGTGGTATCGGAGCCGTGTCTATATGTAGATCTGTTGCACGAGTAGAACACAATGGTCATTGTGGGCGGTGGTGCTTTTATTATCAATTGCTTTTTGTGTACTTTGCATCTTGCGGTATGATGGGATGAAGCGGCCCGGGCTAACCTTACATGAACTCGTTCATGAGACTTGCTCCACGCTCAACATGCAACTTGTATTTCATAAGTGCCTTTGTGGGTGTCTGTCTCTCCCATCATAGTATAGATTCAATTTACAACGGGCACTTGATAGTTCAAGCATAAACGTTGTGGTTCTTGTTCGTAAGTTAGAACGACACTTATTGAAAGCCCCAAACCACGTAAAATATGCAAAGAAAATTAGAGGCGTCTAACTTTGTTTTGCAGGGGTGTGCTGTGATGTGATATGGCCATGATTGTGATTATATATGATTTATGCAATGTTCCTTATTGTAAGTTGGCAACCGGCGAGAATATATGGTTGTCCTTTAAATTCCGTTAAGACCTGCGTGTCTATTCAAAGTAGTTGTAATAGTTGAAGCTGGTGGAAGACAATCATGAAACGACGCCATTGACCTTGACGCCATACCGGTGATGATGGAGATCATGTTCGTGCTTGAAGCTGGAGATCGGAAGCACAAGAAGAAAGGCCATATCATATCACATATTATGAATTGCATGTGATGTTAATCCTTTTATGCATATTGTATTGCTTAGTTCATGACGGTAGCATTATAAGATGATCCCTCAAGCACACAATTTCAAGTTTTAAAGTATTCATCCTTAGTAAGCACCGTTGCTAAAGCTTGTTGTTTCGAAGCACCACGTGATGATCGGGTGTGTTAGATTCTACGAGTGTATACAACGTGAGCAAGCCAGATTTTCTCATGCGGAAGCTAAGGTTTGATCTTGACGAGCCTAGCAAGTACAAACATGGTCTTAGAACACGGATCACCGAAAGGTAAAGCATGAGTCATATAGAAGATATGATGAACATGTTGATTGTTCGCCATTGAAGCTACATCAACTCTCGTGATGATCGGTTTTGATGTGGTGGATTTGGTTCGTGTGATCACTAAAAAAATGTGAGGGATATTGTTTTGAGTGGGAGTTCACCTAGATTAATTTAACTATTATTTAGAACTCAATTTGTCATAAACTTAGTCTACACTAGTGCAAATATGTTGTATATCAATGGCGGCCCCTACCATCAATTTTAATGTGTTCCTAAAGAAAGAAAAGTTGAAAAACAATGGAAGCAACTTCGCGGATTGGTTCCTCAATTTGAGGATTATCCTCAATGCTGGTAATTTGACCTATGTGCTGGATGCAACGCTAGGTAACCCGCCTGCAGCTGATGCTACCGATGAGGTAAAGAATGTTTTCCTCGCTCGGAAGAATCAGTACTCCACAGTTCAGTGTGCTATCTTGTATGGTTTGGAATCGGAGCTTCAGAAAAGGTTTGAGAACCATGACCCACATGATATTGTCCGTGAACTCAAAATGATATTTGAGGCTCACGCGGCAGTTGAGAGTTATGAGGCTTCTGAAAAGTTCTTTAACTGCAAGATGGAAGAGGGCAGCTCCGTCAGTGAGCACGTGCTTAAGATGTCTGGTCATGCAAGCAAGCTTCAAAGCTTCGGTATAGTGATTCCTAATGCTTTGGGGATTCACCGTGTCCTTCAATCACTACCACCAAGTTACAAGAACTTTGTGATGAACTACAATATGCAAAACATGGACAAGTCATTGCCAGAACTCTTCTCCATGTTAAAATCTGCAGAAGTGGAGATCAAGAAATAGCACCAAGTGTTGTTGGTCAATAATACCACCAAATTCAAGAAGCAAGGCAAGTCTAAGAAAAAGGGAAGCTTCAAGAAGGGCGGTAAGAAAGTTACCTTGGCGAAGAAAGACCAAGGCTAAACTAAGCACGTCTTGAGTGATTTTCTTTGCAAGGGAGAGGGTCCTTTGCGGAATTTCTCAAAGTACTTGGCGGATTTGAAGAATGACAACATCAAGAAGAACGGTATATCCGATATACATGTTATTGATGTGTATATCACTAGTACTCATAGTAGTGCCTGGGTATTTGATACTGGTTCGGTTGCTCATATATGTAAGTCGAAACAGGTACTGCAGAATAAACGGAAGCTAGCGAAGAATGAGGTGACGATGCGCGTTGGAAATGGATCAAAGGTTGATGTGATCGCGGTCGGCACGCTACCTCTTCATCTACCATCGGGATTAGTTTTATACTTAAATAATTGTTATTTGGTGCCTGTGTTGAGCATGAACATTATATCCGGATCATGTTTATTGCGAGACGGTTACTTGTTTAAGTCCGAGAATAATGGTTGTTCGATTTATATGAGTAATATGTTTTATGCACATGCACCTTTGATAGATGGTCTATTCTTATTGAATCTCGATTGTAGTAATACACACATTAATAACATTGAAGCTAAACGTTTGAAATTGAGCGATAACTCGAACTATATGTGGCACTGTCGTCTTGGTCATATTGGAGTGAAGCATATGAAGAAACTCCATTCTGATGGACTTCTTGAATCACTTGATTTCAAATCACTTGAAAGATGCGAAGCATGTCTGATGGGTAAAATGACTAAGACTCCATTTTCTGGTATGATGGAGCGAGCTAGGAACTTATGTTCTTACCTTCACGGATGACTTGAGTAGCATCGTGCGGTGGTTATCGTTATGTTCTTACCTTCACGGATGACTTGAGTAGATATTGGTATATCTATTTCATGAAACATAAGTCCGAAACTTTCGAGAAGTTTAAGGAATTTCAAAGTGAGGTAGAGAATCAACGTAACAAGAAGATTAAATTTCTACGATCTGATCGTGGAGGTGAATATCTAAGTTACGAGTTTGGTGAGCATTTGAAGAAATGCGGAATACTTTCACAATTGACACCGCCGGGAACACCACAATGTAATGGGGTGTCCGAACGTCTTAATCGAACTCTCTTAGATATGGTTCGTTCTATGATGTCACTTATAGATTTACCGCTATTGTTTTGGGGTTATGCATTAGAAACAGCCGCATTCACTTTAAATAGGGCACCATATAAATCCGTTGAAACAACACCGTATGAATTATGTGTTGGGAAGAAACCTAAATTGTCGTTCCTTAAAGTTTGGGGTTGTGAAGCTTATGTAAATAAGTTACAGCCCGACAAGCTTGAACCCAAAGCGGAAAAATGTGTCTTCATAGGATACCCGAAGGAAACTATTGGATATACCTTCTATCATAGATCCGAAGGCAAAATCTTCATTTCCTAGAATGGATCCTTTCTAGTGAAGGAGTTTCTCTTGAAAGAAGTGACTGGAAGGAAAGTAGAACTCGACGAGGTTGTTGAACCTTCTCTCAAACTTGCGAGTAGCGCAGCACTGGAAGTAGTTCCTGTGGCGCCTACAAGAGAGGAGGCTAATGATGTTGATCATGAAACTTCAGTTGAAGTTGCTACAGAACCTCGCAGTTCGACGAGAAATCGTACCACTCCTGATTGGTATGATCCCGTTATGAATGTCATGTTGGTGGACAACACCGATGACCCTGCGACATATGAGGAAGCGATGATGAGCCCAGATTCCAATAAATGGCAAGAATCCATGAAATTCGAGATTGGATCCATGTACAAAAACCAAGTATGGACTTTGGTGGACTTACCGGATGGTCGGAAGGCTGTCGAGAATAAATGGATTTTCAAGAAGAAAACAGATGTTGATGGTAATGTTAGTGTCTATAAAGCTCGACTTGTCGCAAAAGGGTTTCGACAAATTCAAGGAGTTGACTACGATAAGACTTTATCACCAGTAGCGAAGCTAAAGTCTGTGAGGATTATGTTAGCAATCGCTGCATGTTATGATTATGAGATATGGCAGATGGATGTCAAAACGGCATTCCTCAATGGAGACATTGATGAAGAGTTGTATATGATGCAACCCAAAGGTTTTGTCGATCCTAAAGATGCTAACAAGGTATGCAAACTTCAACGATCCATATATGGATTGAAGCAAGCATCCCGGAGTTGGAATCAACATTTTGATAAGGTGATCACAAGCTTTGGTTTTATACAACTTATGGAGAAGCTTGTATTTACAAGAAAGTGAGTGGGAGCTCTGTAGCATTCTTAATACTATATGTAGATGACATATTGTTGATTGGGAATGATGTAGACCTTCTTAATAGTGTCAAGGAATATTTGAATAATAGTTTTTCAATGAAAGATCTTGGTGAAGCAGCTTACATATTAGGCATAAAGATTTATTGAGATAGATCGAGACGCCTAATATCATTGTCACAGAGTACATATTTGGACAAAGTTCTAAAGAGGTTTGGAATGGAAGATAGCAAGAAAGAGTTCTTGCCCATGTTGCCCAATACGACCTTGAGTAAAACTCAAAGTCCTGCAATGGCAGAAGATAGAGAAAGGATGGGTAAGACTCCCTATGCCTCAGTCATAGGATCTCTTATGTATGCCATGCGATATACGAGACCCGACATTGCATATGCTGTTAGTTTAACTAGCAGATATCAAAGTGATCCAGGAGTGGATCATTGGACAGCGGTCAAAAACATCCTTAAGTACTTAAGAAGAACTAAGGATATGGTTCTTTCTTATGGAGGTGATGAACAACTCGTTGTTAATGGTTACACCGATGCTAGTTGGAACACTGATCCGGATGATTCTAAATCTCAATCTGGATACGTATTTACTTTGAATGGTGCAACAGTTAGCTGGAGGATTGCAAAGAAAAGTGTTGTGGCGAGATCTTCAACTGAATCGGAATACATAGCTGCTTAGGAGGCTTCACAAGAGGCGATATGGATGAAGGAGTTCATTACAGAGCTCGGTGTGGCTCCAAGTGCGCTGGACCCAATGTCTATCTATTGTGATAACATGGGCGCCATAGCCAATGCGCAAGAACCAAGGTCACAAAAGAAGCTGAAGCATATCAAGCTACGTTTTCACACTATTTGAGAGCATGTCCAAGATGGTGACATAAATATTTGCAAAGTACACACAAATCTGAATGTGGCGGATCCGTTGACTAAACCTCTCCCGAGGGCAAAACATGACCAGCACCAAACCGCCATGGGTGTTCGGTATATTACCATGTAATCTAGATTAGTTGACTCTAGTGCAAGTGGGAGACTGTTGGAGATATGCCCTAGAGGCAATAATAAAAGTGGTTATTATTATATCTTTGTGTTTATGATAAATGTTTACATTCATGCTATAATAGTATTAACCAGAAACATTAATACTTGTGTGATATGTAAACTAAATTAGAGTCCCTAGTAAAGCCTCTTGATAATACTAGCTTGTTGGTTAATAGATGATCGTGGTTTCTCGATCATGAACATTGAGATGTTATTAACAACAAGATCATATCATTAGGAGAATGGTGTGATGGACATACTCCTATAGATAAGCATAGCATAAAGATCAAGTCATTTTAATAGTTCATTTTCTATAAGCTTTCTGATACATAGTAAACTAATTCCTTCGACCATGAGATCATGATAATCACCATTACCGGAAGGATGCTTTGATGAAATCAAACACCACACCGTAACTGGGTAGCTATAAAGGTGGCATTGAGTGTTCAGAAAGTATGGGTTGAGGCACATGGATCAAGAGTGGGATTTGTCCATCCATATGACAGATAGATATACTCTGGGCCCTCTCGGTCGAATGTCATCCAATTAGCTTGCAAGCATGTGACTGGCTCACAAGGGATCACAAATCACGGGAACGAGAAAAGAGTACTTGTCGGTAACGAGGTTGAACTATGTATGCAGAGATACCGGCGATCAAAACCTCGGATAAGTAAACTATCGTGAGACAAAGGGAAATTGGTATCGTATGTAAGTGGTTCATTCGATCGCAAAGTAATCGTAGAAATATGTGGGAGCCATATGAATTTCCAGATTCCTCTATTGGTTATTGATCAGAGAAGTGTCTCGGTCATGTTCGCATAATTCACGAACCGTAGGGAGACACACTTAAGGATTCGATGTTGTTTAGTAGATATGGAATATTAATAAGGGATACCGAATGTTGTTCGTAGTCTCGGATGGGATCCGGGATATCACGAGGAAAGTCCGATTTCGGAGTTCAGGAAAGTTTCTGATGATTTCATCGGAGAGGTTCTAGAAGGGTCTAGAAGGTTCACCGGACCGGAAGGAGAATGGTCCATGAATGTGTCATGGGTGAGTGGAATGATTGGATCATATCCTAGGTCACTTGTTGTGTGCATTTGCAAGAGAGAGTTAAAGCTCCAAATTGAAAGTCAAATGGGAAGTTTGAAAAGTCAAACTGGAACAATAGTTTGGGAGAAGAAGCAAGTCCTTCTCTCAATCCAACTTGGGTTTGGGTTTGGATTCAAACCCACCTCTCCCAAGGCTGCCTCCTATCATAAATAGAGGGGGAGGGCTGCCCCAAAGCACACAAGCCCTAGCCCCTCTCTCCCGTGCAAGCCGCCTGGCCGCTTTGCCGCCATCCTCGTCGCTCTTGCCTCCGGATTGTCGCCACGCTAGCCGCCGACACCTACTCCTCGTCCCAGTCATCTAAACCCTAGATCTCCGGGAAACCCTAATCCACCATAACTCGCACCGGCTTAGGTGAAGCCCTGCATGATCTTCCCTCTACTTCCGACACCACGCTGTCGTGATGCCGGAATCGCGAGGGGAGAACTACAACCTCCGCTGTCTACTGGAACAAGGGAGAGGAAGGTCTTCATCGAGTACCGAACGTGTGACCGACTATGAAAGCGCTGCCGGAACGCAGCGCCGGAAGGATCGTCTATGCGATCTTGAGATCGGCAAGTGTACGATTACATCACCCATGAGAATCTGCTCTCATTAACCGCTTTGGAATCTTCGAGGGTGAGTGCTTCTATCGACTCGTTGGTACAATCTAGTAGATAGATCTTGGCTTGTTTGTGTGCATGCGGTAGAATTTTTTTGTTTTCCATGCTACAAACCCATACAAGTAATATTTTGTAGTTTTAGCCAAATATATTTTTAAACACAAATGTTAGTGTTTATGGTTAAAGGGTTTAATATTAATCCATTTGCAAAAGGTTTCACCTAAATTCCATTTTTAAATCAAAACAATATTTTTATTTGCTAGAAATGCTTTTAAAAAAGTAATAATTTTACTAGGGTTCATCAAATAGATTTTTAAATCCTAAACTTGGTGTTTAAGGTCAGAGAGTTTAAATCAAACCATTTTCAAAAGGTTTTACTCAAAAAGCATTTTTAAACCATAATCAACATTTTTATTTAACTAGAAATGCTTTTATTCAAGGATTAATTCCTTAGTGTCACGAAATATACTTTTAAATCCAAAAGTTGTTTTTTATGGTTAGTGGGTTCAAAACAAAACATTTACAAAATATTTTACCCTAAAATCATTTTTAGAATAAATTTTATACACAAAATAAGCCTAAATATGTTTCTGAAAAAACAACCAACTTTAAAGAAGAAAAATACTAAACTAATGGCATGGTTGCAAAATTTGCATTTTTGTAATTCCAATGATATAAAATTTGCAAAATTTGGACAAGTAGAACAATAGTTATGATTTTTGCAAGTTTTAAACAAACAAAAACATTTTGTGGATTTTAACTGACATACTCAAGCCACGTGGTGTGCTCCTATTGGCCGGTACCAGTTCGCACAGATTGGTCGTCGCTCCTATTGGCAACGCATGGTTCTGATCAAAAGATACCCCTTCGTCTTAAATCTAATCCTAGCCGACAGATGTGCATCCTACAGTTCTAAACACAGCGACCACAGATGGGCGGCGGCACGGTTCTGCTCACGGTGGTGCTGGCGAAGCAGGAAGCAAAGGAGGGAGAAAAGATGCTCACAATGTTCGCGTGATCATACTGAAGCTCATGGTGGCTTCCTTCTGTCAAGGGGCGCACGGGAACGACGATGATTGTTCACCGGAGTTGGTCCAGGCGTCGTGCGTCTCTGTTCGTCGTTGTTGGCGAGGTTGCAGGTCATGCCAAGGGAAACGAATGACGCTGTTAGATGCGCGCAAGGATGCTGAACACGCAACTAACAATCAGAGAGGAGGGGGCAGTTTGTGCTTACGAGGAGGGGTCGCCGGAGTGGACACAACCGACAATGGCGCTCGGGCGAGATTGTTGCCGATGCTGTGGAGCGCGCGCGGCCAAGCGGGAGTTATTAGGAGGTGCAGGAGACGCGGGAGAGCAACCCAGTAAGCACCAGAGGGCTGGGGAGGGTCTGGCTTCGCCGGAATCGGTCGGGAAGCACGTCGGAGGCTTTGGTGGTGGAGATGAGTGGGCGTGTGAGGGAAAGAGAGAGGAGGGCGAGGCGCTTAAGATGGCATGGTCACAGCGAGGAATTACTGCGGCGTTGATGCGAATTTGATGCGCGGAGTAACCACCAGAAACAACCGGCGTAATGGGGGAACATTCGCGCGAGGTTGATGACGATGAGGTGGCCGTGGGTCCCTTTCGTCAGTGAGGTGAGCATTCGTGTGTGGGGTCACAACGTCAACGAGTGTGCGGGTTAGCTCGCGAATAATAAGCAACCCTTGAGAGTAAGGTGTGAAATTTGCTGACTGGTTAGAGGTAGCCGTTTTCTATTTTTTTTCTTCCTGATTTCTTTTTTCTTTTTCTATTTTGATTTTCTGTTTTCATTTTATTCAAATGATTTCAAACTCTAATTTGTTTTCAAACTTTTCTTAACTTTCAGTATGTTTTAATACTGTTTATTAATATATTCTAAAGTCCATTTTAGAATATTTCTTTTTATTCTATTATGGTTTATTATTTATTTTAAATAGACATTTGTCTTTATTTAAATAATATTTTAAATACATTTTCAAACTTCTATTTGAATTCCAATTTTTACCAAACCCTTTTAAGTAGATTTTATTTTATTCATTAGTGTAAATAATTCACTTTGAATTATTTAAAACATTTTAATATGATTTAATGTTTATTTAAATTGGGCATTTGTCTTTATTCAAATAAAATTGGATATTATTCAATCCTTATGATTCTATTTAAATAATATTTTAATCCTTTTTATTATTCAATACCTTCCATTTGTTTATGGATTTGGCCAAGATTTTAATTTGGCTTTTAAATATTCATTATTTATTTATTTCTTTCTTGTTCTTATAAAATCCATAGCTTTTTATTTATAGATCCAAAATTGGTGATTCCAATTTGTATAATTTTATTTAATATTTGTTTATCTTTTTAAATCCATTTAGGATTTATTTGCTCAAGATTTGGCATGGATTTAGATAGGAGCTTTATTAGCCTTGGAAATTAATTCCTTTCATCTTATTAAATTCATAAGTTTTTATCCATGGCTCCAAATTAAATGAAACCAATTTCTATGGTTTTATAATATTTTTTATTTATCATCCTTGATCATTTATAAATGTTTGTTGACAAATTTTTATATGAACCAAATCCATAGTCTTAGAGAGATCTTGGAAATGAATTATTCCATTAGGGTTTTAGGGTTTTGGTTTATTTTTCCCAAGTGTTAAATTTCAAGATACATTCATTGATGAATGCATTTAATTAGATTGAAATTTGTTGGATTCCCTTTTCATTAAAAATTTGGTCAAGAAGGGTTTTGATGTTTCCATTTAGAAACAAAAAGTTTCTTTTCACCCTAAATTTCAACAATTATTTATTTTGTTTATTTATTTTTCACATTTCAAAATTTGGAAAATTTTGGAATGTGACAGGCTACCACCCTTAAAATAAATCTCGTCCCGAGATTTGGGAATGCTAGAGGTTACAAGTTGACTTGAAGACAACTAGGGTACTACCACCCTTAAAAGGAAATTTGGTAGGGTTACATTGATGGTTCACTTGACTATGGGTTCAATAATTGATATCCAAACAAGGGATCCTTATTTGACTCAACTGAGTTAGCTAAATCCTACCATCCACATCATCTAATTCTTCAAGGGTTCCATACATGTCGATGTGGTTCACATGTCCTTTCTGGGCTACATTGGAATCGCTTCCATTGAAGTTTCTAGCATCCTTTTTCTTTTTCTTCTCAGGACAGTCTGATGCATAGTGTCCAAGTTCCTTACAATTATAGCACTGCAACTGGTTAACGTCTTTCTTCCTGGGATTGCCATGTTGGTTCTGACCAAGGTCATATCCATTGTCGGTATCATTCCCATTATTATCACTTCCATTGTTGTTGTGGTGATGCTGATGTGGTCCAGAATCTCCATTGCTCTTTTTGAACGAACGCTTCTTTTGTGATGATGCTGAGTGATACTTGAGGTTATGCTTCCTCTTTATGTTCTCAACTTGATTCATCTTGTTTTCCAAGATGGTGGCTTTGTCACAGAGTGATTGGTAAGTTGGGACATAGGCAACAAACAACTGCAGGTTCAACTCATCATTAAGTCCTTCGAGGAATTTATCTTTCCTCTTAGCATCTATATCAACTTCATCCGGTGCATAGCGTGCCAGATTGTTGAACTCCTCAATGTACTCAGCCACACTGTGGTGATGCTGTTTCATGTTGTGGAACTCCTTTTTCTTCAAGTTCATCACTCCGGATGAGATGTGAGCTGTATGGAAACCATCCTCAAAAATAGCCCAAGTCACATCCTCAAGGGGAGTTGTGATCTGGAAGTTGTCCCACCAGGTTGCTGATGGTCCTTCAAGCAGATGTGCTGCAAACCTGACTTTTTCCTCGTCGGTGCAGCCGACAGTCACTAAGTCCTTGTTCACTGAACGTAACCATTCATTGGCTACCATTGGATCAGTTGTTCCAGAGAACCTTGTAGGCCTCAGTTTCAGAAATCTGGTGAGCATGTCAAATGCTGGAGGATTATTCTGATTGTTGTTGTTGTTGTTATTGTTGTTATTCTGATTCTGATTCTGCATGAACCGCGTCATCATCTGCATCAGTTGAGCTTGATATGTGATCAACTGCTGCATCTCGAGAGTGTTGTTGTTGTTGTTGTTTTGGTTGGGGTTGGCACGACGGGGAGGAATCTGTTGGTTTAATAGGGATAAGTAATGATAGATAAGTCTAAAGAATTTCTAACACACAACTTGGTGAGGGCTCGGGGATCCGGGCTGAGCTTGACAACAAGTTTGTCGTGGTTTTTGCAAGGAAGGTGCTACCCACGCGATGGGCTGACAATGGCTTCCTCAACTCAGCCGATTTGAAGGGGGACTTCGACTACCTGTGTGCAAATGTAGGGCTCATCGGTCTCGCCAACGCTAGCCACCACACCTATGAAGGGCTCACCCATGAGTTCCTCACCTCCTTCTATGACGACTATAGGGAAAAAGGTAATGCATGCATGATAAATTTCACCGTTAACCAACGGCCATATCAAAATACCTATCAACAAATATGCAATGCTTATGGATTACCTTAGAGGGGGAACCAACTGTTACAAACCTGTATAGAACCTTGACTGCAAGTTCTTGGGAGGTTGTTTCGGTTCATGGTGGTAGGGACTTCTACCAGAAGAAAATGTCCACCATCCAGAACCCAACCATCCGTTATTTTTCTATGTTTCTTTCTAACACCTTGTTAGGAAGAGGAGATACCGGCTCGATGGCCAATGCAGACATGGCCATGATCACCAAGGCGCTCTTCCATGGTGTTCCGCAGAGTCCTACTCCTGCAGCTCTATTCCTCCAGCACCTCTGCCACTAGAGCAAAAAACAAAAGGTGATATTCGTATCGGTGGAATGGTAACCCACCTAGTCCAAACACTTGAAATTGCAATTCCTATTGCACAACCTATTGATGGCTCCATACTTATGGATGTCAGATATGTTACTGCTTGTGGCTTCCTTGGTGTTTACCGAGTTAACATGAGGCTCCGAGCCTATCAGTTTGATTATCTTAATGATGTGCAGGAGGGTCAGATGCCATTGCCTTGCCCGCAAGCCTTTGAGGTTCAGGGAAGGGACAATTGGATCCTCACCAAGGATCAAGTGATCGAGATCATGGCGGAGCTCTATCCGGACTACGACGAAGAGGAAGAAGAGGAGGAGTAGGAGCAGCAGCAGGAGCAGGAGTACAATCCTGCTTGGGAAGGGCAACAGTAGTAGCAGGAGGAGCAGTCTTGGGACCGATGACCCAATCAGCCACAACAACAACAGGGGTTCAACAATGTCCCCTATCAGGATTTTTTGCAGCTCAACCAGCGCATTGGGGAGATCGATCATACCCTTCATGGAGTTAGTGATGATGTGAGTCCTTTAACTCACACCTTTGGTAACTTCATGAACTACTTCCCCGAATACTACCAGCGGCCGCCAAATGACGGCAACAACTGAGCACAACAACATCCTAAGCTTGGGGGAGGTTTTGAAAACCTCCAAATTTGCATTCATATTTTTATTTCTTCTTTTGATTTGTTTTCTTTCCAAGAATAGAATGTTTACTTTCAGCTTGCATTATTAAAACCCAAAACACAAAAAAATAGTGTAACTTTCAATTGCAATTTGTTTTCTTTGTTTTCTCGAAGATTGCTCAATTTCAGGTGACTTGGCAATAGGGAAATATAGAGAGGATTCGACTCAAGTACGAGAACAAAGGAAGCAAGTGGAGGTATCACATTCCTTTCATTTCCTCTCTTGCAATTTTAAATTGATCCTATAATTATTTACTCGTTTGCATTTGAGTCACTCCCCACCTACCTTGTTATCATATAAATTATATTCCCGTGCTAGTGTCCTCTATTAGCTTTGAAACAATGAGCAATGAACTTGGTTAAATATTTCCAATTTTTTTACAACAAGAAAAAGCATCCAATATATGACTTGAGTCCATGTTTAGCCCAAAAGATTTGATTTTAGAAACTAATTAACCCCATTAAGCTTAATGTAAATAGACTCGATAGCACCCTTGAATGAAATTGTCTGATAAAATGGATACTTCAAAGTAGTAGAGATTATGCCACTGTTTTTCTAGTAATTACAGTAGGATATTGCTTTACGTGTGTCACTACAAATACTGTCGTACTCCATGGGGAACTATTAACTCCGCTGGCTAACAAACGATCTAAATGTGGGAAACCACTTGATTTTGGCTATGAGTTATGTAAACTTTTGTAGCTGCAAAGCTATGACGTGTAAATTTTTTAGTCTCCTCATGGTTTTATGTTTCAAGTGAAGTTGTAGTACTCCTCTGACCTACTATTTCTCAACAGCTATCTATTGGCATAGTCACGAGTGCGCAACACAGCCCCAATTAACATGTTAAAAACAGTGGCATGATTTCTCTATGAAAAGAGTTAAATTTTTTGAAAAACAAGGAAAGGAAAAAGGTGCTTTGAGAGTCTTGAAATTTTGACATGGGAGTATATGAGTTGTTCTTAAATTAAATATTCTTGGTGCAAACTTGAGTACTCTTAACTTATTAAAGGAACTAGAGCAAAAGTTTTCATCTCTCAATAAGAGAGAGAGACCAAAAAGATTTGTTTCACTTTCCTAGCTAAACTTTCAACACTCGCTCGTGCATATGATTTATTTGCTAGCAAGATATGCTTGGTTAGTAAGTGAACTCAGTGCAATCTTGTGAATATTTGTATGATCATGTTTAAGATTGCAGGAAATGTGAAGAAAAGAATTTGACACCAATTCAAGCTTGTAAGTTCTTTTATTTAAGTTTTGAATCTCCGCTATCCTTTCTTATTTTCTTTTCACTCAAGGACGATCAACATCTAAGCTTGGGGGAGTGATAGCTGCGATATTCTACACATTTTTGATGGATTCTATCAATGATTTTTGTCTGGATTTGATGGTTTTCTAGCTTTACTTAACGCTAATACTTCGGTAGCAAAGAAAACTTGGTTTTTAATGTGTGTTTCAGGTTCTGAATATCGACAAAGGGATTTAACAGCAAAAACACAATATTCAGATGAAAACAAGAAAGTACCTTTTTGGAAGCAATCAAGGAGAGGATACAGAAGCTTTAACAAGAAACTATATGGGCCACTGCCATATAGTTGCTACCGTATAGTTGCCATCTCCTTCGTCTTATTAAAAGGGACAACTTTCATGAAGAGGCAGAGGTCGAAAACAGAACACACGAGCCGCCATACCATCCATAAGGGAGAAAGAAGGGATCCGGAGAAGAAGGGGAAGACGTTCTTCATCTTGCTTCACGATCTTCGATCTCCTAGCCACCACAACTCCATAGCCATTACTTGTATTTGAGAGATCTCCACTTTGCAAAATTAGGGTTTGAGATTGTTCTTCCAATCTTGAATTGTGTTGGATTTGTTTCTATTTCTTATTGTGGATCTCCACAGTAATATCGAGAAGAACTCCCTTTATTTAATTATATCAATGATGCTTTCTTCTCTCATGTGTGAGTAAGTTCCCTTAGGCGTGGGAGATGTAGGGGATTGGTGAGATGTGATGTTCCAACATAATTTCCATCAAGTTTGTGGTTAATTCTAATTACTAAATTATGTGTGCTTGACTATCCGTGGGATGCTTAATGCATGTTGTCCAATTAAGGGCCCACACAACATGATGCTTTATTCTACATGGATAGAATCTTGTTTGCTAGCGGACCGGCGACCCTCGAGTGACACGGGGATATCAATGGGAAACTAGTTTGACTTGAGGATAACGAGGAGCCACTGAGCTTATTGCATTAGTCCAATCCAAGGAGCTTAATTGCTAAGCAACCTGAAGGATTTTAATCGTCTAGCGACTGACCATGGTTATGGTAAACATGCTAGTAGGATTATTGATGATGGGACGAAATCTACCAAGAGGAGTTACGGCTAATTATGGGTTGCTTGCCTACACACATACATATAAGATTATAATTGTTACACTTATCACTCATCCACCAGGTACATTCACTATCACCATGAACTGAAACTCCCCGCGCCTACTTCGTCATCTGCAGAAAACAATAAACAAATCGTCCTTTAGTTTCTATGCTTTTTATTTCAGTATTTTACATTTTAGTTTTATTTAAGTACTTATATTTACACCCAAATTCCATTCTCATTCTCAACACTTGCAGTCAATTCATTCGAAGACCTGTGACAACTTTGAAGGGAATATGCCCTGAGAGGCAATAATAAAGTGGTTATTATGTATATTCCAAGTATATGATAGATGTTTATTTTGCATGCTATAATTATATTAATACGGAAACTATAATACATGTGTGTTTAATAAACAAACAGAAAGTTCCTAGTTATGCCTCTCTTATAAACTAGCTCGTTGATTAACAAGATGATCAAGGTTTCCTGATTATGGACATTGGATGTTGTTAATAACGAGGTCACAACATTATTGGAATGGTGTGATGAACATTCATCCGAAGTATAGCATTACGATCAAAGTCATTGAGTTTATATTGCTATAACATCATACAAAGTGATCCTAATCCTTAGACCATGAGATCATGTCAATCACTAACACTGGAAGAATACCTTGATAACATCAAACGTCACACCGTAACAGGGTGATTATAAAGATGGGTTCCTTACTACTAAAGTGTTATGTTGAGGCCCATGGACCAAGAGTGGAATTTGTTCATCCCGATGACGGATAGATATGTTTTGGGCCCTCTCGGTGATATCACATTGATTATCTTGCAAGCAAGTGATTTGATCACTAGAATGTTATATCACGGGAACAAGAAAAGAGTACATGTCAGTAACGAGATCAAACTAGGTATGGATATACCGATGATCGAATCTCGGACATGTAATATATCGCAAGACAAAGGGATTAAGATACTAGCGTAAAAGGTTCTCACGATCACAAGAAAGTCATTGTTGAATGTGTGGGAGTCAGTATGGATCTCCAGGGACCGCTTCTGATTATTGACCTGAGAGGGGTCTCGATCATGTCCGCATTATTCGCGAACCGTAGGGTGACACACTTAAGAGACACCGATACCATTTGGAGCAAATAGTTTCATGCTGAAAAGAATAACAAGCGCAAGAATTTATTCACTAGATACCAAAACTGTTTTCGGGTGAAATTGCAGAAAGTGTTTTTGCATGTGAAATGAAATACTAGCAAGGGGTTATATGTGAATGTTTGTCATTAAAGTAATTGACAAAATTTTGAATAAATAAAAGGAGTTTTATTTAATGAGAGTTTGCATTAAATTTGGTGGAAATTTAATGGGAATTTGAGTGGAGAAAATTGAAGAGGCATTTTGTGAGTGGAGCTTCCACCCACATGAATGGAGGGAGGGAAAGGGGACAGCCCCATGCGCTGGCCATCCCCTTGGGGTTCCCCCCTCCTCCTATAGAAGGAGCCCCCTCCCTCACTTCTCACTCACACCTCCTCGTGAAGGATATCTCTCCCCCTATAGTATTTATCCCCCATGATCTCGGACTAGCGAGATACATGTTCCCGGTGGCTTTTCGGCAAGAAAGGGTTGTGCTTACGCTGCATCGCTAGAGCGAGGAGGCGGAAGTTGTTCGGTGCCTCGGACGTGTGTGCGAGCATGGATGCATCACTGATTTGCGGCGGTAGGACTTCCTCTCGATCTTGAGATCGGCAAGACTTCATCTACATCAACCACGAGTTCAACCTCGTTAAGCTTTGTCGGTCTTCAAGGGTATGTTCTCTACGGATGTATATATGCTCGTTTCTTGTATCTAGTAGATAGATCTTGGTACTTAGTTGTTCCCATCGTAGGAATTTTTTGTTTTCTTTGCCGTGAACCCTACAGTGGTATCAGAGCAGGATCTATGCGTAGATGCTTTGCACGGGTAGTACACATATGTATATGTGGGAGATGATGAGCATGTTATTGCTTCTTAGTTGTACTTTGGATATTGGTGGCATAGTGGGATCAAGCGGCCCAGACAAACTTTACATGTCCTCGCACATGAGACTTGTTCCACGCTTGACATGCAACTAGTTTTGCATAAGTGGCTAGAGAGTGTATGTCTCTCCTACTATAGTCAATATCTAATTTGCAACGAGTTTTCAACAATTTGGTTATCCTCGTTGTGGTTCATGTTCGTAGGTAAGAATGGTTCTATCTTCGAAAGCCCTAAGCCACATAAAACTTGCAATGGATAAATTAGAAGCGTCTAGTTTAGATTGTTGCTGGGCTAGTGTCATGATATGGTGATGTTGTAAGTAAAAGTATAAGTCGATACTCTTACAACACACATAACGTGTAAGTTCCATAGACCTTGGCCTTACACATAAAGGAATGATGAGGATAATACCACGGTGCACATGATGGAGATCAAGTGCAAGAACCATATCATTTCACTTATTCACATGTGATGTTTGTTGCATCTTATATTGCTTGTTTGGTGTTTTATTAGCATAATAAGATGATCCCTCATTTAGATATCAAGATAAAAATGTGTTCTCCCTAAAGTATGCACCGATTATGTTTCATCGCTCCCAGACATCACATGATGATCGGGTGTTCTTGGATCCACGATCATATTTCGGGTGTAAGACAGTTTACACACGCGAATACTAAGGTTCTTACTTGGCGAGCCTAGCATGTACATACATGGCCTCGGAAAACGGACCGAAAGGTTAAGCATGAGTCATATGAAAGATATGATGCCCATTTGATGGTCGTGGTTGAAGCTACACCGACTCACGTGATGATCGGACTTGGTGTAGTGGATTTGGTTCATGTAATAACAAAAAAGGCATGAGGGATGTCGTTTTGAGTGGGAGTTCATTCTTAATTTGGATTAGTTGAACTCAATCTATCATAAACTTAGTATAAACTTTACAAATTCTGTTGTAGATGGCACCACCTTCTTTTAATTTCAATGTGTTCATGGAGAAAGAGAAACTTGCAACGAACGGTAGCAACTTTACCGTCTGGGCCATGAATTTGAGGATTCTCCTCACTGCTGCACAAAAGCAATATGTGCTATAAGCGCCGCTAGGCCCCCCACCGTTCTATGATGCCCCTAACGAGGAAAAGAATGTCTATCGGACTCGTCAGGAGGACCACAACTTAGTTCATTGAGGCATATTGTATGGGCTAGAGCCAGAACTTCGAAAGCATTTCGAAAACGGCAATGCTTTTGATACAATGGGTGAGTTGAAAATGATTTTAGACACCCATGCTGATGTAGAGAGTTATAATGCTTCAGAAAAGTTCTTTAGCTGCATGATGGAAGAGAACAACTCCGTAAGTGAGAATGTACTCAAGATGTCGGGTTACGCTGATAAGCTTGTTTCCTTGGGAATAACGATTCCCATTGACTTAGGCATCCATCGTGTTCTCCAGTCTCTGCCACCTAGCTATAAGAGCTTCGTGATGAACTATAACATGCAAGGCATGAAGAAGTCTCTCCCCGAGCTTCTGTCAATGCTTAAAACTGCAGAAGTGGAGATCAAGAAGGAACATCAAGTGTTGATGATCAAATAAGACCACTAGTTTCAAGAAACGCAAGAAGGATAAACAGAAGGGAAAGAAGGGCGGCAAGCCGATTGCCGTGCCTGAAAAGAAACCCCGAGTTGGCCCTAAGTATGATACCGAGTGCTATTATTGCAAGGGGACTGGCCACTGGAAGCACAACTGTCCCAAGTATTTGGCAGACAAGAAGGCCGGCAAGGCAAATAAAGGTATATATGATATACATGTTATTGATGTGTACTTGACTAGTACTCGCAGTAGCACCTAGGTATTTGATACCGGTTCAGTTGCTAATATTTGTAACTCGAATCAGGGGCTACGGAACAAGCGACCGCTAGCAAGGGGTGAGGTCAAGATGCGTGTCAGCAATGGATCAAGCGTTGATGTGATGGCCTTCGGAACGCTACCTCTACACTTACCATGGGGATTAGTTATAAACATGAATAATAATTATCTGGTGCCAGCACTGAGCATGAACATTGTATCCGGATCATGTTTGATGCGTAGTGGTTATTCATTTAAATCCGAGAACAATGGTTGTTCGATTTATATGAATGAAATCTTGTATGGTCATGCACCAATGATGAATGGTTTATTTCTGTTGGATCTCGATAATAGTGTTACACATATTCATAATGTTGATGCTAAAAGGATTAAACTTAATGATGATATATTCGCATATATGTGGCACTGTCGTCTAGGTCATATTGGCGTTAAACGCATGAAGAAGCTCCATTCGGATGGACTTTTGGAATCACTTGATTTCGAATCATTTGATACATGTGAGCCATGCCTTATGGGCAAGATGACTAGAACGCTGTTTTCTGGTTCAATGGAACGGGCGACAGATTTATTGGAAATCATACATTCTAATGTGTGTGGTCCAATGAGTGTGTCGGCGCGAGGTGGATATCGTTATTTTGTTACTTTCACAGATGATTTGAGTAGATACGGTTATATCTACTTGATGAAACACAAGTCTGAAACCTTTGAGAAATTCAAGGAGTTTCAGAGTGAAGTGGAAAATCATCGTAATAGAAAGATCAAATTTCTACGGTCCGACCATGGAGGTGAGTATCTAAGTTACGAGTTTAGCACTCATATGAAAGAGTGTGAAATAGTTTCACAACTCACACCTACCGGAACACCATAGCAAAATGGTGTGTCGGAACATTGTAATCGTACTTTACTAGATATGGTTCGATCTATGATGTCTTTGATGGACTTGCCACTGTCATTTTGGGGTTATGCACTAGAAATTGCTGCATTCACTTTAAATCGGACACCATCTAAATCCGTTAAAAAGACACCGTATGAATTGTGGTTTGGAAACAAACCTAAGCTGTCATTTCTTAAAGTTTGGGGATGCAATGTTTATGTGAAGAAAATTCAACCGGATAAACTCGAACCCAAAGCGGAAAAATGCGTCTTCATAGGATACCCTAAGGAAACTATTGGGTATTCCTTCTATCACAGATCCGAGGGCAAGGTTTTCGTTGCCAAGAATGGATCCTTTCTAGAGAAAGAGTTTCTCGCAAAAGGCGTGTGTAGTCGGAAGGTCGAACTTGAAGAGGTTGTAGAACCTTTTCTTCATAATATGGCGAGTAGCGCAGCGCCGGAAGTCGTTCTGGAGTTGTCTTCACCAAATGAGGAGGGAACTAATGATAACGATCATGAAGCTTTGAAAGATAATACTACCAAACCTCGTAGGTCTAGCAGGACGTGTGCAGCTCCCGAGCTATACGGAAATCCTGTTATGAAATTCATGGTTGATGAAATTGATGATCCTACGACGTATGAAGAAGCGATGATGAGCCCGGATTCCAACAAATGGTTAGAAGCCATGAAATACGAGATGGAATCCATGTATGAAAACCAGGTTTGGACCTTGGTGGACTTACCTCACGACTGAAAGGCCGTGGAGAATAAATGGATTTTCAAAAAGAAAACTGATGCTGATGGTGATATAACCTTCTATAAAGCTCGACTTGTCGCAAAGGGGTTTCGAAAAATTCAAGGAGTTGATTACGATGATACATTCTCTCCCGTAGTGATGCTAAAGTCAGTTAGGATTATGTTAGCAATTGCTACATATTTTGACTATGAGATATGGCAGATGGATGTCAAAACTGCATTACTCAATGGCGACACTGAAGAAGAGTTGTATATGGTACAACCAAAGGGTTTTGTCGATCCTAAGGATGCTGACAACGTATGCAAGCTTCAATGACCCATCTATGGACTGAAGCAAGCATCCCGGAGTTGGAATCTCCGCTTTGATGAGGTGATGAAAGAGTTTGGATTTATTCAAACTTATGGAGAGGCTTGTATTTACAATAAAGTGAGTGGGCGCGATGTGGCATTTCTGATATTATATGTGGATGGCATATTATTGATTGGAAATGATATAGATCTTTTAAACAGTGTTAAAAGGTATCTAAACAACAAATTTTCAATGAAGGACCTAGGTGAAGCGTCATACATATTAGGCATAAAGATCTATAGGGATAGATCTAGGAGCCTAATAGGGATATCGCAAAGTACATACCTTGATAAGATTTTAAAGAAGTTTAAAATGGACGGAAGTAAGAAGGAGTTCTTACCTATGTTGCAAGGCAAGACATTGAGTAAGACTCAAAGTCCGGCTACGGCAGAAGAAAGAGAGATAATGGACAAAGTCCCCTATGCTTCAGCCATAGGCTCTATAATGTACGACATACTATGTACAAGACCGGATGTGGCACATGATATTAGTTTGACTAGTAGGTACCAATCCGATCCAGGATCAGAACACTGGATAGCGGTCAAGAATATCCTTAAGTACTTGTGAAGAACTAAGGATATGTTTCTTGTGTACGAAGGTGCAGAAGAGCTCGTCGCTAAGTGTTATGTTGACGCTAGCTTTGACACCGATCCGGATGACTCTAAGTCACAATCCGGATACGTATTTCTCATGAATGGTGGAGCGGTTAGTTGGAGGATTTCCAAATAACCCGTGGTGGCGGGATCAACAACGGAGGTCGAATATGTTGCTGCTTCGGATGCGGCTCAGGAAGCAGTTTGGATGAAGGAGTTCATAACCGAACTAGGTGTGGTTGCGAGCACGTTGGACCCAATGGTGATCTATTGTGACAATAATGGTGCCATAGACAATGCCAAAGAACCAAGGTCTCACAAGAATTCCAAGCATTTAAGAGCCAGTTTCACTCCATCCGTGAGCATGTCAAGGATGGAGATATAAAGATTTGTAAAGTACACACGGATCTCAATGTAGCAGATCCGTTGACTAAAACTCTCCCTAGAGCAAAACATGATCAACACCAGAACTCCATGGGTGTTAGATTTATCACTATGTAACTAGATTATTGTCTCTAGTGCAAGTGGGAGACTGAAGGGAATATGCCCTGAGAGGCAATAATAAAGTGGTTATTATGTATATTCCAAGTATATGACAGATGATTATTTTGCATGCTATAATTGTATTAATACGGAAATTTTAATACATGTGTGTTTAATAAACAAACAGAAAGTTCCTAGTTATGGCTCTCTTATAAACTAGCTCGTTGATTAACAAGATGATCAAGGTTTCCTGATCATGGACATTGGATGTTGTTAATAACAAGGTCACAACATTATTGGAATGGTGTGATGAACATTCATCCGAAGTATAGCATTACGATCAAAGTCATTGAGTTTATATTGCTATAACATCATACGAAGTGATCCTAATCCTTAGACCATGAGATCATGTCAATCACTAACACTGGAAGAGTATCTTGATAACATCAAACGTCACACCGTAACAGGGTGATTATAAAGATGGGTTCATTACTACTAAAGTGTTATGTTGAGGCCCATGGATCGAGAGTGGAATTTGTTCATCCCGATGATGGATAGATATGTTCTGGGCCCTCTCGATGATATCACATTGATTAGATTGCATGCAAGTGATTTGATCACTAGAATGTTATATCACGGGAACAAGAAAAGAGTACATGTCAGTAACGAGATCAAACTAGGTATGGAGATACTGATGATCAAATCTCGGACATGTAATATATCATAAGACAAAGGGATTAAGATACTAGCGTAAAAGGTTCTCATGATCACAAGAAAGTCATCGTTGAATGTGTGGGAGTCAGTATGGATCTCTAGGGCCCACTTCTGATTATTGATCTAAGAGGGGTCTGGATCATGTCCGCATTATTCACGAACCGTAGGGTGATACACTTAAGAGACACTGACACCATTTGGAGCAAATATTTTCATGCTGAAAAGAATAACAAGCACATGAATTTATTTCACTAGATACCGAAACTATTTTCGGGTGAAATTGCAGAAAGTGTTTTTGCATGTGAAATGAAATACTAGCAAGGGGTTATATGTGAATGTTTGTCATTAAAGTAATTGAAAAAATTCTGAATAAATAAAATTAGTTTTATTTAATGAGAGTTTGCATTAAATTTGGTGGAAATTTAATGGGAATTTGAGTGGGATTTTGAGTGGAGAAAATTGAAGGGGCATTTTGTGAGTGGAGCTTCCACCCACATGAATGGAGGGAGGGAAATGGGGCAGCCTCATGCGCCGGCCACCCCCTTTGGGTTCCCCCATACTCCTATAAAAGGATCCCCCTCCCTCACTTCTCACTCACACATCCTCGTGAAGGATCTCTATCCCCCTCTAGTATTTATCCCACATGGTCTCGGACTAGCGAGATACATGTTCCCGGTGGCTTTTCGGCAAGAAAGTGTTGTGCTTCCGCTGCATCGCTGGAGCGAGGAGGCGGAGGTTGCTTGGTGCCTCGGACATGTGTGCAAGCACGGATGCGCCGCTGATTTGCAGCGCTAGGACTTCCTCTCGATCTTGAGATCGGCAAGAGTTCGTCTACATAAACCATGAGTTCAACCTCGTTAAGCTTTGTCGGTCTTCAAGGGTATGTTCTCTATGGATGTATATCCGCCCGTTGCTTGTATACTGTAGATAGATCTTGGTACTTAGTTGTTCCCATCGTAGGAATTTTTTTGTTTTCTATGTTGCGAACCCTACAAACTTCGGGTGCAATAGAGACTTCACTAATAAACATTTACCTTTGGTCTCCCTGTGGGATCAATATCTAAACTTCGAAACTAGCTACAAACAATCTGTGCACTTGCAGTCATCAACTACCCACATATAATTATCTTGCTCTAACAATTGCATGAGTACTTTATTATTATCTGCTATTCCCATCAGATGTTTTGCACAGCTACTGGTGAAAACCGAAGACCCTAGGCCCCTCTCTCTCCATCGTGAACAACAATAACAACAACAAGATCACAAACTCTTGGTCCAGTGAAAACACAATAGGAATTCTAAAACTCACGAAGGTCCGTTTAAGTAATCTCACTTTGCTTTCTTCTTCCCGAGGATTCGATAAACCTAGGTCTACTAGGGAAAATAGCTATACTATATCTGTAATCCGAATCGAAGGTATCAGCACCGCACCCTGAGAATCCTCATGACCCCCTATAAGACCAACTATGTCTTAGAGGCAGAACTTCCTGCCAAACTCGCACACACCGCCACTGAGGATGAAAAGAATGTCTGGCAGTCCAAGGCGGATGATTCCCCCTCATCCAGAGTGGAATGCTCTATGCCATGGAGCCGGAGCTTCAAAGGCGTTTTGAGAAGATGGCTGCATTTGCGATCCTTGAGGATCTCAAAGCCGTATTTTCTCCAAAGGCTCGGGCAAAGAGGTATGCAGCTTCCAAGCTCTTCTTATTTTCTAGGATGGAAGAGCATAGCAGTGTGAGCGAGCACATAGTCAAAATGTCTGGCTACGTTCAACACTTGAACACCCTGGATTGCAAAATCCCGGACAAGCTCGCGGTTGATAGGATGTTGCACTCGTTTCCCCTAGCTACAAAGCTTTCATGATGAAATACAACATGCAAGGGATGGTTAAGACCCTTGCTGAGTTGTTCGCCATGCTCAATACTGCTGAGGTAGAAATCAAGAAGGAGCACATAGTGTTGATGGTCAATAAGACCACAAACTTTAATAGGTCGGCACACTCGAAGGGAAAAAGGCCTAGGAGGGATGGCAAGCAAGTTGCCCATTCTCCTAAGTCGCCAAAGCCAAAGGCCGGCATCGTGTTCTACTACTACAAGGGAGACGGGCACTGGAAGCACAACTGCCCCAAGTACCTCGAGGACAAGAAAGCCGGCAAGTTTGACGCAAAATACAAAGGTATATGTGATATACATGTTATTGATGTGTTCCTTACAAACACCAGGAGCAACACCTGGGTATTTGATACCGGTTCCGTTGCTCATATTTGTAACTCCCAACAGGAGCTAAGGAATAAGCGGTGCCTGGGGAAAGACAAAGTGACGATGCGCTTTGGCAACAGATCAAAGGTTGACGTCAAGGCCGTCGGTGATTTGTCTCTACATATGCCTTCAGGATTAATATCAGTTTTGAGTAAGTGCTACTTTGTACCCGTCTTGAGCATGAATATTGTGAGTGGATCTGCAAGATCGTTATTCGTTTAAATATGGAACAAGTGGTTGTTGTATTTATATGAATGATGTCTTTTATGTTCATGGACGTGTATGCAAAGGTTTATTCTTACTAGATCTTGATGACAGTACACACATCCATAACATTGATGCCAAGCATAGCAAACATGATGACGATAATACCATGTATATATGGCATTGCTGTCTTGGTCATATTGGTGTAAAGAACACGAAGAAGCTTCATTCTGATGGACTTCTGGAATCACTAGATTTTGAATCTCTTGAAACATGCAAGACTTGCCTCATGGGCAATATGACCAGGACACCCTTATCCGATACCATGGAGCGTTAAACAGACCTATTGGGAATCATGCATACTGATGTGTGTGGACCAATGAGTGTATCAACATGAAATGTGTATCATTATTTTGTTACCTTTACCGATGATTTGAGTAGATACATGTATATCTATTTGATGAAACATAAGTCTGAAACCTTTGAAAAGTTCAAGGAATTTTAGAAAGAGGTAGAGAATCAACTCAACAAGAAGATTAAGCATCTCCGATAATATCGGGGAGGTGAATACTTGAGTTATGAGTTTGGCATGCACTTGAGGGACTGTGGTATAGTACCACAGCTTACGCCAGCAGGAACACCATAACATAATGGTGTGCCGGAACGACATAACTGCACTCTATTGGATAGTGTCCGGTTCATGATGTATTTGACTGATTTGTGTATGTCATTTTGGGGCTATGCATTAGAAACCATCGCTTTTATTCTAAACAAAGCACCATCCAAATCCGTGGAGACAACACCATATGAGATATGGCGTGGCAAGAAGCCAAAGTTGTCGTTATTGAAAGATTGGAGATTTGAGTCTTACGTTAAGAAACTATAGCCTGACAAACTTGAACCTAAAGCGGAAAAGTGCATCTTTGTAGGATACCCAAAGGAGACTATTGGGTATACCTTCTATAACAAAGCCGAGGGCAAAACATTTGTCGCTAAGGACGACATCTTTCTAGAGAAACAGTTTCTCGCGAAAGGAGTTAGTGGAAAGAAGATAGAGCTAGATGAAATCGTTGACCCTTCCCTCCAAATACCGAGTAGCGCAACGAAAGCTATTCTAGAACCGCACTCCATAGTGGACGAAGAAACGAATGATACTGATCATAATATCGAAGCTCCTACGGTTCGGGGATCTACAAGATCGCGTACTGTCCCAAATTGGTATAGTAACCTTGTGATGTCAGTTTTGTTGGATGAACAAGAGGAACCCAAGAATTACAAAGAAGCAATGAAGAGTGCTGACTCCAACAAATGGCTACAAGACATGAAATCCGAGATAGGATCCATGCATGAGAACCAAGTTTGGAACTTGGTGGATCTCCCTGAAGGTCAAAAGGCCATGGAGAACAAATGGATCTTTAAGAAGAAGACACATGCTTATGGCAATGTGATTGTCCATAAGGAAAGACTTGTTGCAAAGGGTTTTCGACAAGTGGAAGGAATTGACTACAGCGAGACATTCTCTCTTGTGGAAATGTTAAAATTTGTCCGGATTTTACTGGCAATTACTGCATATTGTGATTATGAGATATGGCAGATGGATGTAAAGACTGCCTTCCTCAATGGTCACAGATGAAGTGTTGTATATGATGCAACCAGAGGGTTTCGTCGATCCTAAGGATGTCGGAAAGGTATGCAATCTTGAGCGTTCCATTTATGGACTAAAGCAAGAATCTAGGAGTTGGAACAAGCAATTTGATCAAGTGATCAAGAGTTTTGGATTTGTCCAAAATAATCAATAGGCTTCTATTTATAAGAAAGCGAGTGGGAGCTCGATAGCATTCCTAGTGGTATATGTGGATGACATATTACTAATTGGGAATGATGTGGATTTATTAGGGAGCATAAAGGAATATCTGAGTAGTCAGTTTTCCATGAAGGGCCTGGGTGAAGCAGCCTATATATTGGGCATTAAGATCTATAGAGATAGATCAAGACGCCTGATAGCGTTAAGTTAGAGTAATACATAGATAATATTTTGAAAAAAGTTCAAAATGGAAGACGCCAAAAGGGGTTTTGTGCCTCTTGTAAAAGGTGTGTCATTGAGTAAGACTCAATGTCCCGCTACAGACGCTGATAGAGAGAGGATGGTTAATGTACTGATATGGGTCTCCTTGTGGATTTACCCTTAGGGTGGCCTGATCTTCATGGATTTGAGGTGGGGAGTAAGGGGAAACACGATGAACACGATGAACGCAATGAAAACGCAAGGTAAATATACAAACGCACGCAATCACAACCCGATTTGATTTGCTCCCTTTGGTTCGAACAACCAATCCAATAGAATCCTCGGCAAGAGACCTTGTTGTAGAATCACCAAAGGAGAGATCAGCAAGCGGATGATAGAATCCAAATCAAAGGAGAGAGTAGCAAACAAGTAGAATCCCAAAGGGGAGAGACCTAGCACTACTAGAATCCTTGACAAGGAGATACCAAACACTTGTGTAGGGTCTTGACGACTTGGAGACGAACACCAAACTCCAAGGCCTTGTACAAATCATAGATTAACTATAGAGAGGGGTTCCCATCTAGGGTTAGGCACATGCCTTCTTTCATCTTCAACTCTAGGGTTTTAAGGAGGGGTGGGGGATTATATATATGCCAGCCATGATGTAGGGATAAAATAGGCATAAACGGGAAGTTCTGGGCGTTACATGGGCCAGGCCCACTTGAGGCGCGCAGGCCCGAAACACACGGTCCGGAGATTCTGGAGTAGAGGTCCGGGGACTCCGATGTGGACCGGAGATTCCGGTCAATCTCCAGTCAGTCTTCGGAGAGGCATACATACTGTCCTAGGTTTCGGTTTGGGGGCCGATCCAGAGATGGGCCGGAGACTCCGATGTCGTAGGCCGGAGATTCTGGTCTGCTGGTCCGGAGACTCCGGTCTGGC
Source organism: Avena insularis (assembly GCA_023614405.1). Classification (NCBI taxonomy): domain Eukaryota; kingdom Viridiplantae; phylum Streptophyta; class Magnoliopsida; order Poales; family Poaceae; genus Avena; species Avena insularis. Next base: position 36,314,237 of record CM042691.1, on the reverse strand, counting down.
TTTAGCGGCTTCTTGCGTCTTCTCTTCCAGGCCTCTTGCTTGGGTGTTTTGGCTCCAGGTTCTTCCTTGCAGCATCCTCTTGGCAGCATGGTCATGGACCTAGTCATATCATGGGCATTTGTCTCAAGTAGAATCCCATTCTCATGATAACCGAAGGAAGGCAAGGTGTGGAAGGAATTCACCTTTGGAGTGATGGTTAGCATAGCATGATGTGGACCAATGGTGAACGTCGTGTGTTGGGCTACATCATCTCCCCCTGCTTGAAAATGAGTCGTCCTTGACGAAGTTCCATTATCATGTAATGAGAGAGATGTACCCATGATCTTAGGCTTGTATGGGGTTGGATATTCGGTGTCATAGCCTTGTTCAAATTGGTTGAAGATCTTGAAGTTGAGCTTGTTATCAAGGCGTGGTTGGAGATCTTGTATCATGTTCCTTGTAGGTGGTTGTTGAGCTTGTGTACCTTGCAAAACCGACAACAAAGAGAGAGAGTTGTATGATGGATTGTTAGTATGGGTCACACTCAAATCACTCTTCTCACTTTTGGTGGCATGCGACATGGCACTCATGATTCTACTACTCATTTGAGGCTTGTGGCACTCACTCACGTGGTGGTGGTTCACGCTCACACCACTCATATCACAAGGGTCCTTAGCTTGTTTTACCTTGGGCAACGACATCATGTGGGAAGTGATAACTTGGCTTGGCGTCATAGGTTGGAGCACAAACGTCTTATGATACATTGCAAACGTATCTATAATTTTTATGCTCCATACTTGTTTTGCACCAGTTATATTATGTTTTGTCCTCACTTAGTGGCATTTTTATGCATTTTTTCGAACTAACCTATTAACAAGATGCCACAGTGACAGTTGCCTGTTTTCTGCTGTTTTTGGTTTCAGAAAAACTAGTAAAGAAATATTCTCGGAATTGGACGAAACAAAAGCCGAAGTTCCTATTTTTCCTGACATGACATTGAGTCCGAAGGAGAGACGAAGAGGCGCCGCGAGGCAGCCACACCAGGGGGCCACGCGGACCCACCCTGGGCCGCGTCTGGCCATTGTGTGGGCCCCACGAGCCTCCACTAACCTTGCGCCTTCGCCTATATAAACCCCCCGAGGCAAAAACTCTAAATACCCGATCATAATTCCACGAAAAAGTCCATAGCCGCTTCCACCATCGTCCCTAGATCAGGAGGGATCTGAAGCTCTTCCCGGCACCCTGCCGGAGAGGGGAGATCATCCCAGAGGCCTTCTTCATTACCATGCCAGCCTCCGGAGTGATGTGTGAGTAGTTCATCCTTGGACTATGGGTCCATAGCAGTAGCTAGATGGTTGTGTCTCCTATATGTGCCACCATGTTTAGATCTTGTGAGCTGCCTATCACGATCAAGATCATCTTATTGTAATTCTACATGTTGTGGTTTGCGGGGATCCGATGGATATTGAGTATTATGTCAGATTGATTATTGTTCTATCATGTCTATGTTATTTGTGATCTTGCATGCTCTCCGTTGCTAGTAGTTACTCTGGACAAGTATTTGCTTGTGACTCCAAGAGGGAGTATTTATGCTCGATAGTAGGTTCATGCCTCTATTAATCTAGGAGAGTGACAGAAACTTCTAAGATTGTAGATGTGCTATTGCTACTAGGAAGAGAACAACAATCCTTTGCCCAAGGGAAATTGTATTGTTTACATTACACACTTTGCTTGATGCAATTATCTGTTGCTTGCAACTTAATACCCGAGGGTTGTTTTGATGATATCCTGGAGGTGGATTATTAGTCATAGATGCAGATGGATTAGGGTCTATGTATCATATTGTAATGCCCAAGTGAATCTCATAGTGATCATCATGTCATGTACATGCATTGTTATGCCTTCTCTATTTGTCAATTGCCCCACTATAATTTGTTCACCCAACATGTTATTTATCTTATGGAGAAAACACCTCTAGTGAAATGTGGACCCCGGTTCATTCCTTCCAATTGATATTCTATTGTCTACTATTTACTGTTTACTTTCTGCTATTACCACAATAAATTACCTTTTTCCACACTATATGTTTAATCCTTTGTTTTCAGCAAAACCAGTGATCTTGATAACCTCATTGATAAGTTGGGGCAGAGTATTTTGGTTGTGTTGTGCGCAGGTTCCATGTTGCTAGCAACACCTTCAGAAGTAGTTTATTTCTCCTACTGGTTCGATAACGTTGGTTCTATAACCAAGGGAAACTTGCTGCTATGCTCATCATACCTTCCTCTTGGGGTTCCCAACGGGCTCTACATCAACTGAGCACATCATCTTGTCATTCCACTTGAAAGAGTAGTGGTTGGAGGTAACATCATGTAGTGTGCCCTTGTCGTATTTCCAAAGTCTTGCAAGAAGCATGTGACACACGGTCATTGGCACAACATCACACTCGACGGTGTCTTTATAGGGGCCAATCTTGAACGATACGTGGACCTTGTGCTTAATTTTGATGGTTGATACATCCAAAACTTATCTACTTTCTCGAACACTTTGCTATTGTTTTTCCTCTATACTTGTTTGATTTGGATACAACTAACACGGACTGATGCTGTTTTCAGCAGAATTACCTTGGTGTCTTGTTTTTGTGCAGAAAATCAACTATCAGGAAAAATCCAGAAAATATGCCAAAAACTATTTTCACCAGAAGATCCACGGAGCTAAAAGGGGAGACAGAGAGGAGGCCTGGGAGGCCCAGACCCACCCAGTGCGGCCCACGACCCGCGCTGGAGGTGCTGCCACCCCAGGCAGCTCCTCGGCCTCCCTCTGCCCCTATAAGTTGCCTTTCGACCTAAAAACCGAGGGGGGTTCGATATTTTTCCAAAGAGAGTTCCGCTCCGCCGCCGCCACTAGAAACCAATATTTGGATCCAGAAACTCCGTTCTGGCACCCTGCGGGGACGGGGAATTTGGAGAGGATCATCGCCATCGTCATCACCAACGCATCTCCATCAACCACCGATGTTCCCCTCATCCATGAGTGAGTAATCCCCCGCTGTAGGCTTGGGGATGGTAGGGATTGGATGAGTTCTATCATGTAATCGAATAAGATCTGTTAGGGCATAGTGCCTGGTATCTCTATTAGTGCTATTTGACTTTGTTGCAACTTGTTGTGCTTAATGCTTGTCACTAGGGCCTGAGTGCCATGGTATCAGATCTGAACTTATCATTGAATCATTATGATAGTACTGTTTGTGATCTTATCTGCAAGTTGTGTACACATATCATTGCCTGGATCCAAAGGCCCCAAAGTGACAATAATTGGGACAACCGGAGGGGATGACTATGGTGTGAGGATCACATGTGTTCACGGAGTGTTAATACTTTTCTCCAGTGCTCTATTAAAAGGAGCACCTTAATTGCCAGTAGTTCCCTAGAGGCCTCGCTGCCACGGGCTGGCTGGACAGAAGATGTTGTGCAAGTTCTCATTACGAGCACGTATGACTATATTTGGAGTATATGCCTAGGATTGTTTAGTACTTGGATGCTTGTTATTATTTATCTGCAATGCCCTAGATCTTGAAGTTACATTTTTATGCTTCACCATGGAACGCCCGTCCATCCATCCCTATGCCTACCACACTTGAATCCTACTGTTACCGTTACTGTTACTATAGCTCATGTTTCACTGTTTCTGTTGTTGTTGCTTTGCTGTTGCTACTACATACTGTTGCTACCGATAAAATTCTGTGAGCAAGAACTATTTCTAGGTGCACCTGAATTGACAACTCAGTTGTTAAGGCTTGCAAGTATTCTTTGGCTCCCCTTGTGTCAAATCAATAAATTGGGTAATACTACCCGCGAAGACTGTTGCGATCCCCTATACTTGTGGGTCATCAAGACTATTTTCTGGCGCTGTTGCCGGGGAGCATAGCTTTATTTGTAAGTTTACTTGGATCTATTATTGTTCACTGCTACTCCTTTCATCATGGGGAAGTATCGTGTTGGAAAGTTCCCTATTTTACCATCCACTACAAGAAGAGGTACAGTCCTAAACACCTCTGTTGCTCTTGATTCACCGTCTGTTATAAGTAAGCTTGTCACACCACCACCACATACTCATACTACACACTGCTACAAATGCTGAGTCTGAAACTGCTTTTGATGCTCATGATGTTACTTCTACTGTGCTTGATGCGAGTGGTTCATTAGGTCCTTTTCTAGATGCTACTATGGCTAGTCTAGGAAATACCAAAACTCCTAGTGAAGACATTGTTACACCTGTTAGCTCACCTGAGTCTAGTGAGAGTTATGATATTAATGATGGTTACATTGAGTTCACTGATGATTTTGTTGAAGAGTGCCAAAACACACATAGTACTAGTTCTATTAAGAGTCTCCTTGCTAGATGTACTATCATGCCTAAGTTGTCCTCTGATCCTAAGTTTGCCACTTCTCCCATAGATATTAAAGATAAAGATTATGATTTCTCTCTTGATTTATATTATTTAGATATTGTTGAGAAAGAACCTTTTTTGTGGGACTGAAAATGAGAGTGTTGTGGCTCATATGAATGAGCTTTCTACTATGAGTGCTTTGTTCTCTGATGATTTTAAGATGCGAAAGTACTTTATTGCTAAGATCTTCCCCTTTTCACTAAAAGGAGAAGCTAGGGCTTGGTTTAATAGATTACCTCCTCGTTCCATTGATAGCCCTGATTGCTTGATTGCTTCTTTCTTCCAGAAATATTTTCCTCCCAGTGCTAGACATGCTGCTTTGCATAGACTTTTTGATTTTAAACAGGGAGAAGAAGAGAAATTGCCCGAGTCATGGACAAGGCTCTGTGCCTTGATTCATGCACATCCTGGATGTCCATTGCCTAAGAATGAGCTTCTTGATATTTATTATAATGGACTAACTGATGATTCTAGGACCTACCTAGATAGCTTTGTTGATTGTGTTTTTAGGAAAAGGACTCCTACAGATGCTGAAGAATTAATGACTAAGATAAGCAAGAATTATGATGATTGGACTTCAACTGAGCTGAATACACCTAAGCCTATTACTCCTGAACCAGTTATCCCTGAACCAGTTCCAACACCAACAACAAAGAAGAGGGGAGTTATTGCATTAAATGATGAAGTGATGAAGGAAGCTAAGAAGCGTCTTAAGGAGAAAGGTATTAGAGCTGAAGATGTGAAGAATCTACCTCCTATAGAAGAATTATGTAAGCCAATTCCCCACTCATCCACTATTGAGGTACACTCTCTCCAGCACTTTGATGAAGGTGATATTCCTTATGGTAAGCCTCCTGATCAATTCTTAGAGGAACTTGACACTTTTATTATTAAACAAGGGTATTTTAATAAACAAGTTCAGAATCATTTATTGGAAAACTCTAGGGCTATCCATGAGTTGAAAGATAAAGTGGAAAGAACTTCTAATGATATCAAAATACTTTATAAACACTTTCAAATGGTTCAAACTCAACTTGATCAACTTTCTAAGGTACAAAAGGATATGCTAGTTATTGCTTCAGGAGATAAATATGCTTATGGAATTAGAACTAGGAGTGGTATAGCTACTCAAGATCCTTTATATCCTGAAGGACACCCTAAAAGAATTGAGCAGGATTCTCAACAAGGTGAAGATAGTGGTAGTCCTCGTAAGAGAAAGAAAAAGAAATATAAGATAGTTGAGGAACCACTTGAACCTGCTGTAGATCCTAATAGTATATCTGTCTCTGATGTTGAAACTGAGAGTGGTAATGATAAAAATGAGTCTGCTGATAAGGAGGAAGGTGTGGAAGAACCTGAGAAGCACACTAAGAACACTAGGTACACAAAGGAAGATTTTATTGCTAATAAACATGGTAAAGAGAGAGAACCTTGGGTGCAGAAACCTATGCCTTTTCCAGGTAAGAAACACAAGTCAAAGGAGGAAGAACACTACAAAAAAAATTGTGAGTGGATGAAACCTTTATCCTTGCAAATTCCTTTGACTAATGCTATTAAGTTTCCTCCTTATTCAAAGTATATGAAGGATATTGTCTCTAATAAAAGGAAGATTCCTAATGAGGAGATTTCTACTTTGCTTGCTAATTACTCCTTCAATGGTAAGGTTCCAAAGAAACTTGGTGATCCAGGTATACCAACTATTCCTTGCTCCATTAAGAATAATTATGTTAGAACTACTTTATGTGATTTGGGAGCTGGAGTTAGTGTTATGCCTTTTTCTCTCTATAAGAGACTCTAGCTAGAAAAGTTGATATCAACTGATATTTCTTTGCAAATGGCTGATAAGTCAATTACTATTCCTTTTGGTATATGTGAGGATGTTCCTGTTCAAGTTGCTCATAATTGCATGGTTTTAACTGATTTTGTTGTTCTTGAAATGCCTGAAGATGATAATATGTCTATTATTCTTGGGAGACCTTTTCTTAATACTGCAGGTGCTGTCATCAATTGGAATCAAGGAAAAGTAACATTCAATATTAATGTAGAGGGAGTGTCCCAACCTTTATTAACATAAGGTGGAATCCCCTGTGTTTACAATGCTAGTCCCTGGATCAATAGCTAGCATCCATAGTTTAGATGTAATATCAAGAAACAAAGGTCATAATATAACTTTATAACCAGGAATAACATAATTTTATTACATATGTACATAGCTCATTTGGCTATTTACATTACATTGCAGCGGAATAACTATAAGCATGGGGTCCTTCATCTTCAAGTGCCACAGGCAAATGCTGGTTGTAGGCTTTATAATCCTAATCAATCAATCTTCACTAAAATCAATCAAACCTGCAACATTACAAGTTACAGCCACAAGGGTCAATACATTTGAATTGTATTGGCAAGTTTCACTACTATGTAGAATATAAGTGGATCCTATCATTACATGCATATTTGGCTAAGTAGAGTTTTAGGCTTATTTGCATAAAGCAATATTTTATCCTGTCTTTGCAAAATGGTTTTGGTCCTTTGTCAAATCTTTGAAAATCTTCTTGGTAAAGTCCAAGTGTTTTAAGTTGTTATCAAAATCTCCTTGAACTACTTGGTAACCCCAAGTGTTCAAGTCTTCAACAAAATCTCTTGAGTTCCTTGGTAACCCCAAGTACATCAAGTTTTAACCAAATCTCTTGAGCTCCTTGGTACCCCCAAGTGCATCAAGTTTTTGTTTTTTAGAAATTGGAATGTCGAGATCTCCCATAGCTTCAAACTTTAGTTGCTCAGTATTGTACATAACCGGGGACACGGCTAAGTACTTAGATTTTATTATCTTCTGCAGAAGGAGTACACTTTACCCACATGTCACAATCCCATCTTGTTGCCACCAGTGGCCACTAGACTAGTGCTCACCAAGATGGAGTACTAGCAGATTGAGAATGTGACGAAGTCTTTCCAAAGGGTCCTCCCATACATCATTGCTAGCTTGTCTTCAGCACCCATGTAGGATTCCAGGTCCCCATGTCCAGTTAACTGAAGACAATGCATGGGTCTTCCCAATGTAGTTGACTAAGCCAGAGCCATAATAGCATGTGGTTGCACACGAAAGCCACAATTGGAGAAACATGTTCAATCTCTAAGTTTCCTGGGTGGTTTCTTTTGGAGCACAACACAAAGAGATTGCCATAGACATGGTTCCTTTTGTTGCCACCTTCTCCAAAATTCAAAGTAACCTTGGCCACCCAGGTGGTTCATTGAGTCCTTGTTTTATTATATAAAATCACAAGTCCTTTTCTCAACATCATAAAATCTCAACATGTATCTCTTTTCAAAATATAGCATGGCTAAGCATGTAACCACTACCTTGTTTTCTCTAAGGAATGTATAGGGTATCCTATTAGGATTTAGCATAGCATAAGTATAAAATTATTTTCATGCATGTTTCAAATCCACTAAGTATAATGAAAATAATAGGACTTTAGATGATAGTGTAACTTGCCTTTTTGGTAAGGAATGGTGGTTCACTCCTTGATCTTGCTAGTCTCACACTTTTCTAACTTCACTACAAGTCAATCAAGTAAACACAATATCAACGAGCATTCCAAACCAATAATTCAATCAAACAATTCACACACATAAACAATGGGATCTAAGTCATGCATGTAAGCATGCAAGGGATGGTTCTATTTGCAAAGATGGTCTCCACTAGGCTTCTAAACTTTGTAAGGTCCAAAGTGGTCATTTACCAAAATGGCAAAGTCATTTGCAAAAGGGTTTTATCCAAAATCTATTTTTAAGTCCATTCATCATTTCATGTGGTGTGAAAATATTTTTATCAAGCAACAACTTTAAGTGGTTCACCAAATAAGTTGTTGTTTCTATAAACTTGGTGTTTAGGGTTAGTAGATTTGGTCCAAAACATTTTCCCAAAGTTTTTTACTCAAAATCATTTTCATAACAAAAACCATTATTTTCATTTGGCTAGAAATGGGCTAACTCAAATGGTCCATCCTAAATTTTACCAATTTCATTTTCAAAACCATGGGTTGATTCCTAGGGTCAGTAAGTTCACAACAAACCATTTTGCAAAGGTTTTAACCCTAAAAACATTTTTGAATCATTTTTATACTCTAAACAAGCACACAAAAGTTTCTGCAAAAACAAGCAAACTAACAGATACTATTTACTAAACTAAGGGCATGGTTGGCTAGGGCTTGTTCCATTAATTCCAATGATATCAAATTTGTAAAATTTGGACGTGTGGATCAAAAGTTACAAGGGTTTGAAAATCACAATCTAATATGTTTTCAAATTTCTGTTTTAAACTAGAACTGGCCACGCGTCGCTTTCTAATTGACAGTGCGGTTCGGTGGATCACGCGTTGCAGACCGTAGGATCTAACTTAGATCGAGCGGCGCAGAGGCATACGATACCTGTTCACTTACATTCTATCACAGCCATACGATCTTGATCTAACAGATGCAAACAACAGACCACTAACGGGCGGCGCTGCGCGACGGTGGACGGCGGCGACGGTCAGGCAGCGGGCTAGCGGCTGTTCTAGGGAGCAAGGAAGACAGAGGGGGTGCTCACCGAGATTGCGGGAGGCTGGGGAAGCTCAACGTGTGGTCGAAGAGGCAGGGGCGCACGGGAACGGTGGCGATTGCTCGTCGGAGACGTCGTCAGCGTCGGGTGGTTCTGTCCGCGGTCGAAGGCGACGCTGTAGATCATGCGGAGGCAAACCGAGGGTGTGGTCAGACGCGTAAGATCAAGGAGATGACGCGTGCGTGAACTAAAAGGCGCGGGGTGGTCTGAAACTACCTGGGTACTTGCCGGAGTTGAAGATAGACGCGGCGGCGAGGTCTGAGCTTGTCGAAGGCGACGCTCTGGGGCGCCCGTGGTTGAACGGCGGGTACAGGAAGATGTGCCAGGGAGTGGTGAGTGTGCTCGTGTGCTTGTGGAGGCAGGAGGTGGCGAGGCTCGGCCGGAATTGGAGAAGGAAGCTCGTCGGAGCAGCGGCGGTTTGGAGCTGATTCCGAGCAGCCTGGTGGCGAGGAGGGGTTGGCGTTTGAGGGGAAAGACAGAGGGAGGAGAGGTGCTTAAGTACGCATGGTCAGGGGCGAGATTAACGCGGCCATTACTCGTGAATTAACGCGCGGAATCACTGGCAGAAACGGTCGGCGTGGTCGTCGCGAGGAAGAAGAGGGGTGAGTTGGCATGTGTGGGTCCCTGCTGTCAGCGAGGAAAGGGAGTGAGGGGAGGGTCCACCGGTCAGCTTCTCTGTGGGTTCAAAATCGAGTGCGAATCGTTTTCTTCGGGGAGGGAAGCTGGGCTGGTTCTGGGCTTGTTGGGCTTGGCTGGCTGGGCTGGTCCAGATCCTATTTTTTTCTTTCTGCAATCTTTTTTCTTTTTCTTATTCCAATTTCTGTTTTGAAAATTCAAACAAACAAACAATGTTCAAATCAAATCAAACAATCACCAAACTTTGCAATTTTGGATTTGGTTCTGTTTATCAACATAAACCAGAATTCCAAAATCAAAATAATAATTTTATTTTAGGGTCCATTATTAATTAAACAAATAGACCAATGTTATTATAAATAAATAAAAATAGAATTTGATTTTTATTTTAAACTCCACTTTGAAATCTAATTATTTTCAAAACCAAAACAGTAGGTTTTATTTGAGAATATAAAGTACTTGGAAAACTTATTTTAAACAAATAAATAAGTTTTGATGTTTTGGAAATAGTAAAACCTTTATTAGTAAAACTTGGATATTAAATCCTTATTAATTTAGTTTTAAATAACCCTTTACTATTTTTATCAAAACAAAGCATTTTATTTCATAAGCTTTGGCCAAGGTAATTTGTCTCTATAAAATAATCTTTATTTATAAACCCACCTTTTCTTTTGTAAACCAAATCCTTTTATTTTAAAAGATCCAAAATAGTAATTTTAAATATTTTTATTTTCCTTTAATAAATGTTTTATCTTTTTAAATCCATTTAGGATTTTATTTGATTCAACTTGGTTTGAAGTTCCAATTGAATTCAAAAAGTTTCTTCTGGCCCTGAAAATCAAACAAAGTTTTATTTTATTCATTTATTTTTCACATTACAAGATTTGGAAAATCTTGGGATGTGATAGGCTACCACCCTTAAAATAAATCTCGTCCCGAGATTTGGGGAAGGCTAGGGTTACAAGTAGGCTCAAAACAACTAGGGCACTACCACCCTTAAAATTTCTCAAACAAAAAAAATTTACATAATGTCCTTTTTGGGATCCTGGGGAAAACTTCTCTAAACAAACAATTGCATTTTCCTTGGTTTCCATACTTGACTCATGGTCCAAGGTTGAGTTTCTCCATAGGCTTGTTCAACTTGTTCTTCATCTTTTCTGGACAGTTGCTTGCATAATGTCCTGGGTTCTTGCAATTGAAACAGTGAATATCCTTGAGTTCTTTACGTGGCTCTTGTGGACAAGTTGCTACATAATGGCCTATCTCTTTGCAGTTGTTGCACAATACTTGGCCAATCTCCTTATTCTTAGGGTTCTCTGGGCATTCACCGGAATAGTGTCCCATTTCCTTACATTTATGACATTGCACATGGCTTTTGTCCTTCTTTTGCTTCTTGGGCTTCTTTGATCCTTTGAACTGGGTTGTCTTGTTTAGAGGTATAAGTGATCCTTTTCCTTTATCATCAACCTTCCTGGTAGACTGGGATCCTTCTTGTTTCCTTTGTTCCACAATGGAGTAGATGGGGCATTTGATAGGGACATGGTTATTTCCTTCACATAGGTAGCAAGTAGCTTGAGAAGTGGGACATTGTCCAACAGGATGTTTCTCTTCACAGTTGGGGCATTGATCCCCATGTTCCCTGGAAGTATGATCCTTGTCTCCACAAATAATGCAAGCTGGGGCTCCATCTAGAATAACATTTTTGTCATCCTTGTTGTCATAAACTTTCTTGGAACAGTTTTCTTCCATTTTGATCATTTGATCAGTCACCTTAAGCATCAGTTGGGATTGATCTTCCAAAAACTTTTGCAGGGCTGGATCTTTATCACTAGTGTTGGCTATGAAATGAGCTGTCATTTGGTTCAACTGGTGTTGGGTTGCTATGAGCTCTTTCATGCTGTCCCCTTGGTTGGTGTTGATGTCTTCAACCTTGATGTTGGAGTCTCTTGGAGTAGTCATCTGTTTGGGTTGAATGAAGATTTAGAACAGGCAAGATATTTCTAAGGAATTAGTTCTAATTACACACATCACAATTCACACAAGCAATGTGCATGCAATCACAAACAAAACATTTCACTCAAACACAAGTTCAAGCACATACTTAGGCAACAAAATATTTTTGTTATACCACAAGAGTTGGTGTGTTTGACTTACTAAAATATGGTGGTCCATCTATAGGGTTTACTTGTGATCTTTCCATCCTTCTTTGGTTGATTCTTCTTTACATGAGATCATGGTTTCCTTGGGAAAAACTCTTGGTTACCTTGACTTCTAGTGAAGTGAACTCCTTCCAACTTTTGCATTCCCTCAGTCTCTAAATCTTGAGCAAGATTTCCTTATTTCACTTGTAGTCCTTAGGGTTATCCAAGTTGGAAGTCCTTGGTGAATATGCTGAAGATGTTGAAGTCATTAGAGTTGAAGAAGTTGAAGTCATTAGAGTTGAAAATGTTGAAGAGGTCCTTTGCACATGGTGAAGTCTTTGGCCATGGGTAGGTTTTTCCATCAAGTTTGAAGTAAAAGAGATGTAGAGTTGAAATCAAAATGGTTGAGGAAAGAGTTTACAAGATTGTTTGTAAATAAGTTTTGGAACAAATACAACTCCTATTTTCCTAAGGGTTTTTGTCCAATCCTAGGTTTACAAATCCTACAGGCAACACAATGCTCTGATACCATCTGTAGAGGGAGTGTCCCAACCTTTATTAACATAAGGTGGAATCCCCCGTGTTTACAATGCTAGTCCCTGGATCAATAGCTAGCATCCACAGTTTAGATGTAATATCAAGAAACAAAGGTCATAATATAACTTTATAACCAGGAATAACATAATTTTATTACATCTGTACATAGCTCATTTGGCTATTTACATTACATTGCAGCGGAATAACTATAAGCATGGGGTCCTTCATCTTCAAGTGCCACAGGCAAATGCTGGTTGTAGGCTTTATAATCCTAATCAATCAATCTTCACTAAAATCAATCAAACCTGCAACATTACAAGTTACAGCCACAAGGGTCAATACATTTGAATTGTATTGGAAAGTTTCACTACTATGTAGAATATAAGTGGATCCTATCATTACATGCATATTTGGCTAAGTAGAGTTTTAGGCTTATTTGCATAAAGCAATATTTTATCCTGTCTTTGCAAAATGGTTTTGGTCCTTTGTCAAATCTTTGAAAATATTCTTGGTAAAGTCCAAGTGTTTTAAGTTGTTATCAAAATCTCCTTGAACTACTTGGTAACCCCAAGTGTTCAAGTCTTCAACAAAATCTCTTGAGTTCCTTGGTAACCCCAAGTACATCAAGTTTTAACCAAATCTCTTGAGCTCCTTGGTACCCCCAAGTGCATCAAGTTTTTGTTTTTTAGAAATTGGAATGTCGAGATCTCCCATAGCTTCAAACTTTAGTTGCTCAGTATTGTCCATAACCGGGGACACGGCTAAGTACTTAGATTTTATTATCTTCTGCAGAAGGAGTACACTTTACCCACATGTCACAATCCCATCTTGTTGCCACCAGTGGCCGCTGGACTAGTGCTCACCAAGATGGAGTACTGGCAGATTGAGAATGTGACGAAGTCTTTCCAAAGGGTCCTCCCATACATCATTGCTAGCTTGTCTTCAGCACCCATGTAGGATTCCAGGTCCCCATGTCCAGTTAACTGAAGACAATGCATGGGTCTTCCCAATGTAGTTGACTAAGCCAGAGCCATAATAGCATGTGGTTGCACACAAAAGCCACAATTGGAGAAACATGTTCAATCTCTAAGTTTCCTGGGTGGTTTCTTTTGGAGCACAACACAAAGAGATTGCCATAGACATGGTTCCTTTTGTTGCCACCTTCTCCAAAATTCAAAGTAACCTTGGCCACCTAGGTGGTTCATTGAGTCCTTGTTTTATTATATAAAATCACAAGTCCTTTTCTCAACATCATAAAATCTCAACATGTATCTCTTTTCAAAATATAGCATGGCTAAGCATGTAACCACTACCTTGTTTTCTCTAAGGAATGTATAGGGTATCCTATTAGGATTTAGCATAGCATAAGTATAAAATTATTTTCATGCATGTTTCAAATCCACTAAGTATAATGAAAATAATAGGACTTTAGATGATAGTGTAACTTGCCTTTTTGGTAAGGAATGGTGGTTCACTCCTTGATCTTGCTAGTCTCACACTTTTCTAACTTCACTACAAGTCAATCAAGTAAACACAATATCAACGAGCATTCCAAACCAATAATTCAATCAAACAATTCACACACATAAACAATGGGATCTAAGTCATGCATGTAAGCATGCAAGGGATGGTTCTATTTGCAAAGATGGTCTCCACTAGGCTTCTAAACTTTGTAAGGTCCAAAGTGGTCATTTACCAAAATGGCAAAGTCATTTGCAAAGGTTTTATCCAAAATCTATTTTAAGTCCATTCATCATTTCATGTGGTGTGAAAATATTTTTATCAAGCAACAACTTTAAGTGGTTCACCAAATAAGTTGTTGTTTCTATAAACTTGGTGTTTAGGGTTAGTAGATTTGGTCCAAAACATTTTCCCAAAGTTTTTTACTCAAAATCATTTTCATAACAAAAACCATTATTTTCATTTGGCTAGAAATGGGCTAAGTCAAATGGTCCATCCTAAATTTTACCAATTTCATTTTCAAAACCATGGGTTGATTCCTAGGGTCAGTAAGTTCACAACAAACCATTTTGCAAAGGTTTTAACCCTAAAAACATTTTTGAATCATTTTTCTACTCTAAACAAGCACACAAAAGTTTCTGCAAAAAGAGCAAACTAACATATACTATTTACTAAACTAAGGGCATGGTTGGCTAGGGCTTGTTCCACTGATTCCAATGATATCAAATTTGTAAAATTTGGACGTGTGGATCAAAAGTTACAAGGGTTTGAAAATCACAATCTAATCTGTTTTCAAATTTCTGTTTTAAACTAGAACTGGCCACGCGTCGCTTTCTAATTGGACGGTACCGGTTCGGGTGGATCACGCGTTGCAGACCGTAGGATCTAACTTAGATCGAGCGGCGCAGAGGCATACGATACCTGTTCGCTTACATTCTATCACAGCCATACGATCTAGATCTAACGGATGCAAACAACAGACCACTAACGGGCGGCGCTGCGCGGCGGTGGACGGCGGCGACGGTCAGGCAGCGGGCTAGCGGCTGTTCTAGGGAGCAAGGAAGACAGAGGGGGTGCTCAACGAGATCGCGGGAGGCTGGGGAAGCTCAACGTGTGGTCGAAGAGGCAGGAGGCGCACGGGAACGGTGGCGATTGCTCGTCGGAGACGTCGTCGGCGTCGGGTGGTTCTGTCCACGGTCGAAGGCGACGCTGTAGATCATGCGGAGGCAAACCGACGGTGTGGTCAGACGCGTAAGATCAAGGAGATGACGCGTGCGTGAACTAAAAGGCGCGGGGTGGTCTGAAACTACCTGGGTACTTGCCGGAGTTGAAGACAGACGCGGTGGCGAGGTCTGAGCTTGTCGAAGGCGACGCTCTGGGGCGCCCGTGGTTGAACGGCGGGTACAGGAAGATGTGCCAGGGAGTGGTGAGTGTGCTCGTGTGCTTGTGGAGGCAGGAGGTGGCGAGGCTCGGCCGGAATTGGAGAAGGAAGCTCGTCGGAGCAGCAGCGGTTTGGAGCTGATTCCGAGCAGCCTGGTGGCAAGGAGGGGTTGGCATTTGAGGGGAAGACAGAGGGAGGAGAGGTGCTTAAGTATGCATGGTCAGGGGCGAGATTAACGCGGCCATTACTCGTGAATTAACGCGCGGAATCACTGGCAGAAATGCCCGGCGTGGTCGTCGCGAGGAAGAAGAGGGGTGAGTTGGCATGTGTGGGTCCCTGCTGTCAGCGAGGAAAGGGAGTGAGGGGAGGGTCCACCGGTCAGCTTCTCTGTGGGTTCAAAATCGAGTGCGAATCATTTTCTTCGGGGAGGGAAGCTGGGCTGGTTCTGGGCTTGTTGGGCTTGGCCGGCTGGGCTGGTCCAGATCCTATTTTTTTCTTTCTGCAATCTTTTTTCTTTTTCTTATTCCAATTTCTGTTTTGAAAATTCAAACAAAAAAACAATGTTCAAATCAAATCAAACAATCACCAAACTTTGCAATTTTCGATTTGGTTCTGTTTAGCAACATAAACCAGAATTCCAAAATCAAAATAATAATTTTATTTTAGGGTCCATTATTAATTAAACAAAAAGACCAATGTTATTATAAATAAAAAAAATAGAATTTGATTTTTATTTTAAACTCCACTTTGAAATCTAATTATTTTCAAAACCAAAACAGTAGGTTTTATTTGAGAATATAAAGTACTTGGAAAACTTATTTTAAACAAATAAATAAGTTTTGATGTTTTGGAAATAGTAAAACCTTTATTAGTAAAACTTGGATATTAAATCCTTATTAATTTATTTTTAAATAACCCTTTACTATTTTTATCAAAACAAAGCATTTTATTTCATAAGCTTTGGCCAAGGTAATTTGTCTCTATAAAATAATCTTTATTTATAAACCCACCTTTTCTTTTGTAAACCAAATCCTTTTATTTTAAAAGATCCAAAATAGTATTTTTAAATATTTTTATTTTCCTTTAATAAATGTTTTATCTTTTTAAATCCATTTAGGATTTTATTTGATTCAACTTGGTTTGCAGTTCCAATTGAATTCAAAAAGTTTCTTCTGGCCCTGAAAATCAAACAAAGTTTTATTTTATTCATTTATTTTTCACATTACAAGATTTGGAAAATCTTGGGATGTGACAATTAATGACAAAGAGCACACTGTCTACTTCCCCAAGAAGGTTGTTAAGAGCTATTGCCTGAATTCCATTAAAAATATTGAGAGCATCAAGGTTGGAGAAATATATTTTCCCATTCCACAAGAAAATTTTGAAACTATTATGATTGGGACCATTGCTATCAAGTATGAGGTAACATAATCACCTTGTGGAATGCAAAGTTTTGTTTCATATAAGATTGTTTTGGTAACAAGACTTGATCAACCTTGTTAACAAAAGGATTTTGACAAACAAAATAATGCTTTCACTGTGGTTATACTTGCTCACTTTTATTTTTCTCCTTTCCAATCTTTGCTCTCCTTCATGCCTAACTTAAAGGCGTTAAAGAAAAGTACTTGTTGGGAGATAACCCAAGAGTTTCCTTGAGTCTTGGAAGTTATTAATTCAGTAATGACCTCTCCTTATCCTTTTTGTTTGCTTTTTGTGCCAAGAATGACCTCTAACGAGAGGGAAGTAAGATTTCGGGAGTTGCTGCCCCGAAACAGATTTCTGTCCTCCACCATAAATATTCGTGAGGAGTCTCTGTCAGCCGGATTGAGCTGAAAATTTTCGAATGAATCCCCCAGTATGTTAGCTAACTTTCGTTAGTTCAACATTCTTTGATTTGAGCAACCTAAGGTCTTCGGAAAAATCTGTTTCTACCTGCTGGTCTGTTTTGACAGATTTCTGCCATTATTTGCATTGCTTCTTATTGATTCCTTTTCGGGTTCTTTTTGGGAAATTGAGCTTTTTTAGGGAATTGCTACAGTAGATTGTGTCTTTAGTGAAAGTTTTGCTGTTTTAAAACTAAACCCCAAAGGTCTATTACCTTTTGAATGCACTAATGTTGCTAATGAAGATTGTGTGAAGTTTTGTATGAAGGGAAATTTTTAGGTGTAATGGAAGAATGATGTAATGAGATGAAGAATGGACAAAAGCTCAAGCTTGGGGGGCCACCCCGTATCACCCCAAGAAATATTCAAGAGGTACAAGCGTTAAAGCTTGGGGGTGCCCAAGGCATCCCCTTCTTCATCAATAAAAATCTCGGGTCTTTCTAGACACTTCTTTTTATTGTCTCATGCACAGTTGTGTTGTTCTTAGAGCGTCTTAGTTTTTGTTTTTGGTTTTATTTTGGTTTGTTTGGTTTGCTTTGTTTTTGTTTGGTTTTTCTTTGTTTGCTTGTTTCTAAAAAATCTAAAACACCAAAAATATTTGTTGTTCTTCTTTGGTTTTGTGAGTTCTTTGCAGGGTTCAGTCGTCCTCAGTGGATTTTGATTTCATGTTAACTATTCAAGTCACACAAGTGAAGGGAAATAATGAAGATTAAGAAAACTTGAGGTGTGGTAATAGGCTGGTAACGAACTCTATTTTTTTCATTTTTGTACATATACTCATCATTGTGAGCATGCTTAGCCTATTTGTGTAAGGTGTATGCCATTATGGATGCTTAGTAGTTCTTGCTTGTCTATGATTAGCTCCAGCTTGCTAATAGTTTGTAGCATGTCATATGAATGTTTGCTTGCATTGTTTTATTCATACTTTGGTATGATATTGTGGTATCCTCCTCTGACTGTTCATGTGAATCGACTTGGCACATGCTCACGCATGCATATGACTAATCAATAGTCAATAAGTCTCGATGATTTATTTTGCCTCAGAGTTCTTGTATCACTTTCATGCCATAGTTAGTCCTGTTTTGTTGCAAGCATGATTATGATAGCTATTGCTATCTTGATTGTCGCCCCCTCTCTATTGCTAGCCTTCACCTGCACTGAGTATGTGCTCTACCTGTGCTTCCAACTCCCCAAAACCAATATTGCCAGCCGTGTCCACCATACCTACCTATTAGCATCATTTGCTATTTCAGTGCATATCCCATATGCCGTGTTTTCTTCCAAAGTAAAATGTTTGTCTATTTTGAGAAAATTAGTTAGTAAAGCTCTCACGAACTTGATGGCACACTTTATTCCTTGTGCTTAATAATCCTGAACCATTGTGACTAGTCCATGAAAGTTATATGCTTGCTAATTATATCTTTGAGTCAAGAACCGTCTTTGTCACGGGAACGCTTTCAACACTTTTTGGATATCTCATACAGTTGTTTCCTTGCTCTTTTGTTTACGGATGTCGACGATGTGAAATAAAAGGGGAGGTTGTGAGTTCATGGAGTTTATACATTGTGTTAGATAAACACCTGGGCCGCTAGCCTAAGCCATCCTTAATCATGGTGGAAACTTGCAGCATCACCATAATGAGCATCTATGAAGCATCCTCAATAAAAAGCTATGCATATGGTAAATAAAAAGATTGTTGAGATGCTCATTGTCTGCTTGCCTTGTCATTTTGGTTATGTGAAAGCTCCTGTACCATGTGCAAGGGGTACCCTGTTGGCGGTTCTCGATGATATGCATGTATTTACAATGACAAGAACTTTCAGGTGACCAAAGTTGAGTAGCATGCGGAGCGACCCTCGTACTCAAGGGACTTGGGATTTCCAGTCTATGGTCTGTCAAGCATATGATTCAGAGTGGACCTCACTTTCACCTTAACCACATGAAGATGCCTATGATAGGGGCAATGATAGCTCAAAGCTAATGAGTACCTTCCTTTCAGCATTTGGAAGCCTTTCAAACCTTCACAAAACCATTTTCACAACCTTGTTGAGTCACCACTTATTCTATGAGCACCTTCTTGAGAGCACAGTTGTCATTCTTGTGTTTGTTCCAAAACTTGGTTAATTATGTCATGACTTTGATGCTTGTATCTCTGATATCTTTATGTCTAGTCTTCATGTGAACTTCAGAGGTGCCTTGGCATTTATATTGTGCTCTTCAAACAAAGGCAAGCGAGATACCACTCTATCATACCTTATTATGAGCATTGCAATGTTGCTTATGTTTATGTTTCATGCTACTTATTATCATTGAGTTGGTTTCTCTTCATATCTTGGAATGACTATTGAGTAGACTTAGTTGCATACTCTTTATTATGAATTGTCTAAGCATCTACTCCTATGCTGAGATTATTTACATCATATGAAGCAAAGTGTTCGTGAAAGTTCTTTTATCACACTCAGTTTTCAACTAAATTGCTTGAGGACAAGCAATAAGCTAAGCTTGGGGGGAGTTGATAAGTCCATAACGTATCTACTTTCTTGAACACTTTGCTATTGTTTTTCCTCTATACTTGTGTGATTTGGATACAACTAACACGAACTGACGCTGTTTTCAGCAGAATTACCTTGGTGTCTTGTTTTTGTGCAGAAAATCAACTTCAGGAAAAATCCCAGAAAATATGCCAAAAACTATTTTCACCAGAAGATCCATGGAGCCAGAAGGGGAGACAGAGAGGAGGCCTGGAGGGCCCAGACCGACCCCAGGCGTGGGCCCACCTGACCCCGCACCTGGATGGGGTGCTTCCACCCCAGGAAGCTCCTCGGCCTCCCTCTGCCCCTATAAGTTGCCTTTCGACCTAAAAACCGAGGGGGGTTTGATAGTTTTCCAAAGAGAGTTCCGCTCCGCCGCCGCCACTAGAAACCAATATTTGGATCCAGAAACTCCGTTCTGGCACCCTGCGGGGACGGGGAATTTGGAGAGGATCATCGCCATCGTCATCACCAACGCATCTCCATCAACCACCGATGTTCCCCTCATCCATGAGTGAGTAATCCCCCGCTGTAGGCTTGGGGATGGTAGGGATTGGATGAGTTCTATCATGTAATCGAATAAGATCTGTTAGGGCATAGTGCCTGGTATCTCTATTAGTGCTATTTGACTTTGTTGCAACTTGTTGTGCTTAATGCTTGTCACTAGGGCCTGAGTGCCATGGTATCAGATCTGAACTTATCATTGAATCATTATGATAGTACTATTTGTGATCTTATCTGCAAGTTGTGTACACATATCATTGCCTGGATCCAAAGGCCCCAAAGTGACAATAATTGGGACAACCGGAGGGGATGACTATGGTGTGAGGATCACATGTGTTCACGGAGTGTTAATACTTTTCTCCAGTGCTCTATTAAAAGGAGCACCTTAATTGCCAGTAGTTCCCTAGAGGCCTCGCTGCCACGGGCTGGCTGGACAGAAGATGTTGTGCAAGTTCTCATTACGAGCACGTATGACTATATTTGGAGTATATGCCTAGGATTGTTTAGTACTTGGATGCTTGTTATTATTTATCTGCAATGCCCTAGATCTTGAAGTTACATTTTTATGCTTCACCATGGAACGCCCGTCCATCCATCCCTATGCCTACCACACTTGAATCCTACTGTTACCGTTACTGTTACTATAGCTCATGTTTCACTGTTTCTGTTGTTGTTGCTTTGCTATTGCTACTACATACTGTTGCTACCGATAAAATTCTGTGAGCAAGAACTATTTCTAGGTGCACCTGAATTGACAACTCAGTTGTTAAGGCTTGCAAGTATTCTTTGGCTCCCCTTGTGTCAAATCAATAAATTGGGTAATACTACCCGCGAAGACTGTTGCGATCCCCTATACTTGTGGGTCATCAATGGTGCCATTGTCATCAAGCCATTTGACATGATATGGTTGAGGGTGCTCCACGTATGGTAACTTGAGTTTCTCACAAATCTCGATGCTCGCAATGTTGTGACAACTTCCTCCATCAATGATTACCTTTATAGACTTGCCATCAATTACGGCTCGGGTTTGGAAGATGTTGAGACGTTGGTCCTCTCTTGGAATGGAGTGGGTTGTCAAAACTTGGGCGATGACAAGTGAAGGACTCAGATCATGCTCGCATATGAGTGTGTCCTCCTCTTGCATTGTTGTGTCCTTTGCGATAGCGGCTTTAGTCAAAGCGTCATATTCTTGTTCACTCAGGGAGTACATGGCTCCATTCTAATACGTTAGCATAACTCTCGTGTTGATGCACTCATAAGACTTGTGGCCCTTTCCTCCACACTTGTAGCAAATGACTTGACTTTCCGTTGTATTGGAGGAGGATTCCATATGGGTCTTGGTTTTCTTGGAGGAGCTTGGTGCTTGGTTTGTTGGCTTGGAGGAGTCATTCGCGTTGATTGAAGCGAAGTACACCCTTTGCTTCTCATAAGCATTTTCCTTTTGAAAGTGGAGCTCGACCTTGGTGCTTGGTGTAGGAGGTTCACTAGAGTCTTGTAATGTTGTAAATCGACTATTTTGCATATTGTATGGCTCAATCCATTGAGGAACCAATCAATTGTTTGCTCCTCGAGCTCCTTCACATCGCCTCTCATCATAGTCATCTCCATTTCCTTGTAGAACTCTTCAATTGTATTTGTTCCTTGCTTCAGGTTTTGGAGCTTGTCGAAAAGGTCTTGGCGATAGTGCTCGAGGAAAAATCTTGCATACATCACGCTATTCATCTTGGTCCAAGTGGTGACTGGTGGTTCCTCTAGCTTCTCACGATTTCTTTGATAGTCTTCCCACCAAACATTGGCATAGTCCTCAATCTCAAGATATGCCATTGCAACTTTCTTCTCTTCGGAAAAGTTGTGGACTCGGAAGATCTTATCGACTTTGAGGTCCCATTCAAGATATTCATCGGCATTTTCTTCTCCTTTTAACTTGGGCATAATGAAATTGAGCTTCCCAAACTTGCCATCATCATGCTCATGGTGGTTGTTGCGATGTTCATGGTGCATACTTGCGTCACTTGGTGGGCGTGGAGGCAGCGGAGGAGGGTCTTGATTGCCTAGAGGCAGTGGTGGGGGAGGATCTTGGTGATGTTCGAAGTCCCTTCTTCGCCTTTGCTCGGCATAATTAGCATTCATAGCTTGTCAGTGTCGGTGGTGGTGTTGTGCATGTCGGTTGTTGCATCTAGCTTGGCGCGCATTCGCATCATCGTCGCTTGTATCCCATGCTGGTGCTTACTTTTGTGGAAGAGGCATATGGTGGCCATGTGGATGATGCCGATGCCTATCATTTTGTTGTCTTCATCATGATGTTCTCGTGGGCTTTGCACATTGATGATTGCTTATTATGGTGGTGACCATGCTCTTGGCGTTGTTGTTGAGGTTGAGGAGCATTTGGGTCCACCGCTTGAGCATGACGATGACGAGCTTGATGGTCCCCATTGTGGTGGTGGGGTTCTCTGCGGTGGGAGTTGGACCTTGAAGCCTTGCCATGTCGACTTGAGGAGTGTGTGCCGGACAAACTTGACAAGCTTGAACAGTGACCATGTCAGTTGCCAAGATTGGCAATATCTTGGTGAAGATCTTGGAGTTGCGCATGGTTCTCTTCTTGAAGTTGCCGCTCATGATATTCAAATTCTCAAAAAGTATCATCGAGACGGTTCTCAAGTCGCTCGAACTGAGTATTGAATTCTTGGCGTTATGCCCATAAGTTGTGGCGCGTGGCAAAACCGTCTTGGTTGTTTAAGTTGCTATCTCCACTGGCTCCGCTTCCCCTAGACATGATAGAGAGGGTGGTATCGGTGGAATGGTAATTGCTACTTTGCCTCACCGGAGTCAAAAATTGGAAAGATTGTTCTTGCCGAGAGCAAAGAAAATAGCGGGTACACAAGACACACACACAAAGGCCTATGGTGGTAGGATAGGGAGGTGGATAGAAAATGGAACAACCAATGAAAAGGTTATTTTCAAAAGTGGGTAAGATCCAAAAAAACAAAGTCCCAGGAAAATGTCAAAAAGGGTGACAAGAACCTATGACTATACACACACGATGGAGATTAATGTGGATAGCACGACTATGAAAAAGAGCAAT
The DNA here is from genome assembly GCA_023614405.1 of Avena insularis. NCBI lineage: Eukaryota > Viridiplantae > Streptophyta > Magnoliopsida > Poales > Poaceae > Avena > Avena insularis. The sequence continues at coordinate 36,291,056 of CM042691.1, read as the reverse complement.
AAACAAAATTGGTCCTAACAAAGACTAAAGCTCGGTGTTGTGCCAACACATGGAGAGACTATATCTCGTTTGCACAAGATTGAGAAGAAATGGATTTGCACACTTGCCTTGCTCTTACTCGCACTATTTCTTAGAAGCTTGGGACTCTCTTTTGTATTGGTATCTTTCTCTTTTTTCTTTTGCTTAGAAGCTTTTTTGTTTTTTTGTATATCTTTTTCCTTTCTATGCTATGGAGAAATAAAGTTTGTTATTGCCTCTATACTATTGCTATGCAAGAGAAAGCGCACAATGCTTCAACAAACATAAGAGGATCTACTCTCTATAGGTTAGGTAACACAAAAAGGAAGAATGGGGTTAACAAAGTTGGCGCAAGTTATACCATGTGGTGATGTGAGACTTGGAACCGTTGGTGGAGGTTTGGTTCGAGATCCACGGTGTCGATGTCAGTGCGAGGTGTTGTTGCGGAAGCTTTGTTAGATTAATTTGGGGTAATATTTTTGGTATTTTCAAATTTATGGTGCAAATCGGTGAACGAAGTCAAATCCGTGGCAACCAAAAGGTGCTGATACCAGTTGATATGGGTCTCCTTGTGGATTTACCCTTAGGGTGTCCCGATCTTCATGGATTTGAGGCGGGGAGTGAGGGGAAACATGATGAATGCAACGCAAATGCAAGGTAAAGATACAAACGCACGCAAACACAACCTGATTCTATTTCCTCCAGTTGGTTTGAACAACCAATCCAATATAATCCTCGGTGAGAGACCTTGCGGTGGAATCACCAAAGGAGAGATTGACAAGAGGATGATAGAATCCAAATCAAAGGAGAGAGTAGCAAACAAGTAGAATCCCAAAGGGGAGAGACCTAGCACTACTAGAATCCTTGACAAGGATAGACCAAACACTTGAGGAGGGTCTTGACGACTTGGGGACGAACACCGACCTGCAAGGCCTTGTATAACTCATATATTAACTATAGATAGGGGTTCTCATCTAGGGTTAGGCACATGCCTTCTTTCATCTTGAACTCTAGGCTTTCAAGGAGGGGTGGGGGCTTATATATAGGACATCCACGATCTAGGGATAAAATAGGAATAAACAGGAAGTTCTGGGCGTTACATGGCAGGCCCACTTGAGGCACGCAGGCCCGAACCACATAGTCCGGAGATTCTAGAGTAGAGGTCCGGGGACTTCGGTGTGGACCGGAGATTCCTGTCAATCTCTGGTCAGTCTACGGAGGGGCATATAGACTGTCCCAGGCTTCGGTTTGGGGGCCAGTCCGGAGATGGGCTAGAGACTCCGGTGTCGTAGGCCGGAAATTCCGGTCTTTTGGTCCTGAGACTCCGGTCTGGCTTCAGCAGCTTCTTGTGTCTTCTCTTCTAGGCCTCTTGCTTGGGTGTCTTGGCTCCAGGTTCTTCCTTGCCGTATCCTCTTGGAAGCATGGTCATGGACCTAGTCATATCATGGGAATTTGTCTCAAGTAGAATCCCATTATCATGATAACCAAAGGAAGGAAAGGTGTGGAAGGAATTCACCTTTAGAGTGATGGTTAGCGTAGCATGATGTGGACCAATGGTGAACGTCGTGTGTTGTGCTATGTTGCGCTGCATCATGTCCCCTATGCTTCTTCCATAGGTTTCATCATGTATGCTATGCTATGTACTCGACCCGATGTGGTCCTGACTCTCAGTTGGACAAGTCGTTTCCAAAGTGATCCAGGAGTGGAACATTGGAAAGCTGTGAAGAATATCCTAAAGTATCTAAAAAGAACTAAGGATATGGTCCTAGTCTATGGAGGTGGTGATGAAGCTCTAAACATAATTGGTTACGTGGATGCGAGCTAGAACATGGACTCCGATGACTCGAAGTCTCAAACAGGATTTGTCTTTTTTGTGAATGGTGGCGTAGTAACCTGGAGAAGCGTGATAGTCTTCAATGGAGCTAGAATACATCGCAGTTAAATCTGCGGAGAATGAAGTTGTATGGCTACAGAATTTCATTGAATTGGGAGTTGTTCCTAATGCGGATGACCCTATGAAAATCTACTACGACATCACAGGTTCCATAGCAAACGCATCGGAACCAAGAACTCATTCAATAGTCAAACACATCCAACTTAGATTCCACGCCATTAGACAAAATGTTGAGAATGGCGAAGTGAAGATTTGCAAAGTGCATACGGATCTGAATGTCGTAGATCCGTTTACCAAAAGTATTCCACAAGCCAATCATGAGCAACACCGGGATAGTATTGGTGTTAGGCCATTGCCTATTGTAAAACTAGATTAATTTGTACTCTAGTGCAAGTGGGAGACTGCAGGAGATATGCCCTAGAGGCAAATAATAAAGAGTTTTTATTTGATGTATCTCTTGTTCATAATACGTTTCTTACCATGCTATCACTATATTAATACGAAACATTAATACACATGTGGTATGCAAACAACCAGGTCTCTAGTTGCCTCTAGTAAACTAGCTCATTGGGCAAGTGATGATTTTATGGTTTCGAGATCATGGTGATAGTCCTGATTGACAATGCGGTCACATCAATGGAGAATGATGTGATAGACATACGCCCAAAGTTAATCATAATGAGATCTAGTTACTTAAACGTTCGTCACTAATGATAACATAGAAACACCATGGCTTATATCCTTCGATTGTGAGATAATGCATAATCACTGTTTTGGAAGGAGACTTTGATGATATCAAGTATCAAGCCGTGAAAGGATGATCATAAAGGTATTGTTGGGTTCCTGAATAAATGGGTCAAGGAGTTTTTATCAAGACCAGGATTTGCCAATCCAAGTAACGGATAGATACACGTGGCCAACTCGGTGATGTTGCATTAATGAAGCTTGCAAGCGTATGATTGGATCATGGAATGCAACGGTACGGGAACGAGTAAACGAGTTCATTGATACGTCGGAAACGTATCTATAATTTTTGATGCTCCATGCTTGTTTAGTATCTATTTTTATTTACTTGTCTACACTTTGAGGTGCTTTTTACATGTTTTCTGGTACTAACCTATTAACAAGTTGCAACAGTGCCAGATGCCTGTTTTCTGCTGTTTTTGGTTTCAGAAAAGTTAGTAAAGAAATATTCTCGGAATTGGATGGGACAAACATCAAAGTCAATTACTTTCTGTGGGGAACAAGAAGTCTAGAGGGGAGCCGGAGGGGCCGACCATGGCGGCCAGACCTACCCCAGGCGCGGGTGGACCCCATCCCGCGCCTGGCAAGGGTTTGGCGCCCCTGGCCGCCGCCTTGGCCTCCCCCTTCGCCTATAATAAGCCCCCGATGCAGAAACCCTAAGCACCCAATCAAATCTCCATGAAACCGTCTATAGCTACCGCCACCATCATCCCTAGATCAGGGGGTATCTGAAGTTCTTCCCGGCACCCTGCCGGAGGGGAGATCATCCCGGAGGCCTTCTCTCCGGTACGATGCATGAGTAGTTCCACCTTGGACTATGGGTCCATGTAGTAGCTAGATGGTTGTATCTCCTCCTTTGTGCTTTCATGTATAGATCTTGTGAGCTCCGTTCATGATCAAGATCTAATCTATTTGTAATCATGCATGTTGTGTTTGCGGGGATCCGATGGATATTGAGATTATTATGTTGGCTTGATTAATGGTTTTGTCTTTATGGTTCTATCATGTTTGTGTTGTTTGTGATCTTGCATGCTCTCCGTTGTTAGTAGCTATCTTGGCCGAGTAGTTGCTAGTGACTCCGAGAGGGGGTATTTATGCTCGATAGTGGGTTCATGCCTCTAGTTTCCAAGGGAAGTGACAATAATATCTTCGGTTGTAGATGTGTTGTTGCTACTAGGGAGAAAACAATGGTTTCTTGTTCATGGAACATGTGGACTGTTTACCTTACACACTTTTCTTAAAATAGTTGTCTGTTGCTTGCAACTTAATACTGGAGGGGGTTCGGATGATAACCTGAAGGTGGACTTCTAGTCATAGATGCAGTTGGATGGCGGTCTATGTATCTTGTTGTATTGCCCAAACGAATCTCAAAGGATCTTTCTGACTGGTAATGGCCTTGTTATGCCTTGCTCAGTTCCTGTCAATTGCCCTGCTGTAATTTATTTACCCTTCATGCCATGTTGTTTATCTAAGGAGAGCACCTCTAGTGAACTATGGACCCCGGTCCAATCTTTACCATTGATACATCTTCCACTGTTACTTGTTTACTTGCTGCAAACCATTACCTTCCACACCATACGTTTAATCCTTTGTTACAGCAAACGGGTGAGCTTGACAACCTCACTGATTCATTGGGGGCAAAGTCTTGAGTTTGTGTTGTGCGGATCTCCGTGTTGCTTGCAACACCTGTTTGACGTTTCCTTCCTCCTACTGGTTCAATAATCTCGGTCTCTACTGAGGGAAGAGTTGTTGTTGTGCTCATCACAGCTTGCTCTTGGGGTTTCCAATGAAGTGCTCCACGTCAAGTTCTCTAGCGCCATCAAGGAGTTCTCTTTAGGTGAATTGAGCTTTTTGAAGGAGTTACTACAGTAGCTTGTGTTTTTAGTGAAAAGCCTTGCTGTTTCAAAGCTTTGCCAGAGGTCTAATATCTTTTGAATAAGCTAATGTTGCTAATGAATATTGTGTGAAGTTTCGTATGAAGGAAAAATTTCAAGGGTAGAGAGAGAATGATGTAATGAAATGGAGAATGGACAAAAGATCAAGCTTGGGGATGCCACCATGGTGTCACCCCAAGAAATATCCAAGAGGTACAAGCGTCAAAGCTTGGGGATGCCCAAGGCATCCCCTTCTTCATCAATAAAAAGCTCAGGTCTTCCTAGACACCTTGTTTTTTATTGTTTCATGCACTGTTATGTTGTTCTTGGAGCGTCTTAGTTTTCGTTTGCTTTGCTTAGGTTGTTTAGTTTGCTTGAATAAAGTAGTTTGGACCCCCGTTCTTGCTGTGTTGTTGCAAATAAGTTGCTTGGTGTTGGAAAGGAGTAGGAAGTTCCTGCTTGAAAGTGAAGAGGAGCTTGCATTGACCGTGACTTAGACTTTAGCATGACATGCTAGGTGTTGTTTTGACATTATGCTTAGTGATTATTGCTATATCATGTCTTGTTCCAAACAATTGGGATTGCTTAGTGTGCCTTGAAGAAATTGTGCGTTGTTTTAGCGTGCAAAAGCATAGTATTATGGTATTCTCCTGTAAAGCTTTGCTTGGGTTGACTTGGCACATGCTCACACCATGTTATGACTCTCACAAGTCACCATTAGCCTCTATGATCATTTATTCATTGACTTGTAGTACCACTCTATGCTTTGATTAGTAATGTTTTGTTGCTCTGCATGATTATGGCCATTATGCTCTCTTAGTTGGTTGCTCCTAGTATTTTGCTAGCCTCCACTTGTATGAGTAAGTTCTACTCATGCTTCCAACTCCCAAGAAACCAAGTTATTCCAAAGTGTCCACTATAAACTCCTATGCATGGTGTGTTACACCATTCCAAGTATATTCTTGTTTTCAACTATCTTCGAATTAAAAACTATTTTGTTATGTGAAAACTTAGTAATTAAAGCCCTCACGAACTTGATGGCACACTTTATATTCTTTGCTCCTAATAAACTTGAACCATTGTGACAACTTTTTTGTATATGCTTGCACTTATAAGTTGGAATTAGCAGAACCGTGCTATCACGGGGAACATTTTCAACATTGCACTTGTACTTTGTACTCAGTTGATATCATTCTCTTTTGTCTATGGATGTCACCGGTGTGAAATACAGAGGGAACTTGTAAATTCATGGATTTTGTATCCTGTGTTAGAGAAATGCCTGGGCCGCTAGCCTAAGCCATGCCTAATCATGGTGGAAACTTGCAGCATCACCATAGTGACATCTATGAAGCATTATTCTTATAAAAAAAGAGACACATTGAGAAAAGTGGAAAGAGAGAAAAAAGCACCATATTCCCATGGTAAATAAGAAGATTGCTGAGATGCTCATTGTATGCTTGCCTTGTCATTTTGGTTATGGGAAAGCTCATGTACCATGTGCAAGGGGTACCCATTGGCGGTTCTCAATGATATGCAAATACTTATAGTGACAAGAACTTACCTGGACCCAAAGTTGAGTATGCATGAGGTGTGGCCCTCGTATTCAAGGGACTTGAGATTGCCAACTTATACTTCGTCAAGCATATACTCCATCTTTGCCACTTTAACCTTAACCACTTCAAGATGCTTATGATAGGGGCAATGAGGGCTGAAAGCTAACAAGTACCATAATTTTTGGATGCTCTTTTTGAAACTTGTAATCCCTTCTTCCTTTACAAAAAGGCATTTCTTCCACCATTATTGAGTCTCCACCTTCTACCTTTATACACCATTAAGAGAGCATAGTTGTCATTCTGTGTGCAGTGTTCCAAATCTTATTAATTGATGCATATTGTGATATTTCTTGTTCTTGTGCTATTTGTTTATAGTCACCCTTGTGAACTTTGAAGGTGTCCTATGCAACTATATTGCTACTCTATGAGGGACAAGTTGATTGCCACTATGCTATGTTTTCTGTATGTGAAACAAACAAACGTTTTTCAATGCATGTTATTCATGATCTTTGTTTGTAGCCTTTCATGTTGCATGCATAGTTACTATGTCCTATTGTTAGAACTCCATCTTTCATGCACATGTTTAGAGTTCTTTGATCCCAGCTTTCAATGCTTTCAAATGGTTGGATCTTTATTGTGATGGTGCATGTCACCTCAAAAATTATTCTTTTTATCACTTACCTACTCGAAGACGAGCAGGAGTTAAGCTTGGGGATGCTTGATACGTCAGAAATGTATCTATGATTTTTGATGCTCCATGCTTGTTTAATATCTAATTTTCTTTACTTGTCTACACTTCGAGGTGATTTTTACATGTTTTCTGGTACTAACCTATTAACAAGTTGCAACAGTGCCAGATGCCTGTTTTCTGCAGTTTTTGGTTTTAGAAAAGTTAGTAAAGAAATATTCTCAGAATTGGACGGGACAAACGTCAAAGTAAATTACTTTACATGGGGAACAAGAAGTACAGAGGGGAGCCGGAGGGGCCGGCCAGGGTGGCCAGACCCACCCAAGGCGTGGGTGCCCCCCGCCCCCACGCCTGGCTAGGGTTTTGCACCCCTGGCCGCCGCCTCGGCCTCCCCCTTCGCCTATAAGAAGCCCCCGATGCAGAAACCCTAAGCACCCGATCAAATATCCACAAAACCGTCTGTAGCTGACGCCACCATCGTCCCTAGATCCGGGGGATCTGAAGTTCTTCCCGGCACCCTGCTAGAGGGGAGATCATCCCGGAGGCCTTCCCTCCGGTATGATGCGTGAGTTGTTCCACCTTGGACTATGGGTCCATGTAGTAGCTAGATGGTTGTATCTCCTCCTTTGTGCTTTCATGTATAGATCTTGTGAGATCCGTTCATGATCAAGATCTAATCTATTTGTAATCATTCATGTTGTGTTTGCGGGGATCCGATGGATATTGCGATTACTATGTTGGTTTGATTAATGGTTTTGTCTTTATGATTCTATCATGTTTGTGTTGTTTGTGATCTTGCATGCTCTCTGTTGTTAGTAGCTATCTTGGCAAAGTAGTTGCTAGTGACTCCAAGAGGGGGTAATTATGCTCGATAGTGGGTTCATGCCTCTAGTTTCCAAGGGAAGTGACAGAAATCTCTTCGGTTGTAGATGTGTTGTTGCTACTAGGGAGAAAACAACGGTCTCTTTTTCATGGAACATGTGGACTGTTTAACTTACACACTTTGCTTAAAGCAGTTGTCGGTTGCTTGCAACTTAATACTGGAGGGGGTTCAGATGATAACCTGAAGGTGGACTTCTAGTCATAGATGCAGTTGGATGGTGGTCTATGTATCTTCTTGTATTGCCCAATCGAAACTCATAGGATCTTTCCGACTATTAATTGCATTGTTATGCCTTGCTCAGTTCCTGTCAATTGCCCCGCTGTAATTTGTTTACCCTTCATACCATGTTGTTTATCTAAGGAGAGCACCTCTAGTGAACTATGGACCCCCGGTCCAATCTTTACCATCGATACATCATCCACTGCTACTTGTTTACTTGCTGCAAACCACCATTACCTTCCACACCATACGTTTAATCCTTTGTTACAGCAAACCGGTGAGCTTGACAACCTCACTATTCGTTGGGGCAAAGTCTTGAGTTTGTGTTGTGCAGGTCTCCGCGTTGCTTGCAACACCTGTGTGACGTTTCCTTCCTACTACTAGTTCGATAACCTCGGTTTCTTACTGAGGGAAGACTTGCTATTGTACTTCTTCACACCTTGCTCTTGGGGTTACCAACAGGCTCCACGTCAAGCGCCAAGTTTTCTGGCGCCATCAAGGAGTCATCACTTACTGAGGGAAAACTTGTTGCTGTGCTGCATCACACCTTGCTCTTGGGGTTTCCCGGCAAAGCACTACAAGTTGACGCAGTGCCATCAAAAGTATCGAACCCACATAGAGATATTGGTAAAGGTCTTTATGCCCTCATTACTATCTACCAAAGGATACTTATAAGTTGCCTTTGATCTCAAGTAAGGGTGTTTCAAAGGTTTTTGATTGTTTGCAGAAAAGTAATTGAAGCGAGTAAAATAAAGCAAGTAACAAAGTCATGTGAAAGCGTGGTTGAATTCAATAGGGATAAAACATTCTCGGGGATGTATGATACAGCACTAGCATGATATTATTATTATTATTAATTAAGATAATATACTTCTTGTGTCATGAGATGTATGGAGAGAGCTCCATAATAAGATGTTCACTACAAGGCTTGTAGGAAAAAACTTTGTTGAGCCAAGAGTGAGGTCACCTCTAAATAACAACTATGATTTGTGAGAGAAATCACCCATACAAACCACCGCAATTAAGGGTTTTCGCATGGATATCATAATTATCTTAGGGAGTCCCTCTTTGTCCTCCTTTGATCATGTAGGTTACGAGCCGGTGCCAATTTGTCATGAAGCTATTTCAGGCATGATACCAAAACACGTCCAAAGGATTTCTCCCTCCCTTTATTCCCGAGGGCAAATGATACGTGGCCGACTACACACACCATCTAAAGAGAGATCAAACACAAATCATAAATCTATCATAGACCATCCAGTCATATGGACACAAGAATAGATCATCTTTATTGCAAGTTCATAACAGTGCTAGGGTTTCTCCATCTCCCCAAGAACAAAGGAACTACTCACACATGGAAGCAATCAACAACATCATCATAATCAACTGGATGGTTAAAAGCAAGGAGGTAGATCTAATGTAAACCACAATTGAATCTGGAACTACAAGAAGATCTAATAGATGAGAGATGGGGGTAGCGATGGTGATGGAGATGCAGCAGTTGATGGTGAAGGGGATGATACGATGTCCTCCATTGATCCATGAAGCAAAAGGGATTTTCCCCAACCAAGTTTCTCCTTTAGATCCCTTTTAGATGTGGTTTTTCATGGTTTCTGGTGGCTGTGAATGTCATATATCCCCCTCATCTTTGATAGGAGAAAGTATTTGATGAGGTGGATGCGCTGACACACATTACGGGCGGATGGTACGGGCGCGATCCACCCGTACCATTAGTCATTATCGGTACTAGTGAGTTCCCCTTGTTTGGTGTTCTTCCGGGTGCGAAGGTAAATCCATAAAATGACTTTTATCACTTAAAAATATCATATTATATCATAATATGACTGTTCCAATTGATATGTTCATATAAGACTTAATGATTCGAGATCCTGTTGAAACAAGGAAAAAAAGGTGTGTGCAAACACAGTGAAATACAAAGATCCCTACTCTATTTATGCAAAAAAGGTAAATATGCTTCAATTTTGGACTCATTAGGTACCTATCATCCCTTCTATCACGATGCTGATCTCCTGGCGCATCACGATCATCATGACGTTGCAGCCCGCCTCCACCATGGGCAGCAGCATTTGCTGAGCTCTGAAACACAAAACTGTTCTGAGGAAGGGTGTCTTGGAGATCATCAAAGGCCTGAAGCTAGGAACACTGTAGGGTTTGTTGCATGGAAAACAAAAATTTCTATCACAAGAACACATAAAACCAAGATCTAATCTATGGCGAAGCCAAGATCTAATCTACGAGATCGGTGCAACGAGATTGAAGAGAACTAACCCTCGTAGATCCAAAGCATTTAACGAGATAGGATTTCGTGGTTGATGTAGTCAATCACTTTCTAATCTCAAGATCGTGTAGACGATCCTTCCGGCACCGCATTCCGGCAATGCTTCCGCACTCGGTCACACGTACAAAGTCGATGAAGACCTTCCTCTCCCTGTTCCAGTGGGTAGTGGAGGTACTAGATCCCCTAAGAATCCCAGCAACACGACGACGTGGTGGTGGTGGTGGAGGAGAAGATCCTGCAGCGCTTCGCCTAAGCCGGAGCAGGACGATGGATGGGGGAGGAGGCCGGTGGCTAGGGTTGAGGTGAGGGAGTAGGGGTGCGCCCCCACCCCTCTTTATATAGAGGAGGGATGCAGCCAGGGTTCCCACCCCTAGCAGAGTCCTTCCCCAACTCGGTGGACAAGAGGGAGAGGTGGGAACTTGCCCCCCAAGTTTCCCCCTTACCAAATTAGGTTTTGCCCCTCCTTTCCTTGTGCTGGCTGGTTGGGCCCCCTTGGGCTTGGTGCAGCTGGACCTAGGCCCCCACGGCAAGCCACAACTCAAGTGGGCCCTCCCGGGGTGGTGGACCCACTTGTGGTCCCTCTAGAACATTCTAGAAGCTTTCGGTCAATACATCGAAAACATTTCTGAACCCCCTAAATGACTTTTCTTATGTGAATCCTATTCTCTGGACCATTCTGAATCTCCTCGTGATGTCCTAGATATAATCTGAGACTCCGAACAACATTCGGTCTCCAACTCATATTACATATCTACTTAATCAACATCGAACCATAAGTGTGTCACCCTACGGTTCGCGAACTATGCAGACATGATCAAGACACCTCTTTGATCAATAACCAATAGCGGGATGTAGAGATCTATAATGGCTCCCACATATTCAACGATAACTTCGTGATCAAATGAACCATTCACATACGATACTGATTCCCTTTATCGTGTGATACTTTACTTATCGGAGGTTCAATTGGTGGTATATCCATACCTAGTTCAACCTTGTTACCGATAAGTACTCTTTACTCGTTCCGTGATATGACATCCCTTGTTACCTAGTCACATGGTTGCAAACCAATTGGATGACATTCCACCGAGAGGACCCAGAGTACATCTATCTGTCATATGGATGGACAAATCCCACTCTTGATCCATGCGCTTAAACACATACTTTCAGAATACCCAATGCCACCTTTATAACCCCCAATTACGGAAGTGGTGTTTTATGTCATCAAAGCACTCATCTGGTGACGGTTATTAACATGATCTCATGGTCGAAGGATTAGGTTACTATGTATCTGAAAGCTTGTAGCAAAATGAACTTAATGACTTGATCTTATTTTATGCTTACTATGGGTGTGTGTCCATCACATCATTCTCCTAATGATATGATCTTGTTATTAATAACATCCAATGTCCATGATCAGAAAACCATGATCATCTATTAATCAACAAGCTATTTTCAGCAAGAGGATTACTAGGGACTCTTTTATGTCTACAAAACACACAAGTATTAATGTTTTCGGTTAATAAAATTATAGCATGGGATGTAAACATTTATCATAAACACAAAGATATAATAATAACCACTTTACTATTGCCTCTTGGGCATATCTCCAACAAACACATATCCTCACATGTGGTGGCAGGATTGGCATTAATCGAGGTCACAAATGGTGTGTAGCGGTCATCAATGAGACCACCAAAGATATTGCCCTTGAGATCATCTTGATCAACTATTTTCCTTGCAGCAGCTAGTTCAGAACAAAGCCTTTCATGGTGGCAATGTACTGTCTCACAGTCATGTCTTCTTTCTTAGTGTTGATTAAAGTGCCCCTGAGAAAGTTCGCTCGAGCACGAGACTGAGAGGAAAACAGATCTTGAATAGTGGACCAGATTCATGTGCATGTTCAAGTCCAATAACCTGAGCTAACAGATCTACATCTAAGGATTTTACCAAATAGCTCATGAACGTTTGATCGCGAGCATTCCAAATCACATACTCCTGATTGGGGACTTCAATCTTTTTCTTGTCGGTGTCTTCCATCTTGACGGTTTTGGGCAGAGCAACATCGATGCTATCAAGCAGCCCCATAGCCTAGGCACCTCGAAGGGCCAGAAGGACTTGATTCTTCTAGAAGAGGTGGTTGTCACGAGACAGCTTTTCCGATGGAAGATCTCCAAGGGCAGGAGTCAGACTTGCAGTCGCTACTGATGCTGCCATGGATGAGGATGAAGAGGATGAGGAGGCCATCGAGATTGGTCTTGATGTTGATGAAGAGGATCACCGTTCATCATTCTCTGGCGGTAAATGGCGGTCGAGCAAGGTTCTTTTTGGGTATCTAGGTTTTCTAGGGTTTTGAAGGCTCTCGATCGGAGAGGGTTCTTTTGCTCTTCGGTCGTGGGTTGCGACGGCAAGAGGCAGCCGAAGAAGATTGTTTGCTATTCTTGGGTCCTACGTCGATGATCACCGGCGGGTGGTTTTGGTCGTCGGGTGTTGGAGCGGCATCCGCCTCACAAGGAAGGAGGAGGAGGCTCTGATACCATATCAAAAATCTAGGGTTGAACTGTGTCCTCTACCTGTACCGGGTTGCGTGTTTAGGACATCCCTAATAGCCCCACGCAAATAGACGCCACACGTCCGATCGCGTCCTCCCGGGCCAAGCCCAAGGCCCAACGCTCCCCCGCAAACGGACCGGACAGCGAGGTGGGGTCTGATTCGGCACAAACTGGGCCAAAACCTGCGGCTGGTCTGCGGGGGCTCGGACGCCGGCCTCGTCCGCGGCGGTCCACATGAGTCTTACATGGGTCCCACCTAGCGGTGTCCCAGAGAGAGGGGCCGCGTCCTTTTTAATGGGACCGCATAGTCCCCATAAACATCCACTCCCACTTCCAGTCCCCACTTCCAAACCCCTAACCCTGCTACCTCCCAACTGACAAGCTCCTCCTCGATGTCCCTCGCTAGCCGCGATGACAAAGGACAGCTGGAAGGCCTGGTTCCGGCGCGGCTGGAACGGCCGCGAGGTCGACTCCTCCATTGGCGACGGTCATGGCCGCCATTCCATCTCCCGCTTGCTGCCCTAGCATAGCTCCTCCTCCTTCTTCCGTGGACTGCCACCATGGCCCGCTGCCGCTTCCGTTCTCTGAGTGGCGTGTGTACGTGAGCCTCTAGGCTGCGTGCACGCTCACCAAGGCAGGCATGCCCTTCCTGTGGCCGGACGTCCACCTGCCGGTGGGGTCAGACCTCAATGGCGCCCGCGTGCCAGTGCCGGCCATCCCTACCTTAGGCCCTGCATGCCGCCACGAGATCTGTCGGTGCCGGGCCTTCCTCCCGCTAGATCTGCGGCAGGATCCTACCTACGCCATCAACTCCTCGGTCTAGAAATGGTGGTTCAAGGCAGAGCACACATCCCGGCGCGAGGCTATCGAGGCACACCTTCAAAACCTCAATGACAACGACGATGAGAACTACTAGGAGGGGTCCCAGGAGGACTCCGACAAGGAGGATGACGACGACGGCCTCCACTACCCACCGCTGCATCCCGGATTGGTCGCGCTACCGGGGCGCTAACACTATCACGTCTGAGGTGTGGCCTTGTCCACAGCCAGAGGAGGACCAGGAGCCGCCCTGGTTGGTGGCGGTCAAGCTAGAGGAGGAGGGGACGGAGCGGAAGCGCCGACCAATGACAGAGGAGGAGGAGCTCCAGACCGCCATCCTCGCCTCCCAGCTAGAGGAGGAGAAGAGGTGGGACGGCACCGCTCAGACGCTACACGGGTCCTGGATTGCCGTGCAGGCCTAGATGCCCCCGTGCTCCCAGCGCCGCTCGCGCTCCCGTCACCGCCTCCGCCTCATGCTCCGGCACAGGCCTGCGCGTGGCCTCCGCCGTAGGTCTTCATCGACCTCGCCTCCGACGATGAGGAGTAGGCGGCGTTGTCGTGGGAATGGGCACGACAGATGCTGCAATCGGTAGCGAGTAGTAAAACGAAGGGCAAGGGCGTCCAGCCATCTGCGGTGCGAGATGAGAGCGGAGACACAAGGATTTACCCAGGTTTGGCCCCCCGAAGGGTAAAGACCTACTCCTGCTAGATTGTATTATGGAGAGAGTACAAGAGCGAGCTCGACGGCTAGGCGGCAAGTCGCTAGGGTGTATGATGGAACGTGTCTCTATGCGTACCCTAGGGAGGTTTATATAGGCTCACCTCACTAGGGTTTACAGATCTACAACCGAATTAGTTAAGGATTCATAGGGTTCTTGACCTAATCCGCCTGGGCCTAACTACACTTCTGGGCCTCCAGCTTCTAGTCGCCTGGGTCCTTGCCAAGTCTCGATCCAGTCGCCGTCCTGCAGGCCCACTCGCTGGCAGCTTGGGCCAGTAGGAAACATCCTGCTGGGCATACCCCGGTCGGCATATCCCCATCAGTAGTCCCCGAGGCCATCGTTGATTCGTCGCAGTTGTTTGTTGGCAGTCGTAGTATGCGGGTCCAATTTGGACACCCAGTCGAATCGGTGGTGGACTCCCTGAATAAAAGAAGGAACTAGTCATTTTAGTCGTGGTGACAACGACTAGTCGAATCGCAGCTTGGCGAATGGGTCGGCGAGTGTAACATCCCAAAAATACCAAACTTAGATCATCAAACACTAATCATCAAGATTAGGGTTAACAAAAAACTTTTCTAACTAAACTCATGAATGCATGCATATGTGTATGCATGGATTTTGAATTTCTTTAAAACCACCTTGTTTGTGTGATCCATTGCTTGTAAAATGTTTCTTAGTTGAAATGAACATCATCTAAAACATTTCCCACACTTTTCATAAAGACAAGTAAATCAAAACAAATATATTAAGTGAATGGTCATTTTGGCCAATTTAACTCCCATGCCTACTTTGGCTGTCTCAAACTTTCAGAACCGAACAGAAACTTTTCTGGATCTTTGCACCCCTTGAATGTACTCATAACAGAGTATCAAGGCCTACTTTGTGATCATCCAGAAACTTTCAAATGCATAGTTTAAATGATAATTCAAAATTGAATCTTCTTCATATGGGAAGATCCCACTTTTTCAAAACCCACTCAAACAAGCTCAACTTTCAAAACCCAAGCATCTGCAGACTCACCAGCACCAATCTAGCAAACCCACCAAAAATCATTTCAAAATTCAAAACTTGATTTCATGCGGCCATTTCATCAAACAGGTTGCAGACACAAATCAGACAAAACAACAAACACTATAGTGTGCATTGATTCTGGCCTAACTTGTTCCCTAGTTAGCTCACACACAGCTCAGTAGATCATCTAGAAAGATTAGCCCAACACTAGCACCCCTGTGAGCTTGCCATTGCCATTAATGGTGAACAGCCGAGCACCCCAATGTCACCCCATTGTGGACAGCAAGCTAGAGGAATAACTAGCCGTGCCAACCTTGTCTAGGAGGCAGCCCACCATCCACCGCCACTCACATCCCAGCCATGGCGTTGCCAAGCCTCGACCACGCGCGCACAAGCCGCGCCCAGACCATGCCGAGCGTGCGCGAGCGCCACCCTCGACCATCACCCACGATCACAGCCGCCCTCGCCGCGTGCATACACGATCGCTATCAACCCAGGAGACCGCCAGACATCCCCATTTGTCGCCCCGTGCCGCACAGCCACCGCCCGCCGTCGAAGACGCCGCCTCTGCCGCGCAGAGCATCGGCCGTTCCAGAACAAACCACACCGCCCCATGCCTCGCGACCATGTCGTTGAGCATCGCCAGGAGACACAACACCGTCCCCTACCCGTGCCCATGCCATTAGCCGCCTGCAACATCGCCCCCGACGAGCTCACCGTGCGCCCCGACGGTCCCCTCGCTCGACTATAAATAGAGGCCACCCCCGCACGAATTCATCACACCATCTCACTCCCCTCTCCTCACTGATCGTGCCACACCATTCTCAGAGCAAGGCGAGCACCACCTCGCCGGAATTTCACTAGAGCCTGCCACTGCCGGAGAAGAAAGGAGCCAGCGATTGGAGCCGCCCCAGGAGCTGCCGCGACCACCCCTGAGTTCGCCGTCGTTAACTTCGTCGTTTGCCCTCCTCGCCGACCCTCGCCAGTACCCCGGTGAGCCCCCAGCGACCCTCGCTGGCCGCGCTAGGTTTCGTTCTCGCCGGAGTTGTCTCGCGTCGACGATGACTCCCAGCCGTTAGATTAGAACTAGATCGAACGATCCACGTTGCCCCATACCGCTTCGCCCAGCCCCGTGTCACTGACGAGTGGTGACACCCACTTAAGCATCCCGCGGGAGCACTGCGCTTAGCAGGCCGGCCCGTTAGATTTTCCCGCGCAGCCCATTTATTCAAATTAAACCTTTTTCTATTTCAATTCAAACACACTTCTGTACCCAACTTCAAAAATCAACCCAGATCGATTCAGTGCACCAATTTGAATGAAACCAATTTTGTTGGAAAGGTCTGTGAATGCTGAATCCAAGCCCGTTGGATTCAAGTCATTTGGACTTATAGATCACCCTTGGTAAAAATAACAAGGCAGAAGCTTTTCTGCATTCAAACATTTTTCAAATGTAAACTATAATAGCTTTTGAGTTGATTCCAACTCTCAAAAATCACATTTAACCATACCTTTCAGAATATATAAAAATATATAGGTTTACTTGAAGAAATATTGCTCAAGTAATAAAAGAATGCCCCATAAGCATTTCTAGCCACTTTAATTAATTAAAATAAAAGGGTAAAACCTTATTAAATTGTGACACCACTTTAAATCACATTCCCATGGACTACAATATGTGGTGATGACATGTGTCAACATGATCCCATGTTTAGTTTGGAGAATATTAAATCTTAAGTAGTTTTTCAATGAGTAGAAATTACTTTTCTAAAAATAAAAAGATTTAAACCAAGCCTTAACCTTGTAATGTTAGAGATGATGCTAGATCATCTATAGGACCCTTGTGTGTGATGATTGCAAGTAGTTATGTATTGCTTGGTGATTGTGTATCTCGTATTTATTCATAGACGCTAGTACCGACCAAGGATACGAGGAGGAAGGAGGATACTACGAAGAGGAAGCCGAGGAGAACTTCAACCACTGATCTGCACAAGGCAAGCTAACACTTGCACTTTAGCAAGCTTATACTGATATTGATGTAAGCTAACCCTTGCAAGATACCCTACTGATGTGAAGGGTTTCGCGGCATAGTAAATCAAAATTTTCTACGGATGCGAACAGAGGGAAAGCCAAGATCTAATCTAGGAGATGCAAACAACGAGAGAGATTGGATTAGATCTTCATACCCTTGAAGATTCGCACAGCGGAACGTTCGTCGGAACGTGGGTGATGTAGTCGTACTCGCTTCTCCTCCTCGCGATCCGATCCGATCTAGCACCACAAGTGGCGGTGCCTCCGTGAGATGCACACGTGCAGCACCTCGACGTCTCCTCCTTCCTCAGACCAGCAAGTATGGTGGAGAGATGGATTGGATCTACAACACGACGGCGTGGTGTATATGGTGGAGAATTTCTGCAGCAGGGCTTCGCCTACAAACAGTCGGGAGGGAGAGAGGAGGGCAGCAGGGCAGCTAGGGTTAGAGGGGAAGGTATGGGGGGTTGGTGCGCCCCCAGCCCTCTATATAGAGAGGGGTGGGCGCAGCCCTAGCCCCTCCCCCAAGCCAAACCGGCGGCCCCAAGGAGGAGGAGTGGGGGGCAAGGAAACCCCCCCTTCTAGAAGCTCTATCTCGAGTTTAAAACCCTCTTGGCCGGCTGGGCCCTATGGGGCCTTGTGCCCCTGGCCCAATGCGGCCAGGGCACTCCCTCATAGGCCCATGCCCCCTCCCGGAAGGTGGGGCCACGTTGGTCCCCTTCCGGAAGGTTCTAGAAGCTTCCGGTACAATACCGATTAACCCGGAACAATTCCGAACTCCAAAAACTGCACTACCTTATATGAATCTTATTCTCCGGACTACTCCGGAACCTCTCGTGATGTCCCAGATCCCATCCGAGACTCCGAACAAAAACTCATAAACCAATTATCCAATCTATCCTAGCGTCGAGACACATTAAGTGTGTGACCCTGCGGGTTCGAGAATATGCAGACATGATCTTTTATCAATAATCAACAACGGGGTCTGGACACCCATATTGACTCCCACACATTCATCGATGATCATATCAGATGAACCACGATGCCAGGATTCAATCAATCCCATATTTATATTCCCTTCGTCTCGCGATATTTTACTTGCCCGAGATTTGATCGTCGGTACCGTCATACCTAGTTCAATCTCGTTCACAGCAAGTAGTTTACTCGTTCCGTAATCCAATATCACATTGTGATTAACTCCTTAACCACATGCTTGCAAGTGGTGTTGATATCGATTACCGAGTGGGCCCAAAGTATATCTCTCCGACTTGGGAGAGACAAATCCCATCTCGATACATACAACCCAACAGATACTTTCCGATCACCTGAGAGACACCTTTATGATCACCCTCTCATAGGATGACGTTTGATGACCTCAAAGCTTTCTTCCGATACCAGGGAGTTGTATTATCTCATGGTCTAAGGAATACAATATTTGACATAAGAAAAGCTTCGCAAAGACGAACACGATGACACGGTCTAATTGCTTCGCTTAGTTTGGGTCTGTCCATCATATCATTCTCCCAATGATATGATCTCATTATCAATTGACAACTCATGTCTATGGTTAGGAAACCTTAACCATCATTGATCAATGAGCTAGTCCATAGAGGCGTACTAGGGACACGTTGTTGTTCACAAACCACACAAGTATTAAAGTTTCCGCTTAATACAATTCTAGCATGGAATATAAACATTATCATGAACAAGAATTATAATAATAACATCTTTATTATTGCCTCTAGGGCATAATTCCAACAGTCTCCCACTTGCACTAGAGTCAATAATTTAGTTTACATCAGGCAACAATCTCACACCCATGGCACTGAGGTGCTGGTCATGTTTTACACGTGGAAGAGGTTTAGTCAATGGATCTGCGACATTCAGATATGTATGTACTTTGCTAATCTTCAGATCTCCATCTGCTATATAATCTCGGATTATATGAAACTTAAGTTGATATGCTTGGTCTTTGGATGATATCTTGGTTCCTTAGCGAGTGCTATGGCGCCCGGTGTTGTCACACAATATCTCCAATGGGTCCAATGCACTTGGAACCACGCCAAGCTCGATGATGAAGTTCCTGATCCAAACTCCTTCACTTGACGCTTCAGCATCCATGTATTCCGCTTCTACTGTAGATCCCGCGATCATGCTTTGCTTGCAGCTTCTCCAGCTCACAGCTCCTCCATTCAAAATATACACGTATCCTGTCTGAGATTTAGAATCATCCTTGTCGATTGTCGAAACTAGCGCCGACGTAACCTTTTGACGACATGTTCATCACCCCATAGACTAAGAACATTTCTTTAGTCCTATTTAGGTACTTTAGGATGTTCTTCACGGCTGTCGATGTTCCACTCTAGATCACTTTGATATCTGCCGTCAAACTAAGAGCATTGGACACATCGGTCTAGTACACAACATGGCATACATGATCGAACCTATGGCCGAGGCATAAGGCACTTTGCTCATAGCTTCCTATCATTTACCGTAGGCTGGACCGAGCCTTGCTCAATATCTTACGACAACATAGGCAATGAACCTTTCTTCGCCTTATCCATTCGAACCTTTTGAACTTTGTCTAGGTATGTACCGGCTTAAAGCTATCAGGCGTCTTTGTCTATCTCTATAGATCTTGATGCCCAATATATAAGCAGCTTCACCTAGGTCTTTCATTGAAAAACACTTGTTCAAATAACTCTTCACATCGTTAAGCATGTTGATGTCATTTCCAATAATCAATATGTCATCCACATATAGTACCAGAAACGTCACCGAGCTCCCACTCACTTTATTATAGATGCAAGCTTCATAGCAATTTGGAACAAATCCAAAGCTCTTGATCACTTGATCAAAACGAAGGTTCCAACTCCGAGATGCTTGCTTCAGTCCATAAATAGAATGCTGAAGTTTGCATACTTTATCAGCATCCTTAGGATCGACAAAACCTTCGGGTTGCATCATATACAACTCTTCATCAATGTTGCCATTGAGGAAAGCAGTCTTGACATCCATCTGCCATATTTCATAATCATGAAACGCATCAATTGTTAATAAAATCCGAATGGACTTATACATCGCTACGGGAGAGAAAGTCTCATCGTAGTCAACACCTTGAACTTGTCGAAAACCTTTCGCGACAAGCCGTGCTTTATAGACGGTAACATTACCATCCGCGTCCGTTTTCTTCTTGAAGATCCATTTGCACTCAACGGCCTTTCGGTCGCTAGGAGGGTCCACCAAAGTCCATACTTGGTTTTCGCTCATGGATCCCAATTCGGATTTCATGGCTTCCAGCCATTTCTCAGAGTCTGGGCTCATCATCGCTTCCTCATAGTTCGTAGGTTCACTGCCTTCTACTAACAAGACAGTCAAGACAGGGTTGTCGTACCACTCAGGAGGGGCACGCGACCTTGTCGACCTGCGACGTTTAGTAGCAGCATCGTCCAAAGCTTCATGATCCTTGTCATTAGCTTCCTCTATTGTTGGTGCGGCGACCTGGAACAATTTCAGGTCTGCGCTACTCTCCAATTCAAGAGAAGGTTCAATAACCTCGCTCTCTACTTTCCTCCCACTCACTTCTTTCGAGAGAAACTCCTTCTCAAGAAAGGAACCGTTCTTTGACAAACACTTTGCCTTGGTTACGTGATAGAAGGTATACCCAATAGTTTCCTTAGGGTATCCTATGAAGACGCATTTCTCCGCTTTGGGTTCGAGCTTGTCCGGCATCAACTTCTTGACGTAAGCTTCGCATCCCCAAACTTTAAGAAACGACAACTTAGGTTTAGCACCAAACCACAGTTCATACGGTGTTGTCTCAACGGATTTAGATGGTGCCCTATTTAAAGTGAATGCAGCGGTTTCTAATGCATAACCCAAAAATGATAACGGCAAATCAGTAAGAGACATCATCGATCGGACCATATCTAATAGGGTTCGATTCCGGCGTTCAGACACACCATTGCACTGTGGTGTTCCGGGTGGCGTGAGTTGCGAAACGATTCCGCTTTCTTTAAGATGCGTGAGAAAATCATAACTCAAATATTCACCTCCATGATCGGATCGTAGAAACTTAATCTTTCTGTTACGATGGTTCTCCACTTCATTCTGAAATTCTTTGAACTTTTCAAACATTTCAGATTTATGTTTCATTAAATAGATATACCCATATCTACTTAAGTCATCGGTAAAAGTGAGAAAATAACGATATCCACCGCGCGTCGAAACACTCATCGGTCCGCATACATCGGTATGTATGATTTCCAACAAGTCCGTTGCTCGCTCCATCATACCGGAGAACGGGGTTTTGATCATCTTGCCCATGAGGCATGGTTCGCATGTGTCAAATGATTCAAAATCAAGAGAATCCAAAAGTCCATCAGAATGGAGTTTCTTCATGCGCTTTACTCCAATATGACCTAGACGACAGTGCCACAAATAAGTAGTATTATCGCTATCTCCTTTGCATCTCTTAGCCTCAATGTTATGGATGTGTGTTTCATCCCTTTCGAGATTTAGAAGAAATAAACCATTCACAACAGGTGCATGACCATAAAAGATGTTACTCATATAAATAGAACAACCATTATTCTCCGATTTAAATGAATAATTGTCTTGCAATAAACACGATCCAGAAATAATGTTCATGCTCAACGCAGGCACATAATAACATTTATTAAGGTTTAAAACTAATCCCGAAGGTAAAACTAAGGAGAGCGTGTCGACGGCCATCACATCAACTCTTGATCCGTTGCCAACGCGCATCGTCACCTCATCCCTCTTAAGCCGTCTATTCCGTAGCTCTGTTTGAGTTACAAATATTAGCAAGCGAACCAGTATCAAATACCCGGGCACTACAACGAGGGCTAGTAAGGAAAACATCAATAACATGTATATCAAATATACCTTTGATGGTGCCAGCCTTCTTGTCCGCTAAGTACTGGACGATTGCTTCGATGACCCTTGTCCTTGCAATAGAAGCACTCAGTGTCCGGCTTAGGACCAGACCTGAGCTTCTTCTCAGCAAGGGCAACACGCTTACCGCCGCCTTTCTTGAAGGGCTTCCTTGCACCCTTACCTTTCTTGAAGGTGGGGGGCCTGCTGACCATCAACACATGATTATTCTTTTTGATGTTCACCTTCGCTACTTTCATCTTAGCGAAGAGCTCAGTGATCATATCAGTGGAACCAATCTGATTGTGATCAACTACAAAACTTTTGTAGCTAGGAGTGTCAATCTTGAGCTCCTCTG
This sequence comes from Avena insularis, assembly GCA_023614405.1. Lineage (NCBI taxonomy): Eukaryota > Viridiplantae > Streptophyta > Magnoliopsida > Poales > Poaceae > Avena > Avena insularis. The sequence continues at coordinate 36,268,495 of CM042691.1, read as the reverse complement.
GAATCTTGCAGTCCAGTTTCTCAAGGCGTTGAGTGTAGCCCGACATCTTAATGGCATGCTCACTAATGGAACTCTCTTCCTCCATCTTGTAGTTAAAGAATTTCTTAGAGATCTCATATCTCTCAGAACGGGCTTGAGTCTGAAACATGTTTTTCAGCTCCTTGAGAATCTCAAAGGGCCCGACGAACTCCTCAAAACGATTTTGAATATCCGATTCCATAGCAAACAACATGGCGATCTTAATCAAATCATAATCATCCTTATGGTATCGATAAACAGCTTTTCATCGGTAGCATCTATAGCAGGGGCGTCACCTAGCGCTTTCTCAAGGACATAGTCCTTTTGTCCGCCAGCGAGAATGATTCTTAGAATGCGGAACCATTTGGTGAAGTTAGACCCATTGTTTCTAAGCTTTTCTATCTCAGCAAAAACGTTGAAGTTGAAGTTGGACTTGGCCATGTGATCTACAGTATTTGCAAGTACAATTTAGACTATGTTCATGATAAATAGTTCAACTTAATCAAATTACTAGATGAACTCCCACTAAATTCAACATCCCTCAAGTTGTTTAGTGAACATGATCCAAATTCACCACACCTAATCCGATCTTCACGAGAAGAGATGTGGTTTCAATGGTGGACAACGAAGTGTCGATCATATCATTCATATGACTCATGCTTAACCTTTTGGTTCATGTGTTCCGAGGCCATGTCTGTACATGCTAGGCTCGTCAAGTTAGACCCAAGTATTTCCGCGTGTGCAAAACTGGGTTGCACCCGTTGTATGTGAGCGTAGAGTCTATAGCACCCGATCATCACGTGATGCTTGGACACGACGAACTTTCGCAACGGTGCATACTTGGGGAGAACACAGTTTTTATCTTGATCTTTAATTGAGGAATCATCTTATAATGCTACCGTCGTGATCTAAGCATAATAAGATACATAAAAGGATAAACATCACATGCATATAACTTTATGTGACATGGTATAGCCAATCTTTGCTCAATGATCTCCATCTTGTGCGTTCCGGCATGATCTCCATCACTCCACCATGATTGCCTCCACCACGAATAGCAACTACAACTATTGCTAACTACTTAGCGATAAAGTGAAACTATTACATGGCGCATAAGAAGTTGACACACAGGTCATACACAATTATAAAGACAACCATATGGCTCCTGCCGGTTGTGTACTCATCGACATGCAAGTTGTGAAACATTACAAAACATGATCATCGCATACATTATACACATCACATCTTGGGCCATACCATATCACAGAAAACACTCTCTGCAAAAACAAGTTAGACGCCTCTACTTTGTTGTTGCATGTTTTACGTGGCTTATGGGAGTAGATGCTAAGAACGATTCTTACCTACAGAAAGCCACAACGGTGATATTATGGTTGCCAAACTCCGGTGTTAATCCCATGACAACTATAGTGAGAGAACCGACATCCACCACCGCATGTGTGGAACAAGCCACACGTCAAGTGCGGAGCGGTCTCATGACGGCGTCGCGTAAGGTTGGCCTGGACCGCTTCAATCTCACTATCTCGTGTCATAATAAGAACACAAACAAGAGGCTTGCAACAGAAAACATCAACGCCCGCAACAACCATGTTGCGTTCTACTCGTGAAACACATCTACGCATAGATCTAGCTCGATACCCTTTGAAGGGTTTCGCGGCATAGTAAATCAAAATTTTCTACGGATGCGAACAGAGGGAAAGCCAAGATATAATCTAGGAGATGCAAACAACGAGAGAGATTGGATTAGATCTTCATACCCTTGAAGATTTGCACAGCGGAACGTTCGTCGGAACGTGGGTGATGTAGTTGTACTCGCTTCTCCTCCTCGCGATCCGATCCGATCTAGCACCACAAGTGGCGGTGCCTCCGTGGGATGCACACGTGCAGCACCTCGACGTATCCTCCTTCCTCGGACCAGCAAGTATGGTGGAGAGACGGATTGGATCTACAACACGACGGCGTGGTGTATATGGTGGAGAATTTCTACAGCAGGGCTTCGCCTACAAACAGTCGGGAGGGAGAGAGGAGGGCAGCAAGGCAGCTAGGGTTGGAGGGGAAGGTGTGGGGGGTTGGTGCACCCCCAGACCTCTATATATAGAGGGGTGGGTGCAGCCCTAGCCCCTCCCCCAAGCCAAACCGGCGGCCCCAAGGAGGAGGAGTGGGGGGCAAGGAAACCCCCCCTTCTAGAAGCTCTATCTCGAGTTTAAAACCCTCTTGGCCGGCTGGGCCCTATGGGGCCTTGTGCCCCTGGCCCAATGCGGCCAGGGCACTCCCTCATAGGCCCATGCCCCCTCCCGGAAGGTGGGGCCACGTTGGTCCCCTTCTGGAAGGTTCTAGAAGCTTCCGGTACAATACCGATTAACCCGGAACAATTCCGAACTCCAAAAACTGCACTACCTTATATGAATCTTATTCTCCGGACCACTCCGGAACCTCTCGTGATGTCCCGGATCCCATCCGAGACTCCGAACAAAAACTCATAAACCAATTATCCAATCTATCCTAGCGTCGAGACACGTTAAGTGTGACCTCAGTTCGAGAATATGCAGACATGATCTTTTATCAATAATCAACAGCGGGGTATGGACACCCATATTGACTCCCACACATTCATCGATGATCATATCGGATGAACCACGATGCCAGGATTCAATCAATCCCATATTTATATTCCCTTCGTCTCGCGATATTTTACTTGCCCAAGATTTGATCGTCGGTACCGTCATACCTAGTTCAATCTCGTTCACAGCAAGTACTTTACTCGTTCTGTAATCCGATATCACTTTGTGATTAACTCCTTAACCACATGCTTGCAAGCGGTGTTGATATCGATTACCGAGTGGGCCCGAAGTATATCTCTCCGACTTGGGAGGGACAAATCCCATCTCGATACATACAACCCAACAGATACTTTCCGATCACCTGAGAGACACCTTTATGATCACCCTCTCATAGGATGACGTTTGATGACCTCAAAGCTTTCTTCCGATACCAGGGAGTTGTATTATCTCATGGTCTAAGGAATACAATATTTGACATAAGAAAAGCTTCGCAAAGACGAACACGATGACACGATCTAATTGCTTCGCTTAGTTTGGGTCTGTCCATCATATCATTCTCCCAATGATATGATCTCATTATCAATTGACAACCCATGTCTATGGTTAGGAAACCTTAAACATCATTGATCAATGAGCTATTCCATAGAGGCGTACTAGGGACATGGTGTTGTTCACAAACCACACAAGTATTAAAGTTTCCGCTTAATACAATTCTAGCATGGAATATAAACATTATCATGAACAAGAATTATAATAATAACATCTTTATTATTGCCTCTAGGGCATAATTCCAACATGATGCCACAAACCCATCCTTGTGATATGACTACTATATGCCTTAAGCATATGTGATCATACCCATTTGATAAACCCAATCCTAGTTTTATGTGCCAGCTTCTTACTTTATTTCTTTATCAAAGCTTACTTAGAGTCTACCTAAGAGTTGGTTAGATACTAGACAGTTGTGCTGAAGGTTGCATAAAGAGCATAAAATTTGGCCTAAGCTAGATAACCTTGATATCATCCTAAGATATAAGGTTGTACTTAGTTGAAACTCCACTAGTTACCACCCCTCATTAGTGCCTACCCCAACTTATAGATGCTAGTGCTAAGCATAAAACTTGATCAACTTTAGATGGGAATACTTGGTGAAAATGGTTATGAAAAACTTGGAATGATGGATCATTCTATTGAAATGTTTTGACATGTGTTTCTGAACACCAGATGATTTTGGTGATGAAAATGTTGAGGCATGAGCCTTAGCCCTTTATAAAGCTGATGGTTGTCTGGATGCGATACCATTCCAATTTTATCGTACAACCACAATACCCGAAGATTGGGTAGGGCTTGACTGGATACTTATATTCCTTAGTATTAGTTCCCTCACGACCAAGGTCTGAGCTGAGGCTACCTTGTGAAGATTGTCCACCTGTGCAGTACCCAAGATGACAGATGGTCATGGTTGGGAGGCCAAACTCACAGGAGAGGTGCTTATACTAGGGCGTGTAATTGAAAGGTTAGGATTGATTATCCGCATAGTGAGTATGGTGAATTCAGGATTTGTTCCTGACGGATGTATCGAATGTTGTGGTGAAAGTGTACAATCTCTGCAGAGTGTCAAACTATTCGAATAGCTGCGTCCGCGGTTATGGACAGTTGGAGGCCATCTGTTCCCCGTCAGACTTTTCAAAATGACTTGTGAAGTTTAATTGAGACTTTGATCGACCACAGCAGAGTTGTGACCTGAATTACAAGATCCCACTTAGGAGTTATAAAATTGTGACTAGCTTTGGAACTTAGTAGAGATAAACCTGGCTTTTTGCAAAACAACCCTAGAGCCTAGTGTCCTATTATCCAAAAAACCCTGACCTGTTAGTATTAGTTTGCGAGTACTTAAAGAGTACTCATGGCTTTGTCCCTGGCTATTCCCATGGCCAGACTATGAAGAGGAGTACCTGGAGGATGGACCCCAGGAAGGTGACGTCAACTAGGATCATCTCCCATCGTCAGCATTGCCTGTGACCCTGAAGATGGAGCTTCCCCTACGCTACCGTTATTATTACGTATTCCGCTGCTTGAAGTTGTATTAAGAACTGGATCATGAGATCCCTATTTGTGTAAGAAATTATGTATCGTTGTAACGGATGATGTACTATGGTATCCAATTCTGTTATGTCTCGGCAAAATGGTAATCCTTGGATTGCGATGTATGGCATAACAGGCATCTAGGATTGAAAAATCCGGGTGTTGACAAGTTGGTATCAGAGCCATCCTGACCATAGGAGACCCTAGTTAGACTGGACGTGAACCAAAAACTTAGTTTCAAAACCAAAGAAAAACAAATATTTACAAAAACCTAGTCTCATTCTTATCTCATTTATTCTTTCATAAAAATTCATGTTCCTCAAAAACTCTTGCAAAATACATAAAATTTTGACACACTTGATCACTCTGCTAATCTACTCATCCTCTATTTTTATAGATGGACGTGAAGTACAACAAGTTTTATCAGTTGGGGAATGGAGGAGACCTTATCTTTGAGAGGGATCTGGATCAGCTTTCGGAACTTCTGGAGCATCCACACCCCGAGTTCTTCGGAGCTCAGCTCAATGATCAAGGAGGAGAAGATCTGCAGTGGTTAATTTTTGCAAGTCTCCGAGGAAAGATTGAACCTCCCACTGCGGAAGGAATTCAGTTTACCTTAAGAGAGAACAACTGGCTCGATGGACTTGCTAGAGCAATGCAGGAATCTCTCTCCCGTCTGTGTGGGCAGAGCATCAATCAGATCAAGGGAACCCGCTTTGAGTTTTTACCAAGGCGTGATGCAAATGGACAACCACTAGAAGCCCCATACCACCCCGAGCTGAAGACTCAATTGGACCACCTTAGCTTCATGATGTATGATCGTCAGCAGGAGTTGGACAACTGCTGTGACTATTGCAACCACAAGTCTGCCATCATCAAGACGAAGGATCGGACCATATCCATGCTAGCAAAGGATCGCAAGTCTCGTCGCTGTCAACTCGACAAGAAGGAGCGCATTATTGCCCGTCTTCGCCACCGCATCTCATCTCTGGAGGAGACCATCCACGAGAGGGACATGCAGTTGGAGGAAAGGGAGAATGCCGGAGAGGATCTTCGTGGAGACCCTTACTCTTATCTCAGCGATGATGATGATTTTCTGGAGGATCAGGCCATGGACTTCTTCACCGATGAGGATGATTTCGCCTTCATCGATGATAATGAAGATGATGAAGCCACAGACTCCGAGGAGTAGTAGCACTGAGCACTAGCGTAGTGAGTAGTAGTCGGTCCCACTGTATCGTAGATTTCAGAATGGTTCTTAAAACCATCTGTTTTTCCCTGTTGTGGTGTGTGTTGTACTGTGTGCTATGAGTGAATGAATGAAAAATCAAGTTGCTAGAAAAATCTGAGTCAAACCTTTAAAACTTTTCAAAGACCCCAAACCTTAGAAATTTCCCTCTTTTCTCACGATTTATCTAAATCTTCAGATGCCACGTGGAGGAAGTGGTTCAACCCCGGACCCGATGTTGCAGATTCTGCAAATGTTGACCTCTGACCGCGAAGCTGAAAGAGCGGAACGTCAAGCCAACCTAGCCACTCTGCAACAGATAGCCCAGCTAGCCCACAACAACCAAGGCCACGGAAATCAGGACAACCATGGATCTAAGCTCAAGAATTTTCAGAATACTAACCCACCCGTTTTCACCAAGTCAGAAGAACCCCTAGATGCCGATGATTGCCTGCAAACCATGGAAAATAACTTAGAAGTCGCCAGAGTGTAAGCCAACGAGAAAGTCCTGTTCGCCACCCATTATCTAGCCGGAGATGCCAGGGCATGGTGGAACAGTGTTCGTGCCATGACCGGAGGCCAGATGATGACCTGGGGGGAATTCAAGGTCAAGTTTAGCAGAACCCATGTGCCACCAGGTTTGATCAAGAGAATGAGAGACGAGTTCAGAGAGCTGAAGCAAGGAAGGATGACTGTAGTGGAATACCGTGACAAATTTTTGTCATTAGCTAGGTATGCCCCGGACGAGATAGACACCGAAGCCAAGAAGAAAGAAAGATTCCTGAATGGTCTGCATGACGAGATGCAAACGGTGTTAGTCAATATCCCCTTTGCTGATATTGAAGACCTTGTCGATTCAGCCATCCAGATGGAAGGAAAGATCAACCAAGCCAATGAAAACCACAAGCATCGCATGATGCATCAACCAGGAACCCATCAGACCCCAAAGTATCACCCCAACCCATCTCCAGGATTTGCCCCAAGAACCAATAGACCCCCTATGACCCGTCCGACCTACCCCAACCGTGGAAACCCTAGACCCGGAGGAAATCACAACAACCCCGGCAACTCTAGCAATTTCACCCGTGCCCCACCCAAGTTCAACACCAACAATGCTACCGCCAATCCCAACACTGCCCCGAGGACTGGAAGCAATGTTGTGCTGTCGACCAAGGACAAGTCACAAGTGACCTGTTATGACTGTGGAAATAAAGTCCACTATTCCAACGAGTGCCCCAACAAGAAGAATGCTACAGCCCCTAATGCCAATGCCCCAAAGACAATGTTCAGCGTGTTGTTCCAGGAAGGAGATTTTCCCCAGGAAATTCACTCAACCGCAATGTCCATCTTTTTCTCATGCATGCTGAAGAAGCTCAGGAAGCGCCAGGCGTCGTGTTGGGTATGTTTTATGCTAATCTAATAGTACTCGGAACTAAAGGTTTGGAAGTAGTACTAGGAATGGATTGGATGTCCAAACATAAGGGATTGATAGACTGTGCCAAGAAAGCCATCACCATGACCAAGATCACGGAATATCGATCGAGCATATATCTGAAACCTTACCTCGCCAATTAAAGTGTAACAAGAGTCTAGCCCAACCTACCATTGACCAAGTCCGGATAGTCTGTGAATACCCCGATGTATTTCCAGATGTTTTGCCCGGTATGCCCCCAGATCGGGATATCGAGTTTATCATTGAACTAATCCCCGAAACAGGACCCATAGCCTAGAGACCCTATAGTATGAACCCATCGGAGTTAGAAGAACTGAAGGAGCAACTGGATTCCATGCTAGAAATTGGACTAATTCAACCAAGTGCGTCACCATGGAGATCACCTGTCTTATTTGTGGACAAGAAAGATGTAGGTAACCGTTTGTGTACGGATTATCGAAAGTTGAATGATGTCACCATCAAGAACAAGTACCCCTTGCCCAAGATAGAGGATTTGTTTGATCAGTTGACCGGTGCCCAGGTGTTTTCTAAGATTGATCTTAGAACTGTCTATCATCAACTCAAGATTCGTGCAGAGGATATTCCAAAGACTGCCTTTACCACCAGATATGGATTGTACGAGTATACATTCATGTCTTTTGGATTAACCAATGCCCTCGCTTATTTCATGAATCTCATGAATAATATTTTTATGGACTTCCTGGATAAGTTTGTCGTTGTTTTCATCGACGACATTCTGATTTATTCCAAATCAGAAGAAGAACATGAGCTACACCTAAGGACCATTCTTGGAACCCTTAGAGAGCATCAGTTGTATGCAAAATTTAGCAAATGTGAATTCTGGTTACAGGAGGTAGGATTCCTCGGTCACATTGTATCAGCCGGAGGAATGCCGTTGACCCTGCCAAAGTGAAAGATGTAGAAGATTGGCAAGCCCCAACCACTCAAACCCAAGTTCGTGCTTTTCTCGGATTGGCGGGATATTACCGCAAATTCGTAGAAGGATTCTCGAGTATCGCCCGACCCATGACCCAATTGCTGAAGAAGGACAAGAAGTTTGAATGGACAGACAAGTGTGAAGCGAGTTTTCCAGAACTCAAGAGGAGATTGATCTCAGCCCCAATCTTGATCATGCCGGATATCACAAAGCCCTTCGACGTGTATTGTGACACATCCAAGATTGGTCTCGGATGTGTGCTAATGCAAGAAGGCAAAGTTATATCTTATCTATCTCGACAATTGAAGCAACATGAGCAAAACTACCCAACCCATGACCTCGAACTCGCAGCTGTAGTTCTAGCCCTAAAGACATGGAGACATTACCTGATGGGAAATCGTTGTGAGATTTATTCGGATCACAAGAGCCTAAAGTATATATTCACTCAGAAAGAGTTGAATATGAGGCAGAGAAGATGGATTGAGCTAATCAAGGATTACGACCTAGACATTCACTATCACCCTGGTAAGGCCAATGTGGTAGCCAATGCCCTTAGCAGATTGCCGTGCCGCTTGAACTCCATGATTTTAGAGGAGCAACCAAGTCTGCACAAGGAGATGGAAGATTTTCGAATAGAATTAGTAAGTGAAGGATTTTTGGCTAGCATAGAACTTCAGCCCACTTTGATCAGTCAGATTAAAGAGGCGCAGAAGGGAAATGCTAGTATCAACGGAATCAAGCGTCGTATCGGTACAGGCAAAGTACCCGCATTCACCGAGGACAAAGAAGGAGTTCTGTGGTACAAAGGACGCCTTTGTGTACCAGGAGATTCGGAGTTGAAAGAAGTTATCTTGAAGGAGGCTCATGATACTCTTTATTCTATCCATCCTGGAGGAACTAAGATGTATCAAGATTTGAAAGAGCAATTTTGGGTGGCATAAGATGAAGAGAGAAATCGGAAGCTATATGGCTAAATGTGATATATGCCAGCGAGTCAAGGCAGGACATCAAAGACCCGCTGGATTGTTGCAACCTTTGCAAATTCCAGAATGGAAATGGGATTCTGTAGGAATGGACTTTATCACTGGACTACCTACTTCAAGTAGGGGAAATGACTCTATCTGGGTCATAGTGGACAGGTTGTCCAAAGTCGCCCATTTCTTGCCCGTCAAAACCACCTATCAGAGTTCGAAGCTAGCGGAGTTGTACATCGCTAGAATAGTTAGTTTGCACGGAGTCCTCAGGAACATACTATCGGATCGAGGAACTCAGTTTACCTCGAGATTCTGGCAGAAAGTCCAAGAAGGTTTAGGAACCCGTCTAGATTTCAGTACCGCGTATCACCCTCAGACCGATGGACAAACGGAGCGAGTAAACCAAATACTCGAAGATATGCTTAGAGCATGTGTGCTAGAATATGGATCCAAGTGGGAAGACTGTCTGCCGTTTGCAGAATTTTCTTACAACAATAGTTACCAAGCCAGTTTGCAAATGGCCCCATTTGAATTCATGTACGGAAGAAAGTGTCGCACCCCTTTGAACTAGTCGGAAGTAGGAGAGAGTCAGATCTTCGGACCCGACATCCTACGAGAAGCAGAAGAGAAGGTTCACAAGATTCGTGAGCATCTCAAGACCGCCCAATCCCGATAGAAGAGTTATGCCGACAAGAGACGTCGAGACCTCGCCTTCAACATCGGAGATTTTGTTTATCTGAAAGTGTCGCCATTGAAGGGAATGCAGCGTTTCCAACTCAAAGGAAAGTTAGCCCCCAGATATATCGGACCTTTCAAAATTTTGAACCGTCGAGGAGAAGTATCTTATCAACTGGAACTACCTGAAGAGATGTCAGCTGTGCACAATGTGTTCCATATCTCATTACTTCGCAAATGTCTCGAAGTCCCCGAGAAGACCGAAGTGTTCAAGAATATCGATCATCGGACCATAGAGATCAACGATGACCTGACCTATCCCGAAGTGCCCATCCGCATTTTGGAAGAATCTTTTCAAACTACCCGAACCCGAAGCATCAAGTTTCTCAAGATTTAGTGGAGCAACCACACAGAAGAGGAAGCTACATGGGAGCGCGAAGATCACATCAGGACGGAGTTTCCCGATCTCTTCAAATCCTAGGTAATCTTTTCGTCCTTTTTCAAATCTCAGGACGAGATTTTGTTTAAGGGGGGAAGGTTTGTAACATCCCAAAAATACCAAACTTATATCATCAAACACTAATCATCAAGATTAGGGTTAACAAAAAACTTTTCTAACTAAACTCATGAATGCATGCATATGTGTATGCATGGATTTTGAATTTCTTTAAAACCACCTTGTTTGTGTGATCCATTGCTTGTAAAATGTTTCTTAGGTGAAATGAACATCATCTAAAACATTTCCCACACTTTTCCTAAAGACAAGTAAATCAAAACAAATATATTAAGTGAATGGTCATTTTGGCCAATTTAACTCCCATGCCTACTTTGGCTGTCTCAAACTTTCAGAACCTAACAGAAACTTTTCTGGATCTTTGCACCCCTTGAATGTACTCATAATAGAGTATCAAGGCCCACTTTGTGATCATCCAGAAATTTTCAAATGCATAGTTTAAATGACAATTCAAAATTGAATCTTCTTCATATGGGAAGATCCCACTTTTTCAAAACCCACTCAAACAAGCTCAACTTTCAAAACCCAAGAATCTGCAGACTCACCAGCACCAATCTAGCAAACCCACCAAAAATCATTTCAAAATTCAAAACTTGATTTCATGCGGCTATTTCATCAAATAGGTTGCAGACACAAATCAGACAAAACATCAAACACTATAGTGTGCAGTGATTCTGGCCTAACTTGTTCCCTAGTTAGCTCACACACAGCTCAGTAGATCATCTAGAAAGATTAGCCCAACACTAGCACCCCTGTGAGCTTGCCATTGCCATTAATGGTGAACAGCCGAGCACCCCAATGTCACCCCATTGTGGACAGCAAGCTAGAGGAAGAACTAGCCGTGCCAACCTTGTCTAGGAGGCAGCCCACCGTCCACCGCCACTCACTGTCCCAGACGCAAGCATTGCCAAGCCCTGGACCACGCGCACAAGTCGCGCCCAGACCATGCCGAGCGTGCACCAGAGCGCCACCCTCGACCATCACCCACAGACCGCGCGCCGCCCTCGCCGCGTGCATACACGATCGCCATCAACCTAGGAGACCGCCAGACATCCCCATTTGCCGCCCCGTGCCGCACAGCCACCGCCCGCCGAAAGCGCCAAGGCAGAAACCGCTGTTCTGCACCAAACCACACCGCCCCATGCCTCGCGACCATGTCGTTGAGCATCGCCAGGAGACACAGCACCGTCCCCTACCCGTTCCCATGCCATTAGCTGCCTGTAACGTCGCCCCGGCGAGCTTCAGCCCAGCGGTCCCTCGCTCGACTATAAATAGAGGCCACCCCTGCACGAATTCATCACACCATCTCACTCCCCTCTCCTCACTGATCGTGCCACACCATTCTCAGAGCAAGGCGAGCACCACCTCGCTGGAATTTCACTGGAGCCTGCCGCTGCCGGAGAAGAAAGGAGCCAGCGATTGGAGCCGCCCCAGGAGCTGCCGCGACCACCCCTGAGTTCGCCGTCGTCGACTTCGTCGTTTTCCCGCCTCGCCGACCCTCGCCGGTACCCCGGTGAGCCCCCAGCGACCCTCACTGGACGCGCTAGGTTTCGTTCTCGCCGGAGTTGTCTCGCGTCGATGATGACTCCCAGCCGTTAGATTAGAACTAGATCAAATGATCCACGTTGCCCCATACCGCTTCGCCCAGCCCTGTGTCACTGACGAGTGGGGACACCCACTTAAGCAGCCCGCGGGAGCACTGCGCTTAGCAGGCCGGCCCGTTAGATTTTCCCGCGCAGCCCAGTTATTCAAATTAAACCTTTTTTGTATTTCAATTCAAACACACTTCTGTACCCAACTTCAAAAATCAACCCAGATCGATTCAGTGCACCAATTTTAATGAAACCAATTTTGTTAGAAAGGACTGTGAATGCTGAATCCAAGCCCGTTGGATTCAAGTCATTTGGATCTATAGATCACCCTTGGTAAAAATAACAAGGCAGAAGCTTTTCTGCATTCAAACATTTTTCAAATTTAAACCATAATAGCTTTTGAGTTGATTCCAACTCTCAAAAATCACATTTAACCATCCCTTTCAGAATATATAAAAATATATAGGTTTACTTGCAGAAATATTGCTCAAGTAATAAAAGAATGCCCCATAAGCATTTCTAGCCACTTTAATTAATTAAAATAAAAGGGTAAAACCTTATTAAATTGTGACACCACTTTAAATCACATTCCCATGGACTACAATATGTGGTGATGACATGTGTCAACATGATCCCATGTTTAGTTTGGAGAATATTAAATCTTAAGTAGTTTTTCAATGAGTAGAAATTACTTTTCTAAAAATAAAAAGATTTAAACCAAGGCTTAACCTTGTAATGTTAGAGATGATGCTAGATCATCTATAGGACCCTTGTGTGTGATGATTGCAAGTAGTTAAGTATTGTTTGGTGATTGTGTACCTCGTATTTATTCATAGACGCTAGTACCGACCAAGGATACGAGGAGGAAGGAGGATACTACGAAGAGGAAGCCGAGGAGAACTTCAACCACTGCTCTGCACAAGGCAAGCTAACACTTGCACTTTAGCAAGCTTATACTGATATTGATGCAAGCTAACCCTTGCAAGATACCCTACTGAGCTCACAAACCCATACTTGTGATATGACTACTATATGCCTTAAGCATATGTGATCATACCCATTTGATAAACCCAATCCTAGTTTTATGTGCCAGCTTCTTACTTTATTTCTTTATCAAAGCTTACTTAGAGTCTACCTAAGAGTTGATTAGATACTAGACAATTGTGCTGAAGGTTGCATAAAGAGCATAAAATTTGGCCTAAGCTAGATAACCTTGATATCATCCTAAGATATAAGGTTGTACTTAGTTGAAACTCCACTAGTTACCACCCCTCATTAGTGCCTACCCCAACTTATAGATGCTAGTGCTAAGCATAAAACTTGATCAACTTTAGATGGGAATACTTGGTGAAAATGGTTTTGAAAAACTTGGAATGATGGATCATTCTATTGAAATGTTTTGACATGTGTTTCTGAACTCCAGATGATTTTGGTGATGAAAATGTTGAGGCATGAGACTTAGCCCTTTATAAAACTGATGGTTGTATGGATGTGATACCATTCCAATTTTATCGTACAACCACAATACCCGAAGATTGGGTAGGGCTTGACTGGAAACTTATATTCCTTAGTATTAGTTCCCTCACGGCCAAGGTCTGAGCTGAGGCTACCTTGTGAAGATTGTCCACCTGCAAACTCCAAGATGACAGATGGTCATGGTTGGGAGGCCAAACTCACAGGAGAGGTGCTTATACTAGGTCGTGTAATTGAAAGGTTAGGATTGATTATCCGCATAGTGAGTATGGTGAATTCAGGATTTGTTCCTGACGGATGTATCGAATGTTGTGGTGAAAGTGTACAATCTCTGCAGAGTGTCAAACTATTCGAATAGCCGCGTCCGCGGTTATGGATAGTTGGAGTGGCCATATTGTTCCCCCGTCAGACTTTTCAAAATGACTTGTGAAGCGAATTGAGACTTTGACTGGACCACAACAGAGTTGTGACCTGAATTACAAGATCCCACTTAGGAGTTATAAAATTGTGACTAGCTTTGGAACTTAGTAGAGATAAACCTGGCTTTTTTGCAAAACAACCCTAGAGCCTAGTGTCCTATTATCCAAAACCCCCTGACCTGTTAGTATTAGTTTGCGAGTACTTAAAGAGTACTCATGGCTTTGTCCCTGGCTATTCCCATGGCCAGACTATGAAGAGGAGTACCTGGAGGATGGACCCCAGGAAGGTTACGACAACTAGGATCATCTCCCATCGTCAGCATTGCCTGTGACCCTGAAGATGGAGCTTCCCCTACGCTACCGTTATTATTACGTATTCCACTGCTTGAAGTTGTATTAAGAACTGGATCATGAGATCCCTATTTGTGTAAGAACTTATGTATTGTTGTAACGGTTGATGTACTATGGTATCCAATTCTGTTATGTCTCGCAAAAATGGTAATCCTTGGATTGCGATGTATGGCATAACAGGCATCTAGGATTGAAAAATCCGGGTGTTGACAGTGAGTAGTCTAGTCGCTGGATTCAGCGAGTCGAGTAGAAGAAGGTGGACCGTCAGTGCCGGTCAAACTAGCCGTTGGGTAATCCAACGGTAATATCAGCGTAATTACCGCGCGGTAACAGCTCCCCGAAAATGGCGGGTAACAACCGCTATATAAGGAGAGTGATAGGCGAGGGGAAAACACTTCCCTCACTTCCTCCAATCTCGTACATTCCCAACTCTCCATTCCGCGCAGCGACCAGAGCAACCCAGAGCGACTATTAGCCCTAGATCCGTCAATCAATGACCCCTCCGACGGAACCATGGGGTAGATCCAAGTGCACGAAGGTGCTGTTAAAGTCATTCGGGGAGGCAGGGATCCTCTGCGTCGGGAGATGGCGCATCCCCGTGGTCGGAGAGGTGACCCCAAATCTGCGCGAGGGGGAATTCATCTGCTTCACCAGCCATCTAGAGCGGGGGCTCGGATTCCCCACTTCCCTCTTCTTCCGCCGCTTCTGCGCCTACTACGACATCCAACCGTCAGACCTAGGGCCGCATAGCATCGAACATCTTGCCATCTTCGTGGCGTTCTGTGAGTGCTACCTATGTTACCGGCCATATTTCCCCCTATGGCAAGATCTATTCCACGGGAGGATCAGCCGCGAAGAGGCAGGCGGCCCGATGCTGTCTGCGGGCGGCCTGACCTTTCAGCTGAAGTCGAAGGCGTCCTTTTTTGATCTGATGCTTCCCTCTAAAGCAGCGAATGAGTGGAAGAAGAGCTGGTTTTACGTGACCGAGTCGCCTCCGGGCGACGAGGTGGCGCTTACAATGTACTTCGCCAACCGGCCCGAGCCTCGTCGGCTCCTAGTCACCAAACTTCCGCTGGACCAGCGGATGGTCGTCGACGAGATGCTGCAGACCATCCGTAACCTAAAGAAAAAGGGCCTCCAAACCATCAATCTTTACAATTGCTGGCTCGGGCGTCGGCTCGTGCCTCTGGCCAGTCGCGCAAGGACGAATATATGTACAAGTACACGGGCAAGGATGACCCGACGAAGTCCTGCCATGCCGAGTGGAGACTCAACGATTACACCCTGGCCCTAAAGAAGACCACCTTGGCAGCGTATCTTGACTCAAAGGCCGGGGTCGCTCCTTATACCGCAAAGAGGAAGGCCCCAACGGTAAATACTTTCTTTCCTTTACGTTCGCAGTCGCATATTTGCATTCGCGGTTATGCTGATTTGTCTTGTTGTTGCAGTTGTTCCAGGTGGTGGAAGGTTGGCTCCCGCCCGCAGACGATGAGAACTCGACCTCGTCCTCCGAAGATGATAGCAAGTCTTCACCCGACCAGGGCGGCGTCAGAAGTAACGGGGGCGATGATGACGACAATCACGATGACGGCGGCAATGAAGCTGTGGAGGTCGCCGCGCCCGTGGCCCAGAAAACCCGTGGGCAACATCAACGCGAGCTCGAGGCCAGCAGGAGCCTCAAGGCCCACGATGGGGATGATGACGAGCTCCCCGAGCATACCTCGCAGCGCGAAGCCACACCATCAAAGAAGAAACCACCGCCACCGAACAAGAAGAAGCCGGCTAAACCGGCATCACCGCCTCGGTCCGCAAGTAGCTCCAATGCTACCAGCGCAGCCGAGGAAGCTAAAGCCGATGTACCGGCGCATTCAACCATGGTGACCGGTGTGACCGTTGTGGAAGACGAGATGTCGTTGGCATCGCTACCATCGCCCTTCGTCCCAGATACCGGGCTCGTGGCCGCTCTAGCCGCAGGGACCTCGCCGTCGAGTGGAGCTCCCGCGACGATCGCCACTGAACCTCCTGTCGTGGCCTCGTCCTCGAAGAAGTCGTCGGTGTCTTGGGTGCAGAGTGTGTTCGAGACATGTCTCAGTCGGAAACTAGGGCCAGAGTTGGAGAAGCCGGCTAGCATTCGTACTGGCCTATGTTTTATCCTAGTCACCAAGTGAGTGTTTCTCAAACTTTTCATTTGTCTGCTTGATTTATGTTCGACTGGCGAGTTTACTGACGGATTTGTTCCGCAGGACTGGAATGAAGAAGATAGGTCACCCTTCGGTGGCCAAGGTTCCATCGGGTGCCGCGGAGGAACTAGTCGACCCTTCGAAGAAGAGGAAGGGCGACGAGGTCGAGGTGCCTGCTGAAGGCGCAAAGAAAGCAAAGGGCGACGAGGTCTTCACAATCTCGGATGAACCAGCGGTCGCCCCGAGCGAGGCTCCAATTGCAGTGGACACCTCCCCAAGGGCCATGGTGGACACAGAGTCGCAGCGGGCAGAGCCCGTGGTCTCGGTTGGGGCGATAGGCCCACCTTCGAGTGGTGCCGGAGCCGCGATGGTGACGTTCCCTCGCTTTGTAGAGAGGGCCTCCACGGCGAGTGCATCGGTGCCGTCGAGCCAATTGCCTGAGGTCGTCGGCACGGAGGTCGAGTAGCGTCGCGAGCGTACTCCATTCATGCTCCCATCGGTAGATGCAATGGAGCTTCACAGCATGCTAGGCGCGACCATCCAGGTATGCCCAGTCTCCGAGGATCGGGCCACTGAATTTTAGTGGTCGGATTCTTATTGTTCTTCGAGTCTAGTCCCCGAGTGGCTGGTCGCTGAATTTCAGCGGCTAGGCACTTAGGATTTTCGCTGCGCAGTCCCCGAGTGGCTAGTAGCTGAATTTCAGCAGCTAGGCACTTAGGAATTTTTTTGTTATACAGTCCCTGAGTGGCTAGTCTCTGAATTTCAGCGGCTAGGAACTTAGGATTTTCGTTGCTGACGCTTCCATTGTTGCGCAGGGCCTGCAGCACGAGTCGGCGGAGCGGCTTGCCGCCAAGGAGCGTGTGGAGAGGGAGCTCCTCGTTGTTCGGGACACGAACGAGCAGCTTCGAACGAATGCGGGTGAGTGTTCGTCGTGCTTGATGCTGGTCATAAACTTGTTCTTTTTGTAATCATGGTGTTGTTGATGCAGAGGATAGCGCAGCCGCGGTGGAGAAGGCTCGTCAGGGCCTCATTCCGGCGAGTGAATTGACGGCTGCATAGTTGTCCTTGAGCGCCGCGAAGAAGCGAATCGCCGACCTGGAGCATGATCTCAAGGAGGCAAAGGCGGAGGCGACCTCGGCGGATGAGCGGGCCAAGGCAGCTGTTACTTCTGCTGCTGAGGAGCGGAAGATGTCAGACGTGCTCGTCGCCGGGCTGCAAGATGACCTCTCCGGTCTTTAGGATTTCATCATGGAGCGTTGTCGCCCGTTGATTGGTGAGTTTTTCTTTGGCGAATCCCCGAGCGTGTGGGTCGCGTTATCTTGCTGGAACCTCCCTTATTATTTGCTTATGTGTTGCATGCCTGATTACTGATAATGCCGAGGAAGCACAGTCGTACGACGCACGGCAATGCGTCACCACTCTGGTTGATTCTGCCGCGCTGTCAGCGACCTGCATCCGGGCGTATCTGCAGGAGATCTCTCCCACGGAGGTGATTCCTAGCGACCTCGTCGAGGTTTGGCGCTATCTGGAGAAGGCCCCGGTGGTTGTGGAATTCATGACGCGGTCGGCCTTCCGTCGTGGTGCGGCGACTACGCTGAGCCTTGGGCTCGCGCACTTTCCTGACGACTTCGACCTTGACGACGTCACGAGCGGGTACCCTTCATCGACGGGCGCAATCGAGATTGCCGAAGTGCTGAAGCTGACCGAGCGATCTGCGGTGTATGCCGACCGGGTGTGGGCAATGGGCGACCTCATTCCTTACCAGGACACGGTCATCACCCCAAACGACCCCGAGCCGGCGCACCGCGACTTCAAGGTGGAGCAGCCGTTCCGTGCGGCCATGGCGGGAGATCTCACGATGTAGCCGTCGAATCAGTGGGTTCCTTTTATCCGCTATCGCAAGGGTGGTGGCGCCTCATCGTCGAAGCCTGCGGAGTAGAATAGTTTTGCTGATCGGCGTTAGTTAGGATAAGTATGTAACTACCCTTGTAAGTTAACAAATTTTGCCACTTGAAGGAATGTAAGCGTGCTTTTGCCAATGTTTTGTGTTTTGATTGTTGGTTGTGCGAGTCCCCGAGCGCGTCTGCCCTCTTATGGGGTTAACCTCGTTTTTATGTGTTGTTCAAATTGTTAATAAGTTAAGGTCGACTCGCCATGGCTTGGAAAGCCAGTCGCGTGGCGACTCCAAGGGGTGCTCTATACTTAGCCGTTTTCCCAGGCGCGAACAGCGTCGGGTGGCCGAGTCGCCGAGCGTGGTACTTGGCGGTTCTAGTCGCATGCCAAAGGTAGGTGAGGACAGGGTGCGTTGTGTTAAGCGCGTCACTCCACCTGATCCGTAGGACCAGTCGCGTGGCGAGTCCATAACACGCTCTCATACTTGGCGTTTTTCCCTGGTCGCTCCTGCTTGAACTGGCGTCAGTCCCCAAGCATGGTACTTTGCCGTTCGATTCGTTGCGCCAAGGATGTGGAGGACTGGGTCGCTTTGAGAAGCGAATGCAGTTGTCTTGGCTCGGAAAGCCAGTCGAGCGAGGCGACTCCGATGGGGCTCCGGGTTGGCTTTTTTCGTGGACGATACAAGGCCTGAATTCTTCAGTGCCCTCGTGTCACACTACTTGGCCATGTCAGTCGCGTCACCAAGGGTTGACTTCTGCAAATAGCATAGCGCTGTTATTACGAGTGCGAGTGGCACAAGATACGGAGGGTGGACACATGGTGTGCGAATCGATGTGCTTTACTTCATAGAGGGTGAGAGGTACATGTCTGGAGTTCTAGGAGTAGAACTTCCGTAGGAGGTTTACATTCCACGGCCGCTTGACATCGAGTTTTCCGTCGCCTCGGACGTCGACGAGGTAATAGGCGTCATTGCCCAGGACTCGCTCGATGGCGAATGGTCCCTCCCAAGGGGGGAGAGTTTGTGCATGCCCTTCTTGTCCTGGATCATACGCAATACCAGGTCGCCTTCCTGGAAGGTGTGGGTCCGTACTCGCCGGCTGTGGAAGCGGCAGAGCCCTTGCTAGTAGATGGTGGTGCAGGAGCAAGCTAGGTGGCGTGCTTCATCGAGCTAGTCGACTCCGTCTTGGCGTGCGAGCTCGTTGTCAGCCTCGCATAGTTGACCACCCGAGGTGAGTCGTGCTCGAGGCCGGTTGGCATGACGGCCTCGGCACCGTACACCATGAAGAAGGGGGTGAACCCCCTCAACCTGTTGGCGGAGGTGCGGATACCCCAGATGACGGAGGGGACCTCTTCGACCCAGCACCTAGGAGTTCGTTCGAGTGGAACTTGTAGTCGCGGCTTCAAGCCGTGGAGGATGCTCTGGTTGGCGCGTTCCACCTGTGAAGGAAATATGCCCTAGAGGCAATCATAGAGATGATTATATTTCATATGTATCCATGAGTTATTATAATGTTCCTTGAATATCCATATCAGACAACTTGTATTGATTGGCAATTATGTGAATTGTTTGTGAAACTCTTTACTTGTATGGTTATTTAATAGTTGTCCCTAGTCGGAGTTCATGTGAGGACACACGTGAATATTAGACTAGCACATCGATTGGTTGATGACTATGTTTCACAAGTAATAAACATGGAGATGTCAAACCAATGATGTGGACACATATTATGAACATGGGGTTGGACTGACCCAACTTGAGACTGGCAATTAGTTGCAGCTCTCTCTCTCTACACATCGTGTACGTTTTGTCCTTAGACCTGAGATTGTCGCATGTACTTGAGATGTGGATCGACCTACTTTGGGGATATCAAAAGCTACTCCATAACTGGGTGGTTATAAATGTAGCTTTCAGGTTTGTCCTGAAGCATGCTGCAAGGCATGGTCAATCAAGATGGGATTTGCCCTTCTCTACTTGAGAGAGATATCTCTGGGCCCCTCGAGTGATCGGATCCAGAAATGCATGGCCGTGCTACATAAGGTTAAGAGTTAACCTAGTAAAGGGATTCGGAATCGCAGTATCGAGAAAGGGAGGTCAGCTTGGAGCTAGACCAAATATCGTGAGGCAAAGGGAAAGACATGTACTAAACCTTGTGATGGTTCGTCCGATATGATCTTTGTATGCATTTAGGAGTTGGCACGTCTTGCTAGAGGCCGCTACCAACTATTGACAGAATAAGTGTATCCGTGTCATGTCTATACGTATATGAACCTATAGGGTCACACACTTAAGGGGCTGGAATCCTAATGAGGATTGGATCCGAATTAGACAAGGCTTAGGCTACTAATGAGCTGCTAATGTAGAAGCCCACTAGGGACGCCTATATAAGAGAGGATGGGGCGTGCTGACCAGGGTTAGACCTCAGATCATTCCACCCAGCCGCCACTCCTCACGCCTGTGTTGCACGCGTGGACCTAGCAGTCCGGCGTCTAACGCTTCCACCCCGCACGTGTGGATACCTCGGAGGTGCTGCATCTGTGGCACTTGGACGAGCCACGCAAGGGGAGCTTCTCGTGGAATGAGGACAAGGAGGAGACGTGGAACGTCTGCACTGCCTCGACGCGCTTCATCAATTCCGCAACTGCGCGTCTAGTGGTAATCCCGTGATCTATGCCAACAGTAATCCTAGTATCCGCGATAGAATTTTTTTGATTTGCGCTAGTGTACCCTACCCGTATCCCTACAGTGGTATCAGAGCCGATGCTATTCAGTTATAGGTTCGGGATTTTTGCATATGGTGAAATGCAGATTGATATGAATGATGTGATCGTTTATATGGCGGTGGTTCAGGATTGATCTATAATCTTGCTTTACGTGATCGTGATTCTGAGGTTGTCGAACGACTTACCCCTACCGGTCGGTTTCCGCCATCGGGGTAGACAGTGACACATAAATCCTATTGAATCATGCGAAGATCAATATGATTGATCGAATCGGAACCTAGATCTAAAATCGATGTACCGTGATCAAAGGAGTTTGATTGAATCGGGATAGGAGTCGGTTTATGGTAAATTTGATTTTCCGATCAAAAACCTTAAAGAAAATTGTGAAGATACATAGGGCGCTTGCCTTGAACCCCTGAGGGAGACCCCCCTTAATCGTAACCCCCTTTTGTATCTCGTTAAGGTAACTAGGTGTTGCGATGTCACATGATCCGGTAGAATGTGATTCTATGCATAACTTGTTTTTGCAGGATGTATGTGATCAGTATGGCCCATATATGTATGTGATGCATGTATGAAAATTTGCATGACCTACGTGTCGTGAGTAGGGCAACATGGCTGGAGCCATATGTGTTGTCATTTATTGTAATGGCCTGCGTGCCAACTTGTGATGATCCCAATACTATGTAATTTTGATTACTAGTTGTTAGGAGTAATAGCTTGTATTAGTTCCTGGAGGACTCATCACTTGGAAGATGGCTCACATGGAACATGAAGATGGAGATCATCATGGTGGACAGGTTCTATGGCGATGGAGATCACCATGAGAGAATGGGCCATACTGTGTCACAACTATGTGAATGTTATTCTTATGCGTTTTACTACTATGCATGCTTAGATTATAGAAGTAGAATGATCCCTCACAAAGTTTAAGTTAAACCATGCCCTCCCAACCAAACTTTGCACCATCCTATGCCCTGTACAATCGTTGGTGGGCCTATGAAATTAGGGTGCCGCGGTTTTCCTTGGCTGGATGGGTTTGTATCGGATACCTACACGCATAAGGGTTGGTGAGCTTGACAAGGTCATCTTAACAGTTAAGGACCCTGGGGCATAAATGTTGGGCGCCTAGTTTTGACATAGAGATGCCACCCAACAACAAGAGTGATATGTGATATGATTAGCAAGTGTTGCTTACCAATTTACCTTGTCTTCTAGCAGTGATGCTAAAGCTCACTAGTCGACTTGTTAATTGTGGATCTTGAATCACTTAGTATCAATAGAGGGATATTGATTTAAGTAGGAGTATATGCTATTAAATTGTTTAATATGTTTTACTCTTTCATGGTTACATGGCTTAGTATTTTGCATGTTTTCTGTTGTAGATCAATGGCACCGAACACTACATCACCTTTTTCTTTGCGTTCGATTCTTGACAAAGATAAAATAAATGGAACAAACTATTGATTTGGGTCGTAACACGAGAATTGTTCTCAGGTCGATAAAAGGAAAGCAGTTCGGATACCCCAATCCCCGATGAACCTGCTGATAATGCATCTGCTGCCCTAAAGAATGCCTACAAGAGAACATGTGATGATTCTCTTGAGGTTAGCTATCTTATGCTTGCATGCATGGAACCTGAACTCCAAAAGAAGTTTGAGGATCAGGAAGCGTACGATATGATCGTCGCGCTTAAGGACATGTTCCAAGATCAGGCAAGGACTGAGAGGTATAATGTTGCCAAGTCCTTTGTCGAATGCAAGCTGGTAGAGGGAGCAGCTGTAGGCCCCCATGTGACCAAAATGGTTGGTTACAATCAGGCTTTGGAAAAACTTGGTTTTCCACTAGGCCAAGAGTTGGCCACTGACTTCATTTTGGCGTCTCTTCCATCCAGCTATGGGCAGTTCATTTCGAACTACCATATGCATGGGGTGGAGAAGGGCCTTAATGAGTTATGCGGGATGCTAAAAACATTAGGAAGTGACAAGAAGAAGTGTGCAGGGCATAGCCATGTGATGGCTGTGCAGAACAAGCCTAGCTTCAAGAGAAAGGGTACTTCTTGGAAGAAGAAGAAGGGCAAGGCTAAGGATACGATCCCTAAGCCTGCACCCAAGCAAAAGGCTGGACCTGTAGAAGACACTGAGTGCTTCTTTTTTCATGAACATGGACACTTGAAGATAAACTGTAGCAAGTACCAGGATTCTTTGAAGAAGAGTGGAAGTAAGAGTACTTCCTACTCAGGTACGCTTGTTGTAAATGTTGTGGACATTCTTCTCGCTGATTACTATGTTAACTCTTGGGTATTTTATACCGGATCGGTTGCTCATATTTGCAATTCGATGCAGGGGCTAATAAGGACTAGAGAAGTGCAGAAAGGCGAAGTGGATTTTCGTGTCAGAATTAAAGCAAGGGTTGCTGCATTGTTCGTCGGCGTCATGCAACTTCACCTTCCGTCAGGATTTATTATGGAGTTGAATAATTTTTATTACATTCCAAGTATGGGTCGAAAAAATTTATCACCTTCATGTTTGATGAGGGATGGTTATTCATTCGCGAGTGCAAACAATGGTTGTATAATCTCTAAGAATGATATGTTTATGGCTGATGCTCCCATTGTGAATGGGTTATTTATTTTAAATCTTGATGATGCATCTGTTTACAATGTTAGTGCTAAAAGGCTTCGGCCTAATGATTTGAGTCCTACCTATTTATGGCATTGTCATTTGGGGCATATAAGTGAAAAGCGCATGAAGAAGCTCCATGGTGATGGTCTTCTAACTTCGTTTGATTTTGAATCATACGAGACATGTCAGGCTTGTTTACTTGGAAAGGTGACCAAGTCACCTTTTTCGGGTTTACCCGAGAGAGCGACAGACTTGTTGGAACTCATACATACTGATGTATGTGGACCAATGAGCACGACAACCAGAGGAGGATATCACTACTTCATTACTTTTACTGATGATTTCAGTAGATATGGTTATGTCTACTTGATGAGGCATAAGTCTGAAACTTTTGAAAAGTTCAAGGAGTTTCAGAGTGAAGGAGAGAATCAACGTGACAAGAAAATAAAGGCCTTGCGATCTGATCGTGGAGGTGAATATTTGAGTCACAAATTTAGTGTATCATCTTAAGAGTTGCGGAATTGTTCCACAACTTACGGCGCCCGGAATGCCTCAAAGAAATGGGGTCTCCAAACGGCGTAATCGAACTTTGTTGGACATGATTCGATCGATGATGAGCCAGTCGGATTTACCATTATCATTTTGGGGTTACGCTCTAGAAACGGCAGCTTTCACACTGGTACCATGTAAATCCGTAGTTAAGACACCATATGAGATGTGGACTGGAAAGAATCCCAGTTTGTCTTTTCTAAAGATTTGGGGTTGTGATGCATTTGTCAAGCGACTTCAGTCGGACAAGCTAACACCCAAATCGGATAAGTTCATTTTCGTGGGATATCCAAGGGAAACCTTAAGGTATTACTTCTACAACCGAGAGGAGGGCAAAGTGTTTGTCGATCGTAGCGGTGTTTTCCTAGAGAAAGAGTTTCTCACAAAGGGAACAAGTGGAAGGTCGGTGCGACTTGAAGAAGTTCAAGATGATCCAGTTGGGGATGCTTCTACGAGTGATGCTATTGTAGCAGAACAAGTTGCAGAACCCGTGGCAACAGAAGCACCACAACCACGAAGGTCGTGAGGCTCCTGGCCTTGGAATTATTATTGTTAGACAATGATGAGCCTGCGACCTATGCAGAAGCGATGGTAGACCCAGACTCTGAGAAATGGCTAATCTCCATGAGATCCGAGATAGAGTCCATGGGAGACAATCAAGTTTGGAACTTGGTTTACCTGCCTGATGGTTTTAAAGCCATCGAGTGCAAATGGATCTATAAGAATAAGATTGATATGGATGGAAATGTTCACATCCATAAAGCTCGACTTGTTGCAAAAGGTTTTCGACAAGTTCAAGGAGTTGACTACGACGAGACTTTCTCGCCCGTAGCAATGCTAAAATCTATACGGATAATTCTAGCCATTGCTGCACTTTTCGACTATGAAATATGGCAGATGGATGTCAAGATGGCTTTCCTAAATGGAATCCTTACTGAGGACGTGTATATGATGCATCCCGAAGGTTTTGTCGATCCAAACAATGCTGGAAAGGTATGCAAACTTCTAAAATCCATTTATGGGCTGAAGCAAGCATCTCGAAGTTGTAACATTCGATTTGATGAAGTTGTAAAGGAGTTTGGCTTCATCAAAAACGAACAAGAACCTTGTGTTTACAAGAAGGCAAGTGGGAGAGCGCTGGTATTTCTAATATTATATGTGGATGACATATTGCTGATTGGAAATGACATTCCTATGCTCGAGTCTGTTAAGACCTCATTAAAAAATAGTTTTTCGATGAAGGACTTGGGAGAAGCGGCATATATTATGGGCATCAAGATCTATAGAGATAGATCAAGGAGGCTAATTGGATTAAGCCAGAGTACATACATTGAGAAAGTGTTGAAATGGTTCAGCATGGAAGAGGCTAAGAAGGGGTTTTTGCCCATGTCTCATGGCATTAAACTCAGCAAGACTCAGTGTCCTTCGACTACTGATGAGCGTGAGCGCATGAGCAGGGTTCCATATGCTTCGCCTATTGGATCCATCATGTATGCAATGGTATGTACTCACCCAGATGTTTCCTATGCTCTAAGTGTTACGAGTAGATGCAGGTGATCGGTGAAGGTCCTTTGGGCGGTAAAGAACATCCTTAAGTACTTGAAAAGGACTAAGGATGCGTTCCTAGTTTATGGAGGTGAGGATGAACTTCGGTGAAAAGGGTTACGGATCTGAGTTACCTTAACAACTCAGATGATTCGAAATCGCAATCAGGTTATGTCTTTGTCATGAATGGTGGTGCTATGAGATGGAAAAGTTCCAAGCAAGATACAGTGACCTCCTCTTCAACAGAAGCTGAATATATTGCTGCCTCGGAGG
Source organism: Avena insularis (assembly GCA_023614405.1). Lineage (NCBI taxonomy): Eukaryota > Viridiplantae > Streptophyta > Magnoliopsida > Poales > Poaceae > Avena > Avena insularis. The sequence goes on along the minus strand of CM042691.1, from coordinate 36,242,412 downwards.
CCGTAAAAGAAGTTGTTTGGATTAGGAATTTCCTGATCGCTCTCGGTGTGGTTCAGGGCGCGTCCAATCCCTTGGACGTTTATTGTGACAACAATGGTGCTATTGCACAAGCCAAGTAACCTAGACAGCACCTGAAGAACAAACATATTTGCATGCGTTACCATCAAATTCGTGAGTTCGTTGAGGATGGTAGTGTCATGATATGCAAAATACATACGGACTCAAATGTTGCTGACCCTTTAACTAAGCCTCTCCCGCAGCCTGCGCATCAAGCGCATACAAGAGCAATTGGTATTAGATACATTTTAGATTGACTCTAGTGCAAGTGGGAGACTGAAGGAAATATGCCCTAGAGGCAATCATAGAGATGATTATATTTCATATGTATCCATGAGTTATTGTAATGTTCCTTGAATATCCATATCAGGCAACTTGTATTGATTGGCAATTATGTGATTTTTTGTGAAACTCTTTACTTGTATGGTTATTTAATAGTTGTCCCTAGTCGGAGTTCATGTGAGGACACACGTGAATATTAGACTAGCACATCGATTGGTTGATGACTATGTTTCACAAGTCATAGACATGGAGATGTCAAACCAATGATGTGGACACATGTTATGAACATGAGGTTGGACTGACCCAACTTGAGACTGGCAATTAGTTGCAGCTCTCTCTACACATCCTATACGTTTTGTCCTTAGACCTGTGATTGTCGCATGTACTTGAGATGTGGATCGACCTACTTTGGGGCTATCAAACGTTACTCCATAACTGGGTGGTTATAAAGGTATCTTTTGGTTTTGTCCTGAAGGATGCTGCAAGGCATGGTCAATCAAGATGGGATTTGCCCCTCTCTACTTGAGAGAGATATCTCTGGGCCCCTCGAGTGATCGGATCCATAAATGCATGGACGTGCTACATAAAGTTAAGAGTTAACCTAGTAAAGGGATTCCGAATCGCAGTATCGAGAAATGGAGGTCAGCTTGGAGCTCGACAAAATATCATGAGGCAAAGGGAAAGACATGTACTAAACCTTGTGATGGTTCGTCCGATATGATCTTTGTATGCGTTTAGGAGTTGGCACGTCTTGCTAGAGGCCGCTACCAACTATTGACAGAATAAGTGTATTCATGTTATGTCTATACGTATATGAACCTATAGGGTCACACACTTAAGGGGCTGGAAGCCTAATGAGGATTGGATCCGAATTAGACCAGGCTTAGGCTACTAATGGGCTGCTAATGTAGAAGCCCACTAGGGACGCCTATATAAGAGAGGACGGGGCGTGCTGACCAGGGTTAGACCTAAGATCATTCCACCCATCCTCCACTCCTCACGCCTGTGTTGCACGCGTGGACCTAGCAGTCCGGCGTCTGACGCTTTCACCCCGCATGTGTGGATACCTCGGAGGTGCTGCATCTGTGGCATTTGGACGAGTCGCGCAAGGGGAGCTTCTCGTGGGACAAGGACAAGGAGGAGATGTGGAACGTCTGCACTGCCTCGACGCGCTTCATCAATTCCGCAACTACGCGTCTAGTGGTAATCCTGTGATCTATGACAATAGTAATCCTGGTATACGCGGTAGAATTTTTTTGATTTGTGCTAGTGTAGCCTACCCATATCCCTACAGCCTGGCCGTTGGACTCAGGGTGGGCGACTGAGGCAAGGTCGAGTCGAATATTGTGCTCCTCGCAAAATTCAGCCATGGTTCCTTTGGCGAAGTTGGTGCCATTGTCCGTGATGATGCTGTTTGGGAACCCGTAGCGATAGATGAGCTCGCGTAGAAAATTTGTGGCAGTCTTCCCGTCGCACTTGTGGACTTGCTTGGCCTCCACCCATTTTGTGAATTTGTCAACCGCGACTAGGAGGTGGGTGAAGCCAGAGGGGGCCTTCTTGAAGGGGCATACCATGTCCATGCCCCATACGGCGAATGGCCAGGTGATAGGGATGGTCTTGAGCATCAAGCTTGGTACGTGAGTCTGACTGGCGTATTTCTGGCACCTGCCGCAGCGTTGGACGATGTCGACCGCGTCGGCGTGTGCGGTGATCCAGTAGAAGCCGTGTCGCATGGCCTTGGTAACTAGGGAGTAGGCGCCAACGTGGTGGACATAGTCGCCAGCATGGATGTCCTGGAGGATCTTGCGTCCTTCTGCGGGTTGGACGCAGCGATGGAACACGCCGGTCACGCTGCACTTGTGGAGCTCGCTGTTGATGATGACGAAGGATTTGCAGCGGCGTGCTATCATCCGGGCCTCCGTCTCGTTAGTAGGTGACGTATGGCGCCGTCCAGTCGCTTGGCTCGGTGATCATTGCGACCAGGGCTACGTCTGGTTGCACCGGAATTTCAATGTCGATCTCCCTCGGGAGAGAAACGGAAGGTTTGGTGATGGTGTCAAGGAAAACGCCTTCAGGCGGTGTGATTCAAGCCGAGCCAATGTGGGAGAGTGCATCGGCCTCCTCGTTCTTCCGCATGTCAATCCACTCGACGGAGTAGCCCGCGAAGTGGCCTCCCAGCTGGTCCACTTCTTTGCGGTATGCCGCCATGGTGGGGGAGACTGCATTGCAGGTGCCGGCGACTTTCCCGACGACGAGGTCGGAGTCGCGGTAGCAGCGCAGACGATTGATGTTCATCTCCTTGGCTGCTCGCATGTTGTGGTGTAGCGCCTCGTACTCGGCCATGTTGTTGGTGCAGGGGGTGAAGTCGAGGTACAGGATGTAGCGTAACTTGTCGCCCTTTGGAGATGTGAGTATGATCCCTGCCCCTACACCATCTGCATTCTTGGAGCCGTCAAAGTGTAGGCTCCAGTAATGGAAATGGCGGTTTCTCAGCTCGGCCCCTCCTCCGGTCGGCGAGAAAATCTGCGAGAGCCTGCGACTTGATCGCCTTGCACGGCTCGTACCTAATGTTGTGGACTCCGATCTCGACGGCCCACTTGGGGACTCGCCCAGTTGCCTCACGGTGGCGGATGATGTCCTGCAACGGTGCTGAGGAGACGACTGTTATTGGGTGCTCCTGGAAGTAGTGCGGCAGTCGCCACGGTGCTCTAAAGACCGCATATACCAATTTTTGGTACTGCGGGTAGTGCTGGCGCGACTCGGTGAGGACTTCACTGATGTAGTATACAAGTCGCTACACCGGGCGCTCCTTGCCTTCCTCTGGTCATTCGACGACCATGACGGCGTTGATGACTCGCTCGGAGGCCGTGACATAGACGAGCATGGGATCCTTGTCGACAGGGGCGGCGAGTAGCGGTGCCGCGAGTAGCACCTCCTTGAGAGCGTGGAGCATGTTGTTTGCCTTCTTGTCCCACTGGAAAGTAGTGGGGTTCTTGCACATTAGGCGGTAGAGGGGCATCGCCTTCTCGCCTAGCCAGGGGATGAAGCGACTAAGAGCCGCGACTCGCCCGGCCAACTTCTGGACGTCGCGTAGGCACTCGGGTCTGCCGAGCTGGGCGATCATGTTGATCTTGGAGGGGTTCGCCTCGATCCCGAGCTTGGACACGACATACCCCAATAGCTATCTAGTAGGTACACCGAAGGTGCACTTTCCTGGGTTTAGCTTTATCTTGTACCTCCGCAGGTTGGCGAAGGTTTCCGCCAAGTCGGCGAGTAGATTGCCCTGGCGAGTGGACTTTACCACCACGTCGTCGATGTAGACGTGGATGTTGCGGCCGATTTGGCTCGCAAGGCACTCCTGCATGCATCTCTGGTAGGTCGCCGCGGTGTTCTTGAGGCCGAAGGTCATGGCGGTGTAGCAGAAGGCTCCGAATGGTGTGATGAACGCCGTCTTCTCCTCGTCCTCGACTGCCATTTTGATCTGGTTGTACCCAGAGTAGGCGTCGAGGAAGCATAGCGACTCCGAGCCCGCGGTTGAGTCGATGATTTGGTCGATCCGCGGGAGGACGAACTGCTCCTTCGGGCAGGCGCTGTTGAGGTTTGTGTAGTCGATACACATTCTCTAGGTCCCGTTTTTCTTCTCGACCAGGACTTGGTTTGCCAGCACTTGGAGTATTTGATTGGCCGAATGAAGCCTGCAGCGAGTAGACGCTGCACCTCCTCGACGATTGCTCAGCAGCGCTCTTCATTGAAGGGCCGCAACGACTGCTTAACGGGTCGCGCTTTGGGGTCGGTGTTGAGTTTGTGCTCAGTGAGTTCCCTCGGGACACCGGGCATGTCGGATGGCTTCCATGCGAAGATGTCACGATTCTCACGTAGGAACTCGATGAGCGCGCCTTCCTATGCTGGGCTCATGCCCGTCCCGATCATCACCGTCTGGCTGGAGTCGCCTGGGACTAGCTCGATGGTGCGAGTGTGCGTCGTTGCCTCGAAGGCGATGGAGCCGCCACCCTCCGAGTTGGGCTTCTTAAGTATGGTGGGGTCGTCATTGTTGACCCTGCTTGCGTACTTGGTGAGCTTCTCTGTGTGGTTGGTTTCTGCCGCTATGACGGCGTCAGCGAGCTCGGCGCCTTTTGCCTTGCATTCTGCGGCCATGTCGGTGTCGCCGTGGACAGTGATGATGCCGCATGGCCCGAGGAGCTTCATTGCGTTGTACGCATAGTGGGGCACTGCCATGAATTTGGCAAACGCCTGACGCCCAAGGACGCAGTGGTAGGGGCTGTTTGAACGGCACCAGCTCTAAGATGATCCGCTCGGTGCGGAAGTTCACTGGTGTGCCGAAGGTGACTGGCAGCATCACCTTGCCGATCGGGTACGCCTTCCGACTAGGGACGATGCCGTGGATGGTGGTGTTGGTCGTCTCGATCATCAACTGCGGGAACCGCAGTCGCCTGAATGTGTCCAGGTACAGAATGTTGATGGAGCTGCGGCCGTCCATCAGCATCTTGGGGAGCCAGTAGTCTCCCACCTTGGGTTTGACCACCAGGGCGACTCGGCCCGGATATTCGATCTGTGGTGAGTGTTCCTCGCGGCTCTAGGTGATTTGTTGGTCGGACCAATTGAGGAACTGGGGGATGTCGACCTGAGACACTGCATTGATGGCAATAGCGCGGGCGATGACCTTCTTCTCGCACTTCGTGTTGAAGCTGGTGAAGCTGTGAAGCGATCCAGCGTCGTTGACGAATTTCCCGCCATTTGGCGGGTGGTTGTCGGGGTCTTCCCTTGCACGCCATGCCTTCTCGATCTCCCTCAGGGAGTGGCAGTTGGTGGTCGTGTGCGTGGCGGGTTTCCCCTCCCTGCTGTGGAACACATAGGGCTGGTTGAGGAGAGCTGCGGGGTCGAACCTTGGCTTTGCCTTGTAGTTGCCGCCATCGTGGCGTTGGCCTCCATCCCGGCGAAAACTCTTGGGCTCGCGTGGAGCGTCCCCGGTGTTGGCGACAAAGTCGACTCGACCATCACCGCGACGCTTGTCGGTGAGGCGAGTGTTGATGTATCGTAGCTCGGGTCATCTCCCGTTGTCGTGGCCGCTCGTGCGGCGATTCACTCCCGACTCGTCGTCGGTTTCTTGGTTTGGGTCCTCCTCCGTGTAACACTTGGCGATCTTGAAGAGGTCCGGTATGTTGTCGAGTGTTTTGTACACCCGCTCGAGTTTGGCGACCAAGGGCTCATAGCGGCACGAGGTCTTGAAGTAGTGGATCGCGGTGTCCGGGTGGATTCCGGCCGCGTTGTACCACAGGTCTTGCCATCGTTGGACCCAGCTGCGGGTCGACTCGCGGGGTCCCTGGACGCACCACTCCAGGTCCTCGATGGTGGTGGCGCGGGTGTAGGAGCCCTTGAAGTGCCCGACGAAGGCGTCGTGCATTTCCTCCCAGGAGTCGATGCTGTCCGTGGGGAGGGTGTTGATCCATTGCCGGCACACTCCCTCCATCATCAGGGGAGGTAGCGAGCGGCGAGCAGGTCGGTGTGGCCGGTGATTCCCATCGCCATGAGGTACGTGTCCAACCACACAGACGGGTCATACGAGGGGTCGTACTTCTCGATCTCCTTCGATGCCTTGAAGTTCACCGGGTATCTTTCGCCTCGGATCATTGGTACGAAGCACTGGGGTCTGACTCGGCTCAGCGACCCCCTTGGTTTGCCATCACGACGGTTGGTGAGGGTATGGCTCAAGTCATCGAGCTGGCGTGCGCGCCAGCTCTGGTTGTTGATGATGTGGGTGCGCGCGTCGACTGGCTGCCCGTTGGCAGCGACGAAGTTGTTCACCGGTCGCGGGTCGTTGGTGGAGAGTGCCGCGTGTGCGGGTTGGTGTTGGAGCTTCAGGGGCTCGGGTGGTGGGAAGTTGAGGGTGCTTGCCACCATTGGGCGGCCACTCGAGGCCGCCCTGCTGCCTGACAAACGCGAGTTCATGCGACCCTGTGAGTCGGCTCCCGCGTTTTGTTGCTCGATGGCATTGGCGAGTAAAGCCTTGGCGTACTAGATCTGCAGGGCACCTTCCCCGGTCACGGTGATATTGTCGACCGCGGCTCAGCTCGCGACGACGTTGTCCATCAGGGTGGAGAATAGCGGGAGTCCATTCGCTTCTCGCTCCTGCTAGGCGACCACGATTCTTGGCTGATCCGAGGGGGTGCGGCCGGTTGGTGGTGGTGCGCCGTTGGCCGTCACGCCTGGTGGTGGCCGGGATCTCCCTCCTGGCGGCGCGTTCTCGCAGATCGCGCGCTCAGCTATGCGGGCCGGGTCGTTTTCATCGTCGAAGTTCAAGGTACGGCCCTGAACGGTGGGGTTCAGGCGTGACCTGATGCGGAGTTGGTGGTAGTGCGAAAGCTCCTGCGCCGTCACCTGCTCGAGGCGGAATTTTTCGCACTCGGCTTGTTCCTTCGGACCGCCTCCTCCAGCCACAGGCGGAGTTCCTCGACCTCCGTCACCATCGTGGTCAGCGGGATCAGCGTGGAGAAGGGGTCTAGCGGGGCGTCCACACCATTCGCCATGTAGGCCGCGATGTTGCGGCCAGATCCGACATGGAGGTCGCGAGAGTTCTCCGACCTGGAGTCGAAGTCGAAGATCCCAAGAATGGAGGGGTCCCCGAAGTCTCCCGCGTTGGAGACCTGGGTTATGGAGCCCGCGGGTGACGCGGTGACGATAGATCCGGCAGCCAATGCCGGGGTCGCCGAGTCGTCGTCGTCGTTGAGGGCCGCGTCATCCGCGACCATGGTGGTTTCAGCCACGTTGTTGTTGGCTGAGTCGTACTCGGAGGCGAGGCGGTGGATGGTGCGGACCTGACTCTCAAAGAGCCGGTCGCGTGGTGGCAACTCGCGGATGCGAGCCGAGTCCTTCGAGACGATGACGTCGGTGAAGCCGACGAAGAGGCTGATCGTGCCGACCGGCATGATCACGCTATGCGTGACAGGGCGCGCCGCCGGGACGTAGCTGCTCGGCAAGATCTGGAGGATCTCACCGATCGCGATCATGCGGCCGGCGGCAATCATCTCGTTGATGGGCAGATTGGATCTTGCCGCAGAACACCGGCCTGACCGGCCAGGCCCCACGGTGGGCGCCACTGTCATGGGAATGGCCACAGCAGATGCTGCAATCGGCAGCGAGTAGTAGAATGAAGGGCAAGGGCGGCTAGCCATCTGCGGTGCGAGATGAGGGCGGAGACACAAGGATTTACCCAGGTTCGGCCCCCGAAGGGTAAAGACCTACTCCTGCTAGATTGTATTATGGAGAGAGTACAAGAGAAAGCTCGACGGCTAGGCGGCGAGTCGCTAGGATGTATGATGGAACGTGTCTCTATACGTACCCTAGGGAGGTTTATATAGGCTCACCTCGCTAGGGTTTACAGATCTACAACCGAATTAGTTAAGGATTTAGAGGGTTCTTGACCTAATCCGCCTGGGCCTAACTACACTTCTGGGCCTCCAGCTTCTAGTTGCCTGGGTCCTTGTCAAGTCTCGATCAAGTCGTCGTCCTGCAGGCCCACTCGCTGGCAGCTTGGGCCAGTAGGAAACGTCCTGCTGGGCATACCCCGGTCGGCATATCCCCATCAGGCGCAGCCATGGGACCAGGGTGTCGGCCGGCCAGCAGCAATGCCCGCCGCCTCGCCTCCCTTCCATGTCAGGGCACCCCATAATATTGGGCCTTTTTCTTTTTATGTATATTTTGTGACCGGGGGACCCAGGACCAGACCTAAATATGTAATATGTTTAATTATTTTTGTCCTTGTTTTTTTTCTACACTTGTTTTTTTGCGGGTGAGTGGCCGTTGGGAGCACAGGCCACCGCAACTGGGATGAGCTCGGATGGCTTGTCCTCCACCCCCCGGCAAACAGACCGATTTGGACCAACTCGATATCCAAAATGCGGGGGGGGGGGGGGGCATTGGGGATGGCCTTATATACGTGTAGAAAAACTCTACATGTGGTATTATAAATATTATATTATACCGAATAGAGTACTACTCCATGCCAGTATCATACAATGTATTATATGGTTTAACATTTTCAACCCATCCAAATAGTTTTTAATTAGTTACAACCAAAACCGGGATTAGGAAAAACTAGTTCGGCTAAACTCCCATATCCAAACAAGGCCTTAGAGCATCTCCACTCGGCTTCCTAGGACGTCGATCTCCGGACGATTTTTTTGGTCCGGGCGCCGAAAATTTGCAAATTCGCATTCCCAGGACCCTAGTTTCGCCCGGATTTAGGCTAACTTTGGTCCGGACTTACCAGGCCATTCCCAGCATCCCAGGAACGCCCTCGGAACGCCGGAAGAAGCGAAAACAACAGTGGGCTAGATCTGTCGGTGATACAGTCCCATTTCCCCAAACCCACTCGCCCAGACTACGGCAAAGAGCTCTCCAGCTGCCTCTATCACCATGCCTTCACCGGCGAAGCTCCACCACGTCGAGCCCTATCCATGCCGCTAGATAGACTCGCTGTAGAAGATGCCCCTTTTGCTGCCACTTTTGCCGCCCAAACTTCGTCGTAGCTCGGCTTCACTGGGAGCTCCCACCACCTCGCCCGCCAAGTGTTCGGTGTTTTTCCGGTTCGGCCATGGACTCCGACGACGAGGATATGTTCGCCATGTTGCTGGAGGAGGAGAACGTTGTTGCCACCGAAGATGCAGAGCACATGCAGATCCTCGCCTCACTCGCACAGCTGTACGTGCAGACGGCGATGCCGAAGCGTGGAGGTTCGGCGAAGGGTCCCGGAAGTGCAAGGCAAGACAGAGGATGGAGGGCTACTGCATGTTGTACGCCGACTACTTCCCCGATGAGCCACTGCATGAAGAGTCCATGTTTCGGCGCCGTTTCAAGATGAGCTGAAAGCTCTTCCTCAAGATCTTGCATGCCATCCGTGAATTCGACCCCTATTTCATGTGCAAGAAGGACTGCACCGGCATGGTTGGGTTTTCCTCACTGTAGAAGTGTACAGTGGCAATGAGGTTGCTTGCATATGGAGCACCGGGTGACAGTGCGGATGACTATCTCCGTATGGCCGATTCCACCGCCATCGATCGCTTGTACAGGTTCTATAGGATAGTGATTGCAGTGTTTAGAAAACAGTACTTGAGAACACCCACTGCTGAAAACACTGCTCAGATTATGGCAATCAATGAAAGTAGAGGATTTCCTGGGATGCTTGGAAGCATAGACTGCATGCATTGGCAGTGGAAGAACTATCCATTTGCATGGCAGGAAATGTACAAAGGACACAAAGGAGGTTGCACTCTGATACTCGAGGCAGTTGTTGCACATGATCTCACTATAAGGAATCTGGCTATATATGACCCTCCATTTTCATCACAAAATCGTCATAGTAGTCTGTTTATAACGATTCTATGACGATTTTGAGATCGTCAAAAGCTGGGCGTCGCAAATGAACTATAATGACGATTTTGATGAAATCGTCATAACTGTCTATGACGATATTGGATCGTCATAACCGTTATGACGATCCAATATCGTCACAGGCAAATTGGCCTCGCCAGGTCATATCCTACGTGGCCGATCCGACGTGGCAAAGAATCAGCCCGGTCCATTTTGAAGGTCTATATGGGCCAAGCCCAATAATTTTAGCCTTTTATTAACTGGGCCTTAGCCTCTTCGATGCTCTTTTTCTTTTAGGCCTAGGCCTTTTATAATCCGTTTAATTATTGGGTTTGGCCATTTTCGGTCCTTTTAAGATTTGGGCTTCGGCCTGTACACAGTCCATTTCTTTTTCCTTTTTTAGCCTTTATTTTCTGAAATTGTACCTTTGTTAATTAGAATATTTATGGTCAAGGCCTGTTTAGAGCCCAAATATGATCTAGTTCACTAGTACATCAGACAAGCAAAACAAATAATCCAAAACGAATTCAAATTACAATCACAACATTTAATCAAATATAAGTCTCATCTGTCGATAATCAACACGTATAAGATGCATTTCAAACACCAAGCACATAGAGATAGTAGAGAGGACACGCTCCGACTAAGAAGGTACAAATGGATCACTCAGTGAGATAGCGGCTAGCTGATGAGTTGGGGTATTAACTTCTTTGCTAGGCACAATCGAGAAGAGCTACATAGCTTCTATCATCTTGGCCTTTGGAGCATCAAGCGACTCGATAAGATGAAGAACCTGTCTAGTCCATATCAAGAAGAATTCGAGTAAAACCTTAGTAGCACGATCATTCTCCAGCTGATCAAAAAGTGGTTACAAGCTCTCACCAAGCATCTGCACAAATTATGCAAGTTATGTGTTGTCTCTTTAACACAGTCATCGGTAATGAATGAAACTGTAATGAATGAAACTCTACTATCAGCATGGACGAACCCAATTTCTATAGTAAAGTGAAGTTCTTTTAGCCTAAATGTTCACACTGTCCAAGAGAAAAAGGCAATACCATGTATATACTTAGACATCACAATCACTCGATGGACCATAAATTGAGGGCATGGTGCACAGGTAAACAATATTTATAATTATCAGGATACAGAGCTAGAAAACAAATGGTGGTTCCTAATTTTATAATTATTAGGACATCCAACTCAAGTTAGGTACATCCAGCATGAACCCACTATAAGTATGGCACAACTCAGGCATATTAAGTTTGGCACTACCATCAATTAAAATCAACATAGTATAGATGGTTCTCTATTTTGGACATATTGCACTAACAATGCTCTTGGTTGCTCGATCTGAAGCATCACGAATCCAGAAATGAAACTTCCTAGAAATCACAGCAGCAGCAACCACATACCTGAACAAAGAGGAGCAACAGAAATCAGATCAGTATGGTGCTACCAGACTTGAATTTTACCCCACCTGAAGAAGATGATGTCCATATAGTACAAGGAGAACATGTAGGTGCATAAGGCCTACTGCGGGTAGGTCCTGGAGGAGCCAAAGTCATCCTTGGAAAGTGGCAACCACCAGTGTACGGCATCACTGATGATTCTAGAGTCCTACCACAACAAAGATCCAAAACAAACAGGTCAAGGACATAATGACTAATCAAAGTCCAGTGGATTCTTCCATAGATCTGTATTAAGAGAGGCACTTACCACGGGATCGTCTTGTTGTTGGGTATGCTTCTCCGTTAGTTTCCCTGCATAGACGCAAAACACACAAAAGCTGAGGATACTGCAGTACTATCATGATATAGAAGAGGGCCATGCATATCTTTTTTGGTGTGGACAAGGTAAATGAGCCAACACAGAGCAGTACTGTCATGATACACAAGATTATATTTTAGTAGCAAGGCATTCTATCATGCTATAGAAGATACTGCAGTACTGTCATGATATAGAAGAAATTGAGGATTTGGGATACCAAATTGATCATAGAAATGGAAATTATTATACATGGCCTAACCCTATATTGCTATCTATACATAAACCAGTAGCACTACTACTACTAGAGGAAAATATGCTGCATAGTAATCTATTGCCTTCTATTAGAAAAAGAAGGGAATACTATATCAAACACATAAACATGCATGGTCATGTACCGAGCCCAGGTAAAATCAGATCATATCGAAAACAGGAGCTACCAATCATCATCAATTGATTATCAAACTATAACTTTGAGCTAGCAACTCACTTGGGTGAATTAACAAGGACTATAAGGGAGTGGGAGAGACCGAATACTTATCTGAACCAAACCACGGCGATGGAGACAGTGAGGATGGGGGATGCGACGGTAATGATAATGGGTGGCTTCATTATCTTATGCTACCGACATTTTCTGAGAAGCATATCCTGATTTGAGGGTATGAAAACCAATATAATGTTATGCCAATATGGTTTCAACTCAAGGAAAATTAGTAGTACAAATAAAACCAACTAGGATATTACATGTTAACTCATCCGTAAACAAGCATAGTCCTAGGAAGTTTCAGAAGAACATTAGCTATCCTTTTCATACTTAACAGAAATCATAATTCAAGACATGGACAGAAAAGGTTTGCTGCACAGCTATATTGTTAAATGTGTGCAATATGTGACTTGAGAGAAAGGCATAACTAGTTTCTTGATGCACATGAATAATGATAACATAATCCTAACATGTACAAGCCAAGGAACAACTAATGTTCTGGCATATGCACTGCTAGTAAAGATCAACTAGCATGGTCATATAACATGTATATTAATTGGACGTCGGGGAATCTGCAGTGACGTCAAGGAAGCCACGGTCCAATAAGACCATTAGGCATCGACAGAAATAAAACCATAGACATCACAGCAAAGCCACTCTCCAATAAGATTCAAGAAAGGAATCAGGCGGTATCATCAATAGGTAGGAAAAGAGGGGGAAATGGCTACCTCGAGAAGTCCTCGATAGTGGAGAAAGTGTGGATGGGGTGGATGGTGCTCCACGAGTCCTGCAACCTGTACTTGCCAATAGTGCGGGATAACAGAACAAGCAATACATAAGTCACACTAATAAGATAGGTGAGGCAACTACCATTAGAGATAAGAAGCTGGCCATGAAAAAATATATATTGTTAATGAGGCATTTATACTACTACTATTTAGTAACAGAAAAATCTAATTCAAGTCAAAACAGCAGCAACTTCTAAAGTGATGATGAATCAACAATTCCACTACTCTTCTATTAAGCCGAATAAATGCTTATCCCAGATCTAGTAAATGTACTTAAGAGCTCAAGTGTATTAGCCTGATGTGCTATATTCTACTCACTTAAGACCAGATGACCTGTACTTAAGAACTCAGCGTACTAGCCTGATATGCTCTATTCCAATCACTTAATACCAAACTGATGATCAATAGTTCTCAGAAATGTACTTAAGCAGAAAAGCATAACCACAAAAACATGTGACTATCAAACTGAAAAGAATAAAGAGTATGTCTGCACTCTTGCTGATAAATGTATAAACAACTTCAAACCTATGTCAAAACTGATTGCTCAATAAATCTGATGGTGCACTACCTTATAGGGATTTGTCTTGTATGTATCAAGGATGTGTATAAGATCGATAGCTAACCGTAGAAATATGTGAAAAAATTAACCTCATGCAATATTGCAGTGCCATTATTAAATTTGTAGCCATAAAAAGGAGCAGGCAACAGATGAAATCAATAATAGTAGAACCAAATTTAGTATAGACTTGTACTTGATTCAGGAATGCCTAAGTGTACACATCATCCATTAGGTGAGAAACAATAGTCAGTATTGGTACAACTGGGCATGCATTCAGCAGCATGTATCATGTACCAGGGCAGTTTCGATATGGAAACAATAGTCTCAAAAAATATTGAAACAACACTGCAAGTATACAATTCTGAAACTAAAAACAGACAACATTTTGATTAGTAACGCAGCAACTCTGATCGTAATAATTTGACAAGTAGTACACCATTTTGATACTTACTGTTATTACTAAATTCATTACTACCAAATAGGCAAGAACCAGATATCAGAACTTGCAGAACAACCCTACACAAACTCACATAGACCAGAAGCATTAGAGACCCAACCAATAGAGACATATATGAGAGTGTACTAGTGCCTTTTCTGTATATATGTGGAGTTATTTTTGTCTATTTAGGACCATAAGTCTAAACTTGTGCATACAACCCTGGTGACTGGTCCCTTTCTTCATAACTACATAATCAATTATGATGCCTAGAAATTACATGCCCAATGAAAACAAATTAGGAGCTCACTAGCAGAACAATTGCATGTCCAACTAACTAGGAACTCAAATAGAACATAATTTCTATACTGCATAAATAATAACCATCCAAAAGGAGGGGATTAGGGAAAGACGAAGACCTCAGCCTTGTCCCTGTGCACCAGAAAACCCTGGTGGGTGTTATTGTCCAGGTTCATGGTCAAGCTCCGAGTGTATGATAACGTTGTCCAGGTTTCCCACAGAAATTGGCCTCATCCTCGTCGATATCCGAGTCCCTCTGCACTAGAAAATGAAGAAAAGGGTCAAAGTTGAGATCTGAGTCCCTCTGCACCGGAAAACTAGCAAGAAGGATAGGGGAGGGGTACCTGCGTCATGGTCTTCCTTGTTCCTAGCGAGCACCTCGGAGGAAACGTCCAGGAAGGATCCCAGATGATGCGATGGACGTCGTCTCCTCTGCTGGTCGGCTCTCTCATGGTCCTGCTTGCGAGCAAGGAAGATGGACAGCGAGGAGCAACGCATGGAGGACGACGCCTGCCACCGCCAGAGCTTCCTGGTGGCGCTCGCCACCATCCCTGAGCATCCTGGAGGACGACGCCCACCACCGCTGGTCGCTGCCCTATCTCGCGGTCCCCAGCAGGGTGGCGGCCATGGCTTAGCTGCTCAGATCGGTCTGCCAACCTTGGAGCAGCGAGCAGGAAGAAGATCCTTAGACCCCACCATGGATTCGCGAGACTGGAAGAGGATTCGCTCACACACACCCGGTGTCAGGGACGGTGGCATCTGAATCGTGGCGGAGGAGCGCAAGCGCGCGGGCTTGCTCGACGGAGACTACGAGGTCAGGCCTGGGGAGTGAAATCGAAGGCACCGTGCTACCTAGGGATCAAGATCGAGTGAGTAGAGGCTGAAGGAGGTAGATCTCCGTCTCTCTCCACTCCTCCCGGTAGAGAGGTGAGGCCGGTGGTGGGGGAGATGGTGTGCTGTGGCGGGTGACAGGGTGGCGGTCGCGAAGAGAATAATAGAGTGCGGCGGCGGTGAAGAGAAGAATAGAAATCTAGGGTTCGCAGCAGGACTTAACAAAAAATTTAGCTATCGCGGTTTCCTGTGCGTGACTAGGCGCGAGGTGGGCGGCAAAGGAAATATTTTTCGCTTATGCGCGCAACGAATCAGTGCCAGGTCATCGATCCATGGAACTTCCCACACATCACTATCCTAACCGTTCATCACGTTTATATCCAACGGTCGCTTTTTCCCTCTCTTATATCTAGTTGGTTATGACGATTTTACGTACCGAAACTATGACGTTTTAGCCAAATCGTCTTAATTATTTAGTATTTTGACTATGTTAAACGACTTATGAACATCTTAAGCCAAATCGTTATAATTCTATGACGATTTTGTCCACGGTCATTATCAAAAGGTCATAGGTTGACGCATTTCTTGTAGTGTCTTTGGATCTGGGACTCCTTATTTGGCATGACAAGATCGAACAACGACATCAACTTTCTCAACTTCTCAAATGTCTTTGCCAAGCTTGTTGATGATCATGCTCCCCCTGTGGACTTTGAGATCAACTGACACCACTACAACAAGGAATACTATCTAGCAAATGGCATCTATTCAAGATGGCCAACATTTGTGAAGACTATCTCAAACCCAATGCTCCCCAAGCATTGTCAGTTTGCCAAGAAACATGAAGCTTGCAGGAAAGACGTGGAGAGGGCATTTGGTGTGCTCCAACAGAGGTTTACAGTTGTCCAGTTTTCTGCTATGACCTAGTCGAAATATCAGATATGGGAAGTGATGAACTGTTGTGTGATCTTGCACAACATGATCATTGACGATGAGAGAAGGACCCAATGAGTTTGGTCGACCAGAACGAGTCATACTACAGACATCTACCTCTTGCCGAGGCTGATCACCAGGTGCCTCCAAACCGGGCTGCATTCATCGTCATGCGTCAGGAGATCCGATATCCGGTAGTGCATCAACAATTGCAGGGGCAACACGTACATGTCGAGCATGAACAGGCTGAACTAGGCCGAAATATATTATATTTCATTGTACGCCGAACTATATTTAATTTTACGTCGAACTGGTCAATTTTATGCCGAACTAGACCGAACAATGCTCTGTATTCGTATTATGTCGAAATATGCTAAAACCTGGATGAATTTGAGCTAAATTTGAGCGGAAAAAGCCGTCCTGAAAACCCGTCCTAAAAACGCGAGTGAAAAACTCGACATTTTTAGGTCGAAAACGTGTTTCGTCCGGCTATATTTAGATCCGGATTTTGAGCCGAGAATAGCCAACGAGTAGGTATACTCTTAGCTAGCTAAAAAAAAATCGATAAAAAAGCGGCAACTTTAGTTCTTGTGCACGACGAGAGAAAACTGGGCGACGTGGCTGCCTGACCACACGGAAGAGAATAGATGCGCCGAGCCCACTACAAAAATCCTTCAGCGAACATGTCAAAAAAATACCCAAGTGCTAATAAGTGCACGGTGGCTAGATTGTTAAAACGAGCCACCGATCTGTGTCCGTTCGATCGAGTCGGATCGACGCGTCACGAGCCTGGTTGTCCCGACAACTTCCACCTGGGGTCCCACCTGCCCAAGTGAAACGTAGTCCTCCCTCGCTCGCTCCCGCATGCGCATCTCTCCCATCAATCCCCTTTCTCTCCGCCGCTCGCCTGAGACAGTGGTGGCTCTCGCTGCCGCCGTCGCCGCCGCAGAGGAGCCCCTCCGTCTGGGTTATCTGCCAATGTCTTGGTACCTGCCGGAGACGCTCCGCATTCAAGCTCCGTGCCCCGAATTCGTGCATCATCAAGCTGCCCCAAAATCCCCCGCCGCACCAGGCCACCGGCTGCTCCGGTCGAGATTCGGCTCACTCCGATTTCCCGCGGCCGAACTGGGCTCACTGCTGCACTTCCCTACCCCATGACACTCGGTGCCAGGTTTACCTGCGCCTCCGTGCCCTACCTCCGGCTTCCCGATGCTCCTGAGATCTCGTCATGGGAACGGCTGGTGATGTACGTCGTCGTGTTTCTCGATCAGGCTACATGCTCGAGCGAGTCCAATAGTCGAAGAACCATCCAAAATCCCAGTTAGCCCCCCCTACAAGCACTCGAATGGGCGATGGGGATTGGGGCGAGCTTGTTCTTCTTCTCCGTCGACCAATGAGGTCGACTCCTCTGAAGGAATCTGGAGCTCAACATTGGCACTATGCCAATGATCCGGTCTCCTTCATATTTGGGATTGTGGCTCTGAGCTAGCTGGGTTTGAACCGACGGATCTGTGTGATTCACTCCTCAAGGTAATAGATACATTCGATCCTTTTAGATTCAGTTTTGTGATGCATCGCTAAGAACTTTGGTTTTTTATCTGTAGATTATTATTGGTGTTTTAGTGGTTTGGTACATGAACTGTCATGCTAGCGTAGGTGTAATGTTAGAGCTAGGAGAGGAACCATGCAATGGGTATGTTTACCATTTTGTTTATGCTGCTGACTGTATAAGGCGAAGAGGTTTGAGGGGATCTGAGAGCTGCGCGGTCGTCAGGCTGTCAACGAGCTGAAGAAGGCGGCAGCAGCAACAACTCCATGTTTATGCTTTGCATGTCTGAGTTTTGGTAGCACAACAACATCAATAACTAGTTAACTACTGTAACTGTTCTTTGCTACTGAATCTAAAAGCAAATGCCTAACATTTTAACGTTCTAACTCTACAGGTTATCATGTATGCATGGGGCACGGGCGCCATTTTTATACTACTAGTTGTATCAGTCTATTATATTTTCCAGTCATCTGTTTGCACTTAAATGATAGGCCCAGTTTGGCAGATCAGTTTTCTCAAAACAAAAGTGTTCCAAAACAGCAATATTTTCAATGCCTAGACAACAAATACTGCAGTTTTTCTAAATCCCAGTTTTGTGTTGTTTCGATGAAAACAATGAAGCATTCGGCAGTACTGTGTTTAGTTGTTTCATTAGAAATTCACCATCGGTTCTTCAACCAACATATGAATCCAGTAGCTTGTCAGTTTTTCTAGTCAGTTAGGCATCTAGCTTTATTTTTAAAATACAATGAGTTTTTTTAACAGTGAGACTACAACGGGCTAGCTACAGTAATGTTATATCTTAGTGAAACTGAGTTTTTCTTTGTTGCACCGGAAGTGTCATGACTCCTTCATGTGTTCTATAGTCAAATTCATGTAGTGTGGATCCTCATGGTGCCCATGTGTTGGTGAATTAATATCGCGCAAGCTCCTCTGAATTTTTTGTATATGCCACTCACACTTGTGCGCATCACACTTCTGATAGCACAATGGTTCTTCACATTGTGCTTTACCAGAGGTTTTTTTGTAGATTTCCCTTGTTTTTTGTAGGGTTATAGGTAATGTGTGCACTTTATTTTCTGTTTTCACTATGATGCTTGCTCATATATGCAGTTAGTCAGATATGAGGAAGGTAGTTGTTTATGTTGCTTAATGCCCTGTGTTAAGTTGTTTTAAGATGGTTTATCTCATGGTCAATCATCATATTGTGTTCATCTGTCTAGTTCCTAAAATATTACTCACCACTATCTTAGTAGTACTTGTTGCAACAGATATCAGGGCAGTTGTTTATGTTGCTTAAGGCCCTAAATTAAGTTGTTTTTCACAAAACGGTTAAGTTGTTAATGATTTCATTAATTTGTTTGTTTAAGCGGATTACTAAATTCAACTTAGTTGCCTTTTGTCATCATGTTTTAGTTGCTTCTTATATGCTAGCTAAGTTATTTTTTCGGCACCATAATTAATTTGTACATTGATTTCATTAAGTTGTTTGTTCAAAATGGCTAAGTTGCTTACTGAATTCAACTTAGTTGTTTTCATTCACAAGGTGTCCACTGGTTTAGTTAGTTGCCCTGTCAACATGCTTAAGTTGAGCACTGCAAATAAATAAAGTTGTTTCTTTCCAGTCTGCTTAAGTGGTGTGGCTATCTACAATCTATGTTGGGTTTTTTTTCAAGCAATATTCATATGTTGGCCACTGGTCTAATTAATTTGTCTTGTTAACATGCTTAAGGTGTTTTTCGTGATCTTTCTAAGTTGCATCTGCCTATTTTTCTTTTCAAAGTTTCTTAAGCATGTTTTACTAAGTTTCTCTTTCAACTAACCTAAGTCACACTCATGCTAAAGTTTCTTCTGCTTAGTTGATTAGATCAACATGCTTAAGTTGCTTTTTAACCGGGATTTAGTTGATATGTCATCATAACTAAGTTGTCTTCTCAATCTAATCAAGTTTTTTATCTCAACCTGCTTACCTTAGACTTTTTGCTATTTTTTATCAACCTCTTAGCTTATTAGTTGGTTCATGATTTTGTTTAAGTTGCTCTATCATCATAACTAAGTTGTCTTCTCAAACTAACAAGTTGGTTTTTGTGTAATTATGCATTATCTTCTATTTTTATCAACCTCTTTACTTACTACTTGGTTTCTGATTTTGTTTAAGTTGCTCTATCATCATAACTAAGTTATCTTCTCAATCTAACCAAGTAGGTTTTTGTTCCAACGCATCCAAGGTGTAAAAGGGTTGTTCTTTGTTTGTTTCAAGGATCTACTAAGTTTCTACATGTTTGGGTCAGGCCATTTTTAAGTTGTTTTTGTCACCATAAGTAAATTTGCTTCTTCCACTATTTTTACGGAGTTTATTTCCCAGAGGTAGCTATATTGATTTAAAATCTTTACTAAGTTGCTTCATTGCATAGGCTATTTTTTTTTCATGTACCGTTTATAAAAATGAGCAGATTAGTTTAAGTTTCTTTTTTCCATACATGTAATTTCATTTTTAAAATACGTTAAGTTGTGTTTGTTACGATTTGTAAATTGCTTTTGCCACTGTTTTTACCAAGTTCATTGCATAGAGGTAGCTGATTTGATTTCCTTTTTTTTGCTGCAATTTTCTAGGTTCTTTTTGCAACAAACCTTATTTTCAAGTGTGTGCTGCCGGAGAAGCTAAAGGAGAATGTTCATCCTACGTCCAGGATACTATGCTACTTATATCTGCTATCTTAAACTGTGGCTAAGACAACCTTCTGCAAAGTTTTTCATGTCGCAACTACTAGTTTTTTCTGTTCGTAGTACCTATCCTGTGTTTGAAATCTTAATATGACATGTATATGTGGTGTCAAATGCAAAAGGTAAACTGTAAAAACTGACTAAGCTGCTGTAGGTTTTATTTCGCTTCAACAACAATGGTAGTGTGATTTTTGAAACATCAACTTGGTTTTGACGAGAACAATCTAGGTTGCATCAGGTTTGTTAATGCAAAACATTACTTGCCTATTTGGTTTGAGTTATATCCGCCATATATTATATGCCATGGTTGCTTTCCAAAAAAAACATCACTGTGTTGTTTTCCTTGTCACTACTGGTGTTGATGCTGTGTCCGTACTTGGTTTGAGGGAAGACAAGATTATCGCTTACCCTTTTTTTACTTGCCTTGCATCCAATCCGAAGAAATTTTAAGGTTATCTAATGGATATCTTAAGGAAGGGAGCTCAAGATGGGTTCACACACACACACACACACGCACACACACACACACACACAGAGAGAGAGAGAGAGAGAGAGAGAGAGAGAGGTGTCACATGGCCTCGAAGGGGGGTGCGCTCGCGCCTAGGAGGGTTGGTGGGGGCTGGAGAGTTTCCTTATTCAGAGCATCATCTTCACCGCGCCGACACTCCACACGGTTCACCTCGCATCCGTCTCTCTATGCAGCAGTAGTCATGGCGAGAAACAGGGCACGGTGGCCCGCCTCCACTGCCCGGCAACCACATGGCTCGTGCTGGACAAATGCGGCTGGCCAGGGGCGGCGCACGAGGTGGAGATCGACGCGCCCAGGCTGCGACGCTTCAGGTATAAGGGGCTTCTCCGGCATGTCTCTCTGAGTCCACAGCCGCTGCCGGATCTGACTCGCGCGGACCTGCATTTCTTCTCTGCTTATGCTTATGGCGATGATGATCCATGCCGCGACCGCTTGCTCTTCTGGCAATTCATCCGCAACTTCCCCAGCGCCAAGGAGTTGAAGCTGGTGGTAAAACACATCGAGCACATTGCCGTCGTCGCTGCGGCGGAGCGGGCCAAGCTCCTCCGCCCGTTCCCCAACCTCGAGCGCCTCGAGGTGGGAGGAATGCATAGGCCCAAGGGCAAGACCGCGGTGGTGGCGATCGCCAACCTGCTCAGCTGCTGCCCCGTGCTTGGCGACCTCCAGATAAACCTGAGCACCACCAAGACCGATTCTCACAGACAACCTCGATACGTGCGCGAATTCTTGCAGAGGAAATCCAGGGACGATCTCAACAACTCCATCCAGCATTTCCTGCGCCGACGCAGATTATTGGAGCAGCGAGGACGAGTCCTTCCTCTCCAAGACGATGAAGGCGGCGACGATGATACAGCTGCCTATGACGATGAGGTTGCAGCTGATATTCCTGCTGCTCTGAGCGGGCGACCGTTTCAGTGCCTGCAAAATAGTTTAAGACATGTCAGCTTGGGATTCCGGCCGGAGAAGACCAACTGCTTCGGAATGAAGCTGATCAAATTCTTCGCTGAAAATGCGATGGCTCTAGAAGAAATGCGCATCGATGATGGCAACAACAGGATGAGCGAGCATATCAATCGCAAGGTTGAGAGGTGGATTGCCAAGTCGTCATCTCAGAATGAAAGAAACACGACTATGACAGTCTTGCCACTCAAGAGGTGAAAATAACAAGATATGGATTGCAATAAAGAATAATATGGGGTCGACACTTCAAAAATAGGGTTTTCGTTCTCCTTTGTACTAGTAACTAACAATGTGAGTTTTGTAGCCTTTTTGTTTGAGAGATTATATATACTATATATGTAATACTAAGAGCATTTGTTCATCTATATGACACTGAAACCTGAAACATGGAATTACCAACAATAGATGTTGACTATATTTCTAGGTTCTGAGCAAATTGCTCAAAACAACCCTCATCACTACCGAAAAACTGAATTTTGCAGAGTATATATATCGTTGTTTGCCAAGGGCTTCATGTCTAGAACTTGCAAACAAGACATATGCCGAGTGTCTCGCCGAAAACTCTCTCGCAAAAATAATATACTCAGGTTAACAAAATTGTTCCTACAGGACGGTAACGTAACGGGGACACTTCCTACTCGACGACGATGGTGAAGATAAAGCAGAATACATGACAACAAAGGGGTTGCGGCCTACATGAAGGCGATGATGACACGACACGACCATCGGGTCCGGTAACATCCTTTTTTTTAAATGGGGGCAAAAGCTTTGCCCCTATCAATTAATTAAGGAGAAGTTTTACAGAAAAGTAAACAAGTATTATTATTACAAACCACTACTCTCACAACATCATTTCGCCCAAACAAGGTTGAGAGGTGGATTGCGAAGTCATCTCAGGAAAGAAACACGATTGTGACAGTCTTGCCACTCAAGAGGTGAAAATAAGAAGATGGATTGCAGTAAAGAATAATGGGGTCGACACACTTCAAAAAAAGCGGAGAAATCTCTATCCTTTATTAGTAGAATATATATACAGATATAGATACGAGACAAAATGGGCTCTCGAAATTTTCCATCTCCTTCCCCAAAACTTACGTGTTCTTCGAAGTCATTTTTCTTCTATTGGAAATGTTCTTAGAATCAAATTCTAATTGAAGATAGAAGGATTTCCTATATTCTTTTCATCATGAATAATTGTGTTGATTTGTTGATCGATAATCCATTCAACACCAAATCATGTATCTTCCAAATTTCCATCAACGGAACACCGTGTCGGCTTTATCGTTCATCACCCAACCTTTCATCTCGTGCATTAACTCGGCCTGCATCCACAAGGGCCCCTCCGCGAACTGGCACCACAGTCGATCAAGAACCGGAGCGCTGCGGAGCAAGAACTGGGCCAATGTCCTCTGCGCATGGTCCCCTTGGTAGTGTACCAGGTTGATCTCCCTCAACCGGTACGTCAAGCAAGGGACCATGGCGCTCGACGCGTTGATGACGCTGTACCGGTTGTAGTTGAGTTGGTGCGCGTCGAGCAGCTCCCTCTCCTCGCACTTGTAGCGGCTGCCGGCGGTGAAGAGCCCGTCTTTGTCAGCCTCAAAGATGAGTGAGAGAACCTCCAAGTTCGGGGTGCAGTCGAGGATCCCATGGATGACGCCGGCGATGGTGGCAGCATCGCGGTGCCATAAATGGCCCTGCAGCTCGAGGTGCTGGAGTCCGAGCAACGGCGGGAGCCTTGTGTAGGGGACGATGCCGGAGCCAAAACGAGCAGTCCTGAGATGCAGGTGCTTCCCACATGGGAATTGTCTGTGGACGAACGACGCGAGGTTGGACATCTCCTCCCAGGACGAGGTTAGTTCATCCCTGCGGATGTCGACCATGCACGAACTGAGCAAAGGGAGCACCATGAACCAACGCCCAGACACGCCAAGTACATACGTCTGGAGGAATTGACACGGAGGGATGGCGCCGCGGTACTCAAAGGTGCCAAGCTCCGCCACGTCCACGCAGACGCTGGCCAGACTGTGGCAACAACGGAGGGCGAGCCTGCGGAGGCGTGTGCTGAAGATGGAGAGAGCAGTCACCGTGTGGTAGGCCTCCAGCGTGAGGTCGACGAGGCGCGGGCATGCGGAGATGAGCCTCTGCACGTCGTGGCCGTTGTCAGAGACGCGTGAGAGGAGAAGCTCCTAGAGCGATGGCAGGATGATCGTGGGCGGCGGGGAGAGCCTGCAGGGCCCGATACGGAGTGATCGGAGTACGGAACAGGAGAAGAGCCCCGTCGGAACAGCGTACTCTGGGAGTGGCAGCTCATCCAGCCTTCGTAGCCACGTAGATGGGGCAGGAGCGCCCTCGTCTTCAGAAGAGACGGCGTCATCGCCGACGATGCCATCCTTCTCCGGACCAACTGTGGCGACATCGTTGCCGCTGACCTCAAGGTTGGCTTGGGGATCTAGGTAAATCAGTGGAGCGTCAGCGAGACAGGGCTGCCGGGTAGCGTGTGCCGTGGCAGTGGAGCGGGGCGCGGCGGAGTGACAGGTCGAGCTCGAGCTTGGGGCCGGCCTGCGTCATGGCATAGGAGACGCACTGATCGACGACGTGGAAATCACGGTTTCTTTATTCGTTCAAGGCCACGCGGAGCGCGTGCAGGGGCGGTGCGGCACCGGGGCGGCAGTGGCGCGCGACGATCGCGGCGGCGACAGTGGCGGTGAATCGCGGCGGCGACAGTGGCGGTGAATCGTGTTGGCGGGTCAGGGTCCTTAGGTGGTCCGTAGTCGGGGCTGTAGCAGTTATTATCATCGTTGCCGTCGGGGATGGGGCTCTCCGGCTCCTCCAGCGACAGGGTGTGGACGCCAGCAAAGGCATGGCGCCACCGGGTCGAGAGCACGGCCGCGCGCGCAGCCTCCTCGGATGGGAGGAAGGAGAGGATGTGGCCCAGCACATCGTCGTCGAGCTTGCTGATGCGATCCTCGCGCCTCCACCGTTTGGCTTCGATGTCGTCGGTGGCAATCTCCAATGCTTCGACGGGCCTCACTGGATAGATTTTTGAAAAATATAATTATGTAAGAAATTATTGTCGAAAAAATTGTTGCAAAACATATGAATCTTGTACAAAACTTCTGAATCTAGGATGAAACAAAGTAAGAGTGTATGAAAATTGTTAAATAAATAGTATCAAAATAAAATTATCAAATGAGTTTGTTGACACTTGCTTGAGTAGTGTATATGAATTTATATTGTATATGAATATGTCTAGAATTTTGGTTTCATCTATATGACATTTTCTTGAATCTATAAGAAGGTTTCATAAATATGACGTGGAAAAATCTAAAATTATATAAAAAATACATATCTATTGTATGAAACATGTCGAAGTATATAATTTGTTAGAATATTCTGTAAAAAAATTATATGAATATCTCTTGGCACAAACAAGTTTGTAAAAACGTGTGAATCTTGTATGAAACTTCTGAATCTAGGATGAAACAAAGTAGGAGTGTCTAAATATTATTAAATAAAAAATACAAAAATAAAATTTATGATTGTTGAAAAAACAAATCATGCATGTTTCATTTTCAGAATAAAAAATGTACATAAATATTGTTGAATCTTTCTGAAATTTTACGAGAAAAAATGAGGTGAAAAAAAGACAGAAAATGAGGTGAAAAAAGGACAGAAATTCTGCCCTGAAAGACAGAAAAAATGAGGTGAAAAAAAAAGACAGAAATTGTTGAATATTCCTGAAATATTCCGTCGGCAAGAACTCCTGCCTTGCAGAAACGTGAGGAATAATTTTTGAAATCTTCTAATTGTCGTAGACAAAAAAGACTATTAAATAAATTTTTCCATGAACAATGCTGATGCCACAAAAATATGGTTTATGACTTATAAATGTATGCATAAAAAGATTCGGATCTTTTGCAAAGTAAAACAGTAATTAGAAGAAATGTGAAAGATCTGTACTGAAAAATAAGAGAGTCCTCCTATCGTGAACATAATTTGGTGAAGGGGTCTTTTTGCAACTAACATGGAAGACCGGGAATAGGATTCTTGACCATGCACGAATCTTAAACACAGGTTGGACAAACTGGATAAGCCGAGAACACGTAGCCCCAGGTGGTATTGCTTTTCCGGCAACACCCTCAAGCTTGTTTTCCTCTTTGGATGGACGAGCAACCCATCTTTGAGCCTCGAAATTGATGTGCTCGTACATCTTCCCATTCCCACCGTCAATGCGCATCTCTTCAAGAACCACCGCATTTTAGAGAAGAATTTGATCAACTTGAGTCCAAAGCAGTTGGTCTTCTCTCGTCTGAATCGCAGGCACACACCTCTCAAGCTGCTCTGCAAGCATTGGAAAATCCGCCCGCTCAAGGTAGGGAGATCAGGAACCTGATCGAACGCATCCTGATCATCTCCTTTCATGGGCTCTAACCTGTGGCGCTTGAAACCATGGACCGACTTGTCGAAATCATGCCGATATTTTCTCTCCAAGAAGAAGATCCTGTAGCAAGATTGTTTGGAGGAACCGCCCTGTGCCGTGGTCAGGCTGATGTGGAGGTCACGGACAACGGGACAGCAACGGAGCAGGTTAGCGATCGCCACCGAGGCAGTGTTGCCTTTGGGCCTGTGCAATCCTTCCAGCTCGAGGCGCACGAGGTTATCGAACGGGCATAGGAGATCGGTCCTCTCGGCGGCACCAACAACGGCGATATCCTCGAGGTGGTTCACCCTCAGCTTGAGCTCCTTGACGTAGCTGAAGTTGTGAACGAGTCACCAGAAGAAGACGCGGCGCAGGTTGTTGTCTCTGGCGGCGGCAAGAGCATATTCACCTAGAATGTGCAGTTCCACCCGCGCCAAATCCGGCGCCTGAGATCTCAGCAAGATCTGCCGGAGATGCCCCTTGTGCGTGAAGCGCCGTAGCCTGGGCGCGTCGATCTTCACGGCGGCGGTACCATAGGGGGTGCCAACGAGGAGAAGAAGGTGTATCGTAGTACTTTCGATAAATAGGAGTGTCGATCCCAACGAGGAGCAGAAGGTGCTGAACAGTGGTATGGAGCAGGAAATCCCTGTGAATACTTAGAAAACAGATTTTTAGTGGTTTTCTAACAAGGCAATAAAACAAAGAGCAAGTAACAGAAGTAACGAATAAACAGAGCAAGTGGTCTAATCCTTTTTTAGCAAAGGACAAGCCGGTGGAAATACTTATAAGGACCAAACGTTCTCGAGGACACATGGGAATCCTGTCAAGTTCTTTCCCTGCAAATAGCTGAGTATTCTTCTTTGATGTTTGTAAGTGTTGTGTGGCTGAACCTGTGCTAACATACTACCCTTCCTAGGGCTAATACATACTTGTGATTAAACCCCCTGCAAACATCCGTAACTACAGGAAAGTAATTAAGATATAAATCTAACCACAACCTTAAACTCTGAGATCCTACACTCCCTTGTGCAAAGGTGTCCTAACGAGGGTTTAGGTTTCTATCACTCCGGCAACCCCAAAATTAGTATCCAAATACACAATGCATTCCCCTAGACCCATAAATGGTAAAGTATCATGTAGTCGACGTTCACATGACACCACTAGAAGAATAGCACCACAACTTAAATACTAAACCATTGAATAATAACTCATCACAGATTCACTAGTAACAACATGACTTCTCCCATGTCCTCAAGAACTAAACGAACTACTCACAAGACATCATATGGATCAAGATCAAAGAAGATATGATAATGGATAACAATCTGAATATAAACAATAATCCAATGGTTTCACTCACAAGCATCAACTACAATAGTAATTAACACCGGGAAAGTTTCTGTAGGGGTTCGTAGCATGGAAAACAAAAAAATTCTACCGCATGCAAACAAACAAGCCAAGATCTATCTACTAGATTGTAGCAACGAGTCGATAGATGAACTCACCCTCGAAGATTCCAAAGCGGTTAACGAGAGCGGATTCTCGTGGGTGATGTAGTCGTACTCTTGCCGATCTCAAGATCGTAGAGCGATCTTTCGGCGCCCGATGTAGCTCCTTGATCGGTCACACGTTCGGTACTCGATGAAGACCTTCCTCTCCCTTGTTCCAGCAGGCAGCGGAGGTTGTAGCACTCTCCTCGCGATTCCGACAGCACGACGGCGTGGTACCAGAAGTAGAGGGGAGATCTCGCAGGGCTTCGCCTTAAGCCGGAGCGAGTATGGTGGACTATGAGAGAGCCTTGGTGATCTAGGGTTTAGAGGCACCAAGGGAGAGAGAGATAGGCCGGCGGATAGGTCTTGGGGAAAGCCCCAAGTCGGCGGCTAGGGTTTGACCTAGGGCGGCAGCGGCTGCAGGAGGACCGGCGGCTAGGGCTAGGGTTTTGGGTGTAAGAGGTGTAGGCTTGGAGGGGCAGCCCTGCCCATCCTTATATAGGTGGAGGGGGCCGGCCAAGGGGAGGGGAGTCCCTCCCCAACTCGGCTTCCAAGGCCGGCGGTGGAGGGAGAGGGACTTCCTCCCCAAGTAGGTTTCCTACTCTCCCTCCACCAAGCAAACTTGCCGTTTGACTTTTCAAATTGGCGTTTGACTTTTCAAACTAGGATTTGATTTATCCCTTTATTTTGCTCAGCGATGACACCTAGTACATGATGCAACCATTCCAACTTGTTATGACACATTCATGTACCCTTCCCCTCCGGAGTGCCGGACATTACGGAACCTTCTAGAACATTCCCGATGAAAACACCGGAACCATTCTCCAACCCCGAAACAGGACTTTCCTTATGTGAATCTTATTCTCGGGACCATTCCGGATCTCCTCGTGATATCCCGGATCAATAACCAATAGAGGAATCTGGAAATTCATATGGCTCCCACATATTTCTACGATTACTTTGCGAGCGAATGAACCACTTACATACGATACCAATTTCCCTTTGTCTCACGATAGTTTACTTATCCGAGGTTTTGATCGTCGGTATCTCTGCATACCTAGTTCAACCTCGTTACCGATAAGTACTCTTTTCTCGTTCCCGTGATATATGATCCCTTGTGATCTAGTCACATGCTTGCAAGCTAATTGGATGACATTCCACCGAGAGGGCCCAGAGTATATCTATCCGTCATATGGATGGAAAAATCCCACTCTTGATGCATGTGTCTCAACCCATACTTTCCAAACACTCAATGCCACCTTTATAGCCACCCAGTTACGGTGTGGTGTTTGATGTCATCAAAGCATCCTTCCGGTGATGGTGATAAACATGATTTCATGGTCGAAGGAATTAGGTTACTATGTATCAGAAAGCATATAACAATTGAACTATTTAAAATGACTTGATCTTTATGCTACGCTTATCTATAGGAGTATGTCCATCATACCATTCTCCTAATCATATGATCTTGTTGTTAATAACATCTCAATGTTCATGATAGGGAAACCATAATCATCTATTAACCAACAAGCTAGTATTATGAAGAGGCTTTACTAGGGACTCTAATTTAGTTTACAAATCACACAAGTATTAATGTTTTCTTGTTAATACTGTTATAGCATGAATGTAAACATTTATCATAAACACAAAGATATAATAATAACTATATTTATTACTGCCTCTAGGGCATATCTCCAACAGTTTCCCCTAATGAACTAAGCAATATCCACCACAATTGTTACAGCGAGATGGAGTGGTGATGATGGTGTGGATGATGATCCCGATGAAGCCTAGCTTGATGATGGTGTTGATGGCGACGATCTCCCCTCTCCGGTAAGGAATTCCCCCGGCAGAAATCTGTCTACCGGAGAGCTCTTTCTCTCTCGGTGTTTTCAGCCTCCTAGAGGAGGCGCAAGTCTATCTGTGTTCGTCTCCCTGGTGTTAGGGTTTCGTAGGGAAGATATAGGCGAAGGGGCGGAGTCGAAGGCCAAACAGGTGGGCCAAACCCACCATAGGCGCAGGGTCAGGTGGGGCCACGCCTAGGGTGGTGTGGGCCCCCTGAGGCCCCCCTTCGCTCCTCCTTCTAGCTTCCTTCGTCTTCCGGTAAAATAATATGTTTCCACATTTTTCTAGTATTTTTCTTATCTTCGCGAAATTGCAGAGAAACATCGTCTTTTCCATCAGAATCCAGACTCCGGTAGTCCATCCTCAAGAAATCATCCAACATGCATAAATAGATGAAAAACCATAAGTAATACCTCATAATGAGACAAATATCAATGAATAGAGGTAAATTATGATATAGAATGGTGATGCAAATTGGGCGTATCAGTGCACACTCGGATCGTATACCCCCTAGACGTTCCTCTGATAGGGGTAGCCCGACGTAGCTCTCTCTTATTTTGTGTTTGATTAGGTCATAGGATGATGTAAAACCATGTTGGTTCACAAGTTGGGGCACTATCCTACCCGGTTTCACCGGAACAGGGAGATTCCCCCTATACAGGTCCAGAACCTTCACTTCCGCTTGCATGCGAGGAGGGACACATGCAAGCACCTATACCAACCTTGCACCACACTCACACATATTCTAGGGACACATGCAAGTTTTCATATGATTCCGACGTTCTCGTGGTCCTCCTCCAGCGAAACCCTGATCTGTGCACACTCGGATCGTCTACCCTCTAGACGTTCCTCTGACAGGGGTAGCCTGGCGTAGATCTCTCTTGTTTTGTGTTTGATTAGGTTATAGGATGATATAAAACCATGTTGGTTCACAAGTTGGGGCACTATCCTACTCGGTTTCACCAGAACCGGGAGATTCCCCCTTATATAGGTCCAGAACCTTCACTTCCGCATGCATGCGAGGGGGGACACATGCAAGCACCTATACCAACCTTGCACCACACTCACACACATATGCTAGGGACACATGCAAGTTTTCATCTTATTTCGACGTTCTCGTGGTCTTCCTCCGTGAAACCACGATCTCATGCACTCGGATCGTCTACCCCCCTAGACGTTCCTCTGACAGGGGTAGCCCGACGTAGCTCTCTCTTGTTTTGTGTTTTATTAGGTCATAGGATGATTTAAAACCATGTTGGTTCACAATTTGGGGCACTATCCTACCTGGTTTCACCGGAACGGGGAGATTCCCCCTTATACAGGTCCAGAACCTTCGCTTCCGCATGTATGCGAGGGGGGACACATGCAAGCACCTATACCAACCTTGCACCACACTCACACACATATGCTAGGGACACATGCAAGTTTTCATCTGATTCCGATGTTCTCGTGGTCTTCCTCCGGCGAAACCCTGATCTGTGCACACTCAGATCGTCAACCCCCTAGACGTTCCTCTAACAGGGGTAGGGGCTCTGGGCGCCCTAGCCCGCCTCTCTGGCTCCCCTCTGGACTTGTTGTTCCCCATGGAAAGTTATTGACTTTGACGTTTGTCCCGTCCAATTTCGAGAATATTTCTTTACTAACTTTTCTAGAACCAAAAACAGCAGAAAACAGGCAACTGACACTATGGCAACTTGTTAATAGGTTAGTACCAGAAAACATGTAAAAAGCATCTCAAAGTGTAGACAAAGCAAAACAAAGTAGATACTAAACAAGGATGGAGCATCAAAAATTATAGATATGTTTCCGACGTATCAGTCGTCTTCACGAAAGTTATAGGGTTTGACGAGACGAAGCCGCCAGCACCTCGTATGGGCGGGACCCGCTCGTATCGTTGGTCCTTACGTGCACTGGCGCCTAGAAAATACTTCCCAATTACTTGGACGTGTGGATTTCCTCTAATTCCTTCATTATGACCCATGATTTCGCATTAAAACCCGTGATTTACTGCACAACATAATTCAAAGCAAGGTTTTGCATACCTTGGCAATTATTAGTCATTAGTGGCAAGGATTGAGAGTTTCTTGTCAATTGCTTGACTAAAAACAATGTTTAAACACAGAGAAAGATGGAAAATTTTAGAGCCATCAACTTCCCCATAGATCAAACCTTGATCGCCCTCGAGCAATTAATAAGAAACAAAAGAACTATAAGGAATTCCGCGTTTAAACTTGAAACAATGAGAATAAGAATTCACTTACGGTTTGTAGTCATATGTGCATAACACTTCATTCATTTGCGAGGTTTATCAAAGTTAGAGAGATGACACGAGTACTATATAGGCTTTGGCAATTTAAGACAATCAAAGAAGAGTTTAATATCAATATGAACAACTAGCAGTGTAACAAATAATCCAATTCTTCTAGTTAACTCTCAGCTTGCCAAGGAACACTAGGATGTTTAAATAGCATAATTGAGTAAGATATTTTAATGTCCTAAGTAATTTAACAATGAAGTGTCTTATCTACACCCACATCAATGAATCAAGTCTATAAAAAACACTTCTAATATGATCTTTTCTTTTCAAGAAAAATTCGTAGAGTAGTAATGAGACCATGCCAAGGACTTGTTATGTGGATCTTCAAAGATATATTTTTATTTTCATACTCTCTTTTTTTTCAAGGATTGCTGGCTGTTTCTTTTTGCAAGTGTTTACACAACCTTTGAGAATACCAATACTTTTTCCCATACATTGACACTGATGCCAATCATGTCATCAACTCATAGCCAAAATCTGGGGTTATACCATAGATCGTTCAAAAGGTAGCGGAGTTGTTGGCATCCCAAAGGTGTGCACTAGGATAATAAATAGCAGAATTTTTCTTTCTTTCTATTTGATGAGCTAGTACCACGGTTTGATCCACAAGGTTATCTTTGTCATGCACACAATTACAACTAGACTTTATTTCAATCAAACAACTCCTTTCACGAGTGTCGTCAATACTATCAAAATATCTATGGGGTTAAGTATCTTCAAGGGTATATTCTCAAGACAATCATTCATCAAACAAGTCGTAAATTTCAGACTTTTTCTTATTGTACTTGTTTGGCATTATTCCAAGAAAAGACTCGGTTGGCTAAAATAACTAGATCAAGAGCTCCAACAACTAACCATCATACTAATAAAAAGCTTTATTTTAACTAAATTAAATTACTCCCACATGCATAGCATCTTAGCAAATCGACCAACCTAGATAATCAACTTTAAATTTCAAAAGTGGGAGACATAGGACATACCTCTCATAAGCGACTTCATGATTCTCTTCCTTATAGGGATGTGTTCCTTCAAAACTCAAACACGATTACTCTCATAATAATATAAAAGCAAAGAGGCAAAGTACGAATCCACATTTACAAAAAAAAATCTTTTTGTATTTTTGACGAAAAGGGATTAAAGATTAGAAAGGATCTTGCGACCAAGCAAGGGTTCTAATAGAAGAAAATCAAACAAATAAAAAGAAAAAGAAAAATAAAAGCAAAGTGTTGGAACAAACCAACACGAGTGTTTCAAATCTCCCAAGGAGCTGGAGTACAACCTCATTATTACACAAATAAATTTGCAAGGGGAACACATCCCCAAGATCAGGCTTTTGCGAGCCCCTTTGTTGCTCATTGTGGTGGTGGTGGATAATCTCCCAAGTTCCATTGGCTGTGCCAACTCTAGAACTGGGTGGTGAGGCTTGCGGTAGCATCCCGAAGGTTGATGGAGAGGTTGTTCATGTTTTGGAGATTTCCTTCGAGTGCGTAGATATCTTCATAAGTGGTGTAGTAGTCTGGTGGCTTCTCATCTTGTTTGGACTCTTCTTGTTTTACTTCTTCATCTTCTTCTCCTCCCATGGGTATCTCTTGTTGGGGTAGATTAGCCTCAACATGTGCGTCATAACGCAAACGTCTCTCCTCGATAGAGAAGATACCATTAAGAAAAGGAGATGGGATCAAGTGATCCGCTCTAGTTATATCGAGAAAATATCTACCATGAGTTTTATAGACCATACCACATGCTCTCAGAGTAGAGAGACCGAGACGATTAGTTCCTACCAATGGTTGGATATTACCTAGGTTGACGTGAAGTGCGCGTGCAAGAACGGTCACAACTCCTCCTCCACATATGGGTCCACGAATTTGAAGAGCATGTTGCTTAAGGTAAAACACAAGCAAAGCTCTAAAATTTGGCATTAACTTACAATTAACAATAGCAGCCTTAGAGAGGATCATCATGTCCTCCTCATTAACTCTAGTAAACTCACCACGTGCCTGCAAGGTGTTAGAAATCACATAAATTAAATAGCGGATAACAAGGTGATTAATTTGGTTTCCCTTAGGTGTGTTTCCACAGATTATCATCAAGTTAAAATATTGCCAAGGTGCAGGGTCTAAAACAAAAGTAGTTATGCATACACCAGTGGTGTTGTTGGCAAACCCAAAACATTGAGCTCATTGGTCGAGTGTTAGGATATACTCACGGTTCATGAGGCGGAATTTGACGTGATCAACTCCGGGCATTTGTTCCTCGGTACAATAGTAATAATCCACCGTGTGCGTCAAGGTGCTGAAGAACTCAAGTATCAAGCAACGATACGTGGCGACATCCTGAAATAAAAAATCGTACAAACCAACATTATTGCAAAGTAAATCGAAATCAGCATGAATGCCAAGTTGGTTCAGGATATAGGGACACACCCACTTGGTGGACTTGATTTCCCGAAGCTTCAAATGGTCAACACGGTTCGAGTGGAACTCCTCTGTGAACTCGATACCTAGTGACTCGGGGGTCAACGTATCAACGGGTGATGCAGAGGAGGCCGCAGCAACCGCACGTGTACGGATCCTCATGTTCATCTAAAAATATTAAGATTGAATAAATAAGAAATAATAAAGATTGCTAAAAATAAATTTTGATCCAATAGAAACATAGCATATGTGATCCTCTACAATAGTTACAAAAGAAATATCCTCTAAAACATAGCTAAGCATGATCAACATCAAGATTGAATCAAAAACAAGACCTAAGTCTAGATTGACAATGGTGAATGGTTGAGTGAAGCTTTTACAAAAATAACCAGGGGATCAGAGAAGAATCATACCTTAGATCAATTGAGTGCGAGAAATCGAAAAAAGATTGAATAAATTTGAAGATCCAATGGAGGTAGAGTTGAGTTTGGAGGAAGAAGAAAGAGAGATTGATATTTGGGGATTTTTAGTTATCTTTCTCGGGGTTGTTATGCTGGCCGAACTCGTGGTACGGGCGGGCGGTATGGTTAGACCCCGCCTGTACCGGGTGACTTAACTTGGGGGCGATGACTTCTCCCAGGCGGTGCACTCAGTACAGGCGTGCGGTACGGTCACGCGCGCCCGTAATGCTGGTTGTTATCGACACGATATGTTTCTTGAATCTGTTGTTTTGCTCGAGGATATGGTACAGGCGCACTGTATGGGCATGTCCGACCGTACCACTGGTCGTTATCGACACCGTTCACTGCGGCAAAAATTGAAATTTATATTTTCCTTTGACTTGATATGGTACGGGCGCATGGTACGGTCCCTTCCGACCATACCAGAGGTTGTTACGGGTATTGTGAGCTGCAAAATCTTTAACAATTTGTTTAGTTGCTCCGTACGTCTTTACACATCTCATCAAAATTCAAATAATAGAAATCATATTTCATAAAAATTTAGCAATACTTTTGGCCATATGTTAGTAAAAACAGAGATCGAGGATTACCTTATTTTTTCTCCT
Source organism: Avena insularis (assembly GCA_023614405.1). Taxonomy (NCBI): domain Eukaryota; kingdom Viridiplantae; phylum Streptophyta; class Magnoliopsida; order Poales; family Poaceae; genus Avena; species Avena insularis. The sequence continues at coordinate 36,207,277 of CM042691.1, read as the reverse complement.
CTCTCCACATGTCTTCTTTAACACTCTTTATTTTAGAACAAAACAAACAAAAACTAAAAAGACAATAAAAAATTCACATGGATTGCCTCCAATGAAGCGCTTATAGTTAAGGTCAATTAGCTTGATCCAAATAGAAATTATTTAGGTTTAAGGAGTGATATACCCACTCCAAAATAGTTGGCTTTCAAAGTAATTATACCATCATCATTATTAGGCTTCACATTGTTTTTCCTAGGGAAATGGACTATAAAAGTATCTCTAGATGGTAGCCCAATTCTTACATTCCCTTCATTTAAATTAATCAAAGCTTTAATAGTTCTTCGAAATGGCCTACCTAAAATTATAGGTTCTATGGGATCTTCAGGCATTTCCACAATAACAAGATCAATAAGTGCGGGATTGCCTTTTATTTGAACAACTATATTTTCTTTGATCCCAACAACATGTTTATAAGTTGAATCTGCTAGGTGGAGTCTTAATTCAATGGTAATAAATGACCCCAAGTTTAACTTGTCAAATAAACTTTTGGAAATTGTTGAGACGCTCGCACCAAGATCACAAAATGCGGATATCTCATTAACTCCAAACTTAACTTTAATAGTAGGCTCAAATATATCATCTAGCTTAGCAGGAAGCTTATCATCTAGTCTTTTGTACTCCATCTCTAGCTCACAAACTTTAGATGCTACTCTATGTATAAATTGTTGGTACATAGTATCGTTATCTTGTTCTATACTGGGATTCTGTACGATGATCATCTTCAGTAGATCTTCCATGGTATATTATGGTGTTGGCGCATTGCTATAGTCTAACTCTTCAGGTTTCTCTTCATTGTTTGCAACCCTCATCATCTTGAGGTCTTCCACCGCATTTGGCTCGGGTTTCCCAGCAAACTTTGCTAGTATGAGAGCTTGGCTCTCAGCAACTTTACCCAATTGATCCTTCATAGTTTTTGTCCTTTTCTATAGAGCATGCACATCATTTCTAATTACAACGGCCCGGTTAGATAATTTTCCTATACTATTCTCGTGGTTCTTCGTGATTTTGATAAGCATATTGTTTTGCGCGGTTTAAGCATGAATAAATAGTCTAACAGTTTGTTCCACCAAGATATTTCCATGGTTTGCTCCATTATTATTATCATAACTATTACAAGGAGCTCCTGTAGGACTTGGATAATGTTTTTGAGTATTAGAAGCATAATGATTTTTCCATGTAGGATTAAAAGGAGTACGAGCTATAAAATTAACATCATTAACATATGTAGAAATAACATTAACTTAGGTATCATCTTTACCTTTTACTATGCTTAGTAGCTCGTCCACCTTAGATGTAAGCTCTTCATTATTTACCTCGGTAATTTAACTTAGTCTCTTTTAGGTTCTTTCCACATGCCATTGGACATGGTTGTTTCGCATATCCTTAAGAAGTTTCTTTGCAACACTCACTTGCTTTCCCATGATTGTTCCTCCTGCTGCAGCATCTAGCATAGACTTAGACATTGGGTTAAGACCATTATAAAACAAATGTAACATAAGACATTCTTCCATCCCATGACTAGGACAGTTAATCATGGCTTCTTTCATCCTCTCCCATGCAATATCTAGTGTCTCACGGTCTTCTTGTCTAAATCTTGTAATATTGGATCTTAGCTGCATAGTCTTAGCCGGGGGAAAAAATTTAGACATAAACAAATTAGTACATTCCTCCCAATATTTAATACTGCCCTTTGGTAGAGCTAGCAACCAATTCTTAGCCTCTCCTCTAAGAGAAAAAGGAAACAATCTCAATTTAACAACATTTGGATTTACAGCCTTAATACGCATCATGTCACAAATTTTAGTAAAAGTATTTAAGTGCAAACACGAATCCTCAAAGGATGAGCCCCCAAATTGTGTTTGTTGAACCAAGCTTAAAAGGTTGGGCTTAATATCATATGTTTCCGCATGAATAACAGGCTGAGTGATGGGTGCACGAATAAAATCATCAGTGGGAGTAGCATACTCCCCAAGTTTCTTTTGAGCCATGGCTTTTATATTTTTGCTGATTTTTAAGTAATGAAAACAAATACTATAACAAGTAACTAATTCTTTTTAGGTTTTCAAGTAGATAACAATAAAGTAAACTAACAACAATAATAAAACTACAAGCTAATAATAAAACTAATAACAAGGTCTCTAGTGACCTCACCGGGATAGCGAAATTGCTTCCCTGGCAACGGCGCCAGAAAAAGGGTTGATACCTTAGATCCGGATTAGCAGATGTAATATAATAGCCTTTTCCCTAGAATACCTAGGTTTAATCGAACCTTAGAAAGCAATGCTAAAAGGAAATAAATAAGGAGACGTCTACAAGACTTTGTTGTTTCGTTTTACCTTAGTTTATCGGACCAATCTACTTTACTTTTTATAGTGGGTTGAATCAATGGATGGAGATAGGACAGGGTTGAAGATCCACCTGCAGCTACACATCATATGGGATAAAAGATAATAATAATAATAATAATAATAAGCATAGTCATGTGTAATATTTGAATAAATATAATCTCTTGTGGGCAACACATCCTAGTATACTAAATCCCTGGTGATGCAGCGGGCATAGAAATAGCCTTTTAATCCAACCAAGTACACACCAAAGCCACATGCTACAAACGATTATTAAGTGAAGAAGACGGATTAAAGCATTAAGTGGTGATGTTGTTGTGATCCCAAATGGGTCGCTAAGCAAAGACCATACTACCATTTTTGTCACTGGGGTTCCTATGAGATCACCGCTAGCCAAGTATCTCATCTCAATCCTTCATCCATCTATGGATCTTGGGTACCTACAAGTCCACAAATCGAGACAAGAGACAAAGAAACAAAATATATAAAACCTTAACTGCAAAAAAAATACAATACTCCCATGATTAGATGCACATAATTTCTGCGAGGTTTCTCCTCAACCCACAGCCTGTGAGGACTACTCACTCATAACAAATAGATTAAGGATATAAATCATTATGCAAAATACTTAGATTGAAATCGAATAGTCTTACAATGGTCGCCAAATCACAAGTAGATCTAAAGTATAAAGCAATGACTATGGCTAGTAGAGGGATGGATGGTGGAATGGATGAACAATGGATGAACGATGGTGTGGATCTTCTTTGATGGTGTTGTGATGAAATCTGAGAATGGTGGCTCTCTGGACGGTGGTTGGAGCCTCAAAATATATAGGCGTCTTCATAAAAGTCGTAGAGTTTGATGAGAAGAAGCCGCCGACACCCCATACGGGCAAGCCGTACCAGCGGGCCCCACCCGTACCGTTGGTTGTTACGTGCACTGGCGCCTGGAAAATGCTCCCAATTATTTGGACGTGTGGATTTCCTCTAATTCCTTCATTATGACTCCTGTTTTCGCATTAAAACCTGTGATTTCCTGCACAATATAATTCAAAGCAAGATTTTAAATATCTTTGCAATTATTAGTAATTAGTGGCAAGGATTGAGAGTTTATTGTCAATTGCTTGACTAAAAACAATGTTTTAACGTAGAGACAGATGGCAAATTTCAGAGCCATCAGTAATCCGAGGCTACAAGTCGTGTTCGAACTTTTTTTAAGGCACATTTTATGTCTAGGATTATCAGAGTAAAATTCCCCGCAACTTTTATATTTTGACTTTTTCCATTTGACGACATATTCAAGGTGTGCTGTCTAGACACTTTTTGATAAAACTGCCAGAATAGTTTTGGTGTATCAAATATTGCAAGAGGATGAATTGTTAATGTGTTTATTAAATGAAGTACTCATTAAGTGAATTGTTCATTAGTTTGAGTGACATTAAACCAAGTGAATTAAAAGTGTTTTAATGGAAGATCTTTGGTTTTCAGTGGAGATTTAATGGAATTATGGTGACCCTTTGATTTGTGTGAGTGGAGACTCCAACAACTATATTATGTTGTATACATTCTTAGCATATCAAAATAATCATGTAAAATTATTTTGAGAGTCAAAAGAATGACTTAAACAATACAAGGTAGAATATGTCCATATTTTTAGCAGCATCAAAACGTATTTATTTTGACCACTTAAACATGTCATGATTTTTTTCCAATATTTGTGCATATATAGGATAAAAGTTTGTAACTTTAGTTTAAATATGATCACAATCGGAGTTACAAAATTCCGTAGAGAAGTATTAGGATCAATTCTCGTAGCCTGCTCAGATCGATGAGCTACCCAATTAATAGTGACCTTGGTGTTATCTCCACTAGGTATACATGTATGCAAGACTCTAAATTTCCTAATTGTGAAGGTCTTCTCATGTGCAATCTTGGAAGCAGATATATAGAAAATACAATTCTGAGGGGATCCTCTCTTAGTACAATCAACAATGATCCTTTCACTACTATTTATGTGATAGTGACAATTTCTCAGTTGTGCAATATGGTAAGTCCTAAGAGCAATTCTAAAATCATACACGGAGTTGAAGTATAGTTTGAGACAAAATTGCTCATGGAGGTTAGCTCTGTTTGGATCGTACCATATCCTCTTTTCTGGCTTCTTCAATTTCATCTTCCTTCCACAACTAGCAGCAAACTTTGACACAAATCCATCATCAGAGCACAACTCATCAGGGTTGCACATCTCATCATCACTTGGGATAAAATAATAAGGTTCTTCAAAACCAGCCTCATGATGGGACCTAGTAATAGGACCTGACCTTTTTGCTGGCTTCTTTGCAAATATGTCTGGTTTAGGTAATTCTTCAACATCTGATTCCTTATCTCCTTCTTTATCCTGGAAGAACTCCTCAACCTTAGTATCCCCTTCATAGTGAATAAGAGGGTCTTCTCTCCGCCTCTTCTATTCATTGAGAAGCTCCAATATTTCTGCCTCCTCGTTATCCTCTTCTTCTCTATGTTGCTTATGCTCCTTCAATTTCATAACAAGGTCAACCTTATATCCAACTGCAATATTGTGCTCATCATCCTCCTGTTGTCTTTGTTTCTTATCCTCCCTCAATTTTATAATTAGGGCTAACTCAGCTTCAACTGCAATATTGTGCTCTTTAGGTTTAAATTCATTTGTACTGTATTGGAACCTGTCCTCTTCTTCATCATTAATGCCATCAACATCAATTGCCTTGCCCTTCTTTAGATTGGAGCTTTGATGTGTGCCAAAATATAAGGCATCTGAAATATCAATAGGTACTAGGAAAAACACATCATCTGCAACAGGGATTAATTCTTGTTCTTGTTCATTTGACAAATAATTGACACCATCTTTGTCAACTGAAAACACAACATCCTCATGCACCCACTGAGCTTCCGTGACTTCAATATTCAACTCAACAGGCCATGGGGCAGTTGAACCCAGTACAATGATGTTGATTAGCTTGTCATTCTCAAAAAAAATCAATATCTTATACACCTTTCCCATACTGTCAATCGTCATCATCCCGGTCTTTCCTTTTCCTTTTTCTTCAACATAATACATCTTATTGTTTCTTTTATATCCATGCCCTTCTACAAGTGCTAACAAAATTATCAATGTTATGTCCGATTGGCCAATGTTCTCTCTAGATTATCTACCCTAGGGAACGGAACCTTGTCTCCCATATTTCATCATCTAAACTACATAAGTGAAATAAAAAACATAACTACAATCAGTTACCTTATTTTCTGCTAAATGTGCACCACTAATCACAAAATCACATTCAAAATTTCCTAAATCAGTCAATTACCTAAACTAGCATTTACTAAAAACAAGTTCACCTATCTAATTTAAAGGATGAACCCTAATTACTTCAAAATCTGACAAGAATAATGCTACCTTCACATCTCTGAAAAAATGATGGAGAAAAACAGGGGATAAGGGAGAGGGATGAACTTACTCGATTCCTCCGCCGAAGGACGTAGCCCAGCGACGGATGCTCTTTGCCGGCAAGGCCAACACCGCCTTGGCCAACGCGGGGGCAGAAACATGCAGCGGCGAGGCATTGGGGGAGTAATGCCCCATACCACCACCACCACCACGCGAGCAACCGTCAAAATCTTCGCTGCCGCCTATAGCTCGCCGCCGCCAAGCTCACCACCCCCGCCGGGAGTCGCCGCCGCCATCGCCAATGAGGGGGGAGACGGGACAGCCACGCGCCCGCTCTAACTGATACCCTACCATGTCGGAGCGGCGCGGGTTAGCATCCATTAACGGGCGTGTCGAAGCGGCGCCAAATGAGTGCCACATGGCCCTGGCAGGTGGGCCCCATTGCCAGTTATCGTGTCAATTCACGATCAAGCGGAAATCAGTCCATTTTGCGACAACTCGAATTTAATCTGATAGTTTTTTGTAATTTGAAAGACGAATGATAGCATTTGGAAAAAATAACATGGAAAGTGGCAGTTTTATGCTAACAACTCGTGTAGCACATGAGGATCACATCCAAGAGAAACGAGGCCCTACTCGAGGGGATGGCGTCGGACACATATTGGTATGCCTTTAATTTTATCTAATAAAGATTGTTTATTCTCTCGATATTTTTTCCACACAAGAAGATATTAGTAGTAAAACGGTATATACAAAACTAATTAGAATAACCATGCATGTTTAACATTGATCAGCGGAGCTAGCGCTTTCTCTTGACAACTCTAGATTGCAGCTCTCTAATCTCACAAGTATAGATGTAGCAGTGGTAAGGTGGTATCCTGGATTTCCATGCAAGGGCCTTAAATATTCCACGAGGCGTAATGCTTCCATACATCACATCTTGAAATGTTATATTTGGAACTTCATCTTGAGCAGAGTATGTCTGATACTGATCAAGGACAAGAAAATCTTCGGTAGTTGTACCCATGCGTCGGAAATACGTAGGTCTGTTCCCCTTGAGAAGATCAGAGGGATGCTTGCCAAATCTAGAGACATGATTCTGTACGAACCCTCTCATGAAACTTAGAATCTTGCGCCAGAAATGGACGTTAAAATTGTCTCTCAGTAACCATGCGGTGATGTTTGCACCCATCAGCGATCCGTTTAGCTCCCTGGCTATCTCCATGGCCAAGTACGCAAGTCTTGGGTGCAGATCGGGATTTGTGCTTCCAAAGGTAATCAGCTTGAAGAAATACCAGAAGGCCTCACGGGACAGAAGCTTCAGTGTTATTAGAGCCTGTGCTGTCCCGAACCTGGTGATCTTGTTAGATCGGCTTGTGATTATGATTTTACTAGTATTGCCACTGCTTGTGGGGAAAAGTGTGCACATCGTTTCCCACTGATCTTCATCAAGATCCCCGAATACCTCAATGACAAGCAGCAACCTCCCGCCGTTCCCAGGCCCCACTGCACATCCTCCATTTGTGAGAGTGGAGATATCTTCGCCACTGGAACCGCCGAGTCTGAAGAAGACAATGCGTGGAAAATGAGCACGTACTCTTTCGTCTTGGCAGACATGGGCGACAAGGGTGCTCTTTCCAGCCCTAGATGCACCAACAATAGGCAGGACATCAAACCTGTCAAGGTCACTAGCAGGACGAGGCTCCCTGTGCAGCAAGAAGTTGATCACCGCCTCCACCTCCATCTGCCGCCCAAACATGCACTTCTCTGCCAAGAGATGCATGCAGTACGGCTGGCGGTGCAGGCGTGGACATGCACTCATCAGGAACATGACCAGTTCAGTGACATCAAGAATCATGGCTCTCAAACCATGAAGGGACTCTTCAACTTCTTGTACTAATGTTCGTGTGGTTCTCAAACCAAGACGTCTTGCACAGCTGAATCTAGAAAGCACCCAGTAATGACTCACAGTCTGGTTGCTTTGATGTCGCCTGCCCTCTTGGTCATGGTGGCCTCCGTATCGGACGGCGTCCAGAACATAGTAGCCTCGGTACATGGCATCTCGTAGCAGGCTTAGCTGCCGGAGCATCCCTTGGTTTGTGATGCGCCGCCCCGTGGCCTCGTCGACGATGATCTGCGCTCGGAGTAGAATCCTCCGCAGGCCAACAAGGCTAACCTCCATATCCTGCACGGCGGACCTGGAGTATTTGCTGATGAAGAAACTGATGGATCTTGTGGCGAGTTCCCCCAAGACTGCAGAAACGAAAATCTCCATCTCATCAGTCTGGGCGGGACCCTGTCTGGAGGAATCACTGGTGAGGTGAGTATGGAAATTCATGTCCTGGGCAACCCTGTTTTATACTCTGTTTCGTGGTCGTCATTCCGAGTACTTTGTGCCAAGACCCAAGGGATGATTGCAGTCAACGACCGCAATCGTTGAAACACGGTTTGATATTCCCTCTCTTTATCAAGTAGACATTGAAAGTTAGTTCCCCTTTACTTGCTTTATCAGATGGACTTGGCTGACCATGAACAACCGGTTCCCTAGAACTTGACTAAGTTGCATGTTTCTTACTTTATCAAAAAAAGACTTGACTGTGCCACTAAAACATGTAAGGGACTTGATAACCCATCTCTACTACTCCCTTCGTCCAGAAATAACTGACTTGAGTTTATCTAAATTTAAATATAAAATTCGTCTAAATATGTTCGAATCTAGACAAATCCAAATCACCTATTTTTAGACGGAAAAAATAGATGGTTCTCAGGATTAGTATGCAACTTGTGGAGCTAGAGCAAGAGACTCACGGTAGGTAAAGATGGACCCATGGATGCACCCAAACGGGTTTAGATGGAAAAGTGATCTACATGAGGTTTGTTCTTCTCTTCGAGTCGAACAATCTTTTATTTTGAAGCATCTCCATCCAGTGCGTATGCGACTTCCACAACCACCGTAAGATACATCACAGAAGCGTAATCAAATCTGAAGGTAGGCTAGAACTGTCGTGGTATTGCCGACGAGTACACCATGGAGGGGTCCTCACAGTGCGTGTTTAGAGACGTGGGGTAAGGCGGACTGTTGACGGGTACGAGGTAACACAGCTTACCCAGGTTCAGATCCCACAACGGTGGCAGAATCCTACTCCTGCTATAAATCACTATAATGGCAATACGCCGAGTTACAGAGATAGGTTCGCTGTGCGAGGTGTGTGTAAAACGATGCCCTAAAGGCTCCCATAGGCCCGACTTATATAGTCGCCAGGTCCTAGGGTTACAGGGAAAAGTCCTAGCCGGACAGGTTACAGAGTTCTACACCGTCTATTACTAGTCTTGTGTATCTTGCACTCTAAGGCTCCGGTACGCTGGTGACTCCACCGTAGCCTTCCTTTATCCGGCATGGGCCTCCCTTCTGGATCCACCTAACTGGGCCGCCCAGCAGGCCATAGGCCATGCTACCGACTATGGGCCACCCGGGTTAGTCGGATAAGAGACATGCTATGAGGATACCCATATAGCATATCCCCAACAGTAGCCCCCGGAGAACTCCGAGATCTTGCGACGTCTTGCCTCTTCCCGTGGAATGCTCCGTCTAGATGGATGTCGGCAAATCGTCAAGCAACATCTTGTAGTCCTCCCAAAGAACCCTGCAAAAGTTTTCTCCGTCTTCTATAAGTAAGTCGGAGAAACGCTGAATCTTCCATCGTACGCTCCCGTTGTCGGATTAAATCCGTCCATGCCGGAATCTTCGATGGGACGGCTCATCTACCATGTCAGTTATGACGACGTAGGCTGTAGGGCAGCGACGCCTCGTAACTTATACATGCAGAGAACGTAATCATATCTGTTTTTCCCGCACGAGCGATACGAACCGTTGGCGGCGGCGGTTGGTGACGTGGCGAAATTACCGCGCATGTCCACGAACACGTCGTCTACGCGGCAACCGTCCGATTAGCTGCACGAATCTTGACGTAGAGTAAGATAAATAGTAACCGTGGGACACTTGCCACTTTTTCACCCCATTCTCTCGCGTCATCGTCTTCTTCCTCCAGCCGCGCGCCTCCTCGAGCTCTCCGCGAAAACCTCGAGAAACCCTAGTCTCTTGCCTGCACCAGTCGCGTTCTTTCCTTCCTCCATGGCTAGTAGCAGCTCATCCCCATCGATGGCGGCGTCGAGCGAAGCCGCGGCGAAGCCGACGAGCTCCGTCGTCATGCCCCCAGAGGGTCTGGTCATCCCCGCATTGGCGGTGATAGAAACCACCGGCGGCGACCGCAATCTGGCAGCGCTGGAGCCCCTGGAAGAGGAGCCAAACTCGCACAAAGGCGACTGGCGCGGCTCGGACATCACCGGCCGCGACATCCAAGAGATGATTGCTGAGGGTTACCTCCCATGACGGAGGGCTCGCTCAAGCGGCCGGCGACGGCGAGGTGACCCCTTCTTCCCAAGCCGGAGAGAAAGTATACCTCAAGGCGCAATTGGTACGCGGCGTTTCTCTGCCCATCTCTCACTTCTTCCTGTCCGTCTTGAATCACTTCAAGGTCCAACCCCATAACCTCTCCCCTAATAGTATCCTAGTGCTTAGAAACTTCGCGGCACTTTGCGAGGGTTACCTAGGGATTAGGTCTAGGTTAGACTTGTTTGTCTACTTCTTCACCGTCAAACGTGAAGCCAGAAACAGTAGGGAGGAGCTTAGAAACTGCGTCACCATAAGCTTCAAGATCTGCCCTGGCCGGCGGTTTCCCGACATCGTCGGCCACGAGTCATGCAAAAACTGGCAGCGGACGTACTTCTATGGCCCCGACATTCCTTTGGCGGGCCGAGAAGTAACGTATCCGGACTTCGTGGATGGAGCCGCCGCCGAAGTTCCCACATGGCGGTCCCATGCCTCTCTTCCCTCCGACCTCAACGCTTCTCGCGCAATAAGGCGGATCGAGTGGTTCGTAGAGACGGGTCTAACCGGCTTGGACCTAGCTATGTGCTGGTTCATCAGGCGGATCTAACCTCTGCTGCACCGCACGAAGCTTATGCACGAGTACACCGGCGACCGAAGGGATACCCTCCGGATCTCCGAGGACAACTTCTCGAGCGACTCCGTCAAGTTCCACCTTAAGGACATCGTCAAGGTGAAGGACAAGAAGCGTGGCTTCACCCTCACCTACGACATGTTCGTAGACGGAAAGTGCCCAAAGGTAGGTATTTATTTTCCGTGTATGACATTGCTCTAGTTTTTCCGTCTTGCCAATATCATCTTGTCTAACACGATGATTTCTCACTTAACAGCTTAGCGATCTAGAGGAGGGCAACCTGGCCGCCCAAATCTACGATCCCAAGATGAAGGAAGTCACGGTCGTGTCCGACGATGATGCCCCGTTGGCGCGAAAGCGGAAGAGCTCCACCTCTGACGCTGCCGATGGGGGCAAGAAGAAGAAGACGGAGGGTGGAGCCTCCAAAAAGAGTACTGCCGCCCTGGAGGCGGAAAAGAAGAAGGCCACCGGGATGTTTTCCAAAGCGCCCCCCCTAGTGTAAGCTTCTTATTCTCCGACATTGTCTTATTTATCTGTCTTATTCCTGTACTTATGCATTTTGCACGTTTCAGGAAGAAAGCCACAACCAGCCTCAAGAAGTCCTCCAAGACTCTTGGGGCTTCTAGAAACATTAAAGATATGCTGCATCGCGACTCTTCCCCCGCCATCGCCCCTGCTACTCCTGCCGTCAAGCCCTCCTCCGCTCCGACAAGCTCCCAAGCCCAGGAGGCACCAGGCCCTTCCGCTATGGAAGTGGATTCTGGCGCCTCTACCGAACTCGCAGTTGTCGGCGAGCAGGCGACGTAGGAGAGCACTGCTCTTCAAATGGCTGAAGCTCCGGCTAAGGATGCCATCGGTAGCGGCAAGGCGGTGGTGGGTGTTGGTACTTCTGCCGAAGGCGGCACCTCTACTCCCCAGAAACCCTTTGAGCTGCCGAAGATTATTTTCCCGGTGCTTACGCCGGGTAGCACAACTATGGTTCCTGGAGGAGTGCTATCATCTCCGACGTGCGGTCTTGAGGAGCTACTCTGTCAAGCAGACATCTTGCAAAGTAACAGCGTTTCCTTTGGCAAGCTGGTGGCCGAGAGTGCTACAAACCTCAAGATCATCGCACTTGTAAGTTTTACTTTACCTTTTGCATTTCATATGAGTATCCCACTGTAGCCCCTGAGGATGTAGACGGAAAACCATTGGCTTTGCATCTATATGCTCTAAGAGTGACTAAGTTGGAAAAAACTCTCACTGTAGCCCCCAAGCATTTAGATGGAATGAATTATTCCGACTAGATGCTTTAAGAGTAGCATACACAGTGTTCATAATTTTAAGTGTTGTAGCCCTCAAGCCTCTAGTTGTAACTGCATTAGTTCCGACTAGATACTTAAAGAAAAGCTAAGCATTTTCCGAGTTAAAACTTTATACTGTAGCCCCCCCAAGCTTCTAGTTGAGAACTGAATTAGCTCCGACTAGATGCTTAAAGAAAAGATAAGCATATTGCTAAGTTAAAAACTCTCGCTGTAGCCCCCAAGCTTCTAAGTGGAAAATTTCTGACTAGAGGCTCTAAGCGGACTAAACAACGACTTGACTTTGTGTTTGTTTCCACAGAACGAGAATGCTCGGAGAGGCATGGACAATGATAAGTACCAGAAGATGCGCGCGGACCTTGAAGCTGAAAAGGGTAAAACCGCCATCTTGAAGGAACAGATCATCAAAAACAAGAGTCTGTTTTCTTTTTGCGCGCTTCCGTCTTACTTTTGTGCCTTCCTTCTTCAAGTACTCACTGTGTACTTTGTTTTTATCCGACTTGTAGAGCATGTAGCCAAGGCCAAGGATATTGTCGAGCAGTCCAAGCACATCCAGCAGCTGGACAGCGAGAACAAGATCCTTAAGAAGGAGAGGGAACAAATGCTGAAGATGCACGAGGATTCCATGAAAGCCTTGAAGGACTCCGCCTCCGCGGAGATCAATCGCTTGAAGGAGGAGCTTGCGATCCTAAAGGATCAGAAGCAAGCTGCCGATGAGCAAAACCTTCGCCATAGCGAGGCGTTTAAGCTCCTCCAATAAGAGAAGGAATCTTTAGCGGATGTCGTCTGGCAGGCTAAGGCCAGCATCTTCAGTAAGTGTCCTCCGCCTTGTAGCTCTGTAGTATGGATACTTAGAATTTATTGAACTCATGCAATTCTTGTCGGAATTTTCAGCGCCTATGGGCTTAACCCGCTCGCCTCCTTCGGACAAGGAATGCATGATTCTTGCTGACAACTTCATCAATACCGCCATCACCCAAGCCAAGGAGATTGCCAAGCCCCTCCAAATTTATATCAAGGCCTCCGACTCCGTGGTGAAGTACTCGGAGATTCTGCGTCGAGCCCCCGAGCGTGTCGCAAGCTGGAAAGCTTCATGTGCACGGGCTGGCACAAGGATGGCATTATCCATGGTGAAGGCGCACTATGAAGGTGCCGACATCGACATGGTGACATCTGGTATCCCCGACGTGGATGATGACGACAAGGAGATCGATCACGAAGCCATCCTGTCATCACTCGCGGGCTATGACACCAGGGTTGCCGAGTTAGTGGAGGTCGACGTCTTCGTGCCCAGGAACTTTCTTGACAACGCCGACCCTGAATCCTCCGAGTCTCCTCACAGTGGTGACGTTGAAGGTGAATCTCCGGCTAGTGATGATGCGGCCTCCAAGTCCCCTGCACCCAAGGAGTGAAAAACACTTTGTAATTCTTGCTTCACCTCTGGAGTGTGCATTGAAAAAACTTGGTGATGTAATCTTAAGGCGGAAAACAATGGTTGTCGTATCCTGCTACTTAAGAATTAATGCCCAGTATGTATATATTGTTTAAGCAAGTGCTGGCTTATCCGTTACTCTGGTTCTTATGCTTGACTTTTCGTGAGTCGGAAGACTCGTTGTCGGAACCATGCGCTTAGGTGATGATGCCCAATGGCACCGTCAATAACCTGAGCACAAAATCGCCGACAATAAGTGCCAAAAGTCACTACTCCAGAATCCACATAAAAACAACAAAGAACGTGTAGACCAGAAAACTTAAGCTAACGCCCGTAGGCGGAATTTTCACAAGTGCAATCGCAAAGCTTGTGCATAAAGGTTTATATGATCCAAAAATGAACACTAAAGGAGGTAAAAGACTCAGCAATATGAGTGAACCAAAGAGCTTTATTTCATTGATCATATAAGAGGTACACGATTAGATAAAAAATGCTAAGTGTAGAAAGGACGTAGCTGTGCTATGTTCCATGTCCGATCAAGCTCCGGGTAGTCATCATCCGGGTCACGTCGCTTACGCTTATGATCCTTGTTGGGTCTATCCTTGAGCTCACGATTGTCGACAAGGTAGTAAGACCCATTGAGCAGCGCCTTGCTTATGATGAACGGTCCTTCCCATGGCGGGGATAATTTGTGTGACTTCTTCTGCTTAAGTCAGAGCACTAAATCCCCCTCTTTAAACGAGCGATGCCGAACACGACGACTATGGTAGCTGCATAACTTCTGCTGGTAGATGGCGGATCTTTGGCATGCCAAAACACGCTCCTCCTCGAGAAGGTCCACATCAAGGCGTCTAGATTCTTGAGCGTCATCTTCGTCGTAGGCGGCAACTCTTGGTGTATCATGGAGGATGTCGGAAGGTAGGATGGCTTCTGCTCCATATACCATGAAGTAAGGGGTGTAGCCGGTGGATCTGTTAGGTGTAGTTCGTAAACTCCACAGCACAGATGGCAATTCTTCCGCCCAGGCTCCAGCTGCTCTATGTAGCGGTGCCTCAAGACGTGGCTTCATTCCCTGCAGAATTAATACATTGGCTCGCTCAACTTGACCATTGGACTGTGGGTGTGCCACAGACGCAAGGTCAAGTCGGATGCCTTTGTCCCAGCAATAGGCCTCCACTTCTCCGAGTGACAAGTTGCTTCCATTGTCGGTGATGATGCTATGTGGGAGACCAAATCTCACCACTAGTTCCCGGACAAACCTGAGGGCAGTTGCCCCATCAAGCTTTCTAATGGGTTTAGCTTCTATCCATTTGGTGAATTTGTCAACTTCTACAAGCAGATGCGTAAATCCACATGGCGCCGTTTGTAACGGTCCCACCATGTCTAGCCCTGCATCGCAAACGCCAAGTTATTGGTATTGTTCGCAATTCTTCAGCAGGGACATGTGGTTGTCGGGCATAGTACTGGCATCCTGTGCATGTTTCAACCAGCTTGTCGGCGTCCGCCTTCGCAGTCAGCCAGTAGAATCCTTGCCGGAAGGCTTTCACGACCAACGATCGAGGAGCGGCGTGATGCCCACAATCTCCGAGATGGATTTCGCGTAGAATTTCCATACCTTCTAGCTGGGAAACACACTTTAGGTATACACTAGTAGTGCTCCTTTTGTAGAGTTACCCATTGATTATGGTATAACCCTTTGCTCGTCGTACTATTTGCCGTCTTTCGACCTCGTCGTCGGGCAAATTTCCATGTTCGAGATATTCCATGAACGGTTTTGTCCAAGTCGGAGGGATCTTTGTCACCATGTTGACGAAAGAATCAGCTCTATTCGGGTTGTCGATGTCGGCGCCCTTCACGGATGGTGTGCGTAGATGCTCTAGGAAAACTCCTGGCGGAATTTGCTTTCGCCCTGATCCAAGTTTAGACAATAGATCAGCTGCCTCGTTTTGTTCCCTAGGCACATACTTGACTTCGTAGCCCAAGAAGCTCTTGGCTATCTCGTCCACTTCGTCGCGATATGCCACCATCATAAGGTTCCACGCATTCCAGGTGCCAACCACCTGCTGGGCAACCAAGTCGGAATCTCCACAATAAACTATGCGCTTGATGCCAATATCTTTGGCTACACGCAATCCGTGAATGAGTGCTTCATACTCTGCCATGTTGTTTGTAGCCTCGAAATGGATCTGCAGAACGTAGTGTAGCTTGTCTCCTTTTGGTGACTGTAGCAATACACCAGCCCCCGAGCCGTTGAGCAGCTTTGATCCGTCAAAGTGCATCACCCAGTACTCTGGTTCCGGCAACGGAGTGGCATCCGGCATCTCCGTCCAATCTGCAATAAAATTCGCCAAGGCTTGTGACTTGATGGCGTCGTGTCTTTTGTAGGTGATCTCGAAGGCGGCAAGTTCAATGCCCCACTTCGACCCTTCTGAAGGCCGCTGTTGTTGATAATGTCGGACAGTGGAGTCTTGCTCACTACTGTGATTGGGTGCTCCTGAAAGTAATGCCTCAGCTTCCGTGAAGCAAGGAATACTCCATAAGCTATCTTTTGGTAGTGCGGGTAACGCTGCTTGGACTCCATCAAGACCTCGCTTACATAGTAAACTGGTCATTGAACTCCGTGCTCATGGCCTGGTTCCTTCCGCTCTACCACGACGACGATGCTGATAACCCGGTTGGTTGCCGCCATGTAAATTAACAGGGGCTCACCAGGCTCGGGTGCTGCAAGGATGGGCGCTGAGGAAAGAATCTCCTTGAGCTCCTTCAATGCATCATCGTCAAATTCCACGTGAATTTGTCCGCCTTCTTCAGCAACTTGTACAATGCGGTAGCCTTCTCTCCAAGTCGGCTGATGAACCGACTAACTGCTGCAACACAACCTGTTAGTCGTTGGATGTCCTTTAGGCATGTCGGACGGTTTATGTTTAAGATGGCCTTGATTTTCTCTGGGTTGACCTTGATTCCGCGCTAGGAAACGATGAAGCCCAACAATTTGCCGGCTAGAACCCCGAAGACGCACTTCTTAGGGTTGAGCATTATGTTGTATTTCTGGAGATTATCAAAGGTTTCTTTTAAGTCGGAGATTAAGTCATTTGACTTTTTAGACATCACCGCGATATCGTCCACATAGGCGTGAACGTTCCGACCAATTTGGTCGTGAAGGCAACGTTGCATTGTCCGCTGGTAAGTAGCACCTGGGTTTTTCAGCCCAAAGGGCATCGTGACATAGCAAAACGTGCCGTACGGGGTAGTGAACGAAGTGGCCAATTGGTCCGACTTCCTCATCTTGATCTGGTGGTATCCTGAGTATGCATCAAGAAAACACAAAAGTTCCGAGCCAGCCGCGAGTCAATGACTTGGTCAATGCGAGGCAAAGCAAACGGATCTTTGGGACATGCTTTGTTCAAGCCGGTGTAATCAACGCACATTCTTAATTCATTGGTTCCCTTTTTGGGGACAAGTACAGGATTGGCCACCCATCGGGTGTGAAGGACTTCTCGGATAAACTCAGCCTTAAGTAACATAGCTATCTCTTTGCCAATGGCGCGTCTCTTCTCATCTCCGAAGCGTCGTAGAGGTTGTTTCACTGGTTTACACTTTGGATCTATGTTTAAGCTGTGCTCGGCAAGTTCCCTAGGTACACCTTTCATGTCGGCAGGTTGCCAGGCAAAGATGTCCCTATTCTCACGGAGGAACTCGACGAGCGCGCTTTCCTATTTGGGATCCAGGTTCGTCCCAATGGCGACGGTCTTGGAGGCATCGCCTACCACAAGTTCCACCGGCTTGGTCTCGATGGCGGCCTTGAATGCAGGAGCGGAGTCGGAGATCTTCTTCTTTGACGCGGGCATCTCTGAGTCATTGACCTTGCTCTCGATCTCCTTGAATTCTTCGCTGTAGAGGACAGCTTCTACAACGGCTGCTTCATTGATCTCGGAGTCCCTTGCCTTGGTAAAGCTTCCAGATACGATGATGACACCGTTTGGTCCAGGTATCTTGAGTTTGTTGTAGACGAATCATGGCTTGGCCATGAACGTGTGGAATATGTCGCGGCCGAATATGACGTGGTACACGCTCTTCAAGGGGACCACCTCAAAGGTCATGCGCTCTTGGCGGTAATTATTAACGTCACCAAAGGCTACCTGAAGTGTAATGCACCCGAGGGACCGAGCTTCTCGTCCAGGAACTACGCCATGGAACACGGTGTTGGTCCGTCTTAGGTTTGCCTCCGTCAAGTTCATCTTCTGCAGTGTATCCAGGTACATGATGTTGATGCTGCTTCCACTATCTACCATGCACTTAGTGAACTCCACGCCGTCAATCAATGGGTTGATGACCATGGCGTATTGGTTCTCCGTGGGCACAAGGTCTGGGTGGTCCGTCCAGTCCCAAGTGATTGGAACCTCCGACCAGCGCAGGTATTGGGGGACTAGGGGGAGAGTGGCCATCAGGATCCTTAGAGAGGTCTTCTGTTGTCGGACGGTGGGGGTGCCAAGGAAAGTGTGGTAGACTGGGGCCTTCTTTGCGAAGGGGTTCTTGCCCTTGTCGTCGCTCTTGGTAACATCCCAAAAATACCAAACTTAGATCATCAAACACTAATCATCAAGATTAGGGTTAACAAAAACTTTGCTAAATAAAACTTTGAAGGCATGCATATGTGTATGCATTGATTTTGAATTTCTTTAAAAACCACCTTGTTTGTGTGATCCATTGCTTGTAAAATGTTTCCTAGGTGAAATAAACATCATCTAAAACATTTCCCACATTTTCCTTAAAGACAAGTAAATCAAAACAAATATATTAAGTGAATGGTCATTTTGGCCAATTTAACTCTCATGCCTACTTTGGCTGTCTCAAACTTTCAGAACCTAACAGAAACTTTTCTGGATCTTTGCACCCCTTGAATGTACTCATAACAGAGTATCAAGGCCCACTTTGTGATCATCCAGAAACTTTCAAATGCATAGTTTAAATGACAATTCAAAATTGAATCTTCTTCATATGGGAAGATCCCACTTTTTCAAAACCCACTCAAACAAGCTCAACTTTCAAAACCCAAGCATCTGCAGACTCACCAGCACCAATCTAGCAAACCCACCAAAAATCATTTCAAAATTCAAAACTTGATTTCATGCGGCCATTTCATCAAACAGGTTGCAGACACAAATCAAACAAAACATCAAACACTATAGTGTGCAGTGATTCTTGCCTAACTTGTTCCCTAGTTAGCTCACACACAACTCAGTAGATCATCTAGAAAGATTAGCCCAACACTAGCACCCCTGTGAGCTTGCCATTGCCATTAATGATGAACAACTGAGCACCCCAATGTCACCCCATTGTGGACAGCAAGCTAGAGGAAGAACTAGCCGTGCCAACCTTGTCTAGGAGGCAGCCCACCGTCCACCGCCACTCACTGTCCCAGCCGCAAGCGTTGCCAAGCCCTGGACCACGCGCAAGCCGCGCCAGACCATGCCGGCGTGCGCCAGAGCGCCACCCTCGACCAGCATCCAGACGCGCTCCGCCTGCCAA
Source organism: Avena insularis (assembly GCA_023614405.1). Lineage (NCBI taxonomy): Eukaryota > Viridiplantae > Streptophyta > Magnoliopsida > Poales > Poaceae > Avena > Avena insularis. Next base: position 36,188,187 of record CM042691.1, on the reverse strand, counting down.
GTGCATACACGATCGCCATCAACCCAGAGACCGCCAGACATCCCCATTTACCGCCCGTGCGTCAAGACAGCCACCGCCCGCCGAAGACGCCGCCGCCAGCAGAGCACCGCCGCTCCAGACCAAACCACACCGCCCATGCCTCGCGACCATGTCGTTGAGCATCACCAGAGACACAAAGACCGCCCCTACCCTTGCCCATGCCATTAGTCATCAGAACGTCGCCCCGACGAGCTCACTGCGTCTTGACGGTCCCTCGCCGACTATAAATAGAGGCCACCCCCGCTCGATTTATTCAAACCATCTCACTCCCTCTCCTACTGATCGTGCCACACCATTCCCGAGCAAGGCGAGCACCACCGCCAGAATTTCACTGAGCCCGCCACGCCGGAGAAGAAAGGAGCCAGCGATTGGAGCCGCCCCAGGAGCTGCCGCGACCACCCCTGAGTTCGCCGTCATCGACTTCGTCGTTCGCCCGCCTCGCCGACCCTCGCCAGCACCCCGATGAGCCCCTAGCCACCCTCACTAGCCGTGCTAGGTTTCGTTCTCGCCGGAATTGTCTCGCGTCGACGATGACTCCCAGCCGTTAGATTAGAACTAGATCGAACGATCCACGTTGCCCCATACCGCTTCGCCCAGCCCCGTGTCACTGACGAGTGGGGACACCCACTTAAGCAGCCCGCGGGAGCACTGCGCTTAGCAGGCCAGCCCGTTAGAATTTCCCGCGCAGCCCAGTTATTCAAATTAAATCTTTTTCTTTTTCAATTCAAACACACTTCTGTACCCAACTTCAAAAATCAACCCAGATCGATTCAGTGGACCAAATTGAATGAAACCAATTTTGTTGGAAAGGACTGTGAATGCTGAATCCAAGCACGTTGGATTCAAGTCATTTGGATCTATAGATCACCCCTGGTAAAAATAACAAGGCAGAAGCTTTTCTGCATTCAAACATTTTTCAAATTTAAACCCTAATAGCTTTTGAGTTGATTCCAACTCTCAAAAATCACATTTAACCATACCTTTCAGAATATATAAAAACATATAGGTTTACTTGCAGAAATATTGTTCAAGTAATAAAAGAATGCTACATAAGCATTTCTAGCCACTTTAATTAATTAAAATAAAAGGGTAAAACCTTATTAAATTGTGACACCACTTTAAATCACATTCCCATGGACTACAATATGTGGTGATGACATGTGTCAACATGATCCCATGTTTATTTTGGAGAATATTAAATCTTAAGTAGTTTTTCAATGAGTAGAAATTACTTTTCTAAAAATAAAAAGATTTAAACCAAGCCTTAACCTTGTAATGCTAGAGATGATGCTAGATCATCTATAGGACCCTTGTGTGTGATGATTGCAAGTAGTTAAGTATTGTTTGGTGATTGTGTATCTCGTATTTATTCATAGACGCTAGTACCGACCAAGGATACGAGGAGGAAGGAGGATACTACGAAGAGGAAGCCGAGGAGAACTTCAACCACTGCTCTGCACAAGGCAAGCCTTACTAACAAGTTGACCTATGCAAGCTAACACTTGCACTTTAGCAAGCTTATACTGATATTGATGCAAGCTAACCCTTGTAAGATACCATACTGATGCCAAAAACCCATACTTGTGATATGACTACTATATGCCTTAAGCATATGTGATCATACCCATTGATAAACCAAATCCTAGTTTTATGTGCAAGCTTCTTACTTTATTTCTTTATCAAAGCTTACTTAGAGTCTACCTAATAGTTTGGTAGATACTAGACAGTTGTGCTGAAGGTTGCATAAAGAGCATAAAATTTGGCCTAAGATAGAAACCTTGATCTCAGCCTAAGACATGAGATTGAACTTAGTTAAAACCCCACTAGTTACCACCCCTCCTTAGTACCATCCCACTTGTAGATGCTAGTGCTAAGCATAAAACTTGATCAACTTTTAGATGGGAATACTTGGTGGAAAAATGGTTATGAAAACCTTGGAATGATGGATCATTCTATTGAAATGTTTTGGACATGTGTTTCCAAACACTTGATGATTTTGGTGATAAAAATGTTGAGGCATGAGCCTTAGCCATTTATAAAACTGATGGTTGTCTGGATGCGATACCATTCCAATTTTATCGTACAACCACAATACCCGAAGATTGGGTAGGGCTTGACTGGAAACTTATATTCCGTAGTATTAGTTCCCTCACGGCCAAGGTCTGAGCTGAGGCTACCTTGTGAAGATTGTCCACCTGTGCAGTACCCAAGATGACAGTTGGTCATGGTTGGGAGGCCATACTCACAGGAGAGGTGCTTATACTAGGGCGTGTAATCGAAAGGTTAGGATCGATTATCCGCATACTGAGTATGGTGAATTCAGGATTTATTCCTGACGGATGTATCGAATGTTGTGGTGAAAGTGTACAATCTCTGCAGAGTGTCAAACTATTCGAATAGCCGCGTCCGCGGTTATGGAAAGTTGGAGTGGCCATACTGTTCCCCCGTCAGACTTTTCAAAATGACTTGTGAAACGAATTGAGACTTTGACTTGACCACAACAGAGTTGTGACCTGAATTGCAAGATCCCACTTAGGAGTTATAAAATTGTGACTAGCTTTGGAAATTAGTAGAGATAAACCTGGCTTTTTGCAAAACAACCCTAGAGCCTAGTGTCCTATTATCCAAAAAACCCTTACCTGTTAGTATTAGTTTGCGAGTACTTAAAGAGTACTCATGGCTTTGTCTCTGGATATTCCCATGGCCAGACTATGAAGAGGAGTACCTGGAAGATGGACCCCAGGAAGGTTACGACAACTAGGATCATCTCCCATCGTCGATTGCTGTGACCTCAAGGTGGAGCTTCGCCTACGCTACCGTTATTATTACGTATTCCGCTGCTTGAAGTTGTATTAAGAACTAGATCATGAGATCCCTATTTGTGTAAGAACTTATGTATCGTTGTAACGGATGATGTACTATGGTATCCAATTCTGTTATGTCTCGCAAAAATGGTAATCCTGGGATTGCGATGTATGGCATAACAGTCATCTAGGATTGAAAAATCCGGGTGTTGACAAGTTGGTATCAGAGCCATCCTGACCATAGGAGACCCTAGTTAGACTGGACGTTGAACCAAAAACTTAGTTTCAAAACCAAAGAAAAACAAATATTTACAAAAACTTATTCTCATTCTTATCTCTTTGATTCTTTCATAAAAATTCATGTTCCTCAAAAACTCTTGCAAAATACATAAAAATTTGACACACATGATCACTCTGGTAATCTACTCATCCTCTATTTTTTTAGATGGACGTGAAGTACAGCAAGTTTTATCAGTTGGGGAATGGAGGAGACCTTATCTTTGAGAGGGATCTGGATCAGCTTTCGGAACTTCTGGAGCGTCCACACCCCAAGTTCTTCGGAGCTCAACTCAATGATCAAGGAGGAGAAGATTTGCAGTGGCTAATTGTTGCAAGTCTCCGAGGAAAGATTGAACCTCCCACTGCGGAAGGAATTCAGTTTACCTTAAGAGAGAATAACTGGCTCGATGGACTTGCCAGAGCAATGCAGGAATCTCTCTCCCGCCTGTGTGGGCAGAGCATCAATCAGATCAAGGGTACTCGCTTTGAGTTTTTCCTAAGGCGTGATGCAAATGGACAACCACTGGAAGCCCCATACCACCCCGAGCCGAAGACTCAATTGGACCACCTTAGCTTCATGATGTATGATCGTCAGCAGGAGTTGGAAAACTGTCGTGACTATTGCAACCACAAGTCTGCCATCATCAAGACGAAGGATCAGACCATAGCCATGCTAGCAAAGGATCGCAAGTCTCGTCGCCGTCAGCTCGACAAGAAGGAGCGCATTATTGCCCGTCTTCGCCACCGCATCTCATCTCTGGAAGAGACCATCCACGAGAGGGACATGCAGTTGGAGGAAAGGGAGAATGCCGGAGAAGATCTTCGTGGAGACCCTTACTCTTATCTCAGTGATGACGATGATTTTCTGGAGGATTAGGCCATGGACTTCTTCACCGATGAAGATGATTTCGCCTTCATCGATGATGATGAAGATGATGAAGCCACATACTCCGAGGAGTAGTAGCACTTGAGCACTAGCATAGTGAGTAGTATTCGGTCCCACTGTATCGTAGATTCCAGAATGGTTCTTAAAACCATCTGTTTTCCTTGTTGTGGTGTGTGTTGTACTGTGTGCTATGAGTGAATGAATGAAAAAGCAAGTTGCTAGAAAAATCTGAGTCAAACCTTTAAAAACTTTTCAAAGACCCCAAAACCTTAGAAATTTCCCTCTTTTATCATGATCTACCTCAATCTTTAGATGCCACGTGGAGGAAGTGGTTCAGCCCCGGATCCGATGTTGCAGATTCTGCAAATGTTGACCTCTGACCGCGAAGCTGAAAGAGCAGAACATCAAGCCAACCTAGCCACTCTGCAACAGATCGCCCAGCTAGCCCACAACAACCAAGGCCATGGAAATCAGGACAACCATGGATCTAAGCTCAAGAATTTTTAGAATACCAACCCACCTGTTTTCACCAAGTCAAAAGAACCCCTAGACGCCGATGATTGGCTGCAAACCATGGAAAATAACTTAGAAGTAGCAGGAGTAGAAGCCAATGAGAAAGTTCTATTTGCCACCCACTATCTATCCGGAGATGCCAGGGCATGGTGGAACAATGTTCGTGCCATGACCGGAGGCCAGATGATGACCTGGGAGGAATTCAAGGTCAAGTTTAGCAGAACCCATGTGCCACCGGGTTTGATCAAGAGAATGAGAGACGAGTTCAGAGAGCTGAAGCAAGGAAGGATGACGGTAGTGGAATACCGTGACAAATTTTTGTCATTAGCTAGGTATGCCCCGGACGAGATAGACACCGAAGCTAAGAAGAAAGAAAGATTCCTGAATGGTCTGCATGACGAGATGCAAACGGTGTTAGTCAATATCCCCTTTGCTGATATTGAAGCCCTTGTTGATTCAGCCATCCAGATGGAAGGAAAGATCAACCAAGCCAATGAGAACTACAAGCGTCGTATGATGCATCAACCAGGAACCCATCAGACCCCAAAGTATCGCCCCAACCCATCTCCAGGATTTGCCCCAAGAACCAATAGACCCCCTATGACCCGTCCAACCTATCCCAACCGTGGAAACCCTAGACCCGGAGGAAATCACAACAACCCCGGCAACTCTAGCAATTTCACCCGTGCCCCACCCAAGTTCAACACCAACAATGCTACCGCCAATCCCAACACTACCCCGAGGACTGGAAGCAATGCTGTGCCTGTCGCAGCCAAGGACAAGTCACAAGTGACCTGTTATGACTGTGGAAATAAAGGCCACTATTCCAACGAGTGCCCCAACAAGAAGAATGCTACAGCCCCTAATACCAATGTCCCAGCTCAGCAACAGCGTCGTGTCCAGCCAGGGAGAAGATTTGCCCCAAGGAATTCACTCAATCGCAATGGACGTCTTTTTCTCATGCATGCTGAAGAAGCTCAGGAAGCGCCAGACGTCGTGCTGGGTATGTTTTCTGTTAATTCAGTACTTGCAAGAGTGTTGTTTGACTCTGGTGCATCGCATTCATTTGTCACCGAAGAATTTGCATGCACTAGTAAAATTCAACCAACCAAGCTGAAGCATGTTATGATTGTGCAAATCCCTAGATCAACCACCAAGGCTAGGCAAATTTGCAAAGCCGTTCCTATCCAAATCCATGGCATAGATTTTTATGCTAATCAAATAGTACTCGGAACTAAAGGTTTGGAAGTAGTACTAGGAATGGATTGGATGTCCAAACATAAGGGATTGATTGACTGTGCCAAGAAAGCCATCACCATGACCAGTACCACTGGAATATCAGTCAAGCATATATCTGAAACCTTACCTCGCCAATTCAAGTGTAACAAGAGTCTAGCCCAACCTACCATTGACCAAGTCCGGATAGTCTGTGAATACCCCGATGTATTTCCAGATGTTTTGCCCGGTATGCCCCCAGATCGGGATATCGAGTTTATCATTGAACTAATCCCCGAAACAGGACCCATAGCCCAGAGACCCTATAGTATGAACCCATCGGAGTTAGAAAAACTGAAGAAGCAACTGGATTCTATGCTAGAAATTGGACTAATTCAACCAAGTGCGTCACCATGGAGATCACCTGTCTTATTTGTGGACAAGAAAGATGGAGGTAACCGTTTGTGTATGGATTATCGGAAGCTGAATGATGTCACCATCAAGAACAAGTACCCCTTGCCCAAGATAGAAGATTTGTTTGATCAGTTGACCGGTGCCCAGGTGTTTTCTAAGATTGATCTTAGAACCGGCTATCATCAACTCAAGATTCGTGCAGAGGATATTCCAAAGACTGCCTTTACCACCAGATATGGATTGTATGAGTATACAGTCATGTCTTTTGGATTAACCAATGCCCCCGCTTATTTCATGAATCTCATGAATAAGATTTTTATGGACTTCCTGGATAAGTTTGTCGTTGTTTTCATTGATGACATTCTAATTTGTTCCAAATCAGAAGAAGAACATGAGCTACACCTAAGGACCATTCTTGGAACCCTTAGAGAGCATCGGTTGTATGCAAAATTTAGCAAATGTGAATTCTGGTTACAGGAGGTAGGATTCCTCGGTCACATTGTATCAGCCGGAGGAATTGCCGTTGACCCTGCCAAAGTGAAAGATGTAGAAGATTGGCAAGCCCCAACCACTCAAACCCAAGTTCGTGCTTTTCTCGAATTGGCGGGATATTACCGCAAATTCGTAGAAGGATTCTCGAGTATCGCCCGACCCATGACCCAATTGCTGAAGAAGGACAAGAAGTTTGAATGGATGTAAGTGAAGCGAGTTTTCAAGAACTCAAGAGGAGATTGATATCAGCCCCAATCTTAATCATGCCGGATATCACGAAGCCCTTCGATGTGTATTGTGACGCATCCAAGATTGGTCTCGGATGTGTGCTAATGGAAGAAGGCAAAGTTATATCTTATCTCTCTCGACAATTGAAGCAACACGAGCAAAACTATCCAACCCATGACCTCGAACTCGCAGCCGTAGTTCTAGCCCTAAAGACATGGAGACATTACCTGATGGGAAATCATTGTGAGATTTACTCGGATCACAAGAGCCTAAAGTATATATTCACTCAGAAAGAGTTGAATATGAGGTAGAGAAGATGGATTGAGCTAATCAAGGATTACGACCTGGACATTCACTATCACCCTGGTAAAGCCAATGTGGTAGCCGATGCCCTTAGCAGATTGCCGTGCCGCTTGAACTCCATGATTTTGGAGGAGCAACCAAGTCTACACAAGGAGATGGAAGATTTTCGAATAGAATTAGTAAGTGAAGGATTTTTGGCTAGCATAGAACTTCAGCCCACTTTGATCAGTCAGATTAAAGAAGCGCAGAAGGGAAATGCTAGTATAGACGGAATCAAGCGTCGTATCGGTATAGGCAAAGCACCTGGATTTACCGAGGACGAAGAAGGAGTTCTGTGGTACAAAGGACGCCTTTGTGTACCAGCAGATTCGGAGTTGAAAGAAGTTATCTTGAAGGAGGCTCATGATACTCTTTATTCTATCCATCCCGGAGGAACAAAGATGTATCAAGATTTGAAAGAGCAATTTTGGTGGCATAAGATGAAGAGAGAAATCGGAAGCTATATCGCCAAGTGTGATATATGTCAGCGAGTCAAGGCAGGACATCAAAGACCCGCTGGATTGTTGCAACCTTTGCAAATTCTGGAATGGAAATGGGATTCTGTAGGAATGGACTTTATCACTGGACTACCTACTTCTAGTAGGGGAAATGACTCTATCTGGGTCATAGTGGACAGATTGTCCAAAGTCGCCCATTTCTTGCCCGTCAAAACCACCTATCAGAGTTCGAAGCTATCGGAGTTGTACATCGCTAGAATAGTTAGTTTGCACGGAGTCCCCAAGAACATAGTATCGGATCGAGAAACTCAGTTTACCTCGAGATTCTGGAAGAAAGTCCAAGAAGGTTTAGGAACCCACCTAGATTTCAGTACCGCGTATCACCCTCAGACCGATGGATAAAACGGAGCGAGTAAACCAAATACTCGAAGATATGCTTAGAGCGTGTGTGCTAGAATATGGATCCAAGTGGGAAGACTGTCTGCCGTTTACAGAATTTTCTTACAACAATAGTTACCAAGCCAGTTTGCAAATGGCCCCATTTGAATTCATGTACGGAAGAAAGTGTCGCACCCCTTTGAACTGGTCGGAAGTAGGAGAGAGTCAGATCTTCGGACCCGACATCCTACGAGAAGCAGAAGAGAAGGTTCACAAGATTCGTGAGCACCTCAAGACCGCCCAATCCCGACAGAAGAGTTATGCCGACAAGAGACGTCGAGACCTGGCCTTCAACATCGGAGATTTTGTTTATCTGAAAGTGTCGCCATTGAAGGGAATGCAGCGTTTCCAACTCAAAGGAAAGTTAGCCCCTAGATATATCGGACCTTTCAAATTTTTGAACCGTCGAGGAGAAGTATCTTATCAACTGGAACTACCTGAAGAGATGTCAGCTGTGCATAATGTGTTCCATATCTCGTTACTTCACAAGTGTCTCGAAGTCCCCGAGAAGACCGAAGTGTTCAAGAATATCGATCACCGGACCATAGAGATCAACGATGACCTGACCTATCCCAAAGTGCCCATCCGCATTTTGGAAGAAGCTTTTCGAACTACCCGGACCCGAAGCATCAAGTTTCTCAAGATTCAGTGGAGCAACCACACAGAAGAGGAAGCTACCTGGGAGCACGAAGATCACATCTGGATGGAGTTTCCCGATCTCTTCAAATCCTAGGTAATCTTTTCGTCCTTTTTCAAATCTCAGGACGAGATTTTGTTTAAGGGGGGAAGGTTTGTAACATCCCAAAAATACCAAACTTAGATCATCAAACACTAATCATCAAGATTAGGGTTAACAAAAACTTTGCTAAATAAAACTTTGAAGGCATGCATATGTGTATGCATTGATTTTGAATTTCTTTAAAAACCACCTTGTTTGTGTGATCCATTGCTTGTAAAATGTTTCTTAGGTGAAATAAACATCATCTAAAACATTTCCAACATTTTCCTTAAAGACAAGTAAATCAAAACAAATATATTAAGTGAATGGTCATTTTGGCCAATTTAACTCTCATGCCTACTTTGGCTGTCTCAAACTTTCAGAACCTAACAGAAACTTTTCTGGATCTTTGCACCCCTTGAATGTACTCATAACAGAGTATCAAGGCCCACTTTGTGATCATCCAGAAACTTTCAAATGCATAGTTTAAATGACAATTCAAAATTGAATCTTCTTCATATGGGAAGATCCCACTTTTTCAAAACCCACTCAAACAAGCTCAACTTTCAAAACCCAAGCATCTGCAGACTCACCAGCACCAATCTAGCAAATCCACCAAAAATCATTTCAAAATTTAAAACTTGATTTCATGCGGCTATTTCATCAAACAGGTTGCAGACACAAATTAAACAAAACATCAAACACTATAGTGTGCAGTGATTCTTGCCTAACTTGTTCCCTAGTTAGCTCACACACAACTCAGTAGATCATCTAGAAAGATTAGCCCAACACTAGCACCCCTGTGAGCTTGCCATTGCCATTAATGATGAACAGCTGAGCACCCCAATGTCACCCTATTGTGGACAGCAAGCTAGAGGAAGAACTAGCCGTGCCAACCTTGTCTAGGAGGCAGCCCACCGTCCATCGCCACTCACTGTCCCAGCCGCAAGCGTTGCCAAGCCCTGGATCACGCGCACAAGCCACGCCCAGACCATGCCGAGCGTGCGCCAGAGCGCCACCCTCGACCAGCATCCACAGACCGCGCGCCGCCCTCGCCGTGTGCATACACGATCGCCATCAACCCAGGAGACCGCCAGACATCCCCATTTACCGCCCCGTGCTGCACAGCCACCGCCCGCTGTCGAAGACGCCGCCTCTACCGCGCAGAGAACCAGCCATTCCAGACCAAACCACACCGCCCCATGCCTCGCGACCATGTCATTGAGCATCACCAGGAGACACATCACCGTCCCCTACCCTTGCCCATGCCATTAGCCGCCTGTAACGTCGCCCCCGACGAGCTCACCGTGCGCCCCGACGGTCCCCTCGCTTGACTATAAATAGAGGCCACCCCCGCTCGATTTATTCACACCATCTCACTCCCCTCTCCTCACTGATCGTGCCACACCATTCCCAGAGCAAGGCGAGTACCACCTCGCCGGAATTTCACTGGATCCTGCCGCTGCCGGAGAAGAAAGGAGCCAGCGATTGGAGCCGCCCCAGGAGCTGCCGCGACCGTCTTCGCCGTCGAGTTGCCGCCTCGCCGACCCTCGCCAGCACCCCGGTGAGCCCCTAGCCACCCTCACTGGCCGCACTAGGTTTTGTTCTCGCCGGAGTTGTCTCGCGTCGACGATGACTCCCAGCCGTTAGATTAGAACTAGATCGAACGATCCATGTTGCCCCATACCGCTTCGCCCATCCCCGTGTCACTGAAGAGTGGGGACACCCACTTAAGCAGCCCGCGGGAGCACTGCGCTTAGCAGGCCAGCCCATTAGAATTTCCCGCGCAGCCCAGTTATTCAAATTAAATCTTTTTCTTTTTCAATTCAAACACACTTCTGTACCCAACTTCAAAAATCAACCCAGATCGATTCAGTGGACCAAATTGAATGAAACCAATTTTGTTGGAAAGGTCTGTGAATGATGAATCCAAGCACGTTGGATTCAAGTCATTTGGATCTATAGATCACCCCTGGTAAAAATAACAAGGCAGAAGCTTTTCTGCATTCAAACATTTTTCAAATTTAAACCCTAATAGCTTTTGAGTTGATTCCAACTCTCAAAAATCACATTTAACCATACCTTTCAGAATATATAAAAACATATAGGTTTACTTGCAGAAATATTGTTCAAGTAATAAAAGAATGCTACATAAGCATTTCTAGCCACTTTAATTAATTAAAATAAAAGGGTAAAACCTTATTAAATTGTGACACCACTTTAAATCACATTCCCATGGACTACAATATGTGGTGATGACATGTGTCAACATGATCCCATGTTTAGTTTGGAGAATATTAAATCTTAAGTAGTTTTTCAATGAGTAGAAATTACTTTTCTAAAAATAAAAAGATTTAAACCAAGCCTTAACCTTGTAATGCTAGAGATGATGCTAGATCATCTATAGGACCCTTGTGTGTGATGATTGCAAGTAGTTAAGTATTGTTTGGTGATTGTGTACCTCGTATTTATTCATAGACGCTAGTACCGACCAAGGATACGAGGAGGAAGGAGGATACTACGAAGAGGAAGCCGAGGAGAACTTCAACCACTGCTCTGCACAAGGCAAGCCTTACTAACAATTTGACCTATGCAAGCTAACACTTGCACTTTAGCAAGCTTATACTGATATTGATGCAAGCTAACCCTTGTAAGATACCCTACTGATGCCAAAAACCCATACTTGTGATATGACTACTATATGCCTTAAGCATATGTGATCATACCCATTGATAAACCAAATCCTAGTTTTATGTGCAAGCTTCTTACTTTATTTCTTTATCAAAGCTTACTTAGAGTCTACCTAATAGTTTGGTAGATACTAGACAGTTGTGCTGAAGGTTGCATAAAGAGCATAAAATTTGGCCTAAGATAGAAACCTTGATCTCAGCCTAAGACATGAGATTGAACTTAGTTAAAACCCCACTAGTTACCACCCCTCCTTAGTACCATCCCACTTGTAGATGCTAGTGCTAAGCATAAAACTTGATCAACTTTTAGATGGGAATACTTGGTGGAAAAATGGTTATGAAAACCTTGGAATGATGGATCATTCTATTGAAATGTTTTGGACATGTGTTTCCAAACACTTGATGATTTTGGTGATAAAAATGTTGAGGCATGAGCCTTAGCCCTTTATAAAACTGATGGTTGTCTGGATGCGATACCATTCCAATTTTATCGTACAACCACAATATCCAAAGATTGGGTAGGGCTTGACTGGAAACTTATATTCTGTAGTATTAGTTCCCTCACGGCCAAGGTCTGAGCTGAGGCTACCTTGTGATGATTGTCCACCTGTGCCGTACCCAAGATGACAGTTGGTCATGGTTGGGAGGCCATACTCACAGGAGAGGTGCTTATACTAGGGCGTGTAATCGAAAGGTTAGGATCGATTATCCGCATACTGAGTATGGTGAATTCAGGATTTGTTCCTGATGGATGTATCGAATGTTGTGGTGAAAGTGTACAATCTCTACAGAGTGTCAAACTATTCGAATAGCCGCGTCCGCGGTTATGTACAGTTGGAGTGGCCATACTATTCCCCCGTCAGACTTTTCAAAATGACTTGTGAAACGAATTGAGACTTTGACTTGACCACAACAGAGTTGTGACCTGAATTGCAAGATCCCACTTAGGAGTTATAAAATTGTGACTAGCTTTGGAACTTAGTAGAGATAAACCTGGCTTTTTGCAAAACAACCCTAGAGCCTAGTGTCCTATTATCCAAAAAACCCTTACCTGTTAGTATTATTTTGCGAGTACTTAAAGAGTACTCATGGCTTTGTCCCTGGCTATTCCCATGGCCAGACTATGAAGAGGAGTACCTGGAAGATGGACCCCAGGAAGGTTACGACAACTAGGATCATCTCCCATCGCCGCATTGCTCGTGACCTCGAGATGGAGCTTCGCCTACGCTACCGTTATTATTACGTATTCCACTGCTTGAAGTTGTATTAAGAACTGGATCATGAGATCCCTATTTGTGTAAGAACTTATGTATCGTTGTAAAGGATGATGTACTATGGTATCCAATTCTGTTATGTCTCGCAAAAATGGTAATCCTGGGATTGCGATGTATGGCATAACAGGCATCTAGGATTGAAAAATCCGGGTGTTGACAGTGGCGTGCTTGGGGTCAACGTCCTCGTCCATGTCACTTGAATCCTTGGACTCCTCCTCCTTCTTCTTCCCCTTGCCCTTGCCTCACGGTCTGTTCTTCTGACTTTGCTTGTAGCCGGACTCCGGGTCTTCCTTGAGGTCATTGACGAACTTGCAGTGTCGATTGGTATGGGTGGCCTTGCCGTTGACATCGAGGTGTACGAGGCACGGCATATCGCGGTACTCTTCATACGTTTGGGGAACGCGGAGCGGCGCCGAGTTGGTTTCACTTCCTTGCTGCTGCCCGCGGCCTGCTCCCCTTCCTTGGCCACGTTGTCCGCCTTCTCCTCGTCCTGCAAAAGTCATGGCGACCATGTTGGTAGATTGCTTTTCTTCTGGAGAGGTTTTCCGCTTTGTACTGCTGTTCCTTCGAGCTTGGGTTGGAACGGCTGTTGCCGGCAAAGAGCCACGAGCATCATCGTCGGCAGCTGCGAACTCACTAGCTAACTGAATCATCTGATTCAAGTCAAGCTGATGATTGTCCTGCAAGCGCTTTAGCTTATGTCGGAGTAACGTGCCCCTTTCCAATCCATCGATGAAGGCGGCCATGGCGGTCTGGGCGTGCACTCCTGCGCAGGAATTCTTCATGTCCAGCCAGCGGGAGAGGTAGGCGCGATATGTCTCGTCTTTCTCTTGCACGCACCACTGTAGATCGCCCACAGTGCAGGGACGCTTGTATGCACCCTCAAAGTTTTTGGTGAACGCTTCTTGCATGTCCAGCCAGTTGTAGATAGATTTCTCCGGCAAGTCGTCGATCCATTGACGGGCCGTACCCGCCAACATTAGCGGGAGGTACTTGACGGCGATGTTGGGGTTGCCTCCAGCAATCTCCACCGCGTTGCCGTAGTCCTACAACCATGTGGCAGGCTTGGCGGTGCCGTCGTAGGGCTTGATGGTTTTGTCTATCCGGAAACCTTTGGGGTAGGTTGCGGACCGTATTGCAGGTCCAAAGCAACGTGGTCCCAGGTATGGTCCTTCCCGGGCCTCGTGGATCTTATCGATCCGTTAACGTGCATCGTATGGCTCCGGGTTCTTCTTCTTGTTGTCAACAGGGGATGGGCTGCGTGAACGACACGGGCCCCTTCCGTCATGGTGACTGCTTGGTGGTGACAGCGGCGGAGGTGGCGGTGGGTTAGCCTTCTTGCTGTTACCCTCCTGCAACACCCCACGCCTGTCACGGTTGCTTGCCGGACGCGGAGGGTCATGGTGTGACCTGCTCTTATGTCCTTGGTGGCGCTCTCCATCATGATGGGTCTATGCCGTGTTGTCGCGGATGACGATGCCGCACTGCTTTGGTGGGGGCATATCCGTACGATGGTGAGTCTTGTAATCTTCCTGACGTCGGGGGGATCGGGGCGGTGGCGATGGGCGGCGAGGTTGGGCTCTTTCTCCGTGGTCGGATGATATGGGGATAGCATCCTTCCTGTTGCGCGCATCCCTTCGTCTTTGTTCTGATGAACCCGTCGACGATCCGATATCCTGAGGAGATCTGTCCCTTGGCGGTTTGTACTAGCTAGATCGGCAGAGCGCTGGGTCAGACTCAAGCCTCTGAGAGGTGGCCTTTTCCTGCTGCTTTACCGCTTTGGCCACTAGGTCATAGACCTGCTCGACTGCCTCAGGCGATCTATCTTGCTCCAGAAGGGACTTGGCGACGGCGAGGTTAAGGAGTGGGGTGGGCATAACCTGCTTGCCTTCACTATCAATGTATGGCTTGGCATGTGCCGGCTTCGAGGGAGCCCATCCTAGGTTGCGCCGTACACCAGGATCGTTGATTAGCGAGCCTGAGCTTTCTTAGCCTTCTGCTGTTGCAGCAGAGTCCTGTACTCGGCCTCCATTGCTCTTGCTTTCTCTATGGACTTCTGCGCGTTGACCAGGTCTCGATCTAGTTTAGCGCCTTGCTCCGATAGCTTCGCCTCCAAGAGTCTTTGGCGCTTGTCGTCAAGCTGAGTCACGTTCCGGATATGATCAACGGTTAGTGGTTCAACGAGGAGATTGCCGTACATCACTCTATCAGCCGGAGTAACATGGGCTACTGCCGACGTGGATGCTGTAGGCGGCGAGTTCGCGGTGTTGTTGTTGCTCAGACCGGTGCCGAGTTCCTGCGGCTGCTGCACTGGGTTAGGCGGAGGCGGCATGACCTTTGCGCGATCAATGTCGTCAGCAATTAGTGGCCCCCTTCCCCTTATCCAGTGTCATAGGCGGAGCTTGCCCGGGCTGGTCTTCGTCCATCGCTGTCCCAATGGTGACGAACACCTCTCGAGACATGACGGTGTTATTAGCTTGTTCGTCGCGCGAGTACTCCTCCTCCATCTCCTGCATGGCGGAGTCTAGCTCTTCTGGATTGAAGTATTTTTCCTCTGAATTTGCACTGAAATCAGCATAAAGCGCGTCAATGACAGAGTTGGAGGGTGCCAGGACTTCCTCGATGACGGGCGGTGGAGGTGCAACAGCCTCGACGATGACTGGAAGTGGTAGTGCTGCTGCGACGATGGCGGCCGGAGGCGGTGGTGGTGGTGGCTAAATCGGAGGGGCTCCGTCAATGAGCGCAAGCGCTGTCTGAGTTGCCGTTTCAGCCTCCGCGTAGTTGTTGACGGTGTTCACCATGCCTTCGAAGGTGAGGTGTCCTGACGCCTGTTGCCGTCTTAGAGAATGTTGGAGGAGCGTGCCATGGTCCAGTCCTTCCACAAAGTGATAGATGGCATCATCATTGGGGTAGTTGGCCAGATCGGCTCGTATACGGAGCCACCTGGCCAGGTAATCGTGGGGGTTTTCGCCCTCTCTCTGAACGCAGTGCGCCAGATCGAAGATGGTAACCACACCGACGAACTTGTATCTCTGCTGTCCAGACGCACGGATGAAGCCGGCGGATTTGCAGTGATCTTCCACCTTTATATCCTGCACAGGGGCGGTTTGGGTGGGTCTTGAATTTTTCCGATCTTTGCCGGCAAACTCCAAGGAGAGATCCGACATTGATCCTTCCGCGAATGTATCCGTCCCGTAGGTGGTCCGTGCGGGTCTTGATGCTCCTCCGACTCCCAGGGAGCTAGTGCCCGAGTCGGTTTCGCCAATGAAGAGGTGGATGTCTCTGATAGGAACGATCGAACACCGCGTAGGGTTCGTTTTCGCCGGGATCCAGAACTCGTCGGGGGGGAGGGGGACGATCGGAACGTTGCCGGAGAAGAGAACGCGACCGATGGCTAGCGGTTTCGCCGATTCCCGCGAAGATCTTGGTCCTCGCCCGCTAAAGAGCCTGAAGCGCCTCTTGCCCCACGGTGGGCACCAACTGTCGTGGTATTGCCGACGAGTACGCCATGGAGGGGGTCCTCACAGTGCGTGTTTAGAGACGTGGGGTAAGGCGGACGGTTGACGGGTACGAGGTAACACAGCTTACCCAGGTTCAGATCCCACAACGGTGGAGAAATCCTACTCCTGCTATAAATCACTATAATGGCAATACGCCGAGTTACAGAGATAGGTTCGCTGTGCGAGGTGTGTGTAAAACGATGCCCTAAAGGCTCCATTAGGCCCGACTTATATAGTCGCCAGGTCCTAGGGTTACAGGGAAAAGTCCTAGCCGGACAGGTTACAGAGTTCTACACCATCTATTACTAGTCTTGTGTATCTTGCACTCCAAGGTTCCGGGTACGCTGGTGACTCCACCGTAGCCTTCCTTTATCCGATCATGGGCCTCCCTTTTGGATCCACCTAACTGGGCCGCCCAGCAGGCCATAGGCCATGCTACCGACTATGGGCCACCCGGGTTAGTCGGATAAGAGACATGCTATGAGGATACCCATATAGCATATCCCCAACAAGAACCACTAGTGGAGAAGGCACCTCTAATTCCGGTTTGTAAGGGCCTATGGTCTCCGTTTTAAAACCAGGATTAGCCATGCGGGACTAGAGGTCCAGGCATTAGTCCCGGTCCGGTCAACAGCTGGGACAAATGGTCATTCATGTGGGTCGTGGCGCGCGCTGGGTGCATCCCATTAGTCTCGGTTGGTGTTACGGACCGCGACTAGTGGTTCTCTATCATAGCAACATTTTATGCACTTTCTCTGCCGCGACAGAGAATTCATTTTGTATTTTTTTTGTTTATTTCTTTTTTCTCTGCCGCGGCAGCATTTTGGGCGCTTTCTCTGCCGTGGCAGAAAATTCATTTTGTATTTTTTTTATTTTTTTATTTTTTCATTTTCTATGCTACCACACTGTATACGTTTGTGCATATATAAGATAACTTGTCTTACGATATTGAACATACAAATATATACAATTTTGATAGTTACATGGAGATTATAATTACCGGGACTAGAGCCCGTCTATTCGATTACATGGTCAGGATCATCAGAAGCGCCTATTTACACTAAATTCTTCGCTGTCGTCTATCAACTCTTTCATCAAAAATCTCGTCATCTTCTCTGCAATTCCTAGTAGGCGTTGCTGTGGTAGGAGCTTATCCCTTATGGCCTCGAACTATATAAGAAAAGGAGATCAATATCAATTATGATAACAAAAGGTGACGGTAATAAAATAAAATTGTGAATGTATGGCTTATGTCGATGCTAAAATCTTTGTGCTTGGAGGTAAGCGTGCGAATGAACTCGCAAACGTAGAATCCACATAGATTCGTCCCCTGTGGCTGCCTCGCGCACTTTACGAGGATAGAATTTAATCAAAATAATAATCTAGCACCATAATTGTATTGAAACTAGAAGTAAAGAGATGCACGGATATATCACGTACTACTTATCGAGACCGGAGTAAACGTCAACTTCTTACTAAAAGAACGAAATGTTGCAGTCTTGAAACTCTTCCAAACCCCGCCCGACAAAGAAAATGAATGAATGAGTTATTCATTATTACCTGATTTGTAATAAATCAACGAATGGCGACCGATATAGTGCGAATGATTGAAATTACCACTGAAGCATGTCCTGCATGATGCGGAACTCTTCCATGTCTTTCTTTAATGAGTCGAAGACTTCAACTACTCCCTTATCAAGTTGAATGTCTAGCAGAATCCAGTGAAACCTGCACACGTTTATATATATACGTCAGTAACTCATCAATTACACTTAACATCGAGTAAGCAAAAGTTAGTGTATACAACAAAGTAAGACCCTCACTTGAAGTTGTAAGCAAACAGTATGTGGTCATAGAAATGTTGCTCCGTTAGAAACTTTAGAAGGCTATTCACCATCTCCTCCGGTTTCTCTGTTAGCGTCTGTATATGTACTTTATCTGGGTCAATGAAACCAACACCATAGACATTTTTATTTTACATTCCAACATCTTCATTCTGCATAATAGAGTACAAAAGGATATAACGAGGATAATTACATGCAATAAACTGAACAACTGAAAGAACTAAATTCACCAACTTATAGACAATAGCAACTCATGATAGTTTTGTCGAGGTCATAGAAATTGTATAATTGGAAGAGTTCTGGAAACTCAACACGGATCTTCTCGGGTTGGAAGTAGTACACTTGTGGGACTTCTGCTATGATCATTTTTCTGTCCTGCTTTACGACTCTCGGGTACCATTCATGGAGATTTTGCATTTGTGTTGGAAGTTCTCTCTCTTTGCTGACCAAATCCATCCCTAGGACATATCTAGCGACTATAACAGCCTTCGGTAACTTGTCATCTTGGGAACCTAACAATTCAGCAACAGTCACATTCATAGCGGCTGCCAACTACACATATGCTTCCATATCTATTGGCTCCTCCTGTCGCTGGGGAACATTTCCGGATAACACTTTGAGGGGTTGGATCGACTGTTTGGCCTATTGTCAGAGCTGGGGAATGTATGATCTTTTACCGCTTGCACTTTTGCTTGATTTGCTCCCGCTTGCACTTCTACTTGATTTTATCTTCGCCACTTTCTTCTGAAGTGTGCGTAGATAGTCATTTGGCTTATGGTTCAACTCATATTGCGATTTTGTGTTCAAAAAATCAAGTGCATACATTTTTTGCTTCTCGATGTATACCAGAGCGGGCTCGAGTTTCTTCTTTTGAAAATGTGAATCACATTGGGCCTTTGCGATCGCTGTGGTTTTCTCGTTAGTACGATCATAAGGTCTGATGGGAAGATTCTTATGAGGTACTGTTGGGAGGGCGACATTTTTTGTTTTGGGATGCTGCGTCGGTTAGTACTCATCGATGGAGCACGCTTCTGCTTATTGTCCTTAGCGGGCTGACATTGCAGCAAAGGCGGCTAACCCTACGGCGGAGATCGAGATGGACTTGCATTGTGGTGGTCGTAGTCATTGAGTGGGCTTCTTGGAGGTGATGGAGGTGAAGGTGACCAGTGACAACTCGGAGGCGGTGTTAGCCTTAGCGCCGATCCTGGAAGCTTGATATTGTTCTTGTCCCATAGAATGATACCACTCAGTACTTCTCCGAGTGTCCTATCACCTTCAGGTACATGGATGTTGATACGTCGTAAACGTATCTATAATTTTTGATGCTCCATGCTTGTTTTGTATCAACTATCTTATGTTTTGTCTACACTTTGAGGCATTTTTATACATTTTCTGGAACTAACCTATTAACAAGATGCCACGGTGCCAGTTGCCTGTTTTCTGCTATTTTTGGTTTCAGAAAATCTAATAAAGAAATATTCTTGTAATTGGACAGAACAAAAGCAGAAGTTCCTATTTTTCCTGACACAAGACGGAGTCCAAAGCAGAGATGAAGGACGACACCGAGGTGGCCACACCACCCCTGGGAGCGGGTCCACCCCTAGACGCGCCTAGGCATGGTGTGGGCCCCTCGAGGCTCCATCGACCTTGCCCTTTCACCTATGTATACATCTCCCCGAGACGAAAACCTGACCTAGATTAGAAATCCACGAAAAGTTCTGCAGCGCCGCCGCCACCGAAGACGAGATTCGGGGGACAGAAGTCTTTGTTCTGGAACCCTGCCGGGACGGGGAATTGCCCCCAGATCCATCTCCATCGACTCCACCGCCATATCCATCGTCGTTGCTGACTCCCATGATGAGGAGGGAGTATTTCTCCCTCGAGGCTAAGGTCTCTACCGGTAGCTATGTGTTCATCTCTCTCTCTCTCTCTCTCTATGCGTGATCTTATTGTGATCATGAGCTTTGTAGTCTAGTTGAATAAGTAGATCTACTCTGCTACTCAAGTGCTTTAACTAATCTCCGCTTATCCCCACGTGTGTGAAGTTGACAGTGTGCACACCGTGTGGCACTTAGGCTAAAGGTTACAAAAATACATATCATGAGTATAATTTGAGTTGGATGTCTCTATGAGTTTGTGGTGTTTGTTGGAACCATCTAGCTCTCAAGGTGACAGTGTGGGGTTACCTAGATGGGGAATGCGAACTTCAAGGTGTTTTGTTATAGCCCTACACCGTCCAACCGAAGAGTAGTTCAGGGTAGCATAATGAAGAGAAGATATTTATATGAGAGTGTCTACTAGTGAAAGTATGGTCCCTAGGCCTTGTTTCTAAGTATTGAAACACCATCTACAATCAGTCCTGCTACATGTTTGCTTGCTGCCATCTTTATTTCAGATTGCAATTACCACTTATAATCATCCATATTACTTGTATTTCACTATCTCTTCGCTGAACTAGTGCACCTATACACCTAACAAGTGTATTGGGTGTGTTAGGGACACAAGAGACTTTTGGTATCTTGATTGCAGGGTTGCTTGAGAGGGATAACCTTGACCTATTCCTCCCTGAGTTCGATAAACCTTGGGTGATCCACTTAAGGGAAACTTGCTACTGTTCTACAAACCTCTGCACTTGGAGGCCCAACATTTTCTACAAGAATAAAAGCGTGCGTAGACATCAAGCTCTTTTCTAGCGCCATTGCCGGGGAGGTAAGGTAAAAGGTACTCACATCCTATGGCTACTAAGCTATCTTCTAGTATTGTTGCTGGTGTGTGAGTGCTCGAAGTTATTTCCTTTAGATTCTGCAATTATATCTTTTTGTTTCTTGTTTTTATTTTCACTAGTTAGGCTTAATGGAAAACAACAACAAAATTAGAGAGCTTTTTAGTATTTATCTTGAGTTGGGACATGAAGTGTTTGAAGAGAAAATGAAAAAACCTATGGAACTTTATTTGCATGCTAATAGCAATGTTATTAGGATGAATTCTTTGAACACCATTATTGCTAATGCTATGGAAAATTCGAAGCTTGGGGAAGCTAGTTTTTATGAAAATGATCTTTTTAGTTCCCTAGTTTTAGAGGAGAAAATTTGCTATGATGATTACAATGATGAATATGATATTTTTAGTCCACCTACTATTGAGGAGAAAACTAATTATGATTACAATATGCCTCCTATATTTGGTGATTATGGCGATGAGAATAATAATGATAGCTATTTTGTCAAATTTTCTCCCACTAGAATTAATAAGAATGACCATGCTTATGTGGAGAGTAATAATTATTATATGCATGTGGCTCATGATAAGAATGTTTTATGTGATAGTTATATTGTTAATTTTATTCATGATGCTACTGAAAGTTATTATGACATAGGGAAACATGGTTTTATGTATCTCAACAATATTAAGTTTCCCCTCTTTATGTTGAAAATTTTGAAGTTGCACTTGCTTTGCTTTCCTATGCTTGTTGCTTTGTGCTTTCATGACTTATTCCTTTACAAGATTATTTTCCATAGGAAGTGGGTTATACTTAAATTTGTTTTATATTTGCTTATTGATGCTCTCTTTTACCTCAATTCATATTTCTTATGTGAGCATCATCGAAATTATCATGTCTATCTTAATGGCTATAAAGAAAGAGCTTTTGGGAGACAACCCATTATATTTTTGCTTTCTGTTTATTTTTGTTTCTTTGAGTCTTGGAAGTTATTGCCTCTGTAATAACCTCTCCTTATCCTTCTTATTTCGTTTTTGTGCCAAGAATATCCTCTAATGAGAGGGAAGTAAGATTTGGGGAAGTTGTTGTCCCGAAATAGATTACTATGCTTCGTTGTAAAAAAATCGTGAAAAATCCCAGAACGTCGTATTGATTTGTAATGTTTTGTGCGCATGACCTAGATTATTATCTAACTTTCTTTAGTTTTGCACTTTTCAATTTGAGCAACTGAAGATTTTCGAAATAATCGGTCTTTACGTATAGGTCTGTTTTGACAGATTTCTGCCATTATTTGCATTTGCCTCTTAATCTCTTTCTTTTTTAGTTCTTTTGATCACTTGATCTTTTAAAAGGAGTTGCTACAGTAGCTTATGTTTTAATGGATGATTTACTTAAGTTGAAACTGAACCCAAAGGCCTATTATCTTGAATACACTAATGTTGCTAATGAAGAATGTCTGAAGTTTTGTATGAAGGAAGTTTTAAGGTGTAGGGAGAGAATGATGTGATGAGATGAAGAAAGGACAAAAGCTCAAGCTTGGGGATGCCACCCATGTCACCCCAAGAAATATTCAAGAGGTACAAGCATCAAAGCTTAGGGATGCCCAAGGCATCCCCTTCTTCATCAATAAAAATCCCAGGTCTTCTTTCAAGACACTTTATTTTTATTGCTTCATGCACTATATATTGTTCTTAGAGCATCTTTGTTTTTTGTTTTGTTTTGCTTTTTTGCTGCAATAAATTGGTCAGACCCCAACACACCTATTTTGGAGGAATAACACCTAGTTCTTCATTGTCTAGAACACTCTAGTTTTCACTCTTATTGTTCTGTGAGTGTTCACTTTTGCTAGCACTGCGTTTAGCTTTAGTTATCTTATGATTTTTTGCTTAGAACTTTTTAGTTCTTCTTTGTAGTTAGGTGATACAAGCTCTATGATCTTTATTGATTATTATCTTTGTGAGTTGTTTCAAATAAGTTGATTGGTGTTGGAAAGAGTAGAAAGTTTCATGCTTATAGTGGTACAAAAAGAAGCTTGTTTTGACTGTGGCTTAGACTTTATCATGTCATGTTGGATGTTTCTTTAACCATATGCTTACTAATTATTATTGTATCATGACTTGTTTCAAACAATTGAGATTGTGTAATGTTCCTTGAAAGAATCATGCGTTGTTTTAGCATACAAAAGCATAATATTGTGGTATTCTCCTTTGATGCTTTATTTGGGTTGACTTGCACATGCTTACACCATGTTAAGACTATGAACCAGTCACCTTAGCCTCTATGATCATTTAGTTTTTGACTTGTATATCACGCTATGCTTTAATTAATAATGTTTTGTCACTTTGCATGATTATGGCCATTATTGCTCTCTTAGTTGGTCGCTCCTAGTCTTTTGATAGCCTCCACCTGTACTGAGTATGAGCTCTACTCGTGCATCCAACTCTCAAGAAACCAAGTTATTCCAAAGAGTCCACTATAAATTCCTATGCATGGTGTGTTACACCATTCCAAGTATATTCATGTTTTTATCTATCTTCCAAATTAAACTTTTGTTATGTGAAAATTAGTGATTAAAGCTCTCACGAACTTGATGGCACACTTTATTTTCTTGCACTTAATAAACTTGAACCATTGTGCCCATCTATATTACTTATATGCTTGCAAGTTATAAGTTGGGAGTTAGAAGAACCATGCTGTCATGGGGAACGCTTTCAACACTTGTACATATCTATTCAGTTGATATCATGTTCTTTTATTTATGGATGTTGGTGGTGTGAAATAAAAGGGGAGCTTGTAAGTCCATGGAGTATTGTATATGTGTTAGAGAAACGCCTGGGCGGATATCCTAAGCCATGCCTAATCATGGTGGCAACTTGCAGCATAACCATAGTGAGCAATCTAAGAAGCATCTTCAAAAAAAAATATAGAAAAATAGAAAAAAGCACCATGCTCATGGTAAATAAAAAAATTGCTGAGATGCTCATTGTCTGTTGCCTTGTCATTTTGATATGGGATAGCTCCTGTGTCATGGGGCAAGGGGTACCCCGTTGGCGGTTCTCTATGATACAAATATACTTACAATGACAAGAACTTGCTTATGACTAAAGATGAGTAGCATGAGGAACAACTCTCGTACTCAAGGGGCATGTAACATCCCAACATTTAGGAACTAACGAAGGGTAGATTTAGGAATTTGAAATGTTGCATGCATTCATCTGTGAAAATGTGGGTAAATTTTTTGCCAAATAAAAACATAAAGTGATTAAAGTTTCTTTCATACTTTGAGATTAGATATAGTCTTGAAGGATGAATGTTATAGACTTTGATATGATCTTTGTGGACGTATGTGTTTTGAGAAATGAAATTTGAACTTAAAACTTGAGTATTTGAATTATAATTCAAAAGGATTTTTGATTGATGTTTGAATCTTTGATTTAATTAAGAGTTAAATCAATAATAACTCAAACTTTATATAAAGAGAGAAATTAAGAATATGAATATCCATTTCATAATTTTATTCAATAAATAAGTTACAAAAATGTAACTTATGAGAATTATCCACAATCTTTACAATAGCAAATAAATAAAGAATAATATTTCTTTATTGATAATAGTACAATTTTTATTACAAAAGAATAAAAATAAAGAGTACAAAAGAATAAATTAAATATTAAAATTGAATATGATAGCTATTACAAGTGACTAACCTGCAAAATAAAAATAAACTTAAAAGAAAAAGAAGGTTAGGATTAGAATTATTTTTACTCTCAGAAGTTGACAGTGAAGTGCACTGTTCACTTTTTCATCATTGAGTATATAAGGGGCAAGTTTCACCAAAATGAAAGAATGTATCTTTCATAATTTTAAGCCATAAGTCAAATCACAGCAAGGAGGGGCAAGTTTCACCAGCTAGGTAGAAGTAACCAGATGAAAGTAAATTTCAAAATTCAGAACATATCCACATATGTGTAGCAGGCACACAAGCAGCACACACACCAAACTGCATGGTGTGTGCTATCAACACCACAGCAGCAGCAGCACAACCAAACAAAACTATCAGCACATCTGTGGGAAAACCAATCCCCACACCATTCCATTGATTTTGCACACCAAGCACAGCAGCCAGCAGCTAAACCAAGCCAAAACCAAGCTAGATCAAACCAACCAAAGCCCAGGATCACATCACCAAGATGGTGACATAAGGAGGGGGTAGATCAGGAGGATAACAAGACAAAAATCAAGCCATCAGGATCAAGAGATTATGGGATAGATCAAGGACAAGCCAGGAGCTGGAAATACCAGGGGAGCACCAGATCAAGCTACCACAAGATCAACCACTAGCAAACCACAACATCAAGTGACAGTGGTGAGTAAATAGACCTTCAAATTATCTATCTGTCTAAGATTAGACACTCATATGTGATATGATTCTTATTCAAACTCTCAGAAAGCACCCAAGTGGGGTGAATCCATCATTGAGATTTTAAACTCTAAAAGCAAACAGAAAAGTATAAGGATCCAACTAAATCTCAGAACAACATCATTGATTTAGCTATCAAGCTATATTTCAATTCAAGAATGAACATAGCTAAGATTTAAACTTCTAGGCACATCTCTAAGACAAGAGTATCACCTTAGAATTTAATCTTATGGATCTATACAAGTGATCAAGCCTACCATCATTTTTTCCAAACTTTAATTCAAGAAACAGTAGCTGGTACCACTACTAGAACCATGCATATGAATCAACTAGGTAGAAGCCTAATCCCTAAACCTCAGACCAACATCATTGGTCTTAAGGATTTAATAAAGGAAAGTTTCTACTTATCTTTAAAGCCAAACTCATCTTAAGCTTGAACCAAATCAAATCAAGAAATAGAATCTAATCTTGTGTGCCATACAAAGATGGTGTCACAAGAACAGTTCTACACTAATCAGGTTAAGCATTCAATCTTCACAGATTCAACCAACCAACTGTAAATCATTTTCCTGTCATCACAGGAATCATAATTAAGAAAATCCCTATGTATATCTTCACTATTTGAAACCATTTGATCTCAAACTACATCTGAATTCTTAAGCCAACAAGTGTTAAACAGTGATTTCATCACACAACACTCACTGTCATTCACCAAGTAATGACAGTGGTGAAACAGTAAACCACAAGATTCCCAAGTATTGTTCCTATAGCAACTTTATCCTCTGACCACATAAAAGTTAATTCATAGAATCATCTGATAAGACACTAGCACCACCACAGTTCATCTTAAGCAGCAAGCCACAACTAAACAATCATTTAGCATGCTTAGGGACCATCAACACATGATCCAATTCATCAATTACTTAGTCAACAACAGGGTATGAACCCTAAATGAAACCAAGAACCCTAATCAGGACAGGACAGGAACCAGGAAGGTCACCACCAACCTCTAGCATAGGATGGCCTAGTACAAAGAGCACGAGGGGAGAGGAATGACTTACCAAAGGTCCTCGCTATAAATTAGAAGAGGAAGCAGAGGTGGCCGACGACCATGGCGACACGGGGAGCACCCCCAGGGGGGCGCTGCGACCCATACAACGCCATGTCGGCGACCATAGCTACGCCTAGGGGCGAGGAGCATCACCACAGCGCACAACAGCAGCGGCGGCGCTAGGATCCACGCCAACCCCAAACCCTAGGGTTCGGGACGACATCGATCTGGCCATAGGAGAGCTCCATGTCCAAATCCAGTTGGACAGGAGGGAAGAGCGCAGTCGACAACCTCTTCATGCACCACGGCGGCGGCCAGGGCGGTCCACGATGGTGGGAATCACCGGCAGCGACACCACTGACCACGGGGTCGAGGAAGGAAGAGAGGGGTGAGCTCGAGTGAGAGACAAGGAGTGTTGGGCTGGGTGGGGCCAAAAACCCTTCGGGGTACTATTTTGACCATGTCCTACTGGGCCACAAGGGCCCAATAAACCCTAAAGGCCAGCCCAAACCATTTAGGGCCTATTTTTAATAAATAGGAAAAGACCAAAATGCCCCTGAAATTAAATAAAATCTATAAATAAAAATAAAAGTCCAAAAAATATAAATAAAATATTTTTGGATTTACAATAATCCAAACTACCCAAATAAATTAAGGTATAAAATTTTAGACATTTAAATTTTATTAAGAATTTTGTAATTTTTATATTCTTTATGGAATTTTACAAAATTATTGAAAGATGATAAAAATAAATAAAAATCACTTTCATTATATATTAATATTGTAGTATTTTAGAAAAATACTAAACAAATATTTAATAACAATTTTTGATATTTAAGTGATAATTCTTAAAGGAATTATTAAATCAATAAAATTCAAATAAAAGGGAAATAAAATAAAAGAATACAATATTCTATTATAAATATTAAAAATAAATCCTTTATTATTAAAAATATTTTTTATAATAATGGGGAGAATGCATATCAAGTTAAAAGATGCATTACATTACTTTGCATATCATTTTGCTTCTTTAAATATTGTCCTTACCGGGCAATAATGATGTTTTTGTAGACATAGAAGCACAAGGTCTAGTGCAAGCATCAGACTTCACTATCTTGCCATCACAATGCAAGTTCATCACTTGCTCATATCCTTTGAAGAGTCTTTATCAAAGTATTTGCAAATGGTGTGTTATCATATATACCCTAAAGAAAGAAAATATTATTTTCACAAATAAAGAAATCTTAGATATCATCCTAAGTGATGATATAATGGAGCAATAGAACTTAGGGTTCTAATTGCAATAATAATGATCAATTAGGGACTTAATAACCCCTGACATCAGTGATTCTAGCATCGTATATTACGCATTAGCCATGAGATTTGGAATGGGACGGAGAAGTCAGCTGCATCTTCTTCCTCTCGCATGAAGCCGGATGTGCAGGTCGTGGCTGTTATCCTCGTAGCATGCATATTAATTGGTAATTCATAGAGGATATGCAGCATATGGGTGGGAACCCTCATCATCTGATGATAGTTCTGGCATCTCACGGTTTATAGAAACCATTGCCGTAATCCAATATGTGGGCATGGTGTACACCAAGGAGGCATGCGAGGTCGCGAAGGCGGCAGTGATTGGCTTGGACCAACTACTGGGCCCCACATCATGGAATTGTGGACAGGAAAGTACGCCCGGTTGTGCAACAAGGAGTTGATCTCTCATGGGTAAAGTAACGCACCTCTGTAGAGTGTAAGAATTGTAACTTGTTACTCCCTGTTCCGGGAAGGATCTACGAACGCGGCAGGAAAGGAACTCGATGAAAGTTTTGGTCAACCTGTGAAGGCTGATGGTCATAGATTTTTATAATAA
The DNA here is from genome assembly GCA_023614405.1 of Avena insularis. Classification (NCBI taxonomy): domain Eukaryota; kingdom Viridiplantae; phylum Streptophyta; class Magnoliopsida; order Poales; family Poaceae; genus Avena; species Avena insularis. The sequence goes on along the minus strand of CM042691.1, from coordinate 36,159,993 downwards.
AATCAATCTTTGAAGAAAGATTTACAAAAACTGCATGGTGCCAAGGATTTATAATCTGAGGTGGTAGTTAGAGCATCAAACTTCCCACCTCGCATATAATGAACTTGTTGGGTAACGCTGTTACTCATCCTTTCCTTTGATTCCTTGCTTAGCCTCTGAGGATCCTGAAGACGTGCCAATGTATGCAGCTGAATGTCAAGAAGATGTGTTCTACGAGGAACCTGACCTGTCTGGAGGTGTTCAAGGAGTGGATTACGAAATACGCTATGGTGTTGATGGTAACGAGTCTAACTAAGAATCCTAGTTAGTAGTAACCAACGGAGCCGAGCAGCATGAACTCTATAGAATAAGCTGCTGAGCTCAACTCCTAGTCAGAGTTGCTACTTTTAAATTCCGCTAAAACACTTTATATTTTGGTTTGTAAGTTGAAATATTTTGAAGTCTTGAACTTCTAGTATTGTAATAATAATGTATGAATGTTTGTAATATGGACCCGCAATGTTTCTGTTGTACCACTCTGAGGGATGTGATATTTACAGAACGGTGTTCTGTGGATGTCATGTCAACGACTATAGTGTACTACACATGCAGTGGTATGCTGGGTCACCGCAGTTGGTATTAGAGCAAATTGCTTTGACATTAGGTTGGAAACCTAGTAAAGGGTATTACCTGTAGGAAAGTTTAGCAACGATAAAGAATTCTCTAAAATTAATATAATGGGTATTCAAATGAGAATATTACGTTATATGTTTTAGTGCGATAATTCTTTGTTATGATGCAATATATTTTTGGTTACTAATCAAAATTATTTTTCTGATATACAGAGCTATGGCACCAAAGTTTCCAAAACAGACTTTGGTAAGGAAAGAGGAGACTCTTGATGATTATCAAGGATCATTCACAGACCAACTTCGTCAACTTTTAAAGATTTTTAATTGTCCAACTAGAATTCCAGTGAATACTATAACTTACCTTGATGGCCGGATGTTATCCAAGTATCGTGTGAGTATCCAACTTCCAGAGGATCTTGGATTATATCACGATCTACCTATAGGCGAAGATAGGAGTCACTTAGCAGCATATCATGTTGCTGTTGTGGAGGCGATAGCTAATATCTGGGAGCATAAAGCCAAGGAGTTAGAAGGTAGCACATTTTCTGTGATACCTCATGATTCTATAGACTCGGAGCCTATACCGGATCATCTTACTTTGGTTAAGAAACATCCTAAGTTAGCTTCCAAGTTTATGGATAGATACCGAACACTTGTTGCATCTTTTTATAAGACACATCAAGTGATTGTCGAAGATAAAAATGACATGTTAGAGGATCTAACTGATCCGGAAAGGAGGAAGCAGTTAGCATTCCAGTTAGAGAAGGAAGTAGGTAGTAGTGCAACATATATTTTTAAGGATATACCTATAGATCCTGAATCTTTTATACCATATCCTTATTCACCAAGTCCTGAATCTATACACGATCCTACTATAGATATGAGGTATGTAGTACCACAGGGTTCAGAGGATGATTCTGATTCAGAACTTCCTATTGAGAATTCTGATGGTTGGAGAAGGGGATCATATGAAGGATCTCATGAACACCAGATGTCCACAGACGGTTCTGACAAAAATGTTGGACAATCTAGCTGGATGGGTGCAAGAATTAACCTTATTAATAGTAGTAGAAATACCATGTCAATAGATAATCAGGATGAAGAAGATTCTGAGGAGGGAGTGTTTGAATCATCAACATCTTCTCAAAACCCAGGGAATATACATTATCCAGTGTTTAACTATCTTGCCCAAAGGAGCACCTGGGAAGCATCAGGATCTGCGTATCATGTTGACAACTCAAATAATGAATCTCAGGAGATGCAAGCAGGAGATAATGTTGAATATGTTTCTGAAGACTTTTCAGCTAAGCTGGAGGGAGTCAATGCGCTCAGGTTGAGTAATGACTCAAGTCCTGACACTTCAGATACAGAGTATGTTCCTTATGGAAGGCCATTTGTTCCACAAACTGTGCGATGAACGACACGTCATCACGGTTGGACATCAGGCATGTATGATGAGCGTAGTTACTATTAGAAGTAGGCAACTATGTAGAGGTATCAAGTACCGTGTATTGTACTCCAAAAAATAAGATAGTTATATGAATAAGGTAGTTTTGTGATTATACCTATATGGTATATGTTGTAATGACTTTGTATTATTATGATATTATGTATAATATGTGAAATTCATATTTGGATTTTCTTTGGATCTTCATTGTGTGACTAGTTCTGTGCGTAAAGTCGAGCTCAGAACACATGTGCATGATGTAATTATGAGTATTCGCTTTATGTTGCAGGACTAGAGGGTCATGGATACGGGTGTAGAAATCGAAGCTGATCAGCAGTGGATGGAGCAAGAGGCCAAGGAGAAGGCCGATGCAGATGCAGCAAATCAGGGAGCATGGCCACCACCACCAATGAGGCCGTTAATGGAGCATAACTTTATGCAGTGCATGCAAATGATGCAAGAGACCCAGAACAAGTTCATGGAAGAGTTGCTGGGACAAGCAAATCAGAGGGCACCTGAAGGTGGAGGAGTAAGTCTATCTGACTTCTAGAATGCAAGGCCGTTACCTTTTGCATCAGCTCCTAAACCAATGGATGTAGAAGATTGTCTAGCAGATACAGAAAGGAAGCTGAAAACTGTAGGTTGCAATGATGAGGAAAAATTTGAGGTATGCAACTTATCTTCTGACTGGACCTACAGCATCATGGTGGGAGAATCAGTTGGCTATGCAACAACCAGGAAGGGAGTTCACCTGGGAGGAGTTCAAGCAGAGATTCCGTGAATATCATGTTCCGGAAAGTGTTATGGAGTTGAAGCGGAGAGAATTTGAGGAGCTTTAGCAGGGATATACTAGTGTCATGAAGTATATCCGGGAGTTTAGTCAATTGTCTCGCTATGCTGAAGATAAGCGGAAGAAGCATTTTCTGCGTGGGTCAAATCCATTTGTTAAAATGCAACTAAGGTTAGCTAATAAGCAAACTTATCAGCAGTTGCTGGATGCAGCCATTACTTTTGAAGATGATTATAAGAATGTCCAAGAGGATAGGAGGAAGAGAGCCAAGAAGGAAACCAAGAGAATTCAGGGAAGCAAACCTAAACCCAATCTGGAGTTCAAACCCCGGAATAAGAACTACGATAACAATAACAATAACAAGGGCAGTGGTGGAAACCAATCCAATCCTAGAAGGAATGTTATTTGTAACAACTGTGGAATTCCAGGGCATTTCTAGAGGGAATGCAAAAAGCCTGTAGTGATCTGTTATGGTTGTGGTCAGAAGGGGCATATCAAGCCCGATTGTCCGAGAAAACCACCAGGAGGTTGGCCTACCAAGGGAGGACGACAAGCCAGTGGAGGAAATGGACAGCCCAATAAAGGAGGAAATAATGGCAAGAATAACAATGGCAAGAGGAATATACCTACCGGGAAACTGAACTGTGCAACCCTCGAGGAGGTGGATAATTCGGAGCATGCGGTGATAGGTACGCTCAATATCCTTACCAATCTCGGCAAAGTTCTATTCGATACTGGTGCAACTACTTCATTCATTTATGAAGAATTCTATGATAAATTCGGGATTAGAAGGGCAACGTTAGAAAATCCTATGACCGTAGTTACGGCAGGGGGAAATGTGATTGTACGCTACATCAAACAAGATCAGGTTGTCTCGATCTGTGGTTGTACATACTTTGCAGACCTTTATGTGATTCCTTTGAAGGGAATTGCAGTAGTGCTGGGGATGGACTGGATGATGGAACACAGAGGTCAAATAAATTGTGAGGAGAAAACTGTCTCAATCAAAACTCCAAGTGGAGCAAGGATAGTTTACCAAGCAGATAAGCACAGTCAAATTATGGTGGATCTGCAGTTGAACTCAATGAAAGAGGTCAAATTGGAAGATATTCCTATAGTAAATGAGTTTCAAGATGTTTTTCCAGCAGAGCTACCAGGAATGCCACCAGACCAGGAGATAGAGTTCACTATTGACCTAATTCCTGGTACAACACCAATAGCTCAAGCACCATATAAGATGGGACCCAAAGAGTTAAAAGAACTTAAAGAGCAAATTGATGAGTTAGCCAAAAAAGGATTTATTCAGGAAAGTGTATCTCCATGGGGAACACGAGTAATCTTTATGGATAAGAGAGATGGTGGAAGAAGGATGTGTGGAGATTATAGAAATCTGAACAACGTTACTATCAAGAATAAGTATCCTTTACCAAGAATTCAAGATTTGTTTGATCAAGTGAAAGGAGCTAGAGTATTCTCAAAGATCGATTTAAGATCTGGATACCATCAAATAAAAATCAAACCGAAAGATGTTCCAAAGACAACATTTGTCTCAAGATATGGACACCACGAGTATCTGGTAGTACCATTTGGTTTGACCAATGCACCAGCAATATTCATGAATCTGATGAACAAAATTTTCACGCCATATTTGGATAAGTTCGTCATAGTTTTTATTGATGATATTTTAATATATTCCAAGGACAAGGAAGAACATGTTGATCATTTGAGAATAGCATTGCAGACACTAAGGGAACATAAACTTTATGCTAAGTTCAGTAAGTGTGAATTTTGGCTAGATGAGGTAGAATTCCTTGGTCATGTGATCAGTAAGGATGGGATTGCTGTTAATCCATCTAAAGTTCAGTCAGTATTAGAGTGGAATGCACCAACTAATGTGAAGCAAATTCGAGATTTCTTAGGAATGGTTGGTTATTATCGGAGATTCATTGAAGGTTTCTCCAAAATAGCTAGACCAATGACGAAATTGCTAAGAAAGAATACACCATTCAATTGGGATGAGAAGTGTGAAGAAAGTTTTCAGGAATTGAAGACCAGGTTAACCACAGCTCCATTCTTAGCAGTTCCTGAAATAGGGAAGGACTTTACAGTATACTCTGATGCATCTAAAGAAGTTTTGGGTTGTGTATTAATGCAAGATCGGAAAGTCATTGCTTATGGTTCAAGACAATTGAAACCACATGAAGTCAAATATCCAACTCATGATTTAGAGTTAGCAGCAGTAGTTTTTCTCTAAAAGGATGGAGGAATTTTCTATATGGAGCCAGATGTGAGTTATACACTAACCATAAAAGTCTCAAATATTTATTCACTCAAAAGGAATTGAATATGAGACAGAAGCGTTGGTTGGAACTAATCAAAGATTATGATTTAACAATCAACTATACTCTAGGGAAAGCAAATGTTATAGCAGATGCTTTAAGCAGAAAGAGTGCGGATATTCAACCTAGCAATCAGGAGCTACCAAAAGAGTTACAAATGGACTTCGAAAGATTAGAGCTTCAATTCATTAGAACAAATGTTCTTGTAGGATTAGCTACTATGCAGGTAGTTGCAGAGCAGGACAGTGATCTTAAGCATTAAATTTTTAGACATCAAATAGAAGATCCTTTTATTGCTGAGGAAATTCGGAGGATATCTCAAGGGAAAAAATCAGTTTTTCGCCTGGGAGATTATGAGTCTTTATGGTTTCAAGACCGTCTTTGTTTTCCAGATGTGACTGAGATTAGAGATGTCATACTCAGAGAAGCACATGAAACACCATATTCTATACATCCAGGAAGTACTAAGATGTATATGGATTTGAAAGAACTATTCTGGTGGAACAACATGAAAAGGGACATTGTTAAATATGTATCAGAATGCCATACTTGCCAAAGGGTGAAGGCTGAACATCAAAGTCCAGCAGGACCATTACAACCTTTGGAAATTCCCGAATGGAAGTGGGAATAAATAGGTATGGACTTCATCACAGGATTGCCCATGACACCCAAATGGAAGGATATGATATGGGTAATTGTGGACAGACTCACTAAGAGTGCACATTTTATTCCGGTAAATTAGAAAGATAATGCTGAGAAGTTAGTAGAAGTTTATGTCAAAGAGATAGTAAGTAAGCATGGAGTGCCCAAAAAGATCGTAACTGATAGTGGATCAGTGTTTACTTCAGCATTTTGGTAGCAATTACATGAAGCACTTGGTTCCAAGTTAGATTTCAGCACATCATATCATCCTGAGACATGAGGTCAAACTGAAAGAACAAATCAAATATTTGAAGACATGTTAAGATCTTGTGCATTAGATTTTTTAGGTACATGGGAAGATCATCTACCATTGGCAGAATTTTCCTACAATAATAGCTATCAGAGTAGTCTGAAGGCAGCTCCATACCAAGTTCTGTATGGAAGGAAGTGTAGATCACCAATATGTTGGTATGAGCCTAGAAGCAGCAAAGAATTTGCACCAGACTATATCAAGGAAAGACAAGATATCATTGATAACATCAAGGATAGACTGAAAATAGCCTAGAGTAGGCAGAAAAGTTATGCTGATCAAAGTCGAAGATCATGGCATCCAGAAGTGGGAGACATGGTATACTTGAAAGTAAGTCCAATGAAAGGGGTGAAAAGGTTTGGAGTTAAAGGAAAATTGAGTCCAAGATACATAGGACCATTCAAGATATTGAGTCAGAACAGAACTATAGCTTATACTTTAGAGTTACCATCAAGATTGTCTCAAGTGCATAATGTTTTCCATGTGTCACAACTTCGTAAATGTTTGAAAGTTCCGGATGATGCAATCACACATCAAGAGATAGAACTACAAGAAGACTTGACCTATGTTGAAAAGCCCTGTAAAATTTTGGAAGAAAGCTGGAAAAGGTTAAGGAATAGAGCAATCAAATATTGCAAGGTACAGTGGGAATATCACCCTGAAAGGGAAGCCACTTGGGAGAAAGAAGAAGATTTAAGAAAAGCCTATCTAGAACTATTCAGGTACATCTCAACAAACTTCGGGACGAAGTTTAATTTAAGGGGGGAAGTCTGTAACATCCCAGCATTTAGGAACTAACGAAGGGTAGATTTAGAAAGTTGAAATGTTGCATGCATTCATCTGTGAAAATGTGGGTAAATTTTTCGCCAAACAAAAACATAAAGTGATTAAAGTTTATTTCATACTTTGAGATTAGATATAGTCTTGAAGGATGAATGTTATAGACTTTGATATGATATTTGTGGACATATGTGTTTTGAGAAATGAAATTTGAATTTAAACTTGATTATTTGAATTATAATTCAAAAGGATTTTTCAATGATGTTTGAATCTTTGATTTAATTAAGAGTTAATCAATAATAACTCAAACTTTATATAAAGAGAGCAATTAAGAATATGAATATCCATTTCATAATTTTATTCAATAAATAAGTTACAAAAATGTAACTTATGAGAATTATCCACAATCTTTACAATAGCAAATAAATAAAGAATAATATTTCTTTATTGATTATAGTATAATCTTTATTACAAAAGAATAAAATTAAAGAGTACAAAAGAATAAATTAAAGATTAAAATTGAATATGATAGCTATTACAAGTGACTAATCTATAAAGAAAAATAAAACCTAAACTAAAGTCTTGATCTTCAAATCTGGTTCCTGCAAAACAAAAATAAACTTAAAAGAAAAAGAAGGTTAGGATTAGAATTATTTTTACTCTCAAAAGTTGACAGTGAAGTGCACTGGTCACCTTTTCATCATTGAGTATATAAGGGGCAAGTTTCACCAAAATGAAAGAATGTATCTTTCATAATTCTAGGCCATAAGTCAAATCATAGCAAGGAGGGGCAAGTTTCACCAGCCAGGTAGAAGTAACCAGATGAAAGTAACTTTCAAAATTCAGAACATATCCACATCTGTGTAGCAGGCACACAAGCAAAGACACACACTAAATGCATGGTGTGTCTTCAACACCACAATGAAAGACAACCAAACAAAACTATCAGCACATCCGTGGGAAAACCAATCCCCACACCATTCCATTGCTTTTGCACACTAAGCACAACAACCAACAGCTAAACCAAGCCAAAGCCAAGCTATATCAAACCAACCAAAGCCCAGGATCACATCACCAATATGGTGACATAAGGAGGGGGTAGATCAGGAGGATAGCAAGACCAAAATCAAGCCATTAGGATCAGGAGATGATGGGCTAGATCAAGGACAAGCCAGGAGCTGGAAATACCAGGGGAGCACCAGATCAAGCTACCACAAGATCAACCACTAGCAACCACAACATCAAGTGACAGTGGTGAGTAAATAGACCATCAAATTATCTATCTATCTAAGATTAGACACTCATACGTGATATGATTCTTATTCAAACTCTCAAAAAGCACCCAAGTGGGGTGAATCCATCATTGATATTTTAAACTCTAAAAGCAAACAGAAAAGTATAAGGATCCAACTAAATCTCAGAACAACATCATTGATTTAGCTATCAAGCTATATTTCAATTCAAGAATGAACATAGCTAAGATTTAAACTTCTAGGCACATCTCTAAGACAAGAGTAGCACCTTAGAATTTAATCTTATGGATCTATACAAGTGATCAAGCCTACCATCATTTTTTCCAAACTTTGATTCAAGAAACAGTAGCTGGTACCACTACTAGAACCATCCATATGAATCAACTAGGTAGAAGCCTAATCCCTAAACCTCAGACCAACATCATTGGTCTTAGGGATTTAATAAAGGAAAGTTTCTACTTATCTTTAAAGCCAAACTCATCTTAAGCTTGAACCAAATCAAATCAAGAAATAGAATCTAATCTTGTGTGCCATACAAAGATGGTGTCATAAGAACAGTTCTACACTAATCAGGTTAAGCATTCAATCTTCACAGATTCAACCAACCAACTATAAATCATTTTCCTGTCATCACAGGAATCATAATTAAGAAAATCCCTATGTATATCTTCACTATTTGAAACCATTTGATCTCAAACTACATCTGAATTCTTAAGCCAACAAGTGTTAAACAGTGATTTCATCACACAACACTCACTGTCATTCACCAAGTAATGACAGTGGTGAAACAGTAAACCACAAGATTCCCAAGTATTGTTCCTATAGCAACTTTATCCTCTGACCACATAAAAGTTAATTCATAGAATCATCTGATAAGCCACTAGCACCACCACAGTTCATCTTAAGCAGCAAGCCACAACTAAACAATCATTTAGCATGCTTAGGGACCATGAACACATGATCCAATTCATCAATTACTTAATCAACAACAGGGTATGAACCCTAAACAGAACCAAGAACCCTAATAAGGACAAGACAGTAACCAGGAAGGTCACCACCAACCTCTAGCATAGGATGGCCTAGTACAAAGAGCACGAGGGGAGAGGAATGACTTACCAAAGGTCCTCGCTGTAAATTAGAAGAGGAAGCAGAGGTGGCCGAAGACCATGGCGGCACGGGGAGCACCCCAGGGGGCGCTGCGACCCATACAGCGCCACGAAGGCAACCATAGCCGCGCCTAGGGGCGAGGAGCATCACCACAGCGCACAACAGCAGCGGCGGCGCCAGGATCCATGCCAACCCCAAACCCTAGGGTTCGGGACGACATCGATCTTGCCACAGGAGAGCTCCATGTACAAATCCAATTGGGCAGGAGGGAAGAGCGGAGTCGACAACCTCTTCCTGCACCACGGCGGCGGCCAGGCGGTCCACGATGGCGGGAATCGCCGGCGGCGACACCACTGACCATGGGGTCGAGGAAGGAGAAGGAGAGGGGTGAGCTCGAGTGCGAGACATGGAGTGTTGGGTTGGGTGGGCCGAAAACCCTTCGGGGTACTGTTTTGACCATGTACTAATGGGCCACAAGGGCCCAATAAACCTTAAAGGCCAGCCCAAACCATTTAGGGCCTATTTTTAATAAATAGGAAAAGACCAAAATGCCCCTGAAATTAAATAAACTCTAGAAAATAAAATAAAAGTCCAAAAATTATAAATAAAATATTTTTGGATTCACAATAATCCAAACTATCCAAATAAATTAAGAGATAAAATTTTAGACATTTAAATTTTATTAAGAATTTTGTAATTTATATATGCTTTATGGAATTTTACAAAATTATTGAAAGATGATAAAAATAAATAAAAATCACTTTCATAATATATTAATATTGTAGTATTTTTGAAAAATACTAAAAAATATTTAATAACAATTGTTGATATTTAAGTGATAATTCTTAAAGGAATTATTAAATCAATAAAATTCAAATAAAAGGGAAATAAAATAAAAGAATACAATATTCTATTATAAATATTAAAAATAAATCCTTTATTATTAAAAAGATTTTTTATAATAATGGGGAGAATGCATATCAAGTTAAAAGATGCATTATATTATTTTGCATATCATTTTGCTTCTTTAAATATTGTCCTTACCGGGCAATAATGATGTTTTTGTAGACATGGAAGCTCAAGGTCCAGTGCAAGCATCAGACTTCACTACCTTGCCATCACAAGGCAAGTTCATCACTTGCTCATATCCTTTGAAGAGTCTTTATCAAAGTATTTGCAAATGGTGTGTTATCATATATACCCTAAAGAAAGAAAATATTATTTTCACAAATAAAGAAATCTTAGATATCATCCTAAGTGATGATATAATGGAGCAATAGAACTTAGGGTTCTAATTGCAATAATAATGATCAATTAGGGACTTAATAACCCCTGACATCAGTGATTCTAGCGTCGTATATTATGCGTTAGCCATGAGATTTGGAATGGGACGGAGAAGTCAACTGTATCTTCTTCCTCTCGCATAAAGCCGGATGTGCAGGTCGTGGCTGTTATCCTTGTAGCATGCATATTAATTGGTAATTCATACAGGATATGCAGCATATGGGTGGGAACCCTCATTGTCCCACGATGGTTCTGGCATCTCACGGTTTGTAGAAACCATTGCCGTAATCCAATATGTGGGCATGGTGTACGAGGCATGCGAGGTCACGAAGGGGGCAGTGATTGGCTTGGACCAACTACTGGGCCCCACATCATGGAATTGTGGACGGGAAAGTATGCCCGGTTGTGCAACAAGGAGTTGATCTCTCATGGGTAAAGTAACGCACCTCTGTAGAGTGTAAGAATTGTAACTTGTTACTCCCTGTTCCGGGAAGGAGCTACGAACGCGGCAGGAAAGGAACTCGATGAAAGTTCTGGTTAACCTGTGAAGGCTGATGGTCATAGATTTTTATAATAAAATCAATCTTTGAAGAAAGATTTACAAAAACTGCATGGTGCCAAGGATTTATAATCTGAGGTGGTAGTTAGAGCATCAAACTTCCCACCTCGCATATAATGAACTTGTTGGGTAACGTTGTTACTCATCCTTTCCTTTGATTCCTTACGTAGACTCTGAGTATCCCGAAGACGTGCCAATGTATGCAGCTGAATGTCAAGAAGATGTGTTCTACGAGGAGCCTGACCTGTCAGGAGGTGTTGAAGGAGTGGATTACGAAATACGCTATGGTGTTGATGATAACGAGCCCAACTAAGTATCCTAGTTAGTAGTAACCAACGAAGCCGAGCAGCATGAACTCTATAGAATAAGCTGTTGAGCTCAACTCCTAGTCGGAGTTGCTACTTTTCAATTCCGCTGAAACACTTTATATTTTGGTTTGTAAGTTGAAATCTTTTGAAGTCTTGAACTTCTGGTATTGTAATAATAATAATGTGTGAATGTTTGTAATATGGACCCGCAATATTTCTGTTGTACCACTCTGAGGGATGTGATATTTACAGAACGGTGTTCTGTGGATGTCATGTCAACGACTATAGTATACTACACATGTAGTGGTATGCTGGGTCACCGCAAGGCATGAAATTTTCAACTTATTATTTTTCAAGCATATAACTCATATTTGTCTCACTTTAACCTTAATCACTTCAATATGTTTATGATAGGGGCAATGAGAGCTCATAGCTAGTAAGTACCATAATTTTTGGAAGCTCTTTATGAAACTTGAAATCACCGCTTCCCTCTATGAAGGTCCTTTCTTTTACTTTTTGTTGAGTCTCCACTTTCTATCTTTATGCACCAATTAAGAGAGCATAGTTGTCATTCTTATTTCAATGTGCATTGTCCCAAAACTTGTTGATTGATTCATAATTTTGGTATTGATTGTTCTTAAATTATTTGTATCTAGTCACCCTTATGAAATTTGAAGGTGTCAGATGCATTTATGTTTTTATATTCCATGAAGGACAAGCTGAATACCACTCTTGCTATGTTTTCTATATGTGAAACAATCAAATGTCTTTCAATGCATTATTATTCATGATATTTTGTTTGTACCTTTTCATGTTGCAACGTAGTTGCTTTGTCTTATTGTTAGAACTATATCTTTCATGTTTATGTTAGAGTACTTTTACCCCAGCTATCAATGCTTTACAATATCTTGATAAAGATTGTGATGGTGCATGTCACCTCAAAAATTGTTCTTTTTATCACTTACCTACTCGAGGACGAGTAGGAGTTAAGCTTGGGGATGCTTGATACGTCATAAACGTATCTATAATTTTTGATTCTCCATGCTTGTTTTGTATCAACTATCTTATGTTTTGCCTATACTTTGAGGCATTTTTATACATTTTCTGGAACTAACCTATTAACAAGGTGCCACAGTGCCAGTTTCCTTTTCTGTTGTTTTTCGTTTCAGAAAAGCTAGTAAAGAAATATTCTCGGAATTGGATGGAAAGCAGAAGTTCCTATTTTTCCTGACACAAGACGAAGTCCAAAGCAGAGACGGAGGAGGGCACCGAGGTGGCCACACCACCCCTAGGCGCGCCTAGGCATGGTGTGGGATAGTCGAGGCTCCATCGACCTTGACCTTTCGCCTATACATACGTCTCCCCGAGACGAAAACCCGACCAAGATCAGAAAACCATTAAAAGTTTCGCAGCACCGCCGCCAGCGAAGACGAGATTCGGGGGACAGAAGTCTCTGTTCTAGAACCCTGCTGGGACGAGGAATTGCGCCCGGAGCCATCTCCATCGACTCCACCGCCATCTCCATCGTCGTTACTGACTCCCATGATGAGGAGGGAGTAGTTCTCCCTCGAGGCTAAGGGCTCTACCGGTAGCTATGTGTTCATCTCTCTCTATGCGTGATCTTATTGTGATCATGAGCTTTGTAATCTAGTTGAATAAGTAGATCTACTTTGATGTTCTATAATTTTTTATGTTCTATAATCTAGTCAGAAACGTATCTATAATTTTTGATGTTCCATGCTTGTTTAGTATCTACTTTGCTTTGCTTTGTCCATACTTTGAGGTGCTTTTCTTATGTTTTCTGTTACTAACCTATTAACAAGTTGCCACACTGCCAGTTGCCTGTTTTCTGTTGTTTTTGGTTCCAAAAAAGCTAGTAAGGAAATATTCTCGGAATTGGACGGGACAAAATCCAAAGTCAATATTTCACCAAGGAGAACACGGAGTCTAGAGGAGAGACGGAGGGGAGCCATGGGGTGGCCACACCCCCCCAGGCGCGGCCCAGGGTGGGCACGTGCCTAGGCAGGGTGTGGGCCCCCTGGCCGCCTCCCAGCCTCGCCTCTTCGCCTATAAGAAGCCCCCAATGCCTAAACCCTAAGGAACCGATCAATATTCCACGAAACCATCTGTAGCCACCGCCACCGTCGTCCCTAGATCGGGGGGATCTGAAGCTCTTCCCGGCACCCTGCCGGAGGGAAGATCATCCCAGAGGCCTTCTTCTTCATCATGCCAGCCTCCGGTATGAAGCATGTGTAGTTCCACCTTGGACTACGGGTCCATGTAGTAGCTAGATGGTTGTATCTCCTCCTTATGATTTCATGTCTAGATATTGTGAGCTCCTTTCTTGATCAAGATCTCATCTATTTGTAATCATGCATGTTGTGTTTGCGGGGATCCGATGGATATTGAGATTACTATGTCAAATTGATTAATGGTTTTGTCTTATTGATTCTATCATGTCTATGTTGTTTGTTATCTTGCATGCTCTCTGTTGTTAGTAGCTATCTTGGCCAAGTAGTTGCTAGTGACTCCAAGAGGGGGTATTTATGCTCGATAGTGGGTTCATGCCTCTATTTAATCAAGAGAAGTGACAGAAATCTCTACGGTTGTAGATGTGATGTTGCCACTAGGGAGAAAACAACGGTCTCTTGTTCATGGAACAAGTGGATTGTTTACCTTATACACATTGCTTAAAGTAGTTGTCTGTTGCTTGCAACTTAATACTAGAGGGGGTCCGGATGATAACCTGAAGGTGGACTTCTAGTCATAGATGCAATTGGATGGCGGTCTATGTATATTGTTGTATTTCCCAATCGAATCTCATAGGATCTTTATGTATAATATTGCATTGTTATGCCTTACTTAGTCCTGTCAATTGCCCTGCTGTAATTTGTTTACCCTTCATGCCATGTTTGTTTATCTAAGGAGAGCACCTATAGTGAACTATGGACCCCGGTCCAATCTTTACCATTGATACATCTTCCACTGTTTACTTGCTGCAAACCATCATCACCTTCCACACCATACAGTTAATCCTTTGTTACTGCAAACCGGTGAGCTTGACAATCTCACTGTTCGTTGGGGCAAAGTCTCGAGTTTGTGTTGTGCAGGTTTCCATGCTGCTTGCAACACCTTTGAGACGTTTCCTCCTCCTACTAGTTCAATAACCTAGGTTTCTTACTGAGGGAAGACTTGCTGCTGTGCTCAGCACACCTTGCTTTTGGGTTTCCAACGAAGCGCTCCCATGACAATACTGGGCGTCATCATTTACCATGGGAAAATGGTGCTTTTTTCTCTTCTTTCCTCTTTTTCTCTTTTTTTATCTTTTTTCTCTATCTCTCTCTCTCTTTTATAAGAAGAATGCTTCATAGATTTCCCACTATGGTTATGCTGCAATTTTCCCCCATGATTAGGCATGTCTTAGGCTAGCGGCCGAGGCGTTTCTCTAACACACATACATAACTGCATGGACTTACAGGCTCCCCTTTTATTTCACACCGCCGACATCTATAAACAAAAGAGCGTGATATCAACTGGGTAAATATTTACAGGTGTTGAAAGCGTTCCCTGTGATAGCACAGTTATGCTAATTCCCAACTTATAAGTGCAAGCATATACAACATAGATGACACAATGGTTCAAGTTATTAGGGGCAAGAAAAATAAAGTGTGCCATCAAGTTTGTGAGAGCTTTAATCACTAATTTTTCACATAACAAAATAACTTTTTGATTGGAAGGTAGGTAAAACAAGAATATACTTGGAATAGTGTAACACACCATGCATAGGAAATTTTATTGGACACTTTGGAATAACTTGGTTCCTTGGGAGTTGGATGCATGAGTAGATCTTACTCAATACAAGTGGAGGCTAGCAAAGGACTGGGAGCGACCAACTAAGAGAGCAATACTGGCATAATCATGCAGAGCGACAAAACATTATCAACTAAAGCATAAAGTGGTATCACAAGTCAAAACTAAATGACCATATAGGCTAAGGTGACTGGTTCATAGTCATAACATGGTGTGAGCATGCGCCAAGTCAACCCAAACAAAGCATCAAAGGAGAATACCACAATATTATGCTTTTGTTTGCTAAAACAACGCATGATTCTTTCAAGGCACATTAAGCAATCTCAATTGTTTGGAACAAGTCATGCTACAGCAATAATCACTAAGAATAAGGTAAAAACAACATCTAGCATGACATGATAAAGTCTAAGCCATAGTCAAAGCAAGCTCACTTTTGTACCACTATAAGCATGAAACATTCTACTCTTTTCCAACACCAATCAACTTATTTGAAACAACAATGCGAAAGCGGGGGTCCAACTACTTTATTCAAGCAAACCAAGCAAATGAAAACCAAAAACGAAAACTAAGACGCTCCGAGAACAACACAACAGTGCATGAAACAAAAAAACAAAGTGTCTAGAAAGAGACCTGAGATTTTATTGATGAAGAAGGGGATGCCTTGGGCATCCCCAAGCTTTAATGCTTGTACCTCTTGAATATTTATTGGGGTGACACGGGGTGGCATACCCAATCTTGAGATTTTGTCCATTTTTCATCTCATAACATCATTCTTCCCCTACACCTGAAAATTTTCCTTCATACAAAACATCACACAATCTTCATTAGCAACATTAGTACGTTCAAAAGTAATAAACCTTTCGGGGTTAGTTAAACACAACAAAACTTCCATTAAGAACACAAGCTACTGAATCAATTCCCTTAAAAATCTCAATTCTCCCAAAAAGAACTCAAAAAGAAATCGATAGAGCAAATGCAAATAATAGCAGAAATCTGCCAAAACAGACCAGCAAGTAAAAACCGATTTTTTCGAAGACCTTATGTTGCTCAAATTAAAAAGTGTTTAACTAACGGAAGTTAGCTTACAACCTGGGGGATTTATTCAAACAATTATAGCTCAATCTGACATACAGATATATTTAACGAATTTTTACAGTGAAGCACAAAAATCTGTTTCAGGACAGCAACTTCCCCAAATCTTACTTCTCTCTCATTAGAGGTTATTCTTGGCACAAAAATCAAATAAAAAGGATAAAGAGAGGTTATTACAGAAATAATAACTTCCAAGACTCAAGAAAACTATTGGGTTATCTCCCAAGAAGTACTTTTCTTTAATGCCTTTAAGTTAGTGTCACATCCCAAAATTTTCCAAATTTTGTAATGTGAAAAATAAATAATTGTTGAAATTTTGGGTGAAAAGAAGCGTTTTATTTTTAAAATGGAAACTTAAAAATCCCATCTTGAACAAACTTGAGTAAAGTTTGAATCCAACTAAATTCAAATCAAGTGAAATGCATTCTACGTAAATGCATCTAGAAATTTAAACACTTGGAGAATAAACCAAAACCCTAAAACCCAAATGGAATAAAATCATTTCCAATTTATCTCCAAGATCATGGATTGGATCCATATACAATTTGTCAACAAATATTTATAAATGATCAAGAATGACAAATAGAAATATTATAAGACCATATAAATTGGTTTCACTTAATTTGGAGCCATAAATAAAATCTTATGAATTTAATAAGATAAGGGAATTGAATTTCCAATGCTAATAAAGCACCTATCTAGAAAATACATACCAAATGGTGAGAAAATAATCCTAAAAAGATTTAAAAGGATAAACAAATATTAAATAAGATTTTACAAATTGGAATCACCAAGTTTGGATCTTTAAATAAAAAGATATGTACTTTTATAAGGAAAGAAATATTAAATGAGGAATATTTAAAGGCAAAATTAAATCTTGGCCTAACCCATAAGCAAATGGAATAAATATAATCCAAATCCAAATAAAATAAAAGGATAAATAATTTTCCAAATAAAATAAAATGGCACTAACCAAATTCTATTTCCATTTGAACAAAGACAAAATCCCTATTAGAAATGATTAATTAATCATGGGAGAATAATATTTGGAATTTACCCAAGTGGAATAAAAAATTATTTAATTAACTTAAATGAAATCAAGGAAATCACCTAAATAAAAATTATGGAATTAAAACCATAATTGATTTCATTGGAATAAAAACAAATACCCAATTTAAATGATTTATAAATCATATTAAAAATATTCCAAATAAATCAAGGTGAATTATTTGTCACCCTAATAAATAAATAAATAAAACCTACTGAAAAGGTTTGGAAAGATTTAGATTTCAAATGGAGTTTGAAAACATTATTAAATCTTATTTGAATTAATACAAGAGCCTATTTTAAATAATTAAAAGACCCTAAAAAGAATAAATATATTATTTTAAATTTGACTTTGGAATGTATTACTAATCAGTATTAAAATCTACACAAAGTTTTGTTGAAGTTTGAATTCAAATGAATGTTTGAAATGATTAAACAAAATCAAAACAGATAAATAGAAAAGGAAAAAGAAAAACAATTCTGAACAAAATAAAATGAGCTAAGCCAGCCCAGCCCAGCAAAGCCCAGCTAAGCCAGTCCAGTCCACTTCCTCACTCCCCGCAGTGAAACGTTTTTCACTCAGGACACCCACCCAATCGCTGACTAACTAGACCCACCTCACCCCTCTTTATCTCTCACTACCAAACAGGCCCCATCTGCCAGGCTTCTTCCTCACCCCCCCGCTGACCTCGGCGGCCGTTGCTGCCGATTGATTGCCGGCGTAATTTGCAGTAACGCCGCGATTAAACAGCCCCGCGATCACGCATACTAAATCGCCTGCGCCCCCTCTCTCTTTCCCCTCTCTCGCCCGACCCTCTCTGCCCCCAGGCCGTCCCCATTTCTGCTTGCACCACCGCTGCCTCCGACGTCTTCCGGCAATGATTCCGGCCAAACCCCGTCGCCCCTCACCTCCTCGACCACACGAGCATGTTCCCCAGACCCCTGCGCACCTCCCAGTACTCCCCACTCGCCAACGACCAAGACCGTCAGCGCCGTCGTCTTTTTCCACTCCGGCGACACTCCCTGGTAACTCCTGACCATCCTATCCCCTCTAATCGATACTCTCGTGCTCGCTTTTCTCGCGTGAACCTGACAGCATCATTTGTTTGTTGTGGTGTGGACTGAATACTCGCCTTCGACAACGATAGAGAGCAACCGACGCTGTCTTGAACTCCGGCGAAAGATTGACAGCAGCCCCGTGCGTCCCCTGCCTCCGCTTGAACACGTTGAGCATCGCAACGATCCCCTGAACCTGGTGAGCTACCCCTATATCTCTCTAACCCCCTGTATCGCCGGCAACCTCGATTGCCGAGCGTGCGCCGCCAGTCGGCGCCGCCAGCTTCGCCCATTCTTGGTCACTCGCACTGTGGCCGTTGGATCTTGATCCTGTTGCATAGATAGAATCATTAAAACGAACCGGTACACTCCATCTGCACCGTGCGATTTCAGTAAGATCCAATGCTCCACAGAGCTCAATCCTCGCGAACCGTTTTTGACCAATCAAAACACAACACGTGGCCAACCTTTTGATTTAAAAACAGAAACCTTTCTATTAGATATGAGATTTTGTAAAATCTATAACTTTTGATCCACACGTCCAAATTTTGCAAATTTTATATCAATGGAATCATCAAGACAAGTACTTTCCAACCATGCCCTTTTTTTTAGTAAATTGCTTCTAGTAAAATGGATGTTTTTTGCAGAAATTTGTGTAGGCATAATTTGAATATAAAATTCATTCTAACATTATTTTTGTGATAAAATCTTTGGCAAATGGATTGTTTTGAACCTACTGACCATATAAACCAACTTGTGGATTCAAAAACATATTTTGTGAAGCAAGATAATAAATCTTTGAATTAAAGCATTTCTAGTCAAATAAAAATGTTGTTTATATGTTAAAAATACTTTTGGAGAAAAATCTTTGGGAAATGATTTGGATTAAACTCTCTGACCCTAAACACAAAGTTTTATGATTTGAAAACATATTTTATGAACCCTATAAAAAATATTGCTTTGCTAGAGGCATTTTCAACCACATAAAATATTGATTGGTTTAAAAATGGTGTATGGGTAAAATCTTTTGCAAATGGTTTTGCCACTTTTATAAAATGACCAATAGGTGTTTTAGAATGTTTATAACATGTTAGAACCCACTTTTCCAAATAAAACAATCTTTGGCATGCTTGCATGCATTGTTTTGATTCTATTATTTTATGTGATGTTTGCTTGAATGGTAGATTGAATTCTTGCTTGCTTGATTGAATTGTAGTGGAATTTGAAGAGTGTGATCATTTCAAGATCAAGGAGTGAACTTATATTCTCTAGCAAAAAGTCAAGTGATGCTTCATACTTTTGTCCCATTATTTTCACTATGCATTTGTGATATTTTCTAAATAGGACCTGCATGAAATTTTTGCTAAGTATAAACTATGTCATGGGAAATCCTAGGAGATGAAACCTTAGTAGAATTTTCCTAAGTTAAGATTCCTGCTACTATCATGCTTAGCCTAGCTAGTAGAAAACAAGGGTGGATTATATTCATGCTATGGAATATTTCTAAGTCAAGGACTTGTGTTTTGTTTCATAAAACAACTAAGTGAATGAATCACCTGGGTGCAATGGAAGGAATGGTTTGTGTTGAGTGGTTACACAAGGCCCATTTCTATGGTTTACCTTGTGTATCTCACTTGTGGATGGCCACCCAGGAACAAAGAGATTTGAGATGTCAAATGTTGAGAAGCTTCAAGTGCAGCCACTTGGCATTATGGGCTCTGCCTGGATCATATAGGTTGCAATAACTTAGCCAAATGGACAGTTGGTGGTAGGGGTATGATAGGTTGGAATGCGTCCATTCTGGTCTAAGGGAAGGCTTCTGAAAGATCTTGTCTTGGTGAAACCAAGTCTTGTGGGGAAAGTGCACCACCTCTACAGAGTGTAAAATCTAAGTACTTAGCCATGTCCCTGGTAAAGGACAATTTGAGCATCAAGACATGGAAGCTATCAAGAATCTCCTCATCCCAATTTCTAAGTTAAAAACTTGTGGTTGAACAAGGGTTGAAGGATCACCAATTTCTATTGGGAGATGCCTTGGGTGATTTTGTCAAACAAAAACTTAGTGTTTTTCAAATGATAAGGAAAATCTATTTTGAGCAAAGCAAGCCTAAGCTCCACTTAGCCAAATGCATATAGATGATAGACTCCACCATACTACCATAGTATCACTTGCCAATACAATTCAAATGTATTGACCCTTGTGGCTGTAACTTATTATGTTGCAGGTTTGTTTGATGTTAGTAAAGTGTGTTGATTAGGATTACAAGTCTACAACCAACATGTTTGCCTGTGGCACTTTGAAGATGAAGGACTCCATGCTAAAGTTATTCCTGCTGCATTGTAATGAGATAGCCAAATGAGCTATGTAAGATGTAATGAATTAATTTATTCCTGGTTATAAAGTTGTAATATGACCTTTGTTTCTTGATATTACATCTTAACTATGGATGCTAGCTATTGATCCAGGGACTAGCATTGTAAACACAGGGATCTCTACCTTATTAAAGGCTGGGACCTCTACAGTTAGGCACAAGAAGCAAGAATCAAGTATTTTCAAATGAAGTAGCATTAAGATTAATACTCGAAATTTCATCAACTAGGAAAGGTATCTCATCCAAATGAGTTTTAGAGGATCGTCTCTCAATACTCTTGGGTTTACTACTTTCATCAAACGGATTTTCAGGAACAATCCAATAAAAATAATTTTCTAAGGCTTCATGCATTCCTACAAGTTTAACAAGTATGGGTATTTTAATATCCTCTCCATTGGGTTTGGTTTTATCTAACTTTTCTAAAGCACCCATAACATCTACACATGAGCCTATCATATTAAAACGATCAAATACCTTTTATCTTCCTTAGCAACATCATTAAATTCTTTAAGCAAAGTTTCTAGAATAAAATATCTTTTTTCCGTATCCTCCATATCTTTAAGCTTAAGAAACATTACTTGCATCATGGGGTAAAGGTTAACAAACCTAGCCTCCAACATGTGAATTAAAGAAGCTACAACAATTTCATAATTAGGAGCAAGTTCTGCTAAGCATCTTTCCTCAATATCCTCATGTTTGCTAACATGATTAAAGAATTCTTCAATATTTTCTTTCCCAATTATAGAGCCACTACCTATTGAAAGGTCTTTCAAGGTGAAATTAGGGATCAACATGGTGAGCAAGATCAAGGTGACAACTAGAGGAAGAACTAATTTTTTTGTGTTTTTTATAAGAAAAGGCAAAACAAAGGAAACTATTTTTTTTGTAATTTTTGGTAAAAGGAAGCAAGCAAAACAAAGAAAAAGAAACTAAGCAAAACAAAAACAAAGTAAAGAGAATGGTTGTGAAGGACTCCCCTTGTGAAGCTGTCCTTAACTCCCCGGCAACGGCACCAGAAAATGTCTTGATGGGCTCAGTTCACTGTAGAGCTTCGTTGGGAAACCCCAAGAGGAAGGTGTGATGAGCACAGTCGCAAATTTTCCCTCATTTATGAAACCAAGGTTATCAAACCAATAGGAGAAAGTAAACAACTCCAAGGTGTTGCTAACAACTTGGAATCCTGCACAATACAAACTCAAGACTTTGCCTCGACTTACTGTGAGGTTGTCTATCTCACTGGTTTGCTGAAAACAAAGGATTAAACGTATGGTGTGGAAGGTAATGGTTGCTTGCAGAAAGTAAACAGTAACAGTAGATGATGTATCAATGGTAAAGATTGGACCGGGATCCACACTTCACTAGAGGTGTTCTCCTTAAAATAAATAACATAACATGCTGGGTAAAAAAATTACAACGGGGCAATTGACAGGACTGAGCAAGGCATAACAATGCAATACTAGACATTCATGATCCTATGAGATTTCATTGGGCATTACAACAATATACATAGACCACCATCCAGCTGCATCTATGACTAGTAATCCACCTTCAGGTTATCATCCGAACCCCCTCCAGTATTAAGTTGCAAGCAACGGATAACTGCATTAAGCAATGTGTGTAAAGTAAACAATACAATTGTTCCGTGAACAAAATATTGTTGTTTTATCCCTAGTAGCAACAGCACATCTATAACCTTAGATATTTCTGTCACTTCCACAGATTCAGTAGAGGCATGAACACACTATCGAGCATAAATACTCCCTCTTGGAGTCACTAGCATCTACTTGTCCAAGATAGCTACTAGAACGGAGAGCATGCAAGATCTCAAACAACACAGACATGATAGAATCAATAATCAATCTGACATAGTAATCTCAATATCCATCGGATCCCCGCAAACACAACATGCATGATTACAAATAGATGATCTTGATCATGAATGGATCTCACAAGATCTAAACATGATACACAAAGGAGGAGAAACAACCATCTAGCTACTATATGGACCCATAGTACAAGAGTGAACTACTCACGCATCATACCATAGGCTGGCATGGTGATGAAGAAGGATTCCGGGAAGATCTCTCCCCTCCGGCAGGGTGCCAAGAAGAGCTTCAGATCCCCCCGATCTAGGGACGATGGTGGCGGCGACTACGGACTGTTTTGTGGAGATGTGATCGGGTGTTTAGGGTTTTGGTATCGGGGGGCTCTTATAGGCGAAGAGGCGAGGTAGGAGGGCGGCCAGGGGCCCACACCCTGCCCAGGCGTGGCCCAGGGTGGGCCCACGCATGGGGGGTGTGGCCACCCTATGGTTCCCCTCCGTATCTCCTCTGGACTCCATGTTCTCCGCGGTGAAATATTGACTTTGGCTTTTGTCCCATCCAATTCCAAGAATATTTCCTTACTTGCTTTTCTGAAACCAAAAACAGCAGAAAACATGCAACTAGGACTGCGGCATCTTGTTAATAGGTTGGTCCCAAAAAATGTATAAAAATACCTCAAAGTGTAGACAAAGCAAATCAAAGTTGATATTAACACAAGCATGGAACATCAAAAATTATAGATACGTTTACGACGTATCACCTTGGTCTTTGGGAAACCGAATCTCCCATGTATAACTAACGCCAAGCCCTCATACTCGTCCTCCGTGTTCGTCATTCCTGAGGACCTTTGTTAGCAAGTCTTTCTCTCTATCAGGATGGAACTTTGTTATCCCATCTTTAATTTCTTTCACCACTTTCATCCATGTATCCTTGGGTACCCTAATCCTGTCACTGCAAACAAGGTCCCCTATAAGTTGTTCATACTCACTCCCATGGCCAAGGAACCAATTTCTTGCCCTCAAATCCCATTCTTCGTGAATTGGTTGTGGAATGATCCCATTATCAGACAGCTCTTTCTCTTTTACTTCCCACTTTGGCATGGCAGTAGCGTAGCCCCCTGGCCCCGGGCGATGGTGATATTTATTTTTCATAGCATTTTCCTTATTTTGTTCTGACTTTTTATTAGCATATCCTGACTTCTTGTACTCCACAAATGCATCCCAGTAATATTGCTGCTTCGCTAGACAGCCTGTGAGTTTTGGAGTTTTCTTGTCCTTCTGATACTTTAGCCATAATGCTTTTTTCTAGTTTCGGAAAAGTTCGGTCATCTTCTTAAGATCCCACTGCTTGACTTTCTTCCTCAATGCAGTTGTCTCGGCATCACTCTCACATTATGGCAGCATGAAATGTGCCATGAGGTCATTCCAAAGATCCTCTTTGTACCTTTCGGCGACATACTCACTCTCTTCCGCCTCTTTGGACTTATGCCACTCTCGAACGATGATCGGGACGCAATCCCTAACCATAACTTCACATTGTTTTTTAAGTACAGTTGTAGCCTTTTGGGTTCCAATGGTTCGCCCAGTGCTGATACCATCGTAATTGTATAATTCGTACGCACATCCAACTTTTTGGGCGGGCCTCGTTTGGAATTTTTGCTCGATGAAACATTCGTCAATATAATATATATACAACTCGGTATATACAGCTACTCCCGGACATCCGATATCTAGTGATCACTGGACATCATATATATATACCTCGCCGGTCTTTGTTAAGGGCCCATGGGCTTCTCTATCATTGGAGTTGTCGGCTCCTCCATCATCGGAGTCGACGGCTTCTCCCTCTCTTTGGTCGACCTCCTCTTTCTCACCGGATGGGTTCAGATACCTCGAGGGAGATTCAGATGGATCAACGCCGTGGATTATATCCTTGAGAATTTCTTCTTGTGTTAGGTCTCCGCGGATTGGACCAGGTGAATCCATAGTTTTTGCAAAATACGAGATGCACAAAATATTATTGCAAAATACACATAATATTTGAACATAGCAAAAAATATTTCTATACACAAATATTTCTATACAAATATTTCTATACTCAAATATTTAAATGCAATAATATTTTCCATGCAATAGTTATTTCTATGCAAAATAATATTTAAATGCAATAATATTCCCATACAAAATATTTCTATAAAAATAATATTTCTATATACATATTTCTATATAATATTATTTCTATAATATTTCTATATGTATATAATAATATTTCTATAATATTATTTCTATATGTATAAGCATATAGAAATAGATTATACCTAACTATATGCATATAGAAATACATATTTCTATATACATATAGAAATACATTATACATTATAGAGTATTATAGAAATATTATACACTATATACATATAAAATACATATTTCTATATGCAAATAATTATCAACTATATAGAAATACCTAACTATATACTATATACATATAGAAATACATGCAAATACATAATATTATAGACTATATAGCTAACTATATGCATATAGAAATACATGCAAATAATATACCTAACTATATACCATATACATATAGAAATATCTAAATATTATATACTATATATACCTAACTATATGCATATAGAAATACATGCAAATAATATACCTAACTAACTAAAAACTACCAACTAACTAAAACTAACTAAGTATGCAAATAATTATCAATTAACTAAAAATTATGAACTAATTAATTACCTAATATAGAAATACTAATTAACATAAAAATTACCTAAAACTAGTGGGTGGCGGTGGCGGCTGATACGTTGCAAACGTATCTATAATTTTTTATGCTATATGCTTGTTTTGCACCAATTATCTTATGTTTTTGTATATACTTTGTGGCATTTTTATGAATTTTATGGAACTAAGATATTAACAAATGCCATAGAGCCAGTTTGTTGTTTTCTGCTGTTTTTTGTTTCCGAAAAACTAGTAAAGAAATATTCTCGGAATTGGACGAAACAAAAGCCGAAGTTCCTATTTTTTCTGACACAACACGGAGTCTGGAGGAGAGGGGGAGACGCACCCTAGGGCGGCCACACCTGGGCCAGGCGCGGCCAGGAGGCGCACCTCCCTAGGGTGTGGCCCCCTGGCACTCCACCGACCTTGCCTCTCCACCTATATAATCCCCCTGAGACGAAAACCTTAAGTACCTTATCAGAATTCCACGAAAAAATCCGTAGCCACCGCCACCGTCGTCCCTAGACCGGGAGGGATATGAGGCTCTTTTCGGCACCATGTCGGATCGGGGAGATCATCCCGGAGGCCTTCTTCATCACCATGCCTGCCTCTGGAGTGATGTGTGAGTAGTTAATCCTTGGACTACGGGTCCATAGCAGTAGCTATATGGTTGTTTCTCCTATTTGTGCCGTCATGTTTCGAACTTGTGAGCTGCCTATCATGATCAAGATCATCTTACTGTAATGCTACATGCTATGTTTGCTGGGATCCGATGAATATTGAGTATTATGTCAGATTGATTATTGTTCTATCATGTCTATGTTATTTGTGATCTTGCATGCTCTTCATTGCTAGTAGTTACTCTGACCAAGTATTTTCTTGTGACTCCAAGAGGGAGTATTTATGCTCGATAGTAGGTTCATGCCTCTAATAATATGGGAGAGTGATAGAAACTTCTAAGATTGTAGTTGTATTGTTGCTAATAGGGAGAAAACAACAATCCTTCGTCCAAGGGAAATTGTATTGTTTACATTACAAACTTTGCTTAATGCAATTATTTGTTGCTTGCAACTTAATACCCGAGGGTTGTTCGGATGATATCCCGGAGGTGGATTATTAGTCATAGATGCAGTTGGATTATGGTCTATGTATCATGTTGTAATTCCCAGGTGAATCTCATAGTGATCATCATGTCATGTACATGCATTGTTATGCATTCTATATTTGTCAATTGCCCAGTTGTAATTTGTTCACAAAGCATGTTATTTATATTATGGAGAAACACCTCTAGTGAACTGTGGACCATAGTCCAATCCTTTCCACTGATATTCCATGTACTGTTTACTGTTTACTTTCTACAATTACTACAAGCAATTACTTTCTTCCACACTATACGTTTAATCCTTTGTTTTTAGCAAAACCAGTGAGCTTGACAACCTCACTGATAAGTTGGGGCTAGTAATTTGGTTGTGTTGTGTGCAGGTTCCATGTTGCTAGCAACACCTTCGGAAGTGGTTTCTTTCGCCTACTGGTTCGATAACCTTGGTTCCATAACTGAGGGAAAACTTGATGTTGTGCTCATCATACCTTTCTCTTGGGGTTCCCAATAGGCTCTACATCAACTGAGCCATGACAAGCTTTTCCGGCGCCATTGCCAGGGAGAAAGAAGATTTTTGCAAGGGGAGTCTCTCACTGCCAATTGTGTTTGTTTTTCTTTGTTTTTTTTACTTTGTTTGGTTTGTTTTTGTTTTTCTTTGTTTATTTTGCTTTGTTTGGTTTTCTTCTTTTTATCAAAAACACAAAAAATAGTTCCTACTTTAGTTGCTATTTTTGCTGGCTTACTTTAGTCTTGCAAAAATTACTACTCCTGAAAACACTAAGTTATGTGACTTCACTAGCACAAACAACAATGATTTCATTTGCACACCTATTGCTCCACCTGTTCCTGAAGCTACTTTATATAAAATTAAATCTGCTTTGCTGAATCTTGTTATGAAAGAGAAATTTTCTGGTGTTAGTACTGATGATGCTGTTTCTCACCTTAATAATTTTTTTGAACTTTGTGAGATGCAAAAATATAAGGATGTAGATGGATATATTATTAAGCTTAAATTGTTTCCTTTCTCTTTAAGAGGAAGAGCTAAATATTGGTTGTTAGCTTTGCCTAAAAATAGTATTGATTCTTGGATTAAATGCAAACATGCTTTCATTGGAAAATATTATCCTCCTGCTAAGATTATATCCATCATAAGTGACATAATGAAATTTAAACAATTTGATAATGAACATGTTGCTCAAGCTTGGGAAAGAATGAAATTTTTACTGAAGAATTGCCCCACTCATGGAGTGACTATTTGGATGATTATCCAAACCTTTTATGCATGACTAAATTTTTCTTCAAGAAATCTGTTGGATTCGGCTGCTAGAGGTACCTTTATGTCCATCACTTTGGGTGCTTCAACAAAGATCCTGGATAATATGATGATCAATTATTCTGAATGGCACACTGAGAGAGCTCAACACGGTAAGAAGATAAATTCTGTTGAAGAAACCTCCTCTTTGAGTGATAAGATTGATACTATTATGTCTACGCTTGTTAGTGGAAAATCTCATATTGATCCAAATAATGTTCCTTTAGCCTCTTTGGTTGCTCAAGAAGAGCAAGTTTATGTGAACTTCATTAGAAGTAATAATTCTAGCAACAGTGCTTATAGGAATAATTTTGGTAATAATAATTATAGGCCATATCCTTCTAATAATGGTAATGTTTATGTAAATTCTTATGGAAATTCCTACAACAACAATAGAAGTGCACCCTCTGAACTTGAAGTCATGCTTAAGGATTTTATTAGTAAACAAACTGCTTTCAATAAAACTGCTGAGGAAAAGCTTGGAAAAATTGATGATCTTGCTTCTAAAGTTGATAGCTGATACGCCTAATTTGCATCACCACTCTATATCATAATTTACCTCTATTCATTGATATTTGTCTTATTATGAGGTATTACTTATGGCTTTTCATCTGTTTATGCATGTTGGATGATTCCTAGAGGATGGACTGCCGGAGTCTGGATTCTGATGGAAAAGAAGGCGTTTCAGTGCAATTTCGCGAAGATCAAAAAAATACCAGAAACATATGGAAACATATTATTTTACCACAAGACGAAGGAAACCAGAAGGAGGGACGGAGATGGGCCTCACGGGGCCCACACCCCCTAGGCGCAGGCCCACCTGACCCAGCGCCTAGGACAGGTGTGGCCCACCTGCCCGGCCTCTAACTCCGCCCCTTCGCCTATATCTTCCCTACGGAACCCTAACACCAGGGGAGCGACCACAGATAGATTTCCGCCACCTCTGGGGGGTGGAAAACACCGAGAGAGAAAGATCTCTCCGGCAGACAGATTTCTGCCGAGGGAATTCCTTCCCAGAGAGGGGAGACCATCGCCATCAACACCGTCATCAAGATAGGCTTCATCGGGATCATCATCATCATCATCCACACCATCATCTCCACCAGCACCATCATCACCACTCCGTCCCGCTATAACAGTTGTGTTGGATATTGCTTTAGTTCTTAGGGGAAACTTTCCCGGTGTTGATTACTATTGTAGTTGATGCTTGTGAGTGGAACCATTGGATTATTGTTTATGTTCAGATTGTTACCCATTATCATATCATCTTTGATCTTGATCCATATGATGTCTTGTGACTAGTTCGTTTAGTTCTTGAGGACATGGGAGAAGTCATGTTGTTATTAGTGAATCTGTGATGAGTTATTATTCAATGGTTTAGTATTTAAGTTGTGGTTCTATTCTTCTAGTGGTGTCATGTGAACGTCAACTACATGATACTTCACCATTTATGGGACTAGTGGAATGCATTGTGTATTTGGCTACTAATCGTGGGGTTGCTGGAGTGACAGAAATCTGAACCCCCGTTAGGACACCTTTGCACAAGGGAGCGCAGGATCTTAGAGTTTAAGGCTGTGGTTAGATTTATATCTTAATTACTTGCCTGTAGTTACGGATGTTTGCAGGGGGTTTAATCACAAGTATGTATTAGTCCTAGGAAGGGCGGTATGTTAGCACAGGTTCACCCACACAACACTTACAAACACCAAAGAAGAGTACTCAGCTATTTGAAGCGAAAGCACTTGACAGAATTCCCATGTGTCCTCGAGAATGTTTGGTCCTTATAAGTATTTCCACCGGCTTGTCCTTTGCTAAGAAAGGATTGGGCCACTCGCTCTGTTTTGTTCGTTAGTTCTGTTACTCGCTCTTTGTTTTGTTTCTTTGTCATAAAACCACCAAAAATCCGTTTGCTAAGTATTCACAGGGATTTCCTGCTCCATACCACTGTTCAGCACCTTCTGCTCCTCGTTGGGATCGACACTCGTATTTATCGAAAGTACTACGATACACCCCCTATACTTGTGGGTCATCAAGACTATTTTCTGGCGCCGTTGCCGGGGAGTGTGTAGCATCCCAATTGTCTAACAATTGCAATGCTACTAGCCTAGTCTATATATATGTTACTTCAAATATATAATTGTTGCATCATCATTATATCATGCTCATGTCATCATGCCACCTTGCATTTGAGCATCATATAAAACCCTTTTTGCTTTGGTTCTTATCTCATATGCATTAGTAATTGTATTTTGCTTCTTGATATTGTATTTGGTTCTTGATATATTGTTTAATGCCCAAGTTGAGTTGGGGGCATATCTCTTATTATCTCCACCACCTTTCTTTCACCACCTTATAAATTCCACCATCCAACTAAATATGAGCTTTGCATTGTTGAGTTACCTCTAGCTCATGTGGGTTGGGATGGATCCAATTCTTTTCCACATGCTCTCATCTTGGCATCATGTTGTTTTCACATTATTGATATACGAGAGCCACATGGCCACCTTTGCATGCCTTGTGAGTGGGACCCTTTCTCCTAGATCCCATTTGGATTGTTATGGATTATGCTCATGTTGGGATATTTGGTGGGCTTATTAATTACCTAGTGGCATGTACACACTAGCAAGTCCCATTGTATTTCAAAAATGGTCATCTCCATCTACTCCACATGGGGCTTCCCTTTTAATTCTTTTTGCTTGGCTTTATTCCAATTTTGGGAATGCAAAATAATAATGCCATGTAATAACATTGTTTTCACAAGAGTCAATATGGCAATAAATATTTTGCATGGGCCATGCAAGTGCCACCTTTTCTAGTTTTTGGTTTTATTTAAATCCTTGAGTGGTTTGCCTCTCATCTCTCTCTACCTCTATCCTTCTTTTGGGCTTGGTCTTAGTTGATCTTGCTTAAAATCATATCACACCCTCTCCCTCTTTTTGGTCTAGCTTGGGTTTGATCTTGTTTTTGCTTGAGCTTGCCAAAAAGGAGAACCATCTTACCCCATCATCACCACACCCCCCCCATCTAATCTAAACCCATAACCCCATCTAAGCTAAACCCTAATCCTATCATGCCACACCCTTCCCTCTCTCGGCCTCTCACTCTTCTCCATCTAGCTGGCCCCACCTGGCCACCCTCTCTCCCTGGTCCCACCTAGCTACCCCCCCTCTCTCCTAAACCCTAGCCCGAGCCATACCTAGCCCTACCCGAGGCAACCCCCTCTCCCTCTCTTCTCTCCCTGCCTAGGGGACCCCTCCAACCCGAGCCTGCCACTACCTTGGCCTCACCCTCTGAACCCACCTGGTAGCCATCCCCCCCTGCCTGCCCTACCCCTGCCCGAGCACGTGAGGATGGAGGAAGGAAAGGTGGCCGAGCCACCTTTATCCAACCACTCCCCACGGCACCGTCCATCCTCCCTCTGCTTTACCACCACCCCCCACAACCTCTCCTCGCTCGTCCAGATCCACCCAGAGGCCTGCCCTCTTCTCTCTCGTCTCCACCGTCTCCATCTACCCCCCCTTCGCCGGCCAAACCTTCGGCCTCCACCGATCTCCCTCTACCAGCCGGTGGCGTGGCGCTCCTGGGTGTCGAGGAAGCTCACGGTCGTCCGCTGCATCGTCCTGTACGCGCCGTCGCAGAGGAGGAGCACCGGAGCCGAAGAACACCGACGCACCCGCCGCGAAACCCTAGATCGCCGTCCGTCTGCGTCGTCGCTAATCGTCTGCCCGCCGACCCGATCCAACGCCTCCGACACACTCGCGGTGAGCCCACCTCCCTCCTGGACACCCTCGCTTTCACCGTCGTGTCCTGGCCGCGACGTGCGCTCCGTCGAGCACCCTTCAGGCGCCGTGTCGGCTCTGCTTTCGTCAGCGTGCAGTAGCCCTATCTAGGCCCCGCCCGCTCTCAGGACACCTAGCCCCAGCCCACCGCACTGGTTCGCCACCCTAGCGCGCGCCCGCAGGTCCCTGGTTCGATCCCTGCCCGCGCCCTGCTGCGCATCAACCTGTCGCTCGAGACAGAGAAGATCAACAGTACGGCCACGGTCGTTTTCTGCTTAACACCCTGCTCTTTTTAGTGGCCTAAACCGCGGTCCGCCTGGCCCACTAGTCACCAAGGCCAGATTTTGCAGAGAACCCCCTAGCCTTTTCCTACCTCAACCCGCGCTCCAACGGAAGCCCCACCTGTCAGTCCCTGCGCGCTCGTCCGCTGGCACGTGGGCCTGTGATCGCTGGTCCCATCTGTCTCTACTGGTGGCAAGCTGATGAGAAAAGTTTTCGCTCGTGTCATTTGAGTCAGCCTGGCCCCACCCGTCTGTGTCTCTGGCTAAGAACGTCTGAGTAACAAAAGTATTGTCTATTTTCTGTTTTAAATTCAAATCTTTTCAAATTATTTCAAATTCAATTTTAATTTCTGTTTTTAAATAACTTTTGAAATATTAATCCAAATAATACAAATAATATATGTTTTCAAATCAGAAAAATGTGAGGAATTCCAATATGCCATTCAAACTATATTTTGAACATTTAAAATTCCAAGTTTATTTAAATTACAATAATTTGCCCCTTTATCTTAAGTAATTAATATCTTTTGTTTTATAACTCCAAATTTAACAAATGATATGTCTAAAATGATTAGCTCGACGAGACCTTTATGTTTATGCATTCCTTGGTTTGATTTGAAGCATGCATCATATAAATATAATGTGGACAGCAACTAAAATGAGAATAAAATGGGGCCAAAACTAAATAAAATGTTTATTTCTTGTACTCCACACCTCACCCATGCCATGCTACTTTATTGCCATGCAAATTGTGCATCATTCATCATGGCATGATTGTTTGCTTGTCGCATTAATTCATATGCTTGTGCACTTTATTTATGTTGGCCCTTGTTTGTTTGGTTCTTCTTCGAATAGACGCTGAGCAGGGGATATATCAAGAGAACCAGGAGCGCTACCCAGATCCATCCCTTGCTTCAACTGAGCTGCCAGGCAAGCACTACCACATGCTTGCATACATATAGTACCTATTGCCCCTTTCTTATTCTTGCATCATTGAGTCGCGATTGCATTAAATTGAATCCCAAGTATTGCATAGCCTTTACTTTTAAACCCCACCGAAGCTTGTTCCTCCATCCCATGAGCCATTACTACAGGAGTTGTTTGAGCCATGCGAGTGAGAACGACATGTGTAGGGTATGTGAGTGTCGATGGATAACGAGGTACCTAAACAACTTAACACGAGTAGTAATGGGATAACTAATGAAAGTGGCATCGGTGAGTCATATTCGGTATTTGGTTTTTCAGGCTCACGTGTGTCCCGTAGGACCCCGAGTGCGTGATTCCTGTTCCTTGAGTAGGCGCGCGATGCACATGCGGGAGGCTTATGAACCCCCGAGCGAGCTTGATTCATTCTTATTTCTTGAGGGCCACAAACTAGTTTGAGGTTTTATTTACTATCTGTACTTATGCCATGCTTT
Source organism: Avena insularis (assembly GCA_023614405.1). Taxonomy (NCBI): domain Eukaryota; kingdom Viridiplantae; phylum Streptophyta; class Magnoliopsida; order Poales; family Poaceae; genus Avena; species Avena insularis. Next base: position 36,126,742 of record CM042691.1, on the reverse strand, counting down.
CTTGCTTTATTTAAGATTGTGCGAGGAGCACACTGCATTTAGGAAAGCGAGTGTTTTCATGTGTCGACAAGCCCGATCACATTTTCGGGTTCCCGATGCTCACGACCCATGGCGCAAACCTTGAGGCCGTCTCGAAGTCAGCTAACTTCGTTGCGGGTAGCTCAATGGGGTGGCCCCCTGAAATATTTATGAATCCTGTGATCTCTTTGTCGTGACTGCCTCGTTGGGTTTTGATTTGGTTTTTCCGAGGCATATCGAGTGTGTGTTGCTATTTGTGCACCCCTGCAGGGTAAAACTTTCTGAAAGCCGTGTCCGCGGTTATGGACGACTTGGAGCACAGTTTCTCGATCATAGACAAGCATAACTAAAGTACCGCTTTTAATTTGACTAGACTAGGTACCTGACTAGTAAATAGTGCAACACTCACGGAATGGATAATAAAACTGCCAACGGATGGGGGTTGTTCGTCCGCTTCCTCGTCGGTAAGCGGGGAGGAGGATGGATCTGTGGATATTACCGTTATTACTGTTATAACTATTGTTATTAACTCACGGACATCCGTCTATCTCTGGTTAGGCGGATGGTTAGCGAGTATCTCTAGAATTGCTAGGGTTTATCTTTTGCTGCAATTGCGTCACCCCAGGTTGTGTCCCCTTTAGAGGCATAAAGACTTGCTGAGTACCCCTAGGGTCTCACACGATAAATTATTTGGTTCAGATGAACAGGTACACCCACAAGATGGATACTGGGCGGAAGAGACGGACGATGTGGGCAACGATCATTCGGTGTAGAGATTCCGGGAACGGGGATCCGTGAGATCTGTGGGCGGGATGTGCTTATTTATGGGGCATCTTATGCCGATTTGCTTCTTATTCATTACTCGATTTTGTCTTCCGCTCGCTTGATACTGTTGATTGATGTATGAGGAGATATCCTAAACTATTATATCTATCTAGGATATTTGGATCTTGGCGTATGCTACATTCCTTTCTTTTTAGATGGAATGGCTACGATGTACTATTGTATGGTGGCTTGCATACATACTCATTTGTGTATGTAGTTGATCCCTTCGCCGACACGCCGCCTGCTCTTGCCTGATGTTTGGAAATGGTTGGGACGGCCGAAAGGTCTACTGTGAGTGGCATTTGGGCCCCAATGCACTATTTCAACCATTTCGCTCATCCAGCTTGTAACTAGGAGCGTAATTCACCGAGGTAGTTACAATTGGTATCGAGCCATCCCGCCTTCGTGGTCTCACCAAATGGTCGTTGTCAGTCTAGCAAATATTTTTGGTAGCTATGTATACTAGGGAAAAACAAAACGCGAGAGTAGGACTGCTTCCACTTTTCTTCTTACCCACCCACCCACCTTTTTCTGGTAAGGAAGTGTAACGTTTTCAATCCTCTTCTTAAAATTCAAACTAGGATTCACGTGTTCTGGGTTTCCGTAGTACCATAGAAAGTGTGTGTGTGTGTGTGTGTGTGTAATTCCTTGTCTATCTGTTGCATCCTTTTGTTATCACAATCTGCCTTTTGGTTATCAACTGTTGGTACATTCCATACTGACAGGCTTTTGAAAACCGGCGCGATCTATCTGACTCCTTGTTAACCGGTGCCATCTTCTTAAGGGTGTCCTTCCTTCTAGCAACTCCACATTCTGAGCAAGCATCAGTTGCTAATCCCTACCTGCTAAGTGATTTTGCGCATCTATTGGTATTTTAATGCCGAAAATTGCGGAAAAATTTTCTTTGATACATCTGTGTTTCCACACTCCTTTCCAGTCGTGTGCGAAACATTATCTATCTCCCTTTTATCAGCATGTCCATGCTAACTCATTCTTTTGTCACCGGCGCTTAATCCTGGAGTTTCTTTTCATCTCCAATTCTCTGGGGCTAATTACATAACCTGTGTCGATCCGATGCTGGTGATTGTAATTTGGTTCTCGGCATAGCTATATTCCACTCATGATAAGTGTCGATTGGAATATGGACAATGCTATCAACGCAGGTACACCGTGATCATATCTATGCATATTCAAGCATCTTTGGCAATCCGGAGCTTCTCAAGGCACTACGGCGGTCTATCATCTGTCCATCACGCTGCACATCTTTTTGAACTCCATATCTGCACATCTTTTTCGTCTCTGATAGCTCATACCATAAGCAAAGCTATATCATCGGTTCTTATCCAAGGTCTCTTTATCTTTGTAACTGGTGCTCCGATCGACAATGTGAACCAGGTGACATCTCTTCTTCTTCCGAAGGACCAGGTAATCTATTCTTCCAGTGCATCTTCTTCAACACGAACCCGTGCTCTTAATATTGATCTTTCAAAGAGCATTGAGCTCAGGAAGTGTTCGAGCATTTGTTCATTTCTTCCGCCTCTTGAACTTGGTATTCTGGGAATATCTTGTTAATCCTTGGTGGTATATGTTGATAATATGCTTGCCTTTTCGATATCAATGGAAGGACATGGAAGATCATCTGTGTCTCTTTCTCTCAAGCTTCGTGAGCACTGCCTGTGTGCAAAGTTCCCAAAGTGGAAATTCTGGCTTTTTGAAGTCACCTATCTCGGCAACGTCCTTCTGCTAAATAGATCGCTTCAATTCTGGAATCAGCAAGTTCATTGTTAATTCCATCTTCCATCTTCAACCAATCCGGAGTTGTTCCTTGTTGGCAAGTTATCATCGTCGTTCCGCTAAAGTTTATCCTCAAGACTACTAAATCTTTCTCAATCATTTCAAGAAGAACATGGAGTTCTTTCACCTCGTTCTCGTTAAGTAATCTCTTGAAACCCTACTGTTCTATCGTCTATGCTCAATCCACCGGAGGCCATGAAGACCTTCCAGATCTTGTTTTCCTTCTGTTCAAGTTGGTGTTGTCCTTTCCTTTACCTGTGGAATCTTGCAGTTGTTCTCCGTAATCTTCCTTCATATCTTTCCGGTGGCTGGTTACTTCAGACATGACGACAACATCATCACCCTTATCTATCTTGGATCCGGTGAACCGTTTGCATCTATCCTTGTTTTCTAACGAAGTTCCATGAGCTCTTCTTATCAATACCTTCAGTCTATTTCGGTAGTTGGGTTGCATGGTTTTCTTATTCATGTGCGGAGTAATGCTTTGAGTGCGGGATGGAGTAGCTACCATACCACTACTCTTATCATTCGCTCTTGTACATTGAATTGGTGAATTATGTGATTTCACTCATTCCACGGAAGTTAGAAGTGGCCTTTATCCCTCGATACTTTAACTTCCGTCCTTGTTTTTCCGGAGTGCTCTCTCGAAGAAAGTAATCAATAATCTCTTGTTGGTGATCTCGTCTTTTCCTACACGGAGCAAAATCTTCAATTATCTGGTGGAAACAAACGCAAACTCTTTTCGGTCCTCGTCTTTCTACCGGTGCTCGACATCCCCAAACAAGGTGAAAGGAAACTATATCTCTCTTTGTTCATCAATTCTTTTCCTGTGGTAAAGCCATTTATGGTTGATGCCATCAGCCGCGAATCTATTGCGTTAGCCTCAAGGCTAAAGAAAGCAATAAGTATCTCTACAATAAACCCCAGATCCTCCCTATTCTTTGCTCCTCGGGATTCCACCATGATCTGGCTTCACATCCGTCTCTGGAAGTTATATCCGCGCACCTCAATTGCGTGATCCTTTGGGTCCTACCGGCGCAAGAAGAATCTAATCCGACGATGTCTAACTAAATCTGAAAGTTGATATCAAGGGACTCTATTGTTCGAAGGCAATATTGTTTCCGTACTTCATTTCTCAAATCTGAGGGAAGGTATGATGCTATTGTCATAGTGCTTCAAAACCTCTCCAATCTAGCTCTTTTCTTCCAGCGAGACAAAGATTCATCCTCTCTAGTATCGGGAAATCTTTAATCTAAAGGGTGTGTCTTTCTTTATCCATGAGACATCATCTTGTCCTTTCTTTCACAAGTGGTTCTATTCTTTTATCATGTTTCTTGAGAAAGCCGGAGCTATGTCCATCCTATCTTTCTTGTCTAACGATAATCCTTCAGCTCTTCCAACCCGTTGTTTCTCAAGCAAAACGCAAGACTCGCAACAAGTCTAGTAAGTTTTGCAAGGTGCAATGGTCGCACCATTCCGTTCTTCATCATCTTGGGAACGTGAGGGTCACCTTCGTTCCGAACACCCGCCTCTTCTTGTGTTGTTTCTTTTCCTAGGAATCTCGGGGCGAGATTCTTGTTTAGTGGGGGAGAGTTGTAGCATCCCAATTGTCTAACAATTGCAATGCTACTAGCCTAGTCTATATATATGTTACTTCAAATATATAATTGTTGCATCATCATTATATCATGCTCATGTCATCATGCCACCTTGCATTTGAGCATCATATAAAACCCTTTTTGCTTTGGTTCTTATCTCATATGCATTAGTAATTGTATTTTGCTTCTTGATATTGTATTTGGTTCTTGATATATTGTTTAATGCCCAAGTTGAGTTGGGGGCATATCTCTTATTATCTCCACCACCTTTCTTTCACCACCTTATAAATTCCACCATCCAACTAAATATGAGCTTTGCATTGTTGAGTTACCTCTAGCTCATGTGGGTTGGGATGGATCCAATTCTTTTCCACATGCTCTCATCTTGGCATCATGTTGTTTTCACATTATTGATATACGAGAGCCACATGGCCACCTTTGCATGCCTTGTGAGTGGGACCCTTTCTCCTAGCTCCCATTTGGATTGTTATGGATTATGCTCATGTTGGGATATTTGGTGGGCTTATTAATTACCTAGTGGCATATACACACTAGCAAGTCCCATTGTATTTCAAAAATGGTCATCTCCATCTACTCCACATGGGGCTTCCCTTTTAATTCTTTTTGCTTGGCTTTATTCCAATTTTGGGAATGCAAAATAATAATGCCATGTAATAACATTGTTTTCACAAGAGTCAATATGGCAATAAATATTTTGCATGGGCCATGCAAGTGCCACCTTTTCTAGTTTTTGGTTTTATTTAAATCCTTGAGTGGTTTGCCTCTCATCTCTCTCTACCTCTATCCTTCTTTTGGGCTTGGTCTTAGTTGATCTTGCTTAAAATCATATCACACCCTCTCCCTCTTTTTGGTCTAGCTTGGGTTTGATCTTGTTTTTGCTTGAGCTTGCCAAAAAGGAGAACCATCTTACCCCATCATCACCACACCCCCATCTAATCTAAACCCATAACCCCATCTAAGCTAAACCCTAATCCTATCATGCCACACCCTTCCCTCTCTCGGCCTCTCACTCTTCTCCATCTAGCTGGCCCCACCTGGCCACCCTCTCTCCCTGGTCCCACCTAGCTACCCCCCCTCTCTCCTAAACCCTAGCACGAGCCATACCTAGCCCTACCCGAGGCTACCCCCTCTCCCTCTATTCTCTCCCTGCCTAGGGGACCCCTCCAACCCGAGCCTGCCACTGCCTTGGCCTCACCCTCTGAACCCACCTGGTAGCCATCCCCCCTGCCTGCCCTACCCCTGCCCGAGCACGTGAGGGTGGAGGAAGGAAAGGTGGCCGAGCCACCTTTATCCAACCACTCCCCACGGCACCGTCCATCCTCCCTCTGCTTTACCACCACCCCCCACAACCTCTCCTCGTCCAGATCCACCCAGGCCTGCCCTCTTCTCTCGTCTCCACCGTCTCCATCTACCCCCCTTCACGGCCAAACCTTGGCCTCCACCGATCTCCCTCTACCAGCTGCATCGTCTCAGACGCTGTCGCAGAGAGGAGCACCGAGCCAAGAACACCGACGCAGCCGCGAAACCCTAGATCGCCGTCCGTCGTGTTGCCGCCAATCGTCTGCCCGCCGAACCGATCCAACGCCTCGACACACTCGCGGTGAGACCACCTCCTCCTGACACCCTCGCTTTCACCGTCGTGTCGCCGCTGACGCGGCGCTCCGTCGAGCACCCTCTGTGCGCCGGCGTCGTGTGCGTCTGCTCGTCCCCGCAGCACGCAGTAGCCCTATCTAGGCCCCGCCCGCTCTCAGGACACCTAGCCCCAGCCCACCGCACTGGTTCGCCACCCTAGCGCACGCCCGCAGGTCCCTGGTTCGATCTCGCCACGCCTGCGCATCAACCTGTCGCTCGAGACAGAGAAGATCAACAGTACGGCCATGGTCGTTTTCTGCTTAACACCCTGCTCTTTTTAGTGGCCTAAACCGCGGTCCTCCTGGCCCACTAGTCAGCCGCGCCAGCATTTTGCAGAGAACCCCCTAGCCTTTTCCTACCTCAACCCGCGCTCCAACAGAAGCCCCACCTGCTACCTCAAGGCGCTCACCGTGCACGTGGCCGTGATCGCTGGTCCCATCTGTCTGCCTCTGCGGCTGGCAGCAGCTGCAGTGAGAAAAGTTTTCATGCTTGTGTGCTGCGCTGAGTCAGCCTGGCCAGACCCATCTGTGTCTCTGGCTAAGAACGTCTGAGTAACAAAAGTATTGTCTGTTTTCTGTTTTAAATTCAAATCTTTTCAAATTATTTCAAATTCAATTTTAATTTCTGTTTTTAAATAACTTTTGAAATATTAATCCAAATAATACAAATAATATATGTTTTCAAATCAGAAAAATGTGAGGAATTCCAATATGCCATTCAAACTATATTTTGAACATTTAAAATTCCAAGTTTATTTAAATTACAATAATTTGCCCCTTTATCTTAAGTAATTAATATCTTTTGTTTTATAACTCCAAATTTAACAAATGATATGTCTAAAATGAGTAGCTCGACGAGACCTTTCTATTTATGCATTCCTTGGTTTGATTTGAAGCATGAATCATATAAATATAATGTGGACAGCAACTAAAATGAGAATAAAATGGGGCCAAAACTAAATAAAATGTTTATTTCTTGTACTCCACACCTCACCCATGCCATGCTACTTTATTGCCATGCAAATTGTGCATCATTCATCATGGCATGATTGTTTGCTTGTCGCATTAATTCATATGCTTGTGCACTTTATTTATGTTGGCCCTTGTTTGTTTGGTTCTTCTTGAATAGGCAAGGTGGATATATCAAGAGAACCAGGAGCGCTACCCAGATCCATCCCTTGCTTCAACTGAGCTGCCAGGCAAGCACTACCACATGCTTGCATACATATAGTACCTATTGCCCCTTTCTTATTCTTGCATCATTGAGTCGCGATTGCATTAAATTGAATCCCAAGTATTGCATAGCCTTTACTTTTAAACCCCACCGAAGCTTGTTCCTCCATCCCATGAGCCATTACTACAGGAGTTGTTTGAGCCATGCGAGTCGTAGAACAGCATGTGTAGGGTATGTGAGTGTCTGATGGATAACGAGGTACCTAAACAACTTAACCTGAGTAGTAATGGGATAACTAATGAAAGTGGCATCGGTGAGCCATATTCGCTATTTGGTTTTCAGGCTCACTTGTGTCCCGAGGGACCCCGAGTACTTGATTCCTGTTCCTTGAATATTCGCTATCCACATCCGGGAGGCTTATGAACCCCGAGCGAGCTTGATTCATTCTTATTTCTTGAGGGCCACAAACTAGTTTGAGGTTTTATTTACTATCCTGTACTTATGCCATGCTTTACTGCTTTATTTAAGATTGTGCGAGGAGCACACTGCTTTATTTAGGAAAGCGGAGTGTTTTCGGTGTCGACAAGCCCAGTCACATTTCGGGTTCCCGCCGTTCACAGCCATTGGCGCAAAACCTTGAGGCCGTCTCAAGTCGGCTAAATTCGTTGCGGGGAGCTCAATGGGGTGGCCCCCGGAAATATTTATGAATCTGTGATCGCTTTGTCGTGACGCCTCGTTGGGTTTTGATTTGGTTTTCCGAGGCATATCGAGTGTGTGTTGCTATTTGTGCACCCTAGGTAAAACTTTCAAAGTCGTGTCCGCGGTTATGGACGACTTGGAGCACAGTTTCTCGATCATAGACAAGCATAACTAAAGTACCGCTTTTAATTTGACTAGACTAGGTACCTGACTAGTAAATAGTGCAACACTCACGGAATGGATAATAAAACTGCCAACGGATGGGGGGGTTGTTCGTCCGCTTCCTCGTCGGTAAGCGAGGAGGAGGATGGATCTGTGGATATTACCGTTATTACTGTTATAACTGTTGTTATTAACTCACGGACATCCGTCTATCTCTGGTTAGGCGGATGGTTAGCGAGTATCTCTAGAATTGCTAGGGTTTATCTTTTGCTGCAATTGCGTCACCCCAGGTTGTGTCCCCTTTAGAGGCATAAAGACTTGCTGAGTACCCCTAGGGTCTCACACGATAAATTATTTGGTTCAGATGAACAGGTACACCCACAAGATGGATACTGGGCGGAAGAGACGGACGATGTGGGCAACGATCATTCGGTGTAGAGATTCCGGGAACGGGGATCCGTGAGATCTGTGGGCGGGATGTGCTTATTTATGGGGCATCTTATGCCGATTTGCTTCTTATTCGTACTCGGATTTTGTCTTCCGCTTCCGCTTGATACTCTGTTGATTGATGTATGAGGAGATATCCTAAACTATTATATCTATCTAGGATATTTGGATCTTGCCGTATGGCGTTGCTACATTTCCTTTCTTTTTAGATGGAATGGCTCTGATGTACTATTGTATGGTGGCTTGCATACATACTCATTTGTGTATGTAGTTGATCCCTTCGCCTGCCGATTACGCCGCCCGTTCTTGCCCCGATGTTTGGAAATGGTTGGGACGGCCGAAAGGTCTACCTGTGAGTGGCATTTGGGCCCCACCGTACTATTTCAACCATTTCTGCTCATCCAGGCTTGTAACTAGGAGCGTAATTCACCGAGGTAGTTACAGAGTGAAGCGCTCTTGAAGAGTGGAACTAGTAAGGGAACTTTTACTGTGAGTATTGCTTTTGTTACTGCTTGTTACTTTGTTTCCAATATGGATAACCCACTTGGTTTTCTGTTTGGGAAAACTACTACCACTGCTATGGTAGTAGATGAACCACCTCCTGCTGAGATAGATCCTTTTAAGATACCTACAAGTATTGTTAATCGTGTTATGGATAATTATTATTTTGGGAATGGAAATGTCCATCCCGGCAATCACTTGCTTTATATCCATGAATTATGCGGGTTGTTTAAGTGTGCATGTATCACAACTGAACAGGTGAAGAAGAAGTTACTCTCCATATCCTTGAAAGGGAGAGTTAAGGCATGGTATAAGCTGCTGAAGAATGGACAATCCATGGAATGGGAGGAGATGGCATCTCTCTTTTACTCTAAATTTTATCCTCCCAGTGAAATCCATAAGGATAGAAGTATTATATATAACTTTTGGCCTCTTGATGGAGAGAGTACAGCTCAAGATTGGGGGAGATTGAAGCTAGTAATGCTTAAATGTCCTATTCATGAACTCCCTAACAATATTATTCTCAATAACTTTTATGCTAGGCTTTCTCTTCATGATAAATATTTACTAGATGCTTCTTGTGCTGGATCATTCACAAGTATGAAGGAAGAAGCTAAATGGGATCTACTAGACCGTATTCAAGAGAATACTGAGGCTTGGGAGAATGACAAAGGAAGAAAGTCAGCTATAAAATATGATTATGAATGCATTAAATCTTTTATGGGAACTAATAGCTTTCGTGATATTAGCAATGAGTTTGGTCTTAATTCCCAAAGTATTTCTAGCTATTTTAAGGCCTTTGCCTCTTACATTGAAATTCTCAAGAAGAAGTGGAATAAGTACCATGCTCCTTATAAATATGTTGTTAGTCATGCTCCTGCTAGAAGTACTCAAGTTTGTACTACTAATCATATTGTGCCTGAACCCCATGTTGAGAAAATGCCTTTCCCAGCTAAGGTAAAGGAGTATTCTATTATTATTAGTGCAAATAACAAAGGTACAATGAAAACTGTGGAGCCTGGTAAGCATTTGAGTGGTGAACCTTGGTAGCTATTGTGAAAGACATTATCACTAGAAACATACAGGATGAGCATATTGTCTTCTATGAAGACGCCACTAATGTTATTTCTCATCCTAAGAAGGTTAGAAAAGCTAGTGTTCCTGTGCTTTCTGTTAAAATTGGTAATCATAACTCCTATGGTTTATGTGATATTGGTGCTAGTTCTAGTGCTATTCCTTATGAGCTTTACGGGGAAATTATGCATGAGATTGGTCATTGTGAGCTTGAGGAAATTGATGTGGTTATTCACCTTGCTAACAAGGAGACCATTTGCCCCATTGGCATTGTAAGAGATGTGGAGGTTCTCTGTGGTAAGATTAAGTATCCTGCTGATTTTCTAGTGCTTAATTCAGCAGCTAGCAAAACTTCTCCTATCATTTTTGGTAGACCTTTCTTGAACACTTGTGGAGCTATTATTGATTGTAAGAAGGAAAAAGTTTTAACTAAGTTTGATGGAGATTCTTATGAGTTTAACTTTTCCAAATTTGCTAAAGATCCTTGTGAAAATAGCTTGCCTAATAAAGATTTCAGGATGGAACAACTTGCTTCTATTGATCCAGTCTATGACCTTGGACCTATTTTTGGTGACTGTAAGTATGCTTATTCTGATAATAAAGTTGTTCCAAGTGACAGTTATATTGTCAACTTTATTCAAAGTTCTACTAAAAGTTATTATGAGAGAGGGAAACATGGTTTTATGCATCTCAATGATGTTAAGTTTCCCCGTTTTATGTTGAAAGCTTTGAAGCTGCATATGTTTTGTCTTCCTATGCTAGTGGCTTTTTGTTTCAACAATTCGTTTTCCCATGATAACCCCATGCATAGGAAGTGGGTTAGTCTCAAGTGTGTTGGTTATTTGTTTCTTGATGCTCTTTTTCACTCTAGATATATATATCCTATGTGAGCATCTTTGAAAGTTTCAAGCCTAACTTAAAGGCATTAAATAAAAGTACTTGTTGGGAGATAACCCAAGAGTTTTGTCGAGTCTTGGAAGTTATTACCTCTGTAATAACCTCTCCTTATCCTTTTTGTTTTGGTTTTTGTGTCAAGTTCAACTACTTTTACGAAGTAGAGGAGTTGTGAAAAGTGGTTGTCCTTGGACAAATTTTTGTGCTACATTGTAAAAATTCGTGAGAAGCTCAGTACGTCGGATGGATCTGCATTTTTCTGTGCTTATTCTTCAAGTTTTTACCCAAATTTCATCAGTTCTGCACTTTTTTATTTGAGCAACAGAAGGTCTTCGAAAAATCTATCTTTAACTGCTAGTATGTTTTGACAGATTTCTGCCATCATTTGCATTTGCCTCTTACAGAAGCTTTTGTTTGATGGGTTTTCAGTTGAAATGTTTACCAAAGGTTTATTTTTTTTACTTACACTAATGTGGTCATTGAGTTTGTGCAGGGGTTTTGTAAGAAGAAATCCTCAGGAGAAAGAGAGAAGGAATCTGCAGAGTTCGTCTTTGAATAGGTAAAAGTGGTGAAAACAGAAGGTTCGTGAAGCCCCAATGTTTTTATATTTTTTATGTTTTTAATACATAAGGGAAATTGCGAGATGAAACTGAAGACGAAACTGAAGAAGAAATGGAGACCGGGGTGGACAAACCTACCCCAGGCATGGGCCCAGCCTGGCCGCGCCTGGAGGGGGTGTTCCACCCTCGAACTTCGTCTCCGCTTAGTTTCCGTGTCAAAACCTTCCTTATGCATTGAAACTTCATAATATATAACCCCCCGGATCCCCCGAGGTTCGTGCATTGTGTTCTCATCGTGTTTTTGTTTCAATCTGTTTCTATCAGGAAATCTTCTCAAGTTTAGAGCACCATGGCCTCCGCCAACGATGAAGGTAAGAAGCCCGAGGAAGAAGAACCTCAAGTTTCCAAGGAGGAGGAGATCCCGGAAGGATATGAAGGTGACATGGAGGAGGAAAATCAAACAGACACCCGTGCTACCATCGCAAGCATTGGTTTGGTGGCACTACTGACCAAGCTTAAGAAGATAGCATGGATGTCTACAGGAGGGAAACCTCCACGTCTCTTCTACAATCCATAGCCATCTCCTCCACGTAACAAGAGACCCTTCCATACACTTATACATGAATATCAATATCAACGTGTGCCCAAAGGAAATTTGCCTTCGGTTTGGGCTATGTGTCGTTCTAAAAATGCAGAGAAGGATCATGCTAGGGATGAAGAGTGGGGAAAGAACAACAAGAACTGGGATTCTCGGACTGACATGATCATGAACCGTATAGAGAAAAACTCGGAGCTAATCCGTACTCTTACTTTTGAGTTCGAGGAACTAAGGAAGTTGATTGAGGAGCTTGAAAAGGAAACGCCACCACCACCAAGGGAGTAATTCGTCATCAGGTTTGGCATCCCCTTGGCTTGTTCCAAGCTTGGGGGGAGTGTCGCGGTATCACCACCACTATCTATTATATTTTACCTTTTTAGTGGATTCATATCTGTGGTAGAGGGGTTATCTTATAGTTTGGTTTGCATGTGAAAGTATCTCTCCTTTAGTTGATTATCTATGTATCCCTTGGTGTGAGTGCCTTTATTGGAATATTAATGAGAAGTCTCATTTTTTTTACTTTTTGCACTTCTTATTTTTAGTTTGCAATCTCTATTATATAATGGATCTTGTTGATCAGTATTGGCACAACTCTGGGATCATCAAGTGGATCTAAATTGGTTTTGGCAAACCGAGTTCTGGTCAGTGGCTTTAGTTTGAAAGAAAAAGAAAGAAAGAAAAAAGCTTACAGGTATTTTGTATCATTTGTTTTCTTTCTTGTTGGATCATAAGCTTAGTATTCTTTATTTAAGATCTTTTGTGTCTTCAAGGAAAGATTGCATGTTTGGCTTTATTACTTGTATGTTTGCTTGTTTATTTCAACTCTCTTGCTTGCTACCCAGCCTTGCTAGCCAAAAACCTGTTTTGAGAAGGCATACTTCTCATGTTTCCAAAATCCTTTGAACCCAAAAACCTTTGCCACTTGTGTCCACCATATCTACCTAGTAGCTTTTGCTATTCCAGGAAAATTCTCAAGCTTCATCTACCTTTCGAATTAAAAAGTATTTTGTTATGTGAAAACTAGTTAGTAAAGCTCTCACGAACTTGATGGCACACTTTATTTACTTGCCCCTAATAGAATTGAACCATTGTGAACATCGAAGTTCTATATGCTTGCATCTATATGTTGGAATTAGCATAACCATGCTGTCACGGGGAACGTTTTCAACATTTCACTTGTACTCTGTACACAGTTGATATTGTGTTATTTTGTCTATGGATGTCAACGGTGTGAAATAAAGAGAGAACTTGCAAGTCCATGGAGTTTGTATTCTGTGTTAGAGAAACGCCTGGGCCGCTAGCCTAAGCCATGCTAAATCATAGTGGAAACTTGCAACATCACCATAGTGAGTCATCTATGAAGCATCCTCAATAAAAATCTATGCACATGGTAAATAAAAAGATTGCTGAGATGCTCATTGTCTGCTTGCCTTGTTATTTTGGTTATGGGAAAGATTCTGTACCATGTGCAAGGGGTACCCCGTTGGCGGTTCTCAATGATATGCAAATACTTACAATGACAAGAACTTACCTGGACCCAAAGTTGAGTATGCATGAGGAGTGGCCCTCATATTCAAGGGACATGAGATTGCCAACTTATATTTCGTCAAGCATATACTCCATCTTTGTTCACTTTAACCTTAATCATATCAAGATGCTTATGATAGGGGCAATGAGGGCTCAAAGCTAGTAAGTACCATAATCTTTTGGAAGATCTTTATGACTTGTAATTCCTGCTACCCTCTAAGAAGGGACCTTTCTCCCACTACCAGTTTGAGTCAGTAAACCTACTTCCTCTCTATCTCCAGCAAGCTTTTGAGTTGTTGTGTTTCAATCATTCATATGGTGATTTATTCAATCAGGTTCTTCATCTTCCTTGTTTGCACAAAACTCTTATCTATTGAGTATTACTTTGAAAGCCTTCACTTGTGAAAAACCTTTTTGAGCAAAGAGTGCTCTTGTTTCGAAACTTCTACAAAAAGCTTTTGTGAAACTGTTTGTCAGGTGTTCTCTGACCAAGAACAAGTTTACCAAGTGTTCTCTGACCAAGAACAAGTTTGCCAATTCCAATTATGATTTATCTTTATGCATCTCTATTGTGACTACTGTACTGGGCTACAAGCTAAGTTATATAATGGTGAGTTACTTTCTTCTATGAGTTGTGCAATGGTAAGTGTGATGCTTCTTGTTCGTATTCTTTTATCGACACTTCACTCCATAAACCTGTGGACATGTTTACTGAGCTCAGTATTCGCTTGGGGACAAGCGAATTCTAAGCTTGGGGGAGTTGATACGCCCAATTTGTATCACCACTCTATGTCATAATTTACCTCTATTCATTGATATTTGTCTTATTATGATGTATTACTTATGGCTTTTCATCTGTTTATGCATGTTGGATGATTCCTGTAGGATGGACTGTCGGAGTCTGGATTCTGATGGAAAAGAAGGCATTTCGGTGCAATTTCGCGAAGATCAGAAAAATACCAGAAAAATATGGAAACATATTATTTTACCAGAAGACGAAGGAAGCCAGAAGGAGGGACGGAGATGGGCCTCAGGGGGGGCACACCCTCCTAGGCGTGGGCCCACCTAACCCCGTTCCTAGGGCAGGTGTGGCCCACTTGCTCGGCCTCCGACTCTGCCCCTTCGCCTATATCTTCCCTACGGAACCCTACCACTAGGGGAGCGACCACAGATAGATTTCCGCCGCCTCTGGGGGTGGAAAACACCGAGAGAGAAAGATCTCTCCGGCAGACAGATTTCTGCCGGGGAATTCCTTCCCGATGAGGGGAGACCGTCGCCATCAACACCGTCATCAAGCTAGGCTTCATCGGGATCATCATCATCATCCACACCATCATCTCCACCAGAACCATCATCACCACTCCGTACCGCTGTAACAATTGTGTTCGATATTGCTTTAGCTCTTAGGGGAAACTTTCCCAGTGTTGATTACTATTGTAGTTGATGCTTGTGAGTGGAACCATTGGATTATTGTTTATGTTCAGATTGTTACCCATTATCATATCATCTTTGATATTGATCCATATGATGTCTTGTGAGTAGTTCGTTTAGTTCTTGAGGACATGGGAGAAGTCATGTTGTTATTAGTGAATCTGTGATGAGTTATTATTCAATGGTTTAGTATTTAAGTTGTGGTGCTATTCTTCTAGTGGTGTCATGTGAATGTCGACTACATGATACTTCACCATTTATGGGCCTAGGGGAATGCATTGTGTATTTGGCTACTAATAGTGGGGTTGCCGGAGTGACAGAAACCTGAACCCCCGTTAGGACACCTTTGCACAAGGGAGCGCAGGATCTCAGAGTTTAAGGCTGTGGTTAGATTTATAGCTTAATTAATTTCCTGTAGTTATGGATGTTTGCAGGGGGTTTAATCACAAGTATATATTAGTCCTAGGAAGGGAGGTATGTTAGCACAAGTTCACCCACACAACACTTACAAACACCAAAGAAGAGTACTCAGCTATTTGAAGCGAAAGCACTTGACAGAATTCCCATGTGTCCTCGAGAACGTTTGGTCCTTATAAGTATTTCCACCAGCTTGTCCTTTGCTAAGAAAGTATTGGGCCACTCGCTCCGTTTTGTTCGTTACTTTTGTTACTCGCTCTTTGTTTTGTTGCTTTGTCAGAAAACCACTAAAAATCCGTTTTCTAAGTATTCATAGGGATTTCCTGCTCCATACCACTGTTCAGCACCTTCTGCTCCTTGTTGGGATCGACACTCCTATTTATCGAAAGTACTATGATACACCCCCTATACTTATGGGTCATCAATATCCTTGCCCTTGATGTTGAACTTCTTAAATTAAAGGTTATGCCTCATGATGTTAAAGAAAGCAAGACTTTGAATGCCATTCAAGTTAGAATTGATGAACATGTTAAGATGTTAGCTGAATTGCATGCTAGGTGGGAAAGAGAAGATGAAATTGCTAGAAATAATAATATGACTAAAATTTGTACCATTACCACCACTAGTAATATTGATGCTAGGAAACCTCCTACTATTAATGGTAAAATAATTGGTGTAGACAAAGTCCCCATTCCTTTTGCAACATTGCCTAAACCCACTAGAACTTTTTCCAATAAAAATGCTGAAATTTTTTGAATTATGGGAGACAATAGTTCTACTACCTTGGATAATAATTTTGATTTTGATATTAATGGTTGCAATATTTCTGATGTAATTATGTTCTTGCAAAATCTTGCTAGAAGTCCTAATGCTAGTGCTATGAATATGGCTTTTACAAAACATATTACAAATGCTCTCATGAAAATTAAAGAAGAAAAATTGAAACATGAAGCTTCTATTCCTAGGAAATTAGAAGATGGTTGGGAGCCCATCATTAATATTGAAGTGAATGATTTTGATTTCAAAGATTTATGTGATCATTGTGCTAGTCTCTCTATTATGCCTAGAAAAATTTGTGATATGCTTGATTTACCACCATTGGAAGATTGTTATTTGGATGTCCATCTTGATGATAATGCTAAAAAGAAACCTATGGGGAGAATTAATTATGTTATTATTATGGTTAACAATACCTTTGTCCCCGTTAATTTCTATGTTTTGGATGTTGAATGCAATGCTTCTTGTCCTATTATTTTGGGAACACCTTTTCTTAGAACCGTTGGTGCCATTATTGATATGAAGGAAGGCACCATTAAATATCAATTCCCACTCAAGAAAGGTATGTAACACTTCCCTCGAAAAGGAAATAAGCTATATTTTGATTCTATTATTAGAACAAATTTTGATGTTGATGCTTTTTCATTCGAAAATACTTGATTCTTGATTTATGTGCCTAGCTAAAAGGCGTTAAAGAAAAGCACTCCTGGGAGATAACCCAATTTTTATTTCAGTAAGTTTTTCTTTTGTTGAGTCTTGGAAGTTATTGCATCTATAATAACCTCTCCTTATCATTTTTGTTTGTTTTTTTGCAAAGAATAGCCTCTAATGAGAGGGAAGTAAGATTTGGGGAAGTTGTTGTCCCGAAACTGATTTTGTGTTGTTACCATAAAAAGTAATTCTCTTAGCCAGAACGTCGGATTGAGCTGAAATTTTTTGTGCGCATGCCCCTAGTATTTATCCAACTTTCCTAAGATTTTCACTTTTCGATTTGAGCAACAGAAGATTTTCGAAAAAATCGGTCTTTACCCGCAGGTCTGTTTTGACAGATTTCTGCCATTATTTGCATTTGCCTCTTAGTCAATTTATTTTTGAGTTCTTTTGATCACTTGAGCTTTTAAAAGGAGTTGCTATAGTATATTATGTTTTAATGGATGTTTTACTTGAGTTGAAACTGAACCCAAAGGTTTATTATCTTGCATACACTAATGTTACTAATGAAGATTGTGTGAAGTTTTGTATGAAAGAAGTTTTCAAGTGTAGGGAGAGAATGACGCGATGAGATGAAGTATGGACAAAATATCAAGATTGGGGATGCCACCCGTGTCACCCCAAGAAATATTCAAGAGGTACAAGCATCAAAGCTTGTGGATGCCCAAGGCATCCCCTTCTTCATCAACAAAAATCTCAGGTCTTCTTTCAAGATACTTTATTTTTATTGCTTCATGCACTATGTATTGTTCTTGGAGTGTCTTTGTCTTTGTTTTTGTTTTTTGTTTTTTTGCTTTGTTTGCTGCAATAAGTTGGTTGTATCCCAACACACTTCTTTTGGAGAAGTCACACCATGTTCTTCATTGCATAAAACACTCTAGTTTTCACTCTTATTGTTCGGTGAATGTTCTCCTTTGCTAGCACTGCGTTTAGCTTTAGTTTTCTTCTTATTTTTGCTTAGAACTTTTTAGTTCTTATTTATAGTTAGGTAAGACAATCTTTCTGGTATTTATTGATTATTATCTTTGTGAGTTGTTTCAAATAAGTTGATTGGTGTTGTAAAAGAGTAGAATGTTTTATGCTTATGGTGGTATAAAAATAAGCTTGTTTTGACTGTGGCTTAGACTTTATCATGTCATGTTAGATGTTGCTTTGACCATATGCTTAGAGATTATTGTTATACCATGACTTGTTTCAAACAATTTATATTGCTTAATGTGCCATGAAAGAATCATACGTTGTTTTAGCATACAAAAGCATAATGTTGTGGTATTCTCCTTTGATGCTTTATTTGGGTTGAGTTGGAACATGCTTACACCATGTTATGACTATGAACCAGTCACCTCAGCCTTTATGATCATTTAGTTTTTGACTTGTGATATCACTTTATGCTTTGATTAATAATGTTTTGTCGCTCTGCATGATTATGGCCATTATTGCTCTCTTAGTTGGTCACTCCTAGTCTTTTGCTAGCCTCCACCTATATTGAGTATGAGCTCTACTTGTGCATCCAACTCCCAAGAAACCAAGTTATCCAAAGAGTCCACTATAAACTCCTATGCATGGTGTGTTACACCATTCCAAGTATATTCATGTTTTTATCTATCTTCCAAATTTAATTTTTGTTATGTAAAAATTAGTGATTAAAGCTCTCATGAAAGTGAAGGCACATTTTATTTATTGCACTTAATAAACCTTAACCATTGTGACTATATTATGATGCTTATATGCTTGCAAATTGTAAGTTGGGACTTAGCAAAACCATGCTTTCATGGGGCACGCTTTCAACATTGTACTTATTTATTCATTTGATATCATGTTCTTTTGTTTATGGATGCCATCGGTGTGAAATGAGATGGGAGCTTGCAAGTCCATGGAGTTTGTATATGTGTTAGAGAAACGCCTGGGCGGCCAGCCTAAGCCATGCCTAATCATGGTGGAAACTTGCACCAAAACCATAGTGGTATTCTATGAAGCATCCTCAATAAAAAACTATGCAAATAGCAAAAAAAAGGGGGATTGCTGAGATGCTCACTGTCTGTTGCCTTGTCATTTTGATATGGGATAGCTCATGTGTCATGGGGCAAGGGGTACCCCATTGGCGGTTCTCTATGATACACATATACTTACAATGACAAGAACTAGCTTGGGACCAAAGTTGAGTAGCATGAGGCCTCAATACTCGTACTCAAAGGGCATGAGATTTTCAACCTGTGATTTGTCAAGCATATAACTCATATTTGCCCTCACTTTAAACTTAATCACTTCAAGATGCTTATGATAGGGGTAATGAGAGCTCAAAGCTAATGAGTACCATAATTTTTAGAAGCTTTATAAAACCATTTAATCCTTACTTCCCTCTGTGAAGGGCCTTTATTTTTTACTTTTTGTTGAGTGTCCATCTTCTATCTTTATGCACCAGCTAAGAGAGCATAGTTGTCACTCTGAGTTCAATGTGCATTGTCCCAAAACTTGTTGATTGATTCATAATTATGGTATTGCTTGTTCTTAAATTATTTGTATCTAGTCACCCTTATGAACTTTGATGGTGTCCTATGCATTTATGTTTTGCTATTCCATGAAGGACGAGCTGAATACCACTCTTGTTATGTTTTCTATATGTGAAACAAACAAATGTCTTTCAAAGCATTATTCATGATGTTTTGTTTGTGTTGCCTTTCATGTTGCAACATAGTTTCTATGTCTTATTGTTAGAAATATATCTTTCATGCTTATGTTTAGAGTACTTTGATCCCAGTTATCAATGCTTTGCAATACCTTGATCAAGATTGTGTTGGTGCATGTCACCTCAAAAATTATTCTTTTTATCACTTACCTACTTGAGGACGAGCAGGAGTTAATCTTGGAGATGCTGATACGTTGCAAATGTATCTATAATTTTTGATTCTCCGTGCTTGTTTTGCACCAATTATCTTATGTTTTTGTCTACACTTTGTGGCATTTTTATGAATTTTCTGGAACTAACATATTAACAAGTGCCACAGGGCCAGTTTCTTGTTTTCTGCTGTTTTTGGTTTCAGAAAAACTAGTAAAGAAATATTCTTGGAATTGGACGAAACAAAAGCCGAAGTTCCTATTTTTCCTGACACGACACGGAGTCCGGAGGAGAGAGGGAGACGCACCCCAGGGCGACCACACCTTGGCCAGGGGCGTGTCGCCCTAGGGTGTGGGCCCCTTGGCGCTCCACCGACCTCGCCTATCCGCCTATATAATCCCCCCGAGATGAAAACCCTAAGTACCTGATCAAAATTCCATGAAAAAGTCCATAGCCACCGCCACCATCGTCCCTATATTGGGAGGGATCTGAAACTCTTCCCGGCACCCTGCCAGAGAGGGGAGATCATCCTGGAGGCCTTCTTCATCACCATGCTTGCCTCCGAAGTGATGTGTTAGTAGTTCATCCTTGGACTACAGGTCCATAGCAGTAGCTAGATTGTTGTTTCTCCTATTTGTACCGTCATGTTTAGATCTTCACTACTAGGAAAACAGATATAGATAGACGGAACTTCTGTGGCGCATGGGGCTGTCCATGCGCCACAAAAAAAGTCCAGTGGCGAATATGACACAATGCTACACAGAACCTTCAGGCTTCTATGGCGCATGGAATATGACAGTGCGCCACAGAAGTGCGGTGGGACCCCCACACGGGGTTGGGCTACGAAACTTCTGTGGCGCATATGCCCACATGCGCCACAGAAGAAGCGTGTGGGCCCTACCACGGAATCTCGTTGACCACACTCTGACCAATATTCTATGGCGCATATGACCATATGCGCCACAGAAGTGATTATTATATGGCGCATATGACCATATGCGCCACAGAAGTCGAGCAGGAAAAACAGATCTCCCCCTTGGATCGCCTTTTTAGCCTTACAAAAAATAAGAGAAAATGAAAAACACTTCAAAAAATAAAATCCTTTCACATAGTGGTAGGTAATGTGGTCTAGTTTATAGGAAAATTAACAAACATGCATTTTGATTTTTTTTTTGCAAAAATAAGTCATGGCACAGTAAAACGGCCATAACTTTTGCATACGATGTCGGAAAAAAAATTAATATACCAAAATGATCGTCTCGAAATTCAAAAAGAGAAGTCGTTGAAGTTTTATATAATCCCCAAATTGGAAAAGAGAAAAAAGTTATGGCAGAAAGAAGATTTTTCCTGCAAAAAAATAAAAAGGGGGAGCAACTTTTGTGGCGCATTGCTCCCATATGCGCCACAGAAGTGTTGGGCGAGATTCGAAATTTGAATCCCGTCGCCCCTTCTCCCTCTCTTTTCTCCTTTTCACCTCTTCCTCTCCTCCACACTTCTCCTCCCTCCACTTCTTCTCTCCTTCTCCCCTTTTCCTCCCTCTTCCACCTTCTCCTCCTCCACCCCGATGATATCCTCCTCCTCCCTCCTCCACCCCGGTGAGCTCCTCCTCCTCCCACCTCCTGCCTTCATCCTCCCTCCTCCTCCATCCCGGTGAGCTCCTCCTTCGGCGACCTCCTCCTCCGGCGGCCTCCTTCTCTCCTCCACCGGTGACCTCCACCTCCTCCTCTGGCGAGCCCCTCCTCCATAGGCGGCCTCCTTCTCTCCTCCACTGGCGACCTCCTCCTCCCCCTCCGGCCAAAATCGTCCTCCTTTTCCTCCTCCGGTGACCCCCACCTCCGGTGATCACCACCTCCGGCCAGATCTGGCCGGGTTTTTTTGAAATATGAAAAAAAATGTGGCGCATATTGGCAATATGCACCATAGAAGTTTGAGATCTGGTTGGGGACTTCTATGGCGCATATTTGCAATATGCGCCACAGAAGTTTGAAATCTGGTTGGGGACTTCTGTGGCGCATATTGGCAATATGCGCCACAGAAGTTTTTGAGACTTCTGTGCCGCATTTCAATATGCGCCACAATACTACAGTTTAGTGGCGCGATAACTGTGGCGCATCCCATATGCGCCACATAAGTTGAAAATAGTGCGCCACTGATGACCTTTTTCCTAGTAGTGATTGTGATATGCCTATCATGATCAAGATCATATTATTGTAATGCTACATCATGTGTTTGCTGGGATCCGATGAATATTGCGTATTATGGCAGATTGATTATTGTTCTATCATGTCTATGTTATTTGTGATCTTGCATGCTCTCCGTTGCTAGTAGTTACTCTGGCCAAGTATTTGCTTGTGACTCCAAGAGGGAGTATTTATGCTCGATAGTAGGTTCATGCCTCTAGTAATCTGGGAGTATTCGCAAGTGTATTGGCAAGTGTATTTGCAATACTTTGAATGGTCATGAAAGGTTGGTATTTATGCAAGGGAGTATTTATGCTCGATAGTAGGTTCATGCCTCTAGAAATGATATAACCTACAACATGAAAGGTTGCAGCCACGAATGGTCAATACTTTGAATGTATTGGCAAGTGTCACTAGTATGTGGATATAAATGGAACCTATCAATTACATGCATATTTGGCTAAGTGGAGTTCCAGGCTGATTCACATAAAGCGATAGTTTTATCCTATCATTTCCAAATAGTTTTAATCCTTTCTGAAAATTGTATGAACACGTTGTCCAACACCAAGTGCTCCTACTCCCTTGATAATCCATCAAATTTTATTAAGAAATTAGAATGTCGAGATCATCCATAAGCTTCAAGACTTAGTTGCTCAATATTGTCCATAACCAGGGACACGGCTAATCAATTAGATTTATATCTTCTGCAGAAGTTGTACACTTTACCCACACAACACAATCTCGCCTTGATGTCAGCAGTGGCCGCTGATTTAGTACACACCAATTGGTATACCGGCAGATCGAGAATGTGACGAAGTCTTTCCATAGAAGTCCTCAAATACACAAAGCTAGCATGTCTAACAGGCACCAATGCATGGATATAACCTCCAATACACAATTCTAGTTAACCTGAAGATATACCAATGCAAAGGGTCTTCCGCTATGTAATTAACTAAGCCAGAGCCCATATTAGCAGGTGGCTGTAAACGGAAGCTACTGTACGAGAAACATGTCAATCTCTATGATGTTTGGGTGGTCTTCTTCTACTGCGCACACGAGAGAGGTAGCCAAAGATACGGTCCCCTTCATTGCCACTTCTTCCAAACTCAACAACAACAATATTCCACCCAGGTGATTCATTAAGTACTTGTTTTATTATATAAAACCATAGACTTTCCAATACCTCATATAATCATAACATGATATTCCATCCCGAATCTATAGCAGGGCTAAGCATACTATAACTACGATGTTTCCACTAAGAAAGATACAAAAGGGTATCCTAAATAGGACATAGCATAGCATAGCATAGCATAGAACATAGTGCAAAATATTCCTACACATGCACTTCTACTAAAAACAACTACAATGCATAGGAAAATATTTAGGACATTTATGATAGTGTCACTTGCCTTTTATTGATGTAGTCATTCAAACAATCCTCACAATTGCAATCGTTGCACTCGTCACAATTATAATACTTGTAATTATAGTAGTTCCAATTGCAGTAGTTGCACTCCTCGCAATCTGTCGATTAAAACAAGTGCACAACAAACACACCATTCAAAACAATGCAATTATGCACAATACAACAAAACAATGATGAACAAATACATGCATGACGATTTAATATGTCACAATGGTTGAAATTAGTTCTCTGAACACTATTAGAACACATGATGCATGCAGGAGATCACTTAATGCAATACGATATTTATTATTAAATCTTTGTTGCCAATATAGAGGTTTTAATAGTTCTATTGAAACTTCTGTACTAATTTTCGTATTAAATTTATATCTGAAGTTTAATGGATAGAGGACATTATTACAAACCAGTAGCAATTGGATTCACCTTAATCGGAGTTATAAATCTTTTCTTATGATTTCAATAGTGTTTAATGAAGTTTAAATCATTTAAACAATTTATGTTTTCTAAAATTCATACTAAAAACATATCTGTAATCCACATGATATTGTGATTCCAGGGACATATTATTCATAATTTTATGATCTATAAATTATTTACTATGGATTTAATACTCTAAAAGGCCATTAAATCTATTTAAAACTCTACAGAAGTTCTACACTGTTAAATTTGGATACAATAGTATATTAATGTTGTATATGAAATTACTAATCCACAGACATATTATTTGTATTTTTTTGATACACAGATAATTTTCTATGATATATTTAGTCCAAATTGTCCATTAAAGTATTTAATTTATTACGGTAAATATATACTGTAAAAGTTGGATATAAAGGTATTTTGATATTCTAAACAATTTTATGAATCCAATGATATATAATTTGTATTTTTCTGATTAATATTCCATTTTGATATGAATTTTACAAGTTTGCACAAATTTTGTCTATTAAATAAAAAGGAGAACAGAGTCGGTCAACTGTTACGCCATGTGGCGCGACCTGATTGGTTGAGCGGCTAACTGGGCGTGACGACGCGGTTGGCCAGGTGGCGGCACTTCAATGGCTAAATGGCTGGTACCTCTTTGGTGCCAGTTAGAACAGGGGCCATTGGATCATATGCGGATCAGACGGTGGAGCTTGACCATGGCGAGGCTCCCGGCGAGGACGGCTGTGCGGTCGCGGCGGCTTCAGACAGCGATGATGGAGGCTGTACGGCGGTTAACCAAGATGGAGGAGTGTCAGACGGTGTTCGGGAGAGCGTGGCGGTCTCACGGGTACTGACTATGATGATCTTCTCTTCCTGTAGAGTCTGGGAAAGGCGGCTGGTCGTGCTCGGGTCACCGCGGGCTCCGACGACTTCGTGCAGGCTCTCTAGTGATTCTGTAGAGGGGGAAACGGCACAGGGTGAGGCAGTGGAGGATGGGGAAGAGTATCAGAGGAGAAGGAGGGTCACGGGGCGACGGAAATCGTCAGAAGCTTGACCTTTCGAGCTTGACAATGGAGATGGCGGCGGTGCAGATCGATTTGATCTTGAATCTGGCAGCCCGAGGGCAAAACGCCAGGGTTTTTTACAGGGGTTTCAAAGATAGGAGCGAGGCTATTTATATGACAAGAAATCATGGAGAGGGAGCAACGATTCGAAGCGAAATTTCGGGGAGCATAGATCGGGATCAACACGTGTTCGTCTCTGCCTCATGGTGGAAGACGACCGGGGTGGGGTCCACTGTCAGCGACAGAGGGAAGTTGAGGGCCAGGTTGGGCTGCTGCTCCCAAGCTTTGGGCCAGCCCGCTGCGGTGGTGGCTGCTGCGCGCTGCTCGCAGGAGGGTGCGAGCGGTAGGTAGGGAGTGGAGGGCTGGCTGGGCCAGGTTGCTCGGACGCGTAGAGTTAGGTTAGTTTTTTTTCATTTTATTCTTTTATGTTTTCTATTTTAGTAAATCTTTTGTAGATTTAGTTTTATAGCTTTAAATGGAGTGAATCCAGCTTCTAAATTTTTGTAAATTCAAAACACACACAGTAAACTTTATAGATAACAATTTTGACTAGTGAAAAATTACAAATATGCCATTTGCATATAATGCTTTGTATTGCAATATTTGAAAAGGCAAAAATAGGGTCTTGTCACAAGGTTTTTTGATTCAAGATTTTTCATGAGATGCAATGATGAATGAAATGCATTTTTTTTTAAATCCAAAATTCTAAAATCCTGGGATGTTACAGACTACCACCCTTAAAAGAAATCTCGTCCCGAGATTTGAGAAGGATAGAAAGAAATAGTTTGGAGGTACATCAGGGTGCTACTACCCTTAAAGGGGAACTGTCTAGGTTGCTTCTCCACTGTTCTCTTGGAAATATGTGAGCTTCTTGGCATACCAAAGTTGCTACCAATTATCATATATCATCTCCATCTAGCTCTTCAATGACTCCTCCCTCGAATAGGTGTTCAATGTTCAGGCGGTTCACATTCCCGTTCTGGAATGGATTGGGCTTGTTCCCATTAGAGTTCTTAGCATTCTTCTTCTTCTCAGCCTTCTTCCTTTTCTTCTCAGGGAAATCTGACGCATAATGCCCCAATTCCTTGCAATTGTAACACTGTAGCTGGCTTATATCCCTCCTTTTGGACTTCTTATGATGGTTAAGGCCACTATTTCCATCATTGTCTTGACTACCCTCATCACCACTATTAACTCCATCGTTGTTGTGGTGGTCCTTGTGCCCATGGTCGTCGTGTTCGTTGCCTTCATGCATGTGTTGTTCAGAATTTCCATTCCCATCATGGAAGGTACAGATTCTCTGACATGATCCTGAGTTGCAGTTGTTGTTGTGCTTCCTCTTGCGCTTCTCAACTTGCCTCTGTTTTTCTTCGAGAATCCTAGCTTTGTCCATTAGATCCTGGAAGGTGGGAGTGTAAACTACTGATAGCTGAACCGAGAGCTCATCACTTAGTCCATCCAGAAATCTCTCTTTCCTTTTATCATCAGTGTCGACATCCTCTGAAGCATAGCGAGAGAAATTGGTGAATTCCTCTATGTACTCTGACACCGTGCGATTGTAATGGTGTAGATCATGGAATTCCTTTCTCTTTAGGGTCATGACTCCAGACGAGACATGGTTTGTCTTAAATCCTTCCTCAAACATCTCCCAGGTGATTGTATCAACGGGGTGGGTAATCTGAAAGGTATCCCACCAAGTAGCTGCTTGTCCTTCAAGTAGGTGAGCAGCAAATCTCACTTTCTCTTCATCCGTGCATCCAACTGTTACTAAATCCTTATTTATTGAGTGCAGCCAATCAAGTGCAATCATAGGCTCAGGTACGTTTGAGAATTTTGCAGGCCGCAGCTTTAGGAATCTAGTGAGTGCATCCACTTGGGTTGGGTTGTTGTTGTTTGTTATGAATTGAGTCACGACTTGTGCTAGTTGCGCATGTGTTGCTATCAACTGCTCCATCTCAGTGGGTCGGCGGCGAGGCGGCATCTGTTTAGGATTGCATAGATGAGTATAGATAGAAGATGACTAAGAGAAGTATTTCTACCCATAACTATATGAAGCAATCAATGTCATAACCAAGCAAACAATCATAAGCAATCAACACATAAGCAAACGTTTGCATAGCAACGTTACAGGGGTTTAAAACTAGCAGTATATAACCACAAAATAGATTGAAAAGGTTGGAGATGATTCTAGTGTAGAATAGAGCAACAAATAAACAACAAACAAAATCTGTCAAAACGGTACAATAGGTTTCACGAATTTTTATGGGCACCTTAAACTCGTCATGAATATTAGACAATTTTGGTGCATGTAGTACAGGTAATTACGCTTCATATCCAATTGTTTTAGATTTTTTTGAGTTACCAGAAAAATATGAAAAATTGCGCGGTACAACAGTTTAGGCAGAAAACTATAGTAGTAATCTGACGAATTTCAATCAATTCACACCATTAAAATAATTTTAAGATCAAACGAAAACTCCAGCAACTTTAGAGTTTCAAAACTAACTGATCCTAAACAAGGTATCACACAAAATAGCTCAATACAACCAAGCAAACAACTAATATTGTCATACCACATAAGTTGGTAGGATCAATATGCTAACACGATAGCGATGATCTCCTAAATAGATAAAATATGGTGGTCCAGATCTAACAAAACATGATGAGATGCTCATTTGTGTCATCCTATTTATTATTTTACTTGTAGGCAACACTCATACATGTATCAAAGGAATGAACAACTACAAATTTTGAATAAGGAGAGGTCCTGAAAAAGATAGACAAGGAATATAAGAACTCTAGTAAGTAGAAAATATGATAGTTCTCCTAACAGAGGTCTCCTATTGCTAATCCATTTCTAAGGTCATGATCCTACAGTCAACGCACAGCTCTGATACCATCTTGTAACACCCTCGCCTGATAAGGCTGAGTTCATGTGTATAGTGCCAATCCCTAGATCGGTTCACTGGCACACACAGTACAAAAATGATATCAAATATAACTGTACATCATAAATACAACGAATATGATCCAGAATTTACATTATATCATAGCGGAAAGCAATACAATAGATATCCATTCTTCAAATATTCCATAGGCGAACAATCGTTGAGTGGAGTCTCGCAACCTATAACGATCACTCAGAAACGATATAACCTGCAACATGAAAGGTTGCAGCCACGAATGGTCAATACTTTGAATGTATTGGTAAGTGTCACTAGTATGTGGATATAAATGGAACCTATAAATTACATGCATATTTGGCTAAGTGGAGTTTCAGGCAGATTCACATAAAGCAATAGTTTTATCCTATCATTTCCAAATAACACGTTGGCTAACACCAAGTGCTCCTACTCCCTTGTTAATCCATCAAATTTTATTAAGAAATTAGAATGTCGAGATCATCCATAAGCTTCAAGCCTTAGTTGCTCAATATTGTCCATAACCGGGTTACACGGCTAATCAATTAGATTTATATCTTCTCTAGAAGTTGTACACTTTACCCACACGACACAATCTCGCTTTGACGCCACCAGTGGCCGCTGGTTTAGTACACACATATTGGTATACCGGCAGATCGAGAATGTGACGAAGTCTTTCCATAGAAGTCCTCTCAATACACAATATGCAGTGACCCAGCATACCACTTCATGTGTAGTATACTATAGTCGTTGACATGACATCCACAGAACACCGTTCTATAAATATCACATCCCTTAGAGTGGTACAACAGAAACATTGTGGGTCCATATTACAAACATTCACACATTATTATTATTACAATACCAGAAGTTCAAGACTTCAAAAGGTTTCAACTTACAAACCAAAATATAAAGTGTTTCAGTGGAATTTAAAAGTAGCAACTCCAACTAGGAGTTGAGCTTAGCAGCTTATTCTACATAGTTCATGCTGCTCGGCTCCGTTGGTTACTACTAACTAGGATACTTAGTTGGACTCGTTATCATCGACACCATAGCGGATTTCGTAATCCACTCCTTCAACACCTCCTGACAGGTCAGGCTCCTCGTAGAACACATCTTCTTGACATTCAGCTGCATACATTGGCACGTCTTCGGGATCCTTAGAGTCTAAGCAAGGGATCAAAGGAAAGGATGAGTAACAGCGTTACCCAACAAGTTCATTATATGCAAGGTGGGAAGTTTGATGCTCTAACTACCACCTCGGATTATAAATCCTTGGCACTATGTAGTTTTTGTAAATCTTTCTTCAAAGATTGATTTTATTAAGAAAATCTATTACCATCAGCCTTCAAAGGTTGACCAGAACTTTCATGGAGTTCCTTTCCTGCCGCGTTTGTTGCTCCTTCCCGGAACAGGGAGTAACAAGTTACAATTTTTTTACACTCTGTAGAGATGCGTTACTTTACCCAAGAGAGATCAACTCCTTGTTGCACAACCGGGCGTACTTTCCTGTCCACAATTCCATGATGTGGGGCCTAGTAGTTGGTCCAAGCCAATCATCGCCCCTTCATGACCAAGATGCCTCCTTGGTGTACACCATGCCCACATATTGAATTACGGCAATGGTTTGTACAAACCGTTAGATTCTAGAACTATCGTGGGACGATGAGGGTTCCCACCATATGCTGCATATCCTCTATGAATTACCAATTAATATGCATGCTACAAGGATAACAGCCACGACCTGCACATCCGGCTTCATGCGAGAGGAAGAAGATACAGCTGACTTCTCCGTCCCATTCCAAATCTCATGGCTAACGCATAATATACGGCACTAGAATCAATGAAGTCAGGGGTTATTAAGTCCCTAATTGATCATCATTGTTGCAAATAGAACCCTAAGTTCTATTGCTCCATTATATCATCACTTAGGATGATATCTATGATTTCTTTATTTGTGAAAATATTATTTTCTTTATTTGGAGTATATATTATAACACACAATTTGCAAATACTTTGATAAAGAGTCTTCAAAGGATATGATCAAGTGATGGACTTCCCTTGTGATGGCAAGGTAGTGAAGTCTGATGCTTGCACTAGACCTTGAGCTTCTATGTCTACAAAAACATCATTATTGCTCGGTAAGGACAATATTTAAAGAAGCAAAATGATTATGCAAAAGTAATGTAATGCATTATTTAACTTTATATGTAATTTCGCCCATTATAGAAAATCCTTTTTAATTAATTAAGGATTTATAAATATTAATTCCTTTAATATTTATTGAATATTGTACTCTTTTTATTTTATTTCCTTTTATTTGAATTTTATTGATTTAAGAATTTCTTTAAGAATTATTATTTGACTACCAAAATTGTTATGAAATATTTGTTTAGTATTTTTCTAAAATACTACAATATTAATAAATAATGAAAGTGATTTTTATTTATTTTTATAATCTTTCAATAATTTTTGAAAATTCCATAGAATATTTAAATTAAAAAATTCTTAATAAAATTTATATGTTTAAAATTTTATTTTTTTTAATTTATTTGAATAGTTTAGATTATTGTGAATCCAAAAATATTTTATTTATAATTTTTGAACTTTTATTTTATTTTCTAAAATTTATTTAAGTTCAAGGGCATTTGGTCTTTTCCAATTATTAAAACAGTCTCTAAAGGATTTGGGCTGATTGTTTGGTTGTATTGGGCCCTTGTGGCCCATTAGGCAAAGTCAAAACAACCACCCCGAAGGGTTTCTGGCCTAATCCAGCCCATCACTCTCTGTCTCTCTCTCTCGAGCTCACCTCTCTCCTTCTCCTCCCCTGACCCTGTGGTCAGCGGTGCTGTCGCCGGCGATTCGCACCACCGTGGACCTTCCTGGCTGCCGCCGTGGTGTAGGATGAGGTTGTCGGCTCCGCTCTACCCTCCTATCCAATTTTATTTGGATCTGGAGCCCTCTGTGATCGGATCGATGCTGTCCCGAACCCTAGGGTTTGGGGTTGGCGTTGATCCTGGCGCCGCCGCTGCTGTCATGCGTCGTGGTGATGCTCCTCGCCCCTAGGCGTGGCTATGGTCGCCGTCATGGCCCTGTATGGGTCGCAGCGCCCCCTTGGGGTGCTCCCCGTGCCGCCATGGTCGTCGGCCCCTCTGCTTCCTGTTCTATTCTACAGCGAGGACCTTCGGTAAGTCATTCCTCTCCCCTCGTGCTCTCTGTGCTAGGCCACTCTATGCTAGATGTTGGTAGTGACCTTCCTGGTGACTGTTCTGTCCTGATTAGGATGGTTTGTTCTATTTAGGGTTCATACCCTGCTATGGATTAGATACTGATGAATTGGATCATGTGTTGATGATCCCTGAACCCGTTAAGTGGTGACTAGCTGTGGCTTACTACTGATAATTAGTTGTGGTGATGCCAGTGGTTTATTGCTGATGATTAACTGTGGTGATGCTAGTGGTTTACCAGATGATTTCATGGTTAAATTTCATATGATTCAGATGGTAGAGTTGCTCTAGAAACAATACTTGGTAAACCTAGTGGTTTTGATAACTTACCACTTTCATTACTTGGTTAATGACAGTGAGTATGGTGTGATGAAGTCACAGTCTTAGTATTGTTGGCTTAAGAATTCATGTATAAATTGAGATCTAAATGGTCTCTTACAGTGAAGACATATATATATATGAATATCCTGTTTATGATTCCTGTGTTTAAGAACAGGAAAATGATTTATAATTGGTTGATTGTATCTGTGAAGATTGGATGCTTAACCTTCTTAGTTTAGAACTGTTCTTGTGACACCATCCTGGTATGGCACACAAGACTAGATTCTTTTACTTGGTGTGGTTTTATTCAAGCTTAAGATTTGGCTTGGTATGATAGATAAATGAAATCCTCTTTCCTTGTATCCCTAGAACCAATGATGTTGGTCTGAGGTTTAGGGATTTAGACCTCTATCTTGTTGACTCACATGGATTGGTTCTGGTAGTGATACCAGCTCCTGTTTCTTGAATCAAAGTTTGGAAAAAATGATGATAGGCTTGATCACTTATATAGATCCATAAGATTAAATTCTAAGGTGCTAATCTAGTTGAAGAGATGTGCCTAGAAGTTTAAATCTTAGCTATATTCATTCTTGAATTGAAATATAGCTTGATAGCTAGGTCTATGATGTTGTTTTGAGATCTAGTTGGATCCTTATACTTTTCTGATTGCTTTTAGTGTTTAAAAACTTCAGGGATGGATTCACCCCACTTGGGTGTTTTCTGAGAATTTGAGTAAAAGACAGATCATGTATGCTTGTCTAATCTTAGACATATAGATCATGTGATGGTCTATTTACTCACCACTTTCACTTGATGTGGGGTTTCCTGTGGTTAATCTTGTGGTAGCTTGATCTGATGCTTTCCTGGTATTTCCAGCTCCTAGCTTGTCCTTGATCTAGTCTTTCACCTCCTGGTTCTGATGGCATGATCTTGGTCTTGCTATCCACCTGATCCACCCCCTCCTTATGTCACCATTTTGGTGGTGTGATTCAAGGTTTTGATTGGTGTGATTTAGCTTGGCTTTGGCTGGGTTTAGCTGCTGGCTACTGGGCTTGGTGTGTAAGAACAATGGAATGGTGTGGGGATTGGCTTCCCACGGCTGTGTTGATGGTTTTATTTGATTGTGCTATTGTTGTGGTGTTGACAGCACACCCATGAAGTTTGGTGTGTGTGTTGCATGTGTGCATGCTGCACAGTTGTGGATATGTTCTGGTTTTTGAGAGTTACTTTCACCAGGTTACCATTTACTTGGCTGGTGAAACTTGCCCATCCTTGCTGTTTATTTGACTTATGGCTTAAAATTATGAAAGATATATTCTTTCATATTGGTGAAACTTGCCCCTTAAATTACTCAATGATGAACCTTGATCAGTGCACTTCACTGTCAAGTCTGAGAGTAATATCCTTTTAACTTTAACTTTCTTTCTTTTGTTTATGTTTATTTTGCAGGTACCAGATTTGAAGATCAAGACCTTAGTTTAGGTTTTTATTTTATTTATAGAATATTAACTTCTAATATCTCTCTGATTCAATTGTAATTTTTAATTTATTCTTTTGTACTTTTTTTATTCTTTTGTAATAAAGATTGTACTATTATCAATAAAGAAATATTATTCTTTTATTTATTTACTATTGTGAAGATTGTTGCTTATGTGCATAAGTTACATTTGTGTAACTTATTTATTGAATGAAGTTTTGGAATATTCAATTTATTGATTATCTTATTTTATTTAAAGTTTGAGTTATGAAGGGTTATTTCTTAATTAAATCAAATACGGAAACAATATTCAAAATTCTTTTGAATTATAATTCCAACACTCAAGTTTTAAATTCAAATTTCATTTCCCAAACACTCTAATCCACAAAGATCATATCAAAGTCTATAGCAATCATCCTTCAAGACTATACCTAAGTTCAAAGCATGAAAGAAAATTTGATCACTTTATGTTTTTTATTTGGCGAAAAAATTACCCACATTTTCACAGATGAATGCATGCAACACCTTAAATTCCTAAATCTACCCTTTGTTAGTTCCTAAATGCTGGGATGTTTCAGACTTCCCCCCCTTAAATTAAACTTCGTCCCGAAGTTTATTGAGATGTACCTGAATAGTTATGGATAGGCTTTTCTTAAATCCTCTTCTTTCTCCCAAGTGGCTTCCCTTTCAGGGTGATGTTCCCACTGTACCTTGCAATATTTGATTGCCCTATTCCTCAACATTTTCCAGTTTTCTTCCAGAATTTTACAGGGTTTTTCATCATAGGTGAAGTCTGCTTGTAGTTCTATCTCCTGATGTGCGATTGCATCATCCGGAACTTTCAAACATTTATGAAGTTGTGACACATGGAAAACATTATGCACTTGAGCCAATCTTGATGGTAACTCTAAAGCATAAGCTATAGTTCTGTTCTGACTCAATATCTTGAATGGTCCAATGTATCTTGGACTCAATTTTCCTTTAACTCCGAACCTTTTCACCCCTTTCATTGGACTTAGTTTCAAGTATACCATGTCTCCCACTTCTGGATGCCAAGATCTTTGACTTTGATCAGCACAACTTTTCTTCCTACTCTGGGCTATTATTAGTCTATCCCTGATCTTATCAATGATATCCTGTCTTTCCTTGATATAGTCTGGCGCAAATTCTTTGCTGCTACCAGGCTCATACCAACATATTGGTGATCTACACTTCCTTCCATACATAAGTTGGTATGGAGCTACCTTCATACTACTCTGATAGCTATTATTGTAGGAAAATTCTGCCAATGGTAGATGATCTTCCCATGTACCTCCAAAATGTAATGCACAAGCTCTTAACATGTATTCTAGTATCTGATTTGTTCTCTCTGTTTGACCTCCTATCTCAGGATGATAGGTTGTGCTGAAATCTAACTTTGAACCAAGTGCTTCATGCAATTGCTTCCAAAATGCTGAAGTAAACACTGATCCCCTATTAGTTACGATCTTTTTGGGTACTCCATGCTTACTTACTATCTCTTTGGCGTAAACTTCTACTAACTTCTCGGCATTATCTTTCTGATTTACCGGAATAAAATGTGCACTTTTAGTGAGTCTGTCCACAGTAACCCATATCACACCCTTCCGTTTAGGTGTCATGGGCAATCCTGTGATGAAGTCCATACCTATTTCCTCCCACTTCCATTTGGGAATTTCCAAAGGTGATGGTCAGCCTTCACCCTTTGGCAAGTATGGCATTCTGATACATATTTAGCAATATCCCTTTTCATGTTATTCCACTAGAATAGTTCTTTCAAGTCCATATACATCTTAGTACTTCCTGGATGTATAGAATATGGTGTTTCATGTGCTTCTCTGAGTATGACATCACGAATTTCAGTCACATCTGGAACACAAAGACGGTCTTGGAACCATAAAGACTCATAATCTCCAAGGCAAAAAACTGATTTTTGTCCTTGACATATCCTCCGAATTTCCTCAGCAATAAAAGGATCTTCTGCTTGATGTCTGAAAATTTCGTGCTTAAGATCATTGTCTTGCTGTTCAACTACCTGCATAGTAGCTAATCCTCCAAGAACCTCTATTCTAATGAATTTAAGCTCTAATATCTCCAAGTCCATTTGTAACTCTTTGGTAAGTCCTGATTGCTAGGCTGAATGTCTGCACTCTTTCTGCTTAAAGCATCAGCTACAACATTTGCTTTTCCTGGAGTATAGTTGATTGTTAAATCATAATCTTTGATTAGTTCCAACCAACGCTTCTGTCTCATATTCAGTTCCTTTTGGGTGAAGAAATATTTGAGACTTTTATGGTCAGTGTATAGCTCACATCTGGCTCCATAAAGAAAATGCGTCCATCCTTTCAGCGCAAAAACTACCGCTGCTAACTCTAAGTCATGAGTTGGATAGTTGACTTCATGTGGTTTCAGTTGTCTTGAACCATAAGAAATCACCTTCCGATCTTGCATTAACACACAACCCAAACCTTCTTTAGATGCATCATAGTATACTGTAAAATCCTTCCCTGTTTCAGGAACTGCTAAGATTGGAGCCGTGGTTAACCTGGTATTCAACTCCTGAAAACTTGCTTCACACTTCTCATCCCAATTGAATGGTGTATTCTTTCTTAGCAATTTGGTCATTGATCCAGCTATTTTGGAGAAACCTTCAATGAATCTCCGATAATAACCAGCCATTCCTAAGAAACCTCGAATTTGCTTCACATTGATTGGTGCAGTCCACTCTAATACTGACTGAACTTTAGATGGATTTACAGCAATTCCATCCTTACTAATCACATGGCGAAGGAATTCTACCTCATCTAGCCAAAATTCACACTTACTAGACTTAGCATAAAGTTTATGTTCCCTTAGTGTCTGCAATGCTATTCTCAAATGATTAGCATGCTCTTCCTTATCGTTTGAATATATTAGAATATCATCAATAAAGACTATGACGAACTTATCCAAATATGGCATGAAGATTTTATTCATCAAATTCATGAATATTGCTGGTGCATTGGTCAAACCAAATGGTACTACCAGATACTCATGGTGTCCATATCTTGAGACAAATCCTGTCTTTGGAACATCTTCCGGTTTGATTTTTATTTGATGGTATCCAGATCTTAAGTTGATCTTTGAAAATACTTCGGCTCCTTTCACTTGATCAAACAAATCTTGAATTCTTGGTAAAGGATACTTATTCTTGATAGTAACGTTGTTCAGATTTCTATAATCTCCACACATCCTTCTTCCACCATCTCTCTTATCCACAAAGATTACTGGTGTTCCCCATGGAGATACACTTTCCTGAATAAATCCTTTTCTGGCTAACTCATCAATTTTCTCTTTGAGTTCTTTTAACTCTTTGGGTCCCATCTTATATGGTGCTTGGGCTATCGGTGCTATACCAGAAATTAGATCAATAGTGAACTCTATGTCTCGGTCTGGTGGCATTCCCGGTAGCTCTGCTGGAAAATCATCTTGAAATTCATTTAATATAGAAATATCTTCCAATTTGACCTCTTTCATCGAGTTCAACTGTAGATCCACCATGATATGACTGTGCTTATCTGCTTGGTAAACTATCCTTGCTCCACTTGGAGTTTTGATTGAGACAGTTTTCTCCTCATAATTTATCTGAGCTCCATGTTCCATCATCTAGTCCATACCCAGCACTACTGCAATTCCCTTCAAAGGAATCACATAAAGGTCTAGACAGTATGTACAACCATAGATCAAGATAACCTGATCTTGTTTAATGTGGCGTACAATCACATTCCCCCCTGCCGTAACTACGGTCATAGGGTTTTCTAACGTTGCCATTCTAATCCCGAACTTATCACAGAATTCTTCAGAAATGAATGAAGTAGTTGCACCGGTATCAAATTGAACTTTGCCGGGATTGGTAAGGATATTGAGCGTACCTATCACTGCATGCTCCGAATTATCCACCTCCTTGAGGGTTGCATAGTTCAGTTTCTCGGTAGGTCTGTTTCTCTTGCCATTGTTGTTCTTGCCATTATTTCCTCCTTTATTGGGTTGTCCATTTCCTCCACTGGTTTGTCCTCCTCCCTTGGTAGGCCAACCTCCTGGTGGTTTGCTCAGACAATCGGGCTTGATATGCCCCTTCTGACCACAACCGTAACAGATCACTATAGGATTTTTGCATTCCCTCTGGAAATGCCCTGGAATTCCACAATTGTTACAAATAGCATTCCTTCTTAGATTGGATTGATTTCCACCACTTCCCTTGTTATTGTTATTGTTGTTATTTCCATAGTCCTTGTTCCGGGGTTTGAAGTCCAGATTGGGTTTAGGTTTACTTGCCTGAATTCTCTTGGTTTCCTTCTTGGCTCTCTTCCTCCTATCCTCTTGGACATTCTTGTAGTCATCTTCAAAAGTAATAGCTACATCTAGCAACTGCTGATAAGTTTGCTTATTAGCCAACCTCAACTGCATCCTCACAAATGGATTTAATCCACGCAGAAAACGCTTCTTCCTCTTTTCCTCTGTGTTAACATCCTCCTCAGCATAACGAGACAGTTGACTAAACTCCCGGATATACTTCATGACACTAGTATATCCCTGCTGAAGCTCCTCAAATTCTCTCCGCTTCAACTCCATAACACTTTCCGGAACATGATATTCACGGAATCTCTGCTTGAACTCCTCCCAGGTAAACTCCCTTCCTGGTTGTTGCATGGCCAACTGATTCTCCCACCATGATGTTGCAGGTCCAGTGAGAAGATGAGTTGCATACCTCAATTTCTCCTCATCATTGCAACCTACAGTCTTCAGCTTTCTTTCTGTATGTGCTAGCCAATCTTCTACATCCATTGGTTCAGGAGCTGATGCAAAAGGTAACGGCCTTGCATTCTAGAAGTCAGATAGACTCACTCCTCCACCTTCAGGTGCCCTCTGATTTGCTCGTCCCAGCAACTCCTCCATGAACTTGTTTTGGGTCTCTTGCATCATTTGCATGCACTGCATAAAGTTCTGTTCCATTA
This sequence comes from Avena insularis, assembly GCA_023614405.1. NCBI lineage: Eukaryota > Viridiplantae > Streptophyta > Magnoliopsida > Poales > Poaceae > Avena > Avena insularis. Next base: position 36,088,990 of record CM042691.1, on the reverse strand, counting down.
ACAGTCTCATTGGTGGTGGTGGTGGCAATGCTCCCTGATTTGTTACATCTGCATCGGCCTTCTCTTTGGCCTCACGTTCCATCCGCAGCTACTCAGCTTTGATTTCTACACCCGTATCCATGACCCTCTAGTCTTGCAACATAAAGCGAATACTCATAATTACATCATGCACATGTGTTCTGAGTTCGACTTTACGCACAGAACCAGCCACACAATGAAGATCCAAAGGAAATCCAAATATGCATTTCACATATTATATATAATATCATAATAATACAAAGTCATTACAACATATACCATATAGGTATAATCACAACACTACCTTATTTATCTAACTGCCTTATTTTGTAGAGTACAATACACGATACTTGATACCTCTAAATAGTTGCCTACCTCTAGTAGTAACAACGCTCATCATACATGCCTGACGTCGAACCATGATGACGTGTCGTTGGTCGCACAGTTTGTGAAACAAATGGCCTTCTAGAGGGAACATACTCAGTATCTGAAGTGTCAGGACTTGAGTCATTACTCAACCTGAGCGCATTGACTCCCTCCAGCTCAGCTGAAAAGTCTTCAGAAACATATTCAACATTATCCCCTGCCTGCATCCCCTGAGCTTCATTCCTTGAGTTGTCAATAGGATACACAGATCCTGCTGATCCCCAGGTGCTCCTTTGGGCAAGATAGTTAAACACTGGATAATGTATATTCCCTGGGTTTTGAGAAGATGTTGATGATTCAAACACTCTCTCCTCAGGATCTTATTCTTCATCCTGATTATCTATTGACATGGTATTTCTACTACTGTTACTAAGGTTAATTCTTGCACCCATCTAGCTAGATCGTCCAACATTTTTGTCAGAACCATCTATGGACATCTGGTGTTCATGAGATCCTTCATATGATCCCCTTCTCCAACCATTAGAATTCTCAATAGGAAGTTCTGAGTCAGAACCATCCTCTGAACCCTGTGGTACTACATACCTCATACCCATAGTAGGATCATGTATAGGTTCAGGTCTTGGTGAATAAGGATATGGTATAAAAGATTCAGGATCTATAGGTATATCCTTAAAGATAGGTTTTGCACGACTACTTGCTTCCTTCTTTAACTGGAATGCTAACTGCTTCCTCCTTTTTGGATCAGTGAGATCCTCTAACATGTCATTTTTATCTTCAACAATCACTTGATGTGTCTTGTAAAAATACGCAACGAGTGTTCGGTATCTATCCATAAACTTGGAAGCTAACTTAGGATGCTTCGTAACCAAAGTAAGATGATCCGGTATAGGCTACTAGTCTATAGAATCATGAGGTATCACAGAAAATGTTCTACCTTATAACTCCTTGGCTTTATGCTCCCGGATATTAGCTATCGCCTCCACAACAACAACATGATATGCTGCTAAGTGACTCCTACCTTCACCTATAGGTAGATCATGATATAATCCAAGCTCCTCTAGAAGTTGGATACTCACACGATACTTGGATAACATCCAGCCATCAAAGTAGGTTATAGTGTTCACTGGAATTCTAGTTGGACAACAAAAATCTTTAAAAGTTGACAAAGTTGGTATGTGAATGATCCTTGATAATCATCAAGAGTCTACTCTTTCCTTACCAAAGTCTTTTTTGGAAACTTTGGTGCCATAGCTCTGTATATCAAAAAAATAATTTTGATTAGTAACCAATAATATATTGCATCATAACAAAGAATTATCGCACTAAAACATATAACAAAATATTCTCATTTGAATACCCATTATATTACTTTTAGAGAATTCTTTATCATTGCTAAACTTTCCTACAGGTAATACTCTTTACTAGGTTTTCAACCTAAGGTCAAAGAAATTTGCTCTGATACCAACTGCGGTGACCCAGCATACCACTGCATGTGTAGTACACTATAGTCGTTAACATGACATCCACAGAACACCATTCTGTAAATATCACATCCCTCAGAGTGGTACAACAGAAACATTGCGGGTCCATATTTCAAACATTCACACATTATTATTATTACAATACCAGAAGTTCAAGACTTTTCAAAAGGTTTCAACTTACAAACCAAAATATAAAGTGTTTCAGCGGAATTTAAAAGTAGCAACTCCAACTAGGAGTTGAGCTCAGCAGCTTATTCTATAGAGTTCATGCTGCTCAGCTCCGTTGGTTACTACTAACTAGGATACTTAGTTGGACTCGTTATCATCGACACCATAGCGGATTTCGTAATCCACTCCTTCAACACCTCCATGTGTCGCTCCTCGTAGAACACATCTTCTTAACATTCAGCTGCATACATTGGCACGTCTTCGGGATCCTCAGAGTCTAAGCAAGGGATCAAAGGAAAGGATGAGTAACAGCGTTACCCAACAAGTTCGTTATATGAAAGGTGGGAAGTTTGATGCTCTAATTACCACCTCGGATTATAAATCCTTGGCACTATGCAGTTTTTGTAAAACTTTCTTCAAAGATTGATTTTATTAAGAAAATCTATGACCATCAGCCTTCACAGGTTGACCAGAACTTTCATGGAGTTCCTTTCCTACCGCGTTTGTAGCTCCTTCCCGGAACAGGGAGTAACAAGTTACAATTTTTTTTACATTCTGTAGAGGTGCGTTACTTTACCCATGAGAGATCAACTCCTTGTTGCACAATCGAGCGTACTTTCCTGTCCACAATTCCATGATGTGGGGCCTAGTAGTTGGTCCAAGCCAATCACTGCCCCCTTCGCGACCTCGCATGCCTCCTTGGTGTACACCATGCCCACATATTGAATTACGGCAATGATTTGTACAAACCGTTAGATGCCAGAACTATCGTGGGACGATGAGGGTTCCCACCCATATGCTGCATATCCTCTATGAATTACCAATTAATATACACGCTACGAGGATAACATCCATGACCTGCACATCCGGCTTCATGCGAGAGGAAGAAGATACAGCTGACTTCTCCGTCCCATTCCAAATCTCATGGCTAACGCGTAATATACGGCGCTAGAATCACTGATGTCAGGGGTTATTAAGTCCCTAATTAATCATCATTGTTGCAAATAGAACCCTAAGTTCTATTGCTCCATTATATCATCACTTAGGATGATATCTATGATTTCTTTATTTGTGAAAATATTATTTTCTTTCTTTGGAGTATATATGATAACACACAATTTGCAAATACTTTGATAAAGACTCTTCAAAGGATATGAGCAAGTGATGAACTTGCCTTGTGATGGCAAGGTAGTGAAGTCTGATGCTTGCACTGGACCTTGAGCTTCTATGTCTACAAAAACATCATTATTGCCCGGTAAGGACAATATTTAAAGAAGCAAAATGATTATGCAAAAGTAATGTAACGCATTATTTAACTTTATATGTATTTTCGCCCATTATAGAAAATCCTTTTTAATTAATTAAGGATTTATAAATATTAATTCCTTTAATATTTATTGAATATTGTACTCTTTTTATTTTATTTCCTTTTATCTGAATTTTATTGATTTAATAATTTCTTTAAGAATTATTATTTGAATACCAAAAATTGTTAGGAAATATTTGTTTATTATTTTTCTAAAATATCACAATATTAATATATAATGAAAGTGATTTTTATTTATTTTTATCATCTTTCAATAAATTTTTAAAATTCCATAAGGAATATTTAAATTAAAAAATTCTTAATAAAATTTATATGTTTAAAATTTTATTTTTTTTAATTTATTTGAATAGTTTAGATTATTGTGAATCCAAAAATATTTTATTTATAATTTTTGGACTTTTATTTTATTTTCTTAAATTTATTTAAATTCAAGGGCATTATGGTCTTTTCCAATTATTTAAAACAGGCTCTAAAGGATTTGGGATGATTTTTTTGGTTGCATTGGGCCCTTGTGGCCCATTAGGCAAAGTCAAAACAACCACCCCGAAGGGTTTCTGGCCTAATCTAGCCCATCACTCTCTGTCTCTCTCTCTCGAGCCCACCTCTCTCCTTCTCCTCCCCTGACCCCATGGTCAGCGGTGCTGTCGCCGGCGATTCGCACCACCGTGGACCTTCCTGGCCGCCGCCGTGGTGTATGATGAGGTTGTCGTCTCCGCTCTACCCTCCTATCCAATTTGATTTTGATCTGGAGCCCTCTGTGATCAAATCGATGCCGTCCCGAACCCTAGGGTTTAGGGTTGGCATTGATCCTAGCGCTGCCACTGCTGTCGTGCGCCGTGGTGATTCTCCTCGCCCCTAGGCGTGGCTATGGTCGCCGCCGTGGCGTTATATGGGTCGCAGCGCCCCCTTGGGGTGCTCCCCGTGCCGCCATGGTCCTCAGCCCCTCTGCTTCCTCTTCTATTCTACAGTGAGGACCTTCGGTAAGTCATTCCTCTCCCCTCGTGCTCTCCATGCTAGGCCACCCTATGCTAGATGTTGGTAGTGACCTTCCTGGTGACTATTCTATCCTGATTAGGATGGTTTGTTCTATTTAGGGTTCATACCCTGTTCTGGATTAGATACTGATGAATTGGATCATGTGTTGATGATCCCTGAACCCGTTAAGTGGTGACTAGCTGTGGCTTACTGCTGATGATTAGTTGTGGTGATGCTAGTGGTTTATTGCTGATGATTAACTATGGTGATGCTAGTGGTTTACCAGATGATTTCATGGTTAAATTTCATATGATTCAGATGGTAGAGTTGCTCTGGAAACAATACTTGGTAAAGCTAGTGGTTTTGATAACTTACCACTGTCATTACTTGGTTAATGATAGTGAGTATGGTGTGATGAAGTCACTGTCTTAGTAATGTTGGCTTAAGAATTCATGTATAAATTGAGATCAAAATGGTCTCTTACAGTGAAGACATATATATATATATATGAATATCCTGTTTATGATTCCTGTATTTAAGAACAGGAAAATGATTTATAATTGGTTGATTGTATCTGTGAAGATTGGATGCTTAACCTGCTTAGTTTAGAACTGTTCTTGTGACACCATCCTGGTATGGCACACAAGACTAGATTCTTTTACTTGGTGTGATTTTATTCAAGCTTAAGATTTGGCTTGTTATGATAGATAAGTGAAATCCTGTTTCCTTGTATCCCTCGAACCAATGATGTTGGTCTGAGGTTTAGGGATTTAGACATCTATCTTGTTGATTCACATGGATTGGTTCTGGTAGTGATACCAGCTCCTGTTTCTTGAATCAAAGTTTGGAAAAAATGATGATAGGCTTGATCACGTATATAGATCCATAAGATTAAATTCTAAGGTGCTACCCTAGTTGAAGAGATGTGCCTAGAAGTTTAAATCTTAGCTATATTCATTCTTGAATTGAAATATAGCTTGATAGCTAGGTCTATGATGTTGTTCTGAGATCTAGTTGGATCCTTATACTTTTCTGATTGCTTTTAGTGTTTAAAAACTTCAGGGATGGATTCACCCCACTTGGGTGTTTTCTGAGAATTTGAGTAAAAGACAGATCAAGTATGCTTGTCTAATCTTATACAGATAGATCATGTGATGGTCAATTTACTCACCACTTTCACCTGATGTGGGTTTTCCTATGGTTGATCTTGTGGTAGCTTGATCTGATGCTCTCCTGGTATTTCCAGCTCCTATCTTGTCCTTGATCTAGTCCTTCACCTCCTGGTTCTGATGGCTTGGTCTTGCTATCCACCTGATCCACCCCCTCCGTATGTCACCATTTTGGTGGTGTGATCCAAGGTTTTGATTGGTGTGATTTAGCTTGGCTTTGGCTAGGTTTAGCTGGTGGCTGCTGGGCTTGGTGTGTAAGAACAATGGAATTGTGTGGGGGATTGGCTTCCCACGGCTGTGTTGATGGTTTTGTTTGATTGTGCTGTTGTTGTGGTGCTGACAGCACACCCATGCAGTTTGGTGTGTGTGCTGCCTGTGTGCCTGTTGCACAGTTGTGGATATGTTCTGGTTTTTGAGAGTTACTTTCACCAGGTTACCATTTACTTGGCTGGTGAAACTTGCCCCTCCTTGCTGTTTATTTGACTTATTGCTTAAAATTATGAAAGATATATTCTTTCATATTGGTGAAACTTGCCCCTTAAATTACTCAATGATGAACCTTGATCAGTGCACTTCACTGTCAAGTCTGAGAGTAATATCCTTTTAACTTTAACTTTCTTTCTTTTGTTTATGTTTATTTTGCAGGTACCACATTTGAAGATCAAGACCTTAGTTTAGGTTTTTCTTTTTATTTATAAAATATTAAGTTGTAATATCTCTCTGATTCAATTGTAATTTTTAATTAATTCTTTTGTACTTTTTTTATTATTTTGTAATAAAGATTGTACTATTATCAATACAGAAATATTATTCTTTTATTTATTTACTATTGTGAAGATTGTTGCTTATGTGCATAAGTTACATTTGTGTAACTTATTTATTGAATGAAGTTTTGGAATATTCATTTTATTGAGTATCTTCATTTATTTAAAGTTTGAGTTATTAAGGGTGAATTCTTAAATAAATCAAATACTCAAACAATATTCAAAATTCTTTTGAATTACAATTCCAACAGTCAAGTTTTAAATTCAAATTTCATTTCCCAAAACACTCTAATCCATAAAGATCATATCAAAGTCTATAGAAATCATCCTTCAAGACTATACCTAAGCTCAAAGCATGAAAGAAACTTTGATCACTTTAGGTTTTTTATTTGGCAAAAAATTTACCCACATTTTCACATATCAATGCATGCAACATCTTAAATTCCTAAATCTACCCTTCGTTAGTTCCTAAATGCTGGGATGTTACATAATGCTAGCACGTCTAACAGGCACCAATGCATGGATATAACCTCCAATACACAATTCTAGTTAACCTTAAGATATACCAATGCAAAGGGTCTTACGCTATGTAATTAACTAAGACAGAGCCCATATTAGCATGTGGATGTACACAGAAGCTACTGTACGAGAAAAATGTCAATCTCTATGATGCTTGGGTGGTCTTCTTCTAGTGCGCACACGAGAGAGGTAGCCAAAGATATGGTCCCCTTCGTTGCCACTTCTTCCAAACTTAACAACAACAATATTCCACCCAGGTGATTCATTAAGTACTTGTTTTATTATATAAAACCATAGACTTTCCAATACCTCATATAATCATAACATGATATTCCATCCCGAATCTATAGCAGGGCTAAGCATACTATAACTACGATGTTTCCACTAAGAAAGATACAAAAGGGTATCCTAAATAGGACATAGCATAGCATAGCATAGCATAGAACATAGTGCACTACACATGCACTTATACTAAAAACAACTACAATGCATAGGAAAATATTTAGGACATTTATGATAGTGCCACTTGCCTTTTGTTGATGTAGTCATTCAAACAATCCTCACAATTGCAATCGTTGCACTCGTCACAATCATAATACTTGTAATTATAGTAGTTCCAATCGCAGTAGTTGCACTTCTCGCAATCTATCAATTAAAACAAGTGCACAACAAACACACCATTCAAAACAATGCAGTTATGCACAATACAACAAAACAATGATGACCAAATGCATGCATGACGATTTAATATGTCACAATGGTTGAAATTAGTTCTCTGAACACTATTATAACACATGATGCATGCAGGAGATCATTTAATGCAACACGATATTTATTATTAAATCTTTGTTGCCAATATAGAGGTTTTAATAGTTCTATTGAAACTTCTGTACTAATTGTCGTATTAAATTTATATCTAAAGTTTAATGGATAGAGGACATTATTACAAACCAATAGCAATTGGATTCACCTTAATCGGACTTATAAATCCTTTCTTATGATTTAAATAGTGTTTAATGGAGTTTAAATCATTTAAACAATTTATGTTGTCTAAAATTCAATCTAAAAACATATCTGCAAAATGCTAGGGTTTTTTAGAGGGGTTTCGAAGATAGGAGCGAGGATATTTATATGACAAGAAATCGTGGAGAGGGAGCAACTATTCGGAGAGAAATTTTGGGGAGCATCGATCGGGATCAACCCGTGCTCGTCTCTGCCTCGTGGTGGAAGACGACCGGGGTGGGGTCCACTATCAGCGATAGATTGAAGTTGAGGGCCAGGTTGGGATGCGTCTGTTGTGGGTTGGCCTGCTGCTCGCAAGCTTTGGGCCGGCCCGTTGCGGTGGCGGCTGCTGCGCGCTGCTCGCAGGATGGTGCGAGCGGCAGGTAGGGAGTGTTGGAGATATGCCCTAGAGGCAATAATAAATATAGTTATTATTATATCTTTGTGTTTATGATAAATGTTTACATTCATGCTATAATAGTATTAACAAGGAAACATTAATACTTGTGTGATTTGTAAACTAAACTAGAGTCCCTAGTAAAGCCTCTTCATAAGACTAGCTTGTTGGTTAATAAATGATTGTGGTTTCCCTATCATGAACATTGAGATGTTATTAACAACAAGATCATATCGTTAGGAGAATGGTATGATGGACATACTCCTATAGATAAGCGTAGCATAAAGATCAAGTCATTTTAATAGTTCAATTGCTATGTGCTTTCTGATACATAAGTAACCTAATTCCTTCGACCATGAGATCATGCTTATCACCATCACCGGAAGGATGCTTTGATGACATCAAACACCACACCGTAATTCGGTGGTTATAAAGGTGGCATTGAGTGTTCGGAAAGTATGGGTTGAGACACATGGATCAAGAATGGGATTTGTCCATCCATATGACGGATAGATATACTCTGGGCCCTCTCGGTGGAATGTCATCCAATTAGCTTGCAAGCATGTAACTGTCTCACAAGGGATCACATATCACGGGAACGAGAAAAGAGTACTTATCTGTAACGAGGTTGAACTAGGTATGCAGAGATACCGACGATCAAAACCTCGGATAAGTAAACTATCGTGAGACAAAGGGAAATTGGTATCGTATGTAAGTGGTTCATTCGATCGCAAAGTAATCGTAGAAATATGTGGGAGCCATATGAATTTCCAGATTCCTCTATTGGTTATTGTTCGGAGAAGTGTCTCGATCATGTCCGCATAATTCACGAACCGTAGGGAGACACACTTAAGGATTCGATGTTGTTGAGTAGTTATGGAATGATGAGTAAGAGACCGAATGTTGTTCAGAGTCTCGGATGGGATCCGAGATATCACGAGGAGATCCGGAATGGTCCGGAGAATAATATTCATATAAGGAAAGTCTTGTTTCGGAGTTGGAGAATGATTCCGGTGTTTTCATCGGGAATGTTCTAGAAGGATCCGGAAGGTCCGGCACTCTGGAGGGGAAGGGTAGATGTATGTGTCATAACAAGTTGGAATGGTTGCATCTTGTACTAGGTGTCATCGCTGAGCAAAATAAAGGGATAAATCAAATCCTAGTTTGAAAAAGTCAAACGCCAATTTGAAAAGTCAAACGGAAAGTTTGCTTGGTGGAGGGAGAGTAGGAAACCTACTTGGGGAGGAAGTCCTCCTTCCTCCACCGCCGGCCAAGGAGGACGAGTTGGGGGAGGACTCCCTCCTCCCAACCGGCGCTCTCCCACCTATATAAGGAGGGGCAGGGGTGCCCCTCTAGGCTACACCTCTCACCACCCAAACCCTAGCCCTAAACCGCCGGCACCACCACCCCCTGTTGCCGCCGCCTAGGGCACCACCAACTCGCCGAGTTGGGGTGAAACCCTAACCCTAGCCGCCGGCTAGACTCCTACCTTGGTGCCTCTAAACCCTAGATCGCCAAGGCCTCTCTCATAGTCCACCATACTCGCTCCGGCTTAAGGCGAAGCCTCATGAGATCTCCCTCTACTTCGGTACCATCTTGTCATCTGCCGAATCATGAGGAGAGTGCTACAACCTCCGCTGCCTGCTGGAACAAGGAGAGGAAGGTCTTCATCGAAAATACCGAACGTGTGATCGATCATGGGAGCGCTGTGAACGCAGCGCCGGAAGGATCGTCTACACGATCTTGAGATCGGCAAGAGTACGACTACATCACCCACGAGAATCTGCTCTCATTAAACACTTTGGAATCTTCGAGGGTGAGTTATTCTATCGACTCGTTGCTACAATCTAGTAGATAGATCTTGGCTTGTTTGTTTCTATGCGGTAGAATTTTTTTGTTTTCCATGCTACGAACCCCTACTGGGAGTGGAGGGCTGGCTGGGCCAGGTTGCTCGGACGGGTAGGGTTAGGTTAGTTTTTTTATTTTATTCTTTTCTGTTTTCTATTTTAGTAAACCCTTTTGTAGATTTAGTTTTATAGCTTTAACTGGAGTGAATCCAGCTTCTAAATTTTTGTAAATTCAAAACACACACACAATAAACTTTATAGATAACAATTTGGACTAGTGACAAAATTACAAATATGCCATTTGCATATAATGCTTTCTATGGCAATATTTGAAAAGGCAAAAATAGGGTCTTGTCACAAGGTTTTTTGATTCAAGATTTTTCATGAGATGCAATGATGAATGAAATGCATTTTTTTAATCCAAAATTCTAAAATCCTGGGATGTTACAATTACTACAAGCAATTACTTTCTTCCACACTATACGTTTAATTCTTTGTTTTCAGCGAAACTAGTGAGCTTGACAACCTCACTAATAAGTTGGGGAAAAGTATTTTGGTTGTGTTATGTGCAGGTTCCACATTTCTAGCAACACCTTCGCAAGTGGTTTCTTTCTCCTACTGGTTCGATCACCTTGGTTCCATAACTGAGGGAAAACTAGCTGATGTGCTCATCATACCTTGCTCTTGGGGTTCCCAACAGGCTCTACATCAACTGAGCCATCAGCGGCCAGCGATGGAGGGGCGTAGGCAGTGGCGGCAGATGCCGCGGGAGAGGCGTGGGGAGGACAGGGAGGCGCGGTCGCGGTGGTGGAAGGCGTGGTGGCGGGTTTCGCCGGCAATTTTGGCAGCCTGGCGGTTATGCGTGTCGATGGCCTCCAAGTCCCGGTGCATGGAACGCACCGAGGAAGGAGGAAGCAATAAATACCCTCCCTCTAGTCCTGGTGCATGGCACCAGCCGGGATTAAAGCGGGGTCACTAGTCCCGGTTGGAACAACGCACCAGGACTAAAGGGGGTGTATTTTCGGCACCGGCGTGTTGCCCACCCCTTTATTCCTGGCTGACGAGTTGGGCCGGGACTAAAGGCCCAATTTGCGCGCGTTGGGCCAAAACCATTGCGCGCTGTGCTTTTTTTCAAAATTTTGAATTTATATTTTTTAAACATTTGAATTATACATTTTTTGCATACTTATGAATTTGAGAAAACTTTCAACATGAAAAGTGCTTGAATTTGATAAGTAATCCACATACATTTTCTATTTTATAAAATAATTATTTTAACTAGTCAAACTATTAACCATTTTTCCATTATCAATTTAAAATTGCATTAACTATTATATTTTGCATATTTTTTGAATCTCACTAAACTTTCAACATGGAAAGTGCTTGAATTTGAATAAGTAATCCAAATCCATTTTCTGTTTTATAAAATAATTATTTTCACTTGTCAAACTATTAATCATTTTGCTATTATCAATTTAAAAATGCATTAACTATTATATTTTGCATATTTTTGAATCTCACTAAACTTTCAACATAAAAAGTGCTTGAATTTGAATAAGTAATCCAAATCCATTTTCTATTTTATAAAATAATTATTCTAACTATTCAAAGTATTAATCAATTTTCCATATTCAATTTAACAATGCATTAACTATTATATTTTGAATTTTTTTAATCTCACTAAACTTTGAACATAAAAAGTGCTTGAATTTGAATACGTAATCCAAATCCATTTTTTTATAAAATAATTATTCTAACTAGTCAAACTATTAATCATTTTTCCATTATCAATTTAAAATTGCATTAATTATTATATTTTGCATATTTTTGAATCTCACTAAACTTTCAACATAAAAAGTGTTTGAATTTGAATAAGTAATCCAAATCCATTTTTTGTTTTATAAAATAATTATTCGAAATAGTAAAACTATTAACCGTTTATTTTCCCGCCTTTCCCTTTAACCGAGCCACTAACCGAGACTAAAGATATTTCCCGCCATTTCCCATCGCTTCCCGCCATGTTTTCCTGCACTTTCCCTCTAACCAGGGCTTTTAGTCCCGGTTGGAGCCACTAACCGGGACTAAAGATATTTCCCGCCATTTCCCACCGCTTCTCACCATGTTTTCCCGCACTTACCCTCTATATCTAGGCCGACCGCGCCATGGATATACACACATCCACACCATCCTCTCTTACAACAATGGACACCACATACTGGGCCATTCTGACTCTCGAGGAATCCGAGGCGCTGTGCGCCTCCAACTACCCATGTCCCCTAGGCTACCAGCTACCCGCCGACTGGATGCTGAGCGCTAGAGGGGTTCTGTCCCTCCTGTGCCTCAAGGTTCAACCCACCAGGCGGCCATCACGAACCACTTCTACCTCGACTCACGACAGAGCAGCGAATGGATCCCCATTGGGATCCTAACAACTACGACACCTGGAATGCCTTCTTCGCTAACCGGCGGGAAAGGGAGCTCGCCAGGTACGAGGGTATTGGCCTGCCCCGGTGAACCACAACGAATCCGGCTGACGTCTATGGTGGGCGAACCGTACTATCATCGGCGTGATGCGCTACATAGTCGGGGGAGATTATCCTTGCCTGCAGTGCCTGCACTTTGACCCTCTACAGAGCCACAAGAAGGATGGCGGTGGTGAAGGTCGCAGGCTTAGCGGCATCGTCATCCATGAGCCCTCTCCCCCACGCATCTTTAATCCAAGACAGAGTGGCAGGTATCCCCGGAATATGCTATGGTTAGGCCGAGGATTCAGCCGCGCACGCCTAGGAACGACGACGATGGCGAAGACGAAGACGACCCTAAAGTTGTGTACTATAGGGATAGATACGAGCATGACTAAAGGAGGGGGACTTTAGTCCTGGTTTTTAATATTATAAATGTATTGAGTGTTATTCCTGGTTTGTGGCTGGAGCGGGACTATATGGGGGCACGGAAAATCCATTTTCCATTTTCGAGCGCGAAAAACGGGGCATTTTGTGAAGCAACCACCAAAATGCTATTTCAAAATGTTACCACCACATTTTTCAAAAATACTAGACCACCTTACATGGAATATATCACAACCGGGAGATCTCAAACCTTTCTGTCCTTCCCAGACAAAAATACAAATGTGTGCTGAATCGGTAGGAAGTGGGTCTAGTTTGAACTACAGGTACATGATCTAACGCAAAATATTTTTGAAAAATCATTTTTAGACTCACAATATGATGATTATTTAGATATCCAATGCAATTTTTAACAAGGCTCATCCACTATCTTCATGCCCGCCGTTTTGACCATAGTTTGAAATGGGAAAATTTTAAAACGGGCACAAGAAATTCAAAAATGGTCCGAACATGGTAAATCTTTTGCGTGGTGTCATATTATGTGACATAGTTGCAAGGAAAAATACAAACTTGGTATATTGATTATGTCTCAAAAAAACCTTCACAAAATGACCTATCATGTTCGAGGTTTCATGGCTTTCGGTCCAAATGACCAATGTTATGTGCAGAATCGCAACATAGTTTGTAATATTGTGTCTATATTGTCCATGCATGTGCATCTTGGGATGGCAAACAATGTTGTAGGAGGAAGTTTTCCTTTTCATCGCACGGAAAAGCCATTTTCCATTTTCCGGGTGCAAAAAACGGGGCATTTTGTGAAGCAACCACCAAATGCTATTTCAAAATGCTACCATCCCATTTTTCAAAAATACTAGACCACCTTACATGGAAGATCTCGTAACTGGGAGATCTCAAACCTTTCCGTCCTTTCGAGACAAAAAAGACAAATGTCTATCGAATCGGTAGGAAGTGGGTCCGGTTTGAACTACAGGTACATGATCTAACGCTCATGATTTTTTTTAAAAAATCATTTTTAGACTCACAATATGATGTTTCTTTCGAGATACAATGCAAGTTTTAACGATGCTCATCCCCTATCTTCATGCCCGCCATTTTGACCATAGTTTGAAACAAGAAAATTTGAAACGAGCACAAGAAATTCAAAAACGGTCTGAACATGGTAAATACTTCATGTGGTGTCATATTATGTGAAATAGTTGCAAGTAAAAATACCAAAATTGGTATATTGAGTATGTCTTAAGAAAACCTTCACAAAAAGACCTATCATGTTTGAGGTTTCATGGCTTTCAGTCCAAATGACCAATGTTATGTACAGAATCGCGACATAGTTTGTGATATCGTGCCTATATTGTGCATCATGTCCAACTTGGGATGGAGAACAATGTTGTAGGAGTAAGTTTTTCTTTTCGTTGCACGGAAAATCCATTTTCCATTTTCCGAGGGAAAAAAATGGGGCGTTTTGTGAAGCAACCACCAAAATGCTGTTTCAAAATGCTACCACCCCATTTTTAGAAAATACTAGACCAACTTACATGGAATATATACCAATTGGGAGATCTCAAACCATTATGTCCTTCTCGGACGAAAAAGACAAATGTCTGCCGAATCGGCAGTAAATGGGTCCGATTTGAACTACAGGTACATGATCTAACGCTCATGATTTTTTGAAAAAAATCATTTTCAGACTCACAATATATTGTTTCTTTAGAGATCCAATGCAAGTTTTAACGAGGCTCATCCCCTATCTTCATGTCCGCCGTTTTGACCATAGTTTGAAATGGGAAATTTTTGAAATGGGCACAAGAAATTCAAAAATTGTCCGAACATGGTAAATCCTTTGAGTGGTGTCATATTTTATGACATAGTTCCAAGGAAAAATACCAAAATAGGTGTATTGATTATGTCTCAAAAAACCTACACAAAATGACCTATCATGTTCGAGGTTTCATGGCTTTCGGTCCAAATGACCAATGTTATATGCAGAATCACGACATAGTTTGTGATACTATGCCTATATTGTGCATGTATGTGCATATTGGGATGGAGAACAATGTTGCAGTAGGAAGTTTTCCTTTTAGTCGCACAAAAAAGGCATTTTCCATTTCCGAGCGCCAAAAATGGGGCATTTTGTGAAGCAACCACCAAAATGTTGTTTCAAAATGTTACATAAAAGGTTTAATACATTATTACACATCACCAACATTCTTATCTAGTGTTGTGGTTTTCTTGTGCGTCGTAGCCATGGAGAATCATCATCATTGAACAGGATGCTTAGGTCAGTTTTCACTTTAAAGGGTGGGATTTCATGAAACTTATTATAATCTTCTGGCATGTCTGTCTTGTCATCCACTCCCACGATGTTTCTTTTCCCTGAAATAACTATGTGGCGCTTTGGCTCATCGAACGATGTATTCTTTTGCTGAGTTCTTTTTCTCGGTTTGGTAGACATGTACTTCACATAGAAAACCTGAGCCACATTGTTGGCTAGGACGAATGGTTCGTCCATGTACGCAAAATTGTTGAGATCCACTGTTGGCATGCCATACTTTTCATCTATATGTACCCCGCCTCCTGTAAGCTTGACCCATTTGTACCGAAACTAAGGGACCTTAAAAGTAGGTCCATAGTCAGGTTCCCATATCTCCTCTATGTATCCATAATATATGTCCTTCTGCCCATTGTCATCTGTTGCATCAAATCAGACACCACTGTTTTGGTTGATGCTCTTTTTATCTTGGGTGATCGTGTAAAATGTATTCCCATTTATCTCGTCCTCTTGGAAATTACATATAGTCGAAGATGGTAACCTAGCCAACAAGTACATCTCATCTCCAACGGTGGTGTTATTCATGAGATGTGTCTGCAAACAACTGTCGAAAGTAGTCTCGTGTTAAACTTTAATCCAGGAGTCAGGCTTCCCTGGGTTTTCGGAGCATAGAATATTCTTGTGTTTCTTGATATACGGAGCCACCATGGTGTAATTGTGTAAAACTGTGTAGTGTGCTTGACTGAAAGAATGCCCGTACCTACATAATGATACGTCATAAACGTATCTATAATTTTGATGCTCCATGGTTGTTTTATGCCAACTATCTTATGTTTTGTCTACACTTTGAGGTATTTTTATACGTTTTCTGGAACTAACCTATTGACAAGATGCCGCAGTGCAAGTTGCCTGTCTTTTGCTGTTTTTGGTTTCAGAAAAGCTAAAAAATGAATATTCTCGTAATTGGACGGGACAAAAGCCATTCTGCCTATTTTTCCCAGAGCAATACGGAAACGCGAAGTAGAGAAGGAGGGGGACACCAGGGTGGGAACATCCTAGGGTGGCGCCCCCCTAGTCCGCGCCACCACTAGGGGTGGGCCACCCTAGCGGCCACTGACGTCCCCCTTTCTCCTATAAAAGCCTCCCAAATTAGAAACCCTAAAACATCAAGGAGAAATCCATGAAAAGATCCGCAGTGCCGCCGCCACCGAAGTGGGGATTCGGGGGACAGAAGTCTCTATTCCGGCACCCTTCCGGGATGGGGAATTGCCCCCGGAGCCATCTCCATCGATCTCCACCACCATCCCCATCGCCGTTGCTGATTCCCATGATGAGGAGGGAGTAGTTCTTCCTCGAGGCTAAGGGCTCTACCGGTAGCTATGTGTTCATCTCTCTCTATGCATGATCTTATTGTGATTATTATATTTGTAATCAAGTAGATCTACTCTGCTACTCAAGTGCTTAAACCAATCTATGGCTATCCCCACGTGTGTGAAAGTGACAGCGTGCACACCGTATGGCACTTAGGCTAGAGATTACATAAATACTTGTCAAGAGTTATATTTTGAGTTGGTTGTCTCTATGAAATTGTGGTGTTTGATGGAACCATCTAGCGCTCAAGGTGACAGTGTGGGGTTATCTAGATGGGGAAAGCAAATTTTAAGGAGTGCTTTTGTAGCCCTACCATGGATTAGAGTTGTCCAACCGGAGAGTAGTTCAGGGTAGCATCATGAAGAGAATATATTTATATGAGAGTGTCCACTAGTGAAAGTATGATCCATAGGCCTTGTTTCTAAGCATTGAAACACCGTTTACAACTAGTCCTGCTACATGTTTGCTTGCTTCCATCTTTATTTCAGATTGCCTTTAGTTCTTCCTCCCCGTAAGCTCTTTTCTGGCACCGTTATCTTATAATCATCCATACTACTTGTATTTTACTATATCTTCGCCGAACTAGTGCACCTATACACCTGACAAGTGTATTGGGTGTGTTGGGGACACAAGAGACTTCTTGTATCTTGATTGCAGGGTTGCTTGAGAGGGATACCTTTTACCACTTCCTCCCTGAGTTCGATAAACCTTGGGTAATCCACTTAAGGGAAACTTGCTGCTGTTCTACAAACCTCTGCACTTGGAGGCCCAACACTGTCTACAAGAATTGAAGCTTGTGTAGAAATCAAGCTCTTTTCTGGTGTCGTTGCCGGGGAGGTAAGGTAAAAGGTACTTACATCCTATGGCTACTAAGCTATCTTCTAGTACCGTTGCTGGAGTGTGAGTGCTCGAAGCTATTTCCTTTAGATTCTGCAATTTTGTCTTTTTTCTTGTTTTTATTTTCACTAGTTATGCTTAATGGAAAACAACAACAAAATTAGAGAGCTTTATAGTATTTATCTTGAGTTAGGACATGAAGTGTTTGAAGAGAATATTAAAAAACCTAAGGAACTTCATTTGCATGCTAATAGCAATGTTATTAGTATGAATTCTTTGAACACCATTATTGCTAATGCTATGGAAACATCTAAGCATGGGGAAGCTAGTTTTTATGAAAATTATCTTTTTAGTTCCCTAGTTTTAGAGGAGAAAATTTGCTATAATGATACTAAACCTCCAATATATGATGATTACAATGATGAATATGATATTTTCAGTCCACCTACTATTGAGGAGAAAATTTTCTATGATGATACTTGATGACCCACAAGTGTAGGGGATCGCAACAGTCTTCGCGGGTAGTATTACCCAATTTATTGATTCGACACAAGGGGAGCCAAAGAATACTTGCAAGCCTTAACAACTGAGTTGTCAGTTCAGCTACACCTGGAAATAGTTCTTGCTCACAGAAGTTTATCAATAGCAACAGTTTGTAGTAGCAACAGCAAAGCAACAACAACAGTGAAATAGGAGCAATAGTAATAGTAACGGTATCCAGTGGGATTCGAGTGCGGTAGGCATAGGGATGGATGGACGGGCGTTGCATGGACGATTCTAAACATGTAACTTCAAGATCTAGGGAATTGCAGATAAATAATAACAAGCATCCTACTAAACAATCCTAGGCATGTGCTCTAAATATAGTCATACGTGCTCGCAATGAGAACTTGCACAACATCTTCTGTCCAACCATCTCGTGGCAGCGGGGCCTCTAGGGAACTACTAGCAATTAAGGTGCTTCTTTTAATAGAGCACCGGAGCAAAGCATTAACACTCCGTGAACACATGTGATCCTCATACCACAGCATCCCCTTCGGTTGTCCCAATTATTGTCACTTTGGGGCCTTTGGATCCAGACAATGATATGTGTACACAACTTGTAGATAAGATCACAAACAATACTATCATAATGATTCAATAATAAGTTTAGATCTGAGATCATGGCACTCGGGCCCTAGTGACAAGCATTAAGCACAACAAGTTGCAACAAAGTCAAATAGCACTAATAGAGATACTAGGCACTATGCCCTAACAATCTTATTCGATTACATGATAGAACTCATCCAATACCTTCCATCCCCAAGCCTATAGTGGGGGATTACTCACTCATGGATGAGGGAAACATTGATGGTCGATGGAGATGCGTTGGTGATGATGATGGTGATGATCCTCTCCAAATTCCCCGTCCCGGCAGGGTGCCAGAACGGAGTTTCTGGATCCGAATCTTGGTTTCTGGTGGCGGCGGCGGAGCGGAACTCTTTCTGGAAAACTATCGAGCCCCCCTCGGTTTTTAGGTCGAGAGGCAACTTATAGGTGCAGAGGGAGGCCGAGGTGCCTAGGGTGGCTGCACCCCCTAGGCGCGGCCAGAGGTGGGCCCGCGCCTGGCAGGGGTGTGGGCCCCCAGGCCCCTTCTCCGTCTTGTATTCTGGCTCCGTGGATCTTCTGGTGAAATATAATTTTTGGCATATTTTCCGGGATTTTTCCAGATAGTTGATTTTCTGCACAAAAACTAGACACCAAGGTGATTCTGCTGAAAACAGCGTTAGTCCGTGTTAGTTATATCCAAATCACATTAGTTTAGAGGAAAAACAATAGCAAAAGTGTAAGGGGAAGTAGATACGTTTTGGACGTATCAACCCCCCCCCCCCCCCCCAAGCTTAGCTTATTGCTTGTCCTCAAGCAATTCAGTTGAAAACTGAGTGCAATAAAAGAACTTTCACGAACACATTTGCTTCATATGATGTATACATTCTCAGCATGGGAGTAGATGCTTAAAACATTCATAATAAGAAGTATGCAACTAAGTCTACTCAATAGTCATTGCAAGCTATGAAGAGAAACCAACTCAATAATAATAAGTAGCATGAAACATAAACATAAGCAACATTGAAATGATCATAATAAGGTATGATAGAGTGGTATCACGCTTGCCTTTGTTTGAAGAGCACAATATAAATGCCAATGCACCTCTGAAGTTCAAGTGAAGACTAGAGATAAATATATCAGAGATACAAGCATCAAAGTCATGACATAATTAACCAAGTTTTGGAACAAACACAAGAATGACAACTATGCTCTCAAGAAGGTGCTCATAAAATAAGTGGTGACTCAACAAGGTAGTGAAAACGGTTTTGAGTTTGAAAGTCTTCCTAATGCTGAAAGAAAGGTACTCATTAGCTTTGAGCTCTCATTGCCCCTATCATAGGCATCTTCATATGGTTAAGGTGAAAGTGATGTCCACTATGAATCATATGCTTGACAGACCATAGACTAGAAATCCCATGTCCCTTGAGTACGAGGGTCACACCGCATGCTACTCAACTTTGGTTACCTGTAAGTTCTTGTCATTGTAAATGCATGCATATCATAGAGAACCTCCAACGGGGTACCCCTTGCACATGATAAAAGAGCGATCCCGTGATCAAAATGACAAGGCAAGCAGACAATGAGCATCTCAGCGATCTTTTTATTTACTATATGCATAGATTTGTATTGCGGATGCTTCATAAATGCTCATTATGGTGATGCTACAAGTTTCCACCATGATTAGGCATGGCTCAGGCTAGCGGCCCAGGCGTTTCTCTAACACAATGTATAAACTCCATGAACTCACAAGTCCCCCTTTTATTTCACATCGACGAAATTCACAAACAAAATAACAAGGTATCAACTGGATATAAATATCCAAAAAGTGTTGAAAGCATTCCCCGTGACAGCACGGTTCTGCTGACTCCTAGCATATAATTTGCAAGCATATAACTTTCATGGACAGGTCACAATGGTTCAGAATTATTAAGTGCACGGAATAAAGTGTACCATCAAGTTCATGAGATCTTTACTAACTAACTTTATCAAAACAGACAAACATTTTATTTTGGAAGAAAACATGGCATATAGAATATGCACTGAAATAGCAAATGATGCTAATAGGTAGGTATGGTGGACATAGTTGGCAATATTGGTTTTGGGGAGTTGGAAGCACAGGTAGAGCACATACTCAGTGCAAGTGAAGACTAGCAAAAGAGAAGGAGCGACAAACGAGAGAGCTATAACTGTCATAATCATGCTTGCAACAAAACAAGACTAATTATGGCATGAAAGTGACACAAGAACTCTGAGGCAAAATAAATCATCAAGGCTTACTAACTATTGTTAAGTCATATGCATGCATGAGCATGTGCCAAGTCGATTCACATGAACAGTCAGAGGAGGATACCACAATATCATACCAAGATATGAATAAAACAATGCAAGCAAACATTCATATGACATGCTACAAACTATTAGCAAGCTGGAGCTAATCATAGACAAGCAACAACTATTAAGCATCCATAATGACATACACCTTACACAAACAGGCTAAGCATGCTCACAACGATGAGTATATGTACAAAAATGAAACAAACAGAGTTCGTTACCAGCCTCTTACCACACCTCAAGTTGTATTAATCTTCATTATTGCCCTTCACTTGTGTGACTTGAATAATAACATGAAACCAAACTCCACTAAGGACGGCCGAACCCTGCAAAGAACTCACAAAACCAGAGAAGAACAACAGATATTTTTGGTGTTTTTGATTTTTTTTAAAGAAGGCAAACAAAGCAAAAACAAACGAAGCAAAATAAAACCAAAAACAAAAACTAAGACGCTCCACGAACAACACAACTGTATATGAAACAATAAAAACGAAGTGTCTAGAAAGACCTGAGATTTTTATTGATGAAGAAGGGGATGCCTTGGGCACCCCAAGCTTTGATGCTTGTACCTCTTAAATATTTCTTGGGGTGACATGGGGTGGCCCCCCAAGCTTGAGATTTTGTCCATTCTTCATCTCATTACATCATTCTCTCTCGACACCTAAATTTTTTCCTTCATACAAAACTTCACACAATCTTCATTAGCAACATTAGTTTATTCAAAAGATATTAGACCTCTGGCAAAGCTTTGGAACAACAAGTCTTTTCACTAAAAACACAAGCTACTGTAGAAACTCCTTCAAAAAGCTCAATTCACCTAAAGAGAACTCAAAAAGGAATCAATAAGAAGCAAATGCAAATAATGGCAGAAATCTATCCAAACAGACCAGTAGGCAGAAACCGATTTTTTAGAAAATCTTATGTTGCTCAAATCACAAGTGTTTAACTAACGAAAGTTAGCTAACATACTGGGGATTTATTCGTAAATTTTGAGCTCAATCCGAGTTACAGAGACTCCTCACAAATTTTTATGGTGGGGGACAGAAATCTGTTTCGGGACAGCAACTCCCCAAATCTTACTTCCCTCTCATTAGAGGTCATTCTTGGCACAAAAAGCAAACAAAAATGATAAGGAGAGGTCATTACTGAAGTAATAAATTCCAAGACTCAAGGAAACTCTTGGTTTATCTCCCAACAAGTACTTTTCTTTAACGCCTTTAAGTTAGGCAGGACGAAGAGCAAAGATTGGAAAGGAGAAAAATAAAAGTGAGCAAGTATAACCAAAGTGGAAACATTATTTGTTCATTAAAATCCTTTTGTTAACAAGGTTGATCAAGTCTTGTAACCAAAACAATCTTATATGAAACAAAACATTGCAATCCACAAGGTGATTATGTTACCTCATACTTGATAGCAATGGTCCCAATCATAATAGTTTCAAAATTTTCTTGTGGAATGGGACAATATATTTCTCCAACCTTGATGCTCTCAATATTTTCAATGGAATTCAGGCAATAGCTCTTAGCAACCTTCTTGGGGAAATAGACAGTATGCTATTTGTCATCAATATTGAATGTTACTTTTCTTTGATTACAATTGATGACAGCACCTGCAGTATTAAGAAAAGGTCTCCCAAGAATAATAGGCATATTATCATCTTTAGGCATCTCAAGCACCACAAAATCAGTTAAAACCAAGCAATTATGAGCCACTTAAACAGGAACATTCTCACATATACCAATAGGAATAGTAGTTGACTTATCAGTCATTTGCAAAGATATATCAGTTGGTATCAACTTTTCTAGCTGGAGTCTCTTGTAGAGAGAAAAAGGCATAACACTAACTCCAGCTCCCAAATCACATAAAGCAGTTCTAACATAATTATTCTTAATAGAGCAAGGAATATTTGGTATAGCTGGATCACCAAGTTTTTTGGAACCTTACCATTGAAGGAGTAATTAGCAAGCAAAGTAGAAATCTCCTCATTAGGAATCTTCCTTTTATTAGAGACATATCCTTCATATACTTTGAATAAGGAGGCAACTTAATAGCATCAGTCAAAGGAATTTGCAAAAATAAAGGTTTCATCCACTCACAAAACTTGTTGTAATGTTCTTCCTCCTTTGACTTGTGTTTTTTTCTTGGAAAAGGCATAGGTTTCTGCACCCAAGGTTCTCTCTCTTTACCATGTTTATTAGCAATAAAATCTTCCTTAGTGTACCTGGTGTTCTTAGTGTGATTTTCAGGTTCTTCCTCACCTTCCTCCTTATTAGGAGCATCATTTTTATCATTACCACTCTCAGTTTCAGCATCAGAGACATATATACTATTAGGATCTATAGCTGGTTCAAGTGGTTCCTCGGCTACTTTATGTTTCTTTTTCTTTCTCTTACGAGGACTACCACTACTTTCACCTTGTTGAGAATCCTGCTCAATTCTTTTAGGGTGTCCTTCAGGATATAAAGGATCTTGAGTAGTTATACCACTCCTAGTTCTAATTCCATAAGCATGTTTATCTCCTGAGGCATTAACTAGCATATCTTTTTGTACCTTAGCAAGTTAATCAAGTTGGGTTTAAACCATTTGAAAGTGTTTATAAAGCATTTTAATATCATTTGAAGTTCTTTCCACAATATCTTTCAACTCATTAATAGCTCTAGAGTTTTCCAATAAATGATTCTGTACTTGTTTATTAAAATTACCTTGCTTAACAATAAAAATGTCAAGTTCCTCTAAGCATTGATCAGGAGGCTTACCATAAGGAATATCACCTTCATCAAAGTGTTGGAGAGAGTGTACCTCAATAGTAGATGAGTGGGGAATTGGCTTACATAATTCTTCTATAGGAGGTAGATTCTTCACATCTTCAGCTCTAATACCTTTCTCCTTTAGACACTTCTTAGGTTCCTTCATCACTTCATCATTTAATACAATAACTCCACTGTTCTTTGGTGTTGGTGTTGGAACTGGTTCAGGAACATCTGGTTCAGGAGTAATAGGCTCAGGTTCATTCGGCTCAGTTGAAGTCCAATCATCATAATTCTTGCTTATCTTAGCCATTAATTCTTTAGCATCTGTAGGAGTTCTTTTCCTAAAAACACAATCAGCAAAGCTATCTAGGTAGGTCCTGGAATCATCAGTTAGTCCATTATAATAAATATCAAGAAGCACATTCTTAGGTAATGGACATCCAGGATGTGCATGAATCAAGGCACAGAACCTTGTCCATGACTCAGGTAATTTCTCTCCTTCTCCCTGTTTAAAATCAAAAAGTCTCTACAAAGCAGCATGTCTAGCATTGAGAGGAAAATATTTATGGAAGAAAGAAGCAATCAAAAAATTAGGGCTATCAATGGAACCAGGAGGTAATCTATTAAACCAAGCCCTAGCTTCTCCTTTTAGTGAAAAAGGGAAGATCTTATTAACAAAGTACTTGCGCATGTTAAAATCATCAGAGAATAAAGCATTCATAGTAGAAAGCTCATTCATATGAGCCACAACACTCTCATTTTCAGTCCCACAGAAAGGTTCTTTCTCAACAATATCTAAATAGGACAAATCAAGAGAGAAATCATAATCTTCATCTTTAATATCTATGGGAGAGGTGGCAAACTTAGGATCATAGGACAACTTAGGAATAATGGTGCGTCTAGCAAAGAGACTCTTAATAGCACTAGTACCATGTGTTTTTCGGCACACTTCAACAAATTCATCAGTGAACTCAATGTAACCATCATTAATATCATAACTCTCACTAGACTCAGGTGAGCTAACAGGTGTAACAGTGTCTTCACTAGGAGTTTAGGTATTTCCTAGACTAGCCATAGTAGCATCTAGGAAAGTACCTAATGAACCACTCGCATCAAGAACAGTAGAAGTGTAGGGATACGGGTAGGCTACACTAGCGCAAATCAAAAAATTTCTACCGCGTATACCAGGATAACTGTTGTCATAGATCACGGGATTGCCACTAGACGCGCAGTTGCGGAATTGATGAAGCGCGTAGAGGCAGTGCAGACGTTCCACGTCTCCTCCTTGTCCTCGTCCCATGAGCAGCTCCCCTTGCGCGGCTCGTCCAAGCGCTATAGATGCAGCGCCTCCGAGGTATCCACACGTACAGGGTGGAAGCGTCAGACGTCGGACTGCTAGGTCCGCGCGTGCAACACATGCGTGAGGAGTGGCGGCTGGGAATGATCTGAGGTCTAAGGTCTAACCCTGGTCAGCTCGCCCCACCCTCTCTTATATAGGCATCCCTAGTGGGCTTCTACATTAGCAGCCCATTAGTACCCTAAACCTGGTCTACTTCGGATCCAATCCTCATTAGGCTTCCAGCCCCTTAAGTGTGTGACCCTATAGGTTCATATGTGTATAGACATGACACGAATACACTTATTTTGTCAATAGTTGGTAGCGGCCTCTAGCAAGACGTGCCAACTCCTAAACACATACAAAGATCATATCGGATGAACCATCACAAGGTTTAGTACATGTATTTCCCTTTGCCTCACGATATTTGGTCTAGCTCCAAGCTGACCTCCCTTTCTCGATACCGTGATTCGGAATCCCTTTACTAGGTTAACTCTTAACCAAAGGTAGCACGGCCATGCATTTCTGGATCCGATCACTCGAGGGGCCCAGAGATATCTCTCTCAAGTAGAGAGGGGCAAATCCCATCTTGATTGACCATGCCTTGCAACATGCTTCAGAACAAACCCGAAAGCTACCTTTATAACTACCCAATTACGTTGCAGCGTTTGATAGCCCCAAAGTAGGTCGATCCACATCTCAAGTACATGCGACAATCTCAGGTCTAAGGACAAAACGTACACGATGTGTAGAGAGAGAACTGCAACTAATTGCTAGTCTCAGGTTGGGTCAGTCCAACCCCATGTTCATAACATGTGTCCACGTCATTGGTTTGACATCTCCATGTCTATGACTTGCGAAACATAGTCATCAACCAATCGATGTGCTAGTCTAATATTCACGTGTGTCCTCACATGAACTCCGACTAGGGACAACTCTTAAATAACCATACAAGTATAGAGTTTCACAAACAATTCACGTAATTGCCAATCAATACAAGTTGCCTGATATGGATATTCAAGGAAAATTACAATAACTCATGGATACATATGAAATATCATCATCTCTATGATTGCCTCTAGGGCATATTTCCTTCAGTCTCCCACTTGCACTAGAGTCAATCTAAAATGTATCTAATACCAATTGCTCTTGTGTGCGCTTCATGCGCTGGGGAGAGAGGCTTAGTCAAGGGATCAGCAACATTTGAGTCCGTATGTATTTTGCATATCATGACACTACCATCCTCAACGAACTCTCGAATCTGATGGTAACGCATGCGAATATGTTTGTTCTTCTGGTGCTGTCTAGGTACCTTGGCTTGTGCAATAGCACCATTGTTGTCATAATAAACATCCAAGGGATTGGACGCACCCTGAACCACACCGAGAGCAATTAGGAAATTCCTAATCCAAACAGCTTCCTTTACGGCCTCCGAGGCAGCAATATATTCAGCTTCTGTTGAAGAGGAGGTCACCGTATCTTGCTTGGAACTTTTCCAGCTCACAGCACCACCATTCATGACAAACACATAACCTGATTGCGATTTCGAATCATCTGAGTCGTTAAGGTAACTCGCATCTATGTAACCCTTTACACTGAGTTCATCCTCACCTCCATAAACCAGGAACACATCCTTAGTCCTTTTTAAGTACTTAAGGATGTTCTTTACCGCTGTCCAGTGACCTTCACCTGGATCAGCCTAGTATCTGCTCGTAACACTTAGAGCATAGGAAACATCTGGGCGAGTACATACCATTGCATACATGATGGATCCAATAGCCGAAGCATATGGAACCCTACTCATGTGCTCACGCTCATCAGTAGTCGAAGGACACTGAGTCTTGCTGAGTTTTATGCCATGAGACATGGGCAAGAACCCCTTCTTAGCCTCTTCCATGGTGAACTGTTTCAACACTTTGTCAATGTATGTACTCTGGCTTAATCCAATTAGCCTCCTTGATCTATCTCTATAGATCTTGATGCCTAGAATATATGCCGCTTCTCCCAAGTCCTTCATCGAAAAACTATTTTTCAATGAGGTCTTAACAGACTCGAGCATAGGAATGTCATTTCCA
Source organism: Avena insularis (assembly GCA_023614405.1). Classification (NCBI taxonomy): domain Eukaryota; kingdom Viridiplantae; phylum Streptophyta; class Magnoliopsida; order Poales; family Poaceae; genus Avena; species Avena insularis. The sequence goes on along the minus strand of CM042691.1, from coordinate 36,062,014 downwards.
ATCAGCAATATTTCATCTACATATAAGATTAGAAATACCAGCGCTCTCCCACTTTCCTTCTTGTAAACACAAGGTTCTTGTTCGTTTTTGATGAAGCCAAACTCCTTTACAACTTCATCAAATCGAATATTCCAACTCTGAGATGCTTGCTTCAGCCCATAAATGGACTTCAGAAGTTTGCATACCTTTCCAGCATTGTTTGGATCGACAAAACCTTCGGGCTGCATCATATACACGTCCTCAGTTAGGATTCCATTTAGGAAAGCCGTCTTGACATCCATCTGCCATATTTCATAGTCGAAATGTGCAGCAATGGCTAGAATTATCCGTATAGATTTAAGCATCGCTACGGGCGAGAAAGTCTCGTCGTAGTCAACTCCTTGAACTTGTCAAAAACCTTTTGCAACAAGTCGAGCTTTATGGATGTGAACATTTCCATCCATATCAATCTTCTTCTTATAGATCCATTTGCACTCGATGGCTTTAAAACCATCAGGCAGGTCAACCAAGTTCCAAACTTGATTGTCTCCCATGGACTCTATCTCGGATCTCATGGCGATCAGCCATTTCTCAGAGTCTGGGTCCACCATCGCTTCTGCATAGGTCGCATGCTCATCATTGTCTAACAATAATAATTCATGCGCTTCGCGGAGCCTCGCCGACCTTCGTGGTTGTGGTGCTTATGTTGCCACGGGTTCCACAACTTGTTCTGCTACAATAGCATCACTCGTAGAAGCATCCCCAACTGGCTCATCTTGAACTTCTTCAAGTCGCACCGACCTTACACTTGTTCCCTTTGTGAGAAACTCTTTCTCTAGGAAAACACCGCTACGAGCGACAAACACTTTGCCCTCCTCTCGGTTGTAGAAGTAATACCCTAAGGTTTCTGATATCCCGAAAATGCACTTATCCGATTTGGGTGTTAGCTTGTCCGACTGAAGTCGCTTGACAAATGCATCACAACCCCAAATCTTTAGAAAAGACAAACTGGGATTCTTTCCAGTCCACATCTCATATGGTGTCTTAACTACGGATTTAGATGGTACCCTATTAAGTGTGAAAGCTGCCGTTTCTAGAGCGTAACCCCAAAATGATAATGGTAAATCCGACTGGCTCATCATATATCGAACCATGTCCAACAAAGTTTGATTACGTCGTTCGGAGACCCCGTTTCTTTGAGGCGTTCCGGGCGGCGTAAGTTGTGGAACAATTTCGCAACTCTTAAGATGATCGCTAAATTCGTGACTCAAATATTCACCTCCACGATCAGATCGCAAGGCCTTTATTTTCTTGCCACGTTGATTCTCTACTTCACTCTGAAACTCTTTGAACTTTTCAAAAGTTTCAGACTTATGCCTCATCAAGTAGACATAACCATATCTACTGAAATCATCAGTGAAAGTAATGAAGTAGTGATATCCTCCTCAGGCTGTCGTGCTCATTGGTCCACACACATCAGTACGTATGAGTTCCAACAAGTCTGTCGCTCTCTCGGGTAAACCCGAAAAAGGTGACTTGGTCATCTTTCCAAGTAAACAAGCCTGACATGTCTCGTATGATTCAAAATCAAACGAAGTTAGAAGACCATCACCATGGAGCTTCTTCATGTGCTTTTCACTTATATGCCCCAAATGACAATGCCATAAATAGGTAGGACTCAAATCATTAGGCCAAAGCCTTTTAGCACTAATATTGTAAACAGATGCATCATCAAGATTTAAAATAAATAACCCATTCACAATGGGAGCATTAGCCATAAACATATCATTCTTAGAGATTACACAACTATTGTTTGCACTCGAATGAATAACCATCCTCATCAAACATGAAGGTGATAAAATGTTTCACCCATACTTGGAATGTAATAACAATTATTCAACTCCATAATAAATCCGAAGGAAGGTGAAGTTGCATGACGCTGACGAACAATGCACAACCCTTGCTTTATTTTCGACGGAAAATCCACTTGCCTTTTCGCACTTCTCTAGTCCTTATTAGCCCCTGCATCGAATTGCAAATATGAGCAACCGATCCGGTATCAAATACCCAAGAGTTAACATAGGAATCAGCGAGAAGAATGTCCACAACATTTACAACAAGCGTACCTGAGTTGGAAGTACTCTTACTTCCACTCTTCTTCAAAGAAGCCTGGTACTTGCTGCAGTTTCTCTTCCAGTGGCCATGTTCATGACAAAAGAAGCACTCAGTGTCTTCTACAGGTCTAGCCTTTTGCTTGGGTGCAGACTTAGGGATCGTATCCTTAGCCTTGCCCTTCTTCTTCCAAGAAGTACCCTTTTTCTTGAAGCTAGGCTTGTTCTGTACAGCCATCACATGGCTATGCCCTCCACACTTCTTCATGTCACTTTCTGCTGTTTTAAGCATCCCACATAATTCATTAAGGCCCTCCTACACCCCATGCATATGGTAGTTCTAAATGAACTGCCCATAGCTGGATGGAAGAGACGCCAAAATGAAGTCAGTGGCCAAATCTTGGCCTAGTGGAAAACCAAGATTTTCCAAAGTCTGACTGTAACCAACCATTTTGATCACATGGGGGCCTACAGCTGCTCCCTCTGCTAGCTTGCATTCGACAAAGGACTTGGCAACATTGTACCTCTCAGTCCTTGCCTAATCTTGGAACATGTCCTTAAGCGCAACGATCATATCGTACGCATCCTGATCCTCAAACTTCTTTTGAAGTTTAGGTTCCATGCATGCAAGCATAAGACAGCTAACCTCAAGAGAATCATCACATGCTCTCTTCTAGGCATTCTTTAGGGCAGCCGATGCATTATCAGCAGGTTCATCGGGGATTGGGGTATCCAGAACCGTTTCCTTTTTATCAGACCTGAGAACGATTCTCAGGTTACAGACCCAGTTCGAATAGTTTGTTCCATTTAATTTATCTTTGTCAAGAATCGAACGCAAAGAGAAAGGTGATGTAGTGTTCGGTGCCATTGATCTACAACAGAAAACATGCAAAATCCTAAGCCATGTAACCATGAAAGAGTAAAACATATTAAACAATTTAATAGCATATACTCCAACTTAAATCAATATCCCTCTATTGATACTAAGTGATTCAAGATCCACAATTAACAAGTCGACTAGTGAGCTTTAGCATCACTGCTAGAAGACAAGGTAAATCGATAAGCAACACTTGCTAATCATATCACATATGACTCTTGTTGTTGGGTGACATCTCTATGTCAAAACTAGGCGCCCAACCTTTATGCCCCAAGGTCCTTAACTGTTAAGATGACCTTGTCAAGTTCACTAACCCTTATGCGTGTAGGTATCCGATACAAACCCATCCGGCCAAGGAAAACCGTGACACCCTAATTTCATAGGCCCACCAATGATTGTACAGGGCATAGGATGGTTCAAGGTTTGGTTGGGAGGGAATGGTTTAACTTAAACTTTGTGAGGGACTACTTCTAGCATCTAAGCATGCATAGTAGTAAAACGCATAAGAATAACATTCACATAGATGTGACACAGCATGGCCCATTTTCTCATGGTGATCTCCATCGCCATAGAACATGTCCACCATGATGATCTCCATCTTCATGTTCCATGTGAGCCATCCTCCAAGTGATGAGTCCTCTAAGAACTAATACAAGCTATTACTCCTAACAGCTAGTAATCAAAATTACATAGTATTGGGTGTTGGAGATATGCCCTAGAGGCAATAATAAATGTAGTTATTATTATATCTTTGTGTTTATGATAAATGTTTACATTCATGCTATAATAGTATTAACAAGGAAACATTAATACTTGTGTGATTTGTAAACTTAAATTGAAGTCCCTAGTATAGCCTCTATACATCACTAGCTTGTTGGTTAATAAATGATTGTGGTTTCCCTATCATGAACATTGAGATGTTATTAACAACAAGATCATATCATTAGGAGAATTATATGGTGGACATACTCCTATAGATAAGCGTAGCATAAAGATCAAGTCATTTTAATAGTTCAATTGCTATATGCTTTCTGATACATAGTAACCTAATTCCTTCGACCATGAGATCATGCATATCACCTTTACCGGATGGATGCTTTGATGACATCAAACACCACACCGTAACTGGGTGGCTATAAAGGTGGCATTGAGTGTTCAGAAAGTATTGGTTGAGACACATGGATCAAGAGTGGGATTTGTCCATCCATATGACGGATAAACATACTCTAGGCCCTCTCGGTGAAATGTCATCCAATTAGCTTGCAAGCATGTGACTGGCTCACAAGGGATCACATATCACGGGAACGAGAAAAGAGTACTTATCAGTAACGAGGTTGAACTAGGTATGCAGAGATACCGACGATCATAACCTCGGATAAGTAAACTATCGTGAGACAAAGGGAAATTGGTATCGTATGTAAGTGGTTCATTCAATCGCAAAGTAATCGTAGAAATATATGGGAGCCATATATATGAATTTCCAGATTCCTCTATTGGTTATTGGTCGGAGAAGTGTCTCGATCATGTCCGCATAATTCACGAACCGTAGGGAGACACACTTAAGGATTCGACGTTGTTTGAGTAGTTATGGAATGATGAGAAAGAGACTGAATGTTGTTAGGAGTCTCGGATGGGATCCGGGATATCACGAGGAGATCCAGAATGGTCCGGAGAATAAGATTCATATAAGGAAAGTCCTGTTTTGGAGTTGGGGAATGGTTCCGGTGTTTTCATTGGGAATGTTCTAGAAGGTTCCGGAATGTCCGGCACTCCGGAGGGGAAGGGTACATGAATGTGTTATATCAAGTTGGTATGATTGCATCATGTACTAAGTGTCATCGCTGAACAAAATAGAGGGTTTATTCAAATCCTAGTTTGAAAAGTCAAACGGCTAGTTTGAAAGTCAAACGGCTATTTTTGGGAAGTGGGAACGGAGGAGGAAACCGAGTTGGGGAGGAGTCCCTCCTCCCCACCACCGGCGCACCACCAAGCCGACTTGGGGAGGGACTCCCCTCCCCTTGGCCGGCCCCCTCCACCTATATAAGGAGGGGCAGGGCTCCCCTCCTTGACACACAACTCCCACGCCTCAAACCCTAGCAGCTGCTGCCCACCATAGTCGTCGCCGCCCCCTAGGGTTTCTCCCCTAGCCGCCGACTTGGGAACCTCCAAGCCCTAGCCGCCAGCCCTAGTACCTCTTCCTCGGCGTGTCTAAGCCCTAGATCGTCGAGGGCTCTCTCATAGTCCACCATACTCGCTCCGGCTTAAGGCGAAGCCCTGCGAGATCTCCCCTCTACTTCCGGTACCACGCCGTTGTGCTGCCGGAATCGCGAGGAGAGTGCTACAACCTCCGCTGCCTGCTGGAACAAGGGAGAGGAAGGTATTCGTCGAAATTTAACGTGTGACCGATCATGGAGCGCTCTAGAAACATGTAGCCGGAAGGATCGTCTACGCGATCTTGAGATCGGGAAGAGTACGACTACATCACCCACGAGAATCCGCTCTCGTTAAACGCTTTGGAATCTTCGAGGGTGAGTTATTCCATCGACTCTTTTCTACAATCTAGTAGATAGATCTTGGCTTGTTTGTTTGTATGCGATAGAAATTTTTTGTTTTCCATGCTACGAATGGTATCAGAGCCGTGTCTATATGTAGATCTGTTGCACGAGTAGAACACAATGGTCATTGTGGGCGTTGATGCTTTTATTGTCGATTGCTTCTTGTGTACTTTGCATCTTGCGGGATGTTGGGATGAAGCGGCCCGGGCTAACCTTACATGACATCGTTCATGAGACTTGCTCCACGCTTGACATGCAACTTGTATTGCATAAGTGGCTTTGCGGGTGCCTGTTTCTCCTAGAATAGTTAAGATCCAATTTACAACGGGTAATTAACAATACTAGTATCAATGTTGTGGTTCATGTTCGTAAGTTAGAACGACACTTATTGAAAGCCCCAAACCACGTAAAACATGCAAACAAAGTAGAGGCGTCTAACTTTGTTTTGCAGGGGTGTGCAGTGATGTGATATGGCCATGATTGTGATTATATTTGATGTATGCAATGTTCCTTATTGTAAGTTGGCAACCGGCAGGATCCATATGGTTGTCTTTAATTTATGTTAAGACCCGCGTGTCTATTCAAAGTAGTTGTAATAGTTGAAGCCGGTGGACGACAACCATGGAGAAGCGTCATTGACCTTGATGCAATGCCGGTGATGATGGAGATCATGTTCGTGCTTGAAGATGGAGATCGGAAGCACAAAGAATAAAGGCCATATCATATCACATATTATGAATTGCATGTGATGTTAATCCTTTATGCATCTTGTATTACTTAGTAGACGATGGTAGCATTATAATATGATCCCTCATGCACATGAATTTCAAATCATAAAGTGTTCACCCTTAGTTAGCACCGTTGCTAAAGCTTGTTGTTTCAAAGCACCACGTGATGATCGGGTGTGTTAGATTCCGCAAGTGTATACAACGTGAGCAAGCCAGATTTGCTCATGCGGAAACTAAGGTTTGATCTTGACGAGCCTAGCATGTACAGACATGGTCTCGGAACACGGTTCACCGAAAGGTAAAGCATGAATCATATAGTAGATATGATGAACATGTCGATTATTCGCCATTGAAACTATATCAACTCTCGTGATGACCGGTGTTGATGTGGTGGATTTGGTTCGTGTGATCACTAAAACAATGTGAGGGATGTTGTTTTGAGTGGGAGTTCACCTAGGTTAATTTTATTATTAATTTGAACTCAATTTGTCATAAACTTAGTCTAAACTATTGCAAATATGTTGTAGATCTATGGCAGCCCCTACCATCAATTTTAATGCGTTCCTAGAGAAAGAAAAGTTGAAAAACAATGGAAGCAACTTCACGGATTGGTTCCGCAATTTGAGGATTGTCCTCACAGCTGGTAATTTGACCTATGTGCTGGATGCACTGGGTGACCCACGCAGCCATCGCTACCGATGAAGTAAAGAATGTTTACCTCACTCGAAGACTCAAGTACTCCACAGATTCGGTGTGCTATCTTGTATGGTTTAGAATCGAGCTTGAGAAAGGTTTGAGAATTCAGACCCACATGATATTGTCCGTGATCTCAAATTGATCTTTGAGACTCATGCGGCAATTGAGAGCTATGAGGCTTCTGAAAAGTTCTTTAACTGCAAGATGGAAGAGAGCAGCTCTGTCAGTGAGCATGTGCTTAAGATGTCTGGGCACGCAAACAAACTTCAAAGCTTGGGCATAGTGATTCCTAATGCTTTGGGGATTTACCGTGTCCTCCAATCACTACCACCAAGTTATAAGAACTTTGTGATGAACTACAACATGCAGAACATGAACAAGACGTTGCCAGAACTCTTTGCCATGTTAAAATCTGCAGAAGTGGAGATCAAGAAAGAGCACCAAGTGTTGTTGGTCAATAAGACCACCAAATTCAAGAAAGGCAATTCTAAGAAAAAGGGACACTTCAAGAAGGGTGGTAAGAAAGTTACCACGCCGACGAAGAAGACCAAGGCTGGACCTAAGCCTGATACTGAGTATTTTTACTGCAAGGGAGAAGGTCACTGGAAGCGGAATTGCCCAAAGTACTTGGCGGATTTGAAGAATGGCAACATCAAGAAGAAAGGTATATCTGATATACATGTTATTGATGTGTATATCACTAGTACTCGTAGTAGTGCCTGGGTATTTGATACTGGTTCGGTTGCTCATATTTGTAACTCGAAACAGGTGCTGCAGAATAAACGGAAGCTAGCGAAGAACAAGGTGACGATGCGCGTTGGAAACGGATCAAAGGTTTATGTGATCGCGGTTGGCACGCTACCCCTTCATCTACCATCGGGATTAGTTTTATACTTAAATAATTGTTATTTGGTGCCTGCGTTGAGCATGAACATTATATCGGTATCTTGTTTATTGCGAGACGGTTACTTGTTTAAATCCGAGAATAATGGTTGTTCGATTTATATGAGTAATATGTTTTATGCACATGCACCTTTGATAGATGGTCTATTATTGTTGAATCTCGATAGTGGCAATACACATATTAATAACATTGAGGCTAAACGTTTGAAATCGAGTGATAACTCGACCTATATGTGGCAATCGCTGCCTTGGTCACATTGGAGTGAAGCGATGAAAAACTCCATTCGATGGACTTCTTTAATCACTTGATTTCGAATCACTTGATAGATGCGAAGCATGTCTGATGGGTAAAATGACTAAGACTCCATTTTCTGGTATGATGGAGCGAGCTACGGACTTATTGGAAATCATACATACCGATGTGTGTGGTCCAATGAGTGTGGCATCGCGCGGTGGTTATCGTTATGTTCTTACCTTCACGGATGACTTGAGTAGATATGGGTATATCTATTTCATGAAACATAAGTCCGAAACTTTTGAGAAGTTTAAGGAATTTCAAAGTGAGGTAGAGAATCAACGTAACAAGAAGATTAAATTTCTACGTTCTGATCATGGAGGTGAATATCTAAGTTATGAGTTTGGCGAGCATTTGAAGAAATGCGGAATACTTTCACAATTGACACCGCCGGGAACACCACAGCGTAATGGTGTGTCCGAACGTCGTAATCATACTCTCTTAGATATGGTTCGTTCTATGATGTCACTTACAGATTTACCGCTATCATTTTGGGGTTATGCATTAGAAACAGCCGCATTCACTTTAAATAGGGCACCATCTAAATCCGTGGATACGACACCGTATGAATTATGGTTTTGGAAGAAACCTAAATTGTCGTTCCTTAAAGTTTGGGGATGCGAAGCCTATGTAAAGAAGTTACAGCTGGACAAGATAGAACCCAAAGCGGAAAAATGCGTCTTCATAGGATACCCGAAGGAAACTATTGGGTATACCTTCTATCATAGATCCGAAGGCAAAATCTTCGTTGCCAAGAATGGATCCTTTCTAGAGAAGGAATTTCTCTCGAAAGAAGTGACTGGAAGGAAGGTAGAACTCGACGAGGTTGTCGAACCTTCTCTCGAACTTGCGAGTAGCGCAGCACCGGAAGTAGTTCCTGTGACGCCTGCACCAGTAAGAGAGGAAGCTAATGATGATGATCATGAAACTTTGGTTGTAGTTGCTACAGAGCCTCGCAGGTCAACGAGAACTCGTACCACTCCAGATTGGTATGATCCCGTTATGAATGTCATGTTGGTGGATAACACCGATGACCCTGAGACATATGAGGAAGCGATGATGAGCCCAGATTCCAATAAATGGCAAGAAGCCATGAAATCCGAGATTGGATCCATGTACGAAAACCAAGTATGGACTTTGGTGGACTTACCGGATGGCCAGAAGGCCGTCGAGAATAAATGGATTTTCAAGAAGAAAACAGATGCTGATGGTAATATTACTGTCAATAAAGCTCGACTTGTCGCAAAAGGGTTTCGACAAATTCAAGGAGTTGACTACGATGAGACTTTCTCACCAGTAGCGAAGCTAAAGTCTATGAGGATTATGTTAGCAATCGCCGCATATTATGATTATGAGATATGGCAAATGGATGTCAAAACAGCGTTCCTCAATGGAGACATTGATGAAGAGTTGTATATGATGTAACCCAAAGGTTTTGTCGATCCTAAAGATGCTAACAAGGTATGCAAACTTCAACGGTCCATCTATGGATTCAAGCAAGCATCCCGAAGTTGGAATCAACGTTTTGATAAGGTAATCAAAAGTTTTGGTTTTATACAAACTTATGGAGAAGCTTGTATTTACGAGAAAGTGAGTGGGAGCTCTGTAGCTTAATAGTGTCAAGGAATATTTGAATAATAGTTTTTCAATGAAGGATCTTGGCGAAGCAGCTTACATATTAGGCATAAAGATTTATAGAGATAGATCGAGACGCCTAATATCATTGTCACAAAGTACATATTTGGACAAAGTTCTAAAGAGGTTTGGAATGGAAGATAGCAAGAAAGGGTTCTTGCCCATGTTGCCCAATACGACCTTGAGTAAAACTCAAAGTCCGACAACAGCAGAAGATAGAGAAAGGATGAGTAAGACTCCCTATGCCTCAGCCATAGGATCTCTAATGTATGCCATGCTATGTACTAGACCCGACATTGCATATGCTGTTAGTTTAACTAGCAGATATCAAAGTGATCCAGGAGTGGATCATTGGACAGCGGTCAAAAACATCCTTAAGTACTTGAGAAGAACTAAGGATATGGTTCTTTCTTATGGAGGTGATGAACAACTCGTTGTTAATGGTTACACCGATGCTAGTTGGAACACCGATCCGGATGATTCTGAATCACAATCTGGATATGTATTTATTTTGAATGGTGCAGCAGTTAGCTGGAGGAGTGCAAAGCAAAGCGTTGTGGCGAGATCTTCAACTGAATCGGAATACATGGCTGCTTCGGAGGCTTCACAAGATGCGATATGGATGAAAGAGTTCATTACAGAGCTGGGTGTGGTTCCTAGTGCGCTGGACCCAATGTCTATCTACTGTGATAACATGGGCGCCATAGCCAATGCGCAAGAACCAAGGTCACACAAGAAGCTGAAACATATCAAGCTATGTTTTCACGCTATTCAAGAACATGTCCAAGATGGGGACATAAAGATTTGCAAAGTACACACAGATCTGAATGTGGCGGATCCGTTGACTAAACCTCTCCCGAGGGCAAAACATGACCAACACCAAACTGCCATGGGTGTTCGGTATATTACCATGTAATCTAGATTAGATGACTCTAGTGCAAGTGGGAGACTGTTGGATATATGCCCTAGAGGCAATAATAAATGTAGTTATTATTATATCTTTGTGTTTATGATAAATGTTTACATTCATGCTATAATAGTATTAACAAGGAAACATTAATACTTGTGTGATTTGTAAACTTAAATTGAAGTCCCTAGTATAGCCTCTATACATCACTAGCTTGTTGGTTAATAAATGACTGTGGTTTCCCTATCATGAACATTGAGATTTTATTAACAACAAGATCATATCATTAGGAGAATGATATGGTGGACATACTCCTATAGATAAGCGTAGCATAAATATCAAGTCATTTTAATAGTTCAATTGCTATATGCTTTCTGATACATAGTAACCTAATTCCTTCGACCATGAGATCATGCATATCACCTTTACCGGATGGATGCTTTGATGACATCAAACACCACACCGTAACTGGGTGGCTATAAAGGTGGCATTGAGTGTTCGGAAAGTATTGGTTGAGACACATGGATCAAGAGTGGGATTTGTCCATCCATATGACGGATAGATATACTCTGGGCCCTCTCGGTGAAATGTCATCCAATTAGCTTGCAAGCATGTGACTGGCTCACAAGGGATCACATATCACGGGAACGAGAAAAGAGTACTTATCAAGAACGGTTGAACTAGGTATGCAGATACCGACGATCATAACCTCGGATAAGTAAACTATCGTGAGACAAAGGGAAATTGGTATCATATGTAAGTGGTTCATTCGATCGCAAAGTAATCGTAGAAATATGTGGGAGCCATATGAATTTCCAGATTCCTCTATTGGTTATTGATCGGAGAAGTGTCTCGATCATGTCCGCATAATTCACGAACCGTAGGGAGACACACTTAAGGATTCGACGTTGTTTGAGTAGTTATGGAATGATGAGAAAGAGACCGAATGTTGTGAGTCTTGGATGGGATCCGGATATCACGAGGAGATCCGAATGGTCCGGAATAAGATTCATATAAGTAAAGTCCTGTTTTGAGTTGGGGAATGGTTAGGTGTTTTCATCGGAATGTTCTAGAAGGTTCCGAATGTCCGGACTCGGAGGGAAGGGTACATGAATGTGTTATATCAAGTTGGTATGATTGCATCATGTACTAAGTGTCATCGCTGAACAAAATAGAGGGTTTATTCAAATCCTAGTTTGAAAAGTCAAACGGCTAGTTTGAAAGTCAAACGGCTATTTTTTGGGAAGTGGAAAAAGAGGAGGAAACCGAGTTGTGGAGGAGTCCCTCCTCCCCACCGCCGGCAAGACCACTGGCCGACTTGGGAGGACTCCTCCCTTGCTGCCCCCTCCACCTATATAAGGAGGGAGAGCTCCTCCTGACACACAACTCCCACGCCTCAAACCCTAGCAATTGCCCACCATAGCCGCCGCCCCTAGGGTTTCTCCCTAGCCGACTTGGGCACCTCCAAGCCCTAGCCGCCGGACCTAGCACCTCTTCCTCGGCGTGTCTAAGCCCTAGATCGTCGAGGGCTCTCTCATAGTCCACCATACTCGCTCTGACTTAAGGCGAAGCCCTACGAGATCTCCCCTCTACTTCCGGTACCACGCCGTTGTGCTGCCGGAATCGCGAGGAGAGTGCTACAACCTTCGCTGCCTGCTGGAACAAGGGAGAGGAAGGTCTTCGTCGAGTACCGAACGTGTGACCGACTGCGGGAGCGCTGCCGGAACGCAGCGTCGGAAGGATTGTCTACGCGATCTTGAGATCGGGAAGAGTACGACTACATCACCCACGAGAATCCTCTCTCGTTAAACGCTTTGGAATCTTCGAGGGTGAGTTATTCCATCGACTCGTTGCTACAATCTAGTAGATAGATCTTGGCTTGTTTGTTTGTATGCGATAGAAATTTTTGTTTTCCATGCTACGAAACCCTACATTGGGATCATCACAAGTTGGCACGCAGGCCATTACAATAAATGACAACACACATGGCTCTAGCTGTGTTGCCCTACTCACGACACGCAGGTCATGCCAATTTTCATACATGCATCACATACATATATGGGCCATACTGATCACATACATCCTGCAAAAACAAGTTATGCGTAGAATCGCATTCTACCGGATCACGTGACATCGCAGCACCTAGTTATCTTTACGAGATACAAAAAAAAGGGCTACGATTAAGGGGGGGTCTAGGGGGTCTCCCCCTGCGGGGTTCGAAAAACCGTGAAAAATGAGAGATCAAATCTACACAATTTTCTTTAAGGATTTTGATCGGCAAATCAAATTTACCATAAACCGACTCCTGTCCCGATTCAATCAAACTCCTTTGATCACGGTACATCGATTTTAGATCTAGGTTCCGATTCGATCAATCATATTGATCTTCGCGTGATTCAACAGGATTTATGTGTCACTGTCTACCCCGATGGCGGAAGCCAACCGGTAGGGGTAAGTCGTTCGACAACCTCAGATCATGATCACGGAAAGCAAGATCATAGATCAATCCTAAACCACCGCCATATAAACGATCACATCATTCATATCAATGTGCATATCACCATATGCAACTATCCCGAACCTATAACTGAACAACCTGGCTCTGATACCACTGTAGGGATACGGGTAGGCTACACTAGCGCAAATCAAAAAAATTCTACCGTGTATACCAGGATAACTGTTGTCATAGATCACGGGATTACCACTAGACGCGCAGTTGCGGAATTGATGAAGCGCGTTGAGGCAGTGCAGATGTTCCACGTCTCCTCCTTGTCCTCGTCCCACGAGCAGCTCCCCTTGCGCGGATCGTCCAAGTGCTACAGATGCAGCGCCTCCGAGGTATCCACACGTACAGGGTGGAAGCGTCAGACGTCCGACTTCTAGGTCCGCGCATGCAACACAGGCGTGAGGAGTGGCGGCTGGGAATGATCTGAGGTCTAAGGTCTAACCCTGGTCAGCTCGCCCCACCCTCTCTTATATAGGCGTCCCTAGTGGGCTTCTACATTAGCAGCCCATTAGTACCCTAAGCCTGGTCTAATTCGGATCCAATCCTCATTAGGCTTCCAGCCCCTTAAGTGTGTGACCCTATAGGTTCATATGCGTATAGACATGACATGAATACACTTATTCTGTCAATAGTTGGTAGCGGCCTCTAGCAAGACGTGCCAACTCCTAAACGCATACAAAGATCATATCGGACGAACCATCACAAGGTTTAGTACATGTATTTCCCTTTGCCTCACGATATTTGGTCTAGCTCCAAGCTGACCTCCCTTTCTCGATACCGTGATTCGGAATCCCTTTACTAGGTTAACTCTTAACCATAGGTAGCACGGCCATGCATTTCTGGATCCGATCACTCGAGGGGCCCAGAGATATCTCTCTCAAGTAGAGAGGGGCAAATCCCATCTTGATTGACCATGCCTTGCAGCATGCTTCAGGACAAACCCGAAAGCTACCTTTATAACTACCCAATTACGGTGGAGCGTTTGATAGCCCCAAAGTAGGTCGATCCACATCTCAAGTACATGCGACAATCTCAGGTCTAAGTACAAAACATACACGATGTGTACAGAGAGAACTGCAACTAATTGCTAGTCTCAGGTTGGGTCGTCCAACCCCATGTTCATAACATGTGTCCACGTCATTGGTTTGACATCTCCATGTCTATGACTTGCGAAACATAGTCATCAACCAATTGATGTGCTAGTCTAATATTCACGTGTGTCCTCACATGAACTCCGACTAGGGACAACTCTTAAATAACCGAGTAAATGACGCAAAACCACCACAATTGAGGCAAAGTGACCAAAAACCCACCAAAATGCATGTTTTTGGTAGTTCTTTTTGTGAAGGATTGTAACCTTATCCTCAAATGTGGTAGGTTTGCGTCATTTTCTCTAAATAACCATACAAGTATAGAGTTTCACAAACAATTCACGTAATTGCCAATCAATACAAGTTGCCTGATATGGATATTCAAGGAACATTACAATAACTCATGGATACATATGAAATATCATCATCTCTATGATTGCCTCTAGGGCATATTTCCTTCAAGAAGTAACATCATGAGTATCAAAAGCAGTTTCAGACTCAGCAGTAGTAGCAGTGTGTGTAGCATGAGTATGTGGTAGTGGTGTGACAAGCTTACTTATAACAGACGGTGAATCAAGAGCAACAGAGGTGTTTAGGACTGTACCTCTTCTTGTAGTGGACGGTAAAATAGGAAACTTTCCATCACGAGACTTCTCCATGATGAAAGGAGTAGCAGTGAACAATAATAGATCCAAGTGAACTTAAAAATAAAGCTATGCTCCCCGGCAACGGCGCCAGAAAATAGTCCTGATGACCCACAAGTGTAGGGGATCGCAACAGTCTTTGCGGGTAGTATTACCCAATTTATTGATTCGACACAAGGGTAGCCAAAGAATACTTGCAAGCCTTAACAACTGAGTTGTTAGTTTAGCTGCACCTGGAAATAGTTCTTGCTCACAGAAGTTTATCAGTAGCAACAGTTTGTAGTAGCAACATGTAACACCCCGTCCACTCCTGGCCCCGGGGGGTGTCACTCCTGGCAGCTTAATAGAATATCTAGACTGGCCCCACAGACCAACACTAGTCTTTTCTGTGCACTTTGTCCTCACTGCATGCGCTGGTTTACCCACTTCCCGGTCGGTCAGCCATCCTAGAATTGCTCTAGGGCAAGCACGCTTAACCTTAGAGTTCTTTTCGAATGAGCTTCCGGAAAAGAAGTTGCAACTTGTTGATATGGGTATCCTATCAATCCTATTAAGCCATGTGCCTGGATCTCACATACACCCACCCTTTAGAAGATCGATGCCCTCATCGATTAAGCACACCCCAGGAACGTTCCCTCTTGGCACGCTGCGTAAGGCCCGCCTTGCACATGTGCCATGCCGTGTCCACTCCGGGCCACACGCGCCATGCTCCACATGTCCCGCCACTAACCCGCACACACCCGTTTAACCGCGAGGTCGGCTCTGATACCACTTGTAACACCCCGTCCACTCCTGGGCCCGGGGGGTGTCACTCCTGGCAGCTTAATAGAATATCTAGACCCTGCTGCATCAACACTAGTCTTTTCTACGCACTTTGTCCTCACTGCGCACTTCGTTACCACTTCCCGATCGGTCACCCATCCTAGAATTGCTCTAGGGCAAGCACGCTTAACCTTAGAGTTCTTTTCGAATGAGCTTCCGGAAAAGAAGTTGCAACTTGTTGATATGGGTATCCTATCAATCCTATTAAGCCATGTGCCTGGATCTCACACAACAGCAACAGTGAAATGGGAGCAATAGTAACAGTAACGATAACCAGTGGGATTCGAGTGCGGTAGGCATAGGGATGGATGGTCGGGCGTTACATGGACGAGTCTAAACATGTAACTTCAAGATCTAGGGCATTGCAGATAAATAATAACAAGCATCCAAGTACTAAACAATCCTAGGCATGTGCTCCAAATATAGTCATACGTGCTGGCAATGAGAACTTGCACAACATCTTCTGTCCAGCTAGCCCGTGGCAGCGGGGCCTCTAGGGAACTACTGCCAATTAAGGTCCTCCTTTTAATAGAGCACCGGATCAAAGCATTAGCACTCTGTGAACACATGTGATCCTCATACCACAGTCATCCCCTTCGGTTGTCCCAATTATTGTCACTTTGGGGCCTTTGGATTCGGACAATGATATGTGTACACAACTTGCAGATAAGATCACAAACAATACTATCATAATGATTCAATAATAAGTTCAGATTTGAGATCATGGCACTCGGGCCCTAGTGAGAAGCATTAAGCACAACAAGTTGCAAAAAATTCAAATAGCACTAATAGAGATACTAGGCACTATGCCCTAACAATCTTATTCGATTACATGATAGAACTCATCCAATCCCTTCCATCCCCAAGCCTACAGCGGGGGATTACTCACTTATGGATGAAGGAAACATTGATGGTCGATGGAGATGCGTTGGTGATGATGATGGCGATGATCCTCTCCAAATTCCCCGTCCCAGCAGGGTGCCAGAGCAGAGTTTCTGGATCTGAATCTTGGTTTCTGGTGGCGGCGGCGGAGCGGAACTCTTTCTGGAAAACTATCGATGTTGGGCCACGCAGAGATAAAACAAAACTTTTTCCTCTAACGTGGTGATCCCAAGATCTAGCTGAGGTAGAAGGCCACGAGGTTTACCACTAGACGCACGGTTGCGGATTACTGATGAAGCGCGTCAGTTGATGCAGTGAAGTCCTCACGATCCGATCGTCCTGGTGCTGATCGCACAACACCTATGCTGGTATCCACACGTACAAGGAGGAGCGCCGGCGGCGAACTGCTAGGTTTGTTACGGCGGCTGGACTGCTGTGGAGCTAGGGTTTCCAACACATGGAATGACCTAACCGAACAACGATTAACCTTTTTGGGTTAAGGTGCTCCACTATATATAGGGAGTGAACATGGGCTCTGCTCGCGCGACCCATTCACTAAAGCCCATATAACACTAGTCACCGTGAGTCCAACTCACTAACTCAGTCCTAATCAGGTTTAGGTCCAACCCAACCAGATTACAGGTTCAGATTCAATCCGAACTTGCTCCTGCTCTTAAGTGTGTGACCTCGCAGGCTCATGGCTACTTGGACACAATTGGAGTCCGACTCACAATCGATCAGTCGGTAGCGGCTCCTAGCAGAACGTGCCGACTCCCAAGTACCAAAGAGTCATGACGACTTGCCTTTCCAATGTGACTTACGTCCGAGTCCCTTTTGCCTCACGATATACCTTGTTAGACTATAGCCGAATATATGTCATCCCTTAAATAGTCCGACTCTCTTCTCGATCCGAGATAAGTGATTCATCCGACTAAATCTTAGTCGATCGCCTCGATTAACACTTAACCGAGTCGTGCATGTCCATGCTTTCCGAATCATATCTCACGAGAGGGCCCAGAGAATATCTCTCCGAGTGGAGGGGCAAAATCCCATCTTTGGTTATTCACATCACGCAGCTTGATTCTCAGTCGACCCGAACCCTGCCTTTATAACTGCCCAGTTACGGATCAGCGTTTGACAGAACCTAAGTCGGTGATCCTCAACTCGGACTATGCAACAACCTCAGGTCTAAGGATTACATTGATTGAGATATACAAATGACAGCTAGTTCGTTGTACCTCAATATGGGTCAATCCGACTCGCTAAACTCTTTAGCCGAGTCTGTGTAAGTTGGAATAGCATCTCCATGCCCATGACAAGTGGAACCGAGTCATGAAGCCAACTTTCACATTGGTCTAAGTTGTGTGTCCAGCACAACCTCAATGACCAAGGATATTTAGTACAAACAACATGAATGCATAGTTCCACAACCGAATCACATATTCAATGATACACATCAGATGTGTATACAAGGACTAATATCTTTATGAATACAATGGGAAATCTCATCATACATGATTGCCTCTAGGGCATATTCCCAACAGTCTCCCACTTGCACTAGAGTCAATCTTCCGACATCACATGTCTAAGCATCTAATGCCCATGGCTCTCAGGTGCACCTCATGCTTCGGCTGTGGTAACGGCTTTGTCAACGGATCCGCAATATTTGCATCCGTGTGTACCTTGCACAACTTGATATCACCCTGATCCACGAACTGGCGAATCAGGTGGTACCGCATGAGTATGTGCTTGTTCTTCTGGTGCTGTCTAGGTTCCTTGGCTTGTG
Organism: Avena insularis; assembly: GCA_023614405.1. Lineage (NCBI taxonomy): Eukaryota > Viridiplantae > Streptophyta > Magnoliopsida > Poales > Poaceae > Avena > Avena insularis. The sequence goes on along the minus strand of CM042691.1, from coordinate 36,043,597 downwards.
AAATAGCACCATTGTTGTCACAATACACGTCCAACGAATTGGACGAGCCCTGAACCACACCAAGATCCATGAGGAAATTCCTCATCCAAACAGCTTCCTTTGCTGCCTCTGAGGCGGCAATATACTCAGCCTCTGTTGTAGACGCTGACACAGTCTCTTGCTTGGAACTCTTCCAGCTCACAGCACCTCCGTTTAAAATAAACACGTATCCGGATTGCGAACGAGAATCATCAGAGTCGGTAAGATAACTCGCATCCGTGTAACCCTTTACACTGAGTTCATCTTCACCACCATAAACCAAGAACATATCCTTAGTCCTTCTCAAGTACTTTAGGATATTTTTAGCCGCTGTCCAGTGGATCTCTCCAGGATCAGCCTGGTATCTGCTCACAACACTTAGAGCATAGGAAACATCCGGCCTAGTACAAATCATGGCATACATGATGGATCCGACTGCAGAAGCATATGGAATCGCACTCATCCGACTTCGCTCATCAGTTGTCGAAGGACACTGAGTCTTGCTAAGTTTTACACCATGGGACATCGGTAAGAACCCCTTCTTAGACGATTCCATGTTGAACTTCTTCAACACTTTGTCCAAATAAGTACTCTGACTCAATCCAATGAGCCTCCTTGATCTATCTCTATAGATCCGGATTCCGAGGATGTATGTTGCCTCACCCAAGTCTTTCATTGAGAAACTCCTTTCCAATGATTCCTTGGTTTCTTGCAACATCTGGACATCATTTCCAATCAGTAATATGTCATCCACATATAAGATTAGAAAATTTACTTTGTTCCCACTAAACTTCTTGTACAAACAAGAATCATGATCACTCTTGATGAAGCCAAACGATTTGACTACCTCATCAAAGCGAATATTCCAACTCCGAGATGCTTGCTTCAACCCATAAATGGATTTCTAAAGTTTGCACACCTTGTTAGCATTAGCTGGATCGACAAAACCCTCGGGCTGTATCATATACACGTCCTCGGTTAAATTTCCGTTAAGGAAAGCCGTTTTGACATCCATCTGCCATATCTCGTAGTCGAAATAGGCCGCTATAGCTAACATGATCCGAACTGATTTAAGCATCGCTACGGGCGAGAAAGTCTCGTCGTAATCAACTCCTTGAACTTGTCGGAACCCCTTCGCGACAAGGCGTGCTTTATAGACGAAAACATTTCCATCTATATCAGTTTTCTTCTTAAAGACCCATTTGCACTCGACGGGTCTTGCACCATCTGGCAGATCAACCAAGTTCCAAACTTGATTTTCATCCATGGACTTTAACTCGGATCTCATGGCTCCAAGCCATGACTCAGAATCAGATCCCACCATCGCTTCCGAATAATTTGCCGGCTCATCACTGTCTAACAGTAACACATCACGAACACTTCGTAATCTTGCCGATCTTCGTAGTATAGGTGCTGCTGCCGGCTCAACTCCCACGATTGGCTCAACCTCAAAGGTTTTTGCCGACTCGCTACTAGCCGGTTCCTCTCGAATTTCTTCAAGCTGCACCGTGCTCCCACTTACTCCCCGACTGAGAAACTCTTTCTCAAGGAAGACACCGTTCCGAGCGACAAACACTTTGCCCTCTTCTCGGTTGTAGAAGTAGTAACCCAAGGTTTCCCTCGGATACCCCACGAAAATACACTTATCCGACTTGGCTGTAAGCTTGTCCGACTGGAGTCGCTTGACAAAAGCTTCACAACCCCAAATCTTAAGAAAAGACAAACTTGGCTTTTTGCCTGTCCACATCTCATGCGGTGTCTTCTCTACCGATTTTGATGGTACTCTGTTTAGTGTGAACGCCGCTATTTCTAGACAATAACCCCAAAATGATAAAGGCAGATCTGTCCGACTCATCATTGATCGTACCATGTCCAACAAGGTTCGATTCCGCCTTTCCGAAACACCATTCCTTTGTATGCTCCTGGCGGAGTAAGTTGAGGAACTATTCCACAACTTTTGAGATGGTCATCAAACTCATGGCTCATGTACTCACCTCCTCGGTCCATCAAGAAACTTTATTTTCTTGCCGAGTTGATTCTGTGCTTCATTTTGGAATTCTTTGAACTTTTCAAAGGCTTCCGACTTATGTTTCATCAAGTAGATATATCCATACCTACTCAAATCATCAGTGAAGGTAATGAAGTACTCATAACCACCCCTGGCTGTCGTGCTCATTGGTCCACATACATCACTATGTACTAGTCCCAACAAGTCGGACGCCCTTTCGCAACTCTTTGCAAAAGGTGTCTTGGTCATTTTGCCGAGTAGGCAAGATTCGCATGTCTCGAACGACTCCAAGTCGAATGAAGTTAGGAGTCCATCATCATGGAGCTTCTTCATGCGTTTCCAACTTATATGACCAAGCCGACAGTGCCAAAAGTAAGTCATATTCAGATCATTTGGTTTCAACCTTTTAACATTTATGTTATAAACCGACTCACCATCAAGATTCAAAATAAATAACCCGTCCTGGACGGGTGCAAAGCCGTGAAACATATCATTCAAATACAAAGAACAACCATTATTCTTGATATTCGACTCATAGCCTTGCCTCATCAAACATGAAGCAGAAATAATGTTTCGACTGAGCACTGGAACATAATAACAATTATTCAGTTCCATAATGAATCCAGAAGGTAAATGAAGTTGCATCGTGCCGACTTCCAACGCAGCAACTCTTGCTTTGTTGCCAACTCGAATATCAACCTCGCCTCTTGCTATGCTCCTAGTTCTTACCAGTCCCTGCAACGAGTTGCAGATGTGAATAACTGATCCGGTATCATATACCCAAGAACTATTAGGTGCATCAGCAAGATATATGTCTATAACATTGCAAACAAGTGTACCTGAGTCGGAAGTCATACCTCCACTCTTGGCTTTGTCGGCCAAGTACTTGCTACAGTTCCTCTTCCAGTGGCCATCCGCCTTGCAGTAGAAGCAAGTGGATCCGGCTGAAGGAGATGGTTTCGTCCCTGAGGAAGCGCTGGGGACCGGGTCCTGAGCCTGCTTTCCTCCTGACTTAGCCTTCTTCTTAGTCCAAGAACTCTTCTTGAACTTAGCCTTATTCCGCACCATCAACACTTGACTGGTGCCCTTCTTGAGATCTGCCTCTGCCTGCTTGAGCATCCCATGCAATTCAGTGCGCTTCTTATCCATACCATGCATGTGGTAGTTTGAAATGAACTGCCCATATGCACTAGGAAGAGAGTTCAGAATTATATCCGTAGCGAACTCTTCGCTTATGGGGTAGCCAAGCCTCTCCAGAGACTGCACGTAACCAACCATTTTGATCACATGCGGACTCAGTGGATCACCATCCTTAAGCTTGCAACTCAGCAAAGCCTGAGAGACTTGATACCTCTCAGTCTTCGCCTGAGCCTGGAACATATTTTTGAGGCTTTCTATCATATCGTAGGCCTCAACATGCTCGAACTGCTTTTGCAAGTCCAGTTCCATGTGAGCAAGCATAAGACAGCTAATATCCGTGGACTCATCCTTAGCCCGACGGTAGGCATTGGTGGCTGCGACAGTCGCATTCTCATTTGGCTCATCTGGAAGTGGGTTGTCTAGGACATGGTCCTTCTTTTCTTGTTTGAGAACAATTCTCAGATTTCGATACCAGTTGGTAAAATTAGTGTCGTTCAGTTTATCTTTCTCAAGAATGGTTCTCAACGCAAAACCTGGTATCTGAGAGTGACTGCTACTTGGTGCCATGATCTACAACAGAAAATATGCAAAACACTTAAGACATGTATTCATAAAAGAGCAAGCATATTAAACATTTTAATATTTTATGCTCCAACTAGAACCAACACCCCTCCGATGGTTGCTTAGTGATTCAGGATCCTAAATAAGTAAGTCGGCTAGTGAGCTTTAGCATCATCGCTAGCCGCCAAGTGATCTAGGTAGACAACTCCTTGTCAATCACATCTCATGCGACTCCTGTTGGATGGGTGGCATCACATGCCCCGGCTCCCATCCGACTTTTCCCCGAGTCCCACAACTGTTGTGATAGACCCGTCTAGCTTACCGAGTGTTTCTGCAGTAAGAGTCCGACTCGAACCCACCTAGTCGGAAAGAATTGGCAGCACCTCAATTTTATGAGCCCACTACCAAAAATGTCCGACTTGTGATGGTGCAAACACTGGCGGGAAAACCGACTAGACCTTCTTTGAGGGATTAAATTTTACCGACTATCTAATAGAGGTAAAACTGAGACATAACAATAACACAAAATAAAGAAATTATAATGTGAAATGGTATGGCTCTCTTCATGGCGATCTCCATCTTCACAAAGCCTGTAATCCGACTCGTGCCAACTCTTGTCACTTGCCGTCTTACTCCATGTCGCCGACATGTACAACGCCTTGCATGCCTTCCGGGTTCTCCAAACAGCTACACTAGCTTAGTAAAGTAAATTACAAGGAGAATCCGACACGCAGGTCGTTATACAATAAAATGACAGCACCTAGGCTCCAGCCGGCTGACAAAAAACCGTGATTCGCAGATCACGTATGGATTACACACATACATCACATGCACATGAACCATACCATTCACAACTTCCTAGAAAAACAAGTTATGCATAGATACAATATCTACCGGCGTTGTGAAACTCGCAACGACATCTAAGGCGCTACGACAGGGCGATCAAACTCTTTGACCATGGATATTTCCCGAAACGTAGATCTCATCTACGATCCGGACATGGATTCCGACCATCGTTCAGATTCGATCAAACTCTTTGATCTTCGATCACCGCTTCTGGATTTACGTGTCACAGTCTACCCCGATGGCGGAAGCCGACCGGTAGGGGTATGTCGTTCCACGACCTCAGCAGTATGATCACGGAAATCAGATCTACCATTCCCCGAGTACAGTTGATCCAATCAACTTCGTACAAACCAATCTATCTCATAGATCGACCACCAAAAAAGCACATAGATCTCATCTATAGCCTACCGCATATCACATATGCTAGATCTCGAGCCTAAAACCAGAAGCTATCGCTCTGATACCACTGTTGGGCCACGCAGAGATAAAACAAAACTTTTTCCTCTAACGTGGTGATCCCAAGATCTAGCTGAGGTAGAAGGCCACGAGATTTACCACTAGACGCGCGGTTGCGGATTACTGATGAAGCGCGTCAGTTGATGCAGTGAAGTCCTCACGATCGTCCTGGTGCTGATCGCACGGCACCTATGCTGGTATCCACGCATTACAGGAGGCGCCCGGCTAATCGCTAGGTTCGTTACGGCGGCTGGACTGCTGTGGAGCTAGGGTTTCCAACACATGGAATGACCTAACCGAACAACGATTAACCTTTTTGGGTTAAGGTGCTCCACTATATATAGGGAGTGAACGTGGGCTCTGCTCATGCGACCCATTCACTAAAGCCCATATAACACTAGTCACCGTGAGTCCAACTCACTAACTCAGTCCTAATCAGGTTTAGGTCCAACCCAACCAGATTACAGGTTCAGATCCAATCCGAACTTGCTCCTTCTCTTAAGTGTGTGACCCCGTAGGCTCATGGCTACTTGGACACAATTGGAGTCCGACTCACAATCGATCAGTCGGTAGCGGCTCCTAGCAGAACGTGCTGACTCCCAAGTACCAAAGAGTCATGACGACTTGCCTTTCCAATGCGACTTACGTCCGAGTCCCTTTTGCCTCACGATATACCTTGTTAGACTATAGGCGAATATATGTCATCCCTTAAATAGTCTAACTCTCTTCTCGATCCGAGATAAGTGATTCACCCGACTAACTCTTAGTCGATCGCCTCGGTTAACACTTAACCGAGTCGTGCATGGCCATGCTTTTCGAATCATATCTCACGAGAGGGCCCAGAGAATATCTCTCCGAGTGGAGGGGCAAAATCCCATCTTTGGTTATTCACATCACACAGCTTGATTCTCAGTCGACCCGAACCCTGCCTTTATAACTGCCCAGTTACGGATCAGCGTTTGACAGAACCTAAGTCGGTGATCCTCAACTCGGACTATGCAACAACCTCAGGTCTAAGGATTACATTGATTGAGATATACAAATGACAGCTAGTTCGTTGTACCTCAATATGGGTCAATCCGACTCGCTAAACTCTTTAGCCGAGTATGTGTAAGTTGGAATAGCATCTCCATGCCCATGACAAGTGGAACCGAGTCATCAAGCCAACTTTCACATTGGTCTAAGTTGTGTGTCCAGCACAACCTCAATGACCAAGGATATTTAGTACAAACAACATGAATGCATAGTTCCACAACCGAATCACATATTCAATGATACACATCAGATGTTTATACAAGGACTAATATCTTTATGAATATAATGAGAAATCTCATCATACATGATTGCCTCTAGGGCATATTCCCAACAATCGAACCCTCCCCCCCTCGGTTTTTAGGTCGAGAGGCAACTTATAGGCGTAGAGGGAGGCCAAGGTGCCTGGGGTGGCTGCACCCCCTAGGCGCGGCCAGAGGTGGGCCCATGCCTGGCAGGGGTGTGGGCCCCCAGGCCCCTTCTCCGTCTCGTCTTCTGGCTCCGTGGATCTTCTGGTGAAATATAATTTTTGGCATATTTTCCAGGATTTTTCCTGATAGTTGATTTTCTGCACAAAAACTAGACACCAAGGTAATTCTGCTGAAAACAGCGTCAGTCCGTGTTAGTTGTATCCAAATCACACAAGTTTAGAGGAAAAACAATAGGAAAAGTGTTCGGGAAAGTAGATACGTTTTGGACGTATCAATACTATACCTCCAATGTATGATGATCACAATAATGAATATGATATTTTCAGTACACCTACTATTGAGAAGGAAATTAATTATGATTACAATATGCCCCCTATATCTGATGACTATGGTGATGAGAATAACAATGATAGCTATTTTGTTGAATTTGCTCCCACTACAATTAATAAAAATGACTATGCTTATGTGGACAGTAATAATCATCTTATGCATATGGCTCATTATAAGAATGTTTTATGTGATAGTTATATTGTTAATTTTATTTACGATGCTACTGAAAATTAATATGAGAGAGGGAAACATGGTTTTATGCATCTCAAAAATATTAAGTTTCCCCTCTTGATGTTGAAAATCTTGAAGTTGCACTTGTTTTGCTTTCCTATGCTTTTTTCTTTGTGCTTTCATGACTTGTTTCTTTACAAGATTATTTTTCAGAAGAAGTGGGTTAGACTTAAATTTGTTTTGTATTTTATTCTTGATGCTCTCTTTTACTTCAATTCATATTTCTTATGTGAGCATCTTCTCAAACTATCATGCCTAACTTAAAGGCTTTAAAGAAAAGTACTTTTTGGGAGATAACCCAATAGTTTTATTGAGTCTTGGAAGTTATTACTTCTATAATAACCTATCCTTATCTTTTTTTTGTGATTTTTCTGCCAAGAATAACCTCTAATGAGAGAGAAGTAAGATTTGGAGAAGTTGTTGTCCCGAAACAGATTTTTATGCTTCACTGTAAAAATTTGTGAAAAATCTATATATGTCGTATTGAGCTGTAATTTTCTGAGTAAATGCTCCAGGTTGGTATCTAACTTTCATTAGTTCAACACTTTTTTATTTGAGCAACAAAAGGTCTTCGAAAAAATCGGTTTTTACCTTCTGGTCTGTTTTGACAGATTTCTGCCATTATTTGCATTTGCCTCTTATCGATTTCTTTTTAAGTTCTCTTTGGTAAATTGAGCTTTTTAAAGGATTTGATTCAGTAGCATGAGTTCTTAATGGAAGTTTTGCTGTGTTGAAACTAAAACCAAAGGTTTATTACTCTTGAATGCATTAATATTGCTAATGAAGATTGTGTGAAGTTTTGTATAAAGGAAATTTTCAAGTGTAGGGAAAGAATGATGTTATGAGATGAAGAATGGACAAAAGCTCAAGCTTGGGGATTCCACCCGTGTTACCCCAAGAAATATTCAAGAGGTACAAGTGTCAAAGCTTGGGTATGCCTAAGGCATCCCCATCTTCATCAACAAAAATCTCAGGTCTTCTTTCAAGAAATTTTATTTTTTTACTTCATGCACTATGGTGTTGTTCTTGGAGCGTCTTTGTTTTTGTTTTTAGTTTTATTTTGCTTGTTTTCTGCAATAAGTTGGTTGGATCCCAGCACACTTTTTTTGGAGAGAGACATGCTCTGTTTTTATTGCCTAGAACACTCTAGTTTTTACTCTTATTGTTTTGTGAGTGTTCTCTTTTGCTAGCACTGTGTTTAGCCTTAGTTTTCTTATGCTTTTTGCTTATTACTTTTTAGTTCTTATTTTTATATTTTTGATACATGCTCACTGATATTTATTGATTATTATCTTTGTGAGTTGTTTCAAATAAGTCGATTGGTGTTGGAAAAGAGTAGGAAGCTTCATGCTTAAGTGGTACAAAAGGGATCTTGTTTTGACTATGGCTTAGACTTTATCATGTCATGTTAGATGTTGCTTTGACATTATGCTTAGTGATTATTGTTGTAGCATGACTTGTTCCAAACAATTGAGATTGCTTAATGTGCCTTGAAAGAATCATGCGTTGTTTTAGCATATAAAAGCATAATATTATGGTATTCTCCTTTGATACTTTGTTTGGATTGACTTAGCACATGCTCACACCATGTTATGACTATGAACCAGTCACCTTAGCCTCTATGATCATTTAGTTTTTGACTTGTGGTACCACTTTATGCTTTGATTGATAATGTTTTATCGCTCTGCATGATTATGGCCATTATTGCTCTCTTAGTTGGTCGCTCCCAGTCTTTTGCTAGCCTCCACTTGTACTGAGTAAGCTCTACTCATGCATCCAACTCCCAAGAAACCAAGTTTTTCCAAAGAGTCCGCTATAAATTCCTATACATGGTGTGTTACACCATTCCAAGTAAATTCTTGTTTTATCTACCTTCCAATTAAAAAGTTACTTTGTTATGTGAAAATTAGTGATTAAAGCTCTCACAAACTTAATGGCACACTTTATTTTTCTTGCCCTAATAAATTTGAACCATTGTGTCATCTATGTTGTATATGCTTGCATTAATATCTATCCAGTATTTAGCGACCCATTCGGGATCACAACAACATCACCACTTAATGCTTTAATCTGTGTTTTTTACTTAATAATCGTTTGTACCCCGTGGCTTCGATGTGCACTCGGTTGGATTAAAAGACTATTTCTATGCTCGCTATATCAAGGGGGCTTTAGTATACTAGGATGTGTTTCCCACAAGATATTATCTCTGTTCAAACATTACACATGACCATGCTTATTATTATATTTTATCCCATATGATGTGCAGTTGTAGGTGGATCTTCAATCCTGGCCTATCTCCATCCATTGATTCAACCCACTATAAAAAGTAAACTAGATTGGTCTGGTAAACTAAGGTAAAATAAAACAACAAAGTCTTGTAGACGTGTTCTTATTTATTTCCTTTTAGCATTGCCTTCCAAGATTCGATTGAACCTATGTCTTATAGGGAAAAAAGCTATTAGACTACATCCGTGAATCCGGATCAAAGGTATCAATTACTGAAGGGTATAGAAATAGTTTCAAGATTCCGAGAGTTTGTGACGTGATTGACTCCAACTCTTCCCATACTCCATAACCACAACAAACTTTATACAGTTGCATCTCAAATTAATGTATGACATCTCCAAGATAATAAAAATGGACTGACCGAACTTATATGTTTGCACCTTGGAGTATGATTCAGATTAAACCATACGGAGAAATGCTTTGAGTTTGTGTGCCATTATTCGCTTGCTTGCTGAATGATGATGAGGAAAAGTACACTTTATTACAAATTATATTGGTATGACATCTTCCACTCCCACCCTATTTCTGGATATAAGCAACACCAATTTCTTGGGTAACTATCAACAACCAATCACTTAAAATCACTATTATTGCTAAAGTCTAAACTCTGTCATTTATCTTTTCGGACTATAGAGAAATAAAGAGGCAAGATGGACAGATAATAGTATGCACAATATAGAGATGACATACTAAATAGATGACGATAGTTGCGTGAAAATACTAAGTAGCAGGCGAGCCTCTCACAACAATGAATTATTACCAATCATCATGCAAACATTCAGGGTCATAAAATAGAAGACCTCAATATGTTAGATGAAAAATTCTTACATATATTGTTGTTCATGCACACACACATAAGGAAAAAAATACAAGTATCAAACATGCAGTAGTCTCCTTGCAATGATAAACGAAAAATATACTGGGACATAAGAAAATGCAAGTATCAAGAATGTATTTATCCATACCGTCCTAACCATAATAAGGCAGCTAGAAGATAAGTTAGGTATTTCTAATTCCTCATATTGAGTTGTTTTATTACAAGCGTGTTATGAGTATTCAGCGTGCATCTGAAATACTTTATGAAGTACTAAAATTTGTAAAATAAAGACACACCTCAAGAGGAACAATAAAGAAAGTACATGAGAAATTAAGAAAATGTAGAGGGTTCATGAGTGGTATATCCGAATGTCTGAACAACAAACCATGTTATACCTACTCAATCAACATGAAAATGAACCAGATCTCAACAAAATATAGCTTGCTGAGCATCCTGCTTTCTCTTGTGGATGAACATGTCTGTGAGAATCCAACTTGCTCTTGTCAATAAGGCTCTTGAACATGATCTTGTTCAACACCTGGAAACTAGAGCAACAAAATATACAATTTAGTGAAATCATCATACACAACAACTAGCCAAAAGTGCAAAGGCAACTGAAGTATCTTAGATAGGGACTCATGCATCTCTACTAATAAAATCATCATAACTAAATGCTTCAGTAAAAAAACATTAGCTAGAATAGCTCAGAATGTATCATGAAATCACGAACACCATCATGTTGGGGGGATGACCCCAGGTAGGGTCAAGTGAAGGTAAAAGGGGAAGCACGCAAAGGTTTAGGCCGAATCAAAGAATGACCTGGCCGAGTTATGTAGAGGACGGTCGAATAAAGTCCCGGCTTAACCCGAGTTAGGCAACTATGACCTGACTCGGCCGGCATACGGTTTATGTCGGACTACGATTATTACGTTTTGTGTATGCAGGTTAGGACTGGGCCGAGTCATGTAAGATGAGGCCGAGTCATGGGGAAGCTTGCTCAAGAATGAGAGGGCGAACCCCGAAGTCAACACTGTACGTTGTCTCTCCCTTAGGAATCTGTACAGTGCCAAGCGCTACGGACAAAAGCCAAAGAGACAGAGAAGCATAAGGAGGTCACGGAGGTGACAGTCCTCAGGCCCGAGGATCACATGTGGTGGACTCTGGGTCTTTGCCTTCGATAGAAGGGGGACACATAAAGAGGTCCGCCGAGTTACCGCATTAGGACAAGCATATTCCACGAATATGCTTGTCCACGTCAGCCCTAGAAGGCATCAGGACATTCCTTTATAAGGAGGGACTGGGATTCTGAAGCAGGGGATCGATTCATTTTTTTCTCTGGGCACTAGTTGTAACTTCTTCTTCCTCTCGCTCATACAGCTCGAGGAGCAAGTGTAGCTCCATTGGTGTTGAATACATATTGAGTTCAAGCATCCATTGGCCCCCAACTTAAGCCTACACATGGCATCTGTCATGCCACCACCACGACACATCAGGAGCAGTAGGTACCAACCTAGAGTAGAACAAAAACAGGATCAGGATCATACCCATTACAAATGCACATTTAAAACTGCATATATATATGCGTATTCCCAGACATTATATTATATTTTTGATGTTTACATCCCCTGCAAATAACTAATATTTTCTATCACTAACTGTATCACACTGGTGGAAAAAGGGCCTCTAGCCCCGGGCCGCAACTGGCTCTAGTCCCGGTTTTGGACCCGGGACTGCGAAAACGGGACTAGAGCCCCCCCTAGTCCCGGCTCGCTACGGCCCGCGACTCATAACAGCCACGTGGCTGTTTCAGCGCCGCGGGGGCGGAAACCCTCTAGTCCCGGGCCGTAACACCACCCGAGACTATAAGGTTTCCTATCGCGTCAGAGAATTGTGTGTTTCTCTGCCACGGCAGAGATTGTGTATTTCCTTTTTTTTTGCTATTTTGTTCCTTTTTTGTTTTGTGTTTCACTATAATTCAAACATATATTTCAGTATACATATTATACGCTACTACATACACACTACACGTCGATGCATTTATATAATTAATCGCTCCCTTGCAATCATACATATAATCAATCATATCAAAAGGAAGAATTTTTTTGAAATTACATGGTCATTGATGAATATATATATCATATCAGCTACATGGAGATGACTAAGGCAAATCGAGTTCCATGTCATCCGCATAATGCTCTCCATGTACATCAAGGACTTCTTTATCATAAATCCCGCCAGCTCCTCTTGAATTGCTCTTATGCGTTGGTCTGGCTCTAGTTTCGCCCGCAAATCATAAATATAATGTGAGTCAACTTTTCGCTCACTGGTCAACTCGCGGATGTACTCGCCGACGTAGTATCCACATAAATGAGTTCCCGGTGGCTGCTGTAAACTCTTCGCCATTTTATAAGTTAGCTCCTCTTTGAATGGACCTGATATTTTCTGTCTAAACCGTTTCCAACACCTTCTCGGCAAAGAAAATGAACAAAGGAGTTATTAGTTACTTGATATCAGGAAATGAATGAAAGAGGACGATATAATGTGATAATGATTGAAATTACTTATGGAGCATTGTTTTCATGTCGCTCCACTGCTCTTGGTCCCAACTTAATGAGTCGTGGACTTCCACTAGGGACTTGTCAACTTGAATGTTTAGCAAGATCCAGTGAAATCTGCGGATATTTACATAAGCATACATGCATAACTCATCCAGTAAGCAAAAATAAAATATGTACAAGATATAAACACTCACTTGAAGTTGTAAGGAAATAGTATTTCCTTATCAAAATTATTCTCGGTTAAGAACCTGCACAGGTCTTCCTCCACGTCCTTGGGGTGATTCTTTAACGTATATTCATTAATTATATATGGGTCAATGAACCCAACGTCGTATCTTCTAGCTCTTTTGCATTCAAGCATCTTCATTCTGCAGAATATAATATCATCATACAAAAGTATATATAGTTAGGATAATATATTAAATGCAATGAACGAGCTAAAGCTACAAACTTAATTATAGAAATAAATAACTTACATACAGTAGCAACTAATGATAGATTTGTCGAGGGCGCGCTGGTTGTATAACTGAAACAGTTTGGTCATTTGAACCTGTATCGAGTATGGTTTGAAGTGATGCTCCATTCGAACGTCCACCAGAAACCAATCTTTCAGATACTTTTTTCTGCTTGCGACATGTACCATTCGTGCAGATTTCGCATATGTATGGATAGACGCGCGAGCTCCTCATTACTGACTAGAGGCTCCCCTTGGATATACTGCCGTACTATCTGACCCACTGGCGTATCTTCATAGCTTAAATATTGACCAAGGGACATATTTGCTTCGTTAGCAACTGCTTTGGCCTGCGATATAGTGATTCCTATAAGTGCAACATTATTACGGGCTCTAGGGTCCATTATTTGCATGTCAATATCCATTTCAGCTCTGAAGGCCTTGTCGAGGTCTGAAATGACTTTGAGCGGGGCGACCGATTGATTCTTCTGTGCTTCGAGCTGGGCAACTTGCTTCTCGCTTTTTGCACTTGTGATTTTTTTTCTGTGCTTGCTTAATAATCTCCCAGTCATAGTCTGATTCCAGATTCATCGATATCTTGGATGGTTGCTCAAGAAAGGACTTAGCCCACTTTTTGGTTTTTTTATTATATACCGACTTTGGCTCAGGCTTTTTGGGTGCAAAATACGCCTTAACTTGGGCATCCACATCCGCGTTAGTTTCCTCATCGGTCTTGTCATAAGGTCTCTTTGGAAGAGCCGGCGGGATATCGACTATCTTCGGCGTTTGAGCTTTCTTCGATGTGGGGCGCGGGGACCGTCGAACTTCCGTTTCTTCGACGAGGTAGTAGTATTGCACGGAGGCGGAGGCAGAGATCGAGTTGATGTACTCCTGCTGCGGCGATCGTCAGCGGGGCGGGGTGGACTTGGAGGTTGGCGATAATTGGGTTGGGGTGGACTTGGAGGTTGACGATATTCGATGCGGGGTGGACTTGGATTCCTTGGAGTCGGTGTCCTTGGCGCCGAGCCTGGAAACTTGATGTACTTCTTATTCCATAGAATGATGTTGCACTTGACATCTCCTAGTTTCGTAAGGCCTTCAGGCCTAGCAATTTCAATCTCTAGGTCCGCAAAATCCTCCACTATGTCATCCACCGTGACACGAGCATAGCCTGGTGGAATCGGAAGTGAATGGTGGATGTCAACACCCGGATTTTTAATCCCAGATGCCTGTTATGCCCTACATCGCAATCCCAGGATTACCATTTTTGCGAGACATAACAGAATTGGATACCACAGTACATCATCCATTACAAACCATACATAAGGTCTTACACCAATAAGGATCTCATGATCCAGTTCTTAATACAACTCAAGCAGCGGAAATACGTAATAATAAAGGTAGCGTAGGCGAAGCTCCATCTTCGGGATCACAGGCAATGCTGACGATGGGAGATGATCCTAGTTGTCATAACCTTCCTGGGGTCCATCCTCTTGGTACTCCTCTTCATAGTCTGGCCACGGGAATAGCCAGGGACAAAGCCATGAGTACTCTTTAAGTACTCGCAAACTAATACTAACAAGTGAAGGGGGTTTTTGTAATAGGACACTAAGCTCTAGGGTTGTTTTGTAAAAAGCCAGATTTACCTCTACTAAGTTCAGAAGCAAGAAAAGATAGTTAAATTTTATAACACCTAAGTGGGAACTTGTATCTCATGCCACAACTCTGTTGTGGTCAAGTCAAATTCTCAATTCATTTCACAAGTTATTTTGAAAACATCTGACGGGGGAACAGTATGTCCACTCCAGCATCCATAATCATGGACGACTATTCGAATAGATTGACACTCTGCAGAGATTGTACACTTTCACCACAACATTTGATACATCCGTCAGGAACAAATCCTGAATTCACCATACTCAGTATGCGGATAATCAATCCTAACCTTTCAATTACATGCCCTAGTATAAGCACCTCTCCTGTGAGTTTGGCCTCCCAACCATGACCAACTGCCATCTTGGGTACTGCACAGGTGGACAATCTTCACAAGGTAGCCTCAGCTCAGACCTTGGCCATGAGGGAACTAATACTAAGGTATATAAGTTCCAGTCAAGCCCTACCCAATTTTTGGGTATTGTGGTTGTACGATAAAATTGGAATGGTATCGCATCTAGACAACCATCAGTTTTATAAAGGGCTAAGGCTCATGCCTCAACATTTTCATCATCAAAATCATCTGGTGTTTGGAAACACATGTCAAATAATTTCAATAGAATGATCCATCATTCCAGGGTTTTCATAACCATTTTTCCACCAAGTATTCCCATCTAAAGTTGATCAAGTTTTATGCTTAGCACTAGCATCTACAAATGGGGGTAAGTACTAATGAGGGGTGGTAAACTAGTGGAGTTTAACTGAGCTCAATTTCATGCCTTATGATGACATGAAGATTATCTAGCTTAGGCCAAGTTTTATGCTCTTTATGCAACCTTCAATTATCTTTCTAGTATCTACAATTTACTCAAGTAAACTCTAAGTAGTAGCTTTGATAAAGAAATAAAGTAGAAAGCTTGTGAGTAAAACTAGGAGGGGGTATCAGCAAATGGGTATAATCATATATGCTTAAGGCATATAGTTGGCATGGTAACAAGCAAGTATTGGCTTGCATAGGTATAGTATCTTGCAAGTGTTAACTTGCACATTCAACTAGTAGTATTAGGCTTGCCTTGTGCAGAGCAGTGGTTGAAGTTCTCCTCAGCTTCTTCGTAGTATCCTCCTCGTATCCTTGGTCGGTACTAGCGTGTATGAATAAATACGAGGTACACAATCACCAAACAATACTTAACTACTTTAAATCATCACACTCAATGGTTCTATAGATGATCTAGCATCATCACTAACATTACAAGATTAAAGCATTTGTCTTATTGATTTCATTTTTAGAAAAGTAATTTCTACTCATTGAAAAACTACTTAAGATTTAATATTCTCCAAACCAAACATGGGATCATGTTGACACCTGTCATCACCACATATTTCAGTACATGGGAATGTGATTTAAAGTGGTGTCACAATTTAATAAGATTTAACCTTTTTATTTCATTTAAATAAAGTGACTAGAAATGTCTATGTGGAATCCTTTTATTACTTGAAAATTATTTCTGTAAGTAAACCCAAATGTTTTTATATATTCTGAAAGGTATGGTCAAATGTGATTTTTGAGAGTTGGAATCAACTCAAAAACTATTATAGTTTAAATTTGAAAAATGTTTGAATGCAGAAAAGGTTCTGCCTTGTTATTTTTACCAAGGTTGATCTATAGATTCAAATGATTTGAATCCAACAGGCTTGGATTAAGCATTTCAAAACCTTTCTAACAAAATTGGTTTCATTCAATTTGGTTCACTGAATCGAGCTGGGTTGATTTTTGAAACTGGGTACAGAACTATGTTTGAATTAAAATGGAAAAAGTTAAATTCAAACGAGTGGGCTGCGCGGGAACTGCTAATGGGCCGGCCCAATGTCACTCCACGGCGCGGGGCTCAACTGACAGGGGGGTTCCACCAGTCAGTGGCTCTTTAAATGCGAAGCGGTACGGGGCAATCTCATTCGCACGATCTAAGTCTAATCGAACGGATGCTACTCATCGTCCACGTCGGGCGGCGCCGGCGAGACAGAAACCTAACGCGTCAGGTGGGGGTCGTCGGGGGCTCACCGGGGCTCAGGCGAAGGTCGGCGATGCGGGCGAACGACGAAGTCGACAACGGCGAACCTCCTGGTACCGGCAGCTCCTCCTGGGGTGGACGAAATCGACGACGCCCTTCTTCTCCAGAGGCGGCCTACTCCGGTGCAATTCCGGTAATGCGCTGCTTGCCTTGCTTCAAGAATGAGGTGGAACGATCAGTGAGGTGAGGGGAGTGATATGGTGTGCTCAATTTGGCTGGGGGTCGTCTCCTTTTATAGGCTCGACGGTGAGACCGAACGGGATGGGCATACGACGGTGGCGACACGGCTACGGGCGGCTAGCGGCATGGCCAAGGGTGGCGATCGATTGGTGGTCTCCTGGCGATGCTCTAGGGTTTTAATGTGCGTGTAGGGGCGGTGGCAAATGGTCGGGAACGCTCAATGATCTGTGAGGCAGAGGCGGCGTGCTTCTGACGGAACGCAGGCGGTGAAATGGTCATGTTTGGCGGTCTCCTGGGACGGTGGGGAGCATGCTGGCGGGCGGCAAGGGCTCGAGGTGGTCGGGTTGCGTGGGAATGGTGCGTGCTCTACGGTGCACATCGGCATGGTCGGCAATGACGCACGACGCAGCGTTCTGGCGGTTGGTGGTCTGCGGCGAGGCTGGTCGAGAGGGGGCAGTGAAGCATGGGCTACCTCCCAGACAAGGTTGGCACGGCTAGTTCTTCCTCTAGCCTGCTGTCCACACTGGGGTGACATGGGTGCTCTCAGCCTGTTCATCATTGATGACATTGGCGAGTTTACAGTGGGGCTAGAGATTAGTTAAGTTTTCTAGATGATCTACTAAGGTTGCTGTGAGCTAGAGAGGGAACAAGTTAGGCTCAAATCACTGCACACTATAGTGTTGTGATTTTGTTTGATTTGTATCTGCAAGGTGTTTGATGAAATGGCCGCATGAGTTCAAGTTTTGAATTTTGAAAAGATTTTTGGTGGGTGTGCTAGGCATGTGCTGATGAGTTTGTATATGCTTGGGTTTTGAAAGTTGAGCTTGTTTGAGTGGTTTTTGAAAAAGTGGGATCTTCCCATATGAAATAGATTCAATTTTAAACTGTCATTTAAACTATGCATTTGAATGTTTCTGGATGATCACAAGGTGGTCCTTGATACTTTGTTATGAGTACTATCAAGGGGTGCAAAGATCTAAACAAGTTTCTGTTAAGTTCTGAAAGTTAGAGATAGCCAAAGTAGGCATGGGAGTTAAATTGGCCAAAGTGACCCTTCACTCATTTTGTTTGTTTTGATTTATTTGTCTTTGGTAAAACTGTGGGGATTGTTTAGATGATGTTTAATTCACCTAAGAATCATTTTCCAAGCAAAGAAACACACAATCATGGCAATTCAAAAGACTCCAAATTTTAATGCACACACATATGAATGCTTTCATATTTTAATTGGAAAAGTTTTTGTTAACCCTAATTTTGATGATTAGAGTTTGATGATTCTAGTTTAATATTTTTGGGATGTTACAAACCTCCCCCCCTTAAGAAAAATCTTGTCCCGAGATTTGAAAAAGGACGAAAAAGATTACCTAGGATTTGAAGAGATCGGGAAACTCCGTCCTGATGTGATCTTCGCGTTCCCAGGTAGCTTCTTCTTCTGTGTGGTTGCTCCACTGAATCTTGAGAAACTTGATCCTTTGGGTTCTAGTAGTTCTGAAGGCTTCTTCCAAAATACGGATGGGTACTTCGGGATAGGTCAGGTCATCATTGATCTCTATGGTGTGGTGATCAATATTCTTGAACACCTCTGTCTTTTCCAAAACTTCGAGGCACTTGCGAAGTAATGAGATATGGAACACATTGTGCACGGCTGACATCTCTTCGGGTAGTTCCAATTGATACGATACTTCTCCTCGACGGTTCAGAATCTTGAAGGGGCCGATATATCTTGGGGCTAACTTTCCTTTGAGTTGGAAACACTGCATTCCTTTCAATGGCGACACTTTCAGATATACAAAATCTCCTATGTTGAAGGCGAGGTCTCGACGTCTCTTGTCGGCGTAACTCTTCTGTCTGGACTGGGCTGTCTTGAGGTGCTCACGAATCTTGTGAACCTTCTCTTCTGCCTCTCGTAGGATGTAGGGTCCGAAAATCTGACTCTCTCCTACTTCCGACCAATTCAAAGGGGTGCGGCACTTCCTTCCATACATGAATTCAAATGGGGCCATTTGCAAACTAGCTTGATAACTATTGTTGTATGAAAATTCTGCGAACGGCAGACAGTCTTCCCACTTAGATCCATATTCTAACACACAGGCTCTCAGCATGTCTTTGAGTATTTGATTTACTCGCTCTGTTTGTCCATCGGTCTGAGGGTGATACGCGGTGCTGAAATCTAGGCAGGTTCCTAAACCTTCTTGAACTTTCTTCCAGAATCTCAAGGTAAACTGAGTTCCTCAATCCGATACGATGTTCTTGGGGACTCCATGCAAACTGACAATTCTAGCGATGTATAACTCCACTAGCTTTGAACTCTGATATGTGGTCTTGACGATTAAGAAATGGGCGACTTTGGACAATCTGTCCACTATGACCCAAATAGAGTCATTTCCCCTACTAGAAGTAGGCAATCCAGTGATAAAGTCCATTCCAACGGAATCCCATTTCCATTCCGGAATCTGTAATGGTTGCAACAATCCAGCAGGTCTTTGATGTCCCGCCTTGACTCGCTGGCATATATCACACTTGGCGATATAGCTTCCGATTTCTCTCTTCATCTTATGCCACCAAAATTGCTCTTTCAAATCTTGATACATCTTAGTTCCTCCGGGGTGGATAGAATAAAGAGTATCATGAGCTTCCTTCAAAATAACTTCCTTCAACTCAGAATCTGCTGGTACACAAAGGCGTCCTTTGTACCACAGAACTCCTTCTTCGTCTTTGGTGAATCCAGGTACTTTGCCTGTACCAATACGACGCTTGATTCCATCGATACTAGCATTTCCTTTTTGCGCCTCTTTGATCTGGCTGATCAAAGTGGGTTGAAGTTTGATGCTAGCCAAAAATCCTTCACTCACTAATTCCATTCGCAAATCTTCCATCTCTTTGTGCAAGCTTGGTTGCTCCTTCAAAATCATGGAGTTCAAGCGGCACGACAATCTGCTAAGGGCATCTACTACCACGTTGGCTTTACCAGGGTGATAGTGAATGTCCAGATCGTAATCCTTGATTAGCTCAATCCATCTTCTCTGCCTCATATTCAGCTCCTTCTGAGTGAATATATACTTCTGGCTCTTGTGATCCGAATAAATCTCACAACGATTTCCCATTAGGTAGTGCCTCCATGTCTTCAGGGCTAGAACTACGGCTGCGAGTTTGAGGTCATGGCTTGGGTAATTTTGCTCGTGTTGTTTCAGTTGTTGAGATAGATAGGATATAACTTTGCCTTCTTGCATTAGCACACATCCGAGACCGATCTTGGATGCGTCACAATACACGTCGAAGGGCTTCGTAATATCCGGCATGATTAAGATTGGGGCTGAAATCAATCTCTTCTTGAGTTCTTAAAAACTCGCTTCACATTTGTCTGTCCATTCAAACTTCTTGTCCTTCTTTAGTAATTGCGTCATGGGTCTGGCGATACTCGAGAATCCTTCTACGAACTTGCGGTAATATCCCCCCAATCCGAGAAATGCACGAACATGGGTTTGAGTGGTTGGGGCTTGCCAATCTTCGACATCTTTCACCTTTGCAGGGTCAATGGCAATTCCTCCGGCTGATACAATGTGGCCGAGGAATCCTAGCTCCTGTAACCAGAATTCACATTTGCTAAACTTGGCATACAATTGATGCTCTCTAAGGGTTCCAAGAATGGTCCTTAGGTGTAGCTCATGTTCTTCTTCTGATTTGGAATAAATCAGAATGTCATCGATGAAAACAACGACAAACTTATCCAGGAAGTCCATAAAAATCTTATTCATGAGATTCATGAAATAAGCGGGGGCATTGGTTAATCCAAAAGACATGACGGTATAATCGTATAATCCATATCTGGTGGTAAAGGCAGTCTTGGGAATATCCTCTACGCGAATCTTGAGTTGATGATAGCCAGTTCTAAGATCAATCTTAGAAAACACCTTGGCACCGGTCAACTGATCAAACAAATCTTCTATCTTGGGCAAGGGATACTTGTTCTTGATGGTGACATCATTCAACTTCCGATAATCCGTACACAAACGGTTACCTCCATCCTTCTTGTCCACAAATAAGACAGTTGATCTCCATGGTGACGCACTTGGTTGAATTAATCCAATTTCCAACATGGAATCCAGTTGCTTCTTCAGTTCTGCTAGTTCAGACGGGTTCATACTATAAGGTCTCTGGGCTATGGGTCCTGTTCCGAGGATTAGTTCAATGATAAACTCGATATCCCGATCTGGGGCATACCGGGTAAAACATCTGGAAATACATCGGGGTATTCACAGACTATCCGGACTTGGTCAATGGTAGGTTGGGATATACTCTTGTTGCACTTGAATTGACGAGGTAAGGTTTCAGATATATGCTCTACTGATATTACGGCGGTACTGGTCATGGTTATGGCCTTCTTGGCGCAGTCAATCAATCCTTTATGTTTGGACATCCAATCCATTCCTAGTACTACTTCCAAACCTTTAGTTCCAAGTACTATCAGATTAGCATAAAAATCTATGCCATGGATTCGGATAGGGACGGCTTTGTAAATTTGCCTAGCTTTTGTTGTTTGAACCGGGGATTTGAACAATCATAACATGCTTTAGTTTTGTTGGTCGAATCTTACTAGTGCAGGCAAATTCTTCGGTGACAAATGAATGCGATGCACCCGAATCAAACAACACTCTTGCAAGTACTGAATTAACAGAAAACATACCCAGCACGACATCTGGCGCTTCCTGAGCTTCTTCAGCATGCATGAGAAAAAGACGGCCAGTCCGGTTGAGTGAATTCCCTGAGGAAAATCTCCTTCCGGGCTCAACACGACGCTGCTGCTGAGCTGGGGCATTTGCATTGGGGGCTGCGGTATTCTTCTTGTTGGGGCACTCATTGGAGTAGTGACCCTTATTTCCACAGTCATAACAAGTCACTTGCGACTTGTCCTTTGCTGCAACAGGCACAACATTGCTTCTAGTCCTTGGGGCAGTGTTGGTGTTGGCAGTAGCATTGTTGTTGTTGAACTTGGGTGGGGCACAGTTGAAATTGCCAGAGTTGCCGAGGTTGTTGTGATTTTCTCCGGGCCTCGGGTTTCCACGGTTGGGATAGGTCGAACGGTTCATCGGGGGTCTGTTGGTTCTCGGGGCAAATCCTGGAGATGGGTTGGGGCGGTACTTTGGGGTCTAATGGGTTCCTGGTTGATGCATCATGCGACGCTTGCGGTTCTCATTGGCTTGGTTGATCTTTCCTTCCATCTGCATGGCATAGTCGACAAGGGCTTCGATATCCGCAAAGGGGATATTGACCAACACAGTCTGCATCTCATCGTGCAGACCATTCAAGAATCTCTCTTTCTTCTTGGCTTCAGTGTCGATTTCATCCGGGGCATACCTAGCTAATGACAAGAATTTGTCACGGTATTCTACTACAGTAATCCGTCCTTGCTTCAGTTCTCTGAACTCGTCTCTCATCCTCTTGATAAAACCCGAGGGCACATGGGTTCTGCTGAACTTGACCTTGAATTCTTCCCAGGTCATCATCTGTCCTCCGGTCATTGCACGAACGCTGTTCCACCATGCTCTGGCATCTCCGGCTAGATAGTGGGTGGCGAACAGAACTTTCTCATTAGCATCCACTCCGGCGACTTCTAGGTTATTTTCCATGGTTTGCAGCCAATCATTTGCATCTAGGCGCTCTTCTGACTTAGTGAAAATAGGTGGGTTGGTGTTCTGGAAATTCTTGAGCTTAGATCCATGGTTGTCCTGATTTCCTTGGCCTTGATTGTTGTGGGCTAGCTAGGCTATCTACTGAAGGGTGGCTAGGTTGGCTTGACGTTCGGCTCTTTTAGCTTCGCGGTCAGAAACCAACATTTGCAGTATCTGTAACATTGGGTCCGGGGATTAACCACTTCCTCCGCGTGGCATCTGAAGATTGAGATAGATCATGAGAAAAGAGGGGAATTTCTAAGGTTCCGGGACTTTGAAAAGTTTTTAAGGTTTGACTCAGATTTTTCTAGCAACTTGCTTTTCATTCATTCATAGCACACGATACAAACACACACCACAAAACAAGAAAAACAGATGGTTTTAAGAACCATTCCGCAAACTACGATACAGTGGGACCGAATACAACTCACTACGCTAGTGCTCAAGTGCTACTACTCCTCAGAGTGGGTGTAGTCATCCTCCTCATCATCCTCATCGTCATCGATGAAGGCGTAATCATCCTCATCAGTGAAGAAATCCATAGCCTGATCCTCCAGAAAATCATCATCATCGCTGAGATAGGAGTAGGGGTCTCCACGAAGATCCTCTCTGGCATTCTCTCTCTCCTCCAACTGCATGTCTCTCTCGTGGATGGTCTCCTCCAAATCCGAGATACGGTGGCGAAGACGGGCAATGATGCGCTCCTTCTTGTCGAGCTGACGGCGGCGAAACTTGCGATCCTTCGCTAGCATGGCGATGGTCTGATCCTTCGTCTTGATGATGGCGGACTTGTGGTTGGAGTAGTCACGGCAATTGTCCAACTCTTGCTGACGATCGTACATCATGAAGCTAAGGTGGTCCAATTGGGTCTTCAGCTTGTGGTGGTATGGGGCTTCCAGTGGCTGTCCATTAGCATCACGCCTTGGACAAAACTCAAAGCGGGTTCCCTTGATCTAGTTGATACTCTGCCCACACAGACGGGCAAGAGCTTCCTGCATGGCCCTGGCAAGTCCATCGAGCCAGTTGTTCTCTTTAAGGTGAATTGAATTCCCTCGGCAGTGGGAGGTTCAATCTTTCCTCGGAGACTTGCAACAATTAGCCACTGCAGATCTTCTCCTCCTTGATCATTGAGCTGAGCTCCGAAGAACTCGGGGTGCGGACGCTCCAGAAGTTCCGAAAGCTAGTCCAAATCCCGCTCAAAGATAAGGTCTCCGCCATTTCCCAGCTGCTAAAACTTGTTGTACTTCACGTCCATCTAAAAGAATATAGGATGAGTAAGTTAGTAGAGTGATCAAGTGTGTCAAATTTTATGTATTTTGCAAGAGTTTTTTAGGAACATGAATTTTTATGAAAGAATCAAGGTGATAAGAATAGGAATAATTTTTTGTAAATATTTGCTTCCTTTGGTTTTGAAACTAAGTTTTTGATTCAAACGTCCAGTCTAACTAGGGTCTCCTATGGTCAGGATGGCTCTGATACCAACTTTTCAACACCCGGGTTTTTAATCCCAGATGCCTGTTATGCCCTACATCGCAATCCCAGGATTACCATTTTTGCGAGACATAAAAGAATTGGATACCACAGTACATCATCCATTACAAACCATACATAAGGTCTTACACCAATAAGATCTCATGATCCAGTTCTTAATACAACTCAAGCAGCGGAAATACGTAATAATAAAGGTAGCGTAGGCGAAGCTCCATCTTCGGGATCACAGGCAATGCTGACGATGGGAGATGATCCTAGTTGTCGTAACCTTCCTAGGGTCCATCCTCCTGGTACTCCTCTTCATAGTCCGCAGGAATAGCCAGGGACAAAGCCATGAGTACTCTTTAAGTACTCGCAAACTAATACTAACAAGTGAAGGGGGTTTTTGTAATAGGACACTAAGCTCTAGGGTTGTTTTGCAAAAAGCCAGATTTACCTCTACTAAGTTCAGAAGCAAGAAAAGATAGTTAAATTTTATAACACCTAAGTGGGAACTTGTATCTCATGCCACAACTCTATTGTGGTCAAGTCAAATTCTCAATTCATTTCACAAGTTATTTTGAAAACATCTGACCGGGGAACAGTATGTCCACTCCAACTGTCCATAACCGCGGACGCGGCTATTCGAATAGATTGACACTCTGCAGAGATTGTACACTTTCACCACAACATTCGATACATCCGTCAAGAACAAATCCTGAATTCACCATACTCAGTATGCGGATAATCAATCCTAACCTTTCAATTACATGCCCTAGTATAAGCACCTCTCATATGAGTTTGGCCTCCCAACCATGACCAACTGCCATCTTGGGTACTGCACAGGTGGACAATCTTCACAAGGTAGCCTCAGCTCAGACCTTGGCCATGAGGGAACTAATACTAAGGTATATAAGTTCCAGTCAAGCCCTACCCAATTTTCGGGTATTATGGTTGTACGATAAAATTGGAATGGTATCGCATCTAGACAACCATCAGTTTTATAAAGGGCTAAGGCTCATGCCTCAACATTTTCATCATCAAAATCATCTGGTGTTTGGAAACACATGTCAAATAATTTCAATAGAATGATCCATCATTCCAAGGTTTTCATAACCATTTTTCCACCAAGTATTCCCATCTAAAGTTGATCAAGTTTTATGCTTAGCACTAGCATCTGCAAATGGGGGTAAGTACTAATGAGGGGTGGTAAACTAGTGGAGTTTAACTGAGCTCAATTTCATGCCTTATGATGACATGAAGATTATCTAGCTTAGGCCAAGTTTTATGCTATTTATGCAACCTTCAATTATCTTTCTAGTATCTACAATTTACTCAAGTAAACTCTAAGTAGTAGCTTTGATAAAGAAATAAAGTAGAAAGCTTGTGAGTAAAACTAGGAGGGGGTATTAGCAAATGGGTATAATCATATATGCTTAAGGCATATAGTTGGCATGGTAACAAGCAAGTATTGGCTTGCATAGGTATAGTATCTTGCAAGTGTTAACTTGCACATTCAACTAGTAGTATTAGGCTTGCCTTGTGCAGAGCAGTGGTTGAAGTTCTCCTCAGCTTCTTCGTAGTATCCTCCTCGTATCCTTGGTCGGTACTAGCGTCTATGAATAAATACGAGGTACACAATCACCAAACAATACTTAACTACTTTAAATCATCACACTCAATGGTTCTATAGATGATCTAGCATCATCACTAACATTACAAGATTAAAGCATTTGTCTTATTGATTTCATTTTTAGAAAAGTAATTTCTACTCATTGAAAAACTACTTAAGATTTAATATTCTTCAAACCAAACATGGGATCATGTTGACACCTATCATCACCACATATTTCAGTACATGGGAATGTGATTTAAAGTGGTGTCACAATTTAATAAGATTTAACCTTTTATTTCATTTAAATAAAGTGACTAGAAATGTCTATGTGGCATCCTTTTATTACTTGAACATTATTTCTGTAAGTAAACCCAAATGTTTTTATATATTCTGAGAGGTATGGTCAAATGTGATTTTCAAGAGTTGGAATCAACTCAAAAACTATTATAGTTTAAATTTGAAAAATGTTTGAATGCAGAAAAGGTTCTCCCTTGTTATTTTTACCAAGGTTGATCTATAGATTCAAATGATTTGAATCCAACGGGCTTGGATTAAGCATTTCAAAACCTTTCTAAAAAAATTGGTTTCATTCAATTTGGTTCACTGAATCGAGCTGGGTTGATTTTTGAAACTGGGTACAGAACTATGTTTGAATTAAAATGGAAAAAGTTAAATTCAAACGAGTGGGCTGCGCGGGAATTGCTAATGGGCCGGCCTAGTGTCACCCCGTGGCGCGGGGCTCAACTGACAGGGGGGTTCCACCAGTCAGTGGCTCTTTAAACGAGCGATGCAGAGCAATCTCATCCGCGATCTAAGTCTAATCGAGCATGCTACTCATCGTCCCGTCGGGCGCCAAATGACAGAAATCTAACGCGGCAGGTGGGGGTCATCGGGGGCTCACCGGGGATCAAGCGAAGGTCGGCTATGCGGGCGAACGACAAAGTCGACAACGGCGAACCTCCTTGTACCGGCAGCTCCTCCTGGGGTGGACGAAATCGATGACGCCCTTCTTCTCTAGAGGCGGCCTGCTCCAGTGCAATCCCGGCGATGCGCTGCTCGCCTTGCTTCAGGAATGAGGTGGAACGATCATTGAGGTGAGGGGAGTGATATGGTGTGCTCAATTCGGCTGGGGGTCGTCTCCTTTTATAGGCTCGACGGTGAGACCAAACGGGATGGGCATACGACGGTGGCGACACGACTACGGGCGGCTAGCGGCATGGCCGAGGGTGGCGATCGATCGGTGGTCTCCTGGCGATGCTCTAGGGTTTTAATGCACGTGTAGGGGCGGTGGCAAATGGTCTAGAACGCTCTATGCTCTGTGAGGCAGAGGCGGTGTCTTCGACGGCGAGCGGTGGCTACGGGGCACGGGCGGTGAAATGGGCATGTCTGGCGGTCTCCTAGGACGGTGGGGATCATGCTGGCGGGCAGCGAGGGCTCGAGGTGGTCGGGTTGCGTGGGAACGGTGCGTGCTCTGTGGTGCACGTCGGCATGGTTAATGATGTACGGTAGCGGCGTTCTGGCGGTTACGGTTCTTTGTCTGCGAGGCAGGGCTGGTCGAGAGGGAGCAGTGAAGCATGGGCTACCTCCTAGACAAGGTTGGCATGGCTAGTTCTTCCTCTAGCCTGTTGTCCACACTGGGGTGACATGGGTGCTCTCGGCCTGTTCATCATTGATGACATTGGCGAGTTTACAGTGGGGCTAGAGCTTAGTTAAGTTTTCTAGATGATCTAATGAGGTTTCTGTGAGCTAGAGAGGGAACAAGTTAGGCTCAAATCACTGCACACTATAGTATTTTGATTTTGTTTGATTTGTATCTGCAAGGTGTTTGATGAAATGGCTGCATGAGTTCAAGTTTTGAATTTTGAAAAGATTTTTGGTGGGTGTGCTAGGCATGTGCTGATGACTCTGTATATGCTTGGGTTTTGAAAGTTGAGCTTGTTTGAGTGGTTTTTGAAAAAGTGGGATCTTCCATATGAAATAGATTCAATTTTAAACTGTCATTTAAACTATGCATTTGAATGTTTCTGGATGATCACATGGTGGGCCTTGATACTTTGTTATGAGTACTATCAAGGGGTGCAAAGATCCAAACAAGTTTCTGTTAAGTTCTGGAAGTTAGAGATAGCCAAAGTAGGCATGGGAGTTAAATTGGCCAAAATGACCATTCACTCATTTTGTTTGTTTTGATTTATTTGTTTTTGGGAAAAGTGTGGGGATTGTTTAGATGATGTTTAATTCACCTAAGAATCATTTTCCAAGCAAAGAAACACACAATCATGGAAATTCAAAAGACTCCAAATTTTAATGCACACACATATGAATGCTTTCATATTTTAATTGGAAAAGTTTTTGTTAACCCTAATTTTGATGATTAGAGTTAGATGATTCTAGTTTAATATTTTTGGGATGTTACAGTGGAGTGCTCCAAGTAGACAAGGTAAAGCAGTGTCGATCGCCACCTTGAAGGACAGGTTGTTCATTGGCTGATGTAGCTCACATTGTGCCATCTCTCTGACATCATCCACGGGGTAGTGAGGAGCTGGTGCATCATCCAGTAGTGCTTGATCATCAGCCCGGACCTCCGTGGAAGCCACACTGCTTCTCCGCTGGCTAAGATCCAATGCAGGATCATCAGACCATGGGTGAGTTGACGACGGCGACCTTTGGCTAATTTCATGCATGAGGTTCTTCAGATCAGCTAGGTCCTGCTCTACCCTAGAGATCCGGTCTGCCTCCGGTCCTTCTTTCTCTGATGGCTTCATGGCGGCATCGTCTTGAGAAACCCTTTCTTCCACGAGACACCAGCACCTTTGCCTCGTGTTTGTCCTCCCTTTTCAGGATTCCCTAGGGCGCGTGTCAGCTCGTCGTTCTCTCTCTCGGGACGGAACAATCCCAATTGAGCATCGTTCATTGCTTTAATAAGGTCTTGGGAGAGTTTTAGAATTTTCTCATGAAATAATGTCTTCCCTGTTTCTGGGTCCAAGGATCCCCCGTGCCCGTACCACCAGTGCTTTGACCTCTCGGGCCATCTATCTGTACCAGGAGTGACGCCTCTAACCCTCATTTCCTTCTCCATAGTTTCCCACTTAGGGACGGCACTCTTGTAGCCACATGTCCCCATTTTATGATGGTATTTCTTGTTGGCAGCATTTAACACGTTCTTTGCCGACTTTGCCTTTGCTTTATCAGATTGCTTGTACTGTACAAAATCGGTCCACTGTTCTCTCAACTTCTCGTTTACTCCTTTGAAGTCTGGAGTTTTCTTTTTCGCAACATATTTCGCGTATAAACTTTTCTTGTGGTTCCGGTACAGTTCAGCCATCTTGCTCAGTGCCCACTCCTTGACTTTCGCTCTATTTTCAAGCCCACCCGGCCTTGGGGTAATACCATCTACCTAAAATTCCTCATACTCTGGAGGTAGTATGAAATGCGCTATGAGCTTCTACCAAAGGTCATCTTTGGCATCATCGATGACATAGCTGTTGGATTCTTCACCGGGTTTCTTTGACTTATTCTATTCTTGGATGGTGATCAGCAGGTTGTCCCTAACAAGCACCCCGCATTGATTTATAAACATCCTCCGGTGTTTCTCTGAAGCAATCGGTTCACCATCATCATCTATTTCTTCGATGGTGAACCTCTGATTACCATCCAACTTTTTGTTCGGCCCTCGTTTCGTTCGAACTGTCGATCCGGTGGGCTAAAAGAAGAAGAGAGAGTGATTAATATATATCTAGATTAGTTAATGAATAGAGGTAACACGAGACTTTATATATATATGTACCTCGCCGGATCCTGTTGAGGGGCCATCATTACTGTTGTTATTTGTTTGCCCTTCGTACATCTGGTCTTCCCCTTGGTACATTAGGTTTTCCTCTAGTCCATCAACGGATGGATTTAGATATGAGGATATCTCTTCCTTGAGCAAAATATCTTCGCCGGTAGTAATATTAAGAGGAATTTCACCTCTTATCATGCCCTGAAGAAAACCTTCACCGATGCGACCAGGATCTTCAGATGGATCCATGACTTAATTATCTATAACAAAAAGAGAGTTAAACAGGTTAGAAAAAACAATAATCCTAATAACTAAAACAATATAATCCTAATTATAATAATCCTAATATTATTTGTGCTAAAACAATAATCATAATAACTAAAACAAAAAAAATAACCCTAATAAAACAATAATCCTAATATTATTTGTGATAAAACAAAAAAATAACTAAAACAATATAATCCTAATAAATAAAACTAAAAATAACTAAAACAATAATCCTAATCCTAATCCTAATTCTAATATTTTAATTAAAACAATAATCCTAATACTAATCCTAATAACTAAAACAATATAATCCTAATTATAATAATCCTAATATTATTTGTGCTAAAACAATAATCATAATAACTAAAACAAAAAATAACCCTAATAAAACAATAATCCTAATATTGTTTGTGGTAAAACAAAAAATAACTAAAACAATATAATCCTAATAAATAAAACAAAAAAAACTAAAACAATAATCCTAATCCTAATTCTAATATTTTAATTAAAACAATAATCCTAATAACTAAAACAATAATTTTAATCCTAATAACTACTAAAACAATATAATCCTAATACTAATCCTAATAACTAAAACAATAATTATAATCCTAATAATTATCATAATACTAATCCTAATAATTAACTAAAACAATAATAATCCTAATACTAACTAAAATAAAAAACCACCCCGACCTCGATCGAGCGCTCACCGGCCTTGGCGTGGCACGGCTGACAAAGCAACAGTGGCGGCAAGCAAGAGGCCTGAGGGCGGCGGCGTGTAGTCTTGACGCAGCGGGCGTGGAGCCTGAGCAGGAACATGAGCAATGACACTGCGCCAGCGGTGGAATCGGGTGGGCGGCACCTCCAGCGTTTAATCTCTCTGCGTTAAATGCGTCGCCGTTTTGTTGAGAAATGCAAGTGCTGGGCGAAGCGGTGGTAGCGGAATATAAAGGAAGAACCTTTAGTCCCGTAGTGGCTTAACCCGCGACTAAAGACCCCCCCCTTTAGTCACGGGTTAAGCCACGGCCCGGGACTAAAGGGTTTTTTCGGCCGCTTCATTTTTGCACGCGCAGGTACCCTTTAGTCCCGGGTCCAGCCACGACCCGCGACTAATTGTTTTTTTTAATTTTCTTTTTTTAATTCAAAACTAATATAAAAACTTTGGAAAATCATATCTTTTATTGTAATAATCCAAATAAAACAAATAATATGTCTATTATTATCAGAAAAATATAAAGAATCATAATATAATATCCATTTATCTGTTTGCATCATTTATAAATTATTTCATTTGTAAATTTTCTTTTATTAATTCAAATCAAATATAAAAACTTTAGAAAATCATATCTTTTATTGTAATAATCCAAATAAAACAAATAATATGTCTATTATTATCAGAAAAATAAAAATAATCTTAATATAATATCCATTTATCTGTTTGCATTATATATAAATTATTTCATTTGTAAATTTTCTTTTTTTAATTCAAATCAAATATAAAAACTTTGGAAAATCATATCTTTTATTGTAATAATCCAAATAAAACAAATAATATGTCTATTATTATCAGAAAAATATAAAGAATCTTAATATAATATCCATTTATCTATTTGCATAATTTATAATATATTTCATTTGTAAATTTTCTTTTTTAATTCAAATCAAATATAAAAACTTTGGAAAATCATATCTTTTATTGTAATAATCTAAATAACAAATAATATGTCTATTATTATCAGAAAAATATAAAGAATCTTAATATAATATCCATTTATTTGATTGCATCATTTATAAATTATTTTGTTTGTAAATTTTCTTTTTTTAATTCAAATCAAATATAAAAACTTTGGAAAATCATATCTTTTATTATAAAGAATCTTAATATAATATCCATTTAGTCCCGATTGTAGTCACAAACCGGGACTAAAGATATTTCCCGCCATTTCCCACCGCTTCCCGCCAAGTTTTCTCGCCCTTTCCTTTCTACGAGAGCTTTTAGTCCTGGATGTAGTCACCAACCGGGACTAAAGATATTTCCCGCCATTTCCCAAAGCTTCACGCCAAGTTTTCCCGCCGTTTCCCTCTATATTTAGGGCGATCGCGCCATGGCTATCCACACATCCACACCTTCCTCTCTTAGAACAATGGACAACGCCTACGGGGCCATTCTGACCCTCGAGAAGACCGAGGTGCTGTGCGCCTCCAACTATCCTTGTTCGTCCAATTTGTCGATTTCTTTCTTTGGATCTTTGGCTGGAGGGGTTCTGTCCCTCTGTCCCGTTCACGCCTTGATGACCATCACAAACCACTTCTACCACGAGCTCACGCCGGAGCATTGGATGGATCCCCAGTGGTCAAAGAAGCCGAAGAGAAGGTCAAGTTGGTTAAGGACAGGTTGAAGATAGCACAGTCCCGACAGAAAAGCTATGCAGATCCTAAGCATAGAGAAGTCACCTACGAAGTTGGTGATAGAGCTTATCTTAGAGTGTCACCACTTCGTGGTGTGAAGAGATTCGGAGTCAAAGGAAAGTTGGCACCAAGATATGTTGGGCCATTCAAGATTTTGAGTCGCAAAGGAGAAGTTGCCTATGAAATTGAACTCCCAGAATCTTTGACAGCAGTTCATAATGTGTTTCATGTGAGTCAGCTTAAGAAATGTCACCCAGAAATGGAAGAAACTTCTTTGAAGGATACTATACCTTTGGAGGAAGTTCAACTAGAAAGTTATCTCACTTATGAAGAGAAACCTATCAAGATTCTTGAAACTGCAGAAAGAGTCACAAGGACTAAGACTATCAAGTTTTGCAAAGTGCAGCGGAATCATCATTCCGAAGAGGAAGCAACATGGGAAAGAGAAGATGATCTTCGGAAAGACCACCCTCACCTATTTGCTAGCCAATCCGAATCTCGAGGGCGAGATTCACCTTAAG
This sequence comes from Avena insularis, assembly GCA_023614405.1. NCBI lineage: Eukaryota > Viridiplantae > Streptophyta > Magnoliopsida > Poales > Poaceae > Avena > Avena insularis. The sequence continues at coordinate 36,010,792 of CM042691.1, read as the reverse complement.
GGGGTTAGATTTGTAACATCCCTAAATTCATGATTTCAAAGATTGCATATCATTCATGCATGCATATAGTTTTGAGATCAATTTCAAAACCAATTCCAAGAAAACAAAAGCACATAGTGCTATCATTTTATGTGAGCAACTTAAATCAAATGGCCATCCCCATTTGAGAAGCTTAGGTGTTTTAAACCAAGTTTGTTTGCTTCCTTGTTGATTGGTTTGAGTGTGGAGTTTTTGAACAAATTATACAAAATAAAAATGGTTTCAAAACCAATTTCAAAACATTTACAAAACAAGTGCCATAGCACTGTTTATTTTGTTTATTCAAAAGAACCAAGCTTGAACAGAGAGACCACTTGTTTTTATGCCTTGAAATGTGAATGTTGCACCCTACAAAATCCTGGAAAAAGTTTGAATTCAAAAGCTTTTGAAAATCATTTGAAAATCAATCCAGAAAATCAAAACAGAAAAAAAAAGGAGAAAGGAAATAGAAAAGGGTCGGCGCTACTATTCTGGCCCAACAGCGAAACCAGCCCAGCTAGCCCACCCGGGTGCTCCCTCTCTCTCTCACGCGCAGAAGCACCCGCGAAGTCACTGACGCCAGGACCCCACCTCCCTTCTGTTTATTTCGCTGACAAGTGGACCCGTGACCCCGTCGTCGTCTTCGTCAATCACGCGCGCCTGCGCCGCTCACGCCGCCGTTACTCGCCGCAGTCACTGCCGCGTTGATTCCCCTTGATTCCGCGAGTAACTCCACGCCCCGCTCCGGCTATAAGAACCTCTCCCCCTCGCGGTCATTTCCCCCCACACTACACACCCTTCTCGCCACCAGGCTGCCAGTATTCGCTCTTGCGCCGCCGCAGACAGAACCTCCTCCGGCGACCAATTCTGGTAAAGCTCGTGCGCCCCTTCCTCTCTGGTTCATACGAGCAACTTCGCAACTTCCTTGCGCACCTCCTGATCCTCTTTGCCCGTCTGTTTGTGATCCAGAGCTTCGTCCTCGACGAGCACCGTGAGCAACCGACGCCGTCTCCAACTCCGGCGAGTGATTAAGGTAAAATCCGACCGCCCCGTGCCTCCCCTTTGACGCTAACTTGTTTGCCTGACCTATGCACACACACTGATGCCCTCCCTTTGCGTTAGGGCGAAGCAGAACGTCGCCAATGTCGCCGTCCACCGGAGCCCAACCCTGTCATCCACTCCGACGAGATCCCACGGCCACTACAGCGCGCCCCTTGCCAAGCCACCGCCACGTTGAGCTTCGCCTCGTCACTGCGATTCTGGTGAGCACACTCTCCCCTCCCCGGGCGACCTAGAACGCCGGCACCACCACTGGCAGAGCGCTTCGCCGCTCGCCGTCGCCGCGCGACGCCAGAACTTGGTCGTTTGATCAAGAGCCGTTGGATCTAGATCCAACGCGTGTAATAGAATCACTTAAACGAAGCGGTACGTTAGATTTGAGCCGTGCACATTCACTTAAATCCAACGATCTGCGTCGATCGATCCGCCCGAACCGGTACGGGCCAATAGGAAACAGACGTGTGGCAGTGAGTAGATTTAAAACAGATTTTGAATCAGATTTTAGTTCAAATTTGATTTCTTTGTAACTTTTGATCCCCACGTTAGAATTTGACAAATTTTATACCGTTGGAATCAGGAAGACAATCCCTTTCTAATTATGCAACGTGTTTAATGTTTAGCTTCTGTTAAAATGGTTTCTTTTGCAAAAACATGTGTAGGGCTTATTTAGTTATATGAATTGTTTAGGAATTGTTTTAGTGTTAAATAAAATTTGGTTTGGCAAAGTTTTGACTTGTTTAGAATTCAGTACTATGCACTTGCTTGGTTGAGTTTTAAAAATCATCACTTAGCATTTTGCATGCATGCATATGTATTTTTGTTTGTTTGTATATGTTGTGTGTAATTTGTTGCTACCATTCTTTGTGTAGATTTTGGTGCTAGTGATTGTGATTGTGAAGAGTGCTACTCTCCCAACTACCAAGGCAAGTGGTACTTCATGAATATTTCCATCCCTATATTTCTATACAAGCATTAGAAATATTTTGCTAAGTCTTGCATGTTACTAGTTTTGCCAAATGCCATGTTGGGAAATCCTAAGTAGTTATAGAATTGCTAGGAAATTTCTAAGTTAAATTACTATCTATGCCATGCTTAGCCTAGCTAGTAGCAAACAAGGGTTGGTGTAATATACATGCTATGATGAAAATATTTCTAAGTCTTTGGACTTATGTTTTTCTTAATAAAACAACTAAGTTAATGAATCACCTGGGTGGAATGGGACTTGATTGGTGGTTTTGGTTGAGTGGTTACACAAGGCCCATGGATATGGTTTACCTTGTGTATCTCACTTGTGGAAAGCCACCCAGGAACAAAGGGATTTTAGAGGCCAAGTGTTGAGAAGCTTCTAGTGCAGCCACTTGGCAATATGGGCTCTACCTGGATCACATAGGTTGCTAGAACTTAGTCATTTGGACAGTTGGTGGTAGTGGGAATGATAGGTTGGAACGCGTCCATTTGGTCTAAGGGAAGGCTTCTGAAAGGTCCTATCTTGGTGAAACCAAGTCTGGTGGGGAAAGTGCACAACCTCTGCAGATGGAAAAATCTAAGTACTTAGCCAAGTCCATGGCAATGGACAACTTGAGCATCAAGACATGGAAGCTATCAAGAATCTCATCATTCCAACTTCTAAGTAAAAACTTGTGGGTGAACAAGGGTGAAGGACCTCAATGTCTATTGGTGGTTCCTTGGGAAAAGTTTTGACAAAGAAAAACTTAGTGATTTCAACTAATAGGAAAAACCTATTTTGAGCAAATCAAGCCAAGCTACACTTAGCCAAATTTGCATATAGTATCTAGTACACTTAAAATATACTAAGGTATCACTTGACAATACTATTCCAAAGTATTGACCCACTGTGGCTGTAACTTGTGATGTTGCAGGTTACTCTGATGAGGATTAGGTGTCATGAGTCTACACTCAACATGTTTGCCTGTGGCACATGAAGATGAAGACTTAAATTTATTTACTTATTCAAACTCTTGTAATAGGCATGTGGCCTTTGAGTTGTAAAGACTATGTTTATCTCTGGAATGGATGTAATAAATGACCTTTCTATCTGTGTACTTCATCTTAAACTGTGGATGCTAGCATTGATCCAGGGACTAGCATTGCAATCACAGGGATCCTTTTCCTTTACAAAGGAGGGATCTTACAGATGGTATCAGAGCCAGGTTGCCTGTAGGATTATGACCCTAGGATTGGAAACCACTAAGGAAAAAATTTCAACTTCTACACTTGTCTATTCTTCTCGTAAACTTTTCTAATCTTCTCTCTCATCTCCATTTGTAGATGAACTCCATCAACGAAGCCGTAAGGAAAGGACCACTCATGACAATGACTTTGGAGTGTGAGACAGAATTCCCCAAGGCTCTCAAGGACCTCATGGTTGCATTGGAGATACAAGGTGCAGCTGTGTACAAAGGTTTTCCTGTGATGGATGTAGGAGTGGAATACTGGTGGGTGCAACTTCACTTGTATAAAAACAAGGAAGTCAACCATCAGGAAAAAGGATTCTGCATGTTCACCAATTCAGTGGTGCACCCTACATTCTTTGAATCAGCAAAGGATGCAGCTTGGAAGACCATCAAAGAACTTGGTGATAGAGTCAAGTGCAGAATGCTCAACCTCCAAAAAGACTTAAAGAAAGAGAAGGAACATACCCAAGAGTTGGAGGCTACCAACCAAACCTTAAGAGGAGACATTATAGACTTAGTGATGCAATCATGTGAGCAAGATAGGCTGATTGCTTCTAGAAACATTGTGTTAGCCAACATATCCAGTGAGATAGGATTGTAAACGTACTTCGTTAGTTGGACCACCACCTATCACCTTATTTTCCAAAATGTTACTTTAAAATAAGATTGAACCTTGGTTGTTGTAATGGTTTCATGTATGCATGACTTGTGTGTTTTGCTTCCCAAGGATATGTATGTGATGTTTTGTCTTTTGTTTTATCTTGATTGTGTTGTTCTAACTTTTCTATATTATAAATAGATGCCTATTACCATCAGCACTGTTGAGGAGTTCCAGGTTACCCGCTTTGGTCCTCGTATCGTTGAGCTTACTACTTTGCTCAATCTCCCTCTTCCCACCATCATGGTGCATCCCCTCACCAAGTTCGAGAGGAAGGACCTCTGGGGCTTCAAGGTCAACCAGCCCGGACGCCAGACAGAGCCTACTACGGAGGCCATCGTCTTCAAGCTCATGCACGATGATAGGGAGAGAGGCATTGAGGTAGTTATGCAGGATCTGATAGGACGTCTGCTAGGAAGACACTCCCGACAGGTTAGAGGCACCCACTTCCACGTCTTCGGAAGACGTGATGAGGATGGAGAGTCCATCGACTTCGAGGACGATTCGAGGGACGTAGTAGAGCCGATACGCCTGTATCTCCAGGACTTAGAGTCTCTCATTAGGCACGTGGACACGGACAGGACCAATGTCATGCTCAGCAATGATGAGCTCCAGGTGCAGCTTCGCGAGAAGGACAAGCTCTTCGCGCAGCAAGACGAGATAGTCAAGGAAATGGAGGCGAAGTTCGAGACCCAGGACAGGAAGTTCAAGAGTTAGGAGAAGCGTGTCCAGGATAGGAACAAGAAGATCCGGGACATGACTGAAGAGCTGCAGTCCAAGGACTTCGAGCTAGAGCGCAGCAGACGGTGATTGAGAGGCTTCGTTCCCAGAAGAGGGCTCTCAAGGCCAAGATAGAGACCTTGACCACTAGCATCGAGGAGAACAAGACCGCGATGGAGAACGCGGGTCTTACCTTTGTCGAGGAGGAGATTGATGCCGAGGAGTAGATTTGACTACTCATTTATCTTTCATTATCGTACTTGTTATTTGAGAACTTGTTATTGGACCATCCGACATGTGGATGGCTTGCTACTTGTGTGTTTTACTTTGTGAACTTGTTATTTTGTTGTTGAATCTTTATCTTTGTGTTGCATGCTTTGTGTTTGCTTATGTGATGTAATGTGCATGAAAGCATCTATGGGTATCTCATTCTTATCTCTATTTGAACAAACCACAGATGCCTCCCCGTCGTGCAAACCCCAACCCCAACAACAACAACAACATCACTCCAGAAATGCAACATTCGATGACCGCTCAAACTCAGCTAATGCAGATGATGACGACGTTCATCCAGAACCAAAACAACAATAACAACAACAATAACAACAACAACAACAACCCACCGGGTTTTGATATGCTCACCAGGTTCTTGAGATTGAGGCCAGCAAAGTTCTCAGGAACGACTGATCCCATGGTGGCCAATGACTGGCTACGCTCAGTAAACAAGGACTTGGTAACAGTGGGTTGTACGGATGCTGAAAAGGTCAGATTTGCAGCACATCTGCTGGAAGGACCAGCCGCCACTTGGTGGGACAACTTCCAGATCACCACTCCCATAGATGAAGTGACATGGGCAATCTTTGAGGATGGCTTTCACACTGCTCATATCTCATCAGGAGTGATGAGTCTGAAAAAGAAAGAGTTCCACAATCTGAAGCAGCGCCACCGCAGCATGGCTGAATACATTGAGGAGTTCAACAATTTGGCGCGTTATGCAAAGGATGAAGTTGACACTGATGCCAAGAGAAAGGAAAAATTTCTTGAAGGCTTGAATGATGAGCTGAATCTGCAATTGGCTGTGGCATATGTTCCCACTTATCAGTCGCTCTATGACAAGGATGCTATTTTGGAGAACAAAATAAAACAAGTGGAAAGCAGAAAGAGGAAGCACTCCGACAAGCACAGCTCGGGATCGTCTCACAAACGATCTCATTATGATGACAGTGGAAGCTCAGGATCCCACAAGCATGGGAAATTCAACAAGCACCACAACCACAACCGTCATGACAACAAGCATCATCGCAGTCATGACAACGACAAGTACAAGAACCACAAGAGTGGACATAAGAGCCACCACAATGGTAATGGAAGTGTAAGTGGAAGTCAGCCTGTTAAGAGAGACATCAGTCAGGTTGAATGCTTCAAATGCAAGAAGATGGGGCATTATGCAAATGAATGCCCAGAAAATAAAGTTGAAGGACCCAACAAGCCCAACCCTTTTTAGAAGGGACAAGTAAACCACATCAATGTGGAGGAGGTCTATGAGGAGCACGATCTTTGTTCTTTGGTAAGTTCAGACTCAATTCTATTCCAGCATTTGTACTCTTTGATACTGGTGCATCTCATTCATTCATATCAAGAGCATTTGTTGAAAGAAATGAACTACCGGTAGAAACTATTGGGTGTCCTATAAAAGTAAGTTCTCCTGGTGGAGAAATGATAGTGAATTCAGGATGTCATGATCTAGTCATAGAATTTGGGAAGTATAAGTTTCCCGTTAACTTGATAATTTTAAACTCCCAAGGATTGGATGTCATTCTAGGAATGGACTGGATGACTAAGTACAAACGAGTGATAGATTGTGCCAACCATACTGTCTCCCTCACAACTCCAGAAAATAAAAGGATCAGATTCAAGACCAACTTTGAAGCAAAAAGGAGTATGCTTAATTCTCTTAAGGGGGTTAGCATGGACAGTGTGCCAATTGTGAGTGAGTATCCGGATGTGTTTCCGAAAGAATTGCCGGGAATGCCACCAGATAGAGATGTGGAGTTTCTGATAGATTTGGTACCAGGGTCTGGACCAATAGCAAAGAGACCTTACAAAATGTCAGTTGATGAACTGAAAGAGCTCAAGAAACAACTTGGAGAACAGTTGCAGAAAGGATTTATTCAACCAAGTTCTTCATCTTGGGGAGCCCCAGTTTTGTTCGTGGAGAAGAAAGATAGAAGTCAAAGGTTATGCATAGATTACCGTTCACTCAACGAGGTAACTATCAAGAACAAATATCCTTTGCCTAGAATCAATGAGTTGTTTGATCAGCTAGAAGGAGCTTGTGTGTTCTCAAAGATCGATCTAAGGTCAGGCTATTTTCAACTCAAGATAAGAGAACAAGACATACCTAAAACAGCTTTCACTACAAGGTATGGATTGTATGAGTATACCGTAATGCCTTTTGGTTTGACAAATGCTCTAGCATACTTCATGAATATGATGAACAAGGTGTTCATGGAATTCCTTGACAAGTTTGTTGTCGTTTTCATCGATGACATCTTAGTCTACTCCAAGAGCAAATAAGAGCATGAAGGACATTTGCGTTTGATACTTGAGAAGTTAAGAGAGCATAAACTTTATGCCAAATTCAGCAAGTGTGAGTTCTGGTTGGAGGAAGTTGGATTTCTTGGTCATGTTATGACAAAGGATGGTGTAGCAGTTGATCCTGCTAAAGTTTCATGTTGTGAATGGGAATCTCCCAAGTCCGTGAAAGAAGTTCGTAGTTTCCTTGGCTTAGCAGGTTACTACAGAAGGTTCATTGAGAATTTCTCTAAGGTAGCTAAGCCCATGACTGAATTGTTAAAGAAAGACAAGAAGTTTGCTTGGTCTGAAGGTTGCGAACTCAGCTTTCAGGAGTTGAAGAAGAGACTTGTGTGACAAGACAGTCTTGTGTCTGCCAGATTTGGAAAAGGATTTCCAAGTATATTGTGATGCATCTCATCAAGGTTTGGGTGCAGTACTTATGCAAGACGGTAAAGTTGTAGCTTATGCCTCGAGACAACTCAAAACTCATGAAGTGAACTATCCTACTCATGATTTAGAGTTAGCCTCTGTTGTCCATGCACTCAAAACATGGAGACATTATCTTTTGGGAAAGCGTTGTGAAGTGTTCACAGATCACAAAAGTTTGAAGTATATCTTCACCCAAAAGGAAATTAATATGAGACAAAGAAGATGGCTAGAACTTATCAAAGACTATGACTTAAGTTTGCAATACCATCCCGGTAAAGCAAATGGTGTAGCAGATGCTCTAAGTCGTAAGGTATTTGTGAATGGCCTTACCAAAGGAAAATTGCCAGATGATCTGTGTACCCAATTTAGAAAACTCAGATTGGAGATTATGCCTGAAGGACATCTCATGTCTTTGGATGTTTAACCCACTTTGCTGGACAAGATCAGAGAAGCCCAGAAGACAGATAAATAAATCGAAGAGATTAAGGAAAAGATTGGCAAAGGAAAAGCCAAAGAATTCCATGAAGACGAGCAGGGTACTTTATGGCATGGGAAACGTATTTGTGTTCCACAAGACCCGGAGTTGCGGAAACTGATTTTGCAAGAAGCACACAACTCCCCGTATTCTATTCACCCAGGTAACACCAAAATGTACATGGACATGAAAGAAAGATTTTGGTGGAATAATCTCAAGAAGGACATCGCCGAACATATTGCTTTGTGTGATGTGTGTAGTAGAGTGAAAGCAGAGCATCAGAAACCAGCAGGTTTGCTTCAACCACTACCTATTCCTGATTGGAAGTGGGACAAAATTGGTATGGATTTCATTACCGGATTACCAAGGACCAGGTCAGGATATGATTCCATATGGGTAGTAGTAGATCGCCTAACTAAAGTGGCTCATTTCATACCCGTGAAGACAACCTATACAAGTGCTAAGTTAGCCAAAATCTACATGAGTAGAATTGTATGTCTACATGGAGTGCCCAAGAGTATTGTGTCTGATAGGGGAACTCAATTCACTTCCCATTTTGGAGAGCATTACATGAGTCATTGGGAACGAGGTTGGAATTCGATCGCTTTTCATCCTCAAACTGATGGACAAACAGAAAGGACTAATCAGATTCTTCAAGACATGCTGAGGGCATGTGCCTTAGACTATGGAGCCAGTTGGGATGAAAGTCTGCCTTACGCAGAATTTTCTTATAATAACAGCTATCAATCCAGCATTGAGATGGCACCATTTGAGTTTCTCTGCGGAAGAAAATGTACCACCCCATTGTTATGGAATGGTGTGGGAGAAAGAAGTTTATTCGGGCCAGATCTTATCAAAGAAGCCGAAGAGAAGGTCAAGTTGGTTAAGGACAGGTTGAAGATAGCACAGTCCCGACAGAAAAGCTACGCAGATCCTAAGCGTAGAGAAGTCACCTACGAAGTTGGTGATAGAGCTTATCTTAGAGTGTCACCACTTCGTGGTGTGAAGAGATTCGGAGTCAAAGGAAAGTTGGCACCAAGATATGTTGGGCCATTCAAGATTTTGAGTCGCAAAGGAGAAGTTGCCTATGAAATTGAACTCCCAGAATCTTTGTCAGCAGTTCATAATGTGTTTCATGTGAGTCAGCTTAAGAAATGTCACCCAGAAATGGAAGAAACTTCTTTGAAGGATACTATACCTTTGGAGGAAGTTCAACTAGAAAGTGATCTCACTTATGAAGAGAAACCTATCAAGATTCTTGAAACTGCAGAAAGAGTCACAAGGACTAAGACTATCAAGTTTTGCAAAGTGCAGCGGAATCATCATTCCGAAGAGGAAGCAACATGGGAAAGAGAAGATGATCTTCGGAAAGACCACCCTCACCTATTTGCTAGCCAATCTGAATCTCGAGGGCGAGATTCACCTTAAGGGGGTTAGATTTGTAACATCCCTAAATTCATGATTTCAAAGATTGCATATCATTCATGCATGCATATAGTTTTGAGATCAATTTCAAAACCAATTCCAAGAAAACAGAAGCACATAGTGCTATCATTTTATGTGAGCAACTTAAATCAAATGGCCATCCCCATTTGAGAAGCTTAGGTGTTTTAAACCAAGTTTGTTTGCTTCCTTGTTTATTGGTTTGAGTGTGGAGTTTTTGAATAAATTATACAAAACAAAAATGGTTTCAAAACCAATTTCAAAACATTTACAAAACAAGTGCCATAGCACTGTTTATTTTGTTTATTCAAAAGAACCAAGCTTGAACAGAGAGACCACTTGTTTTTATGCCTTGAAATGTGAATGTTGCACCCTACAAAATCCTGGAAAAGTTTGAATTCAAAAGCTTTTGAAAATCAATCCAGAAAATCAAAACAGAAAAAAAAGGAGAAAGGAAATAGAAAAGGGCCGGCGCTACTATTCTGGCCCAACAAAGAAACCAGCCCAGCTAGCCCACCCGGGTCCTCCCTCTCTCTCACGCGCAGAAGCACCCGCGAAGTCACTGACGCCAGGACCCCACCTCCCTTCTGTTTATTTCGCTGACAAGTGGACCCGTGACCCCGTCGTCGTCTTCGTCAATCACGCGCGCCTGCGCCGCTCACGCCGCCGTTACTCGCCGCAGTCATTGCCGCGTTGATTCCCCTTGATTCCGCGAGTAACTCCATGCCCCGCTCCGGCTATAAGAACCTCTCCCCCTCGCGATCATTTCCCCCCACACTACACACCCTTCTCGCCACCAGGCTGCCAGTATTCGCTCTTGCGCCGCCGCAGACAGAACCTCCTCCGGCGACCAATTCTGGTAAACCTCGTGCGCCCTTTCCTCTCTGGTTCATACGAGCAACTTTGCAACTTCCTTGTGCACCTCTTGATCCTCTTTGCCTGTCTGTTTGTGATCCAGAGCTTCGTCCTCGACGAGCACCGTGAGCAACCGACGCCGTCTCCAACTCCGACGAGTGATTAAGGTAAAATCTGACCACCCCGTGCCTCCCCTTTGACGCTGACTTATTTGCCTGAACTATGCGCACACACTGATGCCCTCCGTTTGCGTTAGGGCGAAGCAGAACGTCGCCAACATCGCCGTACACCGGAGCCCGACCCTGTCATCCACTCCGACGAGATCCCACGGCCACTACAGCGCGCCCCTTGCCAAGCCACCGCCACGTTGAGCTTCACCTTATCACTGCGATTCTGGTGAGCACACTCTCCCCTCCCCGGGCGACCTAGAACGCCGGCACCGCCACTGGCAGAGCGCCCCGCCTCTCGCCGTCGCCGCGCGCCGCCAGAACTTGGTCGTTTGATCAAGAGCCGTTGGATCTAGATCCAACGCGTGTAATAGAATCACTTAAACGAAGCGGTACGTTAGATCTGAGCCGTGCACGCGCGTTCACTTAAATCCAACGATCTGCATCGATCGATCCGCCCGAACCGGTACGGGCCAATAGGAAATAGACGCGTGGCAGTGAGTAGATTTAAAACAGATTTTGAATCAGATTTTAATTCAAATTTGATTTGTTTGTAACTTTTGATCCCCACGTTAGAATTTGACAAATTTTATACCGTTGGAATCAGGAAGACAAGCCCTTTCTAATTATGCAACGTGTTTAATGTTTAGCTTCTGTTAAAATGGTTTCTTTTGCAAAAACATGTGTAGGGATTATTTAGTTATATGAATTGTTTAGGAATTGTTTTAGTGTTAAATAAAATTTGGTTTGGCAAAGTTTTGACTTGTTTAGAATTCAGTACTATGCACTTGCTTGGTTGAGTTTTAAAAATCATCACTTAGCATTTTGCATGCATGCATATGTATTTTTGTTTGTTTGTATATGTTGTGTGTAATTTGTTGCTACCATTCTTTGTGTAGATTTTGGTGCTAGTGATTGTGATTGTGAAGAGTGCTACTCTCCCAACTACCAAGGCAAGTGGTACTTCATGAATATTTCCATCCCTATATTTCTATACAAGCATTAGAAATATTTTGCTAAGTCTTGCATGTTACTAGTTTTGCCAAATGCCATGTTGGGAAATCCTAAGTAGTTATAGAATTGCTAGGAAATTTCTAAGTTAAATTACTATCTATGCCATGCTTAGCCTAGCTAGTAGCAAACAAGGGTTGGTGTAATATACATGCTATGATGAAAATATTTCTAAGTCTTTGGACTTATGTTTTTCTTAATAAAATAACTAAGTCAATGAATCACCTGGGTTGAATTGGACTTGATTGGTGGTTTTGGTTTAGTGGTTACACAAGGCCCATGGCTATGGTTTACCTTGTGTATCTCACTTGTGGAAAGCCACCCAGGAACAAAGGGATTTTAGAGGCCAAGTGTTGAGAAGATTCTAGTGCAGCCACTTGGCAATATGGGCTCTGCCTGGATCACATAGGTTGCTAGAACTTAGCCATTTGGACAGTTGGTGGTAGTGGGAATGATAGGTTGGAACGCGTCCATTTGGTCTAAGGGAAGGCTTCTGAAAGGTCCTGTCTTGGTGAAACCAAGTCTGGTGGAGAAAGTGCACAACCTCTACAGATGGAAAAATCTAAGTACTTATCCAAGTCCATGGCAATGGACAACTTGAGCATCAAGACATGGAAGCTATCAAGAATCTCATCATTCCAACTTCTAAGTAAAAACTTGTGGGGTGAACAAGGGTGAAGGACCTCAATGTCTATTGGTGGTTCCTTGGGAAAAGTTTTGACAAAGAAAAACTTAGTGATTTCAACTAATAGGAAAAACCTATTTTGAGCAAAGCAAGCCAAGCTACACTTAGCCAAATTTGCATATAGTATCTAGTCCACTTAAAATATACTAAGGTATCACTTGCCAATACTATTCCAAAGTATTGACCCACTGTGGTTGTAACTTGTGATGTTGCAGGTTACTCTGATGAGGATTAGGTGTCATGAGTCTACACTCAACATGTTTGCCTGTGGCACATGAAGATGAAGACTTAAATTTATTTACTTATTCAAACTCTTGTAATAGGCATCTGGCCTTTGAGTTGTAAATACTATGTTTATCTCTGGAATGGATGTAATAAATGACCTTTGTATCTGTGTACTTCATCTTAAACTGTGGATGCTAGCATTGATCCAGGGACTAGCATTGCAATCACAGGGATCCTTTTCCTTTACAAAGGAGGGATCTTACAGGGCGGCTTTAGTCCTGAGTGTTAGCTAGTCCCGTTTTGTCCCGGTTTTTAATATTAATAAATGTCTTGAGTGTTACCTAATAAATAGAGGGAAATGCCTATAAATAGAGGGTTCATCTTTAGTCCCGCTTGGAGAAACCAACCGCGACTGAAGGGATTGCGGCAGACTGGGCCAGGCAACACTAATAATAGGGGTGAGTGTCGACATTATGTCGTGCGGCTTGTACCTTGTCCCGGATGGTGTCACCAACCGGGACTAAAGATGAACCTTTAGTCCTGGTTGGAGACACCAACCGGGACAAAACATGAGTCAGCACTAATAATAGGGGTGAGTGTCGACATTATGTCGTGAGTGTCGACATTATGCCGAGTTGCTTGTACTATAAATAGGCATCCTTGTGAGTCTAGTCCTCCAGCCAGTTTGAGGCATCTCCAAGATGGTTTTCGAGAGCAGGGACACCACTACGGCCAGCCTGTGGAGATCTCACGAGCCCCCTCCGCATCTCCGAGAATCGGTCATAGAGGCACTCCTAATATGTGAAATTAGTTAGCTCCTGTGTATTGATCTAGTTAGAGAACTTACAAGCTGCAAGATGGTTTTCGAGAGCAGGGACACCACTACGCCAGATTTAGGAGATGCCACGAGCCAGTCCTCCGGCATCTCCGAGAAACTGGTCATAGAGGCACTCCCTAATATGTGACCTCACGCGTTTGGAGATCATATCTTAATGGTAAGTATGAATCGGGACTAAAGGCCCTCCTTTAGTCCCGGTCCAGCCACAAAACGGGACTAACACACTCAAGATTGTTTGCAGACAACACTATAAATGAACACATGGAGCATCTTCACTCATAAAATGTTACAATTATTACATATCATTTCTTCGCGTGTGTTCCTTTCTGATCCTGTCGTATCCATGGAGCATCTTCATTCATTAACATGATGCTTGGGTCATCCTTCACCGCGAAGGGAGGAATTTCATGAAACTTATCACAATCTTCTGACATGTCTGTCTTGTCCTCCACTCCCACGATGTTTCTTTTTCCTGAAAGAACTATGTGGCGCTTTGGCTCATCGTCTGATGTATTCTTTTTCTTATTTTTTCTTTTTCTAGGTTTGGTAGGCATGTCCTTCACATATAAAACCTGAGCCACATCATTGGCTAGGACGATTGGTTCATCTAAGTACCCAAGATTGTTGAGATCCAACGATGTCATTCCGTATTTCTTGTCTACCTCAACCCCTCCTCCTGTCAGCTTGACCCATTTGCACCGAAACAAGGGGACCTTAAAAGTAGGTCCATAGTCAAGTTCCCATATCTCCTCTATGTAACCATAATATGTGGTCTTTGACCCATTGTTGTCTGTTGCATCAAAGCGGACACCACTGTTTTGGTTGGTGCTCTTTTTATCTTGGGCTATCGTGTAAAATGTATACCCATTTATCTCGTACCCTTGGAAAGTCGATATAGTCGAAGATGGTGACCTAGACAACAAGTATAGCTGATCTCCAAGAGTGTTGTTTTTGATGAGATGTTGCAACCAACCGCCGAAACTCTTCATGTGTTCATCTCTAATCCAAGAGTCATGCTTTCCAGGGTTGTTGGAGCGTAAGATTTTCTTGTGTTCCTCGATATATGGGGCTGCCAAGATAGAATTATGTAGAACGGTGTAATGTGCTTCGGTGTAAGAATGTCCGTCCCTACATATTATTGATTTCCTTCCTAGAGTACCCTTTCCACTCAGTCTCCCCTCATACCGCGATTGAGGAAGACCAATCGGCTTAAGGTCAGGAACGAAGTCAACACAAAATTCAATGACCTCCTCTGTTCCATAGCCCTTGGAGATGATTCCTTCTGGCCTAGCATGGTTTCTCAATGGGAAACATATTGTGTAGAAATACAGGACCGAGAATGGAAATCTCTTCGACTAGGTGAACCAGCAGGTGCATCATAATATTGAAGAAGGATGGTGGGAACACCAACTCAAAATCGAAGACATTGGACCACATCATTACATGAAGTGGTAGATCTTCGTGATTGATTGTCTTACGAGAGATTGCATTGACAAATGCACATAGCTTCACAATGGGTACTCGAACATTATCGGTAGAAGCCCCTCAATGCAATCGGAAGCATTTGCGTCATAATCACGTGGCGATCATGAGACTTTAGGTTTTGGAACTTTTTTCGCCATATTTATTATTCCCTTTATATTCGAGAAGCAGACGGGACCTTAATACTGCTTAGGCATTCAAAAATATTTCCTTCTCTTGTTTGGTAAGGCGTAATGGCATGACCTTGAAACCATTCTGGATGCAGGTCATCTGGGTCTTTCATACGTTGATGGTCCTTTCGTGCTTCCGGTGTATCTTTTGTCTTCCCATACACGCCCAAGAAGCCTAGCAGGTTCACGCAAAGATTCTTCGTCACATGCATCACATCGATTGCTGAGCGGACCTCTAAGAATTTCCAATATGGTAGCTCCCAAAATATAGATTTCTTCTTCCACATGGGTGCGTGTCCTTCAGCGTCCTTCGGAACAGATTTTCCTCCAGGACCCTTTCCAAAGGTTACCATTTGATCCAAATCTTTGACCATATCAAATATATCAGCACCAGAACGCTCCTTAGGCTTTGTCTGGTGACATGCCAGACCGTTGAAATGCTTGCCTTTCTTTCTTAAGGGATGCTTGGCCAAAAGAAATCGACGATGCTCATTGTATACATTCTTCTTACAATGTTCCAAATATATACTTTCAGTCTCATCTAAACAGTGTGTGCATGCATTGTATCCCTTGTTTGACTGTCCTGAAAGGTTACTAAGAGCAGGCCAATCATTGATTGTTACGAAAATCAATGCTCGGAGATTAAATTCTTCCTGCTTGTGCTCATCCCACACGCGTATCCCGGGTTCGTGCCACAACTGTAAAAGTTCTTCCACTAATGGCCTTAGGTACACATCAATGTCGTTGTCGGGTTGCTTCGGACCTTGGATCAACACTGTCATCATAATGAACTTCCGCTTCATGCACAACCAAGGAGGAAGGTTATAGATGCATAGAGTCACGGTCCAGGTGTTGTGACTGGAGCTCTGCTCCCCAGAGGGATTCATGCCATCTGTACTTAGACCAAACTTTAAACTCCTTGCGTCATCTGCAAAGTCCGGGTACTTTCTATCAATTTTTCTCCATTGCGACCCATCAACGGGGTGTCTCAACATCCCGTCTGACTTACGTTCATCTTTATGCCATCGCAACAACTTGGCGTGCTCTTTGTTTCTGAATAAGCATTTCAACCGTGGTATTATAGGAGCATACCACATCACCTTGGCAGGAACCCTCTTCCGGGGGGGGGGGGGGGGCTCGCCCTCAATGTCACCAGGGTCATCTCGTCTAATCTTATATCGAAGTGAAGTGCATACCGGACATGCATCCAAATTCTCATACTCCTCACCACGGTAGAGGATGCAGTCATTAGGGCATGTATGTATCTTCTGAACCTATAAACCTAGAGGGCAGACAACCTTCTTTGCTTTGTACGTATTGGCGGGCAATACATTATCTTTTGGAAGCATATTCTTCATCATTTTCAGCAACTTTTCAAATGAGGAGTCAGGTATAGCACACTCAGCCTTCCATCGCAGCAATTCCAGTGTGCTGTCCAGCTTTTTCAGACCATTTTCGTAATTTGGGTACAACAACTTTTTGTGATCCTCTAACATGTGATTGAACTTCTCCCTATCCTTTTCAGTTTCACAATCTCTTCGTGCATCAGCAATGGTCCGACCAAGATCATCAGCAGGTTCATCATGTGTCTCTTCTTCATCCTCCCCTTCAGCATCCCCCATGGAAGTATCTCCGTACTCAGGGAAACCATGATAGTTGTCATCCTCCTCCTCTTCTTCATTGTCTTCCATTATAACCCCTCTCTCTCCGTGCTTGGTCCAACAATTATAACTGGGCATGAAGCCGGACTTCAACAGGTGGCTGTGAAGGGGTTTTGAGTCAGAGTAATCCTTCTGATTCCTACATCCATTACATGGACAGAATACAAAACTATTGCGCTTGTTTGCATCAGCAACACGGATAAATTCATGCACGTCATTAATGAACTCGCTAGAGCGTCGGTCAGTACCGTACATCCATTCCCGGATCATCTGCATTATAGTAAAAGTATATCAAAAACCATTACACAATATGATAAAATTATTACAAGTTATATTGAGAGCTTCTAGAGCATTAATTTTGGATTTTGAAAAATTTACATGCACCAATTTGTGAATTGGAGAAAACAATCAACATGATAAATGTGGAGTTTTTTATTATTGTTCTATCAGTGAAAACCTCATTCCATTCTAAGCTCTGAAACTCTAAAATTACACATTTCAATTTTCAGTAACTATGTGCCTAATCAAAATTTGTTACACATATATATCAAAATCCTTCTAGCTACTTCTAGAGCATGCATGCATTTGATCCATATCTCTATACTTCTAGAGCATTATAGAGCTAAAGTAGCAATAAGAGATGAAAGAATGAAGTTCTAACCTTTTAAAGCTTTGGATTTAGGTGTTGCAAACTAAATCTTGACAAATCTTGAGAAAAAAAATGGCATGAACTCTCTTGCTTCTTTGAGAAAAATGGCCACCATATGCTTTAGGGCAGCAGGACAGGAAGCATAATATATAGTGGTGGACAACTAGTCCCGGACCGTGATACGACCCGGAACTAATAGTCCACGAAAGGACCAGCTGGCCTGCTTCAGGTTATTAGTTCCGGGCCGTATTACGGACCGGGACAAATGACCTGGTCCGGCCCGGGACTAGTCACTACAGCCGTTTCTAGCCGTTAGAGGCCTCACGGCCCGGGACTAGTGCTCTCACTAGTCGCGGGCTGTGCCAGGCCGGGACTGCTGGTCTTGTCGAACCGAAGATGGTTTTTCTAGTAGTGTCAGTAGCACCGTTGCGGACCACTTTTACCGATATTACAAATATATTTAGTTTTCTATATTTTTGTAACTTCATATGAGATTAAGGTTATGAAAGTGTGTAATCTTTCTGATGGTGCATTGATGTAGTCAACGAAATGGTGCAAATTATAATGTAATAACATCTTATATCAGATCGCAATTAATACTCAAAAGCGAGGAAAGCATCAAACTAAACGAGGGAAAATATATATAGAATGGGATGCACTTCTACATGAACAACTTTGTTTGAAAATTCAGAACCATATTTCATTTCTATACATAGTTTGTCCATTAGAATATGGATTCCTATCATCAAAATTCATAATCATACCGGTCATCATGTGGTCCGTGGATGTTAAATTTTACGGAGTATGCTTCATAATATTTTATCTCACACTCATGAAAAGGTATATTGGCTATGCATTTTGGTTTTTATATATGGTGCATTGCTACTTGAAACATTAGTTCTGATTACTACGGTGTATGCTCATATAACACATTTTAGAGGTAAGTGTGGGAGCTTTAATTTAAATTTGGACTAAATAAACTAAACTTCTGATATTTATTATGGATTAGAGGGAGTAGTTTTTGTTTTTTAACTATTTTGTGCAATCATGCACGTCCACGTATATGGGCACACGTCTCATTTTAGTGGCATGGCAAAAGGAAACGCTAAAAGAAAAATAATTGAAATAGATTATTTTATTTAGATTATGAGACGTGAGCATTGAACGTGCATGCTCAGCAATAGAGAATTATGACTTACGAAACATGTGTTAACACGGTGACGAATCTGAATACTCCCTTCGTCACGGTTTGGGAGTCTTTTTAAAAGGATTGTTGAAACCTAAACAGGCGCTGATTAAGGCTAGATTTGTGTCAAAAATATGCAAATTCGCTGAAAGAAAATAGAGCCATATATTCGGGCCCTATTAAACGTAATTACTCAATAAAAACGAGTGGACGTATACATTGATAGAGTTGCATGCAGAAATTAATTACTTGGCTGCATGAAGTAGAAAGTGAGGAGAAAAAAGAGCATTAATTTTATGATTAAGTCTAACCCGACTATAAGAAGAGGAGTTTTGTAAACATATGATTTTTGTGTGACGGAGGGAGGAGAAAATATTCAAGGTGTAGAGGCCGACGAGAAGATAGCAGCAGTACACGGCGGAGTATATACGCGACGGGCGGCGCACCGAGATCCACACGTAACGCCGTCCGCATTAAAAAAAAAAGCAGTATTACCCCGACGGCGACCTCTCCCGGGCTCCTCGTCTCCATGTGCGTGCGGCGCAGGACGCGATAAGCCTCCGGCGCATCCCGGCCGTCCGTTTCCTTCCCCCACCATCGGCTTCAAACCCCACGCGCCCCAACGGTCTCGCGTCCAGTCACCATGGCCTCCCGCACGCACTCGCCATTTTCCTCCAGCCCCTCCGGCTCCCGCGCCACTGACGGTTCGGGCACGCGGGCCACCGCGACCCACGCGTCAGTTTCGCTAAACCTCGGTGGTATTAATAAGCACGCCCATGGCGCGTAATCTCTGTGCTTACGGGCGGAGGTCGCTAACCCTAGGGGGAGACACGTAGACATGGGCAGGGGCAAGAATAGTAAGAAGAAGAAAGCAGCGGCGGCGGCGCCGGACATGGCCAAAAATAGCGCAAAGAAGAAACCGGTCAACGGCGACGAGGGAGGACCGGTGGATTCTGAGGCGACGGCCAGCGGAGATGGGATTACGCTGCCGGTGCCCACTCCCGTTGAGCCGGCCAGCGGCGACGAGCAGCCGCCGGCCGACGGAGATGGGACCATCCCTCCGGCGCAGACGTCCGTTCAGCCGTCCAATGGCGACGGGCCTTCACTTGAGGCGGCCAATGCCGACGAGTTGCCGGTGGGTTCTGCGGCGGCAGCGGCCAGCCTGGACGGGGCTCCCCCGGCGCCGCCTACAGCCGAGGCAGCGTCCAACGGCGGCGAGATGCCGCTGGGTTCTGCGGCAGCAGCGCCTGACGAGGACGGAGTTCTTCCGCCGCCTCCGTTTTCGGTCGAGGCGCCCAACGGCGACAAGACGCCGGCTGATTCTGCGGC
Organism: Avena insularis; assembly: GCA_023614405.1. NCBI lineage: Eukaryota > Viridiplantae > Streptophyta > Magnoliopsida > Poales > Poaceae > Avena > Avena insularis. The sequence continues at coordinate 35,990,960 of CM042691.1, read as the reverse complement.
GGAGGACACCGGGGATGTGATTTCGCCGACGGTTGGTTCTGCGGCGGTGGCCAGCGGTGATGTGCTTGAGCAGCCTCGATCGGTTGAGGAGGCAGACAATGGTGGCGAGCCGATGGAGGAGAGGGGCCTGGACGAGGAGGCGCCGAAGGAGAGGCGGGACCCGTCGGGGGCGGAGCCTGAGGGAGAGGCGGAGAACCTCAAGGCGCTCAACGGCGTGCTCGTCAAGGAGGCGGTGGAGACGCGGGGGCAGGTGGCCGCGCTCACCGCGCAGGTCGACCAGCTCTCAGCCGACGCCGACGCGCTCGCCGGCGTCGAACGAGATGTTCTGAAGGCCGGCCTTATTGTCCCCTTCGTCGCAGCCGCAGAGTATTGCACGGCGCTCCGCGGGCACGTCGCCGACGTCCAGGAGTCGCTTCAGGCCGCGAAAGCCCGGGCGGCTCGCGAGGCGGATGCCAGGGAGGAGGCTGCGGCACGGCTCAAGGCAGCCGAAGCTGAGAATCTTCGATTCGTGGAGCTCCTCAGCGGGAAGGATGCCGAGGTGGCGTCGGCGTCAAAGAATGTAGCCGGATTGGAGGCCGTGGTGTCCGAATTGGCGGGGAATAGTACCAAGCTGTGTTCAGAGAAATGCGAATTGGAGAAGCAGTTGGGGGAGATGAGTGCCTCTGCTCGCAGCGTCCATGCTCAGAAGGCAGAGGTGGAGGCAAGCTTCAGGGACTACAAGATGAACACTGAGAAGTACAAGCAGGAAATCCAGGAGAAGCTTGATGAAAAATCGAGGCAGTTGGAGGCTCTGAGATCCAGCAAGGCGGAAATGGAGGTGAAGCTCCAGTCTCTGGAGGCAGACCTCTCGGCAGCCCTGGCTAAGAACTGGGAACTGGAGTCGGAGATGCATAGTAGCAAGACAGAGTTAGCTGCAGCGAAGACAGAGCTGGAGAAGCTCCGGTTCGAGGTTGCAGATGTCGGTAAGAAGTACACCGCAGTGTTGGCCGAGGGGGATAATCTCTGGAATGAGATTGAGAAGATGATTGTGATAAATGAGGGGGCTGTGTCTGCGTTTGCTACTGAGAAGACCAAGATGGATAAGGAATTGGATGGACTGAAGAGGAAGGTCGACTCGATTCGAGCTAATAAGGATGTTGCCATGTCCTCTGCCCATCAGAAAGATGCCGAGGCTGCAAAGCTGAGGGCCGAAATGAATGGGCTGTGTGATTCCATTGCCGAACAACGTGTTCTCTGTGATGATCTCAGGGCCAAGTCTTCTGGCCTCCAAGTTGAGGTCGATACAGTTCAGAAAGCACTCGATTTGGAGAAAGCTGAAGGAGGCAAGCTAAGGTTGAAGCTTGGGAAGCTTGAGAGCTACAATGATGAGAAGGAACACGAGATTGGGGTGCTGAAGAGTGAAGTCCAGAACAAGCGAGGACAGATCTATACCTTGAATGGGGAGCTTAAGAAGCTGCAGCTCGCAGTTGATGTGGCGAAGCAAAGCGGAAAGAGTAGCGTGTGGACATGGCTGTGCCCTACCACCACTGTCATCGCCGCCGTGTCCTTTGCCTACGCTGCTCGTAGCCGGTGAACAGAAAAATCTTTTCACAATTTGACTCACGTTTTGTTCACTTGCTTGAGTATGCACAAATAAGAATAACAAGTCTACTACTTATATGTTCATACGTGCTTTGCTATATGATGAACAGTTCATGGTCGGTACTATGAAATGAAGTTTCTCTACCTTTATTTTGCATGTGCTCCTGGAATTGAGCTTGTCATTTGCTCAAATTTTGCGCTATGGACTGTCAGATTTAGTAACTGACATTCTATCTTCTGTACCGTAGTTTTCAGTAACTTGAGAGGATAACCAGAACTAGAGAAGAAAATTACTGAATCTAAGGCATGCAGTGCCCCCAGCATGACATGCCTGTTAGATCGGTTCAATAAACCCATTCCAATATTAAACAGATGAAGAGAGGGAATGAACTATTTGATTATGATACAATGAATTCATTTTGTTTGTTATATGATGCACTATATTTTATCTCCGCTTTTTGGCACAAAGGAATTGTATTATGTACTTAAGGAATTCACATTGTACGCTCATTGCGAACAAGTGCAACATCGTGGGTGATCATCCGCCCCATCAGTGACTGTGGCACCACCGTTGACGATGCGTGGTTTGTCATACTTGTTAAATAATCAGATTTTACTGCCAAAGGAATTTTGTTTGTTTACTAATCATATATTTTTTTGATCAAATTTAACCTGTCTCTCAAGTTAATCTTGCAATGGACCTTGACGGCGATATTCAAATGTGTGGTTCTTAGGTATTTATTTCACCTTTGTTTATCTTACTATTGTTCTATTGTTTACATTCCAGCAAAACTACAGTGTAGTGATGAAACTACTGTAAAGCAATATCAAGTACATGGCATGTTTCAGGTTTCAATCGTTCTTTCATTTTTCTTAATCAGAAGCAAGCCCTTCTTTGCATTTAATTGGTAATAGGCATCATTATGTTCGGCATGGTTGTTGCATTTTAAGTAATAATTAGTATCCAAGTTCCAAGCAGAAAATAATGGCAGGCCATTGAGACATTTTCACATATTAGGATACTACTTCTAGCAGAGCTGCTTTTATCTTCTTTGTGGTCACATCTTCTGTAGAGGTGATATTAAATTTATGTCGCTGTTTACATGTCTGATGATGAATTGTGCCCTTCTCCTATTTGTGTTCACATCTTCTGTAGAGGCAAAAAAATTGTGCCCTTCTCCTATTTGTGTTGTACATTCAGTATAGCTAACAACAAGGGTTTTCTACTGGCCATACTATAGACTATAGAGTTACTAGCGAAACCATGAACTGAATAAAAACTCAGTCACATAGTGAGTGACCGAATGATTCAAGTTTCTGGTATGTTTTGAGCCGACTCAAAGCACTATCTAGGAAAGTCTTCTTACTATTCCTGATCACTTCTCTTGACTGTTTGAGCTCACAGTTGGCTGCAGTGAGCTCATTCTTCGGCTTCTTGATTTTCAATGTATCCCTGACCCTCGCGAGATCCCTGATCTTCTCCCCAATATGCTGCAGATCCTCAAGGTCACACCAAACTCCTGATGGTGCGTGCTAGAGCAAGTGGTGGTTTACTTTGAGCTGTGGAAATAGGAAACCAATTACTCCCTCGAATGTTAAAACTGTTAGTTGTTTGTATCGGTATTTCTAAATATTCCTTGGTTGATGATGGTCAATCCCTATTTTTTTCTGCATGAGCAAATCATGCATCTGCAATCCATCTACCAGAATCTTAGTTTACTCTTTTCTCTCCTTTACTTTTTGGTTTCCTTATGTTTCTGTTGGGTTTCACATCTAGCCTACCCCAACTTGCTTGGGAAAGAGGCTTTGATGTTTGTTGTTGTAGCAAATCATGCATCTGAGGCTGTTGGTACAATGGGGTAGCACCTCCTGGTTGTGCATTGCATGGGAAAGTGCATCTGATCATTTGGCATCTGCATTTTTTCAGCATGGAGAACCTGGTCCTGCTATCTTATGATTGAGCTACAGCCATTTGGTGCAGTAGTAGTACAACATGTTGATAAGCTGATATTGTCATATGTATGGTTTTTGCATTTCTAATCTCTATATGATTCTCCGTTCCCCCTTTTGTTGAATCTGCACACTTTGAATTATTACTAGGGATCTATTGCCATTTTACCTCTAGTATGACAATGTCAATACGATTGTGCTGGGTGCTTTCATCTATGTTTGGGTATGAATCGAAATGTCCAATACGTCCTGGTCTTGCTGAATCAAAGAGAGAAAGTGGGGAAAATTATTGGATAAAACTGTTGGTACTTGGAAGAGTTTCAATGGTTTGTTGAGGACATGGACATGTTTCGTAAATCTATGACCTTAAATAAAATAAAATACAGTTCCCTGTTTGCCACTCCTGATCACCTATTTCCTGTAGTCAGATTAGGTAGCCTTCTCTTTGAGTAGAACATTCTCATTTCCTGAAAAGTAAAGGTTCATGACACCTTTTTAGCATAGAGAACTGGATTATATATTCCAGTAAACAACTGTTGAGAACTCTTTTAAATGCCTTTTTTTCTCATTTATACCCTGTCATTGCCTCTGCAGCTGAGATCTTCTGGGGACAGAGTGCTTCTACACTCTAGAAGAGGATATGGTCCATGTCAATATGTGGCTCAGTATGGGCTCGCTCCATTCCCGCCAGCATAAACAACCGGGACTCCTGACTCAGGAGCTGCTGCAGTGGTGGGTTACAATACCAAGGCTGTGGTCAGCGAGGGAGAGACTGCTAAAATTATCGTAAAGCAACACAGTAAGTTTGCACTTACAACTACCCATGTGCTCCAGATTCTTTTTTTTTGAAATCTAACAAGCACACACTGCTAATTCACTATATTTGTTTGTTCCTTTTGTTAGACGTGCATTTGAAGTAACTGTGAATAAAGCAAATAGGAATTTAATGTGGCCTGAAAAGGCTGATCCAGGAGGCGTGCCCCAGCCCTTAGTACCAACAACTGTCAATATGGTATTTACATTCACAATTTAAGTTGGTGTTCCAATGGTTTACAGCTCGACTGGAAATATGCCGATCATGTTGCTCACTTGTTATTAAATCAACCGAAGACGATAACCGAATTGCTGCTGTGAAATAATAGAAGAAATGCTTAACCTTTATTCTGCAAATTTTGTTGCAAACTTTATTCTGCTATACTATCTAGCAACTGTTCCTAATAAGATTCTATATATACAAATCTCACGTATGTTATGAATTATTCTTGTGGGAAATGAAACCGAAGGCCTTATAAATGTAGAGCTAAGAAAAACCCTAGTGCTGGTCTCAGAACTTCTTTTTCAATAGTTTTGCTTGACCTGCCCTTCTCTGGCAGAATGATTCAATCCTATCGCAGGCTTCCAGTATTAGATTAACAGGTGCCCCGAAGAATATTCTAACACAGTTCTTCAACCCAAGGACAGAACCTGGAAATCAGAAATAACGAAATTGATATTGTATATATATATAAAGTATAGTAAAGGCTAGCAGAGTCAATAGGAATAGGAAAGATGGCGAATTTAGTGAATTATACCAGGTAAAATCAGGACAGATTCTTCTTTGATCAATTCACGAGCAAAGTCCATGTCATCTGCAATGCCCAATAAAAGTGAAGTATTGATTTCAACCTGCATGATTTTTGTGATCATCAGTTCAAAGATAGGATAATAAATAAATCATTATAAACCAATGACAGTACATCTATGAACCAACCATCATGAACATTGAACCGTGAGGCTTTGAGTAGCATTGGAGAGCTTCAATCTGGTTCAATCTTTTGTAGAGAGCATCTGCAGCAGACTCAAGCAAGTTCACCACATTCAGATGGAACTCATTGTTTTCATGCAAAAGGATCTTAGGAACTGCTGCCTGTGTGTCAAAAGAATTCATCCGAATTAGTGCACCCAATTGTCTAGATAAAACATTGTTTACCAATAGGTTCCTGACCTGAATGATCGAGGCTGGTCCCGAAGTCACGTTAAGTAGCATCTCAGTTGCAGTCCTGACCTTTAAAAGAACAAAATTATGGATCTGCATACAAGAGTGCATATAACCAGACACACAAAAACATGAAAATAAAGTCTTACATGCTTGAGTGTACCATTAGGATCACAGAAGGCCAACCAACCGAGACGCCATCCTGGTACCATGAACCTCTTTGAGATCCCTCCAATGGTGATGACCGGTGCAATGTGTGCATATGTGGCCATGGGCACAAACTTGCTGCCACCAAAGACCATATGTGCATATATCTCATCTGCTATTACTGGAATGCCCAGATCTCTTGCAGTCTCAGCAATCTACAGATCAAGGGATGTAGTTGGTGATCAGCGATATATCAATCAATCATGCATATTATGGGTACATGAAGATATACATCTGTTCATAATATTAAGAGATGGTGGCAGCGTGGTTCTTTAGATATTTTCTATAATGAAAATTCTTCTTATTTTGTTTCAGGATGCAAGAAACTGCGCTGATGAATTGGACGAAGAATCACCTTGATAAGATGCTGAACAGAGTAGACCGCACCACACGGATTGTTTGGGTTGATGATGACAATGGCCGCTGTGGCGCCGTCAGCCATGGCCCGCACGCCTGCTAGGTCAGCCTCCCAGCCGTGCCGGGGCAGGAGGTCATAGAAGCGAGGCTCGGCACCGACAAGCTCACATGCCGCCTCATATGGTGCAAAGCCCGGTCGCGGCAGCAGGATATTCGCCCCTGGAGCCCCGCCGAGCACCGTTGTGATGGCCGTGATGGCGCCTGTGCCGCCTACTGTCATGAACACATCGGACTCCCGGGTGTGGTGGCGTGCACCGGCGGACAGGTGATCAGCCACAGCCCTGTTACAAAGAAGGTGAAATCTTGTCAAGGAAAAATTAATGTTTGGAAGTATAATAACCGTGTACGAATTGAAATACTATCTCATTTGTCATATTTAGGATGCACAAAATTCTTCAATACATGATCGTTCAAAAGAAAACTGAATTGTGGAAAAGTACAGAGCTGAAAGAGATTGGTCGGCAAAGGTCTATCAGGACATGGATGGCCAGGGATTGTCTATCTTTTTGGGGCCTGTGGTCAGAGTCGGACCATCTTTGTACCTAGTATATTTGTGGTTGCCAAGCAATCTCCTATACAACTGACTACTAGCAAGTTAGAACATTCTGAAAGATACTTAATCGTCCACGTGGCATCAAGATGGGGCCGCTACGTGGGCTGTGATAGGATCTCTAGATTTACTCTCATTGAAGAGAGGGGATGACACTAGGAGTTGGGGCAATTTTCTGGTTTTATTTCTTCACAAACTCACACACAAATGCCATGCCAACCACATGGGTTGGGGATACATATTTATAGGCTGCTAGCTAGCTGAGAATATGTTAAATGCTAGTCCAAGATGCTAGTCTAAGATGCTGCCTAAAAGCAGTCAAGGATGCTTGGTCCTTTGCTGCTCTTAACTGATGCTGCTAAAGCAGTCAAGGATGCTTGATCCTTGTTGCTCCTAACTGCCCGTCCTTACTACAGCCCCACAAGGACCCACAAAGGACACAGCCCCACAAAGACCAACAATACAGAGGCTTATTCATCATTCTCCCCCTAAGTCTTGTGCGTTGTCTTGTGGGAAGGCTGGACCATCCCAATCCTGGAGCAGAGTCCAAGGAACGTGATTCGTCCAAGAGGCTTGGTGAGTAGGTCTGCAAGCTGATCCTTGGTGTTGATGTAGCTCGCCGTGATGCTCCCTTCATCCAAACAGCGTCGGATGAAGTGGTACCTCACTCGGATGTGCTTGCTCCGTTCGTGGAATACGGGTTCTTCGCCAGGCCGAGCGGACTTGTTGTCCACCATGAGTCAGACTGCGCCGGTGTCTCGACCGAGGAGATCACCAAGGTCGAAAGCAAGCTGAAGGCCTCGAGCGCAGCATGGAGGCCGCTATGTACTCGGCCTCGCACCTGGACATGGCCACCACCGCTTGTATCGACCGCCACCACGAGGCACTTGCCGGAAGAAGAGGATCCCGCTTGTGCTCTTGTCGGTGTCGATGTCGTCGCGTCATTGCATTCGACGAAGGCTGTGCCGCCTGTGGCACCTAGGGTAGTAGAGGCCGTGGTCGAGAGTCCCCGCAACGTAGCGGACGATCCTCTTCACAGCCTGCTGGTGTTCCGTCGTCGGTCGCTGCATGAACCGACTAACGTAGCCGACGGAGAATGCCAAGTCCGGCCGTGTGTGGGCGAGGTAGCGGAGGCTCCCCACAAGACGCCGGTACTATGTAGCGTCCACCTCCTCCGCCGTCGTCGGCCGTCAGTTTCAACCTCTCCTCCATCGGGGTGAGAGCTGGGTTGCAATCGGTGAGCCCGGCGAGCTCAACGACACGCTGGCGTGGCGGTCTGTCAAGCGTGATCCCGGAGTGGTCCCGTGCACCTCGATCCCGGTAGAAGGAGGAGCCCAGATCACTCATCCGGAAGGCGGCCTTCATTTCTTCCTTGAACGCCGCCACCTGCATCCTTGGTGCCGTGATGACCAAGTCGTCGACGAGACACCTACCAACAGGCATTTCCTCCATTGCCCGTGGCAGACGGCAGCCTCGTCGGGCTTTGCCCAAACCCATCGTCTTGAGCGTGGAGTCTAGCTTGGCGTTCCATGCCCTTGGTGCTGCCGCAAACCATAGAGAGCCTTGCGTGACGAAGTACCTTGCCTCCTCGCCAGAATCGCAAATCCCGGCATTGTTGCACGTAGACCTCCTCCTTCAAGTCGCCTGAGGAAGGCGGACTTGACATCCATGTGATGGACGCCGCCAGCCCTCCCGGCGGCTAAGCGCAGGAGGAGTCGACGACTCCATCCGGTACACAGAGGGAAGGCGTCGCCGAAGTCGACCCCCCGCCGCAAGAAACCTCGCCACCAAGCGAGCCTTGTGCTTGACGATGGCGCCGGATTCATCCTCTTCAGCTTGTACACCCACTTAAGGGTGATCGCCCGTGACCTCGAGGAGGTCCGAGCTCCCATGCGGGTTCTTCTCGACCGCATCCATCTCCAATCGCATCGCATTTCGCCATGCCGCGTCTTGCTCCGCTTCGCAAAAGACCGAGGCTCACCGTCGTCACATGCAAGTTGCGATTGCGCCCAGTTGCGTAGCACCGGTTGCACCGCTGGTCGCCGAGAAGACCTCCATCGTGACGGCATCAAGAACGGCTCGCCGTCAGTACGCTGACGCGCTCTCGTCGTGAGCGGCGAAGCGAACTCCACCAGCTGCGCTCGACGCGAGCCGGGCTGGTGTAGACGCGTCAAGGTGTGACCACCGTGCCGGAGTGGACGTGCGGAGGTGTGATCGCTGGTGCCGGAGTAGACGTGCCGGAGGTGTGATCGCTGGTGCCGGAGCACGGGCGTCGGTGGCGTCGGCGGTATGGTGCCGCTTGTGTGACAAATGCCGGGATGATGGAGACTTGGGAATCGAGGTAGACGCTTCCGGCGAGGAGGAGCGCCGCTTCCCGGCCCTCGAAGTGGACGTACTCGACAATAAAGTCTTCATACGCCGGAGTCGAGCCGCCGCCCACCGCTTTGTCCCACGCCCACCTCGCCTTCGTTGAACACAACATCTCGCGCTGCGCACACGCCTGTCTTCGGTCGAGGATGCGGTAGGCCTTCGAGCCTCCGCGTGGCCGATGAACACTCCGAGTGCTCTGCTGCCGAGCTTGCCGATGTGGCCGAGCTCCTTGGCGAACGCGAGGGCGCCAAGACCCGTAAGTGGAGACCGCGGCTTGCGCCCATGCCACGCCTCGTGACGGCGTCCTTGCCGCTGCCTTCGTAGGTGAGCGGTTGAGGATGTAGGCGGTTGTCGCGACCGCCCCCTGAAGACATCCGGCATCCCTCTTGAGGAGGGCCCGCCATCCCCACAACCGTCTGGTTGCGCCGCCGACGACGCCTGCTCGCGGGCTGTAAGGATTGAGTAGTGGCGCTGAATGCCCTATCGGCAGTGACGACGCGAATTCGTTGTTGTGAATTCGCCGTTGCTGTTTGGCAAGCAGACGCGCAGCTTGCGACCGACTCCGCTGCGAAGAACTCACAGACGCTGATGGCGTCCACCGCTTCTCCTTGCCGAGAAGCACCACCCGCATGTAGCGGAGAAGTCATCGACGAAAGCGGCAGGAAGTAGCGTCGTTCTCCCGGTGTGGCCGAGTCACGATCCACAAGTCCTCAGGCACGAGCTCGAGCTTCTCCTTAGCTCAAGCTCGCTTTGGGAAAGGGAGTCGCCTGCTTCGTCATCACGCAGACGCCGCAGAATCGCTTCCACGTGTTCGAGGTACGGCATGCCTCGCACCATCTCCTTGCCGCTGAGCCGCTTGAGCCTCGAAGTGAAGGTGCGGCGCTCGTTATCGCCACGCCTCGCCGTCCGACGGGCGGCGAGGCGAAGGGTTGCCACTGCACATCAAGGACATAGAGCCGATTTGCGCCTAGTTACCACGGCAAGAAGGCGACGATGGCGATCCCAGATGCGCAGGATCCGTGCTCGATCAAGACGCAGCGAGCCGTTCTCATCCAACCGCCCCAAGCCGATGATGGAATTTCTCGGCGAGGATGTAATAGACACCGGTGAGCATCCGGTTTCTCCGTCTTGGCGGCGAAGATGACGGAGCCGACGCCTGAATCTCCACGGCGGAGGCATCTCCAAACTTGACGGAGCTCGCACGCCGGAGTCGAGCTCGGCGAAGAACTCCGTCGACCGATCATGTGGTGGGTGGCGCTGGTGTCAAGGCACCACCCGGCCTTTTCGGTTTGCCGGAACCATCGCCGAGAAAGGCGTGTGCCTTTGGCTCGCCGAGGTGGAGGGAGCCGCCGCAGTGGTGCCAGTAGGGCGTAGCTCGATGCTCGCATGAGCCATGAACAAAGCCGCTCTCCTCTGCGGCGTGGGCACGGCGCGTCGTGGCTGTATATCGACACCTTGGCCCAATGGCTAAGCCGCCACGATTGTGGCGGCCATCTTGGGCTAACTGGCTCGCCGGGCCTCCCGGCACCTCCATGGGCGCCACCTTGCACTCGACCGGCTGCCGTCTTTGCGCCTTGCGCGGTTTGTCGCGCTGGCCACCGATGTGGAAGAGGACTCCTTCTTCCTCACACCGGGTGGCGCCCCACCGCTTCCCGAGTGAGGAGAGCAGCTTCCGAAGTGGTGATGGACCCTAGGAAGCTCGGCTCGTCAAGTCGACGACCTTGAGGCGACCGATTGCCTCCTCGATCGACATCGTGATGAGGTCCAGCAGGATTCGATCGAGCGAGCTATCCGCTCAGATGCCGTGGGGACGCAGCGAAGAGCTTCTCGACTTTTTCCTCGTTGTAGGTGGCGTCGCCAACCGCTCCATCTTCGCAGCAAAGTGTTGAGACGGAGAGCAAAGTCGTCGATGTCCTCACCGCTTGAAAGCTGTCGTCCCCACTCCTGCGGAGTGCTCGCAGCGCAACCTTGCGGCACGGTCATCGCCGATGCGCTGACGATGATGGCCTCCCAGCCTCCTTGGCGTCCGCTTGTTGGAAAGCGAAGCGCATCTCGGGCGGATAGCGGCGAGGCGTCCAGCGCGTCGATCGTCATGGTGGTCGGCGTTGGCATCTGGTACCTCCCACATGTGTGTCGCACAGGCCGGACCTTCATGACCGCGGCCCACTCGGCGTAGTTGGTTTTGGTGAGGTAGGCCACCCGGCCGGGACCAACGTCCTCGACCACAACCGGACCTCGTAGAAACCACGGTCTTGGTCGTTCGGCCGCCGCGCCGCCGTGCCGCGCCTCCTCGAGGCGCCGCGCCAGCGCGCCTCCTCTGGGCGCGTCGTCGCGCCTCCTCACGAGCGTCACCGCCGCGCGCCGCCTCTGAGCGCCACCGCGTCTGGCGCCTCCTGGGCGCCACCGCTGCGGCGCTGCCTCCTCGAGCGCCACCGCCGTCGCGCCTTCCTCCGAGCGCCACCGCGGTGCTCACCTCCTCGCAGGCGACACCGCGTGTGCTTGGGCATGCTCGGCTGCCGCGCGCCGTCGCTCGTGGGTTGTGTCGGCTGCTTCACTTTGAAATGGAGCCGCTGATCTGCCAGCGAGCACAGGCCTCTGCCGCTGCTGTCGTGATGCCTCCACCGCTGCCGCCGCTTCATTCGCTCTTTGCTGCCGGCTCTGCCTGCCACGCCTTTGACGCTTCGGCGCTGCCGCCTAACGGCCACCGCTGCTCTTGCCGCCTTCGCTCCGAGCCAGTCTTGAGCCGACATTGGGACATGGCTGGCAGCTGGGGGGCTGTTGCGTGGAGGAGAGTTGCTGCTAACGAGCTGCTGCTCGAATCTGTGAAGGAGAGGCCACCAGAATGCTTGAGCTGCTGCACTTGCCATGGGGCTTTGCACACCGGTGAAGGGATGAGCAGGAAACACTCAGCCTACAAGACAACCTCGCTCTGATACCACTTGATAGGATCTCTAGATTTACTCTCATTGAAGAGAGGGGATGACACTAGGAGTTGGGGCAATTTTCTGGTTTTATTTCTCCACAAACTCACACACAAATGCCATGCCAACCACAGGGGTTGGGGATACATATTTATAGGCTGCTAGCCAGCTGAGAATATGCTAAATGCTAGTCCAAGATGCTAGTCTAAGATGCTGCCTAAAAGCAGTCAAGGATGCTTGGTCCTTTGCTGCTCCTAACTGATGGAGCTAAAGCAGTCAAGGATGCTTGATCCTTGCTGCTCCTAACTGCCCGTCCTTGCTACAGCCCCACAAGGACCCATAAAGGACACAGCCCCACAAAGACCAACAGTACAGAGGCTTATTCATTAGGCTGTACCACATCTGGTAATAATGCGTTTATGGGCAAAAGAAAAAAGGAAACAAACAGCACCATATGTGGGTGTTGCAAAATGGGAACAGCAGTGAGGCCTACCGTACGTCGTCTCCATGATCAAAGCCAATTTTTCCTCTCCCCAAATATCACGGACACAGTGCATTATAATGAGAAAATCAAAATGATATGGAAGTGCTTTTGCAATGCGTATCTCATGGTGCTAGCAAGAAAAATTCAGAACAAAATGTTGTTTAAAGGTTATTACTAGTTGGAATGCATTTCAGTTGGCGAAAAATTAACATCTGGCAATAGATGGAGGAACAAGCATGGGTATGTAGTGTACTCACCGGCGCGCGGCGGGAAAGCCGTGGGAGGGCGCGTAGCAGTCGAACTCCCCGGACGTGGCGGCGTCGGCGACGGCGTGGGCGGCGAACTCCCCGCCCCGGCGGAAGCAGGCGTGCACGGAGGCGTCGCCAACGCCGAGCGAGACGAGGCCCTTGTCCTTGCCGGCGGCCGCGAGCAGCTGTCCCACGACGCCCCTGATGGAACTCTTGCCCCCCTCCGACGACAGCGCCGGGTGGCACCTGGCCGCCGGCTTGCGCGCCTCGCCGCGCCCCTCTTGCTCTGACGCCGCCACAACCTGAGGAATCAATCAAGAAACCAAAAAAACAAAAAATGAGGCATGCATATCAGGCCAGTGAGCGTGATGACTCGCATTTGGCGGGAGGCGGGCGAGGTACCTGGGCAGTGGGCGCCATCGGAGCAGAGCAGAGCTGAGAGAGAGAGAGAGAACAAGAGACGATGAGATCTTGGGGTACGTGGGCAAGTTTTGTCGTTGCTATTCACGAGGCGTGTGGGGCTTATTTGTAGCGGCTGTGTGGCTCAGAGACGCACAAGTGATGCCCAGAACTAGCAAACGTTTTTTGGGGGTTTTGTTACAGCCAGCCAGCCAGTCAGAGGAATGAATAGTTTGTTAGAGAGAGAGACGCGCGGGAGAGAGAGAAAGAGAGAGAGATTTACAAGCAGTATGCATGGGTGGATGCAAAAGCCAACGAGGGCACGTCTGTCGTGTCACCAGATAGAGCTCACACCTCGGATCATGGGATGACCATCGGATCGGATTCCTCAAAATAGGCTTTTCGTTCCGTTATATTAATATAGCATTCACACCATATAACCACGATAGGCCCGACAAGAATGACAATATTGGGGCAGCAGCAAAAACACACCCAAAGAAAACAGAAAAGAAGAAATAAAATGGAAATAGAGGCGAATCAACTAAACGAAAGTGACCCGCGACCGTTGCGCCCTTCGGAGAAGTACCACCACACTTCTAGCACCGAGTCGTCAAGCACCAGGCAACACCTTCAAGAAGGAAACAACTACGTTGCTGCCCGGACCAGAGCACTGGTCCTAGGGTTTCCCCCGGTACACAGAGGGAAGTGGATAGGGTAGCCACGACGCCCCCCCAGGAAGGAATGGTGCCACCCGAGGCGGCACCGTGTCGTTGTCAGCCAAGCTGACAAGGATTTCTCCCGAAGCCCTATCCCCAACCCCCAAACGATCCGTTGCACAGGAGCCCTGCGGGCTCGAGGCCTCGACACCACCAAATTCGCCGACCACGAACATGCGCCCCCACGGTCCCGACGCCACCATCACCATCTCACCGAGGTTACCGTCACGAGGCCTATAGGACAAAGGTAGACACTAGCTCGACATGGGACCGGCAGAACCGCGGCCACGTGGGAGGGAACTGCCTCCACCACCAAAGGCGGTAGTCGACCGAATGTGGCTGCAGGGCACACTAGTCCCAGTTGGGTCCGGTCGGGCCTAGCGAGCCCGTAAAGCCCCCGCAGGGGCACACCAATCCCAAGAGGGTCCGGCCGCCCAGATCGAGCCCGTGAAGCCCGCTGCTCTGTGATACGTCCAATTTGCATCACCATTCTATATCATAATTTACCTTTATTCATTGATGTTTGTCTTATTATGAGGTATTACTTATGGCTTTTTCATCTGTTTATGCATGTTGGATAATTCTTGGAGGATGGACCACGGAGTCCTGGATTACGATGGAAAAGAAGGTGTTTGATTGCAATTTAAAGATCGTAAAATACCAGAAAAATATGGAAACGTATTATTTCTATAGAAGAATGAGGGAGCCAAAAGGAGGGACGAAGAAGGGCCTCAGGGGGCCGACACCCTCCCTAGGCGCGGGCCCACCTGACCCCGCGCCTAGGGCAGGTGTGGCCCACCTGCCTGGCCTCCGACTCCGCCCCTTCGCCTATATCTTCCCTACGGAACCCTAAGCCTCGGGGAGCGACCACAGATAGATTTCCGCCGCCTCTGGGGGGGCAGAAAACACCGAGAAAGAAAGATCTCTCAAATGAGATTTCGCCGGGAATTCCGTCCCGGAGAGGGGAGACCGTCGCCATCAACACCGTCATCAAGCTAGGCTTCATCGGGATCATCATCATCCACACCATCATCTCCATCAGCACCATCATCACCACTCCATCCCACTGTAACAATTGTGTTGGATATTTCTTTAGTTCTTAGAGGAAACTTTCCCGGTGTTGATTACTATTGTAGTTAATGCTTGTAAGTGGAACCATTGGATTATTGTTTATGTTCAGATTGTTATCCATTATCATATCATCGTTAATCTTGATCCATATGATGTCTTGTGAGTAGTTCTTTTAGTTCTTGAGGACATGGGAGAAGTCATGTTGTTATTAGTGGATCTGTGTTGAGTTATTATTCAATGATTTAGTATTTAAGTTGTGGTGCTATTCTTCTAGTGGTGTCATGTGAATGTTGACTACATGACACTTCACCATTTATGGGCCTAGGGGAATGCATTGGGTATTTGGCTACTAATTGTGGGGTTGCCGGAGTGACAGAAACCTGAACCCCCGTTAGGACACCTTTGCACAAGGGAGCGTGTGGGGCTTATTTGTAGGGGTTGTGTGGCTCAGAGACGCACAAGTGATCGCCAGAACTAGCAAACGTTTTGGGGGGGTTTATTACAGCCGGTCAGTCAGAGGAATGAATAGTTTGTTAGAGAGAGACGCGCGCGTGAGAGAGAGATTTACAAGCAGCATGCATGGGTGGATGCAAAAGCCAACGAGGGCACGTCTGTCGTGTCACCAGATAGAGCTCACACTTCGGATCAGGGGATGACCATCGGATCGGACTTTCCGAAATAGATTTTCGTTCCGCTATATTAATATAGCATTCACACCATACAACCACGATAGGCCCGACAAGAATGACAATATTGGGGCAGCAGCAAAAACACACCCAAAGAAAACAGAAAAGAAGAAATAAAATGGAAATAGAGGCGAATCAACTAAACGAAAGTGACCAGCGACCGTTGCGCCATGTGGAGAAGTACCACCACACTACTAGCACCGAGTCGTCAAGCACCAGGCAACACCTTCAAGAAGGAAACGACTATGTTGCTGCCCGGACCAGAGCATTGGTCCTAGGGTTTCTCCTGGTACACAGAGGAAAGTGGATAGGGTAGCCACGACTCCCCCCAGGAAGGAATGGTGCCACCCGAGGCAGCACCGCGTCGTTGTCAGGTAAGCTGACAAGGATTTCTCCTGAAGCCCTATCCCCAACCCCCGAACGATCCATTGCGCAGGAGCCCCGCGGGCTTGAGGCCTCGACACCACCAAACTCCCCGACCACGAACATGCGCCCCCACGGTCCCGACGCCAACTTCACCGTCTCACCGAGGTTACCGTCACGAGGCCTATAGGACAAAGGTAGACACTAGCTCGACACGGGACCGGCAGAACCGCGGCCACGCGGGAGGGAACTGCCTCCACCACCAAAGGCGGTAGTCGACCGGATGTGGCTGTAGGGCACACTAGTCCAAGTTGGGTCCGGCCGGGCCTAGCGAGCCCGTAAAGCCCCTGCAGGGGCACACCAATCCCAAGAGGGTCCGGCCGCCCAGATCGAGCCCGTGAAGCCTGCTGCCCTGTGATACGCCCAATTTGCATCACCATTCTATATCATAATTTACCTTTATTCATTGATGTTTGTCTTATTATGAGGTATTACTTATGGCTTTTTCATCTGTTTATGCATGTTGGATAATTCTTGGAGGATGGACTGTCGGAGTCTGGATTCTGATGGAAAAGAAGGTGTTTCGGTGCAATTTCGCAAAGATCAGAAAAATACCAGAAAAATATGGAAACGTATTATTTCTCTAGAAGAATGAGGGAGCCAAAAGGAGGGATGAAGAAGGGCCTCAGGGGGCCGACACCCTCCCTAGGCGCGGGCCCACCTGACCCCGCACCTAGGGCAGGTGTGGCCCACCTGCCTGGCCTCCGACTCCGCCCCTTCGCCTATATCTTCCCTACGGAACCCTAAGCCTCGGGAAGCGACCACAGATAGAGTTCCGCCGCCTCTGGGGGGGGCAGAAAACACCGAGAAAGAAAGATCTCTTCGACAGACAGATTTCTGCCGGGGGAATTCCTTCCCGGAGAGGGGAGACCGTCGCCATCAACACCGTCATCAAGCTAGGCTTCATCGGGATCATCATCATCCACACCATCATCTCCATCAGCACCATCATCACCACTCCATCCCACTGTAACAATTGTGTTGGATATTTCTTTAGTTCTTAGGGGAAACTAAACTTTCCCGGTGTTGATTACTATTGTATTTAATGCTTGTGAGTGGAACCATTGGATTATTGTTTATGTTCAGATTGTTATCCATTATCATATCATCTTTGATCTTGATCCATATGATGTCTTGTGAGTAGTTCTTTTAGTTCTTGAGGACATGGGAGAAGTCATGTTGTTATTAGTGGATCTGTGTTGAGTTATTATTCAATGATTTAGTATTTAAGTTGTGGTGCTATTCTTCTAGTGGTGTCATGTGAATGTTGACTACATGACACTTCACCATTTATGGGCCTAGGGGAATGCATTGGGTATTTGGCTACTAATTGTGGGGTTGCGGAGATGTGAAACCTGAACCCCTGTTAGGACACCTTTGCACAAGGGAGCGTAGGATCTCAGAGTTTAAGGCTGTGGTTAGATTTATATCTTAATTACTTTCTTGTAGTTACAGATGTTTGTAGGGGTTTTAATCACAAGTATGTATTATTCCAAGTACGGTCGGTACATTAGCACAAGTTCACCCACACAACACTTACAACACCAGAGAAGAGTACTCAGCTATTTGAAGCGAAAGCACTTGACAGAATTCCCATGTGTCGTCGAGAACGTTTGGTCTTTATAAGTAGTTCCACCGGCTTGTCCTTTGCTAAGAAAGGATTGGGCCACTTGCTCCGTTTGTTCGTTCCCTTTGTTACTTGCTCCTTGTTTTGTTACCTTGTCAGAAAACCACTAAAAATTCGTTTGCTAAGTATTCGCAGGTATTTCCTGCTCCATACCACTGTTAAGCACCTTCTGCTCCTCGTTGGGATCGACACTCCTATTTATCGAAAGTACTACGATACACCCCCTATACTTGTGGGTCATCAAGACTATTTTCTGGCGTTGTTGCCGGGGAGTGAGGCGCTATTGAAGAGTGGAACTGGTAAGGGAAACTTTTACTGTGAGTATTGCTTTTGTTACTGCTTGTTACTTTGTTTCCAATATGGATAACCCACTTGGTTTTCTGTTTGGGAAAACTACTACCACTGCTAGGGTAGTAGATGAACCACCACCTGTTGAGATAGATCCTTTTAAGATACCGACAAGTATTGTTAATCGTGTTATGGATAATTATTATTTTGGGGATGGAACTGTCCATCTCGGTGATCACTTGCTTTTTATCCATGAATTATGCGGGTTGTTTAAGTGTGAAGGTATCACAACTAAACAGGTGAAGAAGAAGTTACTCTCCATATCCTTGAAAGGGAGAGCTGAAGAATGGTATAAGCTACTGAAGAATGGACAATCCATGGAATGGGAGGAGATGGCATCTCTCTTTTACTCTAAATTTTATCCTCCCAGTGAGATTCATAAGGATAGAAATCTTATATATAACTTTTGGTCTCTTGATGGAGAGAGTACAACTCAAGCTTGGGTGAGATTGAAGTTACTAATGCTTAAATGTCCTATTCATGAACTCCCTGACAATATTATTCTCAATAACTTTTATGCTAGGCTTCCTCTTTATGATAAAGATTTACTAGATGCTTCTTGTGCTCGATCATTCACACGTATGAAGGAAGAAGCTAAATGGGATCTCTTAGACCATATTCAAGATAACACCGAAGCTTGGGAGAATGACAAAGGAAGAAAGTCAGGTATAAACTATGATTATGAATGTATTAAATCTTTTATGGGAACTAATAACTTCCCTGATATTAGCAATGAGTTTGGTCTTGATTCCCAAAGTATTTCCAACTATTTTAAGGCCTTTGCCTCTTACATAGAAATTCCCAAGAAGAAGTGGAATAAGTATCATGCTCCTTATAAAGATGTTGTTAGCCATGTTCCAATTAGAAGTACTCAAGTTTGTACTACTAATCATATTGTGCCTGAACCTCATGTTGAGAAAATGCCTTTTCTAGCTAAGGTAATGGAGTATTCTATGATTATTAGTACAAATAACAAAGGTACCATGAAAACTGTGGAGCCTAGTAAGCAATTGAATGTTGAACCTGTGGTAGCTATTGTGAAAGACCATGTCACTAGAATTAGAGAGGATGAGCATATTGTCTTCTATGAAGATGCTACTAATATTGTTTCTCATCCTAGTAAAACTAGAAAAGCTAGTGTTCCTGTGCTTTTTGTTAAAATTGGTGATCATTGCTACTATGGTTTATGTGATATTGGTGCTAGTTCTAGTGTTATTCCTTATGAGCTTTATAGGGAAATTATGCATGAGATTGGTCCTTGTGAGCTTGAGGACATTGATGTGGTTATCCACCTTGCTAATAAGGAGACCATTTGCCCCATTGGCATTGTAAGATATGTGGAGGTTCTTTGTGATTTCAGGATGGAACAACTTGCTCCTATTGATCCGGTTTATGACCTTGGACCTCCTTTTGATGACTGTAAGTATGCTTATTCCGATGATAAAGTTGTTTCCAGTGACAGTTATATCGTCAACTTTATTCAAAGTACTACTGAAAGTTATTTTGAGAGAGGGAAACGTGGATTTATGCATCTAAATAATGTTAAGTTTCCCCGTTTTATGTTGAAAGCTTTGAAGTTGCATCTGTTTTGTCTTCCTATGCTAGTGGCTTTTTGTTTCAACAATTCGTTTTCCCATGGTACCCCCATGCATAGGAAGTGAGTTAGACTCAAGTGTGTTGGTTATTTGCTTCTTGATGCTCTCTTTCACTTGAAATATATATCTCCTTTGTGAGCATCTTTGGAAGTTTCAAGCCTAACTTGAAGGCATTAAAGAAAAGTACTTGTTGGGAGATAACCGAAGAGTTTTGTCGAGTCTTGGAAGTTATTAACTCTGTAATAACCGCTCTTTATCCTTTTGTTTTGGTTTTGGTGTCAATTCAACTACTTTTGTGAAGTAGAGGAGTTGTGAAAAGTGGCTGTCCTGGGACAGATTTTTGTGCTGTATTGTAAAAATTCGTGAGGAAGCTTAGTATGTCGGATGGAGATGTATTTTTTTGAGCTTGTTCTCCAAGTTGTTACCCAACTTTCATCAGTTCTGCACTTTTTGATTTGAGCAACAGAAGGTCTTCGAAAAAATAAATCTTTACCTGCTGGTCTGTCTGCCATCATTTGCATTTGCCTCTTACAGAAGCTTTTGTTTTGGTGGGTTTTCAGTTGAAGTGTTTACCAAAGGTTTATTGTTTTTGCTTACACTAATGTTGTAATTGAGTTTGTGCAAGGGGTTTTGTAAGAAAGAAATTTTCAGGGAAAATAGAAAAGGAATCTGCAGAGTTCGTGTTTGAATAGGTAAAAGTGGTGAAAACAGAAGGTTCGTGAAACCCCGATATTTTTATATTTTTTATGGTTTTAATACATAAGGGAAGTTGCGAGACGAAACTGAAGAGGAAACGGAGCCCAGGGTGGACAGACCCACCCCAGGCGCGGGCCCAGCCTGGCGCGCCTGAGGGGGGTGTTCCACCCTTGAACTTCGTCTCCGCTTCGTTTCCGTATTAAAACCTTCCTTATGCATTGAAACTTCGTAATATATAACCCCCTAGGTTCCCCGAGGTTCATGCATCGTGTTCTCATCGTGTTTTCGTTTCAATCTGTTTCTGTCAGGAAATCTTCTCAAGTTTAGAGCACCATGGCCTCCGCCAACGACAAAGGCAAGAAGCCCGAGGAAGAAGAACCTCAAGTCCCTAAGAAGGAGGGGATTTCGGTAGGATATGAAGGTGACATGGCGGAGGACAAGAAACCGGACACTCGTGCTACCGTCGCAAGCATTGGTTTGGTGGCTTGACCTACCAAGCTTAAGAGGATGACACAGATGTCTATAGGAGGGAAATCTTGTTGGAGATATGCCCTAGAGGCAATAATAAAAGTGGTTATTATTATATCTTTGTGTTTATTATAAATGTTTACATTCATGCTATAATAGTATTAACCGGAAACATTAATACTTGTGTGATTTGTAGACTAAATTAGAGTCCCTAGTAAAGCCTCTTTAATAATACTAGCTTGTTGGTTAATAGATGGTCGTGGTTTCTCGATCATGAACATTGAGATGTTATTAACAACGAGATCATATCATTAGGAGAATGGTATGATGGACATACTCCTATAGATAAGCGTAGCATAAAGATCAAGTCATTTTAATAGTTCAATTGCTATAAGATTTCTGATACATAGTAACCTCATTCCTTCGACCATGAGATCATGCTAATCACCATCACCGGAAGGATGCTTTGATGACATCAAATACCACACCGTAACTGGGTGGCTATAAAGGTGGCATTGAGTGTTTGGAAAGTATGGGTTGAGGCACATGGATCAAGAGTGGGATTTGTCCATCCATATGACGGATAGATATACTCTGGGCCCTCTCGGTGGAATGTCATCCAATTATCTTGCAAGTATGTGACTGGGTCACAAGGGATCACATATCACGGGAACGAGAAAAGAGTACTTATCAGTAACGAGGTTGAACTAGGTATGCAGAGATACCGACGATCAAAACCTCGGATAAGTAAACTATCATGAGACAAAGGGAAATTGGTATCGTATGTAAGTGTTTCATTCGATCGCAAAGTAATCGTAGAAATATGTGGGAGCCATATGAATTTCTAGATTCCTCTATTGGTTATTGATCAGATAAGTGTCTCGGTCATGTCCGCATAATTCACGAACCGTAGGGAGACACACTTAAGGATTCGATGTTGTTGTGTAGTTATGGAATGATGAGTAAGAGACCGAATGTTGTTCGGAGTCTCGGATGGGATCCGGGATATCACGAGGAGATCCGGAATGGTCCGGAGAATAAGATTCATATAAGGAAAGTCCTGTTTCGGAGTTCGGAAATGATTCCGGTGTTTTCACCACGAATGTTCTAGAAGGGTCTGGAAGGTCCAGCACTCCGGAGGGGAAGGGTACATGGATGTGTCATGACAGTGTGGAATGGTTGCGTCATGTACTAGGTCACTTGGCTGGTAAATATGAAGAGAGAAATCAAATCCAAGTTTGAAAGTCAAACGCCAATTTGAAAAGTCAAATCCGAACATTGCTTGGTGGAGGGAGAGTAGGAAACCTACCTAGGGTAGGAGTCCCACTCCCTCCACCCGCCGCCCAAGGAGGAGGACTCCCTCCTCCCAAACCGCCTCCCCCCACCTATATAAGGAGGGGTAGGGCGCCCCCTACCCCTCACACCTCAAACCCTAGCTCCAGGCGCCACCACCCAAGTGCTGACGCCGCCGCCTAGGGCTCCTCCAAATCGCCGACTAGGGTTTCCCCAAATCCTAGCCGCCGACCAAGCCAACCCCTTTGGTGCCTCTAAACCGTAGATCGCCAAGGCCCTCTCTTACTCCACCATACTCGCTCCGGCTTAGGCGAAGCCCTGCGGGAACTTCCCTCTACTTCCGACACCATGCCGTCGTGCTGCCGGAATCACGAGGAGAGTGCTACAACCTCAGCTACCTGCTGGAACAAGGGAGAGGAAGGTCTTCATCGAGTACCGAACGTGTGACCGACTGCGGAAGCGCTGCTGGAACGCAGCGCCGGAAGGATCGTCTACGCGATCTTGAGATCGACAAGTGTACGACTACATCACCCACGAGAATCTGCTCTCGTTAACCGCTTTGGAATCTTCGAGGGTTAGTGCTTCTATCGACTCGTTGCTACAATCTAGTAGATAGATCTTGGCTTGTTTGTGTGCATGCGGTAGAATTTTTTTGTTTTCCATGCTACGAACCCCTACAGTGGTATCAGAGCCGTGTATATATGTAGATATGTTGCACGAGTAGAACACAATGGTCATTATGGGCGGTGGTACTTTTTTATCAATTGCTATTTTGTGTACTTTGCATCTTGCGGTATGATGGGATGAAGCGGCCCGGGCTAACCTTACATGACATCGTTCATGAGACTTGCTCCACGCTCAACATGCAACTTGTATTGCATAAGTGGCTTTGCGGGTGTCTGTCTCTCCCATCATAGTATAGATTCAATTTACAACGGGCACTTGATAGTTCAAGCATCAACGTTGTGGTTCTTGTTCGTAAGTTAGAACGACACTTATTAAAATCCCCAAACCACGTAAAATATGCAAAGAAAATTAGAGGCGTCTAACTTTGTTTTGCAGGGGTGTGCTGTGATGTGATATGGCCATGATTGTGATTATATATGATGTATGCAATGTTCCTTATTGTAAGTTGGCAACCGGCAGGATCCATATGGTTGTCCTTTAAATTCTATAAGACCTGCGTGTCTATTCAAAGTAGTTGTAATAGTTGAAGCTGGTGGAAGACAATCATGAAACGGCGCCATTGACCTTGACGCCATACCGGTGATGATGGAGATCATGTTCGTGCTTGAAGATGGAGATCAGAAGCACAAGAAGAAAGGCCATATCATATCACATATTATGAATTGCATGTGATGTTAATCCTTTTATGCATCTTGTATTGCTTAGTTCACGACGGTAGCATTATAAGATGATCCCTCAAGCACACAATTTCAAGTTTTAAAGTGTTCATCCTTAGTAAGCACCGTTGCTAAAGCTCGTTGTTTCGAAGCACCACGTGATGATCAGGTGTGCTAGATTCTGCGAGTGTATACAACGTGAGCAAGCCAGATTTGCTCATGCGGAAGCTAAGGTTTGATCTTGACGAGCCTAGCATGTATAGACATGGTCTCGGAACACGGATCACCGAAAGGTAAAGCATGAGTCATATAGTAGATATGATGAACATGTTGATTGTTCGCCATTGAAGCTACATCAACTCTCGTGATGATCGGTTTTTATGTGGTGGATTTGGTTCGTGTGATCACTAAAACAATGTGAGGGATATTGTTTTGAGTGGGAGTTCACCTAGATTAATTTAACTATTAATTAGAACTCAATTTGTCATAAACTTAGTCTAAACTATTGCAAATATGTTGTAGATCAATGGCGGCCCCTACCATCAATTTTAATGCGTTCCTAGAGAAAGAAAAGTTGAAAAACAATGGAAGCAACTTCGTGGATTCGTTCCGCAATTTGAGGACTGTCCTCAATGCTGGTAATTTTACCTATGTGTTGGATGCACCGCTGGGTGACCCGCCTACAGCTACTGCTACCGATGAAGTAAAGAATGTTTACCTCATTCAGAAGAATCACTACTCCACAAATCAGTGTGCTATCTTGTATGGTTTGGAATTGGAGCTTCAGAAAAGGTTTGAGAACCATGACCCACATGATATTGTCTGTGAACTCAAAATGATTTTTGAGGCTCACGCGGCAGTTGAGAGTTATGAGGCTTCTGAAAAGTTCTTTAACTGCAAGATGGAAGAGGGCAGCTCCGTCAGTGAGCACATGCTTAAGATGTCTGGGCATGCAATTAAACTCCAAAGTTTGGGTATAGTGATTCCTAATTCTTTGGGGATTCACCGTGTCCTCCAATCACTACCACCAAGTTACAAGAACTTTGTGATGAACTACAATATGCAAAACATGGACGAGACGTTGCTAGAACTCTTCTCCATGTTGAAATCTGCAGAAGTGGAGATTAAGAAAGAGCACCAAGTGTTGTTGGTCAATAAGACCACCAAATTCAAGAGGCAAGGCAAGTCTAAGCAAAAGGGAAAGTTCAAGAAGGGCGGTAAGAAAGTTGCCGCGCCGACGAAGAAGACCAAGGCTGGGCCTAAGCCTGATACTGAGTGCTTTTACTGCAAGGGAGAAGGTCACTGTAAGCGGAATTACCCAAAGTACTTGGCGGATTTGAAGAACGACAACATCAAGAAGAAAGGTATATCCGATATACATGTTATTGATGTGTATCTCACTAGTACTAAATGAAAGGTTCGGGTATTTGATACTGGTTCGGTTGCTCATATTTGTAACTCGAAAAAGGTGCTGCAGAATAAACGGAAGCTAGCGAAGAACGAGGTGACGATGCGTGTTGGAAATGGATCAAAGGTTGATGTGATCGCGGTCGGCACGCTACCTCTTCATCTACCATCGAGATTAGTTTTATATTTAAATAATTGTTATTTGGTGCCTGCGTTGAGCATGAACATTATATCTGGATCATGTTTATTGCGAGACGGTTACTTATTTAAGTCCGAGAATAATGGTTGTTCGATTTGAGTAATATGTTTTATGCACATTCACCTTTGATAGATGGTCTATTCTTATTGAATCTCGATTGTGGAAATACACACATTAATAACATTGAAGCTAAACGTTTGAAATTGAGCGATAACTCGACCTATATGTGGCACTGTCGTCTTGGTCACATTGGAGTGAAATGTATGAAGAAACTCCATTCCGATGGACTTCTTGAATCACTTGATTTCGAATCATTTGAAATATGCGAAGCATGTCTGATGGGTAAAATGACTAAGACTCCATTTTCTGGTATGATGGAGCGAGCTACGGACTTATTGGAAATCATACATACCGATGTGTGTGGCCCAATGAGTGTAGCATCGTGCGGTGGTTATCGTTATGTTCTCACCTTCACGGATGACTTGAGTAGATATGGGTATATCTATTTCATGAAACATAAGTCCGAAACTTTCGAGAAGTTTAAGGAATTTCAAAGTGAGGTAGAGAATCAACGTAACAAGAAGATTAAATTTCTAAGATCTGATCGTGGAGGTGAATATCTAAGTTACGAGTTTGGCGAGCATTTGAAGAAATGCGGAATACTTTCACAATTGACACCGCCGGGAACACCACAGCGTAATGTGTCCGAACGTCGTAATCGAACTCTCTTAGATATGGTTCGTTCTATGATGTCACTTATAGATTTACCACTATCATTTTGGGGTTATGCATTAGAAACAACTGCATTCACTTTAAATAGGGCACCATCTAAATCCGGTGAAACGACACCGTATGAATTATGGTTTGGGAAGAAACCTAAATTGTCGTTCCTTAAAGTTTGGGGTTGCGAAGCTTATGTAAAGAAGTTACAGCTGGACAAGCTTGAACCCAAAGCGGAAAAATGCGTCTTCATAGGATACCCGAAGAAAACTATTGGGTATACCTTCTATCATAGATCCGAAGGCAAAATCTTCGTTGCCAAGAATGGATCCTTTCTAGAGAAAGAATTTCTCTCGAAAGAAGTGACTAGAAGGAAAGTAGAACTTGACGAGGTTGTTGAACCTTCTCTCGAACTTGCGAGTAGCGCAGCACCGGAAGTAGTTCCTGTGGCGCCTACACCAATAAGAGAGGAAGCTAATGATGTTGATCATGAAACTTCGATTGAAGTTACTATGGAACCTCGCAGGTCAACGAGAACTCGTACCACTCCTGATTGGTATGATCCCATTATGAGTATCATGTTGGTGGACAACACCGATGACCCTGCGACATATGAGGAAGCGATGATGAGCCTAGATTCCAATAAATGGCAAAGAGCCATGAAATCCGAGATTGGATCCATGTATGAAAACCAAGTGTAGACTTTGGTGGACTTACCGGATGGCCGGAAGGCTGTCGAGAACAAATGGATTTTCAAGAAGAAAATAGATGCTGATGGTAATGTCACTGTCTATAAAGCTCGAATTGTTGCAAAAGGGTTTCGACAAATTAAAGGATTTGACTACGATGAGACTTTCTCACCGGTAGTGAAGCTAAAGTCTGTGAGGATTATGTTAGCAATCGCTGCATATTATGATTATGAGATATGGCAGATGGATGTCAAAACAACTTTCCTCAATGGAGACATTGATGAAGAGTTGTATATGATGCAACCCAAATGTTTTGTCGATCCTAAAGATGCTAGCAAGGTATGCAAACTTTAAGGGTCTATATATGGATTGAAGCAAGCATCCCGAAGTTGGAATCAACGTTTTGATAAGGTAATCAAAAACTTTGGTTTTATACAAACTTATGGAGAAGCTTGTATTTACAAGAAAGTGAGTGGGAGCTCTGTAGCATTCTTAATACTATATGTAGATGACATATTGTTGATTGGGAATGATGTAGACCTTCTTAATAGTGCCAAGGATTATTTGAATAATAGTTTTTCAATGAAAGATCTTGGCGAAGCAGCTTACATATTAGGCATAAAGATTTATAGATATAGATCGAGACGCCCAATATCATTGTCACAAAGTACATATTTGGACAAAGTTCTAAAGAGGTTTGGAATGGAAGATAGCAAGAAAGGGTTGTTGCCCATGTTGCCCAATACGACCTTGAGTAAAACTCAAAGTCCAGCGACGGCAGAAGATAGAGAACGGATGAGTAAGACTCCCTATGCCTCAGCCATAGGATCTCTTATGTATGCCATGCTATGTACTAGACCCGACATTGCATATGCTGTTAGTTTAACTAGCAGATATCAAAGTGATCCAGGAGTGGATCATTGGACAGCGGTCAAAAACATCCTTAAGTACTTAAGAAGAACTAAGGATATGGTTCTTTCTTATGGAGGTGATGAACAGCTCGTTGTTAATGGTTACACCGATGCTAGTTGGAACACCGATCCGAATGATTCTAAATCTCAATCTGGATTCGTATTTACTTAGAATGGTAAAACAGTTAGCTGGAGGAGTGCAAAGCAAAGCGTTGTGGCGAGATCTTCAACTGAATCGGAATACATAGCTGCTTCAGAGGCTTCACAAGAGACGATATGGATGAAAGAGTTCACTACAGAGCTCGGTGTGGTTCCAAGTGCGTTGGACCCAATGTCTATCTACTGTGATAACAAGGGCGCCATAGCCAATGCGCAAGAACCAAGGTCACACAAGAAGCTGAAGCACATCAAGCTACGTTTTCACGCTATTCGAGAACATGTCCAAGATGGTGACATAAAGATTTGCAAAGTACACACAGATATGAATGTGGCGGATCCGTTGACTAAACCTCTCCCGAGGGCAAAACATGACCAGCACCAAACCGCCATGGGTGTTCGGTATATTACCATGTAATCTAGATTAGTTGACTCTAGTGCAAGTGGGAGACTGTTGGAGATATGCCCTAGAGGCAATAATAAAAGTGGTTATTATTATATCTTTGTGTTTATGATAAATGTTTACATTCATGCTATAATAGTATTAACCGGAAACATTAATACTTGTGTGATTTGTAGACTAAATTAGAGTCCCTAGTAAAGCCTCTTTAATAATACTAGCTTGTTGGTTAATAGATGGTCGTGGTTTCTCGATCATGAACATTGAGATGTTATTAACAACGAGATCATATCATTAGGAGAATGGTATGATGGACATACTCCTATAGATAAGCGTAGCATAAAGATCAAGTCATTTTAATAGTTCAATTGCTATAAGCTTTCTGATACATAGTAACCTCATTCCTTCGACCATGATATCATGCTAATCACCATCACCGGAAGGATGCTTTGATGACATCAAACACCACACCGTAACTGGGTGGCTATAAAGGTGGCATTGAGTGTTCGAAAAGTATGGGTTGAGGCACATGGATCAAGAGTGGGATTTGTTCATCCATATGACGGATAGATATACTCTGGGCCCTCTCGGTGGAATGTCATCCAATTAGCTTGCAAGCATGTGACTGGCTCACAAGGGATCACATATCACGGGAACGAGAAAAGAGTACCTATCAGTAACGAGGTTGAACTAGGTATGCAGAGATACCGGCGATCAAAACCTCGGATAAGTAAACTATCGTGAGACAAAGGGAAATTGGTATCGTATGTAAGTGGTTCATTCGATCGCAAAGTAATCATAGAAATATGTGGGAGCCATATGAATTTCCAGATTCCTCTCTTGGTTATTGATCGGAGAAGTGTCTCGGTCATGTCCTCATAATTCACGAACCGTAGGGAGACACACTTAAGGATTCGATGTTGTTGTGTAGTTATGGAATGATGAGTAAGAGACCGAATGTTGTTCGGAGTCTTGTATGGGATCCGGGATATCACGAGGAGATCCGGAATGTTCCGGAGAATAAGATTCATATAAGGAAAGTCCTGTTTCGGAGTTCGGAAATGATTCCGGTGTTTTCACCAGGAATGTTCTAGAAGGGTCTGGAAGGTCCGGCACTCCGTAGGGGAAGGGTACATGGATGTGTCATGACAATGTGGAATGGTTGCATCATGTACTAGGTCACTTGCCTAGGCAATATGAAGAGAGAAATCAAATCCAAGTTTGAAAGTCAAACGCCAATTTGAAAAGTCAAATCCGAACATTGCTTGGTGGAGGGAGAGTAGGAAACCTACCTAGGGTAGGAGTCCCACTCCCTCCACCCGCCGCCCAAGGAGGAGGAGTTGGAGGAGGACTCCCTCCTCCCAAACCGCCTCCCCCACCTATATAAGGAGGGGTAGGGCGCCCCCCTACCCCTCACACCTCAAACCCTAGCTCCAGGCGCCACCACCCAAGTGTTGCCACCGCCTAGGGCTCCTCCAAGTCACCGACTAGGGTTTCCCCAAATCCTAGCCGCCGGCCAAGCCAACCCCTTTGGTGCCTCTAAACCGTAGATCGCCAAGGCCCTCTCTTACTCCACCATACTCGCTCCGGCTTAGGCGAAGCCCTGCGGGATCTTCCCTCTACTTCCGACACCACGTCGTCGTGCTGCCGGAATCACGAGGAGAGTGCTATAACCTCCGCTTCCTGCTGGAACAAGGGAGAGGAAGGTCTTCATCGAGTACCGAATTTGTGATCGATCTGAAGCTTTGAACGCTTGCGGAAGGATCGTCTACGCGATCTTGAGATCGGCAAGTGTACGACTACATCACCCACGAGAATCTGCTCTCGTTAACCGCTTTGGAATATTCGAGGGTGAGTGCTTCTATCGACTTGTTGCTACAATCTAGTAGATAGATCTTGGCTTGTTTGTGTGCATGCGGTAGAAATTTTTTGTTTTCCATGCTACGAACTCCTACAAATCTCGACGTCATACTCTCTCTCCACGATCATCTCCTCCGCGTAAAAAGAGATCCTTCTATACACTTATGCATGAATATCAATATCAAAATGTGCCCAAAGGGAATTTGCACTCGGTTTGCGATATGCCTCGCTCTAACAATGCAGAGAAGGATCATGCTAAGGATGAAGAGTGGGGAAAGAATAACAAGAACTGGGATTCTCAGACTGACATGATCATGAACCGTATAGAGCAAAACTCTGAGTTAATCCATACTCTTACTTTTGAGTTCGAGGAGTTGAGGAAACTTATTGAGGATCTTATCAAGAGGACACCACCACCACCGAAGGAGTAACTCATCTTCAGGTTTAGCATCCCCTTGGCTTGTTCCAAGCTTGGGGGAGTGCCACGGTATCACCACCATTATCTTTTATATTTTACCTTTTTAGTGGATTCATATCTGTGGTAGAGGGGTTATCTTATAGTTTGGTTTGCATTTGGAAGTATCTCTCCTTTAGTTGATTATCTTTGTATCCCTTGGTGTGAGTGCCTTTATTGAATATTAATGAGAAGTCTCATCTTTTACTTTTTGCACTTCTTATTTTAGTTTGCAATCTCTATTATATGATGGATCTTGTTAATCAGTATTGGCATCACTTTGGGATCATCAAGTGGATCTAAATTGATTTTGGCAAACCGAGTTCTGGTCAGTAGCATTACTATGAAAGAGAAAAAGAAAGAAAAAGCTTACAGGTATTTCGTATCATTTGTTTTCTTTCTTGTTGGCTCATAAGCTTAGTATTCTTTATTTAAGATCTTTTTATGTCTTCAAGGAAGATTGCATGTTTGGCTTTGTTACTTGTTTGTTTGCTTGTTTCTTTCAACTCTTTTGCTTGCTACCCAGCCTTGCTAGCCAAAAACCTGTTTTGAGAAGGCATACTTCTCATGTTTCCAAAATCCTTTGAACCAAAAAAAACTTCTGCCATTTGTGTCCACCATATCTACCTAGTAGATTTTGCTATTCCAAGCAAATTCTCAAGATTCATCTACCTTTCGAATTAAAAAGTATTTTGTTATGTGAAAACTAGTTAGTAAAGCTCTCACGAACTTGATGGCACACCTTATTTTCTTGCCCCTAATAGACTTGAACCATTGTGAATATCGAAGTTGTATATGCTTGCATCTATACGTTGGAATTAGCAGAACCATGCTGTCACGGGGAACGTTTTCAAGATTGCACTTGTACTCTGTACACAGTTGATATCATGTTCTTTTGTCTATGGATGTCAACTGTGTGAAATAAAAAGGGAACTTGTAAGTCCATGGAGTTTGTATCCTGTGTTAGAGAAACGCCTGGGCCGCTAGCCTAAGCCATGCTTAATCATGGTGGAAACTTGCAGCATCACCATAGTGAGTCATCTATGAAGCATCCTCAATAAAAAGCTATGCACATAGTAAAAAAATATCGCTGAGATGCTCATTGTCTGCTTGCCTTATCATTTTGGTTATGGGAAAGCTCCTGTACCATGTGGAAGGGGTACCCCGTTGGCGGTTTTCAATGATATGCAAATACTTACAATGACAAGAACTTACATGTGACCAAAGTTGAGTATGCATGAGGTGTGGCCCTCGTATTCAAGGGACATGAGATTGCCAACTTATATTTTGTCAAGCATATACTCCATCTTTGTTCACTTTAACCTTAATCATCTCAAGATGCCTATGATAGGGGTAATGAGGGATCAAAGCTAGTAAGTACCATAATCTTTTGGAATCTCTTTATGACTTGTAATCCCTGCTACCCTCCAAGAAGGGACCTCTCTCCTAGTTACCAGTTGAGTAAGTAGACATACTTCCTCTCTATCTCCAGCAAGCATTTGAGTTGTTGTGTTTCAAGCATTCATATGGTGATTTATTCAATCATGTTCTTTATCTTATTTGTTTGCACAAAACTCTTGTCTATTGAGTATTACTTTGAAAGCCTTCACTTGTGAAAAACCTTTTGTGCAAAGAGTGTTCCTATTTTGAAACTTCTACAAAAAAAAATTGTGAAACTGTTTGCCAGGTGTTCTCTGACCAAGAAGAAGTTTGCCAATTCCAATTATGATTTATCTTTATGCATCTCTATTGTGACTGCTGTACTTGGTTGCAGGCTAAGTTATATAATGGTGAGTTGCTTTCTTCTATGAGTTGTGCATTGGTAAGTGTGATGCTTCTTGTTCGTATTATTTTATCGACACTTCACTCCATAAACCCGTGGACATGTTTACAGCTCGATTTTAAGCTTGGGGACAAGCGAAGTCTAAGCTTGGGGGAGTTGATACGCCCAATTTGCATCACCATTCTATATCATAATTTACCTCTATTCATTGATGTTTGTCTTATTATGAGGTATTACTTATGGCTTTTTCATCAGTTTATGCATGTTGGATGATTTTTGGAGGATGGACTGCCGGAGTCTGGATTCTGATGAAAAAGGGCGTTTTGGTGCAATTTCGCAAATATCAGAAAAATACCATAAACATATGGAAACGTATTATTTCTCCAGAAGAATGAGGGAGCCAGAAGGAGGGACGAAGAAGGGCCTCAGGGGGCCCACACCCCCCTAGGCGTGGGCCCACCTGACCCCACGCCTAGGGCAGGTATGGCCCACCTGCCCGGCCTCCGACTCCGCCCCTTCACCTATATCTCCCCTATGGAACCATAAGCCTCGGGGAACGACCACAGATAGATTTCCGCTGCCTCTGGGGGCGGAAAACACCGAGAGAGAAAGATCTCTCTGGTAGATAGATTTCTGCCGAGGGAATTCCTTCCCGGAGAGGGGAGACCGTCGCCATCAACACCGTCATCAAGCTAGGATTCATCGGGATCATCATCATCATCCACACCATCATCTCCACCAGCACCATCATCACCACTCCGTCCCGCTGTAACAATTGTGTTGGATATTGCTTTAGTTCTTAGGGGAAACTTTCCCGATGTTGATTACTATTGTAGTTAATACTTGTGAGTGGAACCATTGGATTATTGTTTATGTTCATATTGTTATCCATTATCATATCATCTTTGATCTTGATCCATATGATGTCTTGTGAGTAGTTCGTTTAGTTCTTGAGGACATGGGAGAAGTCATGTTGTTATTAGTGGATCTGTGTTGAGTTGTTATTTAATGGTTTAGTATTTAAGTTGTGGTGCTATTCTTCTAGTGGTGTCATGTGAATGTCGACTACATGACACTTCACCATTTATGGGCCTAGGGGAATGCATTGTGTATTTGGCTACTAATTGTAGGGTTGCCGGAGTGACAGAAACCTGAACCCCCGTTAGGACACATTTGCACAAGGGAGCGTAGGATCTCAGAGTTTAAGGCTGTGGTTAGATTTATATCTTAATTACTTTCCTGTAGTTATGGATGTTTGTAGGGGGTTTAATCACAAGTATGTATTAGTCCAAGTACGGTCGGTAAATTAGCATAGGTTCACCCACACAACACTTACAATACCAGAGAAGAGTACTCAACTATTTGAAGCGAAAGCACTTGACAGAATTTCCATGTGTCCTCGAGAATGTTTGGTCCTTATAAGTATTTTCACCGGTTTGTCCTTTGCTAAGAAAGGATTGAGCCACTTGCTCTGTTTGTTCATTGCCTTTGTTACTTGCTCCTTGTTTTGTTACCTTGTCAGAAAACTACTAAAAATTCGTTTGCTAAGTATTCACAGGGATTTCCTGCTCCATACCACTGTTCAGCACCTTCTGCTCCTCGTTGGGATCGACACTCATATTTATCTAAAGTACTACGATACACCCCCTATACTTGTGGGTCATCACCCCGCTGCAATAGGTCGGTCGTTGTTGTTGTTATCCCTGCATAAGCTAGATCACCACCGCCCGCAGAACAAGCATAAGATACGGGCAGGCCCACCCCGCCCCAACCCAGATCAGGCCCAAAAAGCCCAGATCTGGGTCGTATGGGCCTGGCCAGCGCCGCCCTACCACCGCTTGTTGCATCCCTACCATGTCGCGCCGCCTCACAGCGCTGCGGGCACGCCACTGCGTCACCACCGTCCAGCCGGAGCTGGACCTCTACTGCCCTGAAGGCACCGCCGCCGGGAGGGTGGAGCGCAGAATCCCGCCTCCGAGCGTGCGGGAGAAGACTAACCGCCAGCGCCAGCGCCAGCGCCACCTGGGCTGCGCCCGGCAGCCCCTGCCGGCAGCGGCGACCGGGGAAGGAGTAGGAGGGGGAGCTAGGCGGGGCAGGTCGGTGGCGCTCCCTCGCCTCTGGGAGGAACGGGAGGTCGCGCGAGCCTAGTCTGTTTCTAAAGTATCTACTGAACACCCATCGGACCGGACTAGCTAGGCACCGATGATTTTGTTAAAATTGTGATACAAATTCAATTTCTGACAAAGTAGAGTGAGGCGCGTCGCCAATAATTTTGGGCCGAAGACCGAAGTCAGGGCATCTCCAACTGTGTGATCCAAACGGGTCCGAGCAGGTTCAATCCTGTCCACGCGGACAGTAAGATAGGGCGCTCATGCTCCAGTGGCAAGACCCAAATGGTCTGATGTGTCTGACGCGGTTCACCCATCAAATATGGGTTGTGGATGCATTTGGAGGGTAGGCCGCGGGGCCTGTATGCCAACGTTCCACGGGCGTACCGCCATGAAGGCTGGCCAATGGAAGCTTCCATGGCCATCGATGACATCCCTGATCGCATGCGACGTCGCTTGGACTCCTACGCCGGCATCAATGCCGTTGCCGCCGGAGCCTGCACCAACCTTGATGGCCAGGTCTTTTTATACCCGCCCCGCTTGTGCCCCTCTCTCCCCACGTCATGCCGACAGACAGGTCGACGCGGATATCATAGCCGCGCACTGCTCCGGGAGGTGCTACAACACAATTGCGCGTATCCTAGAAGGATTTCTAGCGGGGCTTCCTCGCTAGGAGCACAACGCGTGGCGAGGCTTCCTCGACTATGGCGACCTCCCCGCGGCCATCGACGTTGACATGGCTGTCATCATCAAGAAGGAGTACTGGTCACCCCTCCTGCCGCCAGACTATGATGAGGAAGAGGCCAGCTGACGCGCCCTGGAGATCTCCATGGCGGAGGAGGAGGCACTCTTGATGGGGATGCAGGAGATTGTCCAACTCTCCGCGATTGTGGCGGCACACGTAGGGAAGCTACCACCTCCACCACGGTTGTCGTCGCAGGCCATGTGACCTGAGCAGGAGATTCCGTCGCAAACTACATGGCTCGTGTGGCATGGGCCGCCTCCGCCACACGTTGTGTGGCCACAACAAGGGCCCTAGACGCCGCCACCCTACATCGACCTCTCCCAGGACGAGGACGAGTAGGCGACTCTGGCATCACTGCAAGGTAGCGCTGTTAGCCATAGCCATAGTTATTTTTACCTACTAGCACAATGTCCACGCGTTGCTGCGAATAGCGACCTTGTACACGTAGAAAAAAAATATTCATGTGTTGTATCGATATAAAAAACTATTTCATGCGAAACAAACATCGATATATAAAGAATTTCACTACTCGAATTCAGTTTTCATTAACAGGACAAAATGAATTTTTCATCTAAATTCATCTAAAATTAAAGTTATAAAAATAAACAGCTCGTAAACCTCTTGTCCGACTTTTTCTGTCGGAATCGTGCTTTCTTGGATTCACCATCTGCGCTAGGTCGCGGTGATCTGCTCTTATTATGAGTGTATCAAACTGGTCCAAAATTCGATCTGCTCTCACTCTTCATCTAATAGACAGATCAAATCTTAGTTTTTATTAACTGTATGCAGTCACGAACTGTTGGCCTTGGTTGCCTTTGAGCCAACAGAGACGACATCTATGGAAACAGTTTTACAGACGTGACTAACCCCTCAAAAAAGCCTTAGTCAAAGCGACCAATTAAACAGGAACATCCGTTTTTTAGCTATTGATTTAAAAAAGCTAAAATTTTAACGATCTATTGAATTAAAAAAAATTAGAAACCACCAAAACGTTGGCCCCTTCTGCAGTCCCTTGCCTCTACTCCAATTATATTTGGATTATTTAGCTCACGCCACAAACAACCCAGCCCAGAATCCCAGTTAGGCAATGCTATATCTTCAAGCCAAACAACGGCGGCTACTTTTGATTGACGGGTCTATTTGTTGGTACTTCGGACAACTTTTGAACTATATAAATCGATGGAAATTGATATAAGAAATCAGGGTGGGACTAAACATGATTTGTGTCGGGACTTGATTGATTCCACATAACGCTCGAAGATATGTATTCCTACGCTCGCCAGTAGAAGTTGTGGGCTATATTACTCGTGCCGGCCCAACCATTTTGAAGTAGCCGACCCAGCCCAGTCTAAGCAAAAAAGGGAATTGCTTTTTGCCGGTGGTTTCTGCACATAGTGTTTTCTTTTAGGGCAGTGCTAGGCGTCCCTCGGGATAGAAACTTTCCATCCCCGGGTTCCTAGCCGTTGGATCGGCTCAGATCTACGGTCGGATCTCTTTTCAGTCGGTCCATCCCGTTTTTGCTATAATTAGTCCCGCTTTTGCTACAGTTAGTCATGTTTTTGCTACATGTAGCAGAAAACGGTTCGAGACAGGAAATAGAACAGACAGACTATACCTCGCTGGAGAGTTCGCCGGAAACCTCGCCGGTGACCTTGTAGCAAAAATTTATGCTAATGTAGCATATTCGACCTCGCCGGAGACTTCCGCCGGTAGACCTCGCCGAAGACCGTGTAGCAAAAACTTTATGCCATTGTAGCAAACCCATAAAATATATGTAGCAAAAAAATATTATATTGTACCAAATCCGACCTCGTCGGATACCTCGCTGGAGATCTCGCCGGAGACATTGTAGCAGAACACAAAGATACACTTGTAGCAGCACCGCCCATCTGGGCGTAGCAAACCTCGACGCCGTAGGTAGCAACGGTGGTGGCAGTAGGTAGCACAACCTTCGGCCGTATGTAACAAAACACAACGCTACTTGTAGCACCACCGCCGCCGCACGTAGCAAGCTGACGACCCAATGTAGCAAACTTCGACGACGTACGTAGTGATCTTCGGTAGCAATCCCGGTGCCCTTGAGTAGAAACACCAACACGCGGCTGAGCAACTTCGCCGTAGAGAGTCCATGGAGGGAAGGCGCCATGACCTCCTCAACATCGGCACACACAGCATGGGCCGGCCGCGGCGGGAAGACGGCGGGTGCCTGCTAAAGAGAGGAGGAAGCAGCAAGCTCCGGCGGCGAGCGCCTCCGTCGTGGCAACTATATCCGGCCAGCCGCGATGCGCAACAGGGAGGTGGGGGAGGAGCTGCTCCGGCCAGCGGCGACGCACGGTAGGGAGGTGGGAGGGAGGAGCTGCTCCGCCAACAGGAGGTGGCAGCGCAGTGAGGAGGGGAGGAGGCGCTCCGGCCGACGGCGGGCAGCAAGGAGCGGGGAAGGAGGCGCTCCGGCCGCCGGGAGGCTGCGAGAGGGCGGCGTCAATGAAGAAGAGATAAGGAATTGAAAGGAGATGCGTCTGTGTGGGTCCACGCCACTTGCGGTTGCTAGCGATCCGGGGGATCGATTAGTCTGATTCTCCGGGGGACTAGTATCGTTTTCCTTTCTTTTAACAACGGTGGTTTATATCTTAAAAAAAACTTACCGGTGGTTTAGCAGTAATAGTTGGTTTAGTGGAAGGGTAAACCGGTCCAAAAAAGTGTTGGACCAAGAGAAACACTTCATGCTTTATTAAAAAAAATTAAAGAATATAGATATGTAAATTATGTTTCAATTTAATGAAAATGTGTGGGGAAAATGCGTATGGCAAACGAGCCATCTCAGAAAGTTTGGCCTAGCTGGCTCGTTAGACTTCCGCCTACGGATCGTCTGTTTGTTTAGTTGTCTCATATTTTCTGATATACTATCAAATTGTTAACGTTTCCCTTAAAAAAAACCTTCCGGGTCGCTCACGGAGCGGCGGCTCCGGAGGGTCCCCACTACCCCGCCCTAGGTCCATCCTCCCGTGGCCTCCCTGGCTGCTGCCATCGCCGACGCTGGCGATGGTGGCGGTGCCCGGGCGCCAAGGGGCAAGGAGGCGCATCGGCTGAACTCTCCCCGCACGAAGGTGAAACCTATTGGATGCGCTGCGGCTGCACCCTCGATGGACGACGCGGGAGATGGGTGGTGGGATGCGGCAGCACGGCGGCACGACATTCGCTGCAAGCCTAGCGCCAGCTCGATCTAGCAGCACGGGCCCGATCTGCGAGGGTCCGACTGTTGCAACCTCATGCCCCGATTTCCTGCTGCGGTGGAGGTTCTTCCTCCTTCGTCGTGTGTATTGTTTCCTTCTTAAAAGCGTCGCTATTGGAGAGCGTGGACTTCTAGTGTTGTTCTAGTGCTGTTAGTGTCGCTGCTGCAAGAAAATAATCGATATAGCGGGATTTTTCATTTTTATAAATTTTTTCTAGGCTGCGTGCATCAGTAAGGCCGCTAGGGCATGCGTTGTTGCAAAGTCAGAGTATAATTGATATTTCCACGATATTAATATACGCTCCTTTCCAAAAAAAAAAAATCCCTTAGAAACAGATTATTAACATTTAGTCCCTTACCCTCTCCGTCTCAAATTAATTAAGATTCAGTTTTGTCCAAAGTCAAAATATTCTAATTTTGATAAAGTTTATACTCTGTTTGTCACTAAATAATATCGTGGATTTGTCTAGATTGACATGTGTCTATACACTAAAACACATGTTTAGATAATTCTGCGACAAGTAATTCGGTTCACGGGGAGTAGAAAACTTTATTTTATTAACATCTACAAAACCAATATGGTTCCATATAGACTTGTCATCCTAGATATTTTCTATAAACTCTGTCTAATTTGAAGCTGTTCGTCATCGAGTCACTTTACACTGCCGTGTGTCTTTAAAAGCACACGAGAAAGACATTTTGCCGTGCATTGGTGTGAGGCCGCACACGGCAATGTCCCGTTGCCGTGCCGAAAGGTGCCATGTACGTTTTGCCGTGTGGAAGTACTTCCCTATCCCTAATTTATCTGCTACGCATTAGTTTCTAAAACTAACTATTCCCAAGATATTTTCTTGAAATATTACCGGGAGTCCGGGAACACTCATATTTGTCTTGTAGTTCAAGTGTTTCAACCAACAAATGCCACTCCTGTAAACCAAATACTAGCAAAGTCCAAAAAAAGGTTCACATATTCATATGCATTAAGCAACGCTTTTAGAGAACACTACTAATTCCTGGCACCTCCGGCATAATAGATTAAGAATATCTTGGATGTCCTGCAAAAATAGAAAACCTTGAACACATTTGAGGCGGTACTAGTCCAAAATACTAATCGAGTCCACCAGATTGGTGGACTACTTCTCAACATTCATTTATGTCTTGTGAGCACTATGTAACAAGGCAGTGAGTGCATGTGGCCCACTTAGCTTGCACTTCCTCCGTTTTAAAATATAAGATGTTTTAGTTTTTGTGGAGATATATTTTAGTTTGTACTTCCTCTGTTTCAAAATATAAGATGTTTTAGGTTTGTAAAGAAAATGAATCTAGACTTCTTTTAATGTGTAGATTCATTCCAAAGTTGAGTAAACCTACGTGCTAAAATAAGTCTAGATTTATTTTCTTCACAAACCTAAAACATCTTATATTTTAAAATGGAGAGAGTATATTCGAAGTATATCATGCAGTAAAAAAATGTGTACATACATCCGTTCACAAATGCTAAAACATTTTATATTATGAAATAGAGGGAGTATTTTGGTATGAATTGCGGCTGTATTGGATTGACATATTATAACCTTAAGAACTCTCTGAATCTTGATGTGACGGTGGTTGGAACAGCTACAAGCTTGTCCGTCTCCAAAGAGCCAAAAATCCCTGCCCCTGTAACTCTGTAAGAGAGTGCTTATTTATTTCTAAACCCCCTAACAAAGGGATACCCATATATTTGAGTACTCAATTATGCAAAGTTTATCCCAAACAAAAAAAAGATTAATGCTCATCACATTTGACTGGAAATTTGAAAAGTTACATTGAAGATATTAGAGAGATAGTACTAGTTGCTGAAGCCACGATGCTCCATCCAGACATAGAAACAAGAAAGTGCATCAAGTATAATACAGCAACACCGGATGAGCTAACGGAGACTACAGAAGGGGCCGGGGACGGGCAAAGATTACTAAACCAAGCAAGTAAAACAGTACAGGTGTACAACAGATGAAGGTCATATATGGGGAAAGAAAGTTGGTTCAATAAGCTGGACATAAGAGCGCAAAAGGAAAATAGTGGTTGACAGTAAGAGATCCATAAGACAATAAGTCCAAAAGACCAAAACGAGTCCTAAAGGTAATTCTTTTATCGAATCGATAGGCGGACGACAACTAGTGTCCGACGTTGCATCGGAATTGTGAGATGAGTAGAACAGTTAAAATAGCCGGGCTTGGTTTCATTGTCGTAAGTACATGAATCGGATGAAAAACATCAGTGTGTATAGCAGTTCTCTTCTTTTATCCAGGGTCATTGCTGTGGTTAAAACATCTATTTCAAAAGGAATGTGATTAGAACATTATTGAAGTGAACCAGGATCCTTTAGATCATCCTTCAAATAATTCTGACACCAGGTCCTCCAACTCTTGTCTACTCATCCATAATGATTTTCTAGTATCCTTTTGATGTTTTCCCAAGTATTCACAGTATTCAGGGATAAGTTTCCTTGATATGTTGTCCCTCAGCGTTTGGCGAAGATGAGGATCAGGCACCTTCCAGTGCCTCTGATGAGCATAAACAGAACGGAAGGCTGCGGTGAACTGCTGCGCCTGCGCACATGAATGTCTCCAGAAACGAAGACGCTTTCCAATTCCATCCTTATCTGCCAGATGAGAGGACACAGGTGCCCAGGAGGTCTCAATGTATTCTTCCACGTAATGCTCAATTGTTCTGTGATGCTCGATGGCCCAGTCACGGTGTCCGGTAGGCTCCTCAATCACTGAGCTCTTGAACTGGTTGAGAATGAATTGCATGTTGTTCAGCAAGAAAATGTAGTGTTGTGACTCTTTCGGCAGCGGTCCCTTGCAGCTCCTTTTCAGCGCAGATTCCAAATGCACAATCAGGCCTGATATCAGGCTATTGAGAGATTCTATGGCTGGGACACCTTCATGCATCCGGCAACAATTGTGAGCAAGGATTAAATTCAGCGAGACTCTGTGTTGTAACAATGATCCTATGCCTTCTGCAACAGCTTTTGTCACAGGGTGAAT
Source organism: Avena insularis (assembly GCA_023614405.1). Taxonomy (NCBI): domain Eukaryota; kingdom Viridiplantae; phylum Streptophyta; class Magnoliopsida; order Poales; family Poaceae; genus Avena; species Avena insularis. The sequence continues at coordinate 35,949,899 of CM042691.1, read as the reverse complement.
ACCAGTGTCTTCAGTTTCTGGCAGACAGCTTGCTGACATCGCATCTTTAAGAATGGCAAGCATTATGTTCACCACATCCTCCACCTTCTTATGAATTGTATCAGACTCTCTAGAGACTGATTCTCTAGATTCTGGCGATACTAACTCCAACAGAGTTGGAACAACATCCGAGAGTGTGCTGTATGTATCAAGCCCATGAATGATTCTGGGGAACACAGACTGCACGCGTTCAACCAGTCCCTGAGGGATCTCCTCCAACAGTTTGCTAAGAGCAGCGGACGTAGAAGCAACGTTCAGTAACTTTGAAACTGGCTGCTCCACAATCTTTGCAAAGTAGTCCCCCTTGAGCTCGTCAAAGGCACCAAAATCCGCTTCATTTAGCTGCCGTCGCATCTCAACAAGAACCCTTGTGATGAATCGTGATGCCAAATTCCAATAATGCAGTCTCATACTTTCACCAACACACGAGTCACCTTCATCGACCCGTGAATGGCGTTGGAAAATCCAGTTAGAGTCAAGAATGTGGAAATCCCTGCTTCATGAAAAAACATTCCAAATAGACCAGGTTACTAAATGTAGGCTTGCAAATATGCCCTATACTACTCTGGATACCATGAGCAACATTCTAGAACTGAAGTGAACGGGAAAAATCACCACAGTGGAATAATAATCCCTCTATTCTCTTTTACTTGTTGTTTGGACTATCGACATGAAAAGCTTTTGAACATTACTTTATCTAAAGTACATGCTAGCCAAAATTATCAAAATTATAAGGACAATTGAAGTGCTTCTCATGGAAGATCGACTGATGTAAATTTCATGTCTCAAAACTAAGTACTCACATATATGTTACTGGCAAAAGTTTACAATGTAGACTGCATGTATTATAGAAAGTGTAAAACGAAACGGTCAAAGGGATGTAGTATTGAATTAGGCAGTTATGTTCGAATATGCTTTAGATGCTATAATAAAATGGAGTTTGGATGCCTGGATGAGGTAGTACACCGGGTTGTTTCCATTGCGAGATGATATTGAAGCTACTTAACAAACACAAATATTATTCATAAAACAGTAGTCACTGGTGTTGCCAGCAGCCCACCTAATCAGCTCTTGTGATAAATCAGTGAATGTCGCCCTTAATCTTTCTGTGAACCCAGCTTGGATCATTCGGCTGGCTATACTTCGTACAGAATCGATGGATTTTTGGTTGATCAAATCAAGCTTCTTTTCATCCAAGCAAGACATGACCCTGTGCAACGTTGAACAGTCTTCTGCAGGCAACAACTCAATGTCCCTGCTTGAAGCACCAGTGCTACGAGAGCTCGACGAATCTGGCTCACTACTTGTTGAGGAGAGACAGAGGCTATCTAAGGCTGATGGACTGTATAACTTAGTAATGGTGCTAGGTAGGCTATCAAGGTCCTTAAAATGGTTGGTGTTCCACAATTTGAGGCCACGGAATGTTCTTGCAAGATATGACATTGCAATGTCAAGAGCTAATTTTGCTTGCATGTGAAGATCATCAACAGAAGAGAAGCAACCAGAAGAGGAAACTGCTGAGAGACAGATGAGGGCATCAACAGAAGAGAGGTATATCCTGTTCTCTGCAAGGGAGGAATATGTATGCGTCAAGGATCCATCCTGACACAACTGGAGAATCTGTTTTGCACTGTTAAGACATGCTTCCGGATCAACACAAGAAGGTCATGTGTTTCCAATGCTGTTGCTTTCTGCCTTGAATCCTCTCTAAATAAACCTCTTCCACCACAAGGTTTCTTCGTTGGCAAATACGGAACTATGGCATTGGAAGATCTGTTCTGTGGCTCTATGTCCCACGGAGAAACTCTATCTGGAATTGATATCGAAGAGTCCTTGTTCCATTTCACCTGAATTTTTAATAAAAAACCCATTAGCCAAACAAGGATTAGTAGTCATTATGTAGGAATGCAAGTGGGATCCCGCCAAAGTCCCACTTCTAGTTCATTTGTTGAATTCTAGTTCAAATTTTAAGCAAAAAAATTGAACTAGAATTTGGCAAATGAACTACAAGTGGGACTTTGGCGGGATCCCACTTGGCACCTTATCAGCAAGGGTCGTGATTAATGCTGGTTATCAACTACCTTTAGACATCTCCACTTTGAATCAGGCCATGTTGCATCAAAATCTTCAATTCCTGATATAATACCAGAAACTCTGCAATAACAGTACGCTAAAGCATTTTGTAAACGTTGAAAGAATTGCTCCAATACAAGAAAGGTGGTGAATTGTGTCGGATCTAATAAGAATCTGAATTCACAGTCTAAGCAGCTGCAATATTATCTGATTGCATTTCTTAGTTTAAGAATGAATTAGAGTTTGATCGTAATCGTAACTCTTAAAACTATAAATTGAAAGTAACACAGCTGTGGGACAACGTATGTCCACATAATATGCATTGAAATTTCATATTATTTGGGTTTACAAAATAAAAATAAGATGAGACATTTTTTGGGGGGGGGGGGGGGGGGGGGGGGGATATTAAGTTATTAACATGACTATACCTGTGCTCCGTGGAAGCTTCCCTGAATATCATTCTAAATCTTGCCCCTAAGGAACAAATCTTTTCAGACTCAACATATCGATCATATGGCACAACAAATTTCCCTGTACCATTCCTGCAAGAATTTTTGCCAACTGACATTTTAGTAACACATCATCGAAATGACAAGCTTCTGTTCTGATTAGTCAGAAGTTACTATGCACTTACACCAGAAGGGGTGCATCAGGTGAAACCACTGACAACATGATCCACAAAGCAAGAAGTTCAGTAGAGGGAACATACCTAGGTCCGTATATGACAGTGAATTTGGACCTTGCGGTGATAGCATGACTTATACTTGGAAGAATACCAAGGCCTGTTTTGTGTCCTTCATCATTAGTTATTTATGACGAAGGCATATTCCCAAGATTTCTCATACATCGTCTAACCCCAACACGTAGCTGTCCATCTTCTCCTCTACACTGTATGCAAAAGGTCGATTGTTACTCTTTACATGAAATGCAAATTGATCAGCGCAAAAGTACCAGATAGCACAATAGAATTTTTTTTGCTCTTCGTGCCAATTTTGATAAGCCAAGCTGTGCTTGCCTAGTGTTTGTTGTAGGTGGAACCTTAGCGGGAAAAACAAATGGGGTCATTGAACAAACCTCAAAATGACTATAACATCCCCTGCAATAAGATTTTTGGAAGTTGCATACTCTGCAGTTTGAAGGAGATGCCTCCTTGGTCCCACTGATGACAAAAACACATCAACCATTGTTACAGTTCAGTGAAAAATATAAATTAACAAGAAAAGCTTCAGTATCTTGGGATGGAGAAAGGGCGGAGCTAAAAGGCAAAGGTAACTCAATTTTGGCAAATTGTTATTGTATTGTGACTATATTCTATACAGAGTTTTTAATACTCCCTCTCCAATCCAAATTACTTGTCGAACCTAGACAGATTTTAGGCTATACTTTGCATAAATCTGTGACAAGTAATTTTGATCGGAGGGAGTAAGATAAATAATTTCTGCATCTTCCTTGCATGGTATGATGGGCAAGTTCTGATATTGAGTAGCAGGCACCTAATCTGTGCTGGAACTGCCACTTCATCCCAGAAAGATCCTCCACAACAAGCTCCTGCATTGGTGCCATCTTTGTCATGTCCTACATCAACAAACAACGAATAATTAGGCGTAACTTTGCAATGTAACTTTGCAATGTTAGGTAAAGTTAAGGTGCACTTCTGCAAGTGGTTAGGCACCAACCAGTGGCGGAAGGAATTTTTCAGCGTGCTTCCTTGGTATAGAAAACCAAGCATGAGCCATTGTGTCAGCAACTCTTAATTTCTTACAGAAATAAGGTGCCGGAAGGCTTGGTGTTGATGAAGGCAGACCGTTGCTATCGACCACCTTAAAGCCGTGCTAAACAGCAACATCAAGAATTCAAGGCTACGGTAAGAGAGCGGAAGACCAAATGAAATATAAGACACTTACATTGAGCTCAGGTAGCAGGACCATACGAGCATAGACAAAATCATTTTCTGACTGCACAAAGGACCAAAGCAATATGCTGTGTCACTAAACATCAGAGGCAGGAACTATGGGAAGAAATAACTGAGATAAACTACTGATCACCTTTAGCTCCACATTCAGTACACGGCATAGAATCTGTGAGGGAACACCATGCAAATGCATGGAGGTGCCCCCAGTCTGTTTTGTCAGAACAAAAGATGTCATATACCTATCTACACACTCAATGCTCAAATCCAGAGAAAAAAATTGAAGACAATCTACCTGCTCCAGATGTCCTTGGGGAAAGTAGAATACAGTTTCCCCTACTTGAGGAATTGTGATACTGGAACCAGCACATGCGTACCACAGCTGCTGCAAACCTAGAAGAATATACACAAAAATGTTTTCAAGCAAACTGAAATCGAATGCGTAAAGAAGAACAGGAAGGTAAAGTTAGCTCACTTTTGCAATCATCGAGATTAGACAGTATTGCCAAAGAGTTCATAGTGCAACCTAAGAAGCTCAAACTCGCTATTGCCCAGCTTCACTTATGGTAACCTCTGATCTTCCTTCAACTATATCAACTAAGATGTGCTGAATGTAGACATAACTTTAGAAAGGATCGTGTGTGCTTTGGCTGTTTGACTGCTTTCTGGTGTGTCCTTGTCCACTTTGTTGCAAAAGTTTGATGATAGGAACTTTGACCGCAACTAAGCCGCATAGAGATACGACAGACAACCAGAGAATCTGTGTAGTGCCATCTTCATCAGACAAAGTCACTTTAACTCCGTCGTTAATTTGTTCTGCAAAAGCTCTCTTTCTCAAGGAAGACTAGTCTGTTAAACTAGCTGGAAGCCACTGATAAATTTCCACCGACAGTTGGCAACAAACAAGAAGCACTGGCCATATTCTGCAACAAATAAAAGCAATTAGAACGTCTTCAGGTCATAACTTCTCTTCTGGTGATTGGAACCCACAAGAAGACTGGCTCGAGATGAAGAGCAACAGAAAAGTACTTCTACCTTGGTCAAAAGGTAGTAAGTTCTCTCGACACAAAAGCACTTATTTTGTGCTACAAACTAAGGGTTTGTGCTAACGAGATTAAGATGTGAAATTTTCAGACAAAATCTCTGTAGGAATCTATAAAATGCAAGCTTTGCATCGTCGGCAAGCTTGAACGGCTGCCCGAGCTGGAGGGACGCTGGGTCCGCCTATGAGACTATATGGAATGCTGGTACATAATATTTTGGAGATTCGAGTTTTAGGGTTAGGTATTTGTCGCAGCTGCCTGCTTTTCTTCAGAGGAGGATGGGAATGTGATCCTTACCAGTGCCGCCGGCGCGGCTGCTCAAGCACGCCGGAGAAGCGCTGCGCCGCCGGGAACTAACTCGTGTCTTTCGGGGGAATGGAAGAGGATGAAATTGGGGGCGAATCAAATGTTGCTGCTGAAATGTACATCGACTCGGGGCTTTCTAGCTAAACGAGCCCATGGAAAGTTGGGAACATGAACAGCGAAACACGATGCGACCAAAAAAAATGATGCAAAATGCAGAATCACCTATGCGGCTAGCCGGCTACGCGGCGAAACCAGAGCAGCACTGCAGCAGGCGGAGGGGGAGGGACCGTGGCCTTGCCAGCGAGGAGCGGTGGAACGGGTCCATGCCGCACAAGCACCAAAGAGCATGTCAATCACCAAGATTGATCGTCTGCTCAGACAGAACTTAATAAGGCAAAGAACATTAGTACTGTACTTCTACCTAAATGTACAATAGACACACTGAAATTAAATTCTAGTGCTGAGCAAATTTAATTTCCCAGCACATCAAAATATGAGGGCAACTTTGTTAGAGCAAGTTTAATAGTGTAGCCCATTATCGGCTATAAGTCAGTGGCACGTCATCTATAGCCATTATATAGCCGAGAAATATAATAGTTAACTATAAACATGTATTATTTTATTAATATATGGCACACATGTTACTCTTATAAAATGTCTAGGAGCATGTGTTGTAGTTACTCTCCCTCTATTCGCAAATAAGTGTACTTTTAGGTTTGTCCTAAGTCAAAGTTACTAAAGTTTGACTAACTATATAGGAAAATATGGTAATATTTTCTATCTACTAATTTAAGCTAAGGTAGGTACGTTCTCCTCAATTTCCGTCCGCTTTTTTTTGGACGGTTTTGCCCCTGTATATTCGAAGATACTATGAGGACTGCCACCGCCAAGTCAAACAGACCCAAAAAAAAACAACGAGCTGACTGAACCGGTCATCCCTATCTCGCGCGGGCGCAGGGCGGCGGCCTGAGGCGGCGCGGAGAAGAGGAGGGCTTGGCGGTGGGGTCCAAGTAGAAAGGCTCAGGTGACCGGGCGAGGCCCAGTAGGGTCGGTTGGCAGGCCATGTGAGTGAGAGCGGTGGCGGAGGATGGGAGCGAGGAGGCGACGGGGTTGAGCAGAGGAGGACCAAGGCGCGAGGATTAGCGACCGAGGGAGACGGAGCTCACTAGCCTCGATTCGACCTTCTCCATGTAAGAACCCGCATATGTGCCACATCATCGCGGCGCTTGGTCGAGCACTGCCACGCCGCTCCTTGTCAGCAGCAGTCTCTCCAACGCCACGGAGAGCCTGTCGTCCCTCGCCCTACATCCTGGTATCCCTCGCCGGCAACGGCCAAAGCCACGTCTCCCAGCTACTTATTCGCCGGCAACGGGAGGTTTGATTTTCTGGTTCACGAGCCCTGCTCGTTCTGTTTCCCAACCTCCACGGCTCCTCAATGTTTCTCCCGATGTGACTTGATTCCATGGATTCTCCATGTGATTTGTTTCCTATCTGATATGCTACCATTTTTATTTTATTAGATTCGGCTCTAAAAAAGTGACCAGATTTGGTTTCTGCATTCTTAGGGTAATGTGTCAAGTTTTTCAGGTTTGATTTTCCCGATGGATTTGGTCAGCTTGCGCTGGTCCAATAGGAGCTTAAGCTGGATTTGTTATCTGGTCAGCTAGATTTGCTCAAAGGATGTATTGCATGACGATAAAAAGGTTTAGTTCTTGTGCCGTTCCATGTTTCTACACTTCCTGTTAAAGCCGCTGAATTCTGATTTGCTAATTGCCATTCGGTGTTTGTTTATTAAGATTGTTAATTCTTGTGGAAAGGAATGCACGCAAGAAACCTCTCTTCGGTGCCCTATTTTCTGTTGTCGTAAAAGGTTCGATGACTAAACTGGCTAAGCAAATTATTATCTACTGATGTTTATAATCCTTATTCTATTTGACTAAGAACATACTCTGGCACAATCATGTAAAATTGTACAAATAATGTCTGTACATGTTACAGGTCGTGAAGAATATTAAAAATATCTGTATAAGAATTGTTGGAAACACAGAAGGTCTTCACACAACACATAGTCAGTAGGTCATAAGGACATAAGGTTTGTATAACGACATCCCGTGATGTCCATGTCATATTATGAGAATAATTTGGTCGTGGGTTGGATAAAATAGGAAAAAGTGTGTGATACCCAATGAATGAGTGCGTCTACTCCTTGTAAGAGCAGTCGGGATGACTATGCTGCTAAAATTTTAATAAGATCTTACAAATTTAGTGCTCTCCTATGCAATACAATAAGTGATTTTCTGCGCGACTATTTTATACTTTTGTATATGCATGATGCAAACAAAGAAGTTGGAAAGTAAATGGTGAGTTTTTCTTACTTCTGTGAGCATTGTTATATGATGGGGCATGCAAGAGGATTAACATTTGGGTGAAACCTAACCTGCTTTTCATGGACTATGATAAAACAATTAAAATTAGGGAAAACTTAAATTTAAGATAAATATAAACCCGTTGCAACGCACGGGCAATTTGCTAGTATGACTCTAAATTGTTACTAGTAGATATTGTAGGGGTTTGTAGTATAGAAAACAAAAAAAATTACCGCATGCAAACAAACAAGCCAAGATCTATCTGCTAGATTGTAGCAACGATCGATAGAGGAACTCACCCTCGAAGATTCCAAAGCGGTTAACGAGAGCAGATTCTCGTGGATGATGTAGTCGTACTCTTGCTGATCTCAAGATCGCGTAGACAATCCTTCCGGCGCTGCGTTACGGCAGCGCTTTCGCAGTCGGTCACACATTCGGTACTCGATGAAGACCTTCCCCTCCCTTGTTCCAGCAGGCAGCGGAGGTTGTAGCACTCTCCTCGCGGACGTGGTGTCGGAAATAGAGGGGAGATCTCGCAGGGCTTCACCTTAAGCCGGAGCGAGTATGGTGGAGCAAGAGAGGTGCCTTGGCGATCTAGGGTTTAGAAGCACCAAGGGGAGAGGTGTAGCCAGCGGCTAGGGTTTGGGGAAACCCTAGTCGGCAACTTGGGAGGAGGCCCTAGGCGGCGGCGGGAGCAGCAGGTGGTGGCGCCTGGGGCTAGGATTTGAGGTGTGAGGGAGAGGGGCAGCCCTACCCCTCCTTATATAGGTGGGAGGGTGCGGCTTGGGAGGAGGGAGTCCTCCTCCAAATCCTCCTCCTTGGCTGGCGGGTGGAGGGAGGGGACTTCCTCCCCAAGTAGGTTTCCTACTCTCCCTCTACCAAGCAAACTTGAGATTTGACTTTTTCAAATTAGCGTTTGACTTTCAAACTTCGATTTGATTTCTCTCTTTATTTTGCCCAGCCAAGTGACCTAGTACATGATGCAACCATTCCACATTGTCATGACACATTCATGTACCCTTTTCCTCCGGAGTGTCGGACCTTCCGGACCCTTCTAGAACATTCCTGGTGAAAACACCGGAATCATTCCCGAACTCCGAAACAGGACTTTCCTTATATAAATCTTATTCTCCAGACCATTTCGGATCTCCTCGTGATATCCCGGATCCCATCCGAGACTCCGAACAACATTCGGTCTCTTACTCATCATTTCATAACTACTCAACAACATCGAATCCTTAAGTGTGTCTCCCTACGGTTCGTGAATTATGCGGACATGACCGATACAATTCTTCGATCAATAACCAATAGAGGAATCTGGAAATTCATATGGCTCCCACATATTTCTACGATTACTTTGCGATCGAATGAACTGTAGGTTCGCAACATAGAAAACAAAAAAATTCCTACGATGTGAACTATGTACCAAGATCTATCTATTAGATACAAACAGCGGGCGGATGTATATACATAGAGAACATACCCTTGAAGACCGACAAAGCTTAACGAGTTCAACTCGTGGTTGATGTAGACGATCTCTTGCCGATCTCAAGATCGAGAGGAAGTCCTAAGCGAAATCAGCCATCCGTACGCATACACATGTTCTGCATATATTCCTCAGCCTCCTTGCACTAGAGACAATAATCTAGTTACATAGTGATAAATCTAACACCCATCGAGTTCTGGTGTTGATCATGTTTTGCTCTAGGGAGAGTTTATTATGTCCTGAGAGGCAATAATAAAAGGGAATATGCCCTGAGAGGCAATAATAAAATGTTTATTATGTGTATTCCAAGTATATGATAGATGTTTATTTTGCATGATATAATTGTATTAATACGGAAACGTTAATACATGTGTGTTTAATAAATAAACAGAAAGTTCCTAGTTATGCCTCTCTCATAAACTAGTTCTTTGATTAACAAGATGATCACAGTTTCCTGATCATAGACATTGGATGTTGTTAATAACGAGATCACAACATTAGTGTAATGGTGTGATGAACATTCATCCGAAGTATAGCATTACGATCAAAGTCATTGAGTTTATATTGCTATAAACAAACTACAAAGTAATCCTAATCCTTAGACCATGAGATCATGCCAATCACTAACACCGGAAGAGTTTCTTGTTGACATCAAACGTCACTCCGTAACTAGGTGATTATAAAGATGGCTTCAAAGCTACTAAAGTGTTATGTTGAGAATCATGGATCAAGAGTGGAATTTGTTCATCCCGATTACGGATAGATATGCTCTGGGCCCTCTCGGTGATATCACATTGGTTAGCTTGCAAGCAAGTGATTTGATCACTAGAATGTTATATCACGGGAACGAGAAAAGAGTGCATGTCAAGAATAAGATCAAACTAGGTATGGAGATACCAATGATCGAATCTCGACATGTAATATATCGTGAAACAAAGGGATTAAGATACAAGTTTAAAAGGTTCTGATGATCACAGAAAAGTCATTGTTGAATGTGTGGAGTCAAGATGGATCTCTGTGTCCCGCCATCGATTATTGATCGGAGAAGGGTCTCGATCATGTCCGCATTATTCGCGAACCGTAGGGTGACACACTTAAGGGACACTGCATCCAGCTTGGAGCAAATGTTTCATGCCGAAAGAATAAATAAGCGAGGAATTTATTTCACTAGATATCAAACAAAGTTTTCGGGTGAAATTGCATAAAGTGGTTATGCATGTGAAATGGAATTCTAGGGGTTATTTGTGAATGTTTGCCATTAAAGTAATTGACAAAATTCTGATTAAAATAAAAGAGTTTTATTTAATGAGAGTTTGCATTAAATTTGGTGGAAATTTAATGGGAATTTGAGGACTTTGAGTGGAGAAAATTGAAGGGCCATTTTGTGAGTGGAGGTCCACCCACATGAATGAAGGAGGGAGGGGCTTTCATGGCCGGGCGGCCACCCCTTGGGTGCCCTCCTCCTATAAAAGGAGCCCTCCTCTCACTTGTCTCACACACCTCCTCGTGAAGGATCTCTCTCCCTCTAGAATTTATCCCATGGTCTCTTGACTAGCGAGATACATGTTCCTGGCTATTCGGCAAGAAAGCGTTGTGCTTCCGCTGCATCGCTGGAGCGAGGAGGCGGAGGTTGCCCGGTGTTTTGTACGTGTGCAAGCACGGATGCATTGCTTATGCGGCGCTTAGGACTTCCTCTCGATCTTGAGATCGGCAAGAGATCGTTCACATCAACCACGAGTTGAACTCTAAGCTTTGTCGGTCTTCAAGGGTATGTTCTCTACGGATATACATCCGCCGCTGTTTGTATCTAGTAGATAGATCTTGGTACATAGTTCTCATCGAGAGAAATTTTTGTTTTCTATGTTGAACCCTACAAAGGGTATCGAGTCGGATCTATGCGTAGATACTTTACACGGGTAGTACACATATGAGTATGTGGGTGATGATGATCATGTTGTTGCTCCTTTGTTGTAATTTTGGATATTGGTGGCATAGTGGGATGAAGCGGCCCGGACAAACTTTACATGTCCTCGCACATGAGACCTGTTCCACGCTTGACATGCAACTAGTTTGCATAAGTGGCTAGCGGGTGTCTGTCTTTCCTACTATAGTCAATATCTATTTTGCAACGAGTTGTCAACAATTTGGTTATCCTCGTTGTGGTTCATGTTCGTAGGTAAGAACGGTTCTATCTCGAAAGCCCTAAGCCACGTAAAACTTGGAATGGATACATTAGAGGCGTCTAGTTTAGATTGTTGTTGGGCTAGTGTTATGATATGGTGATGTTGTAAGTAGAAGTATGAGATGATACTCCTACAACATACATAACGTGTAATCTCCATAGACCTTGGACTTACACATATAGGTATGATAGTGCTCATACCACGGTGCACATGATAGAGATCATATGCGGGAACCATATCATTTCACTAATAAACATGTGATGTTTGATTGCATCTTATATTGCTTGTTTAGCGCTTTGTTAGCATAATAAGATGATCCCTCATTTAAATATCAAGATAAGAATGTGTTCTTCCTTTAGTATGCACCGATTATGTTTTCGCTGCCCAAGACATCACGTGATGATCGGGTGTTCTTGGATCCACGACCATATTTCGGGTGTAAAACAGTTACACACGCCAATACTAAGGTTCTAACTTGGCAGCCTAGCATGTACGTATACGGCCTTGGAACACGGACCGAAAGGTTAAGCATGAGTCATATAGTAGATATGATGCCCATTTGATGCTCGCCTTCAAGCTATACCGACTCACGGATGATCGGACTTGGTATAGTGAATTTGGTTCATGTAATCACCAAAAGGCACGAGGGATGTCGTTTTGAGTGGGAGTTCATTAAATATGGATTAGTTGAACTCAATCTATCATACATTTAGTCTAAACTTTACAAATTCTGCTGTAGATGGCACCACCGCTTTTAATTTCAATGTGTTCATGGAGAAAGAGAAACTTGCAACAAACGGTAGCAACTTTACCGAATGGGCCATGAATTTGAGGATTCTCCTCTCACGCACAAAAGCAATACGTGCTAGAAGCGCCACTAGGCCCCCACCTTTAGAGGATGCCCTGACGAGGAGAAGAATGTCTATCGACTTCAGAGGACCACAACTTAGTTCATTGCATATTGTATGGGCTAGAGCCGAACTTCAAAAACGCTTCAAAACGGCAATGCTTTTGATACAATGGGTGAGTTGAAAATGATTTTCGACACACATGCTGCTGTAGAGAGCTACAACGCTCGTAAAAGTTCTTTAGTTGCATGATGGAAGAGCATAGTCTGCTAGTGAGCATGTACTCAAGATGTCGGATATGCCGATAAGTTTGTGTCCTTGGGAATAACGATTCCCATTGACTTAGGCATCCATCATGTTCTCAGCCTCGCCACCTAGCTATAAGAGCTTTGTGATGAACTATAATATGCAAGGCATGAAGAAGTCTCCCCGAGCTTCACAATGCTTAAAACCGAAGTGGAGATCAAAAAGGAACATCAAGTGTTGATGATCAATAGGAACACCGGTTTCAAGAAATACAAGAAGGAAAACGGAAGGAAGTAAGGGCAAGTAAGTGGTTAACGGTTCGAAAAGAAACCCCGAGTTGGACCTAAGTCCGATACCGAAAAGTGCTACTATTGTAAGGGGTCGCCACCGAAGCGTAAATCGCCCCAAGTATTTTGCGCATAAGAAGGCCGCAAGGCAAACAAAGGTATATATGATATACATGTTATTGATGTGTACTTGACTAGTGCTCGCAGTAGCACTCGGTATTTGATACCGTTCGCCATAATATTTGTAACTCGAATCGTGGGCTGCGAACAAGCCACCGCTAGCAAGGGGTGAGGTCAAGATGCGTGTCGGCAATGGATCAAGTTGATGTGATCGCCATTTAACGCTACCTCTCCACTTGTCGTCGGGATTAGTAATAAACTTGAATAATTGTTATCTGGTGCCTGCGCTGAGCATGAACATTGTATCTGGATCGTGTTTGATGCGAAGTGGTTATTCATTTAAATCCGAGAACAATGGTGGTTCCATTTATATGAATGAAATCTTTTATGGTCATGCACCGATGATGAATGGTTTGTTGATGCTAAAAGGATTAAACTTAATGATGATATATCCGCATATATGTGGCACTGCCGTCTAGGTCATATTGGCGTTAAACGCATGAAGAAGCTCCATTCAGATGGACTTTTGGAATCACTTGATTTTGAATCATTTGATACATGCGAGCCATGCCTTATGGGAAAGATGACTAGAACGCCTTTTTCCGGTTCAATGGAACAGGCGACAGATTTATTGGAAATCATACATTCTGATGTATGTGGTCCAATGAGTGTGTCGGCGCGAGGTGGATATCGTTATTTTGTTACTTTCACAGATGATTTGAGTAGATACGGTTATATCTACTTGATGAAACACAAGTCTGAAACCTTTGAAAAGTTCAAGGAATTTCAGAATGAAGTGGAAAATCATCATAATAGAAAGATCAAATTTCTACGGTCCGACCGTGGAGGTGAGTATCTAAGTTACGAGTTTAGCACTCACATGAAAGAGTGTGGAATTGTTTCACAACTCACGCCTGCCGGAACACCACAACGAAATGGTGTGTCGGAACATCGTAATCGTACTTTATTAGATATGGTTCGATCTATGATGTCTCTGACAAACTTGCCGTTGTAATTTTGGGGTTATGCACTAGAAACTGTTGCATTCACTTTAAATCGGGCACCATCCAAATCCGTTGAAATGACACCGTATGAATTGTGGTTTGGAAACAAACCTAAGCTGTCATTTCTTAAAGTTTGGGATGCGATGTTTATGTGAAGAAACTTCAACCGGATAAACTCGAACCCAAAGCGGAAAAATGCGTCTTCATAGGATACCCTAAGGAAAATATTGGGTATTCCTTCTATCACAGATCCGAGGGCAAGGTTTTGTTGTTAAGAATGGATCCTTTCTAGAGAAAGAGTTTCTCGAAAGGTGTGAGTAATCGGAAGGTAGAACTCAAGAGGTTATTGAACCTTCTCTTCAAAGTATGGCGAGTAGCGCAAAGACCGAAGTTGTTCTCGAGTTGGCTTCACCTATTGAAGAAGGAACTAATGATAATGATCATGAAACTCCGAAGAGAGTACTACCGAACCTCGCAGTCTAGCAGACGCGTGCAGCCCCGAACAGACGGAAATCCTGTCATGAATTTCATGGTTGATGAAAATGATGACCTCGACGTATGAAGAAGCGATGATGAGCCTGAATTCCAACAATGGTTAGAAGCCATGAACCGAGATGGAATCCATGTATGAAAATCAAGTTTGGAACTTGGTGGAATTACCTCACGAAAAGGCCATGGAGAACAAATGGATTTTCAAAAGAAAACTGATGCTAATGGTAATGTGACCGTCTATAAAGCTCGACTTGTCGCAAAGGGGTTTCGACAAATTCAAGGAGTTGACTACGATGAGACATTCTCTCCCGTAGCGATGCTAAAGTCAGTTAGGATTATGTTAGCAATTGCTGCATATTTCGATTATGAGATATGGCAGATGGATGTCAAAACCGCATTTCTCAATGGTAATATTGAAGAAGAGTTGTATATGATACAACCAAAGGGTTTTGTCGATCCTAAGGATGCTAACAAGGTGTGCAAGCTTCAGCGATCCATCTATGGATTGAAGCAAGCATCACGAAGTTGGAATCTCCGCTTTGATGAGGTGATCAAAGAGTTTGGATTTGTCCAAACTTATGGAGAAGCTTGTATTTACAAGAAAGTGAGTGGGAGCAATGTGGCATTTCTGATATTATATGTGGATGACATATTATTGATCGGAAATGATATAGATCTTTTAAAAAGTGTTAAAAGTTATCTAAACAGCAAATTTTCAATGAAGGACCTAGGTGAAGCGTCATATATATTAGGCATAAAGATCTATAGAGATAGATCTAGACGCCTAATAGGGCTATCGCAAAGTACATACCTTTATAAGATTTTAAAGAAGTTTAAAATGGACGGAAGTAAGAAGGGGTTCTTACCTATGTTGCAAGGCAAGACATTGAGTAAGACTCAAAGTCCGGCTCAAGGAAGAAAGAGAGATAATGGACAAGGTCCCCTATGCTTCAGCCATAGGCTCTATAATGTACGCCATGCTATGTACAAGACCAGATGTGGCACATGCTATTAGTTTGACTAGTAGGTACCAATCGGATCCAGGTTCGGAACACTGGATAGCGGTCAAGGATATCCTTAAGTACTTACGAAGAACTAAGGATATGTTTCTTGTATACGGAGGTGAAGAAGAGCTCGTCGCTAAGTGTTATGTTGACGCTAGCTTTGACACCGATCCAGATGACTCTAAGTCTCAATCCGGATACGTATTTCTCATGAATGGCGGAGAGGTTAGTTGGAGGAGCTCCAAACAACCTGTGGTGGCGGGATCAACAACGGAGGCCGAATATGTTGCTGCTCGTGCGGCTCAGGAAGCAGTTTGGATGAAGGAGTTCATATCCGAACTAGGAGTGGTTGCAAACGCGTTGGACCCAATGGTGATCTATTGTGACAACAATGGTTCCATTGCCAATGCCAAAGATCCAAGGTCTCACAAGCATTCCAAGCATATTAAGCGCCAGTTTCACTCCATCCGTGAGCATGTCAATGATGGAGATATAAAGATTTGTAAAGTACATACGGATCTCAATGTAGCAGATTCGTTGACTAAAACTCTCCCTAGAGAAAAACATGATCTACACCAGAACTCCATGGGTGTTAGATACATCACAATGTAACAAGATTATTGTCTCTAGTGCAAGTGGGAGACTGAAGGGAATATGCCCTGAGAGGCAATAATAAAATGTTTATTATGTGTATTCCAAGTATATGATAGATGTTTATTTTGCATGCTATAATTGTATTAATACGGAAACGTTAATACATGTGTGTTTAATAAACAAACAGAAAGTTCCTAGTTATGCCTCTCTCATAAACTAGTTCGTTGATTAACAAGATGATCACAGTTTCCTGATCATAGACATTGGATGTTGTTAATAACGAGATCACAACATTAGTGTAATGGTGTGATGAACATTCATCCGAAGTATAGCATTACGATCAAAGTCATTGAGTTTATATTGCTATAAACAAACTACGAAGTAATCCTAATCCTTAGACCATGAGATCATGCCAATCACTAACACCGGAAGAGTTTCTTGTTGACATCAAGCGTCCACTCCGAATCGGGTGATTATAAAGATGGCTTCAAAGCTACTAAAGTGTTATGTTGAGAATCATGGATCAAGAGTGGAATTTGTTCATCCCGATGACGGATAGATATGCTCGGGCCCTCTCGGTGATATCACATTGGTTAGCTTGCAAGCAAGTGATTTGATCACTAGAATGTTATATCGGAACGAGAAAGAGTGCATGTCAAGAACGAGATCAAACTAGGTATGGAGATACCGATCGAATCTCGGACATGTAATATATCATGAAACAAAGGGATTAAGATACAAGCATAAAAGGTTCACGATCACAGAAAAGTCATCGTTGAATGTGTGGGAGAAGATGGATCTCCGTGTCCTCATCGATTATTGATCGGAGAAGGGTCTCGATCATGTCCGCATTATTCGTGAACCGTAGGGTGACACACTTAAGGGACACTGGCATCTAGTTGGAGCAAATGTTTCATGCCAAAAGAATAAACAAGCGCAGGAATTTATTTCACTAGATACCGAAACAGGTTTTCGGGTGAAATTGCATAAAGTGGTTATGCATGTGAAATGGAATTCTAGCAAGGGGTTATTTGTGAATGTTTGTCATTAAAGTAATTGACAAAATTCTGAATAAAATAAAAGAGTTTAATTTAATGAGAGTTTGCATTAAATTTGGTGGAAATTTAATGGGAATTTGAGTGGACTTTTGAGTAGAGAAAATTGAAGGGTCATTTTGTGAGTGGAGTGTCCACCCACATGAATGAAGGAGGGGAGGGGGAAACCCACATGGCCGGCGGCCACCCCCTTGGGTGCCCCCCTCCTCCTATAAAAGGAGCCCCTCCTCTCACTTGTCTCACACACCTCCTCGTGAAGGATCTCTCTCCCCCTCTAGAATTTATCCCCCATGGTCTCGGACTAGCGAGATACATGTTCCCGGTGGCTATTTGGCAAGAAAGGGTTGTGCTTCCGCTGCATCGCTGGAGCGAGGAGGCGGAGGTTGCCTGCACGTGTAATGCGAAAGCGGATGCACTGCTTATGCTGGGCGCTTAGGACTTCCTCTCGATCTTGAGATCGACAAGAGATCGTCTACATCAACCACGAGTTGAACTCGTTAAGCTTTGTCGGTCTTTAAGGGTATGTTCTCTACGTATATACATCCGCCCGCTGTTTGTATCTAGTAGATAGATCTTGGTACATAGTTCCCATCGTAGGAAATTTTTTGTTTTCTATGCTACGAACCCTACAGGTATGATTTCTCATTGACCTGCGAGGTTCCGTAGTAACTTCAACCGAAGTTTCATGATCAACATCATTAGCTTCCTCTCTTATTGGTGTAGGCGCCACAGGAACTACTTCCGGTGTTGCGCTACTCGCAAGTTTGAGAGAAGGTTCAACAACCTCGTCAAGTTCTACTTTCCTTCCAGCCACTTCTTTCGAGAGAAACTCCTTCTCTAGAAAGGATCCATTCTTGGCAACGAAGATTTTGCCCTCGGATCTATGATAGAAGGTATACCCAATAGTTTCCTTCGGGTATCCTATGAAGACGCATTTTTCCGCTTTGGGTTCAAGCTTGTCCGGCTGTAACTTCTTTACATAAGCTTCGCAACCCCAAACTTTAAGGAACGACAATTTAGGTTTCTTCCCAAACCATAATTCATACGGTGTCGTTTCAACGGATTTAGATGGTGCCCTATTTAAAGTGAATGCGGTTGTTTCTAATGCATAACCCTAAAACGATAGCGGTAAATCTGTAAGTGACATCATAGAACGAACCATATCTAAGAGAGTTGATTACGACATTCGGACACACCATTACGCTGTGGTGTTCCCGGCGGTGTCAATTGTGAAAGTATTCCGCATTTCTTCAAATGCTCGCCAAACTCGTAACTTAGATATTTACCTCCACGATCAGATCGTAGAAATTTAATCTTCTTGTTACGTTGATTCTCTACCTCGCTTTGAAATTCCTTAAACTTTTTGAAAGTTTCGGACTTATGTTTCATGAAATATATACACCCATATCTACTCAAGTCATCCGTGAAGGTAAGAACATAACGGTAACCATCGCGCGATGCTACACTCATTGGACCACACACATCGGTATGTATGATTTCTAATAAGTTCGAAGCTCGCTCCATCATACTAGAAAATGGAGTCTTAGTCATTTTACCCATCAAACATGCTTCGCATCTTTCAAGTGATTCGAAATCAAGTGATTCAAGAAGTCCATCGGAATGGAGTTTCTTCATACGCTTCACTCCAATGTGACCAAGATGATAGTGCCATATATATGTCGTGTTATCGCTCAATTTCAAACGTTTAGCTTCAATGTTATTAATGTGTGTATTTCCACAATCGAGATTCAATAAAAATAGACCATCTATTAAAGGTGCATGTGCATAAAACATATTACTCATATAAATCGAACAACCATTATTCTCGGACTTAAACAAGTAACCATTTCGCAATAAACATGATCTAGATATAATGTTAATGCTCAACGCAGGCACCAAATAACAATTATTTAAGTATAAAAGTAATCCCGATGGTAGATGAAGAGGTAGCGTGCCGACCGCGATCACATCAACCTTTGATCCATTTCCAACGCGCATCATCACCTCGTTCTTCGCTAGCTTCCGTTTATTCTGCGACAAAGCTTCGAAAGTTACAAATATGAGCAACCAACCAAGATCAAATACCTGTGCACTACTTAGTACTAGTGAGATACACATCAATAACATGTATATCGGATATACCTTTCTTCTTGATGTTGCCGTTCTTCAAATCCGCCAAGTACTTTGGGCATTTCCGCTTCCAGTGACCTTCTCCCTTGCAGTAAAAGCACTCAGTATCAGGTTTAGGCCCAGCCTTGGTCTTCTTCGCCGGCGCGGCAACTTTCTTACCGCCCTTCTTGAAGTTTCCCTTTTGCTTAGACTTGCCTTGCTTCTTGAATTTGGTGGTCTTATTGACCAACAACACTTGATGCTCTTTCTTGATCTCCACTTCTGCATATTTCAACATGGAGAAGAGTTATGGCAACGTCTTGTCCATGTTTTGCATATTGTAGTTCATCACAAAGTTCTTGTAACTTGATGGTAGTGATTGGAGGACACGGTGAATCCCCAAAGAATTAGGAATCACTATACCCAAGCTTTGGAGTTTGTTTGCGTGCCCAGACATCTTAAGCACGTGCTCACTTGTGAGCCGCCTCTTCCATCTTGTAGTTAAAGAACTTTTCAGAATCCTCATAACTCTCAACTGCCGCGTGAGACTCAAATATCATTTTGAGTTCACGGACAATATCATGTGGGTCATGGTTCTCAAACCTTTTCTGAAGCTCCAATTCCAAACCTTTACTGAACTGTGGAGTACTGATTCTTCCAAGCGAGGAAAACATTCTTTACCTCATCGGTAGCATTAGCTGCAGGTGGATCACCCAGCGGTGCATCCAGCACATAGATCAAATTACCAGCATTGAGGACAATTCTCAAGTTGCGGAACCAATCCGCAAAGTTGCTTCCATTGTTGTTCAACTTTTCTTTCTCTAGGAATGCATTAAAATTGATGGTAGGGGAAGCCATTGATCTACAACATATTTGCAATAGTTTAGACTAAGTTTATGACAAATTGAGTTCTAATTAATAGTTAAATTAATCTAGGTGAACTCCCACTCAAAACAATATCCCTTACATTGTTTTAGTGATCACACGAACCAAATCCACCACATCAAAACCGATCATCACGAGAGTTGATGTAGCTTCAATGGCGAACAATCAACATGTTCATCATATCTACTATATGACTCATTCTTTACCTTTCGGTGATCCGTGTTCCGAGACCATGTCTGTACATGCTAGGCTCGTCAAGATTAAACCTTAGCTTTCGCATGAGCAAATCTAGCTTGCTCATGTTGTATACACTCACAGAATCTAGCACACCCGATCATCACATGGTGCTTCGAAACAATGAGCTTTAGCAACGATGCTTACTAAGGATGAACGCTTTAAGACTTGAAATTTATGTGCTTGAGGGATCATCTTATAATGCTACCGTTGTTAACTAAGCAATACAAGATGCATAAAGGATTAACATCACATGCAATTCATAATATGTGATATGATATGGCCTTTCTTCTTGTGCTTCCGATCTCCATCTTCAAGCACGAACATGATCTCCATCATCACCGGTATGGCGTCAAAGTCAATGGCACCGTTTCATGGTTGTCGTCCACCAGCTTCAACTATTACAACTACTTTGAATAGACACGCGGGTCTTAACGGAATTTAAATACAACCATATGGCTCCTGCCGGTTGCCAACTTACAATAAGGGACATTGCATACATCATATATAACCACAATCATGGCCATATCACATCACAGCACACCCCTGCAAAACAAAGTTAGACGCCTCTAATTTTCTTTGCATATTGTACGTGGTTTGGGGCTTTCAATAAGTGTCGTTCTAACTTACAAACAATAACCACAACGTTGATGCTTGAACTATCAAGTGCCTGTTGTAAATTGGATCTATACTATGATGGGAGAGACATGCACCCGCAAAGCCACTTATGCAATACAAGTTGCATGTTGAGCATGGAGCAAGTCTCATGAACGATGTCATGTAAGGTTAGCCCGGGCCACTTCATCCCATCATACTGCAAGATGCGAAGTACACAAAAAGCAATTGATAATAAAAGCACCACCGCCCATAATGACCATTGTGTTCTACTCGTGCAACAGATCTACATATAGACACGGCTCTGATACCACTGTAGGGGTTCGTAGCATAGAAAACAAAAAATTTCAACCGCATACAAACAAACAAGCCAAGATCTATCTACTAGATTGTAGCAACGAGTCAATAGAGGAACTCACCCTCGAAGATTCCAAAGCGGTTAATGAGAACGGATTCACGTGGATGATGTAGTCGTACTCTTGCCGATCTCAAGATCGCGTAGACGATCCTTCCGGCGCTGCGTTCCGGCAGCGCTTCTCCAGTCGGTCACACGTTCGGTACTCGATGAAGACCTTCCTCTCCCTTGTTCCAGCAGGCAGTGGAGGTTGTAGCACTCTCCTCGCGATTCCGGCAGCACGACGGCGTGGTGTCGGAAGCAGAGGGGAGATCTCGCAGGGCTTCGTCTTAAGCCGGAGAGAGTATGGTGGAGCAAGAGAGGTGCCTTGGCGATCTAGGGTTTATAAGCACCAAGGGAGAGGTGTACCCGGCGGCTAGGGTTTGGGGAAACCCTAGTCGGCGACTTGGGAGGAGGTCCTAGGCGGCGGCAGCAGCAGGTGGTGGCGTCTGGGGCTAGGGTTTGAGGTGTGAGGGAGAGGGGCAGCCCTACCCATCCTTATATAGGTGGGAGGGTGCGGCTTGGGAGGAGGGAGTCCTCCTCCAACTCCTCCTCCTTGGCCGGCAGGTGGAGGGAGGGGACTTCCTCCCCAAGTAGGTTTCCT
Source organism: Avena insularis (assembly GCA_023614405.1). Lineage (NCBI taxonomy): Eukaryota > Viridiplantae > Streptophyta > Magnoliopsida > Poales > Poaceae > Avena > Avena insularis. The sequence continues at coordinate 35,928,003 of CM042691.1, read as the reverse complement.
ACTCTCCCTCCACCAAGCCAAGTGACCTAGTACATGATGCAACCATTCCACATTATCATGACACATTCATGTACCCTTCCCCTCCGGAGTGCCGGACCTTCCGGACCCTTTTAGAACATTCCTGGTGAAAACACCGGAATCATTCCCGAACTCCGAAACAGGACTTTCCTTATATGAATCTTATTCTCCGGACCATTCCGGATCTCCTCGTGATATCCCGGATCCCATACGAGACTCCGAAAAACATTCGGTCTCTTACTCATCATTCCATAACTACTCAACAACATCGAATCCTTAAGTGTGTCTCCCTACGGTTCATGAATTATGCGGACATGACCGAGACACTTCTTCGATCAATAACCAATAGAGGAATCTGGAAATTCATATGGCTCCCACATATTTCTACGATTACTTTGCGATCGAATAAACCACTTACATACGATACCAATTTCCCTTTGTCTCGCGATAGTTTACTTATCCGAGGTTTTGATCGTCGGTATCTATGCATACCTAGTTCAACCTCGTTACTGATAAGTACTCTTTTCTCGTTCCCGTGGTATGTGATCCCTTGTGATCCGGTCACATGCTTGCAAGATAATTGGATGACATTCCACCGAGAGGGCCCAGAGTATATCTATCTGTCATATGGATGGACAAATCCCACTCTTGATCCATGTGCCTCAATCCATACTTTCCGAACACTCAATGCCACCTTTATAGCCATCCAGTTACGGTGTGGTGTTTGATGTCATCAAAGCATCCTTCCGGTGATGGTGATTAGCATGATCTCATGGTCAAAGGAATTAGGTTACTATATATCAGAAAGCTTATAGCAATTGAACTATTAAAACGACTTGATCTTAATGATACGCTTATCTATAGGAGTATGTCCATCATACCATTCTCCTAATGATATGATCTTGTTGTTAACAACATCTCAATGTTCATGATCGGGAAACCACGATAATCTATTAACCAACAAGCTAGTATTGTAAAGAGGCTTTACTAGGGACTCTTATTTAGTTTACAAATCACACAAGTATTAATGTTTCCGGTTAATACTGTTATAGCATGAATGTAAACATTTATCATAAACACAAAGATATAATAATAACTACATTTATTATTGCCTCTAGGGCATATCTCCAACAGACATGTCTTCAAATTTAGTTTCATAATATGTCAATTTGATTTAATATATCTTGTTATATTTATATCTAAAATTGGTTAAATTTGATAAAGTTTGACTTAGGCAAAAGCTATAAGTACACTTATTTGCGAATGGAGAGAGTAGCTCTTAATTTATAATCAACTCTTCTTTTCTCTCCTCTAACAAAGTCAAAATATCACTTTAACTCTTATAGCCAACTAATGTCGTTATGCTGTACCTGCTCTTAGTTACTAGCTGACACGATCTCGAGGTTTTTCTCTTCAGCAAGTTCAGTAAGAGCGTACTGTTGCTGTTGGTGGCTATATAGCCTTGACAATGACATGTCATCTATAGCCTTCATAGAGGGTGGCAGTACAATAAGCTGGCTATTTAAGAGGCTACATGGTAAGCTGTACTATCTCCATACCGGTTTATTGGGCTAACATGGAGTTTAAGAAAAAAGTTTAACCATAAAATTTATCGATAAAACATGAGTTATATGTCACAAAAATTATACCATGAGATTGATATTTAAAAGTTCTTTTCAATGATATAATTTTTGTTACATATGATTCATATTTCGTTGGTCAAATTTGTAGTCCAACATATTTCTTAGACTCCGTGTTAGCTTAATAAACCGGTATGGAGAAAGTAATTAAGATTTATTTGTTTAAAGCATGCATGCTGGGCCTAGGCTGCTTGCAGACTACTACTTTTTCTAGGTTGTTGTGCTACAGCCAGGCTATAGCTGGATGGGCTATGTCTACATTCAGCTCTCTTTTCTACTTGCACTCTTCTAGGTATGAATTTGATGACATGCCAAATCTTATAGGCTGCTAAGTAAGCTTATTGTACGTGCTCTAAACAAGGAGGAAGAGTGGGGGGCAAGGAAACCCCCCCTTCTAAAAGCTCTATCTAGAGTTTAAACCTCTCTTGGCCGGCTGGGCCCTATGGGGCCTTGTGCCCCTGGCCCAATGCGGCCAGGGCACTCCATCATAGGACCATGCCCCCTCCCGGAAGGTGGGGCCACGTTGGTCCCCTTCCGGAAGGTTCTAGAAGCTTCCGGTACAATACCGATTAACCCGGAACAATTCCGAACTCCAAAAACTGCACTGCCTTATATGAATCTTATTCTCCGGACCATTCCGGAACCTCTCGTGATGTCCCGGATCCCATCCGAGACTCCGAACAAAAACTCATAAACCAATTATCCAATCTATCCTAGCGTCGAGACACGTTAAGTGTGTGACCCTGCGGGTTCGAGAATATGCAGACATGATCTTCTATCAATAATCAACAAATGGTCGAAACCCATATTGACTCCCACATTCATCGATGATCATATCGGATGAACCACGATGCCAGATTCAATCAATCCCATATATATATTCCCTTCGTCTCGCGATATTTTACTTGCCCGAGATTCGATCGTCGGTACCGTCATACCTAGTTCAATCTCGTTCACAGCAAGTACTTTACTCGTTCCGTAATCCGATATCACTTTGTGATTAACTCCTTAACCACATGCTTGCAAGTGGTGTTGATATCGATTACCGAGTGGGCCCGAAGTATATCTCTCCGACTTGGGAGGGACAAATTCCATCTCGATACATACAACCCAACAGATACTTTCCGATCACCTGAGAGACACCTTTATGATCACCCTCTCATAGGATGGCGTTTGATGACCTCAAAGCTTTCTTCCGATACCAGGGAGTTGTATTATCTCATGGTCTAAGGAATACAATATTTGACATAAGAAAAGCTTCGCAAAGACGAACACGATGACACGATCTAATTGCTTCGCTTAGTTTGGGTTTGTCCACCATATCATTCTCCCAATGATATGATCTCATTATTAATCGACAACTCATGTCCATGGTTAGGAAACCTTAACCATCATTAATCAATGAGCTAGTCCTTAGAGGCGTACTAGGGACACGGTGTCGTTCACAAACCACACAAGTATTAAAGTTTCCGCTTAATAAAATTCTAGCATGGAATATAAACATTATCATGAACAAGAATTATAATAATAACTTCTTTATTATTGCCTCTAGGGCATAATTCCAACAGTCTCCCACTTGCACTAGAGTCAATAATCTAGTTTACATTTGGCAACAATCTCACACCCATGGCAATTGAGGTCGATCATGTTTTACACGTGGAAGAGGTTTAGTCAATGGATCTGCAACATTCAGATCTGTATGTACTTTGCTAATCTTCAGATCTCCATCTGCTATATGATCTCGGATTATATGAAACTTGCGGTTGATATGCTTGGTCTTTGGATGATATCTTGGTTCCTTAGCGAGTGCTATGGCGCCAGTGTTGTCACACAATATCTTCAGTGGGTCCAATGCACTTGGAACCACGCCAAGCTCAGTGATGAAGTTCCTGATCCAAACTCCTTCACTTGACGCTTCTGCAGCAGCCATGTATTCCGCTTCTACTGTAGATCCCGCGATCACGCTTTGCTTGCAGCTTCTCCAGCTCACAGCTCCTCTATTCAAAATATACACGTATCCTGTCTGAGATTTAGAATCATCCTTGTCGGTGTCGAAACTAGCATCGACGTAACCTTTTACTGACAATGTTCATCACCCCATAGACTAAGAACATTTCTTTAGTCCTATTTAGGTACTTTAAGATGTTCTTCACGGCTGTCGATGTTCCACTCTGGATCACTTTGATATCCGTCGTCAAACTAAGAGCATTGGACACATCCGGTCTAGTACGACATGGCATACATGATAGAACCTATGGCGAGGCATAAGGCACTTTGCTCATAGCTTCCTATCATTTACCGTAGCTAGACACCGAGCCTTGCTCAATATCTTACGACAACATGGGCCTTTGAACCTTTCTTTGCCTTATCCATTCGAACCTTTTGAACTTTGTCTAGGTATGTACTCGGCTTAAAGCTATCGCGTCTTTGTCTATCTCTATAGATTTTGATGCCCAATATATAAGCAGCTTTACCTAGGTCTTTCATTGAAAAACACTTGTTCAAATAACTCTTCACATCGTTAAGCATGTTGATGTCATTTCCAATAATCAATATGTCATCCACATATAGTACCAGAAACGTCACCGAGCTCCCACTCACTTTCTTGTAGATACAAGCTTCGTAGCAATTTGGAACAAATCCAAAGCTCTTGATCACTTGATCAAAACGAAGGTTCCAACTCCGAGATGCTTGCTTTAGTCCATAAATGGAACGCTCAAGCTTGCATACTTTATCAGCATCCTTAGGATCGACAAAACCTTCGGGTTGCATCATATACAACTCTTCATCAATGTTGCCATTGAGGAACGCAGTCTTGACATCCATATGCCATATTTCATAATCATGAAACGCAGCAATTGCTAATAAAATCCGAATGGACTTAAACATCGCTACGGGAGAGAAAGTCTCATCGTAGTCAACACCTTGAACTTGTCGAAAACCTTTCGCGACAAGCCGTGCTTTATGGATGGTAACATTACCACCCGCGTCCGTTTTCTTCTTAAAGATCCATTTGCACTCAACGGCCTTTCGGTCGCTAGGAGGGTCCACCAAAGTCCATACTTGGTTTTCGCTCATGGATCCCAATTCGGATTTCATGGCTTCTAGCCATTTCTCAGAGTCTGGGCTCATCATCGCTTCCTCATAGTTCGAAGGCTCACTGTCATCTACTAACAAGACAGTTAAGACAGGGTTGCCGTACCACTCAGGAGGGGCACGCGACCTTGTCGACCTGCGACGTTCGATGTAGCATCGTCCGAAGCTTCATGATCCTTATCATTAGCTTCCTCTATTGTTGGTGCAGGCGGCACTGGAACAATTTCAGGTGTTGCGCTACTCTCCAACTCAAGAGAAGGTTCAACAACCTCGTCTAGCTCTACTTTCCTCCCACTTACTTCTTTCGAGAGAAACTCCTTCTCAAGAAAGGAACCGTTCTTTGCGACAAACACTTTGCCTTCGGTTCTGTGATAGAAGGTATACCCAATAGTTTCCTTAGGGTATCCTATGAAGACGCATTTCTCCGCTTTGGGTTCGAGCTTGTCGGCATCAACTTCTTGACGAAGCTTGATCCCCAAACTTTAAGAAACGACAACTTAGGTTTAGCACCAAACCACAGTTCATACGGTGTCGTCTCAACAGATTTAGATGGTGCCCTATTTAAAGTGAATGCAGCGGTTTCTAATGCATAACCCCAAAATGATAACGGCAAATCAGTAAGAGACATCATTGATCGGACCATATCTAATAGGGTTCGATTTCGGCGTTCAGACACACCATTGCGCTGTGGTGTTTCGGGTGGCGTGAGTTGCGAAACGATTCCGCTTGCTTTAAGATGCGTGAGAAAATCATAACTCAAATATTCACCTCCACGATCGGATCGTAGAAACTTAATCTTTACATTACGATGGTTCTCCACTTCATTCTGAAATTCTTTGAACTTTTCAAACGTTTCAGATTTATGTTTCATTAAATAGATATACCCATATCTATTTAAGTCATCGGTAAAAGTGAGAAAGTAGCGATATCCACCGCGTCGAAACACTCATCGGTCCGCATACATCGGTATGTATGATTTCCAACAAGTCCGTTGCTCGCTCCATCATACCGGAGAACGGGGTTTTGATCATCTTGCCCATGAGGCATGGTTCGCATGTGTCAAATGATTCAAAATCAAGAGACTCCAAAAGTCCATCAGAATGGAGTTTCTTCATGCTCTTTACACCAATATGACCTGAGCAGCGATTGCCACAAATAAGTAGTATTATCACTATCTACTTTGCATCTCTTAGCCTCAATGTTATGGATGTGTGTTTCATCCCTTTCGAGATTTAGAAGAAATAAACCATTCACAATAGGTGCATGACCATAAAAGATGTTACTCATATAAATAGAACAACCATTATTCTCCGATTTAAATGAATAACCGTCTTGCAATAAACAAGATCCAGAAATAATGTTCATGCTCAACGCAGGCACATAATAACATTTATTAAGGTTTAAAACTAATCCCGAAGGTAAAACTAAGGAGAGCGTGCCGACGGCCATCACATCAACTCTTGATCCGTTGCCAACGTGCATCATCACCTCATCCCTCGCAAGCCGCCGTCTATTCCGTAGCTCCTGTTTCGAGTTACAAATATTAGCAACTGAACCAGTATCAAATACCCAGGCACTACAACGAGGGCTAGTAAGGAAAACATCAATAACATGTATATCAAATATACCTTTGATGGTGACCTTCTTGTCCGCTAAGTACTTGGACGATTGCTTCGGTGACCCTTGTCCTTGCAATAGAAGCACTCAGTGTCCGGCTTAGGACCAGACTTGAGCTTCTTCTCAGCAGGGGCAGTGCGCTTGCCGCCGCCCTTCTTGAAGGGCTTCTTTGCTCCCTTACCTTTCTTGCAGGTGGGGGGCTTGTTGACCATCAACACATGATTATTCTTTTTGATGTTCACCTCCGCTACTTTCATCTTAGCAAAGAGCTCAGTGATCATATCAATGGAACCAATCTGATTGTGATCAACTACAAAACTTTTGTAGCTAGGAGTGTCAATCTTGAGCTCCTCTGGAATCTTGCAGTCCAGTTGCTCAAGGCGTTGAGTGTAGCCCGTCATCTCAATGCGTGCTCACTAACGGAACTCCCTTCCTCCATCTTGTAGTTAAAGAATTTCTTAGAGATCTCATATCTCTCAGAACGGGCTTGAGTCTGAAACATGTTTTTCAGCTCCTCGAGAATCTCAAAGGGCCCGGCGAACTCCTCAAAACGATTTTGAAGATCCGATTCCATAGCATACAACATGGCGATCTTAATCAAATCATAATCATCCTTGCACGACTGATAAACAGCTTTTTATCGATCGGTAGCATCTATCAGGCGTCACCTAGCGCTTTCTCAAGGACATAGTCCTTTTGTCCGCCAGCGAGAATGATTCTCAGAATGCGGAACCATTTGGTGAAGTTAGACCCATTGTTTCTAAGCTTTTCTATCTCAGCAAAAACGTTGAAGTTGAAGTTGGACTTAGCCATTTGATCTACAATATTTGCAAGTACAAATTAGACTATGTTCATGATAACTAGTTCAACTTTTAATCAAATTACTAGATGAACTCCCACTAAATTCAACATCCCTCAAGTTGTTTAGTGAACACGATCCAAATTCACCACACCTAATCCGATCTTCACGAGAAGAGATGTGGTTTCAATGGTGGACAACGAAGTGTCGATCATATCATTCATATGACTCATGCTTAACCTTTCGGTTCATGTGTTCCGAGGCCATGTCTGTACATGCTAGGCTCGTCAAGTAAAACCCAAGTATTTCCGCGTGTGCAAAACTGGCTTGCACCCGTTGTATATGAGCGTAGAGTCTATAGCACCCGATCATCACGTGATGCTTGGACACGATGAACTTTCGCAACGGTGCATACTTGGGGAGAACACGGTTTTATCTTGATCTTTAAGTGAGGAATCATCTTATAATGCTACCGTCGCGATCTAAGCATAATAAGATACATAAAAGGATAAACATCACATGCATATAACTTTATGTGACATGGTATAGCCAATCTTCGCAATGATCTCCATCTTGTGCGTGCATGATCTCCATCACTCCACTATGATTGCCTCCACCACGAATAGCAACTACAACTATTGCTAACTACTTAGCGATAAAGTAAAGCTATTACATGGCGTATAAGAAGTTGACTCGCAGGTCATACACAATTATAAAGACAACCATATGGCTCCTGCCGGTTGTGTACTCATCGACATGCAAGTCGTGAAACATTACAAAACATGATCATCGCATACATTATAAACATCACATCTTGGACCATACCATATCACAGAAAACACTCCCTGCAAAAACAAGTTAGACGCCTCTACTTTGTTGTTGCATGTTTTACGTGGCTTATGGGAGTAGATGCTAAGAACGATTCTTACCTACGGAAAGCCACAACGGTGATATTATGGTTGCCAAACTCCGGTGTAGATCCCATGACAACTATAGTGAGAGAAACTGACATCCATCAGCCGCATGTGTGGAACAAGCCACACGCGTCAAGTGCGAGCGGTCTCATGACGGCGTCGCGTAAGGTTGGCTGGACCGCTTCAATCTCACTATCCGGCGTCATAAGAAGAACACAAACAAGAGGCTTGCAACAGAAAACATCAACGCCCAACAACCATGTTGCGTTCTACTCGTGAAACACATCTACGCATAGATCTAGCTCGATACCCTTTGAAGGGTTTCGCGGCATAGTAAATCAAAATTTTCTACGGATGCGAACAGAGGGAAAGCCAAGATCTAATCTAGGAGATGCAAACAACGAGAGAGATTGGATTAGATCTTCATACCCTTGAAGATTCGCATAGCGGAACGTTCTTCGGAACGTGGGTGATGTAGTCGTACTCGCTTCTCCTCCTCGCGATCCGATCCGATCTAGCACCACAAGTGGCGATGCCTCCGTGAGATGCACACGTGCGGCACCTCGACGTCTCCTCCTTCCTTGGTCCAGAAAGTATGGTGGAGAGATGGGTTGGATCTACAACGCGACGGCACGGTGCAATTGGTGGAGAATTTCTGCAGCAGGGCTTCGCCTACAAGCAGTCGGGAGGGAGAGAGGAGGACAGCAGGGCAGCTAGGGTTGGAGGGGAAGGTGTGTGGGGTTGGTGCGCCCCCAGCCCTCTATATATAGAGGGGTGGGCGCAGCCCTAGCCCCTCCCCCAAGCCAAGGCCGGCGGCCCCAAGGAGGAAGAGTGGGGGCAAGGAAACCCCCCCTTCTAGAAGCTCTATCTAGAGTTTAAACCTCTCTTGGCCGGCTGGGCCCTATGGGGCCTTGTGCCCCTGGCCCAATGCGGCCAGGGCACTCCATCATAGGACCATGCCCCCTCCCGGAAGGTGGGGCCACGTTGGTCCCCTTCCGGAAGGTTCTAGAAGCTTCCGGTACAATACCGATTAACCCGGAACAATTCCGAACTCCAAAAACTGTACTGCCTTATATGAATCTTATTCTCCGGACCATTCCGGAACCTCTCGTGATGTCCCGGATCCCATCCGAGACTCCGAACAAAAACTCATAAACCAATTATCCAATCTATCCTAGCGTCGAGACACATTAAGTGTGTGACCTGAGTTCGAGAATATGCAGACATGATCTTCTATCAATAATCAACAGCGGGGTCTGGAAACCCATATTGACTCCCACACATTCATCGATGATCATATCGGATGAACCACGATGCCAGGATTCAATCAATCCCATATATATATTCCCTTCGTCTCGCGATATTTTACTTGCCCGAGATTCGATCGTCGGTACCGTCATACCTAGTTCAATCTCGTTCACAGCAAGTACTTTACTCGTTCCGTAATCCGATATCACTTTGTGATTAACTCCTTAACCACATGCTTGCAAGTGGTGTTGATATCGATTACCGAGTGGGCCCGAAGTATATCTCTCCGACTTGGGAGGGACAAATTCCATCTCGATACATACAACCCAATGATACTTTCCGATCACCGAGAGACACCTTTATGATCACCCTCTCATAGGATGACGTTTGATGACCTCAAAGCTTTCTTCCGATACCAGGAGTTGTATTATCTCATGGTCTAAGGAATACAATATTTGACATAAGAAAAGCTTCAAAAGGCGAACACGATGACACGATCTAATTGCTTCGCTTAGTTTGGGTCTGTCCACCATATCATTCTCCCAATGATATGATCTCATTATTAATCGACAACTCATGTCCATGGTTAGGAAACCTTAACCATCATTAATCAATGAGCTAGTCCTTAGAGGCGTACTAGGGACACGGTGTCGTTCACAAACCACACAAGTATTAAAGTTTCCGCTTAATACAATTCTAGCATGGAATATAAACATTATCATGAACAAGAATTATAATAGTAACTTCTTTATTATTGCCTCTAGGGCATAATTCCAACACCAAGCTGAATTTCAACCTCCTTGGCTGCATTGGGTTAAGATTCATACAACCAAAATGTATTAGAACCTCCAAACCAACTTAACAGCCATTGGCACCGCTCGGAACAGGAAAAGCTTCTTCACAAAAGCTTAGTTAACCTCTTAGTATCCATTATCTTCACAAAAGCTATTATTGGTTACTTTTGTGGTTGATTGGCTGTGTACATCCTAGTTATGCAGAGACCGGGTTTAATCGTTGCTTTCATAAGTAATAAAGTATCCATTTAAAAAAAATGCATCACTACCTAGAAAAGTTCAGTTGCTGAATAATGTTGTTGCACTGAAGCTAGTGTTAGCTCTTAACTTCCTCAGTAAATTGTTGTCACATGTTTGTTATCTTCGCAGAGACACAGGGGCCGCAATACATTTTGTACCGAAACTTGTCCGCCATTCTTGCTACTAGCTGCCAAAGTACTATATGCCCAGCAAAAACTTTTGCAACCCATTTTGTGATGTGTGGTCCAAAAGATCAGTCTCAGATATGACATATGTTCTTATAGTGATGTAGTTCTAATTTGAAGTAATTCATGTAAATAGACAGAAATCTATTAAATTTATAAATTGTAGAATCTAAGGAAATTCATTTTTTCCGTGAGAGCAATCATGTAGTCTTAAAGCCTCCATGAGTGTCTTTGGGATCATTTCAATTATCTTTTATTGCTAATTCACTATATTCTGAATGAAGTAGTTTTAAAAAATATAAACTACATACTTAATAAACAAGCAAAATAATACTTTTTATAAACAATCATGTGGACTAAATTTTACATTGATTTTTTAAAAAAGTACAAAAGGAACTATTCGTCAATTCGGGTTGAGAATATAGAAGTGATTATGTATATCTCTCTTATATGAACACTAACTATAGCAAGCGAATTTTCAATATTAATTTATTTTGAAGAAATTTAGCATACCATATTATTACTTAATTTGGCCCCATACTGATTTCTAGAAATCCTAAAGCTTAATTAGGTATTACTAAAATCAGGTACATTCCGTTACAGAAATAAGATGGTATGAGGTACACTTCAATAATCGCTTAAAATATAGGTACGTACATATATAAATCTTCTTGTAAATTTAAGATCTATGTAACAATGGTGTAGTCCAAATTTGACATAATTCTCATAAATAGGTGGAAATCCATTTCAAAGGTAAATTACCAAATATATTTAAATAAATCTAAATTTTGACAAACAATAAATTATTTAGTCCTGGGACCCATACATGTTTTGGGATTGTTACTAAAAAGTAGTTGCTTCAATGTATGCCTAAGTTGATTAGTTTTCAAAAAACTATAACGTATTTTATTGAGAAAATGCAAAACTTCTCAACCGAAGGCTACATTAAAATTTTGGAAAAATATAGGATACAAAATTACCAGTCATTCTGAATTTGGGTAGAGAGCATAAAAGTGTATATGAAGACCTCTCTTATATGAACACCAACTAAAGCATTTTTATGGACATTTTCCTAGCATCTCTTATCAGTATTTTGGTCTCCGTCCAAATTTGAATTTTGGATAGATTTTTTTAGATAATACTCCCTTGGTCCTAAATTAATTGGCTCAGCTTTGCCTAGATACGCATCATGCGAAAACACGATTGTCTCACTACTAGGGCGGGGAAACTGGATAGGGCACCGCTTCGCGTTCAACGCATCCATTTGGCACTCTCGATAACCTCCCACCCCCCTCTTCCCCGTGGGTTGGGTGTGTCCTAGGGGCATATGATGGAAAAAATGTCATGTGTCAGCTGAATTTAGGCTATGGGGGTTGGCTAGGTGAGATTTTCAGCACCGGCGTCCCCATAGGCTTTGTCTTCTTGACCTCTAACTTTGGCCACATCTCTAAGTAAGGAGGGGTGAAGGTTGCTTCTATAATTTCCTCTAGCTCGATTTTGACCTATACAATCATTTAGGAGTGGTGGAGGTTCTGGGGGAAGACCTAGAATGGTTGAGTGAAAGTGAATTTATCCACACCAGCAGGTCAATCCTATTTATAAGTCATCAACACGACGACGATCTGATGGAGCCTCCTTGAGTTATGACCCAGACCAGGGCTTAGTGTCATCACATTTTTTAGAAGGCATGCACTTAGTTTAACAAGAACTTTGACCATTAATTTGCTCAATAAAATATGAACTATACGCCATACAAATTAAACCACGGGAACTTCTTTTGAGAGAATTTCTAATGGTATAATTTGTTCTGCGAGCAGGAGGGTTGTGCACGAGAATCTAGGCAATTATCGGGATGTGTTCGACAGACTGACAAAATACATCATCCAAAAACTTCATATCTCTTGGCCATATGATTATATGTGTACTCGTATGAACATGGTAAACATACTCATGAAAATATGAATACATGTCTACGTATTTGTATGGGGAATCTTATAAATTGACGGACCCTTATGGTATAGGGGAAGGAATCATCCACAGTGGAATAAATCACGTGAAATCCGGAAAGAAGACCAACTTATGGCTTTTCCCCTTAGTTTAATAGGATCACGAAGGCATATCAGATTTGATCCTAACTTGAAGACAAATACCAAGGCAAGGATCTTATAAGCACCTGGAGTCCACGTCGAAACATGAGCAAGCTCTATCATATAAAACACCCCAAAAGCTCTAATCAATCTAGGGTTTAGTGCTTAGTCACAAATCTCTATTGTAATCATATTCGATGTCAACAAAGAAGGAAGTAGGATTGTTACCCGCATTGTGGGTCTGTTCCAAGGTAAAATGTGTCTCTCATTGTTCTCGGCGTCGACTAAATTGGAAGATGTGATCATTGTGTCACCTTAACCCAGATTTCATGTTGTTTTGCTAAATACTCTCTCCGTTTTAAAATATAAGATGTTTTAGCTTTTGTGAAACTCGAATGTATCTAGACCCCTTTTAGTATGTACATTCACTCTAAATCTACATATTAAAAAAATCTAGATACATTAGTTTCACAAAAGCTAAAACATCATATATTTTGAAATGGAGGGAGTATACCCTTATATAAACAATCAATATAATATATGCATCGGTAGCCGGTTATAGTGGCTTTCCGACTATTGGAAGGAGGCTTCACAATATTTATTGGACCTAATGTAATTTTTGCGGAGCTCTTGGAAGCAACCCTGGTGTCTAGGAGGCATCACAAATTTTATAGTCAAGGCTTCTTGGGTTCCTTCCCTGCTAAAGGAATCGTGGATTGCCCAACATCATGTGCCAGTGTTGTGGTATGACAACCTTGGAGTGACATACTTGACCATGAATCGGGTGTTCCACATGCATATTAAGGATACTTATGTGGACTTCCATTTTTAGGGACAAGAAGGTGCTTGGTGTTATTGATGAGAAGACAAGGTGGTTGATGCTTTCACCAAGCCTTGTGCAAGATATATTTTATAATAATCCATAAGCAATCTTATTCTCATCACCGATGGTTCTATTGAGGGGAAAGTCAACGACACAATAGTAATTGTAACCAAATCGGTTTCGCGGTTTGATAGAGTGTATCATATCCTTGATACTTAACTTGTATGGCACATTGGATAGTCGGAATGACCTTTCTTTATGTAATTTGTACATGGATTGTGCCTGTAAAGATATTTAATTGATGCAGAGCCCTAGGCGTTGCTCCCTATTTCGGAAGAAAATTGGAGACCAGGCCGAGAAGGGCATTATCATGGCAAAAACCTCTTCATCAAGACATTTACAATGGGGTGATTTGAGTCTTCTTTTAGAGACGCCATACTGGTATTTCTCTTAGTTGGTAGAAAGGATGGAGAAGTGAAGATTGTCTTCTCTTACCTCAGGGGTGATCTTTTAAAAGTTATAATAGAAGACTATTTTCTCAATTATGTCATATGTTTTTCCTTATTAACATAATTTCCCACTAAGACTTGATCATTATGCATTTATTTCTAGAGACAACAATAGAAGATATTATATTGTACGATTTAGATTTGTTGCCTTATCCATATTGAGATGGAGGAGAAGACATGGTTTCTCTACCAGGGTACATGCCTTAAAGCTCTTAACTCGCGATATCTCATATAGATCTTCTATTCCCGAGGCGTAAATACACAACATTAATCACACATTAAATCACGAGCAATCAATGCAAAAGTTCACTGCTAAATATAGACCAGCTGTTTTTTTTTCTTTGGCAACAATTAAATCGTATCATTAATTGTCGCTATATATATGTGAATATTCAGATCACTGCAACTCAGCCATCAATTTCTCTCTAAACTACTACTAGCTCGAGACGCATCGACTAGCACTTGGGTAAACACACAGATGGCACCATCAATTTCTTCTTTCGTGTGCAAGATCCTTCTCATTGTTGTAATTGTGGTTGCCCTCCTTTCCTCTGCCTGTAAGTGTCTCTAATTCTCTAATTTCTACCAATTCCTGCACACGTACATTTTCTCTATGCAATTTATTATACTATTTGGAATTGGAACATCTCCCGCTGATAGCATGAATTCACAAAAATAAACCGTGCTTGCAGATGCGGGAGACGATTCGAAATATGCGCAGTGCTATTCCCGGCCAAGCTGTGCCGACTACTGCAAGAATCAAGGATACCAAAAGGGCTAATTTTTTTAAAATAATACATTTTTTTATTGAATTACATAAATAATACACAAAACGGACAAATTACAAATTTATTGGTCGGTCGGCCGTTCAAAAGACGACACACTTCCTTCGTCCGTTCAACGGACGACACAGTGCCTTCGTCCGTTCAACGGACGACACAGTGCCTTCGTCCGTTCAACGGACGACACGCCACCACCGATTCGAGGCGAGCATCGTCCTGCCCTGGAGCATCCCTGTAGCGCCTCGCGAGTCAGTCCACCTCTGCTGCTCTCGAGTCAGTTTACTGGCAGCAGCACGGCGGGCGGCAGCAGCACAGTTTTGGTACTCCGCGGCCTGCTCCGGTGTCAGATCAAGTGAAAACCCCTTTTTCGTACCCAGTACTACTAGTACTAGTTTTGCTCTGAACTTACTACTGGGTACTGAATTAGTACCCGTGCAGTGCAGCTTGGTTTAATTCTCTGCTCTCTCTGTAAGAGGTGGTGCGGTTTACTGCCGAGCGATATCAGAAGCTTCAGTTTACGGCTTGTTTTACAAACAAAAGGGCAGCTCATAAAATGGTTTTACAGGAGGATGAACCCAGGGTGTGTCGTCCGTTCAACAGAAGAAGGCAGTGTGTCGTCCGTTCAACGGACGAAGGCAGTGTGTTGTCTGTTGAACGGCCGATCGACCAACAGATTTGCAATTTATCCGTTTTGTGTATTATTTATGAAATTCAATTAAAAAAATATATTATTTAAAAAATTTTAGCTACCAAAAGGGCGGCGAGCTCATGCCACCCAACTTCCAAGACTGCTGCTGCTTTGCATACTGACATTGTCATGTAATGTTCCATAATATATTGGCTCAATAAAATAAAATGCAGCAATAGAAAATAATAAAAGGTTTGTGTATCATTCCATTGATACAATGAAAGAAACCTCTACCTTGTGTGTATGCACTGTTTATTTTCCAGAGTACCATCTAGTAGTAGTTATGTTAAATACTGTAGAACGATAGACTGCGAGCTCCTGGTGTCAAAATGTTCATAAGGAAGGAACAACATGTTCTATAGTACTAAAATAAAAGAAATAAAACACAAAATAGAGCCTAGTTTGTCGGGCTATACGTCCAATCACTTCAGGAGAAATGGAAGACATCGACGGCCAACCGGCTATGCCAGCGGCCAATTGTCGGGACCATCGGCGTAGCGGCCTTCCCCGGCCAGCCGCCTAGCCAGGTCGTTGGCGTAGGGAAGGCCGTCGACGTAGAGGAAGGTACCGAGAGTAGTCCTCGGCGAAGCACGATTGTCGGCGTACAAGAGAAGACTGTGTCGATGGTGGCTCTCGGCGTACCTCTAGCCCTTGGCGTAGCCCCAGTTCCGGCATGGCGGCGAGAATGGCGTTAGGAAGCCTAGGCTGTGCCGACGTCCTGGCCGTCGGCGTAGCTCTTTGGGAAATATTGGTTGGTCTGTGCCGACGGCTCAGGCTGGGCCGTCGGCGTAGGCCTCCTGATTATTTTCCATTTAATTTAGTAATAGCTATTTTTCTTTTACCTCATTAATTTTTGAAAAATCATAATTAAATCATTCAAATTCAGAAAAATACAAATAATATATCAAAATTTACAAAAAAATATAAGATCTATCTATCTACATTCAAATATTACATATTTGTAAATAAAAAGTAAGTAAAACATAAAACATTATATATACTTTAAAACGGGCATAAGAAATTCAAAAACGATCCAAACAATGCAAAACCTTCTTGTGGTGTCATATTATGTGACATAGTTAGAATAAAAAATATCAAACTTGATATACTGATTATGTCTCAAAAAAAACCTTCACAAAATGACCTATCTCATTTGAGCTTTCCTGGCTTTCGGGTCAAATGACCAATGTTATGGCTAGAATGAAGGCCTAGTTTGTGATAATATGTTTATATTGTGCATACATGTGCATCATGGGATGGTGAACAATGTTACAGTAGGAAGTTTTTTTCGTCGCACCAAAAAATTATTTTCTATTTTCCGAGTGCAAAAAACGGGCAGTTTTGTGAAGCAACCACCAAATGGCTAATTCAAAATGCTATCACCATATTTAAAAAAATGCTAGACCACCTTACATGGACAATGTACTAACAGGGGATCTCAAACCTTTTCGTCTATCCCTGATAAAAAAGACAAATTCCTGCCGAATCAGTAGGAAATGGGTCAGATATGAACTACAGGTACATGCTCATGATTTTTTACAAAAATAATTTTTAGGTTCACATTATGCTATTTCATCAGAGATCCACTTCAAGTTTAGCGAGTCTCGGCCTCGAGCTAAGAATCTTCATGTCCGTTGTTCGACAAAGTTTAAAGATAGTTTAAAACAAGCATAAGAAATTCAAAAACTAACAAAACAATGTGAAACCTCCGCGTGGTGTCATGTTATGTGACATAGTTATAAGGAAAAATATCAAACTTGGTATATTGATTATGTCTCAAAAAAACCTTCAACAAATTACCTATCTCATTTGAGGTTTCCTGACTTTCGGGTCAAGTGACCAATTTTATGGCTAGAATGAAGGCATAGTTTGTGATAATGTGTTCATATTGTGCATATATATGCATAATGGAATAGATAACAATGTTTTAGGAGGAAGTTTTCCTTTTCGTCGCACTAAAAAGCCATTTTCCATTTTCCAAGTGCAAAAAACGGACGGTTTTATGAAACAACTATCAAATGGCTAATTCAAAATGCTACCATCACATTTTTCAAAAATACTAGACCACCTTACATGGGAAATATCCTAACAGGGGGATCTCAAACCTTTCCGTCTATCCCTGGTGAAAAAGACAAATTTCTGCCGAATCGGGAGGAAGTGGGTGAGATATGAACTACACGTACATGATCTAATGCTTATAATTTTTTTATAAAAATCATTTTTATGTTCACAATATGCTATTTCATCAGAGATCCACTTCAAGTTTAGCGAATCTCAGTCCCGAGCTAAAAATCTTCATGCCCGCTGTTTGACAAAGTTTAACGATAGTTTAAAATAGGCATAAGAAATTTAAAAGCAATTCAAACAATGCGAAACCTTTGTGTGGTGTCATATTATGTGACATAGTTAGAATAAAAAATATCAAACTTGGTATATTGATTATGTCTCAAAAAACCCTTCACAAAACGACCTATCTCATTCGAGGTTTCTGGCTTTCGGTTCAAAATCAATGTTATGGCTAGATCAAGGCATAGTTTGTGATAATGTGTCCATACTATGAATACATGTGCATCATGGGATGACAAACAATATTGCAGGAGGAAGTTTTCCTTTTTGTTGCACCAAAAAACCCTTTTCCATTTTATGAGTGCAAAAAATGGGCGGTTTTGTGAAGCAACCAGCAAATGGCTAATTCAAAATGCTATCACCATATTTTTCAAAACTACTAGACCACCTTACCTAGACAATGTCCTAATAGGGGATCTTAAACCTTTCCATCTATCCCTGGTGAAAAAGACAAATTTCTGCCGAATCGATAGGAAGTGGGTCAGATATAAACTATAGGTACATAATCTGATGCTCATGATTTTTCATAAAAATCATTTTTAGGTTCACAATATGCTATTTCATTAGAGATCCACTTCAAGTTTAGCGAGTTTTAGCCTCGAGCTAAGAATCTTCATGCCTGTTGTTCGACAAAGTTTGACGATAGTTTAAAACAGGCATAATAAATAAAAAATGATCCAAACAATGTGAAACCTTCGCGTGGTGTCATATTATGTGAAATAGTTAGAAGGAAAAATAACAAACTTGGTATATTGATTATGTCTCAAAAAAACTTCATAAAATGACCTATCTTATTCGAGGTTTTTTGGCTTTCGGGTCAAATGACCAATGTTATGGATAGAATCAAATCATAGTTTGTGATAATGTATTCGTATTGTGCATACATGTGTATCATGGGATGACGAACAATGTTACAAGAGGAAATTTTCCTTTTCGTCGCACAAAAAAACCATTTTCCATTTTCCGAGTGCAAAAAAGGTGGTTTTGTGAAGCAACCACCAAATGGCTAATTCAAAGTTCTACCACCACATCTTTCAAAAATACTATACCACCTTACATAGACAATGCCCTAACAGGGGGATCTCAATCCTTTTTGTCTATCCCTGGTGAAAAAGACAAATTCATGTCGAATCGGTAGAAAGTGGGTCAGATATAAACTACAGGTACATGATATGATGCTCATGATTTTTTACAAAAATAATATTTAGATTCGCAATATGCTATTTCATCAGATATTCACTTCAAGTGTAGGGAGTCTCAGCCCCGAGCTAAGAATCTTCATGCCCGCTGTTTGACAAAGTTTGACGATAGTTTAAAACGAGCATAAGAAATTTAAAAACGATCCAAACAATGCGAAACTTTCATGTGGTGTCATGTTATGTGACATAGTTAGAAGTAAAAACTTGGTATATTGATTATGTCTTAAAAGAACCTTCAGAAAATGACCTATCGCATTCGAGGTTTCCTGACTTTCGGGTCAAATGACCAATGTTATGGCTAGAATGAAGGCATAGTTTATGATAATGTGTTCATATTGTGCCGATATGTGCATAATGGGATGGAGAACAATGTTTTAGGAGAAAGTTTTCCTTTTCGTCGCACCAAAAAGCCATTTTCCATTTTCCAAGTACAAAAAAAGGCGGTTTTATGAAGCAACTATCAAATGGCTAATTCAAAATGCTACCATCACATTTTTCAAAAAATACTAGACCACCTTACATGGACAATATCCTAACATGGGGATCTCAAACCTTTCCGTCTATCCCTGGTGAAAAAGACAAATTTCTGCCGAATCGGGGGGAAGTAGGTGAGATATGAACTACATGTACATGATCTAATGCTCATAATTTTTTATAAAAATCATTTTTATGTTCACAATATGCTATTTTATCAGAGATCCACTTCAAGTTTAGCGAGTCTCAACCCTGATCTAAGAATCTTTATGTGTGCCGTTTTAAACAGGCAAATGAAATTATGGTAAGAATCATGACATAGTTCATGATAAGTTGATATTGATATCATATTTCGATTCCTCTCATTTTTATGATCAATTTAGACATATTATTTGTCGAATTCCGATTTACAGATTGAAAGATATTAGTTATTCCATATAAAATAGAAAAATACAAAAAATTAAATCATTATATTTTTATTTGAATTAAATAATATTTTTACTTATTCATTGTTGTTTACTTAAATAATTGGTTGTAATTTCAAAAAATACAAATATATGACATGATGATATAAGAGTTACTAGGAATGATATCATAGTATTGACAATAATATATAAATTACTTTGCGGAAACATATTCTAAACGAACGAGAAAGTTAAGCGTGATGTGCTGAAGGTGGAGTAGTGATAATAGGTGACCGACCGAGAAGTTTGACCAAGATTGTAATTTGATCAAAGATTAAATGTAATTAGTGTTAAAGATGTTCAAAGTGGGAGATTAACGAGTCAAACAATTCAAAAAATTAAAAAAAAGTTAGTCTATGCCGACGTCCTGGCTCTCGACGTAGAAGGACAACGTGGCGGGCTCGTGCTGCTCCTGGGGTGGGCCTGTGTCGACGGACTGTAGCTCCAGGGCTGGACCGTTATCAAAAAACTGTCGCCTGGCATCGTGGGGCCCACTTGAAGCACTATGTCAAGGGGGATTTTCTACGCCGACGGTCGAGGGGGCTATGCCGACCACTTCGTACATCGAGGGGGATACGCCGACGGCCACCGTCGGCACAGCCTATGCTGACGGCAATATGGCGTTGTGTCGACGGCAGCCAGGAATCGGCGCCTCGACTGTTTTCTGTAGTGAATATGCTGTTTCCACGTGATCTAGAGCCTAGGTCTACTCATGTCAAAAACTATAACAAGGTAGCATCGCTGACTACAAATCTCAAAGAATAAACCGAACAGAAACTAGATGAAAATGCCAATGTAATGTTAATTGTTTATATTCTAATGCCTAGATGTTCTCTGTTCTGATAAGAATTTGTTGTTATAAGATGGTGGACACATGCCTGTTCTGTACCATGGGGCAACTGTCAATACCCGGATTTTTAATCCCAGATGCCTGTTATGCCATACATGGCAATCCCATGATTACCATTTTTGCGAGACATAACAGATTGGTACCATAGTTCATCATCCATTACAAACCATAATAAAGGTCTTACAAATAGAGGATCTCATGATCCAGTCTTAATACAATAAACACAGCGGAATAATAATAATAGTAGAGTGGTCGAAGCTTCATCTTCAGGGTCACAGGCAATACTGACGATGGGAGATGATCCTAGTTGTCGTAGACTTCCTGCTTTCCATCATCCTGGTAGTCCTCTGATACGTTGGAAATGTATCTATAATTTTTGATGCTCCATGCTTGTCTAGTATATACATTGCTTTACTTGTCCATACTTTGAGGTGCTTTTTACATGTTTTCTGGTACTAACCTATTAACAAGTTGCCATAGTGTCAGTTGCCTGTTTTCTGCTATTTTTTGTTTCAGAAAAGTTAGTAAATAAATATTCTCGGAATTGGACGGGACGAAGGACAAAGTCAATAACTTTCCGTGGGGAACAAGAAGTCTAGAGGAGGCAGAGGGGCGGCCAGGGGACCCCCCAAGCACGGGTGGGCCCTAGCCCGCGCCTGGCTAGGGTTTTGCTGCCCTGGCGTCCGCCTTGGTCTCCCCCTTCGCCTATAAGAAGCCCCCAATGCAGAAACTCTCAGTACTCGATCAGAAATCCACGAAACCGTCTGTAGCCGTCGCAACCATCGTCCCTAGATCGGGGGGTCTGAAGCTCTTCCCGGCACCCTGCCGGAGGGGAGATCATCCCGGAGGCCTTCTCTTCAGTATGATTTGTGAGTAGTTCCACCTTGGACTATGGGTCCATGTAGTAGCTAGATGGTTGTATCTCCTCCTTTGTCCTTTCATGTATAGATCTTGTGAGCTCCATTCATGATCAAGATCTAATCTATTTGTAATCATGCATGTTGTGTTTGCGGGGATCCGATGGATATTGAGAATATTATGTTGGTTTGATTAATGGTTCTATCTTTATGATTCTATCATGTCTGTGTTGTTTGTGATCTTGGATGCTCTCCGTTGCTAGTGGTTATCTTGGCCAAGTAGTTGCTAGTGACTCCAAGAGGGAGTATTTATGGTCGATAGTGGGTCCATGCCTCTAGTTTCCAAGGAAAGTGACAATAATATCTTCGGTTGTAGATGTGTTGTTGCTACTAGGGAGAACAATGGTCTCTTGTTCATGGAACATGTGGATTGTTTACCTTACACACTTTGCTTAAAGCAGTTGTCTGTTGCTTGCAACTTAATACTGGAGGAGGTTCGGATGATAACCTGAAGGTGGACTTCTAGTCATAGATGTAGTTGGATTACGGTCTATGTATATTGTTGTATTGCCCAATCAGCCTCATAGGATCTTTCTGACTAGTAATTGCATTATTATGCCTTGCTCAGTTCCTCTCAATTGCCCCGCTGTAATTTGTTTACCCTTCATGCCATGTTGTTTATCTAAGGAGAGAACCTCTAGTGAACTATGGACCCCGGTCCAGTCTTTATCATCAATACATCTTCCACTGTTACTTGTTTATTTGCTGCACACCGTTACTTTCCACACCATACGTTCAATCCTTTGTTACAGCAAACCGGTGAGCTTGACAACCTCACTGATTCGTTGGGACAGGGTCTTGAGTTTGTGTTGTGCAGGTCTCCATGTTGCTTCCAACACCTGTGTGACGTTTCCTTCCTCCTTCTGGTTCGATAACCTCGGTCTCAACTGAGAGAAAACTTGCTGTTGTGCTCTTCATACCTTGCTCTTGGGATTCCCAATGAAGCACTCCTACATCAACCTCTTCCTCCCCGTCGAGTGATGCATCAAGTATTTCTGGCGTCGTTGCCGGGGAGGCTAAGGACGTCTTCACTAGGGGAGTCCTTCACTTCCTTTCTCTTTACTTTGTTTTTAGTTTGATTTGTTTCTTTTGCTTGGTTTTATTTGCCTCTTTTCAAAAAACACAAAAAAATTAGTCCCTGCTCTAGTTGCCACCTTGCTCTAGCTCACCATGTTGCTCCCCAAGTTCACCCAGAAAGACTTTGCAATAGGCAGTGGCTCCATAATTGGGAAAGATAATATTAAAGAATTCTTTAATTATGTTAGCAAGCATGAGGATATTGAGGATAAATCTATAGCTGAACTTGATCCTAATTATAAGATTGCTGCAGCTTCTTTAGTTCATATGTTGGAGGCTAGGTTTGTTAGCCTTAACCCCTTTATACAATTCTTATTCCTAAAACTAAAAGAAGAGAAGAATGTTGAAAAAAGGGAATTCATCCTTGAAACTTTATCAAAAGAATTCCATGATGTTGCTAGGGAGGCTAAAAAGGTTTTTGAACATTTCAATATGCTAGGTTCAAGTGTAGATGTTGTGAATATTTTATATAAAACTAAGCCTAGAGAGGAATTCAATATACCCATACCCTATAAGATTATTGGAATGCATGAAGCCTTTAAAAATAATTTTGATTGGATTGCTCCTGAAAATCTTTTTGATGAAAGTAGTAGACCAAAGAGAGATGAGAAGGGATCCTCCAAAACCCATTTGGATGAGATACCTTTCATAGTTGAAGACTTTGCAAATATTGATGTTAATGCTTCCTCATTTGAAAATACTTGATTCTTCTTGCTTCTTGTGCCTAACTTAAAGGCGTTAAAAAAGTACTTGTTGGGAGATAACCCAAGAGTTTCCTTGAGTATTGGAAGTTATTACTTCAGTAATGACCTCTCCTTATCCTTTTTGCTTGCTTTTTGTGCCAAGAATGACCTCTAATGAGAGGGAAGTAAGATTTGGTGAGTTGCTGTCTCAAATCATATTTCTGTCCTCCACCAAAAAAATCCGTGAGGAGGCTATGTAACTCGGATTGAGCTCAAAATGTACGAATAAATCCCCTAGTATGTTGGATTATTTTCGTTAGTTCAACACTTTTTGATTTGAGCAACATAAGATGTTCTAAAAAATTCGTTTCTACCTGCTGGTCTGTTTTGACAGATTTTTGACATTATTTGCATTTGCTTCTCATTGATTCATTTTTGAGCTCTCTTCAGGTAAATTGAGTTTCTCTGAAGGAGTTACTATAATAGCTTGTGTTTTTAGTGAAAAGCCTTTCTGTTCCAAAGCTTTGCTAGGGGCCTAATATCTTTTGAATAAGCTAATGTTGCTAATGAAGATTGTGTGAAGTTTTGTATGAAGGAAAAAATTCAGGTGTAGAGAGAGAATGATGCAATGAGATGAAGAATGGGCAAAAGCTCAAGCTTGGGGATGTCACCATGGTGTCACCCCAAGAAATATCCAAGAGGTACAAGCGTCAATGCTTGGGGATGCCCAAGGCATCCCCTTCTTCATCAATAAAAGCTCAGGTCTGTCTAGACACTTCACTTTTATTGTTTCATGCACAGTTGTGTTGTTCTTGGAGCGTCTTAGTTTTCGTTTGCTTTGCTTAGTTTGTTTAGTTTGCTTTAGTAGTTTGGACCCCCGTTCTCACTGTGTTATTTTGCAAATAAGTTTGCTTGGTGTTTGGAAAGGAGTAGTAAGTTCTTGCTTGAAGTGCAAGAGGAGCTTGCATTGACTGTGACTTAGACTTTAGCATGACATACTAGGTGTTGTTTTTGACTTATGCTTAGTGATTATTGCTTTAGCATGTCTTGTTCCAAACAATTGGTATTGCTTAGTATGCCTTGAAGAAATTATGCGTTGTTTTAGCATGCAAAAGCATAGTATTGTGGTATTCTCCTTTGATGTTTTGCTTGGGTTGACTTGGAACATGCTTACACCATGTTATGACTCTCACAAGTCACCATTAGCCTCTATGATCATTTAGTCCTTGACTTGTAGTACCACTCTTTGCTTTGATTAGTATGCTTTGTTGCATTGCATGATTATGGCCATTATGCTCTCTTAGTTGGTTGCTCCCAGTATTTTGCTAGCCTCCACTTGTATGGGTAAGTTCTACTCATGCTTCCAACTCCCAAGAAACCAAGTTATTCCAAAGTGTCCACTATAAACTCCTATGCATGGTGTGTTACACCATTCCAAGTATATTCTTGTTTTGAACTATCTTCCAATTAAAAACTATTTTGTTATGTGAAAACTTAGTGATTAAAGCCCTCACGAACTTGATGGCACATTTTATTCTTTGCCCCTAATAAACTTGAACCATTGAGGCAACTTTGTTGTATATGCTTGCACTTATAAGTTGGGATTAGCAGAACCGTCTTTATCACGGGAACGTTTTCAACATTGCACTTGTACTTTTGTACTCCGTTGATATCATGCTCTTTTGTCTATGGATGTTACCGGTGTGAAATGAAGTGGGAACTTGTAAGTCCATGGAGTTTGTATTCTGTGTTAGAGAAACAACTGGGTCACTAGCCTAAGCCATGCCTAATCATGGTGGAAACTTGCAGCATCACCATAGTGACATCTATGAAGCATTCTTCTTATAAAAAACGAGAGACACATTGAGAAAAGAGGAAAGAGAGAAAAAAGCACCATATTCCCATGGTACATAAGAAGAATTGCTGAGATGCTCATTGTCTGCTTGCCATGTCATTTTGGTTATGGGAAAGCTCATGTACCATGTGCAAGGGGTACCCCGTTGGCGGTTCTCAATGATATGCAAATACTTACAGTGATAAGAACTTGCCTGGACCCTAAGTTGAGTATACATGAGGTGTAGCCCTCGTATTCAAGGGACATGAGATTTCCAACTTATACTTTGTCAAGCATATACTCCAGCTTTGCCACTTTAACCTTAACCACTTCAAGATGCTTATGATAGGGACAATGAGGGCTGAAAGCTAATAAGTACCATAATTTTTGGAAGCTCTTTTTGAAACTTCTAATCCCTGCTTCCTTTACAAAAAGGTCTTTGTTCCACCATTATTTGAGTCTCCACCTTATACCTTTAGGTACCATTAAGAGAGCATAGTTGTCATTCTGTGTGTAGTGTTCCAAAGCTTATTAATTGATGCATATTGTGTTATTACTTGTTCATGTGATATTTGTTTCTAGTCACCCTTGTGAACTTTAAAGGTGTCCTATGCATCTATATTGCTACTCTATAAGGGACAAGCTGATTGCCACTATGATATGTTTTCTATATGTGAAACAAACAAATGTTTTTCAATGCATGTTATTCATGATCTTTGTTTGTAGCTTGCCATGTTGCATGCATAGTTACTATGTCCTACTATTATAACTCCATTCTTTCATGCACATGTTTAGAGTTCTTTGATCCCATCTTTCAATGCTTGCAAATGGTTGGATCTTTATTATGAGGGTGCATGTCACCTCAAAAATTATTCTTTTATCACTTACCTACTCGAGGACGAGCAGGAGTTAAGCTTGGGGATGCTGATACGTTGGAATGTATCTATAATTTTTGATGCTCCATGCTTGTTTAGTATCTACTTTGCTTTACTTGTCCACACTTTGAGGTGTTTATACATGTTTTCTGGTACTGACCTATTAACAAGTTGCCACAGTGTCAGTTGCCTGTTTTCTGTTGTTTTTGGTTTCAGAAAAGTTAGAAAAAAATGTAGGGGTTCGTAGCATGGAAAACAAAATTTTCTATCGCATACAAACAAACAAGCCAAGATCTATCTACTAGATTGTAGCAACGAGTCGATAGAGGAACTCACCCTCGAAGATTCCAAAGCGGTTAACGAGAGCAGATTCTCGTGGGTGATGTAGTCGTACTCTTTCCGATCTCAAGATCGCGTAGACGATCCTTCCAGCACGTTCAGCAGCGCTCCCTTGATCGGTCACACGTTAAATTTTCGACTAAGACCTTCCTCTCCCTTGTTCGAGCAGGCACCCGAGGATGTAGCACTCTCCTCGCGATTCCGTGACTGGCAGGCGTGGTACGGAAGTAGAGGGGAAATCCCATGAGGCTTGCCTTAAGCCGATGCAGTATGGTGGAGCTTATGAGAGAGGCTATTAGTGGTCTAGTAATTAGACACACCAATTAGAAGGCTCTAAACCAATTAGAAGGCTCTAAACATTGGCTAAAGCAATTAGAAGCTCTAAACCAAAGCGGCTCTAAACCGGAGATCTAGAGGTGGAAACTTGTGTGTGCTAGGAGGAGCCCTGCCTCCTTATATAGGTGGGAGGGCTGGCCGGCCAAGGGAGGAGTGGAGTCCATCCCCAACTCGGCTTGGGAGGGGCGCCGGCTGGGGGAGGACTCCCTCCCCAACTCGGCTTCACCTCCTCCTCTTTTCCCACTTCCCAAAATTGCCGTTTGACTTTCAAACTAGCCGTTTGACTTTTCAATTTAGGATTTAATTTAATCCTTTATTTGGGACAGCAAGAACACTTAGTACATGATGCAATCATTCCAACTTACAATGACACATTCATGTACCCTTCCCCAGTGTCTTGGGACATTCCGGGACCTTCTAGAATGTTCCCAATGAAAACACCGGAACCATTCCCCAACTCCGAAATGGGACTTTCCTTATATGAATCTTATTCTCCGGACCATTCCGGATCTCCTCGTGATATCCTGGATCCCATCCGAGACTCCGAACAACATTCGGTCTCTTTCTCATAATACCATAACTACTCAAAACAACGTCGAATCCTTAAGTGTGTCTCCTCCGGTTCGTGAATTATGCGGACATGATCGAGACACTTCTCCGATCAATAACCAATAGAGGAATCTGGAAATTCATATGGCTCCCACATATTTCTACGATTACTTTGCGATCGAATGAACCACTTACATACGATACCAATTTCCCTTTGTCTCACGATAGTTTACTTATCCGAGGTTATGATCGTCGGTATCTACGCATACCTAGTTCAACCTCGTTACGATAAGTACTCTTTTCTCGTTCCGTGATATGTGATCCCTTGTGAGCCAGTCATATGCTTGCAAGCTAATTGGATGACATTTCACCGAGAGAGGCCAGTATATCTATCCGTCATATGGATGGACAAATCCCTCTTGATCCATGTGTTTCAACCAATACTTTCCGAACACTCAATGCCACTTTTATAGCCACCATGTTACGGTGTGGTGTTTGATGACATCAAAGCATCCATCCGGTAAAGGTGATATGCATGATCTCATGGTCGAAGGAATTAGGTTACTATGTATCAGAAAGCATATAGCAATTGAACTATTGAAATGACTTGATCTTTATGCTACGCTTATCTATAGGAGTATGTCCATCACATCATTCTCCTAATGATATGAACCTGTTGTTAATAACATCTCTATTTTCATGATCAGGAAACAATGATCATATATTAACCAACAAGCTAGTTTAACAAGAGGCTTTACTAGGGACTCTTATTTTAGTTTACAAATCACACAAGTATTAATGTTTCCGGTTAATACAATTATAGCATGGTATGTAAACATTTATCATAAGTATGAAGATATGATAATAACCACTTTATTATTGCCTCTTGGGCATATCTCCAACAGTCTCCCACTTGCACTAGAGTCAATAATCTAGTTTCAAACCTTTGTGTTTTCAACACCTATGGCTTTCGGTGTTGTATGTACACGATTGCTAGTGGTTAGCGATCTCCGGATCGACACTTCCAGTCCGTGTGTAATTCACATGTCTTTGCGTCTCTCGCATCACTCATTCTCTAATGAGATGGCTTTGTATGATTTGGTCTTTCGGTGTGACCTTTAGTTCTTTGGGGTTAAAACATGTTGATAATATTGTCGCACAATATATCTTCATAGTATTATCCTTTGTGAACTACACCTAGTTTGATAACAAACTACTTGACACAAATGCCCTCTTTTCTGCTATAATAGCAGTCATATACTTAGCCTTTTGTTGAAGTATCATCACAATGTCTTAACTTTGGAACTCATCCAAATCCATTATGGAACTCACTTTCCATTATATTGTGCCACCCTTAATTTAGATTGAGATAAACTTAATTTGTACTTTGTGACAAAACTAGTATCAATGTAGTACTTTTACAATGAACTAACCATCTATTTGTCACTTCTACAAATAATATACTCTTAGTTCTTCCAAAAGATCATAAGAATATCCTTACTATCGTCCAATGATCATCTTATGAATCATTCTGGTATATGATCATAATATTTATAGCATAGGACATATCTGGATTTGTACATATCACAGTATGATTGATATAAATACTCTTTGTGATTTCATACATCAAGTATCAATCTATACTTGAATCTTTGTTTCACTTACCAAGTGCCAATACACTTGAATATATCATCAACATTGAACTCTTTCAATCCTTTACGTGCAACAAGAACCTTTCTTGTAGTTTCTATATTGAATTCATTCAATATCTCGTCTATGTACTACGGCACAACCATATTAGCGTCTATTGATGCCAAATATTTGGGTTTTGCCTAAGTCTTTCATCGGGATGAAATTCTTAATATGTGTTAATAAAAGATACATTATTTCCAATCAACAATATGTCTTCCACATAATGTATTAGAAACATGTCTTAGCGCTCCCACTTAATTTCTTGCAAATGCAAGCATCTTCATTGTCTCCGATGAAATTAAACTCTTTTAACAGTTTCATCATAGTGAAGATTCCAACTCGCTATGCTTACTTCAACCATTGAAGTTTGCATATGCTTTTAGCATCCTTTGAATTAACAAAACCCTTTGGACCGTGTCATGCACACGTCCTAGGTAACCATTCTATTAGAAGAACTTGTTTTGTTTATTCTACTACCACATAACAAATTATATGTAGTGGTTGCTACATTAATCCGTCTAGACTAAAAATCGCTATGAAAGATCAAATCTTGTCATATACAACCTTTGAACATTGTTGTGAACTCTTTCCCAACATGTCGACTATTTCATAGATGTGAAACATCCATGTCTACTTCTTTATAGATCCAAACACAACCGCAAGGTCTTACACCTTTTCGAGGGTCCTTCAAGTTCAAAACTTGATTTCTCGTGTATGGAACTATCACGGATTATATGGCTTCAAGCCATTTGGTAGTCGGGGCCCATCATCGCTTCTTTGCATGTAGTAGGTTCATTATTCTCAAATAATGATTCAACCCTCAAATCTTGGTATTTGATTGTTCATCCGACCTACTTGTTTCAATAGAAACTTAGACCTCCGTGACCACAACCTTTGAGGCACGTGAGCCATGAGCATTATTCTTGCCTCCGGAACACTTTTCGATGCTGCGCAACTTTGCACATATAGCTAAGGTTCTTTTAACCTTATCAAAGTTCTATTGTCCTCCCACTTAACTTTTCACGAAAATTCCTTCTCAAAGAAACTTGGCGTTCTAGCGACAAACACTTTTGTCTCCGGTGTTTATGGAGGAATACTTATGATAATACAAAGACAGGTTTATCCGACTTTGGTTGCAAACATCTTTCTTATGCATAGCATACCAATGTTTAAGAAAGGACTACTTGGGTTTTATCCCAAACCATAACCTTATATGGTGTCATTTCAGCGGATTATGATGGAGCTCTTTTAGTGGAAAAGCGGTAGTCTCTAAAGCTTTTAATCTTTAAAATATAATAGCAGTTTTATGAATTATACCTTGATCTTACCATGTCAAACAAGGTTCAATTACATATCTCGAGCGCTCCATACTCTTATGGTGTTTGGAAATGCAAATCCACGGACCGATTCCTTAAATCTTAGGTATTACGCTAAACTTGTAACTTAAATATCTTCCTTTATGATCTTATCATAAACTATTTATATTCTTGTTACAATGATTTTGCACTTCATCTTGAAAATCTTTCGAACTTTTCAAATATTTCACACTTCATCCTTATTAAGTAAATATTCACATATTCACTCAAATTTTCGGAGAAAGCATATGAAGTTGAAATCCATCGCTCTTGACTACACATAATGGAGTTCGTACAACAATATGCACAAGTTCCAATAAGCTAGTCATTCATTCCCTTTTGGCCTATGAGCGAAGTTTTAATTATCTCTAGGAAAGTTTCACAAACGTCATTTGATCAAAAATCAAAAGACTCCAAAATTCCATCCACATGGAGTTTCTTCATGTTTTCTTTCCAATATAATTTAACCGGCGATGTCACTTCCTAAGTGATCTTTCAATCAATTTGTCTTTCGACAATTTTAGCACTAGTTTTATGGATGTGATTTATCCAACGAGATTTGTGAATCATCCATCTTTTATGGATTACGGCAATTATTTGAACAACCCTTTTGTTCTCATAATACTGATAAAACAAATCCTGAAGGCAAGCTTTGATGTTTAACGAGCAACACAATAACCCTTTATTTGTTTTCGATGAACATCATCACATATTCTTTTGCTAGTTACTTAGGCCATTGTAGTTCATGAATTGTGTTGTTTCGTATGACGATTCACACCAACAAATTCAGTATCAAATACTTAAGAACCACATTGTTTAATAAGCAAAGAATATAGCCATAACACGTATATCATCTATATACTTAAATGAACAATTCTAGTCTTTTCTTTTACGCCATATACTTATGAGATTCTCTTTCAGTATTTCCTTTTATGTTTGAAAGAATCTATCAACATCAATAGTGGAGTCATACATATGACACATAGTCCAAAGCGTGTATAGTTAAATACCAATGTCTTTGGACTTGCACTTTGAAGTAGATCACCATTATCAAATGTTTGGTGTTCTTTCAAATTCCTTTCTTTAGTTAACTCTTGGTGTAGTAAACATTTTACCTACATCAAATATTCACCTTCATCATGGATTTATCCATGATCAAGCTACTTAGCTTATACCGGTGAATCGTGAGTATAATGTTGCTCTCCAAAACCTTTTGGAAGATTAGGACAACTAGTGTCTCCAACCTTTTGCAAATTCTCATCAAATATGAGAACATGACTTTTGCCATATTATACTCTATCATGTTGTAACCAAAACTTCATTTCAGATATCACAATATCTTCCACACATCATGGTTTCGAAACAACTCTTTCAGATCCTAGATAACCTTGATATTAAGACAATCCTTTGAATATCAAGAATCATGGAGACAAACATGATACTCAAACACTAACACTTGGAATTGTCACTCTTGTTTTAATACTAATTATTAAACTTTATGGAGTAGGAAATTACTGAAAGTTTGCAATAGGACTTTTAAACTTTAGATTAACACTTCAAAACAATACGATACCAGTTAAGTAAAGTAACCAGAATTCTATAGTTCTATCATCTCAATTATAACTAAGCGCAAGGTGGTAAACGGATGACAATGACTACAACAACTATGCAAATAACCTTTGATTTGATTTATGATAAATTGAGTTCTAATTAATAATTAAATTAATCCAGGTGAACTCCCTCAAAACAACATCCCTCACATTGTTTTAGTGATCACGAACCAAATCCACCACATCTAAACCGATCATAACGAGAGTTGATGTAGCTTCAATGGCGAACAATCAACATGTTCATCATATCTACTATATGACTCATGCTTTACCTTTCGGTGATCCGTGTTCATGAGACCATGTCTGTACATGCTAGGCTCGTCAAGATCAAACCTTAGCTACCGCATAAGCAAATCTGGCTTACGTTGTATTCACCCGGAATCAAAGACACCCGATCATCACGTGGTGCTTGAAGCGACAAGCTTTGGCAGCAGTGCAAACTAAGGGTGAACACTTTTAGAACTTTAAATTTATGTGCATGAGGGATCATCTTATAATGCTACCGTCGTCTACTAAGCAATACAAGATGCATAAAGGATTAACATCACATGCAATTCATAATATGTGATATGATATGGCCTTTCTTCTTTGTGCTTCCGATCTCCATCTTCAAGCACGAACATGATCTCCATCATCACGGCATAGCATCAAGGTCAATGGCGCTTCTTCATGGTTGTCGTCCACCAGCTTCAACTATTACAACTATTTTGAATAGACACGCAGGTCTTAACGAAATTAAAGACAACCATATGGCTCTGCGGTTGCCAACTTACAATAAGGAACATTGCATACATCAAATATAATCACAATCATGGCCATATCACATCACGCACACCTGCAATACACAGTTTGACGCATCTACTTTCTTTGCATATTTTACGTGGTTTGGGGCTTTCAATAAGTGTCGTTCTAACTTACGAACAAGAACCACAACATTGATACTAGCATTGTTGATCACCCGTTGTAAATTGGATCTTTACTCTGCTAGGAGAAACAGGCACCATAAAGCCACTTATGCAATACAAGTTGCATGTCAAGCGTGGAGCAAGTCTCATGAGCGATGTCATGTAAGGTTAGCCCGGCGCTTCATCCCAACATACCGCAAGATGCAAAGTACACAAAAGCAATCTACAATAAAAGCATCAATGCCCTCAATGACCATTGTGTTCTACTCGTGCAAGATCTACATATAGACACGGCTCGATACCCTTTGTAGGGGTTCGTAGCATGGAAAACAAAATTTTCTATCGCATACAAACAAACAAGCCAAGATCTATCTACTAGATTGTAGCAACGAGTCGATAGAGGAACTCACCCTCGAAGATTCCAAAGCGGTTAACGAGAGCAGATTCTCGTGGGTGATGTAGTCGTACTCTTTCCGATCTCAAGATCGCGTAGACGATCCTTCCAGCGCCACGTTCCAGAAGCGCTCCCGCAGTCGGTCACACGTTCGGTACTCGACGAAGGCCTTCCTCTCCCTTGTTCCAGCAGGCAGCGGAGGTTGTAGCACTCTCCTCGCGATTCCGTGACAACGGCGTGGTACCGGAAGTAGAGGGGAAATCCCGCAGGGCTTCGCCTTAAGCCGATGCGAGTATGGTGGAGCTTATGAGAGAGGCTATTAGTGGTCTAGTAATTAGACACACCAATTAGAAGGCTCTAAACCAATTAGAAGGCTCTAAACCGCTGGCTAAAGCAATTAGAAGCTCTAAACCAAAACGGCTCTAAACCGGAGATCTAGAGGTGGAAACTTGTGTGTGCTTGGAGGGAGCCCTGCCCCTCCTTATATAGGTGGGTGGGGCTGGCCGGCCACGGGGAGGGAGTGGAGTCCCTCCCCAACTCGGCTTGGGTGGGGCGCCGGCTTTGGAGGACTCCTCCCAACTCGGCTTCACCTCCTCCTCTTTTCCCACTTCCCAAAATTGCCGTTTGACTTTCAAACTAGCCGTTTGACTTTTCAATTTAGGATTTAATTTAATCCTTTATTTGGGACAGCAAGAACACTTAGTACATGATGCAATCATTCCAACTTACAATGACACATTCATGTACCCTTCCCCCAGTCTTGGGACATTCCGGGACCTTCTAGAATGTTCGATGAAAACACGGAACCATTCCCCAACTCCGAAATGGGAATTTCCTTATATGAATCTTATTCTCCGGACCATTCCGGATCTCCTCGTGATATCCGGATCCCATCCGAGACTCGAACAACATTCGGTCTCTTTCTCATAATACCATAACTACTCAAAACAACGTGAATCCTTAAGTGTGTCTCCCTACGGTTCGTGAATTATGCGGACATGATCGAGACACTTCTCCGAACAATAACCAATAGAGGAATCTGGAAATTCATATGGCTCCCACATATTTCTACGATTACTTTGCGATCGAATGAACCACTTACATACGATACCAATTTCCCTTTGTCTCACGATAGTTTACTTATCCGAGGTTATGATCGTCGGTATCTCTGCATACCTAGTTCAACCTCGTTACCGATAAGTACTCTTTTCTCGTTCGTGATATGTGATCCCTTGTGAGCAGTCACATGCTTGCAAGCTAATTGGATGACATTTCACCGAGAGGGCCCAGTATATCTATCCGTCATATGGATGGACAAATCCCACTCTTGATCCATGTGTTTCAACCAATACTTTCCGAACACTCAATGCCACTTTTATAGCCACCCTGTTACGGTGTGGTGTTTGATGACATCAAAGCATCCATCCGGTAAAGGTGATATGCATGATCTCATGGTCGAAGGAATTAGGTTACTATGTATCAGAAAGCATATAGCAATTGAACTATTGAAATGACTTGATCTTTATGCTACGCTTATCTATAGGAGTATGTCCATCACATCATTCTCCTAATGATATGACCCTGTTGTTAATAACATCTCTATGTTCATGATCAGGAAACAATGATCATATATTAACCAACAAGCTAGTTTAACAAGAGGCTTTACTAGGGACTCTTATTTTAGTTTACAAATCACACAAGTATTAATGTTTCTGGTTAATACAATTATAGCATGGTATGTAAACATTTATCATAAGTATGAAGATATGATAATAACCACTTTATTATTGCCTCTTGGGCATATCTCCAACAAAAAAATATTCTCGGAATTAGACGGGACGAAGGACAAAGTCAATAACTTTTCGTGGGGAACAAGAAGTCTAGAGGAGAGCCCGAGGGGCCGGCCAGAGGGGCCAGACCCCCCTAGGCGCGGGCTTGTAGCACCCCGGTAGAACCACTACTAGAAAATCGCTGATGTTTATACTTTGTGCATCATCATGACAACATCATGCATTTATTCGTCTAAAACTATTTCCAAAAGCCTATATTTTTTCCAGATATTCCCCTCTTTGTTCAAATCGAAACCCTGGATTCGTTCGGATATTTTATTTATCTAAAGCCTTTTTTTTCAAATGTTTTGTTTTATAAGAAAGAAAAATAATAAATATAAAATATATTTTTTTTGTTAGTGGGGGAGGCAGCCTAGTCGGCCAGGCCCAAAGGCCCAGCCAACAGGACACCTACTACCCCGCTAGAACAAAACCTAACCCTAATCCCTCTCCAACCCTAAACCCCACCTACTCCTCTCCCTGCCGCCGCCACCCCCTTTCAAACCCAAAACACACACTCATGCATGCGCACCACATCACCTAGACCCGGTCAACCCTGTGCATACACAAACACAACCCCACCCCGCGTCCGACCCTTAGACCCACTCGCGGTCCCGCGCCCGCAATCCCCGCACGGGACCCCGTCCCCTTCGCGAACCACCCACCTCGCCTCCTCTATCCTGCTCGATCCCACGAGCCCACCGCCACCAGGCGCTCCCATCGCCGCCGCCAGGAACCCCTCCCCCTTGAGCTCGCCCCGGCCATGGCGCCACCGCCTCTCCTTCGACCTCCGCTCCCTCCTCTTGTCAGCGACCAGCCATCGCGGGCCACCGGCGTCGCTCGATCGCAACCATCTCGGGTGCCCCGCGCCCGTCCTCCTCGTCACGGCCCATGCTCGCCCGCCCCATGAGTATCGCTGGCCCGCCGCTCTACTCGAGTCCACCGGCCGCCTCTGCGTGCCTCGTCACCGCTGATCTCGGCGCTCCGGCCGTTGCCGCCGCCATCGACTGCCTCACCCCACCGCTGTGGCCTCCGTCTCTGTCGCCTCTGCAACCGCCGCGGGCTTCCTCCGCTCCTCCGATCCGCCAGGCCGTCTCCCTGTCTCAGCATCAGGCCGGCGACGCCGCTCACCAAGGTCGCCCTGGCGTCCTCTCCCGAGCCTCCGCCGTGCCCTCGTCGTCCTGTTCTGGCCGCGTCGCCCGGGTTTGACCCCCTCTACGAGCGCCTCCACCTGCGGGGCATGGCCATGCTGGCCTGGGCAGAGCGTGCGTGCACCAGGAGGGTGAGCCGCACTGCTCGTCTGTATGTGCGTTGGCGGACTGACTTTCCTCTTTTGGCTTCCAGTGCCCATGGGTGAACCTGATGATGTTGTTCTAATGTTCCAGTGTGTCGATCTGGTGATGTGGCAATTCATGTGTGGCGTCTGATGTCCAAAGAACAGGTTCTTCAACACGAATTTGACACTCCGAGATCGACCACACGAAACGACGCGCTCTTCCTCATGGATCCAAAGACCGGACCGAAGACCACAAGTTCTCGGCCCTTTCATGGAGCCGACGATCGAAGAGAGCCACCTAGAACGCCATGACCTACTACTCAGATATTCCGATGCCCGAAGACCTCCAAACCTCCCGAACCCGAAGATCGTGAAGCCCCCATGTGTGACCCTTTCCCGAGCCCCTATTTTTATAAATGAGATATACTTGTTGCATCTAAAATTTCCATGATTGCATACATATAGTTGTGGTTTGTGGGCCTTATGCCGATTCACCTAAATTAAACAAGGGGGCCATATGTGGACAAATCTAGTCTTATATTGGCCCCATTTAAATATGTGTAGTGAACCGGTGCTATGTTTTGCCATGTTAAGTCAACATTTAAATTGCGGGTTATGTAAACAACATGAACCGTCTAATTAATTGTCGGGACCCCGGTTCCGCTTAATAATGCCTAATTGCATCGCATCGTTGACATGTCATACATCATATATGAATCATGCCCGATCTTCTGCCGTAGTATTAAATAGTGCATCCGGTGTTTCTTCTAGTGCTTTGCTTCTTCACGGATTAGGCCGTTGAGTTGATGCGAGTGTCGACCCGATCTTCGGGTGGATTTTCGGCAATGTTTTCAGGCGAGCATTCTCCCCCTTTCTACCTATCTTACTTTTATAGTCTTTTTTTCCTCCTTTTGATCTATTGCTGACTGTGTTGCGATGCTATAGTTTTCGTACCCGTGATATCCCTTGCAGCCTTATATTGCCTTGGACACATCCTATGACCTGTTGCTTGGTAGATAGTTGGACTTGCGTGTCGTAGTCGCTTGCTCAAGAGCTTTTGCATGTCGTCAAGTACCACAGTTGTTGGAAGAATGCCATATGCTTTATGTTGGAGATGATCATGACTTTATTTATCGTTTAATAACTAAAATTGAAGTAGGTAAATAATGCAGAGGCACAAGTGGGCAATAGATGTTATTTGGTTTTTAACCGTCCACTTGTGTCCCGTAGGACCCCGAGTACTTGATACCTATTCTTTGAATATTCGCACTATCCGCATATGGGACCATGAATCCCCCTAACCCTAGCTTGAGTCATATTTAATTCCTTGGGGCCACAAGTAGTTTGGGGCTTTATTACTATCCTGTACTTATGCCATGCTTTACTGCTTTATTTACGATTGCGCGTGGAGCGCCTGTACTGTTTTGGAACCAACGTGGAATGTTTTCGCGGTATCGACAAGCCCAGTCACACTTTCGGGTTCCCAGTCGTTTACAGCCATTGTCACAAACCTCTGGGTCCGTCTCGGAGCCGGCCAACTTCGTCGCGGGTAGCTTAGTGGGGTGGCCCCCTGAAATCAAATATGAATCTTGCTAATGTTCTGTCGTGATGCCTCGTTGGGTTTTATTTGGTTTTTCCCAAGGTTGATCGTGCGTGTGTTGCTATTTGTGCCCCCTGCAGGGTAAAACTTTCTGAAAGCCGTGTCCGCGGTTATGGACGACTTGGAGCACAGTATCTCGATCATAGACAACTATAACTAAAGTAGTACTATAAATTTGACTTTATAATGACTAGTAATCAGCTTCACTATAATGGAATGGCTAAATAAAAATGCCAACAATTGCTGGTTTGGATTGTCACCTGTTACCATTGTATCTGACTAGTAAGTATTGCAACTCTAACGGAATGGATAAATAAAAGTACCAACAACCGCTGGGTTTTGGGATGCCTCATGTTATATGTATCTGACTAGTAAGTGCTACAACTATAACAAAATGGTTAACTAAAACTGTCCACTGCTTATTATACCAGGACGACTCTTGCTATCTATACCTGACTAGTAATTGCTGTAACGATAACTGAATAAATAAAACTGCCAACTGTGTGAGTTCCTCGGTTTGACTTCCTCGTTTGGTCTCGAGGGGGAAATATCAGGATGGGTATGCTTGGTGATAGTTTCAGGTTGGTACCGAATAGGTCTTTCTTACCCCTATCTGATAGCCGCCAGTTGTATTGAGTCTCTATAGGTTGTTTAGTGCATGCTACGCTGCCGCTTCAGTCCACCATACCTATGTAGGCGAGGACCGCCGAATTCTAGTCTCGTAGTGTCTCGCCTCATCTTGACTCTCTTTTTCCTTTGCCCTTTGTCGGCACCCCTTTTGTTTAAGCAGGTTTTGAGATCGACGTTGTTAGCAGGGTTGCCCTTCCGGCTTGGCCTGGGCAGGGTTATGGATGCCATTGTTATTCTTCAGGGCTCTTATCCCCATTTGCATCTTGTCCGTAGTCGGACGTTGTATCGTTTTTAAGGTGATTTGGATCTTTGTATTGTATATCTGTATTTTTGACTCTTTGAGTCATTGTTGTATATATCTGTTCTGTGGGTTCCATCGTGGACTATTGTGTAATGATATTACTTCGTTTTCCACCCACACGCAAGTGCCTGGTGGGCACCTTTGAATCGTTTCTATGCGGGTTTGGCAGAGGTCGCTAAAACTTGCATAGGGTCGATTCTGAGGGTGTTACAGGGCCCTAGCCCGCTCCTGGCTAGGGTTTATCTAAGGAGAGCACCTCTAGTGAACTATGGACCCTGGTTCAGTCTTTACCATCAATACATCTTCCACTGTTACTTATTTATTTGTTGCAAACCGTTACTTTCCACACCATACGTTTAATCCTTTGTTACAGCAAACCGGTGAGCTTGACAATCTCACTGATTCGTTGGGACAGAGTCTTGAGTTTGTGTTGTGGAGGTCTCCACGTTGCTTCCAACACATGTGTGACATTTCCTTCCTCCTTCTGGTTCGATAACCTCGGTCACAACTTAGGGAAAACTTGCTGATGTGCTCTTCGTACCTTGCTCTTGGGGTTCCCAACGAAGCACTCCTACATCAACCTCTTCCTCCATGTCGAGTGATGCATCATCATCCTCATAGTCTGGCCACGGGAATAGTCAGGGACAAAGCCATGAGTACTCTTTAAGTACTCGCAAACTATCACTAACAAGTAAGGTGGTTCAAGTAGGAATCCTAAGATCTAGGTTATTTTGCCAAAATCCAGGTTTATCTCTAACTGAGTTTAGAAGCAAAAAAAAACTATTTTAATGTTTTTCAACACCTAAATGGGAACTTAGTTTTCTATTTCACCGCCCTGTTGTGGTCAAGTCAAAGTCATGATTCATTTCACAAGTCATTTTGAAAACATCTCACGATGGAACAGTATGGTCACTCCAACTGTTCATAACCGCGGACGCGGCTATTCGAATAGTTTGGCACTCTGCAGAGGTGGTACACTTTCACCACAACATTTGATACATCCGTCAGGAACAATCCCGAATCACCATACTCAGTATGCGGATAATCAATCCTAACCTTTCAATTACACACCCTAGTATAGGCACCTCCCCTATGAGTTTGGCCTCCCAACCATGACCATTTGTTATCTTGGGAACTACACAGGTGGACAATCATCACGAGGTAGCCTCAGCTCAAACCTCGGCCACAAGGGAACCCTTACTAAGATATATAAACTTCTAGTCAAGCCCTACCCAAATTCGGGTATTGTGGTTGTCCGGTAAAATTGGAATGGTATCGCATCCGAACACAACCATTAGTTTTATAAAGGGCTAAGGCTCATGCCTCAACATTTTCATCATAAAAATCATCTGGTGTTCATAACACATGTCAAAACATTTCATTAGAATGACTCATCATTCTAAGGTTTTCATAACCATTTTCACCAAGTATTCCCATCTAAAGTGATCAAGTTTGATACTTAGCACTAGCCACTAAAGTTGGGGGTAATCACTAATGAAGGTGATAATCAAGTGTGACCTATCTAAATCTAATCTCATGTCTCAGTATAACATCTAGTTATAACTAACTTAGGCCAAGTTTTATGCTCTTTATGCTACCTATAATATCTTTCCAAAACTCACAACACACTAACTAGAAGTAATAAAGAACTTTGATAAATAAATAGAAGAATAAAGCTTGCAAGTAAAACTGTGATTTGGTATAATCAAGTGGTATAACCAAAGCATGCCTAATGCATTGCATCTGCTCTCTACCTTGCCAAGTTGCAAGTGTTAGCTTGCTAGGATGGCTTGCCTTGAGTAGTGTAGTGGTTGAAGTTCTCCTCTGCTTCCTCTTCGTAGTAGTCTCATTCCTCTTCATATCCTTGGTCGGTACTAGCATCTATAAATAAATACGAAGTACACAATCACCAAAAAAACACTTAACTACCTATATTTAGCACACAAAGGTTCACACTAGATGATCTAGCATCATCACAATCATCACAAGGATTAAAGGCTTAGTCTTAATCATTTTATTTTAGAAAAGTAATTTCTACTCATTGAAAACTACTTAAGATTTACTATTATCCAATTGAAACAAGGGATTATGTTGACACATGTCATCACCACATATTCTAATACTTGGGAATGTGATTTAAAGTGGTGTCACAATTTAATACGGTTTAACCTTATTATTTTAAATAATTAAAGTGACTAGAAATGCCTATGGGGCATTCTTTTATTACTTGTCCATTATTACTGTAAGTAAACCTAGATATTTTTATATATTCCGAAAGGTCTTATCAAATGTGATTTTTGAGAGTTGGAATCAACTCAAAAGCATTTATCGTTGAATTTTGAAAAATGTTTGAATGCAGAAAAGTCTCTGCCTTGTTATTTTTACTATAGGTGATCTATAATTTCAAATGGTTTGAATCCAACGGGCTTGGATTAATAATTTCCATACCTTTCTAGAAAAATTGGTTTCATGCAATTTGGTTTAGTGAAACTCTCTGAATTGATTTTTAAAGTTACTGTCTGAACTAGGTTTGAATTAAAATAGAAAATATCTATTTGAATCTACTGGGCTGAGCACGGGAACTAAACTGGACCGGCCCAGCTGCACAATGCGCGCGCAGTAGGCTACTGGCAGGGGGTCCGTCAGCGGCTATAACTACACGAAGCGGTATCTTTCAATCTGAGCCTTGCGATTAGACTAGATCCTACGGCTGTGGTTCGTCGTCTCCGTCGGGCAACACCGGCGAGACTGAACCCTAATGTGACGGTGGGGGTCATGTGAGGCTCACCTGGGCTCTAGCTAGGGTCGGCGTTGGGGCGAACGACGTTGTCGACGATGGCGGTTCGAACGGTGGTTGTGGCAGCTCCTGGGGCGGCTCCAATCAACGACTCCTCTTCTCCTCCTCCACGGTAGACTCCGGTGAAATTCCGATGACCTGGTTCTCGCCTTGATCCAAGGAAGGGTCAGTGGTGCTCTGTGAGAGGTGGGGAGTGAGATGGTGTGACGAATTGG
This sequence comes from Avena insularis, assembly GCA_023614405.1. NCBI lineage: Eukaryota > Viridiplantae > Streptophyta > Magnoliopsida > Poales > Poaceae > Avena > Avena insularis. The sequence continues at coordinate 35,886,016 of CM042691.1, read as the reverse complement.
GACTGGGGTGGCCTCCTTTTATAGCCGAGCGAGTGGGGTAGTGCGGCACAGGCAGAGCTTGTTGGGGTCGGCGGTACAGCGAGCTAACAGCATGGCGCGGGGGCTAGGACGGTGCGCGGTCTCCTGGTGATTCACAAGGGCTTAATGGCGCAGCAAGGGGCGGTCGAGAATGGTCGGAACACGTTGGTGCTCTGAGCGACACCGAAAACGGTTTTGACGACGCGCGGGTGCTACGGATCGCGCGGTAGCGAACGGGGATGTCTGGGAGGTTCCTAGGGTCGTGGTGATTGCAGGCATGTGCGGTGAAGGCGAGGCACGGCGTGTGCGAGCGTGTCGCGCTCTGGCGTGCTCTCGGCATGGCATGGACGAACTGGGCGCGGCGCGTTCTCTATGGTCCACTGAAAGGATACAGATGTCGCCTAGAGGGGGGTGAATAGGCGATTAAAACTTTTCCTAGAGTGGCTTAACAAAGGCGGAATAAAACTAACGTTTACTTGTCAAGCACAACCTAGAACAACTAGGGTTCACCTATGTGCACCAACAACTTATTCTAAGCAATACAAGCAACAATGTGATAGCGAGATATAGATTACTTCAAGCACGAAGGCTATCACAATGTAAAGTGCATAAGTAAAAGCTCGGGTATAGAGATAACCGAGGCACGCGAGGACGACGATATTTTACCGAGTTCCTCCCAACATGGAGTACGTCTCGTTTGGAGAGGGGGTGGTATCAAACAACCAACGCCATAAAAGGCCTCCCTTATTCTCCTGTGAATCTAACCCCAACAGGATCGATCCATGCTTCCACTATCGGTGCACTTGTCGGTGGCAAACCGGAACCTCTCACAAGGTTGGGGCACTTGCTTGATGAAGACTTGCAAGTTACTCCCCCATACAACATGGGGAAAACTTCACTTTGACCTTGTCTTCATCGATCCATGATCACCGAGGATGGCAAGATTCAACCATGAGATCTGCTAGATATTGCACATCTTTAGCTTGCACATCATTTCTTCTTTTCTTCATTATGTTGATGCCTTGAAGGTGCACCAGAGATATTACTCCATCTTATTCTTCAAGACATACTTGTCATAGGTTTAACTCTCATATGACCAATCTGTGGACCATTCTTTGAACACCTTGGTCACCACATGATCCTCATCACTTCTTCTCCAAACCTTGAAGCCAACATATGGTTCAAGCATTGCCTATGGACATTTCCTACAAGTACAACTCGATACAAGCATTAGTCCATAGAGATTGTCATTAATTACCAAAACCACACATGGGGGCCCACATGTCCTTTCATCCACGGCTTTGTAGTGCTCGAGGTCTGGACATGGGGTGGCGGTGGACGTTGGGCTGCCTCCTGGACATGGTGGCTAGGCGCGGCAAATGCTCCTGCTAGCTTGCCATGGTCGGCTGGCAGTGGGGTGGTCGGGCATGCACGACATGGGGTTCTAGGATGTTCAATGCAGGTGTGCTCACTAGGGAAACAAGGGTGAGCAAATGGAGACAATGGCTTGAATGATCACTGCTCAAAACAGTGAAAGTTTGGCCAATTTGATTTGTGTATGCCAAGTGTTTGACAAAATGGCCAAAAGAAATTTAGTTTGAAATTTTTGAATGATTTTTGGTGAGTGTTCTGGTCACATACTTGGTATTCTCTGCTTGTATGGATTTGTCAAGGTGAACTGGTTTGAGTGGTTTTTGAGAAATGGTGATCTTGCCATGTGAACTAGATTCAATTTTGAATTGTCATTGGCATAGATTTGTAAATTGTTTCTGTTGGTTTGCAAGGTGGGCTTGGGTTCACTTTTACTTGGCATAGCAATGGGTGAAAAGAATTGGATTTGTTTCTCTTAGGAATCTTGGACTAGAAACACTCAAAGTGGTCTAGTGGTTAACTTTGGTCAAAATGACCATTAGCTCATATTTTTTATTTTTGAATTTCTATTGATTTGATTCTTATTGGAAATGATTTAGATGATGTTGTTTTCATCTTTAAACCAATCCTTGCCATTCATAACAATCAAACAAGTCATGGCAAGCATTCATGCATTCATCACATACACACATGCATTTATATTAATTTTAATTAACAAAAAAACTGTTAGCCCTAAACTTGGGTGATTAGAACTTGATAACCTTAATTAATATTTTTAGGATGTTATAGCAACAATCAGATAACTTTGGATTTAGTTGAGAACACGCATAATAAGCCATGACCTGAGTAGGCTACAGTGTGCTCCAGCATAGCCAAAACTTTTTTTGTCCCAAACTGACATACCTCTTACGTTTTATAAGGCACATTGATTTTTTAATACAAGTTTTAGAGTGGTTGGCATTTTTAATAACTGTTCCTCCATCTTGATCTAACAGTAAAAAAATTGGCGGCACAAACCCGGGGGTAACAGACAATACAAATAGTATGGAACCGGTACAAAAATAAGATGAGACTGGTACTATAAAATCTACGTTATTTTAGTTAATTATATTAGAGTATAGGTCGGTGCGGCTAGGGCACCGGCCGCCTCTCCCCTTCCTATTAGAATTGTAACTCTATCTCTATTAGTCTTGGAGTCCAAGTCAGTTGTAATCTATATAAACATCCCACCGTGGCTGAAATCAATACAAGTTATTATTCTCTCAAACTATCATGGCATCAGACGCCTAGGTTTTCCGCACCTGGGATGGCGCCTCCACCTGCGCCGCCAAAGCCGTCGCCTCTCCCAGCTCGGCCCCTCTTCTCCATGGCTGAGTTCTGTGCTGCCGGTGTCCCTCCCTCTCTCTTTTCCTCTACAACTACAACCACACATCCACCACCTCCCCAAATTTCGATGATCTCTCTAGCCGACACCATCGCCGATGTATCCCCTTTCATACTGATCTTGCTCTACCTCGGTGCCCACAACTACTACCACCGACGCCACCTCTTCACCATCCACCTCGGCCGCTGTGGCCTTCGTCACCATATAGATCCCTCCTACCCTCCGCAGCCCGCCGATCCCCGCTGGGTCAAAGATGATCTCGCCATCATCCAGTGGATCTACACCCGCATCTACACGGAGCTCTTCAACCTGGTCTCCTCCGACGATGCCACCGCCGCCGATCTATGGGACTCTCTCTAGCAGCTGTTCTAGGACAACTCTGATGCGCGCATCAACGCGCTCAACACGGAGCTTTGCACGACCACCCAGGGAGATGCCCCGGTCACTGTCTTCTGCCAGCGGATCAAGGCCATCGGTGATGAACTCCATGAGCTTGGTGATCATGTTGACGACCGTACCCTCATCAACGCCCTCCTCGTCGGTCTCGGAGATTAGTTCGAGAAGCAGCAGTCCTTCATCCCCATGCTGAAGCCCTACCCCACCTTCAAGGAGGTGTGTTCCCTTCTCCAGCAAGAAGAGAAGAATCAAGATCGCAAGGCACAACGGGCGCCGCACGCTTCCACAACACCGTCCCTACCGCGATAGGGAATCCGCCCTCTGGGCTGCCGCGGCAGCCGCCCACGCAACCACCTCCTGCCGCACCAGCCGTAGCCCCGACCCCGCCTCCTGGATGACGTCCGAGCCCTAATTACAGGGGCAAGAACCCGATCTACAGGCCTCCCATGACGCGCCCCTCCGGCCCTGCACCCGCTTCGTCATCGACTGCTTCTTCGTCGCACGCGCCAGCGTCCTGGCCTCCTCAGCACGACCCTTTGACTGGCCTTGTGCAGGCTTGGTCGATGCCATGGTCGGCCCCGTCTCTGTATGGCGCCCCTCCTGCATACACAGGTGCATGGAGTCCTGGTCTTCGTCCAGCCACAGGCTCTCCCGGCCTCCTCGGCCCTCGGCCGCCGACTCATGTTTACACCACGACTGCTACACCACCATCCGGCGTGCCCTACTACCACATGACGGCCTCCTACAACAACATTCAAGCTCCGTATATGTACAACCAGCTATCACCCCTCCCCTACGTCAACATGCCAGCTCCCGGCTCCTCTTCTCCTCCCCAGCATCCGACCTGGGACCAAGCTGCCTTCATCAACGCCATGAACAACTTTACACTAAATAACGAAGGTACGGATTGAATTTTCGATTCTGGTGCATCCTCGCATATGTATTCAAATATGAATTTGCTGTCCGCTTGTTTTCCCTCTGATTTTTCCACAATCACTATTGGCGATGGCTCCACAGTTCATGTCTCTTGCGCCGGAAATTCTCACATCTCTTCATCTTATGCTAATTTTCTTCTACGTAATATTCTTGTTGTTCCTTCCTTAATCAAAAATCTTATTTCTGTTCGACAATTTTGTACTGACAACAAAGTTATTCTGGCTTTTGATCCTTTTGGTTTGTCTGTGAATGATCTGAAAACGGGGGAGATCCTCGCTCGGTACAATATCATCGGCGATCTTTATCCACTTCATGGCGCGCCCACATCCACCCCCCGCGCCATGCTTGCATCTGTTGATTTATGGCATCATCGTCTAGGCCACCCCAATAAAACCACTCTATCGTCTTGGCTTCAAGAACTTTGTATACCTAGTTCTAGTTTCTCTCATAATCCCTCTCTTTATAATGCATGTCAATGCGACAAACATGTTAGATTACCTTTTGGTACCTCAACTACTGTCAGTAATTTTCCGTTTGAGCTTCTTCATTGTGATTTATGGACCTCTCCAGTTCCAAGTGTTTCTGGTTATAAATATTATCTTGTGATATTGGATGACTACTCTCACTATATCTGGACTTTTCCTCTTCGTGCAAAATTTGATGTGCATACAATTTTCATAAATTTTTGACAGTATGTTCTTACTCACTTTGGCTTGTCTATTCGATTTATTCAATGTGATAACGGACGATAATTTGACAACACTCAAAACTGCAGTTTATTTCTTTCTTAAGAAATTCTTCTCTGTTTTGCATCCTTACACTTCTTCTCAAAACGGTAAAGCTGAACATTCTCTTTGTTCTATAAATGACATTGTCCGCACTTTACTTTTGCAAGCCTCTCTTCCTTCTCATTTTTGGGCTGAAGCTCTTCGCACTGCCACATTACTCATCAATGTTCGTCCCACCAAAACGTGTCCTCTTTATTCGCCCTTTCAATCTTTGTTTTTATCTCACCCAGACTATTCTTTCTTGCGTGTTTTTGGTTTCCTTTGTTTTCCAAACATTGCCTCTACAGCCTCCAATAAACTCAAACCACGTTCCCTACCTTGCATTCATCTTGGTCTTTCCGATGATCACAAAGGATATCATTGTATTGATCCCTCTTTTGGTCGTGTTATTGTTTCTCGCCATGTTACTTTTGAAGAAAATACCTTTCCTTATGCTGCCACCAAACTCACTCCCCAAAACGAACCGTCGGTCCCTACCACCACCAAAACACCCTTCATTCAACCCATTGTCAGCCTGGCGAGACTTTTGCCTGTTCTGTTGCGCCATCCTGCTTGGCGAGATTTTCGCCAGTTTCTACCTTTCTGGCGGACTTTTCAGCATGTTTCTTCGCCGGCAGAGAACTCATCACCACCCCACCACTGTCATGTCCACCCCTCGTAGCACCACTTTCCCTACCCATACACCGAACCATCTACCCCATCACCCGAACCACCAACACCTACTGTCGAGTCTTCCTCCACACCCCATTACCACCTAATGTTGTTCCTATTCAACCACCTACAAATGATCACGTCATGTGCACTCGTGGCAAATGTGGCTTTCTTCTCCCTTCTAAACGTCTCAATCACACAGCCACAACCACAATTTCCCCTATACCCACCTCCTACAAACGTGCTCTTCTTGATCCTTCTTGGTTTTTAGCTATGCGTGATGAATTTGATGCTCTTCAACAAAACAATACATGGATTCTCGTTCCAAACCTTCTGGCGTTAATGTTGTTTCTGGCAAATGGGTTTTTCGACACAATTTTTATTCTGATGGCACTCTTGCTCGTTACAAAGCTCGCTGGGTTTGTCGCGGTTTTTCACAACAACATGGCATTGATTTTGATGAGACTTGCTCCCCTGTTGTCAAACCAAGCACTATTCGTGTTGTTCTTAGTCTTGCCGTTTCTGCTTCATGGCCGATTCATCAACTTGATGTTAAAAATGTTTTTCTCTATGGTACTCTTAATGAAACTGTCTATTGTCAGCAACCCTCTGGTTTTGATCATTCCTCTTCTCCAAATCTTGTTTGTTTACTCAAAAATCTCTTTATGGTCTCAAACAGGCTCTTCGTGCCTGGTTTCAACGTTTTTCTACTTTCATTCAAACCATTGGCTTTATATCTTCTAAATCTAATTCTTCTCTATTCATTTTTCGTTCCTCCGAACATACTGCATATCTTCTTCTTTATGTTGATGACATCGTTCTTACTGCTAGCTCTGATTCTTTTCCCCAACATATTATTTCTTCTCTTCATCGTGAATTTTCCATGACTGATTTAGGACCTCTTCATCATTTTCTTGGCATTAATATTTCTCGCACAAAATCCTCTCTTTTTCTTTCTCAACAATAATATCTTTTGGATTTTCTTTCACGGGCTGGTATGTCCGATTGTCAACCTTCTCGCACTCCGGCCGACATAGGTGCCAAACTGTCGGCTGATGGTGATCATGTTTCTGATCCCACTTTTTACCGTAGCATCACTGGTGCTCTTCAGTACGCCACTCTCACTCGTCCTAACATCTCTTATTCGGTTCAGCAAGCCTGTCTTTTCATGCATGATCCTCGTGCTCCTCACCTTGCTCATGTAAAAAGAATTCTTCGATATTTAAAAGGAACTCTTGATCATGGTCTTCTTCTAAACTCTTCTTCCCCTACAAGCTTGACAGTTTATTCTGATGCAGACTGGGCAGGTTGTCCAGATACTCGACGGTCCACATCTGGATTTTGCGTTTATTTAGGAGATAATCTTGTTTATTGGTGTTCTAAAAAGCAGGTAACAGTTTCCAGGTCTTCTGCTGAGGCTCAGTATAGGTCGGTTGCCCATGCCGTGGCGGAGGCGGTGTGGCTGCGTCAGCTACTCGTCGAGCTTCATCGAACCCTGGAGCGAGCCACCATTGTTTATTGTGATAATATTTCTGCAGTCTATATGGCATCCAATCCTGTTCAGCATCGGCGCACGAAGCATATTGAGATTGACATTCACTTTGTTCGTGAGAAGGTGGCTCTTGGCGAAGTTCGAATTCTTCATGTTCCTACCAGTGCTCAATTTGCTAATATTTTTACTAAAGGACTCCTCACTTCATCGTTTACAGACATTCGCTTCAGTCTCAACATCGTTACTCCTGACGTTGAGACTGCATGAGGATATTAGAGTATAGGTCGGTGCGGCTAGGGCACCGGCCGCCTCTCCCCTTCCTATTCGAATTGTAACTCTATCTTTATTAGTCTTAAAGTTCAAGTCAGTTGTAATCTATATAAACAACCCACCGTGGCTGAAATCAATATACTCTCAATCTATCAAATTAGAGGACGATTTGATCAATGAGTGTATGCGTATGGTATTTGGGCTGTGGGTGCTGATCGATGGATGTTTGGAGATTGGGTAGCTAGGTGGAGATTCGTAGATGTGTTTTGGCTGCAGGATTCGTACGTGCAGGTGATTTCTTGGGTGTTGTTTTCTTTTGGCTATGCTGATCTGAATTTTGGATAAGATTGCCTATTATTCCCGTGAGCTGTGCCATCAGGTGTGAGAGCCGACTGTCTTTCAGGGCTCGAGAGCTGTGCCTCCAGATCGAGCTGTTGTTGTGCGCTCCAAGCCTCCAAGGCTGAAGCTGCTTGCATGTGCGTCTCCCAGATCAAGCTGCTGTTGTGCGTCTCCCAGATCGATCCCGGCTTCCGGCCGCTGGTACCGTTTCTGCTTGTTGGTCTGTCAGATGCGATCTGCCCCTTCAGCCCCCAGCTTGTTTCTGTATCCAAGTCTTAACAGAAAGCGTAATCTACTATCTTAATCAACGACAAAAAAAAAATTAGAGTCAACGGTATGGAGCGGTACCTGGCGGTACCAAAAGTACTGCCCCTATCTCAGTAAAACAGCTCTTTTTTAAAAAGTCAAACTTTCTTATCTTTGATCAAGTTATAGAACTACCTATCACCATATACGATTAATAGGTAAATAGAACATGAAAATTTATATCATGGCGAGTCTGACGACAGTGATTTTGTATTTTAAATGTCTATAATTTAGAATTTTGCCATAGATAATAATGTTTGACTTTAAAGATCAATTAATAAAACACCATATATTTTCAAAATGACTCGGTTCATGATATGATGACAACTTTTTCCAACAAAAGATATGGTGACATTGTTTTTATTTTAACATTCGAACTATTGGAAAAAATTATATTCCAACATCCGGTCTTTTTCTTACATAATTTGAATCAATTCAAGCATGAGCTCAAATCTCATAGAAAAATCCTTGCAAAATTTTTGAGCATCTTATCACTCTTTTTCCTTTATAATCTATGATCTAAGGATATTAATTTTTTCATGTGCACCATTGAAAAGGCCTATTTTAAACAAAGATTGTGACAATGAGTAATCACACTACTTTATTCTTGTATTGTGTATGTTGTATATGTGGCATTACCTTATTCTTGTATTTTGTATGTCATATACGGGCCATGTATGCCTAGAAGTAAGCGGGAGAGGGTCCTCTCGAATTACACCAAGTCTAGTCGGTACATGTCGGGTTTCAAAAAAAGTAACAAGGAAGGGGGGCAAGAGCACCACTCATATACGCCTAAAAGTTCTACTTGTACATGAAGAGGAGACCTACTCTGAGGAAATTAGGACACCGCCTTGAAATGTTTATAAATGAAAAACTTAAGACCCCACAAGAGGATAAAGTCTTCAGATCCACCAAACACAGTTTCAGCCCGACATAAAGTGATAATGGTTTAGAACATGATTTAGAATGCTCTGTCTAATCTCATCATCACAAGTCATGTTGAATTACCCAGCTAACTCACCAAATTTACCATTGTAAGTGATATTGTACTACGTTTTGGTATAAACTCAATCCAAGTAGGAATAAATTTAAACTTCAAACTAGAAGAATAAGGCCAACCAAGACAGGTCTATTTTTATAAACAAACAATGTGAGCGCTAGCTGATTTCAAGACTTGAACGCATGCACACCAATACAACTTTTCTCAAACTAAAACAACAGGTTTTCTCATGCCCATATTAATTTATCTAAAATTTACTGGATTTCCTTGATTTACCATAATTTTTTCAATCTACTTCCGCATGGTTGTGATTTTTCAGTTTGATCACAAAGCTACAAAATGAATTTCTGATTTTTCTAGCCTTTATGTTATTTTATGAATGGTGTGTTTATTTTCATATATATTCCTTATAATGATAAGCTACAAACAATCCAGAGCCAATAATTCCAGCTGAGTTTGAGAAATTCTGGAGAATGAATATTTATCATGTGTATCATCTTCTAATCAATGAAAGTGGTGTAAGTAGATTAAAAAAAGTGGTGTTAGTAAATTTTGTTTCATGAGGAATCTAAAATTTCCATAAAATTGCAAGCGTCCATAACTAGAGTTTACATTTCACGCATTATTTGCTAAACAATGATGCCTACATACTATCAACTCAAGAACACATGATGAAAGAACGGAGCGACTGATCGAAGACCGGCAACGCACTTAATTTGACACAACTCAAGTTTCCATCAAATTCATACATTGAATCTCAGAAGAACTACATATATATTCACATTCAGGGGAAACTTGAAACAACAAATGAAACTACCAATAGAATGCTTAGTACTTTCTAGCCAGTCTTCCGGCCGATGGCGTCCTTCCAAACGCCATTGTTAACACTGGTGTGCTTTACACGGTGTAGGGTTTGATATGACGTCAGGTCAAAGTTTTGTGCAACTCCTTTTTTATATAGTAAGCAGTATGACTCTACAAGATATATTTTATAATATTTAGGTTTTATATTACAAATTTACAGGAGAATTTTACAAGAAGAAAAGGAAAACTAACTGAATCTATACAACCATGCAGCAAAGAACCATAACCAGGATGTGGTGTCAAGTTTTTTGTGGATGAAAGCTCAATGCTTTGGCGCCAATAGTGGCGATTCCTGTGGGTGTCGTGATCCTCTTGGGGCACCGTTGTGGTGACCTTCCCCATGTTCGGGCTCGGGTGAAAACCCTTGACCATTTTGGTCCTGACGACGATGGTGTATTGCGTCGTCACCCTCTTGGGGGCGTCATCATGGAGCTCCGGTACCTCTCGTTCTTGGTCCTTTATCGTCGGTAGGCATGTATAGAACCTAGTTCGAGGCAATTTTGGCGCTGACTTGGGGCATTCTCGATGACCTCATATCTTTTACACGTGACCTAGTTATCACCATTCTCCCATCTTTATTGTCTGTTGTGAGACCCTGGCACATGGCTTAATAGGATTGATAGTATACCCATACCAACAAGTTGCAACTTATTTTCCGGGAGCTTATCTGAAAAGAACTCTGAGGTTAAGCGTGCTTGGCCTAGAGCAATTTGAGGATGGGTGACCGACCAGGAAGTGGGTACCGGGTGCGCAGGAGTGAGGACAAAGTGCGCATAAAATACTAGTGTTGGTCTATGGGGTTAGCCTAAAGATCCTATTAAGCTACCAGAAGTAACAACGGCCGGTCCGGAGAGGCCGAGGTGTTACATCTGCCGGCAGGATTGGCACTCCATGGCCCGGGGTGAGAGGGCAGGCGGCCCTCTCTGGCGACAACTTGGTGGGTGCGGTGCAACAATGTCTGTTGGTTTCACAAGGAGGCATGGTGAAAGGGCATGTATGCCCCCATGTGTGGTTTTGGTAATTAATGACAATCTCTATGGACTAATGTGTAAATTGAGTTTTACTTGTAGGTTTGTCCATTGGCATCGCTTGGGCCATGTGTTGGTCTCAAGGTTGGAAGATGAAGAAATGTCCAAGGGCTTTGTGCCCATTGGAATCATGAAGAAAGAAGGAGTTTGAAGGTCGATCAAGGCATGTGCAAAGAGTTGCATCAAGATGGATCAACCTCAAGTAAGGATGAAGAAGGACGAGCTCAAGATGCGCCATCTCTAGAAGATCTCATGCTTGAAGCTTGCCATCCTCGTGCTCATGGAATGATGAAGACAAGTTCAAAGAAGAGGTTTCCCCATGGAATATGGGCGAGCATTTTGCAAGTCTTCATCAAGCAAGAGCGAGCAAGAGCAAACAAGAAAGGTGTTCCCACTATAGAAGAACAAGACGGTCTACATCAAGTTCAAGTGGTACGCTCAAGGCAAAGGTATGTTGATAGGGCTTCTCTTTTGCCGGTCTCGTGTTGTTAGTTGGGAGACCGGGTTTAGGATAGATAGCCGTACTATCAAGAGGGGCTCTCAAGCGGGTGTCTCGTTTGCATCGTCCGGAGAGAGCTCAAACCTTTACATTCATAGCATCATCTTTCTTGGTTGTTATTTGGTTCTTGTCCATGAGAGGATCTATAGCTTGTGGTCATCATCATAACAAGCTCTAGTTCATCATCTAAGGATTTCACTTGCATATCTTATTGCGGTTTTTGATCTTGCGAGTTTTCCGGCTCCACACCTTGGGGGATACTTCACATATGTATTTATGATATTTTATCCCAAGGTGATACCCAATATTTCGTCGTTATCTTTCCAACAAAATTGGTTTCATCCCGTTTGGAGTTCGGATGCAAAAGTTATTGCGTTTCTGGTTTTCTGGTTTCTGGAATTTTCCTGACCGGAAGTTCCGGCTTCCCACCGGAAGTTCCGCTAGGGAATCTTTGCCGCCAAAAGTTCCGGTGGAAGTTCCGGGTCTTCTTCCGCTCACGCTCAGTAACCTTCTGTTTTGAAACGTTCTATTTGCCGGAACTTTGTCGGAACTTGCTCGGAAGTTCACCGGAACTTCCGGTCTGTTTTGACCGGAACTTCCGGCTTGCTTCGAGCGGGCGTCAACGGTCTGATGACCGTTGGAGCCAGGCTGGGCGGAACTTCCGCCCCAGAGCCGGAAGTTCCGGCCATGATTCGTGTTTTCAGTTTCTCGCTCCGCAGTTTTCGTCCGTTGGCTGGGTGCCACCGGAACTTCCGGCCTCCCACCGGAAGTTCCGGCCAGGTGTCGCGAATGCCCATAACGGGCAGATCTGGGAGCCCTTTAAAAGGGGCTCCTCTTCCCCTTCGTGGTTACTAGCTTTTTTTCTTGGTTCTTGGCTTTCTCTCTCTCCTCCATTGTCAACCTTGAAGAAGCTTTCCCTCTCCCTTTCCCCTCCTATGATTCTTGCATCTTTTTGAGGGATTTGAGAGAGGAGATCTAGATCTACAATCCCCCCAAGTCAAATCCCTTCTTTGTGAAGGAATCATTGGGATCTAGATCTTGGAGAGTTTTGTGTTCTCCTCTTGTGTTCTTCCTCCCTTATTCCCCCAATAGCTTTTGTAGCTTTGTTGGAATTTGGGAGAGAAGGACTTGGCCTTGCATTTGGTGCATAGGTTTGAGTTCTACTCTTGTGTTCTTCCTCCCTTATTCCCCCAATAGCTTTTGTAGCTTTGTTGGAATTTGGGGGAGAAGGACTTGCCCTTGCATTTGGTGCATAGGTTTGAGTTCTCCTCGAAGATTCTGCGAGTTCAAGCTTGTGAGCTTGTTTCTCTTGGGTTCCTTGGAACCCTAGACGGTTGTGTGGTTGGATTGTTGACCTTTTGTGGTCTTGTTGACCTTTTGTGGTCTTGTAGCCTTTTGTGGCATTGTTGGCCTTTTGTGGCTTTGTTGTTGGGAGCCTCCAATTGAGTTGTGGAGTTAGCCCCAATCTTGTACGGGTTCGGTGACCGCCCTCAAGCGTCCCATAGTGGAGCAAGTGCCCGCCTTTTGTGGTGCACACTTGGGAGAATAGGGTGAGCCTTTTGTGGTGTCGGTGAGTTGCGTGCTTCCGCATCCGGGGTGAGGCCTTGTGTGGCGTTGGGTGAGCATCGAGCCACCACACCTCGAGGTGAGCCATTTATGGCATTCGGAGAGCATTGCGCCATCGCACCTCTCCAACGGAGACGTAGCTTCTTTGGAAGTGAACTTCGGGAAACAAATCTTCGTCTCCGCGTCCATCGGTTATCTCTCAACCGAACCCTTTACTTATGCACTTTACATTGTGATAGCCTTCGTGCTTGAAGTATTCATACCTTGCTATCACCTTGTTGCTTGTATTGCTTAGCATAGATTGTTGGTGCACCTAGGTGAACTTAGTGGCTAGGTTTTGTGCTCAATAAATTAAACGTTAGTTTTATTCCGCATTTACTTGAGCCTAAACCGTAATATTTTTAAAAGCCTATTCACCCCCCCTCTAGGCGACTTCCTTTGTACTTTCACATGGTAGCACCTCTAGTTAGCAGTATGAGTGCTTCTTTGGGGTGTCGCTACTCCTATTCTTTTTTGTTTTATCTTTGATACGCTATGTAAGAGGGTTCCCTCGTATCTATGTATCATTTAGCCATATGGCTTTGTTTATAAAGAGATACAAAAGCTTGTTTCGAGATAACCATAACTCTTTCTCTTTGATCTATGATTCATCCATTGTAGATCCTCCTTGAAGGTTTTGCATCTGTAGAGACTATGTCCGATATTGTTGAAAAATTTGGTATTCCTAGTCTTCCAAATAGCCCATGTGTAGAAAATAATTATTTTCATCAAATGGTTTTCCTAGCTTGCACTTGACATTGCGAAGATCATCCAAATAGATACTATCACCAGCAAATGGAAATTCAGGGCAGAGATATTGTTAGCATGATTTGGTGAAGGGGCACTGGAAGAATAAATGATGTCTAGTTTCTAAGAATAAATGAGTTGATGAGAATATCACATAGCGGGTATTCTTAAACAAGAAAAACAACGATTTTCGTCTATTATCGACGACCTCAAAGATTTAGCGGAAGTTCAACCGCTATCTACGCAAGAATTTGAACTCAAGAGCCAAGCAAATGCACATATAGCATGAATTCTGCATGAGGAGGAGCTCAAATGGTACCAACATTCTAAAGCGCAATACATTCTGTAAGGTGATTCGAATATAAGATACTTCCATAGTGTTTCCAATGGCATACATAGGAAGAGACTTATTCATTTTCTTATCCGCGACTAGGGAACAATTGAGGGACGTGAGCAACCAAATTTGTACATTACTAATTATTACAAGGCTTGTTTGGCGCCCCTGAAGAAGGTAATGGATGAGTCCTGAACAACCGGAGATATTTCCCAAATTTCCAATGAGGAAAATAATCTACTATCTGCTCCCTATTCTAAGGAGGAAGTGAAAAATGTAGTTTTACAAATGGAACACAACAAAGCCCTGAACCGTATGATTTCCCGACGGAGTTCTACCAAAACTTCTAGGACTTCATTAAACTGTATTATACGATGGACAACTAGAACTATTTTGCCTGAATTTCGGTGAGATAATTTTACTATCTAAGATTAATGAAGAATGAAGGATTCAACAATATAGACCTATCTATCTTCTTAACATTAGTTTTAAAATATTCACCATGCTGCAACAATCAGACTGAACACAATTTATGCGGTTCCTGCTTCTCAATCTGCTTTCATGCAAGGCCACAATATCCTTGATGGGGTGGTTATCTTGCTTGAAAACGTTTACAAATTCTATAAGAAAAAATTGAATGGGGTTATCTTAAATATTGATTTTGAGAAATCCTACGACAAAGTTAAGTGGTATTTCCTCCGACAAACTCTCGGAATGTGAAATTTTTCTGAAGAATGGTGTACTTTAATTCATAGCTTTCTGTTTGTAAGAGTGTAGCCATTAAAGTCAATGATGAAAGAAACTTCCAAACAAAAAGGGACTAAGACAGGGTGACTCATTATCGCCAATTTTATTTAATATAGTGGTTGATATGCTACATGTCATGATCGAGCGTGCAAAGTCCAATGGCCAAATTGAAGGTGTGATCCCTCATCTATTTGATGGTTTTTTATCTATCATATAATATGTTGGCAATATAATCCTCTTTATATAACTTTATAGCAAAAAAGCGAGAAATCTGAAGTTAATTTTGTCAGCTTTTGAGCAACTTTCGGGGTCTAGAAATTATTTTTCATAAGAATGAGTTGTTCTTCGGCGAGGCCCAAGACGAGGCAAAACTGTATGCTGAGTTATTTGTCTGTGAAGTCCAATTTTCAATTAGGTATTTGGGCATCTCAATACACTATCGTAGACTCACAAATGCTAAATGAAAAGCTTGTGGAGGAGAGAATATAATTGAGATTTAGAAGTTGGAAGAGTAAACTGTTATTCCTAGTAGGAATATTATTTGTCATTAATCTAGTACTAAGTAATATGGTATTGTATATGATGTCCTTCTTACAACTACCAAAATAAGTCTTAAAGAAGACTGGATTATTTTCTATTAGGATTCTTTTGGCAGGGTGATAGTGAGAAAAAAATATAGACTATCTAAGTGGAGTGTGGCTTACCGTCCCAAAGACCAGGGTGATCTAGGTATTCACGATCTAGAGGGCAAGAGTACAACCTTTTTATGTAAATGGCTAGTCAAGCTACTTCCTAGAGATAGGATATGCCAAACCCTACTCGAAAGAAAATAGGTTGGCTCAAAAGCGGTATCCCGGGTATGTTGGAAACCGGGGGAGTCACATTTCTAGGCTAGTCTTATAGCGACGAAGAAACATTTCTTCCGCTTTGGGATTTTTTTAATTAAGGCCGGATGTGAGATACATTTTGGGAAGATAAATGGCTAGAATGCTACACTATGAGAACAATATCCTGCTTTGTATGCTAGTGTTCGTTATAAGAGTGATACAATCGTCACGGTTTTAGAGTCTTTTCCTCTGAATGTGACGTTCATAAGAGATTTATTAGGATCTAGACTTAACTCTTGGAATACCCAGCTTTAACGCTTGGCTTTAGTCCAACCAACAACTGGGTTTGATGAATTTCGTTGGATTCTACATGAGAATGACACTAGTTTAGCAAGTTTTACCAATAATAAAAAATTCTGGAAGATCATGATACCTCTAATTTGGTACCTTCATCGCGCATTACTCTTACTAAAGACAATTTTTTTAGACAAAACTAGCAAGGAAGCAAGAAGTGTGTTTTTTATCATCATGATGAGACAATTAAGCACATGTTCCTATAATGCAATTTCACATGTTCTATATACTTAGTCACCCAAGAAGCATCGGATCTGTATCCACCATGTAGTGTTGCTAATATTTTGAGAATTTGCGTTTGCTAAGTGTTTTTCAGGTTATCTTTGTTGTTAAGGCATTCATTTATCCTCAAAAGGTCAATAGCAAGACTTGATTTTTCCTAGATCTTTTGATTGAGTCATATGAAAACTGTACTATCGAGATCCGCATTGGAAAGTTTGGGTGGAATCAACTCTATTTTATAGCCCATCAAGTTTTCCCTCAATGGTCGAGAACTAGAAGGAATTTTGTCCTTGTTGCTGCTACATGCACTGTCTGTGCCACACGGTAGTGTCAAAAATTACATCTGGTACTATTGCTTGGCGCCGGTAGTATCGCATGGCGGTACCGAACGGGTCTGAGCCCATCAGCGAGCCTTGGCTCCTCAGTCTCGGCCAGTACCTCCGGCCCGGCACTACTGCTTCATCCGGTAGTACCGATGCTACTTCCGATACTACCGCTCAGCGGTACTGCCGGTTGTTGCAAGCGCGTCCTACTGGACGGGACAAAGGGTTCTCCACCTCCTCATGGTCTCGCCCGGTACCATTTCGGTAGTACCGGTTATTTCCGGTACTACCACATCTGGTTCTAGTAGTACTAGTTGGGACAGTATGCAACGGGCAGATTCCCTCTTAGGGGTATAAAAGGGCCCTTCTTTCCCAACGGGAAGCTTGCCTCTTTTATCTCTCTCCTCTATTGTTTTCAAGCTGAAATTTCACTAGATCTCCCCCATAGTGCTCCAATCTCTTTGATACTTTGGGATTTGGTGGAGGAGGTCTAGATCTAGGGTTTCATGAAAGAAAATTTGATTCCCCTACTCTTGGGTTCTTTGAACCCTAGACGGAAGAGGTCGGTCTCGAAGCTCGGACATTGGTTATAAAGCTTCAGGATCGTGTTGGGAGACTCCAAGTGTTGTGGAGGTCTACTCAACAAATTTGTAAAGGTTTCGGTCGCCGCCTTCAAGGGCCACCGCATAGTGGATTGTATGTTTGCCTTGCGGCAGGTGCGTGGGAGAATATTGTGAGGCCTTTTGCAGCGCTGGTGGTCTTAGTACCGCCCACTCCTCCAACAGAGACGTACTTCCCTTTAAAAGGAAGAAACTTTGGGAAAATATCTCCGTGTCTACCTTCGGTGATTTCTATATTTTATTCTCTATTATTGTTGCTTTTTGCTTGTTTGTCATATAGGTTCACTCACCTAATTGCATATCTAGAGAACTTACTTTGTGTCGAGCCTTAATTTGAAAAGAAGTTAAAAATTAAGTAGCGCATATTCAACCTCCCTCTAGTCGCTTATACCGATCTCTCAACATAGATCACAAGTACAAAATTCTACTTAGAGTGGGAACGATTGACATTATTTGATCGCTTTGGCCACGTAGAAATTATAAAGTGTTTAATAAAAAAATTTCTCCCTTGCCGGTTATCTACCGGTGTACCGGTATTCTCCGTTTATGATCGTCTCTATATCGTGTGGAGTTTCACGACCTGTTTACGAGTGTATACATCTGGAGAACACGACGAGGGACTTTTTACCCGATATGGATGGCATCTTTCGATAAGCCCTTCATCACCCTAGGCGTCTTGCAATATATTATTCTTATATGTAACTTGGCTTTTTATTTGTTTTGAGACTTTTGACCTATGTCGGATGTCGGTTGTGTGAATCATCATTATGCAAAGACCATGTGTAAAGCTTAATACTCTTTAAGTAATAAAGTGTATTTTATAAAAAATAAAAGAATAAATGAGTTATGTGTAACACTGACCCGAGTGAAACTTAACCAGCAGAGCCCAAGAGATATGCAATCCAATTAGCCATGCCCAAGAACGTGCACCTCAAGTAGGATTATGCAATGATAGTGCCAGATGCTGCTTCACTGATAATCTTGTTTACTATTTAAATTATGAAAAATATAAAGTTCGAATCGATATTTTGTAACCATACAACTAGTTCTACACTCCGAAATAAATGGATTAAAGAATGTTTATATGTATTCGGTTTAAGATTTCTTCCATGTATACTTTGAATTGGTTGACAGATCAATTTTCTCACTTATGCAGTTTTTACATATAAAATTATTGTAGGGACATACTTTACAAATTATTATGATTGCATTTTGTAATTGATCTCAAGGTGTAGAGCTGATGACGCCACAAACGCACGAATCTCAAAGGCAAAACAACCCACAAACGGATAGGAGGCAACCAGCAAGAACAGAGGGCGAAGAGAGAGGGAGAGGGAGAGAGAGAGAGAGGAGAGCGGCAACCGGCAACAGAGGGCGGCCATGGCGATGCCCACCTTTCATCTCGCCCCTGACCTGCCGCCCGTCTCACGCCTCTGCTTTGGTTCGCCCCCACATCCATCATGTATCTCCTGCTTCGTCCATGGTTCAGTGGTGACTAGATTTCTTCGCAGGGACCATGACCATGGGGGAGCAGAGCGGGCCGCCGGAATCGCTCCGCCTCCTCGACGCCGCCTTCGACGCCGGCGTAAACTTCTTCGACTCCGCCGAGATGTACGTCTTGTTTTTTATCATCCCGCACATCTCGACCGCTCAAGTAAATCCAATTGCGAAAATGCAAAGCAGGTACCCAGTGCCCCAGCGCAGGGAGACGCACGGGCGCAGCGAGGAGCTCGTCGGCCGTTGGATGCGTGCCCGGCGGGTCCCCCGCGACAGCGTCGTGCTCGCCACCAAGGTCAGCTTTTCGTCAGCAGCCAATTTCCCCCCTTGACCACTGTGCTTTTATCATTATGAGGAAGAACACCACTGAACTGAATTCACCAATTTCTCGCTATGTTGCGATGCTGCATTGGTAGGAGACAGGTGGCAGGGCCATCTGGTCAGATGACGTGGATCCGTGGCGGGCCGGCCGCTCTTGATTTCCCGAACATCACTGAGGCAATCGATAGTAGGTTGGTCAGTTAGTACAAATTGTTTCTTGTTGCAAACTCTGTTGTTTTGTTCAGAACTTTCATGTGCCTGCAGCTTGCTTTGATCATTTTGTGTGGATTACAGAGTTAGTACACTTTTCTGAATGGTTATCTGAATGCATCATGTGCTCTCATTTGTGATCTTTGTTGCAGTTTGCGCAGGCTGGGTGTGGATTACATCGACCTTTACCAGATACATTGGCCTGACCGGTCTGTACAGAGCCACCATTTTCAACATGTAGCCATGTTTCCTGCTTGTATCATGTCCACCTCGAGTCTTCAAACAAGGCATCCTGAAATTGCAGTTACGTTCCAATGTTTGGAGAGACAGAATACGACCCGAGCCGCCAGTACGCATCTGTACCAATGGAAGAACAGCTAGAGGCTCTTGGAAAAAGCATAGATGCTGGCAAGGTATGCTGCGGCGGTGCTGCTAGCATTACATTTTTCATATTCATCCGAGATGTTATATATTTTCTTCTTGGCAGCTCATGCCTTGATGGCATTAGATCAGGTACATTGGCCTTAGCAATGAAACACCATATGGATTGATGAAGTTCCTTGAACTGAGTAGGGATTTTCAGCTGCGCCCCAAGATACTAACACTTCAAGTAAGAGGTCGATTCTGGTTGTAACCATCTAGATGTGTATTTCTCCAGAACTCCAGTACTAGATTTTACTCCCTACTTCTATACCTACGCTTCTGCAGAATTCATACAACCTGATGTGTCGAAATTTTGATGCTGGATTGGCAGAATGCTGCCATCACGAGAGGTATCTATTATGCAGCCCTGTAATCTTCAGTTAGATACTTTTGTGGGTAACAGCTATTGCCATCACCATTCGAGTAAAACAACAATTGCCATCTCAGTTTGTAGTTCTTTAGTACAAGTTGTCACTGAACTGCTGTATTAAACCATAACATTTTCAGAATCAGTTTGCTGGCCTACAGCCCAATGGCAATGGGTATACTTTCAGGGAAGTATCACTCACCCGAGGATAGCGGTCCGCCAGATGCACGAATGAATATTTTCAAAGGTGCAAGCTGTACATTTTAAATAGGTTCATAGCCATGTTCCACAGTCCCTTTTATTCCAGTTTTGTCCCTCTGCATCATCGTTGTTTCTCCTGATTAATAGGGAGGTACTCTGAAGGTGAATCCCGATACGATCTTCAAAATCCCAAACTGGAATGCGCGGTGAAGGTCTGCTAGTCATATGTGCATTGTGGCACACCTCATCCTTAGCGCTTATATTGTTATAAATTGTTTCAGGAATACAAAAGAATTTCCGCGAAGTATGGCATTTCTCCAGCAATGCTAGCTATTGGTATGCTACCTCATATTTTTGTTCTACATAAATTTACATTCTCTAAACTGTGTACATCGATCCCATGCTTCTCCTATTGATTCTTTCAGCATTTGTACTGAGCCACTCACTTGTGGGATCAGCTGTTTTTGGTGCAACTAAATTATGGCAGCTTGACGAAGTTCTTCACGCAACAAAGATCCATCTTTGTGAGGAAATTGTTGCAGAGATCAATGATGTCCATGCAAGATATCCCAATCCTTGCCCATAACTTTCTTAAAATTGACCTTTTTGTTCCTTAATAGACATGACTATATGATCAGTAGGGACTAGCATTTTTTTCAGGGCTGAGTTAGTCATCTACTTTTTTAGAGATTCATTCCATCCTTCACAATGTTGTCAAGAAATATCTAAGATGTCTTAAATTAATTGTTTTATCTGCAAGATATATCTTCTCATATTCCCTTCACAAACCGAGAATGTTGAGCTCCAACATTTGTCTCATTGGAGCACATGAGTGTCCTCATTAGCTACAGGAATGTAATGCGAGTAGTTCGGATAGGAGAAAAGGCTCCGATTTCTCGTGGAAAAAAAATGCAGAGTGGTTCAAACCATTCCATATGTTCTCATATTCCCTTTACAAACTCAGAATGTCGAGCTCCAACATTTGTCTCATTGGAGGACATGAGTGTCCTCATTAGCTACAGGAATGTAATGCCAGTAGTTCGGATAGGAGAAAAGGTTCCGATTTCTCATGGAGAAAAAATATGCAGAGTGGTTCAAACCATTCTTACGGCTGCATTAGCTTTTCAGTTTGGTCAGATCATCTTAACCAAAAGGCAACACATAAACTCTTTGTTTTTCCTGCAGAAAAAAATGATCTATACAAAATAGTTCTTTTTTTGACTAAGATGCAAGATAGTTCATACCATTATGATGACCACATACATATTTCAGTTTTCTTAGTTGGTCCATCTTAATATGCAATCAGCATAAAGCTGTTTAACATATCTCAATCAATATGCAATTGCATTCACAATTCAGTTTTGTCGGTTCGTCATCTTGCTCCTGCATTTGGCCGTCTAAGATATCTATCAATCAACATTCAGTCACGTTAACTTGCATTGAATTTCTTGATTGTCTCAAAAAAACAAAGAGTTATTCAATCTTGTATTCTAGCATACAGAGCCTACTGCGAGCTCCGTTTCGGCGGCAAAAAATTTCAAAGCCAAAAACCTTGCTGAAACTTTGTTCCCTGATTGGATCATGTTACAAGTTGGGATGATAAAGAACGACGGGCTGAAACAAGAGCTATAATCTAAAGCTTTTCTCGTGTGTAGCAATACATGTAAAAGGGTGTAGTATTTGGTTTGGCTTGCTCCAACATCTCAAATACAATAGTCGAGTTGTTCTTCTGGACATTCATCTGCTTCCAATGGCAGGAACCGCGGTAAACTTATAAGAATATATAGAGAGAGCAAGCATACTAGTAAGAGGTAGCATCCACATTCATGTGTATAATGTGCTAGCTCCTTCATTCCACTCTACAATATCGCATCCTAGCTACTGTCATGATTAACTGGTGTTCGGTCTTGATCATACTAAGTATGTTTGGTGAATCAGGACAGGCTCATGCTTGAATCATGAGAGGCATTCACCAGTATAGTAGATCATGCTTATTGTGATATCCACAAATGTCACCATAGCTCCTTTAGAAATAGATGAAATTGTTGTTTCAATCAGGGAAAAATAGCACCTGACAACTAAATACATATCTAACATACAATTTCTTACCATATGCATGTGGAAAAGGTGACCACAAACAGTTTTGCTCTTTTTCATTTTTGTGGAGAAAAAAATAGATGTGCTATTGGAATCAGTTCCATTCCATACTGACAATACTACATGCAGATAGAGTAGACCATATAGATCCTCATTTCACCTGTGTAGAAGACAGGACATGGCTCAACAACAAGTGTTGTTTTCCTTCATTCTTAGATTAGGAACGTAACGTTGGGATGATGCAGGCACTTTCACACATGTCATGTAGAATCTTTGACTTACGGACAAATATGAAGTAGAATCTTTGAACTTATGGATTTTTGTAGGTATTTTAGCATTCTATTTCTTCGGAATTCTTATTCTAAAACTTATATACTGAGTAGTATGTAAGATCCTATGGCCTGTTTTAATTACATGTAATTCCATAGAAAAATCTAGTTCAATCCAGCCTCGTGGTAAATTTACCTATCTTTGTTTCACTGACAGTTATGTCATACTCCTACTAGTTCAAAAAGAGCAGAAGTTTTCCTGTGGCGCAGTCATAGGGCATATGCTACACATAACTGTGTTCGCATATGATTCAACACATGCTACACATGATTGTGTATCGGATTACCATGTTTCTTCTATGCTGTGTTTTCAAAATCTTGTGAACCGAAGAGGCCAAAGCCGATTGTACTAGCCGGCATATGTGGTCCTTCTTGAAAAACAAAACCAATTACGATGGTTTGAGTATTCCTTTTGGAGATGTAATCTCCTGGCACGCACGGCAGACTGGTCACCGATGAAAGAAGTTCCAATGACTTGCATCAGCTTTTCAGATTGGTCAGTTCATCTCGACCAAAATGCAACACATACACTCTCTACGCAAGATATTTCATGCCATTATGATGATCGCATACACATTTCAGTTTCTACAGTTGGTTCGCCTTAATAGAATGAAATCAGCATACAATCGTTTAACTTATATCAATTAATATGCAAACCAACGTTCAGTCGAGTTGTAATTCGGTCAAAACAACATAGTACTCCCTCCGTCCCAAAATACATGTCTTAGATTTGTCAAAATTTAGATAAATCTAGACAATATTTAGTATATAGATTTATCCAAAATTTGAAAAATCTGAGACATCTATTCTGGGATGGAGGGGGTAGAAGAATTCATTCTTGTATTCTCAGCATACAGAACCTAGTGGAAGCTCAAGCCAGAACTGCTTTTAGTGTCCTGGCAACACAATTTTACAAAGCCAAAAGCCTAGCTGAAAGTCGCCCAACTTACTGGATCATGAGACAAGTTGGGATGATAAAGAACAATGGTTTCAAACAAGAGCTATAATCTAAACATTTTCTTCTGTGTAACAGCATACATGTAAACCGGTGTTGTATTTGGTTTGGTTTGCTCTAACATCTCAAATACAATAGTCGACTTCTTCTTCTGGACATTCTTCTGCTAGCTACAGATGGCAGAAACCACAGTTAAGTGATGAGAATATATAGAGGGAGCAAACATAAAAAAGTAACATCCGTTCATGTGTATGATGTGCTAGGTCCTTCGTTCCGGTCTACAGTAGAGACTGCCATTATTAATAACTGGTTTGGTCATACTAAGTATGTTGGTGAATCAGGACATGCTCATGCTTGAATCATTTTTTTGAAACAAGGCAAAAAAGCTCTTGCCTTATATTTATATAGAAGGAGCAAACAAGGGTTTGGCCTAAGCCATAAAAAAAACCAAAGGGATAGCAATCCCAAAGAAAAAGAAACTCAGAAAACAAGCTCCGCCAAAATCCAATCCTTTCCTTCCTCCCAGATCTTATGCATGACGACCGAAGGCAAGGATGATTTGTTATTGAAAACTCTCGCGTTTCTTCCCTTCCAGATCTCCCAAGTGATGAGCATGATGGCAGTCCGAAGACCTTTGGGAGAAGAGGTGGGGGTCCTGGTGATAGCATGCCAATTTTCCAGCACCTTTGGTCTCCCCGACCCAAGGAAAAGGACCAGATCCGGGCAGGACATCCAAGACGCCGCGGCCGACCAGATTCTTCTAGAGAAGCGACACTCAAAGAGAATATGACGCGTCGTCTCGGGGACGCACCTACACAGCTGGCAAGAGGCCTAGTGTGGCCATCCGCGTTTCGCGAGACGATCGGCGGTCCAGAGACGATTTTGAACAGCAAGCCAAGCGAATAAACGACATTTAGGGGGAGCCCATGCTTTCCAAACCAATTGCTCAAAAGAGCAAGGCAGAGCTGTAAGGAACTGGGCCGTGTAGACGGAGCTGGCCGAGTAGCAACCATTTGGAGACATGGTCCAAATAATGGAGTCCGAGGTGCAGGGGGATAGATCAACCTCTGAAAGGAGATTCCATAGGCGGACGTATTGTTCCATGTGATCGACCGTGAAAGATCCCACATTAATGTCGGCGACCCAGTTCAGTCCCTCGAGCGCATTTCGGACCGTTCGATTCTTTCTTCTGGAGGCTTTAAAAATCAGGGGGGCGAGGTTTTTTGGGGGAGAACCATCAAGCTAGGAAGAAAACCAGAAAGAGGCCTTAGCGCCATCTCCAATGGTGACCCGAGTAGCGGCGTTGAAGAGGTCTCTGTCAGAGGCATCGTTGGGAGTTTCGGAGCCAACCCAGGGATTTTCCGGTGTCATCCACTCGTAACACAACCAGCGAAGCCTGAGCACGCGAGAGAACTTTTCCAAGTCCAAGATCCCAAGGCCACCGAGCTCCTTAGGATGACAGACCTTCTGCCAGTTGACCTTGCATTTCCCCCCACTGACCGCTTCCTTACAAGCCCATAGCATTCCCCGGCTGATCTTGGCGAAGGCCTTGAGAATTCCCTTATCCGCCTTTAAAGTTGTTAGCAAGAAGATATGCATGGAGGAGAGCACTGACTTCTCCAGAGCGGTACAGTCCGCCCGATTCAGAAACTTGCCTTTCTAGGGGTTTAGCCGCGCCACAGCCTTATCGATGAAAGGTTGGATATCCGCTCTTCAAAGTCTGCCAAGCGAAATAGGTAGACCAAGGTACTTGAGAGGAAAATTAACAGTAGTCGTCGGTAAGTCCGTCAGAGCCAACGCAAGGTAAATGCCAGAGCATCGAATTGGAGTTATAGAGCTTTTTGCCACATTTGTCACCAGGCTGGAAACCTCCCCAAAACTCTGGAGGATACTGGCCAAGGCCAAAATGCCGTGCTCTGTGGGTGTCAAAAAAATGGCAGCGTCGTCCGTGTAAAGGGAGACACGGGGTTCTTGCAAACCGCCAGGCATCTCGTGCAGCAGCCCGGAGGCAGTAGCCTTCTCCAAGATACCCTGAAGGGGGTAGATGGCAATGTAAAAAAGGAGCGGCGAAATGGGGTCTTCCTGTCTGAGACCGCGGCCGTGAGTGATGTTTTTTCCTGGGGTCCTGTTTAGGATGACGCGGGAGGAGGCCATGGATAATAGAGTCGACATCAAAGCACACCATCTTTGGGGAAAACCGAGACGTTGCATGAGGTCCAGCATATAATCCCAGCGAACAGTGTCAACAACCTTGGCGATATCAAGCTTTAAGAGGAGGGCCGGAGTCTTGCTACGATGGAGATGGCGGGCGGTGTTCCTGACATACATGAAATTGTCGTGGATGGTTCTGGACTTGATGAATGCACTCTGGCTGCGAGAAACAATATCATTCATCTTAGGACTGAGTCGGCGAGCCATAGCTTTGGCAATGATCTTCGGGACCACATGGATGAGGATAATGGGCCTGGAATCAGTGATGGACTCTGCGTCGTCCTTCTTTGGCAGCAGCATAATGTTGGCGGTGTTAACCACGTGGAAATTGGACGCCGAAAGATCAGAGAATACGTTGACAGCCCTCATAAGATCGTCCTTGATGGTCTCCCAACAAGACCGGACAAAAGAGATGGAGAAACTGTCAGGGCCCGGGGCCTTATCCGCAGGCATGTCATCGATGGCCTCCTTGATCTCAAGTTCGAAGAAAGGCAATCCAAGATCCTCCAAAGAATGTACAGAGGGGTTTAACATGTCCCAGTTAAAAACCAGCTACCGAGGTGGAGGGCGGCCTAAAGCTTGGGAGAGGTGGTCGAAAATGAGTTTCTTCTTGTCCTCGTGAGTAGTAGACCAACCATTGAGATGCTTGAGCATCGTAATGTAATTCTTGCGTCTCCTCGCATTTACCCGTAGGTAAAAAAAATTTGTGTTAGCATCTCCCTCATGAAGATAAGTGATTCTGAAGGCTTGTCGTTTCCGTGATCTTTTAGGGCAGCCTGGCCTTTTAAACACGGCGCTTAAGATTTGCGCGAAGAGCCCTCTCTCGTTGAGACAGGGTCCGGGATTCTCCAAGATCTCAAAACATGAGAGGCATTGACCAGTATAGTAGATCATGCTCGTTGTGTTATCTACAAATGTCACCATTGCTCGTTGACTCCAGAGACACCGCCACGGTGACCTTAGGAGACCTTCAATGGCCGTTCAGTTCACCCCGTCGCTGCCGGAGGAGGCCGTTCGACGACGGACGGCGGACGGCGGGGCATCTTGGCTCGTTTTTT
This sequence comes from Avena insularis, assembly GCA_023614405.1. Taxonomy (NCBI): domain Eukaryota; kingdom Viridiplantae; phylum Streptophyta; class Magnoliopsida; order Poales; family Poaceae; genus Avena; species Avena insularis. The sequence continues at coordinate 35,859,226 of CM042691.1, read as the reverse complement.
CTTCTTCACACCTAGTGGTCTTCCTCATCCTGCCTCCTAACAAGTCGTCTCCGATCTGATGGTGGCCGTCCAGCGTGGCCGGCCTCTCGATCTGGCAAGGGGAGAGACGGAGGAGGAGCCGGCGAACACAAATTTTTCATGAGGATCTGATTGTAACAGAGACGGGAGAGACGGTGGATCTGATTGTAACAGAGACGGAGGAGGAGCCGGCGATGCAAAATGTTCAACGCGAAAAGGGAAGGCAGGGGAGAGCAGGTCGCGGTGCGTTGCTGCCAGAAAAGGAAATTGAGCGAAGACCGAAAAAGATTTGGCCGCGCCGTGCGGTTGACCACCGGGAACAAAATTCGAATTGCTCAACCGTGAGATAAATCCAGTAATAAGAAAATAAATCTAGACTTTTTTTAGTATATAGATTCACTTTAAACCCGAACGAACCTACATACTACCTCTGTTTGGGATTATAGGTCCCGAGAGCTTTTTTATATTGTTTGAGATTATAAGGGCTATCTCATTTATTAGTCTCTCTCGTCCAATGCATGTTCTTCTTTTTCTTACACTTCTCTCATGCATGTAAGACTATTGGTGCATGCATAGATTAATGAGAGAGAGTTATGGAGTGTCTTGGTATTATCAACTTGGCCCTTAGGACTAATAATCCCAAACAGAGGTAGTACTAAGAAAAATGAATCTAGACTTTTCAAAAAAAAAATGAGTCTAGACTTTTTTTTAAAACTAGCGAAACCGAAATTTTAAAACCCAACAAAGTATTTCCTCCGTTTAAAAATATAAAATATTTTAGGTTGTAAAAAAAATGAATCTAAATTTTTTTAGTGTGTAGATTTACTTTAAACCCAAATAAACCTAAGTGTACTAAAAAATTCTAAATTTATTTGTTTCACAAAGCTAAAACATCTTATCTTATGTTTTAGAATGTTTTAAAACGGAGGGAATATCAACTACTAGACCGAAGCAATCCAACCGACGTTAGATCTCGCGCAAGATTGGCCGCGCCGTGCGGTCGACCACCGGGAACAAAATTCGCATTGTACAACTGTGAGATAAATCCAGTAATAAGAGAGCCTGATAACCAGCGAATCCGAAATTTTAAAACCCAACAAAGTTTATCAACTCGGTACCAAGCAAAAATTCAAAACAAAAAAACTCGGTACCAAGCAAAGTCAACCAATCCAGTTACAATCCAACCGACGGCCTCCACGATGCCACGCCGAGCACCTCTACCCACGCCCTCGGGACCCTCACACCTCACTTTTCCACCTCCAGGACCTTCACGGATCACTTTTCTATCTTGACAGAGAAAATCGCCATGCCTCCATCTCCATCTGGATTTAGCCCAAATCCATTCGGAAAACAAGCCGAACCTAGCACGCCGGGTAAGAACGCCGGATAAAACGAAAAACGCGGAAAAACTGTCTTGTCCATGTGAACTCGAGTGGATCCGAGCTGTCGGCGAGAGATCGTCTTCTCCACGTCCCCTCGACTCCCGCGTGAGTTAAGGTGGTCGCCGACATTCTTTTTGCATGTGACTGACCTGTCGAGTCCCATCATCGGCCCACACAGCGGGATTACTGCGCGCCATCGCACCTCGGCTTCCCGCACGCGCACCTCGGCTTCTCGCGCTTCGTGCCCGCGTGCTACACCCCTCCCGTCCACCTCGCCGCTATAAAAATCGGCAGTTTACCCTTCGTCGTTCATATTCCTCCTCACACCAGCGAACTCCCCCTCCTCCACAGATCTTGTTTCTTGGTGGCGATGGCGAAAAGGTACCCAAGCGATGGCACAAAAAAGAACGGCTTCGATCAGCGCTCCTTGAACAAGTGGGAGGGCTGCCTCCTCTACAAGGCCAGCCACCCGCTCTGTCGGACTTTCGTGCACCGCCGACATGGAGGCTGGGCGCAGGAGGCGTGCTAATCACCCCAACCGCCCGATGTATGGATGGTCAGCAAGATCCAAGTAATCCTCGCCAGAATGAACGACAAGGACATGACGGACCCACACTGGTATCCCAACAACCACGCGGGGTGGCGCAAGTACTTCGCCGAGCGGAATGCTCGGGAGTTGGCGTCGTATGAGGGGTCACCGCCAGCGCCGACTAGGAACAATGTGGCAGGCTGGCGTCTCTGGTGGTGTGTGCCGGGGTGCACGCTTCCCTCCATCCTCGAGCACATCGAGACAGGCAACTTCCCTCGCCTCGAGTACCCCGCAACGACGTCGGTCTCGCTCTCCCGCTGCCACGGCAGTTCTTGGCTGTCGAGGAGGATGTTCGCCGCGTCCTCCTCTTCATTGGCCTCTCGCTCCTCCGGCTCGGCGCCGATGCCAAGCTCGCCCTTCTCCCGGTGAAACACAAGCCGCCTTCACCACATCCGCGGTCCAAGCCGGTGTCGACGTGCACGCGTGTGCGTGCTCACCATCAATGAGCCACGGGCTCTGTCCCCACTGCGCGACTACCTCCAAATGGTCCGGACGAAGCCGGAGCCGGTGAGCGCGTTGGAGGAAGATCGGGATGACTACGCCCTCAGGTTAGCGATGGAGGCGTCACTCAAAGATGCCCTGCCAATGCGCCTCCCCGATGCGCTCGCCTGGTCCAAAGCGGAGCACAAGAGGAAGGAAGCCGAGCGCCAGCGCGACTCATGCGCGCCACCCGCCACCGTCAACGCGCCAACTTGGTCGTCCTCGACGACACCGATGAGGAGGACGAGGCCAGGCCAAAGCGCACCATGACGCATCGGCGACGCCTGCTAGGGCGGCAGCCGTGGCCCCATGAAGGACAAGTCGCCGAGCAGGCCGCGCCCTGGCGCCGGCAAGGCTCTAAATATTTGTTTTTAAGTGTTTTTTACTAAACTATCAGCCGAACTTTTCTATGTATTGCCAATCCCGCCTATGTATGAATCGGTTTCGCCTAGTTAGTATGAATGTTGGCAAATTTGTACGAAATTCTCCTAAATTTGCATGAATTTCACCAAAAATTGAACGAACTCGGGTTTACTCACCGACGAGCCCCAGACATGCGACTAGAACATATAACCTTGAGAACATATAAAAGCATCTCCACTACCATTTTCAGGAGGGCCTTTTCAAAAATTTGCCCAGCCGCGTTCCTAGGTGTCCAGTTTTCGTAGGATTCGGCCCAAATTACATCTGGGGTTCCCAGGCCGAACCCGGGGCGCTAGGAACCGCCTGGGAACACCGGATGAAGCAAAACAACGAAAAAACCCGTGTTGGTGGCCCCGTCCTGTCAGCGTGTGAAAACCGAGTCAAGGTCATCACGTCACCTGGACTCTCATGACAAACCGTCGGGCAACGGCCGCATGTCCCGTCGGCTACGCATTGCCGCCGTAATGGCGCGCCACCGCCGACCCACCTTCCCACTGTTTCCATTTTCCCGCCCACGCCGCTACCCCCTCCGTCCTTTGCTACCCTTTACTCTTTCCACTATAAATGAGGTGCTCTCGCCGTCTCCAAAGCTCACCAATCTCATCACCTCCATTCCCCAACCAACAGGCTTCCCAGCGGCGAGAAAAAAAGTTCGGCGGTAGAGATAGCTGAGCGCTATCCTGAAGACCCTACGATGGCGAAACGGCGGTGCTCTCTCGATCATGGGGGCACGCTCCATGACACCTACCGGCGCCCGGACAAGTGCTCGCCGACCCGGAATCTTAGCGTGGGCGGTGTGCCCGTGCCGCTGGTGCTGGAGGGGCACGAGCTGGTCGAGGAGATCCAGGCGGCCATCGAAGCCATGGAAGATCCACTGGGAGAAGTACTTCGTCGAACGCCGGAACCAGCAGTTGTCCGCCTACGAGAGAGGAGGCCCGCCTTCGGTGCAGCACAACGCCACATGACCTCGTCGGTGGTGGGGCACCGAACCTGCTTCGCCGCCCTCGAGCACATCGGCGGATCGCTAAGAAGGATGGGCGGCGTGTCTTCTTTGTCCTCGGCGTCGGCGTTGCACTCATCCCTCTCGGTGCCAGCACAGTCGCCGTGCGTCACGGCGCCACTCTGTCTAGTGAAACGGGAGGTGGAGTCGCAGTGCGCTCTCCTTCGCGGACGCGTTCACACGGCATCGTCATCAATGAATGCCACACGCCGTCGCCGCCGAGTGGCCACCTTCGGCTGGTGAGGCCGAAGCTACTCACCCCGAAGACCGAGCCGATAGACTGGGCGGTTTCGGTCGACGAAGACGCGTTAGTCTTGAAGATGGTGCTAGAGCGCTCTCTGAACGACGTGCCACCGATGTAGGCCCGACGCGTCAGCCTGGTCCAGGGCGGACTAAGAGCGGGAGGAGGCCGAACACATCTGGTGTCTGCATGAGCAGGCAGAGCGCCAGGCAGGCTTGCGGCGCTTGCAAGGCAGCGCGCTATCAAGACGAGTCGGGCCCTCATCATAGCCAATTAGCCATGGGGCTGCGGATACGTCGGCTAGTGCAGCTCCTGGCCACCACAGCCGTCGAACGACGATGACGGGACCCAGGATGCCAACTACACCTCCTTCTACCGCGGTGCAGCTCCTATTACGAAGTATGCACAGGTTTTAGCGAAAACTCGATTGGTCCGTACCATTTTTAGCTAAAATCTAGTGAACCAAGCGGGCCTGATGCCAAATCTTCTCCCGATCCAGCAAAAGAAAATTCATCCCGATTTCGGCCTGGCCGTCAAACCAGTGGAGATGCTCTGACTTCCCCACCCGCGACCACGCCTATCGAGATTCAACCGATTTCCCACGCGACACAACGCCGACGGGGAGGTCGAGGCGGCGATGGCTCTGGAGGTGCCGCCGGAGGAGTCCAACCGGTGCGTGCGCGGGTGCTGCCGCAGCGCCGCCATCCCGCTCCACCTCCCCGCCGCGTCCTTCTCCCTTATCTCCCCCATCGCGCGAGGTAAGTACCTAACCCTGCCCCATGCTCACTTCTCCTCCTCCCTGTTGTTCTGACTTGTGACGATGGGGGGAGGGAAACGCGACGACGATGTGACGTGTCATGATGCGCCGTGCAGGGTCGGAGAGCACGGTGTACGAGGCGCGGCTGAGGGGCGAGCGCGTCGCGGCCAAGAAGCCCGTGTTGGCCACTTCCGACGACCTCGACAAGTTCCACTATCAGCTCCAGCTCCTATGGTCGGTACTCTCTCTTTCACTACTCTGCGCATCTTCACAAATGCCCCATACTCCCGATGACTGGCATTCTCTAGCTTGCTAGAGACGTCTGATTGGGAATCATATGGAGGATGGGCTAGTGCGCCTGTGCTGCTATTTAGCTTCAGTGATAACAACGGGGCATCCAGGACTTCGCATTTGGGTGTATAAAGTTTAGAAAAGTTACCCGAAGTAAACTATAGTCCGCAGTTGCAAGAATTTAAGTACAAAATTATGGGAACATCTAACATAATCTAAATAAATAAAAACTTAATGCAGCAAAACATTTATTAGGGACTGGAAGGAGGTACGATGTCATCATGCTTTACGCGCCAAAAGAACTCTCCCTCAAGGATTGAAACCGAAGAATCATTTAAGCATTGCATCCACATATTGTTTCTTACCTTATTTTTTCAGAAAATTCATCAATGTGAATACAAAGTTCCATGGAACTGGGCAGAGAATGGGATTTAATCCTCAACATTGGCTTATGCGGCTCAACATAGTAGCCAGAAACGGGGAACGATGCCACGTCCCCTGGGGATGGTCGTACCGGATTCGGATTCGAGGTGGAAATGGGGCTAGGAACACATCCCGAGGCAGTAGGTTCAGCACCCTGACTCAGCGCTCGCAGATGCTAGGTTCTCGACCACAATTCAGGAAAAGCAATCAGGAGCACCGAGCTCGATTAATGAGGAGTAGGAGACTTACGGGCATCCTGGCCTCCGCCGTCGACAAAGGAGAAAATTGAACAGCTTTGGCGGTGGCGCCATGTCTTACGCGATCCGCACCGCAGCGCCTTATCCTGGCTCTCGGCCTTCCGAAGTCCGGACGTGGATGTGCGGCGTGCCGGCTGGCCAGACCTAAGGCTCTAGGGGCTTGGGCTGGATCAGTTGAGTGGGGCAGCGCTTGATTTTGATGCAGATTGGAAATAAGGAGTTTTTATAGGAATAACTAAGGAGTTATTTTTTGCCCTTCCCAGCGGTTAAAGCTTTTAATGGGGCTGTTCCGTCTCTTCCGATTATACAGCTGCCGCAACAAGGAACGGTTTTTGTTTTTTCTCTTGGAAAGAGCGATTGTTGGTTGAATAAATTGTCGACCCGCCGGACTGTTTCCGATTCATCACCCCGAAGACGTTGGGGTCGCGTCCCCGCTATCAATTGGTTGTTCGGTAGATGTATACCCCTGTCGTTCCTTATCTTTTGCGAGCTTTGAATCTCGACTCCCGTTTCCGTTTCTCGTCCCGGAAACTTGGCAACTCTGTGGCTCAGTCCCATAGCTCCCATTCAGAGTTTTCATCCGCTAAGATTTCGTTAATCTAAGTGCAAGTTCTTCTCTTGGCTGGTGCTGCACAGGAGAATTCTCACGGCTGACTTGCTTGCCACGCATGGTTGACCACGTGATCTGGACAGCAGCTTTGTCTTCAGCCCACCAAAAATGTAACCCACGTTTGCAAAGACCGCCCCTCCTCAGTTACCGTTTGGAATGATGTGGAAACCTGGATGGGGGAGGCCACCACCTTCACCCACACCCTGCCGGAGCCCCAGGGAGTTTCTGAGTGGTTGGACAAGGTGGTCTCTTCAGATTCTTAAGTCCTTGAGAGGCGGCACATTGGGGTTTTGCTCTACACGCTGTGGAATCTATGGAAGAGAGAAACAGTCGTATGTTCAGCGGAACGCGTGTTGTTATACTTTGAGTTGGCCATGCTAGTCTTTTAGGACATTAAGCAGCATGCTGGCTTTTGGCGAAGCCCAGCCGATCATGGTCATTGGTGAATTTAGCTGAGTTTTTTTTTGTTTTCTTGGGTTTTGGTATCTTCCCTGAAAAATGCTACCTAGTGCTCCATGCCAGAGGGAATCCTAACACTTATTCTTGAAACAAGTGAATACTAACAATTATTCTTCACATGCCAAATTAGGAGTTAGAAATTTGGGGAATTACGAGATGGAATGCTCCATGCGAGGTATAGGCGTGCCATCAGTATGCATGATTGGCTGGCATGGATGCATGGTAGTGGGCTAGTAGCGAGGGACTGCTGTAAGTAGTTAATTTTCTTTTGAGGGAAAGGTAATTGGCGGAATGGGTTTGAGCAGCTGAGTTGAGTGATGAGATTGACTGACCACAGGGGCTGTTGGGTGGGTGGGGGGGAACGATGGGATAAATTGGGCTGCTAGCGTCAGTTAAGGTTTACGGAGGCCAGGATGGGAAATTACTTTTGTATATGTATGGACGATACATCTATTGATCCACATAGCAATCATACACTATGTTACATCTAAACACCCATGCCCTGTGTGGATCTGCCCCTGAGTGCTAATAGTTTGGGATATCAAAATGAGAATAAGTTGTTTCATTAGGAGCTAACACAACTGGAATGGTGTCACACCATTGAACTCTTGTAAAGGATCAGAACTATTATGCAGGAAGCTGCCCAGCCATATCTAACTATATATCCCAGACACACCTGTTATTTTCTGGTTATCTCCTGCAATTGTAATTAGAAAATTATATAGGTCTTCACATAGTTTAATTTTCTAAAAAAGCACACTTTAATGAAATGGATGTTTTGTTAGTGGTTACTGCCACATTGAACTTTTGGTTAGAAACGATTTTTACTGTCACATTGAATTACCATTACCCAGTTTCTAATTTCTTGGATTGATGTGGGGATTATAATGTACATGCAGTGAGCTGGATCATCCTGGGTTGGCAAAACTGATTGCAGCACATGCACGTCCTCCAAATTACCTGATGTTCTTTGAGTTCTTTGAGCCTCCAAACCTAGCAGACAAGATACATGTTGAGGAGTGGAGCCCTTCTATCCAGCAAGTGGTCAACATTGCCAGCTATCTAGGTCCTGCTTTGTTACAATTCTTTTTTTCCCCGAGATTGTGTTTTGGCATGTATTTTGTTTTCAGATGTTAGAGTAATTATATATTAGTTTAGCAAATATCACTGTAATGTGATCACAGAACATGAGCATAGAGTTTCATGAGGAACTGTTTTTAAAAGGTTTAGATTCTTGGTTAGCATGCTTATTTTTAAATTGCTGTATAAGATTAGAGTTTATAAATGTTTCCCTGACTTGATTTAGTATGCATACAAATTGTTGTAAATAGGATCTCTTTTCTTGTCTTGTGAGTACTTTTAGTAGTTTCACATGTTAGTCATATCCAAGGGGTGAATAAATGACAAAAAAAAGTGGTGTCACTCTCATTTATCATTAAACTTCAAGTAATAGAATCTTGTACTTTCATTTGTATTCCCTTTTGACCCTGGTACTTTTGGAAGGTTTTACACATCACTGTCTACTACTGTCCAATTTTAATTATGTACTAATTCATTCTGGTATGATGCTTCTAGTAACAACGCATGCATGCAATACCAATGTTGAGCATGGAAATAATTCGTTGTAATTCTAAGTGGACTGAAACAGAAAGTGATCTTCATGCACCCAAAATGCAAAGATGATAATAAGTTCAAGTTAAGTCAATTGACTCAATGGGCTAAGCAGTGGTGCTAATTATAGGAAGCACCAATACTTTTCTAATTCAGAAATAGTAGCATGGCTGAATTTTCTCTATCTTGTCAGTATGTCATGTGGGATCCTAATCTTAGTTGGATGTACTCTTGGAAAACACACGAATTACCAATTTGACACTGCGTTTCACTGTACTGTTACAGCAAACACTCTCCAATACCTACAAGTCCTTGGGATAGTACACAGGGATATAAAACCAGCAAATATTTTGGTATGTTCCTTGCATATTTCTTTTTATCTGTGTCAGAATCTTGAATTACATTCTTTGAACACATAATGATTTTCACATCTTTCTTCAATGTATTGACTTTTATGCTTCTGTACAGCTAGATAAAGATCTCCTTCCACATCTAGCAGATTTTGGCTTGACTATGTACCAGAAGGATATTAAAAGTGTTTCAGTTGAAAACTGGAAATCATCTGGCAAGCCTACTGGTGGTTTCTATAAAAAGAATATGGTTGGGACACTAATTTACATGGCGCCAGAAATTTTGAGAAAGGATTTACATACAGAAAAATCAGATGTATATAGCTTTGGAATATCAGTAAAGTAAGACATTTCTCTTATGAATTAATATAAATAGGCCCCATCTCATCTTTTTTGTCATTAAATTAAAGTAAAAACGACAGAAAATGTGAAATTTTTGTATGGCATTTTTATCCTGTTGGCAGAATACTTCCACTGGTGTCACTTCACACATTTAAGACCGCTTGTTTCATCTGCAATTCCACGTCTGGGAAAACGGTAGATTGCTGCAGATGCCATCTCTATTGGAGGGAGTGGCATATCGCACATAGACATATGTTGCGTAGACAGTTCTACTAGATGTATATTATGTCCAACATGTGTTGGGTACTGACATTTGCACATTAGGGCTATGTCACACAATGTCCAGGGGCATAACTATTAGTAAAACTTGATATATGATATTTCCAGTACTGTATTCTCTTTTGGTTGTTCAAAAGATATTGATTTTAATTTTATTTTTTATTTGGATGTTGTGTTGATGTTATACACACATGTGCATTGATGTTCCGTTGGATTATATATGTATGCTCCATAATTTTTGGATTATATATGTATGCCCCTTACTGTTTGTTGGATAACGTGCAAACAGAACTGTCACGGTAACAAATAGAGATATTGTAAAAATCTCTAGTTCGAAAATAAATTGCAAAGATTTTATTATGAAAAATGACATTATGGTTAATTTGTCGTCAGTTGGATGCTGAAAAGTGGAAACAGCAGTTCTACCACTCCTGGTGTTTTCGTATCTTTCTGCCCAAATGAGATTTGTTTGGAGTTAAATTTTCATCCATCTCCCAATAGGGGGCTATTCTTGTACTTCCCTACCTATTTTTATCCTCTTTCCATTTTGGTTTTACCATAACCATGGACAGTTTTGCTGTAGAATTTTGTTGTCACCTTTTGGACAGAAAATGAACATTCTATAATAAAATATGTTTGTGATTTTGTTGTTTTAGATGTTGCCCCCTAATCTCCCCCTTAATTTTATCATTTCACAGTGAGCTTCTTACTGGTGTGGTACCTTACACAGATCTGCGAGCTGAAGCACAGGTGCAATTTTTTGCCTGTTCAATAGCTCCACTGTTTACATCATATTGTCGCTCATTTTACAAACACTATGCCAGCATTGTACTATGAACAGTTTTGTGTTGTCTACATGATTGCTTTGGCGTTCTATCAAACTTGAAATTTAAATACTTGGTTTTATGATTTCATGCTAACCTAGCATGGAAAAGTGCCAGTCAGTATAAAACTCTAAAATGCGTAGAGTAAATCATATGGTAGAACCCTTGTGGAGCGGTCAAGTCAGCCCATAAACGTTTAAGTTATACATTTTCACCCAACAACTTGTTTATGTGGTTCATCACATTTCTGAATTTCCCAGCCTGTCTAGTTTTGCTCATATGGTAGGTTGACAATGCTCAGCATGGCATGAGTTAGTGTGCATAACAGGTGTGGTGAGGGGAAGATTTGATTGGTTTGATCCATCTTGAAAAGAGAACCCTTGTGAAGCCAAGTTGTCCATCACCAGCAGTCTTTTCCCCGCGAAAGCATAGTATTAGTTAGGTTCAGGGTCCAGAAGTGCTCTCTACTAGCTTTTCCACAACTGCCTTTGATTTGGTCCAGGACTGGGCAAGGTCAGCATGCCACATGGGCAAAAAGTTAGGCAGGCTTAGCTGCTTTCAGACCTGCGACGGACAACTTAAAGAAGTCGGGTGAAAATGCGCTCTGATAGGATATACAATGCACATGTTCATGGACTTCTAGGCCGCATCATGCTAGTCTTGAGACCCACACCATAATTATAGTCATCTATAGCTAGTTGAGTGTGGTTTTATGTTCTCTGCAAATGACACCTCATTCATTTTTCTTTAGGCACACACAGTTCTTGAAATGACTTACACCGAACAGCAACTTACATCAGCTGTAGTTTCTCAAGGATTGCGCCCTGCTCTCGCCCTTCCAGAGTCTGGCTCTCCACCGAGTCTCTTGTCACTTATTCAGCGCTGCTGGGACCCTGATCCTGAACAGAGACCATCATTTGAAGATATAATTCAAGACTTAAATGCAATACAAAAACATTTAGTTACCTATTCTTGCCCTTCACCATCTCGTTCTGTGAATGTGAGTCAAGAGGGAAACATAGAAGTACACCATTATCAAGAAGCACTAAACTGGTTCAACCAAGGGGAACTGTTAACAAAGAAAGCAAACAAATTAGACCATACTGTGCATCCTTGGTTTGATTCTTTTGATCGGTCCTCTGTCTCTATATATCGTCCAACTTTAAGTTGGGGATCTTTTGCAACATGCGGACGAAGAGAAACAATGGAAGATACTCATTTTATGCTTCCCTGCATGTCTGAAGAAAAAGATGTGCATTCTTTTGGCATTTTCGATGGACACAGAGGTTTAGTGTTCATTAAATCCTATGTTTTGATTTCTACTAGGTTTTGAATCTGCATACATTACACAATATTCTTACAGGTGCTGCAGCTGCTGAGTTTTCTGTCCGAGCAGTTCCTGGATTTCTGAAGCAATTTGGCCACACTACCAGGTTCGGGTTGAATGCAAACTATCTGGATCATTTTCACTTCTAAAATTTTGACGGAGTTCTTGTTCTGTTTAGCCCGACTGATGCCCTTGTAGAAGCATTTGTGAAGAGTGACACAGCCTTTAGAGAAGAATTAATTATTCACCAGAAGTCAAAAAGGATAATCCAGAAAGACTGGCATCCTGGTTGCACGGCAGTGACAGCACTGATAGTGAGAAACAAGCTTTTTGTAGCAAATGCTGGTGATTGCCGAGCAATTCTGAGCCGTGCTGGCAAACCATTTCCCATGACTAGGGTTGGCCTGAACTCTCTTTTCCGCCCTTATAGTACAGATTAGCATATAATGCAACTTTCTTTTGTTTGTTTTGATAGGATCATGTTGCTAGTTGCGCTAAAGAAAGGGAGCGTGTTATAAAGGAAGGGACTGAAGTCAGATGGCAAATAGATACATGGCGAGTGGGTGCAGCTGCCCTTCAGGTACTCACGATGTTTTGTGATTTCTGACATGAACTGACTTGAGCGCACTGAACTGACTAACTATTTGCATTTAGCAACAATATCTTAACATCACGCTTCTTGTTATGTGTAATACATAGAAGAAACACCTATTAAAACTTATCTAAAAATGTAAGTATTTTCCACTTTGGAGGTATACTTTAGCGGTTTCCAAGACCTAGCATATAGCATGATTAAACAAATGAGAAAATTTCAATATTGTGCATGTTGAGTTCCAACTAACAAGACATCTAGTACTTTGCACTTGAAGCTACGAGGTTATATTTTCGTCAAGCCTCAAGACTAAAGATATCATGTCATGGGCGTACCAGTCCAATATTGTGCATGTTGAGTTAGCAAATTTCAATATTGTGCATGTCGAGTTCCAACTTGATGGAGATTATTCCTCCTTCCACTAAGATGTGCAACTCAATGAATTGGGGCAAAACCATTTTTTATCCTATTTATGCTCATAAATGATGTGTTGGAACTTCTGCAGAAACATTTAGAGAAATATATAACTATATAGTGACAGGAAGGAATGTCTCTTGTTGACAGGTTACACGGTCAATCGGTGATGATGACCTAAAGCCAGCAGTGACTGCATTGCCTGAGATTATTGAAACTGATTTATCCACTGATGACGAGTTCCTGGTTTGTCCCATATAGCTTTACTTATGTTGCTGTTCTCAGTTTGTCATCCTACATAAATGTGCCACATTTCTATAATGAGTTTGTGCTTGAGCGTAACTTTATTTGATCTTATAGGTTATGGCTAGTGATGGACTGTGGGATGTGGTAGGCAACGAGGATGTCCTATCCATCATCAAGGACACCGTGAAAGAGCCTGGAATGTGCTCCAAGAGGCTGGCTACGGAGGCCGCGTCACGGGGCAGCAAAGACAACATCACTGTCATCGTTGTCTTCCTTCGCCCCGTCTCCACAGCAGAGAGAATATACTAACTAATTAACCCTTGTGAGTAAACATTTCTTGCTAACCCCCATGACCATCCCAGATTCTGAAATCTATAGGACTGTAGACAGATAAAAGCCACACATCCACACACATACAAGTTGGTCACCCTGTACTGGGCCAGAAAGAATAAATGATTGTGCATTTCATTTCTTCAAGTTTTCTTGCAATGCCACTATTACCATTTACATACCACATATACAAGCTAAAGGATTGCGTGTACACTTTCATGTATTGACTCGATAAATTGATTTATTCCCTCTTCTCGGAGCTCGATGTGTGACTCACTAGCATATTCCTGAAAATCGTGGAGATGTTGATTGGCCTAGTTATAATTTTACTATATTTGTACTTGTACACCTGTATAGACCGCATCCATTGATACACCGCATTAATGCGGTAGACGCAAACTGTACAGTGTCATACAAACAAAACAACTCCATGGCATTACACGGGATAAGCTCATCAGGTATACACATCAAAACTATCACTAGAATTTTGCATGAGCAAAATAATTTGGAGAACCACGAGACATACAATGCATTCAGAGAACAACCTTCACCTGGACTTGGACAAACTGAGACAACCTTGACCCACACTACCACAAATTGAAGTCAGCAGAGACAGGTCAAGTTTCTCGTTTGAATTCCGGTGGCACCTTCTGCAGGCAGGCTTCGATGAATGTACATGCCCCCAAGAACCATCCATCTGAAATTCGGAAGAAAAAGCTGAGATGATGGGTGCATGTTTTGAACCTCTAAGAGAACCTTAAACGTGCAAGCCGTACTCAAACACCAGTTTGCTGCAAGAAAGTGACACCACAAACAGGAAGGTATTTTTCTAGCATTGACCCGCAAATTTGTATTTTGTATTCTCAAGTATTTCTGTGCACATGAAGTTGACAGCGTCTTAGCCTGCGTGGCCAAATCAGCTGTGTGGTGTTGTCTTCCTTTTGTTGCCAGAACAATATACATATATAACATGTTTGGTTCAGTTTTATAAATGTAAAGGGTATCGTAATCAATTCACGGACAGTAATGGTAACATAATGGAAATATTCCAAATCTGTTTGGTTTGTATGGATAACGGAAAGGGACATATGGCTACAGGGATGCATCACAAGATTCACAACTCTTTTTCCCCCTCTGTTGCCATATCTTTCGATCATGAACAATCAAACAACGCTCACTACTATAACTACTAGAGTTGAGGGGCTGGGGGCTGCTGGTTGGTGGTTTGCTGGGGTCTACGGGACAAGTGCAGCTTCCTCCAGGAACTTAAGGACATTAGGGCCTTACACCCTGGCCCATGGGCCTTGGCGGAAGATTTTAATCTGATTGTCGATGATGCGGACAAGAACAACCCCAATGTGCATCGTCGGATGATAGGGGAATTACGACATGCGTTGACTGAGCTGCAGCTTAAAGAGCTATACCTTAATGGCAGGTGGTACACTTGGTCTAATGAATGGGAGCATCCCACCTTGGAGAAGCTTGACATGGTCTTCTCGACCGTGGATTGGGAAGCGGAGTTCCTGTCCACTTTCCTCTCGGCGGCGAGATCCTCCCTCTCGGACCATTGCCCACTACTTCTCAACGTGGCAGCCCTTCCACAGACTGGCAGCGCTTTCGGTTTGAGGCATTCTGGTCTAAGGTGGATGGGTTCATGGACACCGTGCAAACGGCGTGGACTTCTACACCTATGATTGTGAACCCTTTCAAGCGTCTTGTGGCTAAGCTCTCCGCCACAGCCAAGGCCCTCACGAGCTGGAGTGACTGATTTATTGGCAACAACAAGCTGCATATCCTTTTGGCTATTGAGATCATCCTCTGGCTTGACGTGGCCATGTAGTCACGGGCTTTCACACCCGCAGAGCATGGTTTATGGAGGCTACTCAAGCACAAACTCCTCGGTCTTGCCTCCCTTGAGAGGACGATTGCGTGTCAGCGCGCCCGGCTGATGTGGCTTAAGGAAGGCGATGCGTGCACCCGGTTTTTTTCACCTGCACGCTAACCTTAGACGGCGTAAGAACTTCATAGCACACCTCAAGGTAGATGGAGTGTTGGTTGCTGATCAAACCGACAAGGCGGTGACCGTAGACCCTTTTTTGAGAAGTTGGGCTCGGCCCCAACTTTTTGGGGGGATGCAGACACATGAGCTGGCAGGACTAGAGACTCCCTTCACGGAAGAGGAAGTGTGGAATGTGATTCGCGCCCAGGAGCTCGGCAAGGCCACATGATCTAATGGCTTCATCGGGCGCTTCTACTCCTCCTACCGGTCCATTTTAAAGGCGGATGTGATGGACACTTTTCGGTCCATGTGGTTGGGGGATTGTCATGGGATCCACACCACCAATCAAGCTTTAGTGGCGCTACTTTCGAAGCATGCTGAGGCGGTGGAAGTGAAGGATTTCCGCCCCATCAGCTTGATCCATAGTGTGGCTAAACTTGTAGCCAAAGCCCCGTCGGTGCGCCTTGCTCCGCGCTGAGATCGTGGGGCCATAGCAGAGCGCCTTCATACGCGGACACTGCCTTCATGACAACTTTTAGCTAGTGCAAAGCACGGGTAGGAATTTGCACGCTACTTGCACTGCAGTGGTGATGTTCAAGCTAGACACGAAGGCTTTCAACATTATTGATTGAACCTTTCTAACCCAAGTGCTCACCAAGCTCGGATTTGGGAGAAGGTTTGGGGCTGGGCCTTGCAGCGTTGGAGGCGACCAGAGTGGCATACCACCCTCGATATCGACTTGATTCACTAGTGGATGACCCGCGCTAGCCCTGTAGCGACCCGACGTGACTTGTGGACAACGCTCAACTTAGTCTTCTGGTGCATCTAGAGGCACCGGAATGACGTGGTGTTTAATGGAGCCACTCTGTCTGTGGTGTCGATTAGGGCGAAGATTAGTGAGGAGTTTGTCGAACCTAACCTTTGTCTCTTGCATGCACGCGGCTTCACGTTCTGGCTGTCGCCTTCCCTTTCATTGCGTCGCCGCCCTCCCGATGTATTCAAGTGCGCTTGGCATGGCAGCTCAATGCATGTAAGCATGCGGGGCTAGATGCAGTAAATGTGTAGGAAGGTAATTTTCCAGCATTGACCGGCAAATTTATATTTTGTATTCTTAAGTATTTGTGTGCACATGAAGTTGACAGCTTCTTAGCCTGCATTGGCCAAATCAGCTATGTCGTGTTGTCTTCCTTTTGTTGCAAGACACCATTTCTAACAATAAGCATATATTAGAACATGTTTGGTTCAGTTTTGTAAATGTAAATGGTACCGTAATCAATTTACGGACGGTAATGGTAACATAATAGAAATATTCCAAATCTATTTGGTTTGTATGGATAACGGAAAGGGACATATGGCTACAGGGATGCATCACAAGATTCACAACTCTTTTTCCCCCTCTACTGCCATATCTTTCGATCATAAACAATCAAACAACGCTCACTACTATAGTTGTAGGGATTCGTAGCATGGAAAACAAAAAATTTCTACCGCATACAAACAAACAAGCCAAGATCTATCTACTAGATTGTAGCAACGAGTCGATGGAATAACTCACCCTCGAAGATTCCAAAGTGTTTAACGAGAGCGGATTCTCGTGGGTGATGTAGTCGTACTCTTCCCGATCTCAAGATCGCGTAGACGATCCTTCAGGCGCTGCATTCCGGCAGCGCGCTCGGTCACACGTTAATTTTCGACGAAGACCTTCCTCTCCCTTGTTCCAACAGCAGCGGAGGTTGTAGCACTCTCCTCGCGATTCCGGCCTGTGGCGTGGTACAGGAGTAGAGGGAGATCTCGAGGCCGCCTTAAGCAGGCAGTATGGCAGAGTATGAGAGAGACCCTCGACGATCTAGGGTTTAGACACGCCGACGAGGAGGCTTGGCCGGTGGCTAGGGTTTGCCTAGGCGGCGGCGAGTGCCCTAGGCGGCGGCTATGGAGGGCAGCGGCGGCTAGGGTTTAGGTTTAGAGAGGGGCAACTTGTGTGCTAGGAGGGGCAGCCCTGTCCCTCCCTTTATAGGTGAAGGGAGGCGCGCCAGGGGAGGGGAGTCCCTCCCCAACTCGGCTTCAAGGTGGGCCGGCGGTGGAGGGGAGGAACTCCTCCCCAACTCGGTTTCCACCTCCCTCTCCACTTCCCAAAATAGCCGTTTGATTTTTCAAATTGGCGTTTGACTTTTCAAACTAGGATTTGATTAAACCCTTTATTTTGTTCAGCGATGACACCTAGTACATGATGCAATCATACCAACTTGATATAACACATTCATGTACCCTTCCCCTCCGGTCTTGGGACATTCCGAACCTTCTAGAACATTCGATGAAAACAGGAACCATTCTCCAACCCGCAGGACTTTCCTTATATGAATCTTATTCTCCGGACCATTCCGGATCTCCTCGTGATATCCGGATCCCATCGAGACTCGAACAACATTCGGTCTCTTACTCATCATTCCATAACTACTCAAACAACGTCGAATCCTTAAGTGTGTCTCCCTACGGTTAAATGAATTATGCGGACATGATCGAGACACTTCTCCGATCAATAACCAATAGAGGAATCTGGAAATTCATATGGCTCCCACATATTTCTACGATTACTTTGCGATCGAATGTACCACTTACATACGGTACCAATTTCCCTTTGTCTCACGATAGTTTACTTATCCGAGGTTATGATCGTCGGTATCTCTGCATACCTAGTTCAACCTCGTTACCGATAAGTACTCTTTTCGTTCCGTGATATGTGATCCCTTGTGAGCAGTCACATGCTTGCAAGCTAATTGGATGACATTGCACGAGAGGGCCCAGTATATCTATCCGTCATATGGATGGACAAATCCCACTCTTGATCCATGTGTCTCAACCAATACTTTCCGAACACTCAATGCCACCTTTATAGCCACCCAGTTACGGTGTGGTGTTTGATGTCATCAAAGCATCCTTCCGGTGAAGGTGATATGCATGATCTCATGGTCGAAGGAATTAGGTTACTATGTACCAGAAAGCATATAGCAATTGAACTATTAAAATGACTTGATCTTTATGCTACGCTTATCTATAGGAGTATGTCCACCATATCATTCTCCTAACGATATGATCTTGTTGTTAATAACATCTCAATGTTCATGATAGGGAAACCACAATCATTTATTAACCAACAAGCTAGTATTATAAAGAGGCTTTACTAGGGACTCTATTTTAGTTTACAAATCACACAAGTATTAATGTTTCCTTGTTAATACTATTATAGCATGAATGTAAACATTTATCATAAACACAAAGATATAATAATAACTACATTTATTATTGCCTCTAGGGCATATCTCCAACAGTCTCCCACTTGCACTAGAGTCATCTAATCTAGATTACATGGTAATATACCGAACACCCATGGCAGTTTGGTGTTGGTCATGTTTTGCCCTCGGGAGAGGTTTAGTCAACGGATCCGCCACATTCAGATCTGTGTGTACTTTGCAAATATTTATGTCCCCATCTTGGACATGTTCTCGAATAGCGTGAAAACGTAGCTTGATGTGCTTCAGCTTCTTGTGTGACCTTGGTTCTTGCGCATTGGCTATGGCGCCCATGTTATCATAGTAGATAGACATTGGGTCCAGCGCACTAGGAACCACACCGAGCTCTGTAATGAACTCTTTCATCCATATCGCTTCTTGTGAAGCCTCCAAAGCAGCCATGTATTCCGATTCAGTTGAAGATCTCGCCACAACGCTTTGCTTTAAACTCCTCCAGCTAACTGCTGCACCATTTAAAATAAATACATATCCAGATTGTGATTTAGAATCATCCGGATCGGTGTTCCAACTAGCATCAGTGTAACCATTAACAACGAGCTGTTCATCACCTCCATAAGAAAGAACCATATCCTTAGTCCTTCTCAAGTACTTAAGGATGTTTTTGACCGCTGTTCAATGATCCACTCCTGGATCACTTTGATATCTGCTAGTCAAACTAACAGCATATGCAATTTTGGGTCTAGTACATAGCATGGCATACATTAGAGATCCTATGGCTGAGGCATAGGGAGTCTTACTCATCCTTTCTCTATCTTCTGCCGTTGTCGGACTTTGAGTTTTACTCAATGTCGTATTTGGCAACATGGGCAAGAACCCTTTCTTGCTATCTTCCATTCCAAACCTCTTTAGAACTTTGTCCAAATATGTACTTTGTGACAATGATATTAGGCATCTCGATCTATCTCTATAAATCTTTATGCCTAATATGTAAGCTGCTTCGCCAAGATCCTTCATTGAAAAACTATTATTCAAATATTCCTTGACACTATTAAGAAGGTCTACATCATTCCCAATCAACAATATGTCATCTACATATAGTATTAAGAATGCTACAGAGCTCCCACTCACTTTCTTGTAAATACAAGCTTCTCCATAAGTTTGTATAAAACCAAAACTTTTGATAACCTTATCAAAACGTTGATTCCAACTTCGGGATGCTTACTTCAATCCATAGATGGACCGTTGAAGTTTGCATACCTTGTTAGCATCTTTAGGATCGACAAAACCTTTGGGTTGCATCATATACAACTCTTCATCAATGTCTCCATTGAGGAATGCTGTTTTGACATCCATCTGCCATATCTCATAATCATAATATGCAGCGATTGCTAACATAATCCTTACAGACTTTAGCTTCGCTACCGGTGAGAAAGTCTCATCATAGTCAACTCCTTGAATTTGTCGAAACCCTTTTGCGACAAGTCGAGCTTTATAGATAGTGACATTACCATCAGCATCTATTTTCTTCTTGAAAATCCATTTGTTCTCGTGACCTTCCGCCATCCTAAGTCCACCAAAGTCCATACTTGGTTTTCGTACATGGATCCAATCTCGGATTTCATGGCTTCTTGCCATTTATTGGAATCTGGGCTCATCATCGCTTCCTCATATGTCTCAGGGTCATCGGTGTTATCCACCAACATGATACTCATAACGGAATCATAGCAATCAGGAGTGGTATGAGTTTTCGTTGACCTGCGAGGCTCTGTAGTAACTTCAACCGAAGTTTCATGATCATCATCATTAGCTTCCTCTCTTACTGGTGCAGGCACCACAGGAACTTCTTCCGGTGCTGTGCTACTCGCAAGTTCGAGAGAAGGTTCGACAACCTCGTCGAGTTCTACTTTCCTTCCAGTCACTTCTTTCGAGAGAAATTCCTTCTCTAGAAAGGATCCATTCTTGGCAACAAAGATTTTGCCTTTGGATCTATGATAGAAGGTATACCCAATAGTTTCCTTCGGGTATCCTATGAAGACGCATTTTTCCGCTTTGGGTTCAAGCTTGTACGGTTGTAACTTCTTTACATAGGCTTCGCAACCCCAAACTTTAAGGAACGACAATTTAGGTTTCTTTCCAAACCATAATTCATACGGTGTCGTTTCAACGGATTTAGATGGTGCCCTATTTAAAGTGAATGCGTCTGTTTCTAATGCATAACCCCAAAATGATAGCGGTAAATCTGTAAGTGACATCATAGAACGAACCATATCTAAGAGAGTTCGATTACGACGTTCAGACACACCATTACGCTGTGGTGTTCCGGCGGTGTCAATTGTGAAAGTATTCGCATTTCTTCAAATGCTCGCCAAACTCGTAACTTAGATATTCACCTCCACGATCGAGCGTAGAAATTTAATCTTCTTGTTACGTTGATTCTCAACCTCACTTTGAAATTCCTTAAACTTCTCGAAAGTTTCGGACTTATGTTTCATGAAATAGATATACCCATATCTACTCAAGTCATCCGTGAAGGTAAGAACATAATGATAACCACCGCGCGATGCTACACTCATTGGACCACACACATCGGTATGTATGATTTCCAACAAGTCTGTAGCTCGCTCCATCATACCAGAAAATGGAGTCTTAGTCATTTTTCCCATCAGACATGCTTCACATCTTTCAAGTGATTCGAAATCAAGTGATTCAAGAAGTCCATCGGAATGGAGTTTCTTCATACGCTTCACTCCAATGTGACCAAGGCAGCGATTACCACATATAGGTCGAGTTATCACTCGATTTCAAACGTTTAGCCTCAATGTTATTAATATGTGTATTTCCACTATCGAGATTCAATAAGAATAGACCATCTATCAAAGGTGCATGTGCATAAAACATATTACTCATATAAATCGAACAACCATTATTCTCAGACTTAAACAAGTATCCGTCTCGCAATAAACAAGATCCCGATAAAATGTTCATGCTTAACACAGGCACCAAATAACAATTATTTAAGTATAAAACTAATCCTGATGGTAGATGAAGGGGTAGCGTGCCGACCGCGATCACATCAACCTTTGATCCGTTTCCCACGCGCATCGTCACCTCATTCTTCGCTAGCTTTCGTTTATTCTGCAGCACCTGTTTCGAGTTACAAATATGAGCAACCGAACCAGTATCAAATACCTAGGCACTACTACGAGTACTAGTGAGATACACATCAATAACATGTATATTGTATATGCCTTTCTTTTTTATGTTGCCGTTCTTCAAATCCGCCAAGTACTTTGGGCAATTCCGCTTCCAGTGACCTTCTCCCTTGCAGTAAAAGCACTCAGTATCAGGCTTAGGTCCAGCCTTGGTCCTCTTCGTCGGCGCGGTAACTTTCTTACCACCCTTCTTGAAGTGTCCCTTTTGCTTAGACTTGCCTTTCTTGAATTTGGTGGTCTTATTGACCAACAACACTTGGTGCTCTTTCTTGATCTCCACTTCTGCAGATATTAACATGGCGAAGAGTTCTGGCAACGTCTTGTTCATGTTCTGCATGTTGTAGTTTATCACAAAGTTCTTGTAACTTGGTGGTAGTGATTGGAGGACACGGTAAATCCCCAAAGCATTAGGAATCACTATACCCAAGCTTTGAAGTTTGTTTGCGTGCCCAGACATCTTAAGCACATGCTCACTGACGGAGCTGCCCTCTTCCATCTTGCAGTTAAAGAACTTTTCAGAAGCCTCATAGCTCTCAATTGCCGCGTGAGTCTCAAAGATCAATTTGAGATCATGGACAATATCATGTGGGTCTGAATTCTCAAACTTTTCTGAAGCTTCGATTCTAAACCATACAAGATAGCACACTGAACTATGGAGTACTAAGTCTTCCGAGTGAGGTAAACATTCTTTACTTCATCGGTAGCAGTAGCTGCAGGTGGGTCACCCAGCGGTGCATCCAGCACATAGGTCAAATTACCAGCTGTGAGGACAATCCTCAAATT
The DNA here is from genome assembly GCA_023614405.1 of Avena insularis. Taxonomy (NCBI): domain Eukaryota; kingdom Viridiplantae; phylum Streptophyta; class Magnoliopsida; order Poales; family Poaceae; genus Avena; species Avena insularis. Next base: position 35,836,739 of record CM042691.1, on the reverse strand, counting down.
GCAGAACCAATCCGCGAAGTTGCTTCCATTGTTTTTCAACTTTTCTTTCTCTAGGAACGCATTAAAATTGATGGTAGGGGCTGCCATTGATCTACAACATATTTGCAATAGTTTATACTAAGTTTATGACAAATTGAGTTCTAATTAATAAGAAAATTAATCTAGGTGAACTCCCACTCAAAACAACATCCCTCACATTGTTTTAGTGATCACACGAACCAAATCCACCACATCAAAACCGATCATCACGAGAGTTGATGTAGATTCAATGGCGAACAATCGTCATGTTCATCATATCTTCTATATGACTCATGTTTTACCTTTCGGTGATCCGTGTTCCGAGACCATGTCTGTACATGCTAGGCTCGTCAATATCAAACCTTAGCTTCCGCATGAGCAAATCTGGCTTGCTCACGTTGTATACACTTGCGGAATCTAACACACCCGATCATCACGTGGTGCTTCGAAGCAACAAGCTTTAGCAACGGTGCTAACTAAGGGAGAACACTTATGATTTGAAATTTATGTGCATGAGGGATCATCTTATAATGCTACCGTTGTTAACTAAGCAATACAAGATGCATAAAGGATTAACATCACATGCAATTCATAATATGTGATATGATATGGCCTTTCTTCTTTGTGCTTTCGATCTCCATCTTCAAGCACGGACATGATCTCCATCATCACCGACATTGCATCAAGGTCCAAGACGCTGCTCCATGGTTGTCGTCCACCGGCTTCAACTATTACAACTACTTTGAATAGACACGCGGGTCTTAACAGAATTTAAAGACAACCATATGGCTCCTGCCGGTTGCCAACTTACAATAAGGAACATTGCATACATCAAATATAATCACAATCATGGTCATATCACATCACAGCACACCCCTGCAAAACAAAGTTAGACGCCTCTACTTTCTTTGCATGTTTTACGTGGTTTGGGGCTTTCAATAAGTGTCGTTCTAACTTACGAACAAGAACCACAACATTGATACTAGTATTGACAATCACCCGTTGTAAATTGAATCTTAACTATGCTGGGAGAAAGCAGGCACCATAAAGCCACTTATGCAATACAAGTTGCATGTCAAGCGTGGAGCAAGTCTCATGAACGATGTCATGTAAGGTTAGCCGGGCTTCATCCCAACATCCATAAGATGCAAAGTACATAAGAAGCAATCGACAATAAAAGCATCAACGCCCACAATGACCATTGTGTTCTACTCGTCACAGATTTACATATAGACACGGCTCGATACCCTTTGTAGGGATTCGTAGCATGGAAAACAAAAAATTTCTACCGCATACAAACAAACAAGCCAAGATCTATCTACTAGATTGTAGCAACGAGTCGATGGAATAACTCACCCTCGAAGATTCCACAGTGTTTAACGAGAGCGGATTCTCGTGGGTGATGTAGTCGTACTCTTCGATCTCAAGATCGTGTAGCGATCCTTCCCGCTGCATTAAGCGGCGCTCCCGATCGGTCACTGCGTTAAATTTTCGGAAGACCTTCCTCTCTCCTTGTTCCGGGCGGAGGTTGTAGCACTCTCCTCGCGATTTCAGCGACTGTGGCGTGGGAAGTAGAGGGGAGATCTCGCAGGGCTTCGCCTTAAGCCGGAGCGAGTATGGCGTAGTATGAGAGAGACCCTCGACGATCTAGGGTTTAGACACGCTGAGGAGGAGGCTTGGCCGGCGGCTAGGGTTTGCCTAGGCGGCGGCGGCGAGTGCCCTAGGCGGCGGCTATGGAGGGCGGCGGCGGCTAGGGTTTAGGTTTAGAGGAGGGCAACTTGTGTGCTAGGAGGGGCAGCCCTGCCCCTCCCTTTATAGGTGGAGGGAAACGCCCGGAGGGAGTCCCTCCCCAACTCGGCTTCAAGGTGGGCCGGCGGTGGAGGGGAGGAACTCCTCCCCAACTCGGTTTCCACCTCCCTCTCTACTTCCCAAAATAGCCGTTTGACTTTTCAAATTGGCGTTTGACTTTTCAAACTAGGATTTGATTAAACCCTTTATTTTGTTCAGCGATGACACCTAGTACATGATGCAATCATACCAACTTGATATAACACATTCATGTACCCTTCCCCTCGGTCGGACATTAGGAACCTTCTAGAACATTCCGATGAAAACACGGAACCATTCTCCAACCCTGAAACAGGACTTTCCTTATATGAATCTTATTCTCTGGACCATTCCGGATCTCCTCGTGATATCCCGGATCCCATCCGAGACTCCGAACAACATTCGGTCTCTTACTCATCATTCCATAACTACTCAAACAACGTCGAATCCTTAAGTGTGTCTCCCTACGGTTCGTGAATTATGCGGACATGATCGAGACACTTCTCCGATCAATAACCAATAGAGGAATCTGGAAATTCATATGGCTCCCACATATTTCTACGATTACTTTGTGATCGAATGAACCACTTACATACGATACCAATTTCCCTTTGTCTCATGATAGTTTACTTATCCGAGGTTATGATCGTCGGTATCTCTGCATACCTAGTTCAACCTCGTTACCGATAAGTACTCTTTTCTCGTTCCCGTGATATGTGATCCCTTGTGAGCCAGTCGCATGCTTGCAAGCTAATTGGATGACATTCCACCGAGAGGGCCCAGATTATATCTATCCGTCATATGGATGGACAAATCCCACTCTTGATCCATGTGTCTCAACCAATACTTTCCGAACACTCAATGCCACCTTTATAGCCACCCAGTTACGGTGTGGTGTTTGATGTCATCAAAGCATCCTTCGGGTGAAGGTGATATGCATGATCTCATGGTCTAAGGAATTAGGTTACTATGTACCAGAAAGCATATAGCAATTGAACTATTAAAATGACTTGATCTTTATGCTACGCTTATCTATAGGAGTATGTCCACCATATCATTCTCCTAACGATATGATCTTGTTGTTAATAACATCTCAATGTTCATGATAGGGAAACCACAATCATTTATTAACCAACAAGCTAGTATTATAAAGAGGCTTTACTAGGGACTCTATTTTAGTATACAAATCACACAAGTATTAATGTTTCCTTGTTAATACTATTATAGCATGAATATAAATATTTATCATAAACATAAAGATATAATAATAACTACATTTATTATTGCCTCTAGGGCATATCTCCAACAATAACTACTAGAGTTGAGGGGCTGGGGGCTGCTGGTTGGTGGTTTGCTGGGGTCTACGGGACAAGTGCAGCTTCCTCTAGGAACTTAAGGACATTAGGGCCTTACACCCTGGCCCATGTGCCTTGGAGGAAGATTTTAATCTGATTGTCGATGATGCGGACAAGAACAACCCCAATGTGCACCGTCGGATGATAGGGGAATTACGGCATGCGTTGACTGAGCTGCAGCTTAAAGAGCTATACCTTAATGGCAGGTGGTACACTTGGTCTAATGAATGGGAGCATCCTACCTTGGAGAAGCTTGACATGGTCTTCTCGACCGTGGATTGGGAAGCGGAGTTCCTGTCCACTTTCCTCTCGGCGCCGAGCTCCTCCCTCTCGGACCATTGCCCACTACTTCTCAACATGGCAGCCCCTCTACAGACTGGCAGCACTTTCGGTTTGAGGCATTCTGGTCTAAGGTGGATGGGTTCATGGAGACCGTGCAAACGGCGTGGACTTCTACACCTATGATTGTGAACCCTTTCAAGCGTCTTGTGGCTAAGCTCTCCGCCATAGCCAAGGCCCTCACGAGCTGGAGTGACTGATTTATTGACAACAACAAGCTGCATATCCTTTTGGCTATTGAGATCATCCTCTGGCTTGACGTGGCCATGTAGTCACGGGCTTTCACACCCGCAGAGCATGGTTTATGGAGGCTACTCAAGCACAAACTCCTCTGTCTTGCCTCCCTTGAGAGGACGATTGCGCGTCAGCGCGCCCGGCTGATGTGGCTTAAGAAAGGCGATGCGTGCACCCGTTTTTTTTCACCTGCACGCTAACCTTAGACGGCGTAAGAACTTCATAGCACACCTCAAGGTAGATGGAGTGTTGGTTGCTGATCAAACCGACAAGGCGGTGACCGTAGACCCTTTTTTGAGAAGTTGGGCTCGGCCCCAACTTTTTGGGGGGATGCAGACACATGACCTGGCAGGACTAGAGACTCCCTTCACGGAAGAGGAAGTGTGGAATGTGATTCGCGCCCAGGAGCTCGACAATGCCACATGATCTGATGGCTTCATCAGGCGCTTCTACTCCTCCTACCGGTCCATTTTAAAGGCGGATGTGATGGACACTTTTCGGTCCATGTGGTTGGGGGATTGTCATGGGATCCACACCACCAATCAAGCTTTAGTGGCGCTACTTTCGAAGCATGCTGAGGCGGTGGAAGTGAAGGATTGCCGCCCCATCAGCTTGATCCATAGTGTGGCTAAACTTGTGGCCAAAGCCCCGTCGGTGCGCCTTGCTCCGCGCAGAGATCGTGGGGCCATAGCAGAGCGCCTTCATACGCGGACACTGCCTTCATGACAACTTTTAGCTAGTGCAAAGCACGGCTAGGAAGTTACCACTGCCAACTCTACGGCTTCTTGGTGGTGATGTTCAAGCTAGACACGAAGGCTTTCAACATTATTGATTGGGCCTTTCTAACCCAAGTGCTCACCAAGCTCGGATTTGGGAGAAGGTTTGGGGCTGGGCTTTGCAGCGTTGGAGGCGACCAGAGTGGCATACCACCCTCGATACCGACTTGATTCACTAGTAGACGACCCGCGCTAGCCGTGTAGCGACCCGGCGTGACTTGTGGACAATGCTCATCTTATTCTTCTGGTGCATCTAGAGGCACCGGAATGACGTGGTGTTTAATGGAGCCACTCCGTCTGTGGTGTCGATTAGGACGAAGATTAGTGAGGAGTTTCTCGAACCTAACCTTTGTCTCTTGCACGCACGCGGCTTCATGTTCTGGCTGTCGCCTTCCCTTTCCCTGCGTCGCCGCCCTCCCGATGTATTCAAGTCCACTTGGCATGGCAGCTCAATGCATGTAAGCATGCGGGGCTGGATGCAGTAAATGTGTAGGAAGGTAATTTTCCAGCATTGACCGACAAATTTATATTTTTTTATTCTTAAGTATTTGTGTGCACATGAAGTTGACAGCTTCTTAGCCTGCGTTGGCCAAATCAGCTGTATCGTGTTGTCTTCCTTTTGTTGCAAGACACCATTTCTAACAATAAACATATATTAGAACATGTTTGGTTCAGTTTTGTAAATGTAAACGGTACCGTAATCAATTTAGGGACGGTAATGGTAACATAATGGAAATATTCCAAATCTGTTTGGTTTGTATGGATAACGGAAAGGGACATATGGCTACAGGGATGCATCACAAGATTCACAACTCTTTTTCCCCCTCTGTTGCCATATCTTTCGATCATGAACAATCAAACAACGCTCACTACTATAACTACTAGAGTTGAAGGTCTGGGGGCTGCTGGTTGGTGGTTTGCTGGGGTCTACGGGACAAGTGCAGCTTCCTCCAAGAACTTAAGGACATTAGGGCCTTACACCCTGGCCCATGGGCCTTGGCGGAAGATTTTAATCTGATTGTCGATGATGCGGACAAGAACAACCCCAATGTGCACCATCGGATGATAGGGAAATTATGGCATGCGTTGACTGAGCTGGAGCTTAAAGAGCTATACCTTAATGGCAGGTGGTACACTTGGTCTAATGAATGGGAGCATCCCACCTTGGAGAAGCTTGACATGGTCTTATCGACAGTGGATTGGGAAGCAGAGTTCCTGTCCACTTTCCTCTCGGACCATTGCCTACTACTTCTCAACGTGGCAGCCCCTCTGCAGACTGGCAGCGCTTTCGGTTTGAGGCATTCTGGTATAAGGTGGATGGGTTCATGGAGACCGTGCAAACGGCATGGACTTCTACACCTATGATTGTGAACCCTTTCAAGCGTCTTGTGGCTAAGCTCTCCGCCACAGCCAAGGCCCTCACGAGCTGAGCTGGAGTGACTGATTTATTGGCAACAAGCTGCATATCCTTTTGGCTATTGAGATCATCCTTTGGCTTGACGTGGCCATGTAGTCACGTGCTTTCACACCCGCAGAGCATGGTTTATGGAGGCTACTCAAGCACAAACTCCTCGGTCTTGCCTCCCTTGAGAGGACGATTGCGCGTCAGCGCGCCCAGCTGATGTGGCTTAAGGAAGGCGATGCGTGCACCCGGGTTTTTTCACCTGCACGCTAACCTTAGACGGCGTAAGAACTTCATATCACACCTCAAGGTATATGGAGTGTTGGTTGCTGATCAAACCGACAAGGCGGTGACCGTAGACCCTTTTTTGAGAAGTTGGGCTCGGCCCCAACTTTTTGGGGGGATGCAGACAGATGACCTGGCAGGACTAGAGACTCCCTTCACGGAAGAGGAAGTGTGGAATGTGATTCGCGCCCAGGAGCTCGGCAAGGCCACATGATCTGATGGCTTCATTGGACGCTTCTACTCCTCCTACCGGTCCATTTTAAAGGCGGATGTGATGGACACTTTTCGGTCCATGTGGTTGGGGGATTGTCATGGGGTCCACACCACCAATCAAGCTTTAGTGGCGCTACTTTCGAAGCATGCTAAGGCGGTGGAGGTGAAGGATTTCCGCCCCATCAGCTTGATCCATAGTGTGGCTAAACTTGTGGCCAAAGCCCCGTCGGTGCGCCTTGCTCCGCGCTGAGATCGTGGGGCCATAGCAGAGCACCTTCATACGCGGACACTGCCTTCATGACAACTTTTAGCTAGTGCAAAGCACGGCTAGGAAGTTGCACGCTACTGGCACTGCAGCAGTGATGTTCAAGCTACACGAAGGCTTTCAACATTATTGATTGGGCCTTTCTAACCCAAGTGCTCACCAAGCTCGGATTTGGGAGAAGGTTTGGGGCTGGGCCTCGCAGCGTTGGAGGCGACCAGAGTGGCATACCACCCTCGATACCGACTTGATTCACTAGTGGACGACCCGCGCTAGCCCTATAGCGACCCGACGTGACTTGTGGGCAACGCTCATCTTAGTCTTCTGGTGCATCTAGAGGCACCAGAATGACGTGGTGTTTAATGGAGCCACTCCGTCTGTGGTATCGATTAGGGCAAAGATTAGTGAGGAGTTTGTCGAACCTAACCTTCGTCTCTTGCATGCACGCGGCTTCATGTTCTGGCTATCGCCTTCCCTTTCCCCGCGTGGCTGCGTCGCCGCCCTCCCGATGTATTCAAGTGCGCTTGGCATGGCAGCTCAATGCATGTAAGCATGCGGGGCTGGAAGCGGTAAATGTGTAGGTTTATTCGGGTTTCAAAATATAAGATGTTTTAGCTTTGTAAAGTAAATGTATCTAGATTTGTTTTAGTGTGTAGGTTTACTTGGTTTGGAATGAATCTACATACTAAAAATAGTCTAGATATATTTGCTTCATAAAGCTAAACATCTTATATTTTGAACGGAGAGTGTATGTTAGATTGGAAACCATAAGAAATTTTACCATATATATGATCTGTTTTATGTGTAATTCTGTAAAAAAAAAGTTGAATCCAGCCCCGTGGTAAATTTTCCCGTCTTTGTGTCACTGGCATTTATGTCATACACCTAATCCTTCGAAAAAAGCAGAAGTTTTTTCTGTGGTGCAGTCATACGACATATGCGACACATGATTGTGTTCGCAGAGGATTCAACTATGTCATCAGGTTTTGGTTCTCGGTACAAAAAAATCCCGAGGATGATCGGGATTTCCGGTTATCGCGGTTATCGAGAAATCCCGACCGGTTACCGGACGAATTTAAATTTCAAAATTCGAATTCAAAGTCCTCGGTATGACCATTTACATCGATTTTTTGTTAAAATTCATAAATTTCATACAATTTAAATAAATTCGGAATTTTTTGTCCGGTAAACCGATTTCCCGAGGATGGTCGGGATATCCGGTTACCGACCGGTAACCGGATTTCCAAAACGCTGATGTCATGACATCTAATTACTATGTTTCTACTGTGCTTGTGTTTTAAAAATCTTGTGAACCAAAGAGGCCAAATCGGATTGTACTAGCCGCCGCCGTACGTGACCTTTGGTTCCTTTGAAAACTAAACAAATTATGAAGGTTCGAGTATTCCTTTTGGAGATGTAATATCTCAGAAACAAACTAGAGTATGTGGACTGTTCCACCACAAAAGGACCTCCATTGCTCCATACACTGTGAGTGGCGAAAATACTTGTACGACATGTCGTGATTATATAGCATCGACTCGCCAAATAACTCATCTGGTCATCATCATGTTATGATCATTCGCGTTACCAAATGCATGGTAGGTCATGCATGCTTTTGTGTTCTTCGTATCAGATGATGGAAAGATTAATTGGAAGATATCATGAGCTACACCAAAAGTGAAGTTGTTTCTGTTGGCCTGGCATAAGACTGGTCTTCTGCTGACAGGCTCGGAATGCTGAACCGGTTACAGCATGCACTGGCATGCCTGTTATGTGATGAATCCCATTCGTACAGAAAGGAAAATGATAGGTGGACGCCACCTGTCATGCAGCGCATCGACCGACACTCGTATACTAACACTGGAACCATACGGGGTCAATGAGGTAGGAGCAGATCAAAAACGTCTATCGGATCTTTATAATTCAGGCGACAACGCATTATGACTTGCTCCGTTTATAAATAACTGATTTAGATTAGTCTAGATTTGCGCGTGTATTTCTGGACGCGGGTGTAGCAATAATAAATCCAGGCATTATTATAGACTTAAACATGAAAACTGCGGAAGGTTATTGTGGCTCCATGCAAATGCAAAACGAATAGTCTTGGAGCAAGGGAAGTAGCGCAGAGTGCTAAGAGCGTGTTTGCTAAACCGGATTCTCGTTTCTTGCATGGGACTGAGAAAAAATAATGGTATTTGTTTTCATGGAGCCGATTTTTTCTCGCGCTCAAGGAGAAGAAGATGCACGTGTGCGTGCAAGCGAGGGATGACTAGAGCTCGCCGGCGTGCGGTAAATTCCCGCGGAAGAAATTGGCCCATTGTCCGCCGATTCACACCGTCTATTTAGACCGCTTCTCCTCGCCTTCAATTTCCGCACCACCATTTCGAGCTCTTTTCCCAAATCCTCTTCTTCACCGACGAGCAGGTAAGCGGTACCTCCTACTCCGGTGGAACGGGCTCATCTCCGGCAAGTATTCTTCCTCGGTTATCTCCGACATGCCGTCCTCATCGTCTGATGTTGATATCGATGTAAGAGACACCTAACACTAGCTCTCGAAGATTAGATCTCTTACCATATTATCGCTCATAGTTATTCTGTTCGCATGTGGTTGCTCCTAGTAGATCTGGACCTTTTGTGGTAGATTTTGGCAGTCATTATTCATGTTGTACTGTGAGGATTGTCATGTGGTATAGGTAGGCTCGATGTATAAACACGATGATTGGTATTAGGATTAGTCCTAAAAGTATAGGTCTTCTCCTTTGTACCGAACACAATGCGTATCTCTCGTGCCGTAGGAGAAGGTTGCATCCCTTGATCTGTCAGGAACCTCTATGCTGCCTCTGCGTTATGCGTTGATGCCTGATAAGGTGTACAAAAGTAAGTTGACCATGACATGGTCAGCTTCTTTGTCCACTTTCGTCCTGAATAGGGTCTTCCAGTTGATCCAAAAAAGGGGGTCAGTTCTTCAGGAATTCAGAGAGGTGGACATGCGCTTGATTGCGGACAATGTCTTCAAGTTCGGTGGCCATACAGTCACCCCGAACCAGGTGTACAACCACATGAGGCACTAGGGAGTTTGGTGGATTAAGGTATCGAGGATCAAAAGACTTGAGAACATGCGCTGGGTTGAGAAAACCTCTTCTATCATGATGGACGACGAGCATTACTATGTGCACATCAAGGTTTGATATATTTGCATTTGCATCAATACATTGATGAATAGTTGTAAAGCTCACATATGAACTACACGCTCTGAACTAACTATGTTCTCATGTAAGCTCAGCCGAAGGATACCGAGTTGATCAACAAGCCCATTGAGAACTATGCTTAAATAAAGATGATCTACGGTGCTTGTATTCCCACTACGCCCGTTTCTCCGACTGCGATACACCATGCTCTAAGACACCTAATGGAGCACAATGCACAGGGACCAGGTATCTTGTCATGATCCCTGAACACAGGATGAGATGGTTCATGGCTTTCCTGAATAAGCACTACCTTTGAGCAGCCAACTGTGCTGTTCGAGGAGGTGGTGGTAGTGGTGTTGATGATATGATTATGATGTATATTTTAGAGTAGCTAGGTTGATGAACTTTGGTTGCGATGACCCCTAAATTTTAGTCTGTATATTTTGGGAGGTGGTATTCAGTTATAGCCCCTCCACTGGTGACGAACTTGTACTTCATCACAGTCAGTTGTTCAACTCGTGGTACATCACACATGTCTTGGCTGATTATGTGGATTCGGTCTTAAGCTAATTGTTCTCTGAATTGCAATTGTCTAAACTTTGTGGTATGGTGTGTTGTTGTCATGTGTAAGCTCACCACACGAGCAAAGATGTAAGGATATCAGAGAGAATACAACTAGCCAAACGAATTCCAAATTGCTGAAAACCAAGAAAATATGCAAGCAAACAACCGGGACATGGCTTCCCAAACCATAGAGAAATGAGAATGCACTTAACCAAACGAAATGCCCTTTAGACACGAGAGGTTGCATTGTCGCCTGCAGCTTTCGTGGAGCTATGATCTCCAGGTGTGACTAAAGGCCACGAGCAAGCAAACATGCCCTAAGTGTCTCCGACCACCTTTTTCTTCTTCAGAAGCTATGGCCTATGGGAACGGGACATGGCCTCTAGGCAGAGAAAATCCAATTCGTCCTTAATGTGTACAAATAAATATATTATTTGATAAAAATATTTCAAAATATCAAAAAAAAATGTATGTACATATATCCGGAAATGCCCACGCACAAGTTTTATGTGGGGGGTGGGGGGAGGGATGCCATTTTTCGCCCGGTGTAAAAAAGACAAATTTCAATGATGTGACATGACTATTCATGAATTTTGTTTTTAATATTTTTACACAATCCATATAAAATATTTTTTTTCGGGAATTTTTGGGTGAACGTAGAATGTTTAGATGTGCACGTGAAAATTTCTTTCAGAAATTTTTAACATTTTAAGTTCTGTTTTTAATTGAAATTTCTCGAAAACACCCTCCATGGGGACAGAGTCTTTTCTAGATCTTTATGCAAAATTATATCACAAAATGATAAAATAAGAAAGAAAGAAAGAAAAGACAGATGCTAAATGCGACCTAATAACAAGATCCTAATTGCTAATATGCTTAGCCGCTTGTTTATTGTTTGGTGGTTGATATTTGTATTGACCCTTTATGATCCTTGAGCTGTAAACTTTTGGTCGTTAAACTTCGCAATAAGAGGTCGTATGGATCCATTGATGCATAGCCATAGGGACCGGGTTTATACTCCCCTTTTTCGAAGAAAATGCAGAATGAACCATCAGTCACGATACACTCATACTCCTTAGTAGCATTATCCACGCACGTTACTAGCACATAAGTTATAAGCGCCAGGTGAGTACACATCAGTAACAATTAAGCGACACTGAGCACCAACCTGAGCTTGGATGGGCACCGATTGCATGATAATAAGAAATAGAAAACCTGAGTCCAGGCTTCCATGTCTTTGATGAACATGCATGCATGTACCCTGCATCTCACAGCAGATCTGCAGATGCTGCATTTCTCTGTTCTTTTTTGTTGTATGTAATAACTAGCGTCCAAACGATGTCTGCTGATACATCTCGATCGATCTGCAGCGACACACATAAAACGCTGTCAGATCCAGAAGGCGATGCATCAAGAGCTGCGATCATTGAGAAATTTAGAGCACAACATTATTATCAATATTGACGATAATTATTATGAGTATAATATATTGTTTTTTTTGCGGGGGAAATCAGGAGTATATATTTAGTGGTGGATAGAAACATCGCACAGCACATATATACGCACACTACCCTCTCTTTGAGCTCTAGCCATGGCCTACGGCGGCTCCCTGCTGCTCGCTCTGCTCCTCGCCCTGCTGGCCGCGCGTCCGTCGGCGGTGTCGGCGGCGTCGGCGCACCTGCACTTCTTCATGCACGACGTGCTGACGGGCCCGGCGCCGACGGCGGTGCAGGTGCTGAACGGGCCGCGGGGCAACTTCGGCGACACGATCGTGATCGACGACGCGCTGACGGAGACCTCGTCAGCGGCGTCGGCGGGCGTGGGACGCGCGCAGGGGCAGTACGTGTGGGCGTCCAGGGGGAACCCGGAGCTGCTGGTGACCATGGACGTGGTGCTCACGTCGGGGGCCTACGCGGGGTCATCGGTCACGGTGGTGGGCCGGGACGACATCGGCGCCGCCGTGCGGGAGCTGTCGGTGGTCGGCGGCACGGGGCAGTTCAGGATGGCCAAGGGGTACGTGCTGTGGAAGACCGTCCGGCTCGACCACCCCAACGCAGTCCTCGAGCTCGACGTCTTCGTCAACCCGTGACGACCGTCCACCACCACGTCGTCTCGTCTCCTGCCACTCCACGCATGTTCGCCGTTCATGTCTCTGCAACATTTACTTGGATATGCCAGCAATGTTATTCCTGGAATTACATTATGCTCGTACGTATTTAAGTATTTTCCTGTCCTAATAAATTGCTGTTTATGCTTACATGTCCGTTGCAACGGGAAAAATAAAAAGAGGAGAGTGCCTTTTTGTTGTAAACATTGAAGTCTTTGTCTTCAAATTGAAGAAAATCATAAAAATATTAAAAATAATTGCATCGTATATGTTCAAAGTTTTCTGCATGCACACAAAGTTAGGTAAAAAAAAAATATTGTGACCAAGGCAAAATTAATAAAGCTCAGCACTCTAAGAAGCCAATTGTAGAGCACCAAATTTTTTTATGGGCCATCAATGATAGAACTTATCTTTTATTACAAAGTTGTCCTTTGTTTCAACATGAACATTTTTTTCCCGTTGGGAGCTGATTTGTGCCCTGTATGATCATCCATAGAAAATTTAGCATGTTCCACCGATGCTAAATTTAGTCACACAAATCATCTGTCAGCCAACCGTGCCCCGCTTCTTGCGTCGCTCTCAGAAAATATATAAGCAGAGTCGCAACATGATTTTGGTCTTCTCTAATATCTCAATGAACCAAAATTCAAAGCGATGTTTTCTTAGCCTAACTTTTTATTCATCCTATAGAGTGTGAATCAACCACTGGAAGCTATGAGCTTATATAGGGACAGAGAGATGCATGCTAATTAAGATCTTTCACACTTTTATTGCCAGATAGCAAAGACATTGCATCTATGTGATCATCTTCATGCATTTTGTGTGCTTGCGAAGAAATTACAAATTGACGGGAATTAGATGTGACTCCACGCATGTTAAATTTTTTTCCACTTGTCTCATGTTCGCCATTCATGTCTCTGCAACATTTACTTGGATATGCTAGCAATATTATTCCTGGAATTACATTGCTCGTACATCTTTAAGTATTTTCCTTTCCTAGATTGCTGTTTATGCTTACATGTCCGTTGCAACGGGAAAAAATAAAGTTTATAGTAAAGAAAAAAATATTGTGACCAAGGCAAAATTAATAAAGCTCAGCACTCTAAGAAGCCAATTGTAGAGCACCAATTTTTTTATGGCCATCAATGAGAGAACTTATCTTTCGTTACAAAGTTGTGATTTTGAACATATTTTTTTTCCGTTGGGAGCTGCTACCGGGAACTGATTTGTGCCCAGTAAGATCATCTGTAGAAAGTTTAGCATGTTTCACGGGACCGAGCTTCAGTGACTTGGTGTTATCAAGTCTCGCTGTGACTTGGTGCACTATCAACCATTCATCTCTAATCCAACCTACAGAAATGACTCTGATTTTGAACTAAATAATTAAAACTACTCGAAAAAATTTGAAAAAAATTCTAGTAAAGTGTAACTGTCTCGTTTTGAAACATGTCAAATGTTTCATGTCATTCGGATAAGTAGTTTATGACTAAATAACTTTTTACGTTTTTGAGCACTAGTTTAAACTAAATACCTATTTAATCACAAACCTTTGGTCCAAATGGAATGAAACTTCACCAGAATACAAATAGAAACATGCATGATTTAATACAATTTTTTTTAATTTTTTTAAGTAGTTTTAATTATTTAGTTTAAAATCAGAGTCAAACTGGTACGTTGGATTAGAGATGGAGGGTTGGTGGTGCACCAAGTCACCGAAGCTCAGTCCGTTTCACGGATGCAGAATATCTATATTTACACTTCATCCTGAACCCAGCCCATGTGATTGTTTCGCGGTTTTTAGACCGGTATCAGATCACACCGCAAAACCTGATGCCGCTAAAACTGTTTGGTTCGATCGGACGAACAAAAAAACCGGTGCCACTGTGACTTGATTCTTTTACCGTTTATGTTACTAACTTAATCAAACCGAACACGTTCTAAGACTAATTACTCTAAGAGTTTAAGCGTGAGCTGCATGGAGCTCATTCAGGCCTGTTGCGGTGCGTATTGCTGTTCTTGGGTCGCTGTTTGTGGGCCGTTGTGTGTTGTGGACGTGACGGTGGACGTGTCATTTTTGTCTGCTTTCTCGCTTGCGAAAAAATGCTTCTTGACGCGCTGGTTCAGGAATGTACGTGCTGGCTGTTCGTCTGACAGGTGGGCCACTGTTTCAGAGCCCGGTTTGTCATAGGAGCCGATCTATCGATGGGTAGGTTTTCTGTGTCTTCTCCATTGGTGGTGGATCGGGACTCCATCTTGTTTTCTCCGTCCATTGACTCGGCCCAGTCTTTTTCTCACGGTGGAGCGGAGCGAGACGGGAGTGGTGTTGTTTCTTGCCGACTGCGGTGCCGCTCTGCTCTGCTTCCGGTCCTTTCGCTGCCGGTGGTGTTTCTTGGCACGAGGGCGGTGGTGTTTGTTCACGGCGGCCGCGCTCTGCTATGCTTTCGGTCCTTCCGTCGCCTAGCTTTTCTTCTCAAGGTTTGTCTGATTCGTTTTCTTGATGCTGTTTTTTTAGATTCCGCTGCGGCATGGTGTTAGTATGAAACGGGAGTCATGGCCGTCTTAGATTTGTGTTTCTTTGATTCCGCTGCGGCATGGTGGTTTCGGTCTTGTTTTTACTTCTCCCATAACCTCCCCCGTTTTGGAACTCCAGCAGTCTTCGCTCGCGCAGCTGCCATCGGAATCCTCGCTCCCGTGGCATCCAGCGCCTCCGGCCCGCCGCTGCCACCGAAATCCTCGCTCCAGTGGCATCCAGCGCCTTCGGCCCGCCGCTGCCACCAAAATCCACGCTCCCGGGGCATCCAGCGCCTCCGGCCGCCACCATCGGCACCTCCCCCATAAACACTACCCTCCTGCCCCCATCCGGCCAGGCAAACTAGCGAATGGGGGGAGGTCCTCACACCCCGCCGCGCTCGGGACGAGCCTTGGTGGATGGGGACGACAGCAGCGCAACGCCACAGACCTTCGCGGCTCGTGCGGTCGGTCGGTCGATGCCGTCGTCGTTCCGCTTTCGGACCTGCTTGCCGAAGACCGAGGCAAGGCCTCCAAACGCGATGCGACTGGGAGTAGGGCTCCAGGCCGTTGGGCCGCAGATGGAGTCGACGCGTCGACCTCCGAAGCTCATCCATGGCGGTTCCTCGACGGTCAGCTCTGGTGGTGCTCCCTCTAGAGTCTCCTGACAGTGGTGACTTGGAGTGCTCAACAGAGGAGGACATGGCTGTGGGCGACAAGTGCCTGTCGGGGAATCGACAGACTCCGTATCATGCTATCGCCCAGGCGCCTCTCATAGGTTCTGCCCACCAGGTTCGTTCAGTTATGCAATGCATGTCACTCAGATTTTATCCACATTTCATGACAGATTAGCATCTATGTAATATGGTAACTGAAGGTATGACATGAGAAACATGGTCAGATTTAGTGTGGAATTGTGCGTCATATTGTGAAGTATGAATGAGTGGAAATGGATGGAAGGTTGTTGTTGTGTCTTTGCATTAATCTACACCATCATTTTACTATTCATATTCCCTATATATTTAGGCGTACTAAACTAATTCTTCTCACTTTCCATCAGGAAACTCTTCCAGACATCAATTTGTTCATACCAAGGACCAGGGCGATGTTACTTTTGTCACCTCAAAGATTGAGTGATGGTAGTGAAAGCATCAAATTTGATGTCAATTAAGTTTTTCCAGATGATACCAACTTAAGTTTTTGCAAAAGAACTTGGTTTTCCAAGCAGCAATGCTTCAGCAACATTGCTTGCACTGAGGTAAATGAAATATAACCGCGTTTCCAATCCTATGCCGCTATATCCATCACTTCTGGTTTTATGTTCTGCAATATGGAAAAGATCATTTGCTAATGTTGGTTCCTACCAAGCATTTCAGGCTTCAATCGGGAAATGGAGCTTGTATAAAATCTTGATATTTAGTGATGGCAAGGTCACAAATAGGTACTGAATTAACGAGATCTCCTATACATGAGAATCATACACTATTTCTTTCTTCACCATCCTTTAGTCTTTCCTTTACTTTTTTGTGCCATGCCTAGGAGATCTTTAACAAAATTCATGTCAGATTTTTTAGTGTACTTCTGACTATGTGATGACTAATTTTTAGTTTGCGTCTGTTATACTTGACTAATCTTGGCATGCCCTATTTATGCTTGGCATCTTATCTGTATTTTTAGATTACCATTATACTTGCTTGATCCATTGATTTATTGCAGGTTCCTTGCACATATTATGTTTCTAAGCCTAAATTATACCAGACACAATGATAGTGCAGCTTTTAGTGTTAGCTAGCATTCAGATTGACCTATTCCTTTCTCACAAAATTCTATATGATTTTTCATAGAGGTTACACTAATACAGCAGATCCATTAGTTCATATCAGGGAGTGATTGTCTTTGCCGTTGCTTCCTCTGGCAAAGCTGCTCTCTTGCTTCCTGGTGGGCAGGAAACACATTGACCTTTAAAAGATACAAGTTGATATGCATGATTTGGTTATATATCACGTCTTTTGGATATGACTTTGTGGTTTGTGGTCTGAACATCAGTTTGCTAATGCTGCCGTATCGAAATATCAGGATAGAGATGATCTACTATCTACTCTCCGCCAATCTATGAGTCTTGAATAGATTTCAAGTATATTCCATATATTTGAATAGTGGATTCAGATTTTATTAGATATACGTTCTAATGCATTTTCTATCAGTGAGTTTTGTTGCTACTTTGTTGTGTGCTACTAACTTGAGCTGCTATATTCTCACATAGTCAGAACTTTAAATTTTGATATCCATGCAAATAAATATAGTAAGTTTTCTGAAAATAGACCACTCCTTTGTTAATAAGAGCTAAGAAGTTCAAATATAATTAACTAAGGTTTAGCGGTGTAACAAAGTTTAGTTCGATCGAACAAGCATAGCAGATACACTCGAGGGATGTGCACAAGTGTTCTTACATATCACAAGTACTTATATACATCTGTTCTTGGTAGCCCCAATTGTTGAATTTTCGTTGTATCCACTATAATTTTATCCTATTGTGTTCTTAATTTGCTGCTCAACAGAACTTATAGTCAAAGAGTAATTGATATGCTTACCTTTGGTTTCTGAAGCCCAAGATCTACTACAATGTCATCCGGATTAACCTTAACACTTGGACTATGCTCATGGGTGCTAGTGTTATAATCTTCTAGGTTAACAAAAATGTGAGGACTACCTTGCTGCTGCTGGGGAGGGGCTGTAAGTTCAGGAACTGCCCCACTTCCACCGGGCATTCAGACGATTCTTGACTAGCAGGAGATTGACTCGAATTGGCAATTTGTGAAGCTGATGTTAAATAAGATGATACCGGTCTTGATGAATTAGGCTTCAACCTCTTTGTCCCTTTCATATTTTCTCTATAATCATATTAAATAAAATTATTTAATCTCAATCATACAATCAATTAAGCACAAGTACATAATTGTGCAAGTTTAACAGTTAGCTTTCCTTCTTCACAGATCAATGAAATCACCTATGAACAAATAATAGATATCGAAGAGTTGGAGCCTTGAGGACGATGAGATAGGTAAGTGAAGGTGCGGTGATCGAGTGATTCATGGGCAGCAACAGTAGCACTTCGGCCGTTCGGCGTGGCCGCGCGGTTCTGCAGGTCGAGACCAGGGCACGACGACAGCATCTTGGAAGGGTCAAGACAAGCGAGCAGTGCTGCTGTGCGAGCGAGTCTTCGTCAGCGGCGGCGGGACGATCAACTAGAGAGGGAAGCGGGCAGGCAGGCGGCCGCTGGGCACGATGTGGATCACGAACTGCTCTCAGTTGAGGAAAAGAAGATGAACAGGTAAGTTATGAAGGCGTGGATGCGAGCTAAGAGCTGGTCGCTGCCTTCAGTTATTTTCAACAATCGCTAGCTTGGTGGGCTCCCGTGGATGGGCCTGTAGCGGTAGCCCCGATCATTCTGGCTAGGGACACGGGCTATGCTGCTTGGGATATAAAATTTCTTAAATACAATTTTGCAAGGGGTATACCTATATTACCTGGGTAAGACCCAGGCTGTAGACCGGGTTGCCTGGGGCCCATATTCGCCCCTACTCTTTTGTTTTCAGCTTTAGGAATTTTTTGGAGGTAGCACTATTCGTGTGAAATTCAGACTACCATCTCCTAACTCGACAAATCAGTTATCTCTTTTATGCTTGCTGAGGGCCCGCTTGTTTTATCGTTTTAATTACCGATTATATATGACTATTACGGAGCGTATAGGAGTTTTAGCGGGACCAATCTAGGTCCGTAATATTTACTGGCTAATATCCAGAAAACCAAGCGGGGCCTGAGGAATATTTTGAACCTGGTGAATTTGATGTTCGTGCAGTTCTAGAATTGAAACTACCCGTTGCTCTGTTATGGTTTACTAGCTGGACAAGAGTATGATTGCAAAACAATGTGAGGTGCTCGCTGCTAATGCGACCGGTCTCATACCCCAACTGTTGTTTTGGTTTGTTGGGTCCAGAAATCCTCACCGAAGGAGACACCAAAGCAGCGTCAAAGCTTGGAGCTATGGCTGATGATGTACAACTGCACTCTACCTAGTGTACTAAAACAGACCCAGAAAGGTTGCCTTTGGTTCTCATTATGTTATGTGTCGTCGCGCAGCTGCTTATTTGTGTTTGTTTTCCGTTTTCAGAACACACGACCAAGAGGTTTCACAACAAACATGATCTGAATGTCGTTGTTTCTAGGCCATATGCTGATTGCTAAGTAAGCGTGCTATGGTGGTGGCATCTTGTTTGTCCTTGTTCTCAAGATAAAAACTTCAACATTGTTCATCGTGTTGTCTATGTAGGTGCGTAGACCTGGTGCATATGCGTACTTAAAAGTTAGGACTATCAAGCAGTGTCGTGTGTTTGGACCTTAATATGTGTTCCTATGAATTGTGTTGTAGTGAACAAGCTTTTTGGACTTTCAGTTACCACTTCATATTTACAAGTTGTTTCTAGCTCCACCTCCTAGCTTTATTATAGAAAAACTCGCGAGCTCACAGCCTGAGTCCTGCTAATTCCCTAAAAAGAACTAAACACGTAATTAGGCCACTACAAATGAAAAGAAATCAGATGTTATTGCATTGGTAAGCGTGTCTTTTCTATCTATTTAATTTATGGGTAGGAGGGAATCCGAAACATAGATCAAATCTAGCACGCTTAACACGCAATGCTCAAACACACTATAGCCGGCACGGCGAAGCGCGTTTACCCATCTAGTAAGATGAATCCTTGCTACAACAGCTGCCTCCCGTGGTTACATAAGAATACCTGAAAACACTTTGACTTTTCCCTAAATTTCCCCGCCACCACCCATCATGGACTAGATGCAGGCTAGTCGACCAATACACCATGCAGTTCACCAACATAAATCAGTTTCATTGCCAGGTATCAAGGTGCGATGTGCTATCGACAATCCAAAAGAAGTCAGTGCTGCAGGATGTGCGATGTAGGATTGGATTGCCCCGCCAATGAACTACGGGGTTTAGTAGCACAAATCATTTGCCAACCAACCGCACCCCTCATCTTGCGTCGCTCTCGAAAAAAATATAAGCAGAGTTGCAACATGATTTTGATCTTCTCTAATATCTCAACAATGAACCAAAATGCAAAGCGATGTTTTCTTAGCCTAATAACTTTTTATCCGTCATATAGAGTGTGAATCAACCACGGGAAGCTCTGAGCTTATATAGGGACAGAGAGATGCATGCTAATTAAGCTCTTTCACACTTTTATTGCCAGATAGCAAAGACATTGCATATATGTGATCATATTCATGCATTTTGTGTGCTTGTGAAGAAACGATGAACTGACGGGAATTACCCGTCAAAAGACAAATGTCACATATATGATGTTGGACTCATGAATAGTAGTCCTTTAACCTGACAGAGGGAGTAGGTTGTAGCGTTATTTAGGAAACTATCAAGGGGGCCCTCGCAATTGCGAGGGCATCATCTTAGCATATTGGACATGTCCATGAAAATATTTTTTGGTTCATAGATACTTAAAGTATCGAATTCTAAATTACATGGTTTTATGACCACAACTTTTCATATTAAGTAAAATAATACCTATTTGAAAAATATTTAGAAAAAATTAATTTGTTTTCTAATATTAATTGCAATATATCTAAAAACGGCATGTCACCATTTGGCAACATAGAAGAGTGTTGTTTTGATTTAGTTTCTATTCTTCAATTTAGGTTATCACAGCCTAAACCACATGTATATGTTGTGTGCAATTAAATCACTACAGAACCTTAGACTTCTCATAACTTACTATACTGACATGTTAGCCACAATTTTCTCCATGAACTATTGTTTCTCATAGATCATTATTCTGTGATTTTCCTTGTTACTTCATTCGCCCGGGGTTGGAGAACAATTTGGTGGCATGCCTTTCCAGAGCGGAGCTGACGAGAACTTTGGGTACACTACTGGTGGCTTAAGTAGGATTTTGGAGAAATGTACTCCACCAGATATGTACTAATTATATACGAGAGGGACACACAAACTATCAGCCTAATTGTACGGTAAAAATCAAACGCGAATGCATGCGCACCCTTCTAGCTACATGTAGCTTTGCCATAATGCCTTCGTGAACGATGTAGCTACAAACATTGTTCCCTCAAATGTCCTAGGTTCAAAGACTCACCAGGTTAGTCTAAACTTTGTAGAACTGGTTTCATGCATATTCGTCACCAGTGAAATGGAAGAATATAAGATTCATAGAAAACAATGTTGAGGATATCGTTTATCGTTAACTTCTCGGTCGGCCTAAAATTAGCAATTTTTAGGTGTATCGGCCGGTTTATCGGGCGATAAATTGATTTATCGGCCGATAAATTGATTAACCGGCTTATCGGCCACCCAACGATAAGCGATAAATCGGCCGATAAATCAACATATCGGACGATTTTTTGAACAGTGACAGAAAGAATAGTTGATTTCTAGGGATCATGACGGAGCATTAACTTTACTAGGAATATCTTTTGTTTGCCTTTGTTTTGGTTTTTATCTATAAATTAAGCTTCACAGTATTATCTTTGTGAGAGATGTGTCTATGGTCATTATGCGCTCAAAGATCTTACTGCCTCCTTTTTTAGGATGGTGTCCCTAACGAATTCAAAAAATCAACAGGTTAGTCTAATCTTTGGAGAAATATTTTTTTCTGCTTTTGTCATCTTATGGAATGCAAGAATATAGGATGAGAGGGACCATGACGAAACTTTAATTTTTATTGGGAATCTTTTTGTTCACCTTCATGTCGACTTTTTATCTATCAACTATTTTAATGGATTAATAAGTTAGATTATTGTTAACAAAAAAGAGGTGCATGCACACTTGAAGAGGGCATTTTAGAAGAAAAAAAGTAATTCTAAAATGATTTATCTGATCCACTGCTTGTAATTTACCCCTCTGTTCTAAAGTAGAAAATGTTTTAGCTTTTAAAAACACATGTATCTTGACCCCTTTTAGTGTGTAGGTCTACTCATTTTGCTCCGAACCTACACACTAAAAGTCTATAAACATGTTGTTCAGAAAAATGTTAAAACACCTTAATCTAGAACAGAGGGAGTAGAAAATAATATGGTGCATCAACAATTTATTTCCTATTATCTGTCATACTCAGTGTATACCAATTTGAGTATTTAGCTTAGCATGTGCTTGCCCTGGTAGGTTACTCTAATGATCAGTTCAGCATATTGTTGCAAGGACAAGGAAATTAGTCATTCGATATGCGGCTAAGAAGCTCATGAGGTGCTAGTTAAAGCTATTTTCGAGGCTATACCTACATACCGGATGAGTTGTACCGGGCTCTCAAATAAGATGTACACAAGAAGATATATAAAGAGTGTAATAACAATATGTTGGTGGGGAGGCAATGAGCTTTAGAGGAAAATCCACATGCAAAAGGTTGTGTGATATTGCGATACTGAAAACAATTGGTCGAATGGGTTTTCCCGATTTCCAGCTTTTTAATCAAGTGATGCTCGCTAAACAAGATTGGAGGTTGATGATGAAGCATGATTCCCTTTTCACCAAAGTGTTGAAGGTGAAGTATTACCATAATTCTAACTTCCTTTTGGCATGTGGGAATAGGAACTTCTTGCACGCATGGAGAGCAATCTTACATGGAAGAGAAGCTCTATGCAAGGGATTAATTAAACGATACGGGTCATGAAATCAATAATCGGGGTTTTTGAAGACCCTTGGATACCAGAGAACACTAGTGGTAGACCTTTGGCGAGACAACCTGAAGCTAAAGCTACCATGGTAGAATAACTGATTGATGTGGAACATATGTCTTGGTTTAAATAAACGTTTGCTGTTAATTTAACTGAAACTGACATACAAGCTATTAGAATTCTATTGGGCAGGTTTGTTGATGAGGAATGGGCCTAGGCGCAAGAGAAAAGCGTGCATTTTCTTGTTCGGTTTGCTTACAGATTGATGGAATTGAATCAGATTTCCAACAATGCTTCTGGCTCTAGCAATTCACTGAACCATTACAGGGACAAATTTCGGCAGCTTCCTATTCCGTCGAAAGTAAAATCTTTATAGTGGAGGGTGATCAACAAGTTCATACCAACGAGAGCATTGCAGAATAAAATACACATGAAGCATATTGCCCATTGTGAGGCGTGTGGGCATCGGAGGAGGCAATATGCCTTGTTCTCTTTCCGTGCGCATGGGCTTGATTTGGCATGAGACGAGGAACTTGGCGATCCTCAAGATTATGTCTTTCCATCCTAAGTCATGTTCGATGGACATGATTGAAAACTCCATATCAACAAAAATGATGTGTACCTCATCCTTTGTGGATGCTAGGTGATATGGAATGAAAGGAACTCATGGAAGCATGGTGAGGGTAACAGTCCAGTGAAAGACTCGGTCCCCTACACTATTGAAATGACAATTGAATCGTATCGATCTGCACTGGCAGAGCTTGCCACCTCTGGTTGGGGGCTAAATATAATACTCCCTCCATTTCAAAATATAAGATGTTTTAGGTTTGTGAAAAAAATGCATCTAGACATTTTTTTTTAGTGTTTAGATTCATTCCAAATCTGAATGAAACTTCATACTAAAAGAAGTCTGACATTGGGTAACCCCCGCGTCGCGCGTAACCCCCGCGTCGCCTCCCTCGCGAGGCGACCGGGGCGGCCCGCCGCCTCCTCCCAGCAGCTCTCCTCGTCCTCCTCCTCTCGCCGCCATGGCGGGCTCATGGGCGTTGCCGTCGGTGCCGGGCGGGCCGGTGGCGGCTCGCTTCTCCCGTGTCTTTGGCGGCGTGGCGTGGGCATGTCGGCCTGGCGGCGGTGTTCCTCGGCCTGTAGCAGCCCGGCGGCGCTCCGGGTGGTCGGGCTTCGGCGGCGCTGCCCCCTGGGCAGCAGGGCGACGCTGTCCCTGGACATGGCTGGTGGCAGCTTCCCGGCCCAGATCCGGGCCCTTTGGGCTTGATCTGGGTTTGGGTGGGCTGGCCTGACCTCGGCGATGGTTGCTCGGCGGAACCGGAATCGGAGGAGAGTCGATCAGGGGCGGTTACGGCAAGGGCTTGCTTTGCAACGCGGCCGGAGCTTTGAGCCCTCCTGGGCTGGCCGGGCCTATCCATGGGCCTGGTGTGCTCCCGCCGGTACGTCCGGTCGGCTACCACCAGTGGTGGTGGAGGTAGTTCCCTCCCGCCTCGCTGCGGTATCGTTGTCCTTGGGTTCGGACTTTTCGATCGGTTCCTCCGGTCGTGGTAGGTTGGCCATAGTGAGACGACATTGGTGATTGCTAAACTGTGGTGGTGCACGCTGGTGGACAAGGGTGGGGCGCCATTTTCGTTGAGGTTGTGGTTTTTTGGGGGGGTCTGGAGAAATTCATGTCGGCTCCGCCGCCACCGACGCGGTGACGCCTGTGGGCGCCACCGTCCTTCCTGAAGGGCGTCGGGGTACCCTCTTCCCCACTTCTCTCTACGTATCGGGGGAAACCCTAGGACTAGTCCGGGCAGCAGCGTCGTCGCCGTCGCTCTCCTTCTTGAAGGGCTTGCTTGATACGCTTCGACTTGGTGCACTTGGCGTGTGGTGGGAATACTCTGGAGGGCGCAACGGTTTAGGATCATCTATGTTTAGTCGAGCTGCTGTTGTATGGCATTTTTTTCTCTTTTCTTTTTTTCCTTTGGCCTTACTTGTGTTGCGGCCCCAGCATGTCAGTTGGTTCAGGTGATTTGCTATATTAATATAGCGGGGCGAAAGCCTATTTCGAGGACTAAAAGAAGTCTAGATACATTGTTTCACAAAGCTAAAACATCTTATATTTTAAAACAGAGGGAGTATATGAGTTGCTAGGGCAGATTACACAAAATTTTCTAATATAAGCCCTCCAATTTTTCCCCTCATGCATGTGCCCAATCCTAGGGGGCGGTGGCCCTTGCTGGCCTGAACATAGCTCCGACGCTGCGATCCGGTAAAGAAAGAGCGAGGAAACCACCTAGACCCAAAGCAAGATTGACTCCTAACAAGGAGGGTACTCGAAAAGCTCAATACAAATGTGACTTTAACGCAGACACCATGGCTGGAAGCATAGGTGTGGTAGCCTGAGATCAACGAGAAAGCGGGATTGGTACGTGAACAAGCCCTATGGTCTGAGCATGCATCTAGTGTGTTGGTGATGGAAGCTTTGGCGGTCTGTGATGCAGCAATACTAGCAGAGGAGAGGGGCTAATGATAGTACAATGCATGGGAGTAAAGTATTTGCATATGCACTCATAAAAGTCCTACAATGAGAAATGCTAAAAAAATAATTAGTTCTAGAAATGTCTCAAGTCTTGGAATCTGAGTTTAAAACAACGAAAAATCCACCAGGAATATTCATCATGTAGTGCAAATCATGATGATTTGTTATGTGAAAAAACTGAAAGCATGGCATTTTGGTCTTAAATGTATGATCATCCCAGACATCACGGTGTTAACCTGAAAGCATAACCGATGACTGGAAACAACGTGACCGCTGCTAGAGAGTAAGTTACAACTTGATTGATATGCTTACACGATACACACCATGCAGTGTTGGGGCATAGCACTTGTCGATCAATGTTGATTGTATTGGATGATGGTGTTAAATAATACTCCCTCCGATCCATATTAGATGACTTGGATTTGTTAAAATATGGATGAACCTATATACTAAATAGTGTCTAGATTTATTCAAATCTGAGTCAACTAATATGGGTCGGAGGGAGTATATGAAAGGGGATGTGACATGTTTTTGGTCCTCTCTAACATCCCAATGAACCAAATAGAATTGAAATATTTTGATATTCAGAATGTATTCATAGGTGTCTGAATGAACCAGCTGTGCACTCCAAGTTTATATAGAGATATATTATGTGCCAACTAGATAAAACATTGCATCCCTATGATCATGTGCATGCATTTTGCATGTTCAACTTGCAAGGACAGGATGAATATTCCCATTATATTGACAATCATGAGTTCCTCGTGCATAATCAAAGAGATTGCATTTTCCTATATCTTCGTATTGGTTTTTTTGGTTGTAGTCGTTGTTGTTGTGACAATGTAAATATTAATCCCAACCATACCACCATAAAGTTAGTAGTGCTTGCATGAGAGGTTCAAACCTCATGAGTAGTACGAGAGGTTCAAGCCAATGAGTTCAGTGTTAAGCGTATGGACCATCATTGCTCGCATGAGACAATTGTACTATTCTTGCGACATGGGGTAAAGTTTGGAAATAAACGCCACACTTGTGTTCTTGAATAATACTCCCTCCGTTCGGAAATATAAGACATTTTAGCTTTGTGAAATGAATGTATCTAAACACCTTTTAGGGTATAGGTTCACTCCGAACCTCTATGAACCTATACACTAAAAGATGTCTAGATACATTCGATTTACACACTAGTGCAGAGCCCCCCCCCCTTTAACTCCGGTTGGGAGGGCCCTCTAACAGCGGTTCCCCAACCGCTGTTGAGGGTTTGGTGTTAGAGGAGGGGCTCCTTTAACACCGGTTCTTATACGAACCGGTGTTAAAGGGTGGCGCACGTGGGGCTGCCGCAGGCCTCAGACCCCCCCCCCTTTAACACCGGTTCGTATCTGAAACCGGTGTTAAAGGTTCTTTCATCTGCCATTCGAGGCGTAGGAGGGGAGGGGCGAGGAATCGATCGGGAGCGGTATACACATAAATCGTCATTGGTACATATGAGTACATGAATAATTAAGCAACTATTATTATACACAAACATCGTCATCGGCACATACATCGTCATCGGCACATACATCGTCATCGTT
This sequence comes from Avena insularis, assembly GCA_023614405.1. Lineage (NCBI taxonomy): Eukaryota > Viridiplantae > Streptophyta > Magnoliopsida > Poales > Poaceae > Avena > Avena insularis. The sequence goes on along the minus strand of CM042691.1, from coordinate 35,809,844 downwards.
CATTTTGGTGGATATCTAAAGAGTTCTCCGCCAGGCGTGACGACCTCATCAAGTATGAACCCCGCCAATTCCTCTTGAATGGCTCGTATGTGTTCAAATGGTAGGAGTTGGTCCCGCATCCGTTCGATCTGAATATATATGAAGAATGGGCCGTCAATATATATATAAGAATAAAACTCAACACAATTGATGGTAATAAAATAATATTGTGGACTTTGTTTACTTACTCTAAGTTGTTCTAGTGCGGCTTGGCCCGTCGCACATATATATCGTTTGAACGAACTCGCAAACATAATACCCACATAAGTTATTGTCGTGTCCCGATCGCGCACTTTACGAGAATAGAGTTCAATCAAAATAATAATCAATAAAGCATGATATAATGGAATTGGAAGCTAGCTAGTATTACTTACATTTTGGTCTACAAATTTTAGTTCTTCTGACCATTCACCCACGGCCCTGCCCGTGAACCTTTTCCAAACCCTGTCCGGCAAAGAAAATGGATAAAGGAGTAATTAATTACTTATTGTCACGAAAGTTGCCGATCTAGTGCGATAATATGATTGAAATTACCTCTGGAGCATCTCTCTAAAGTTTGCCCATATCTCTTTTTCTTTTAAACGAGTCCATGACAAGGACTTTTCCTGAGTCGGGTTGAATGACTAGCAGAATAAAGTGGAACCTACGCACGCATAACTCATCATCAGTTACACTTAACATCGAGTAAGCTGAAATAGAATGTGTACAAGAGAGAGGGTAACAGTACTCACGAGAAGTTGTAAGGCAATAGTATTTCTCTTTTGGTTTGTTGTCTCAGTAAAGACGTTAGCAAGTAATCTTCTGTTTGCCCGGGTTTGGTTTCTACCACTTCTTCATGAACTCTATTTGGGTCAACGAACCCAATGTCAAAAGGGCCTCCTTTCCTGCATTCCATAACCTTTTTCCTGCATAATAGTATATACATATATGGTGAGCATATATATATACATGCAATTAATAAAGTGAATGAGATGAGATATAAATTATAGAAATAGTACTTACACACAATAAAGGTTGATGGCAGCTTTGTCGAGTTCCTTCTGATTGAATAGAAAATGCAAGTCTTGAATGTTGAAGTCGATCGTGTCATCTCCGCAGAAGAAAATATCATCTCTTATATGCGTCGTGATCCATTCTACCTTTCTCGTCTTGCAGAAATGAAGGTACCACTTGTGCAATTTTCGCATCTTTGTTGGTAGATTCTTGAGCTCCTCTTTCTTGACGAGATTCTTCCCATACTTCCATGGATGTATGGGGTTGGCATCGTATTTGGGCAAGTTGTCTCCCATGACGTTCAAGTATGCAATGTAAGTCATCCCCATCTCATTGGCCTTTCTTTGTAGCTCTGCCTCCTAATCATTTACGGGAGGAGCGTCCCATGTGTCGAACATTTGGAGCGGGGCACATGATTGGTTTTCCTGCTCTCCGAGCATGGGAACTGTTTCCTGGGGTGCCTCACGACTGCTACTTTCAGTCTTCCTACGGCGCCTTGCATCCGCCTTCAAAATCTGGCGCTCGTAGTCCGGCACAAGTGGGGTTTCAGGTTTCAAAAGATTTTTGTAAAACTTCTCCACCACCGCCGGATCTATTTTCTCCTTTGGCTCGGCCTGTCTAGGTGCAAAGAATTTCTTGACCTGTTCTTCCGAGATCCTATTGGTCTCCTCGTCGCTGCGATTCCATGTAAAACCGGCAATGGCTTGGCGGAAGGCTGCGGGACGTAGTTTTTTGAACTCTTTGGCGTACGGTTTCCTGCGGATTTCTTTGTGGCGGTTATCTTGATGCTCTTCGTGGCAGTGCTCTTCCGCTTCTGTTGAGGAGATGGCTGAAGCACCGGAGATGGTGACGGGCGGAGATGGCTGCTGCTTGAGAGATGGTGAAGCGCCGGAGATGGCTGCCTTGCAGAGATAGCTGAAGCGGCTCGGTAGCTGCGGAGGCAACGCGGCAGTGTGATGACCTCCAATTTGGAAGCACAATGTGTTCCTTCTTCCAAAAAATGGTTGTTTTCACTGCAAATTTGAGTTGAGTTTCCCCTTCACCTGTAGCATGGTTAAGCTGTGCTTCCTCATATTCCTTCACAACCTCATCCACCCCGACAATAGCATAGCCATCTGGAATCGGTCGGCAGTGGTAAGTTCCACCAGCTACAGGAGGTAAGGCATAGCCGACAGCCACCTTAATGGATAAACCCATTAATCTCACATGCAGCTCAGCGTGTTCGCTCTCCGTGATCTCATCCACGGGGTATCGAGGACCCGTCATTTCAAGCGTGGGCTGCACGTTCTCCGTGGAATCCACACTGCTTTTCCGCGCAGAGTCTGGGCCGCTGGCAGCTTCCAATGCAGGCTCTTCGTGCCGCTGAGATGGGCCGGTAGCTTGATGGCTCTGTTGTGCATTCACTTGCGCCTGCAGCACCGCAAGTGCATGTTCTATCTGTGTCATCCACTCTGTACGCTCTTTTTCTTTTCTGCCGCGCCATATGTAAGAGTCGCTCCAGTCGGCAAACCCATCCTTCCACGTCATACCCTCTGTGCCTCGTGCATGTCCAGGGTGTTCTTTTTTACCGATGGCGCGTGTGAGCAGGTCATTCTCTCTGTTGGGATGGAAGATCCTGGCGGATGTTTCCTCGTATGCCGTGATGAGTTCAGTGACGGGTTTGGCAAGGAGGGTTGGGAAGATACACAATCTTGTTTCTGGGTCCAACCTTGCCCCGATTCCGTAGAACCAAGTCTTTGCACGTAGGTCCCACCCATCTGTCTAGGGTGTGATCCCTCTCTCACTTGAGGGCCTTCTCAGCTTCCTCCACTTAGGCCTCGAGATATGTAGCCATCGACCCGTCCTCTGGTGATATTCCTTCTTGGGCATTAAGCGTATTGGTTTCGACCTCTTTTAGCTATAGCACTTTTTATATGTCTCAAATTCGGGCCAATGAGGTCTTATCTTCGCATAATATGCGTCTTGAAATTTGAGTCTCGCGATTTGACAAATTTGTTCAATTTTGTCTTCCGATTCTTGAGCGTCACCATCTTCTTTAGAGTCCACTCTTTGACCTTTTCCTTTATAACGGGTTGTTTTCATCCTCCTCGACGGAAGGGTGAAATTTACCAACGAATTCAAAGCGTTTCTTTGGATCTGTCATCGACAAAGGTACTGTCGCCCTTCTTTGGCTTATTCAATTTTCAATTATGATTGGGATTTAGTCCCTAACAAGAACTCCACTGACGTACAAATTTGTCTACGGCCTTTTTGGGCTCCATCGGCCTGCCATCAACACGGACTGCTTCGATCGTGAACTTGACACGATCTTTCAACCGCTGGCTCGTGCCTCGCTTGCTCTTTTTCGTAGAAGAATATGGTTGCTGGCTGGTCTATCCAGAGGGCTAAAAGAAGAAAGAAGCGTTAATTAATACATGTAGAAGAAGATTGTTGGTGGAAGTCAGCAGAGGCTTAATCAATGCATATACCTCGCCGGAATTTGTAACCATTAAATTGCGTTTACCGGAGTCTTCATCTTCTCCATGACTAGTACTTGAGCCATCGTCATCATGTCCCTCCAAGTTCATATATTGTGAGGTGTCCTCATCAATAATGTTCTCCATTATTTCTTCTTCTTCAAGGTTTCTACTAAGTGGATCCATAGTTTCTAAAACAATAATATTATCTAGAGTAAGAGTGTAAACATTCAAGTGGACTTGGATTCATACACAAATATACGTATTATTCATACAAAAATACACAAATAAATACACAAATGAGTCAGAGGTCCAATTTGTATACAAGTTTTAATCTATGCATGTAGTACAATTTATCGAGCAAACAATTTTTAATCAGGATGAGTCAGCAATCACACACGTTGCACTCCTCGCAATCTATCGAGCAAACAATTTCATACAACATAAACAATAGCACATAGAGATCAAACAAATGCATGCATGGCAATTTAATAAGTCACAATGGATAAAGGACATTAATACGAACCAGTAGGCGTTGGATTCACCCTAATCAGAGTTACAAATCTTTTTCTTATGATTTAAATAGTGTTTAATGGGTTTTAAATCATTTCAATAGTTTCTGTTGTCTAAAAATCAAACTAAAATCAGATATATAATCCCCAAGGGGTTGTGATTTCAGGGACATATTATTTGTAATTTTATGAACATTATTTATTTTCTTATGAATTTATTACTCTAAATAAGCCATTCTACCATTTATTTAATTGCTGAAAAACCTTATATTATTTGTCTTAACCATTTGCATATTGATGATCTACACACAATTGTGAATCCATAGGTATATTATTTGTGATTTTTGGACCAGGAGATATTTTACTATGAATTTATTAACCTAAAAGACAATTAAAACTAATTAAATTATTACAGTAAACACGTACTGTAAAAGTTAAATCCAACTTGATATTAATAATCTACTCAATTTTCTGAATTCATTGATACATAATTTGCTATTTTTGGATCGACGAATCTTTTTATATGATTTTTGCAAGATTATACAATTTTCTGCAATTTTTATCTTTTCTTCTATTTTTCAGTGGCGTGGCGTACGTGGCGCTCACCGTGGGTGACGTTGGTCTCGTCGGGCGGCGGTGCTTTCGTCGAGGCGGTGGTCTCGTCGGCGGCGGTGGTCTCGTCAGCGGTGCTCGTCAGACGGATGCGTGTCTCGTCGGCGGCGTGCTAGAAGCCAGGCTCGTCAGGCGGCCAGGCGTCAGCGGCGTTGAGGCGGCCCTCGAAGCTCAAGCGGCGGCGCGAGACGCCTGCACGGAAGAGCGAGGTCGAGCGATCACGGTCAAGTGCGGAAAAGAGAGGGTCGGGGGCGGCGGACCTCGAGCTTTGAAGCGGCGGCGGCGAGACGGACGATTCCTCCCTCACTCCGAGGGCGGCGGCGACGAGACGCTCGCGGGCGACGGTGGCGGCGCTTCTCTCTGTGCGCGGCCGGCGGTGTTCGATCGATATGGCTCTGGGGGGAAGAAAGGAAGGGGAAGGTGAATTAAATACCCCCCCCTTTAACACCGGTTCGTGGCTGGAACCGGTGTTAAAGGAGATTCCATTCAGCCATTTATTACCCCTTTTACACCGGTTCCATCCAGGAACCGGTGTTAAAAGGTCTTGTTGAAGCGAATAAATACCTCCACCTTTAACACCGGTTTACATGCAGGAACCGTGTTAAAGGGGCATTATTCATGCATTAAAGGGCATTTTAATTCAAAAATATGATATGAATTTAGAAAATTCATATCTTTTTCATTTCAACTCAGAAAAATATGAATAATATATCATAATTTTCATAAAAATAATATCTATCCATTCATGTAAATCATTTTATATTTACTTTACATGAAAATTTTCAAAATAATTAAAACACTTACATATAAATTTTGATTATTAAATTCAAACAAAAATAAATTTTTAAATCCTAAAACTTTGAACATAAGAAATATTAAGCATCTAAAAAATGATTTTTATTAGATCAAATCATATTTTAATGCCGCATCTTTTGTATTAACATTTTTGAATTGATTGGATATTTAAATGTTGCATCTTTTGTATACACTTGAATCTCACCAAGCCTCGCTCAACTTGCATTGTTTTTTGATAAAATAGCATATTGTGAACCTAAAAATGATTTTTGTAAAAAATCATGAGCATCGTATCATGTACTTGTAGTTCATATTTGACCCACTTCCTACCAATTCGGTAGGAATTTGTCTTTTTCACCAGAGGTGGACGGAAAGGTTTCAGATCCCCCTGTTGGTACATTGTGCATATAAGGTGGTCTAGTATTTTTGTAAAATGTGTTGGTGGTTTTTTGAATTAGCCATTTGGTGGTTGCTTCACAAAACTGTCCGTTTTTATGCTTTCGGAAAATGGAAAATGCCTTTTTGGTGCGATAAAAAGGAAAACTTCCTCTTGCAACATTGTTTGCCATGCCATGATGCACATGTATGCACAATATGGCCATATTATCACAAACTATGCCTTGATTCTAGCCATAACATTGGTCATTTGACCTGAAAGCCAAGAAACCTCGAATGAGATAGGTCATTTTGAGACAGTTACATAAAGCCGAACTGGAACTGAAAATTAAGATACATAAAAGAACTGAAAATTAAGATACATGGCCAAATTAAGTAACAATCGGCCGAACTTGTTTCGGAATGTTGGAGTGATTCAGTCATGCTCCTGCCTACACCTGTAATACTCCCCACTGTAGTCGTTACTACCTTGCCGCCGTCATCGCTGTCGTCGTCGGGGTCGCGTAATTGAACCTCTGGAGAAATGCGTGGGCTGGACTTGAGGGTAGCGCGTGGGCTGGACTTGAGGGTAGCGCAGACGGGGGTTAGAGTCGGCGGCAGTGTCATAGGCCATGACGCTCTGGAGAGTCCGACCGCGCCACCATAGCCGACGGCCGACCTCGTTGAAGTTAGGAGGAGGTGGGTCGTCCTCCTCGTGCCTGGCGAGCGTCCTCTCACGCCGATCCACGAAGAAGGCTTCCCAAGTAGGGAAATAGTCGGGATGCCATCTGGGATTCCTCCGCTGCTCCGGCGTGAGCTCGAAGTAGTAGGGGTTCGTGATGGCCATCCAGCGCGCCACACCTAGAGGGACAGGAGGAACTGCACGCCTCGGCCTCGACATCCAGCGGAGACACGGTAGCCCGGGCGGGGGGTAGTTCGGCGCAAAGCGCCTCCGCCTCCACAGGGTTAGTGCTACGGTGGAAGCCATGGGAAAGAGTGATGAGGTTGCAGATATGAGTCTAGAGATGTGCAATGACAATGGAGGCCAACCCCCTACATATATATATAATGAACTAGCGGGAAGAACTGGAGGGAAGAACTGGCGAGAAGAAAAATAGCGGGAAGAAGAACTGGCGGGAAGAAAAATGGCGGGAAAAAATGGCGGGATGAACCTTTAGTCCCGGTTGGAGACACCAACCGGGACAAAACACGAGTCAGCACTAATAATAGGGGTGAGTGTCGACATTATGTCGTGCGGCGTGTACCTTGTCCCGGATGGTGAACCGGGACTAAAGATGAACCTTTAGTCCCGGTTGGAGACACCAACCGGGACAAAACACGAGTCAGCACTAATAATAGGGGTGAGTGTCGACATTATGTCGTGCGGCGTGTACCTTGTCCCGGATGTTGTCACCAACCGGGACTAAAGATGAACCTTTAGTCGGTTGGAGACACCAACCGACAAAACACTAGTCAAGACTAATAATAGGGGTGAGTGTCGACATTATTTCATAAGTGTCGACACTATGTCGAGCTGCTTGTACTATAAATAGGCATCCTTGTGAGTCCGATCCTCCAGCCGGTTTGAGGCGGGGACACCACTACGGCCATTAGGGAGATGCCGACGAGCCCAGTCCTCCGCATCTCCGAAGCTATTCATAGAGGCACTCCTAATATGTGAAATTAGTTAGCTCGGTGTATTGATCTAGTTAGAGAAGTTACAAAGCTGCAAGATGGTTTACGAGAGCAGGACACCACTACGGCCAGTTTCGGGGAGATGCGGGAGCCTAGTCCTCGGCATCTCCAAGAAACTGGTCATAGAGGCACTCCTAATATGTGACTGGCGTTTGGAGATCAGATCTTAATGGTAAGCACGAATCGGGACAACTTCTTCTCATAGTCGGTCCATCCACAAAACATGACTAACACTCAAGACATGTATTAATATTAAAAACATGAACTAGAGTTACATAATATGAGCATGAACTTCTTGGCATATGTCCTTCCTTATGATCGCTTGACGTAACCATGGAGCATCTTCTTTACTTCACGGAATGCTTGGGTCAGTTTTCCTTTGTGAAGGCGGAATTTTATCAAACTTATTATAATCTTGACATATACTCTTGTCCTCGATTCCCACGATGTTTCTTTTCCTGAAAGAACTATGTGACGTTTGGCTCATCATATGATGTATTCGTTTGCATATTTTTTCTTTTTTTGATGCGGAGGACATGTCCTTCACATAGAAAACCTGAGCCACATCATTGGCTAGGACGAATGGTTCGTCTAAGTTCTTGTCTACCTTCATAAGATTGTTGAGATCCACCGTTGTCATTCCGTACTTCTTGTCTACCTCAACCCTCCTCCGTTAGCTTGACCCATTTGCATCGAAACAAGGGGACCTTAAAATTAGGTCCATAGTCAAGTTCCCATATCTCCCTATGAACCCATGTCGTGGTCTTTTGTCCATTGTCTTCTGCTTTGCATCGGACACCACTGCTTTTTTGGTTGGTGCTCTTTTATCTTGGCCTATCGTGTAAAATGTATTCCCATTTATCTCGTACCCTTGGAAAGTACATACAACAAGATGGTGTCTTGGCCAACAAGTACAGTGATCTAACATGGCGTTATTCGTGAGAAGTCTTTGCGACCGCCAAAACTCGCCATGTGTTCACTTATAATCCATTCATCGAATTTGCCCGGGTGTTTGAGGCGATTAAATTCTTGTGTTCATTGATATCTGCAACCAAGATAGATCTTTGTAAAACCGTGTAGTGTGCTTGATTGAGAGACCGTCCCTACATATCATTGCTTTACATCCTAGGGTGCCTTTTCACGCAGATCTTCCCTCATGTCGTGATTACGGAACACCAATCGCCTTAAGGTCGAATAAAATCAACACACTCAATGACCTCCTCTGTTACATAGCCCTTGGAGATGCTTCCTTCGGCCTATACGGTTATGAACATATTTCTTTAAGACTCCCATGTACCTCTCAAAGGGAACATATTGTGTAGAAATACAGACCGAGAATGGCAATCTCTTCTACTAGGTGAACCAGGATATGCGTCATAATATTGAAGAAGGATGGTAGGAACACCAACTCAAAGTGACAAGACATTGGGCCACATCTGTTTGTAACCTGGTAGGCTTTGGATCGATTACCTTCGAGATATTGCATTGAGGAATGCACATAGCTTCACAATGGGTACTCGAACATTTTCGGTAGAAGCCCCTCAATGCAATCGGAAGCAATTGTGTCATAATCACGTGGCGATCATGAGACTTCAGGTTTTGGAATTTTTCTGCCATATTTATTCCCTTTATATTCGGAGAAGCAGACGGGACCTTGATACCGCTTTCGGACATTCAAAAAGATTTCCTTCTACTGCTTTGGTAAGGCGTAGCTGGCAGGGAGTTAAGTGGCATCGTTTACCCTTCTCGTTCTCGGGATGCATAGGCTCTTGAGGGCCTTGACGTTGCTGGTCTGCCGTGCTTCGGTGTATCTTTTGTCTTCCCATACACTCCTAGAAAGCCTAGCAGGTTCACCCAAACATTCTTCGTCACGTGCATCACGTCGATTGAAAGCGGACCTCTAAGACTTTCCAATAGGGTAGGTCCCAAAATATAGATTGCTTCTTCCACATGGGCGCGTGTCCGCATCGTCATTCGAAGACTACGGGACCTTTTCCAAAGATTACTTCTAGGTCTTGACCATACCAAATACCTCCTCACCCAGATGCGGAGGACGGGCTTCCTCAGGGGTTACGCCAGACGTTTGAAATGCTTGCCTTTCTTTCTTCTTGGATGCGAGTTGGAAGAAATCGGCGATACCCTAGGTACACAACCTTCTTACATTTATCCAAATATACACTTTCAGTATCATCTAAATAGTGTGTGCATGCATTGTATCCCTTGTTTATACGTCACGAAATGTTACTAGAGCAGGCCAATCATTGATGGTTCTGAAAAGCAATGCTCGTAGGTCAAATGGCTCTCCTTTGTGCTCATCCACATACGTACACCTGGTTTGGCCCACAGCTGTAAAAGTTCTTCAACTAATGGCCTTAGGTACACATCAATGTCGTTCGGGTTGCCTCGGGCCTTGGATGAGCAGCATCATAATGAACTTCCTCTTCATACACAACCAAGGAGGAAGGTTATAGATACATAGGGTCACGGGCAGGTCTTTGGACTGCAGCTCTGCTCACCAAAAAGGATTCATGCCGTCGTACTTAGACCAAACCTTAAGTTCCTTGCGTCACGTGCGAAGTCCGGGTACTCTCGCTCGACTTTTCTCCTTGTGACCCATCGGCGGGTGTCTCAACATCGCGTCTTTCTTCTGGTCTTCCATGTGCCATCGCAACAACTTGGCATGCTCTTTATTTCTGAAGAGGCGTTTTAACCGTGGTATTATAGGAGCATACCACATAACCTTGGCGGAACCTTCTTCCTAGGGGCCTCGCCCTCAACATCGCCGAGATTGTCTCGTCGATCTTATACTTGATGCGGTTGCATACCGAGCATGCATCCAAATTCTCGTACTTCTCACCGCGGTAGAGGATGCATCATTAATGCAGGCATGTATCTTACGCAAGTCTAATCCTAGAGGCGACAACCTTCTTTGCTTGGTATGTCTTGTCAGCAACTCATTATTTCTTGGAAGAAGATTCTTTATTTTTACCAACAACTTTGAAAATCTGTCGTCACACCATTCTCGCCTTCCATTGCAGCAAATCCAGTTATGGCACCTAGCTTTTGTGGCCATCTTCGCAAGTTGGATACAACAATGTTTTGTGATCCTTTAACATCTGCTCCAGCTTCTCCTTCTCCTTTTCAGTTTCACATTCTTTCTTTGCATCAGTAATGGCCCGACCAAGATCGTCATCAGCGGGCCTATCTGCTCCCTCTTGATCTTCATTATCTACCTCCGTTGCATTATCATCATATTCAGGATACATATTATGATAGTTTTCATCATCCTCTTCTTCTTCGTTGTCTTCCATCACAACCCATTTTTCTCCGTGCTTGGTCCAACAATTATAGCTGGGCATGAAACCGGATCGAAGCAGGTGGGCGTGAATGGTTCTGGTATTTGAGTAGTCTTTCTTGTTCTGGCAGTGAACACACGGACAGCACATAAAACCATTATGACCATGGTTTGCATTAGCCACAACGATGAAATTTTGGAGGCCCGTAATATACTCGGAAGTGCGGCGGTCACCGTACATCCATTGCCGATTCATCTACATTAATATGTAGTATATATCAAAAAATAATAGGGAGATGACCATTTATATATATAGTACATCAATGACACATGAAACTATAGTTGCCGACCTCGGCAAGACTTAAAAAGAGCAACAAGAAAACTTATTTTGAGCTCTCGGGCATTTCACCGAACACCTCTTGTGCATATGAAAAAAACACAAACTAACACTCTTCACACCCTCTTGCTAGGCTCCAAAATGTGAAAGAATGGAAGAGTGGGGTGTGTGTGGGCTGGGGTGGTGTCTTATATAGCCCCCCCCCCTTTAACACCGGTTCATGCCACGAACCAGTGTTAAAGGGAGAATCTTGTGCCAACAGGGGACCTTTAACACCGGTTCGTGGCACGAACCGGTGTTAAAGGGGGGCTCCTTTTTTGCCGCAGGGGCCACGCTGGTACGGCCCCCCTTTAACATCGGTTCGTAGAAGAACCGGTGTTAAAGCCCTTTTTCGGGATCAACAAAAGACCTCGTTTTCACTAGTGACAAAGCTAAAACGTCTTATATTTCCGAACAGAGGGAGTATATTACTAAGCGGAGCTCGTACAGTTACATCACATACTCATTCAATGCTACCAAGCTTGTCCACGCATACTCATTGAGCAAATTAACACCAACCAACTATATCCAAACCGGCCTTCCAAATAGGAGCCAATAAACATGCATGGTCATCCAATAGGAGTCACCACTAAACCGTGCGTGCATTGCATGTGAGTGTGGTTCAGTCATGCATGCTTAAGCAGTTTGGGTTAAATTGGCATATCTCACTTCCAGCTTCGCGTGTATTCGAAATTTGTCACTGTCAGAAGACTACTTAATGAAAAATGACAATACAAAAAATGGTTAGTTAGATTATATGTAACTACCACACATGGGCATATACCCCCAAGTATCCAAATGTTGGTGTGGCATTTGTATAAGATTTCTCACGGCGACAACTTGTGAATACGCAAAGTTGGCCATGGGATATTGAGTATCAAACTAACCCAAAAAAAAAAGGTTTGACCAAGCCATTTATATAACCCAAAGTGAGATCAGTGAGCACCGTAGTCTAATGTACAACGTTGACCAACAGAAAATTATGAGATAGTACAACAAGATTTCAAACTTTTTTCCACCGAAAATCTAATGGTACCAATCTAAGAGTTGTCTTCAGTGGTCTGCGCTATGGAGGGGCAGGGGCGGCGGCTCCAGGATTGTTGGCCTCTTCAGCGACGGCTGTGTCTGCGGCTGCATCAAAGATCCAATGATCTTGGCCTTCTGTGCAAAGGGGCTCGCGGCCTAGCCACAACCGGATGGGTCTGTCACTTCTCTATAATATTTAGGACCATAAGCCACCAAACAATCAAAGGTGGGTTGTCAGAGTCAATGCTCTCAAATAATATATAAGTAGGGCCGCAACATGATCTTGGTCTTCTCTAATATCTCACTAAACTAAATTTTGATGTGATTTTCTACTACAGTAGCAGAGAAGCATTCATTTCGATGGAGTCTGATGAAGCAGCCACCCGAAGCTCCGGCTTATATATAGATGGAGGGAACGCATGCTCAGTCACATCTTCATAATGTTGTTTTTGTGTGCAGCTTGATTAGTACAGTATGTGTATGTCTTTTTTTTTGGAACGGATATGTGTATGTCTTATCGTGAGTACATAAACGAACTTTAAAAGAAAACCACAAAAGAAGATGCTAACTTAGAGCCACAATTGATCATTATACCATCATCTCATACTAGGAAAAGTGGCGCGGCGCCGCGTTCGTGGCAGGACAATCTGGGGCGGAGCCAGGATTCAAACATAAGAGGGGTGAGTTGATTTTTTTTTAAAATGGTAGCCTTATCAGGTAGTAAGTAGACTTGCTCGATTTGTTTTTCATGTAAGACATGTCCACTTTTGTAAATCCTAAGGCCAACTAAACTGAGAGATAAATGGTAGTATGATATACAGGTACTAGGGAATTTGGCACGGCGACACGCCGTGCCCGTGGCGACAATTATTTTATCAGATTGCATCATTAGATAGATGATTGATCCGGTTTTGAGTAGGCGCAAGACAATGAATGAGGATTGTGAAGTTTTCGATAGATATATTTAGAACAGATTACAGGGTAGATTATAACTCATTAGGTAGTACTACTACTTACTCTAACCTATGCCACTGCTGGCAAGCGCCGCATCATCTTACACAAAAGGATGTTGTTGATTCTAATGTATTCCTACACTTCTACTCCTTCGGTTGTTCTTGTCCATGATCTTCTACATCACTTCCTTGTCAGTTGAGCATTCCCGTTGGATCTGGTGTTGATGCACGTTCCTTCTGTACTAATTCACATGGCGCCGACATCCAATTCCATAGTTGATGGACCTCCATTACAATGGATGGACCTATGTCACAAAGGAGATAGATTGGTTTTGAATTACACTGAACTCATTGCTACAAATATAAGTTGAAAAAAAGTAACTACATACAATCAGTAGGCATTAATTGTTATTCCTGCCTGACGACAACAACTATCATGGATCATTAAGAATTTTCATGGGGTTCTTTCAGATATCCATATTCTCCTTCAGTGTTTATTCAACATAATAGAGAAAATGAAATCAATAGTCTGTAATTTGATTTTATAAGCAACGATTATTAGCTATTATTAAGTAGAAGTATTACAAAATTTTACCACATAAAGAGTTTATCCTAAAGGATGTACTAAGGATGACTCTGAGTACAGAATAATCTGAGTGAAGAAAAAGACAGAGAAGTTAAGCAAGAAACTCGCAAGCTATGCATCAAGAATTAAGCACATGCCCAAACTACTTTTACTTGATTGATTTTGTGTCATATAATATTCATTATAATAGAAGTATTAATGAAGCAAGCATTAAAAATAAATAAATGGTAGTGTTACATTGCATGGAAATACCTTGAAGAGTGAGGCCAAATAATACCTAGAGTGCACAACTAAAAATGCGAAGTACATTACGATTTGGTAGCTATCAGGTTATAAGCAAAAAGCCGCTGATGGCCATATTGCACGTACTGTAAACCAAATAGATTAACAACGTTCATGGCCAAACTAAAATGTTATTCTAACTTTTGCAAACTGACATGTACAAAATTTTCTTTATGCTTTTCTTTTCTTTACCTCCTGGTGGTTAGCAGCAAACTCTAAAACTAATGCATGCCTTTTTTTTTCCGTTCAGATTATATTTAACTTATAAGAATAACTACATGGTAGATCTGACCACGAGTATCAACTACAAACATCCAAAGCTACGTATATGTAATAAACCACAACAGGGTGCTGTAATTTTGGATCTACATACATACCTAATCTGAAGTATTAGAATAACATGAGGCACTACATATCTTCCTACTGATTTTACTGAGAGCAAGTATAATGTAACAGTTTACACAACAGGAATTTTTACCTCAGATGTTTCTGCTGTAAGCAGAAAAAACATACTGTAATTAACAAACCTTGTTACATAAGGAGTGCAATGGAAGAAAACTAATCCACTCAACAGCCGTGGACTCGCATCTTGCCAATAGAAACCCATGTGGCATGGTTTGGGCGTTCTGAATATCTAGTTCAGGCTTGAGAAGAACAATTTAAAGGTGGCCCAAATGAGAAAACCCCCTTTTGGTGATAAACTTCTGGCCGTGGAAATTCAGCCAGAGGCATGCATATATGGGAGCAAAGATCTGCTGACCAAGAAAAGGTTCGGTACCTAGAAGCCAAACCAACGGACATGTCATCGTGGTAGCGTGGCACAGCCATCGTCCCGCCGGCGACCACGGGCATGTCCTCTCCACCTAAATAAATTCACTGGGAAGAGAAGGGGGCCTAGGTCTTCCACTGGCCACCGCGCTACCAGCTGCCTTGGGAAGGAGAGATCCCAGAGCTCTTCCTCCTCCACGGTTGCTGCCTCACGAGAGAAACGATGGCCAGAGAGGGAGAAGAGGGCATCGGCCCAGTGGAAACACGTGGGCGAAGAAAACTCTGGAAACCCGTCGTGGAGATCGTGGGCACCGCTTGACCAGCCGCCGCTTTGACCGAACGAACGAGGGAAAAGAAGGGCCCGACGGAACGGGACACGCGCCCGGGGGGGGGGGGGGGGGGGGATTGGTTAATATTAGCTGATGAATAGTAATCAGATCAGAGAGCGCTAAAATTTCACGCCTTAATATATGTATGTATCTAATCTATAAAGTGATAAGAGAGAGTACCCATAAACTAATGTGTTGAACCATCCGTTATTTTTATAATTCCATTTGTAATGAGCACACGTTTAACAATTATGTAGTCTTATTATATCAAGTAAAAGAAGTGATTAACTTGTAAAATATTGTCCCGGAGAAGTGAAGTTACAGTGTCCCTCTAATTAGCTTGATTACTATGAGTAATAATCAATTAAAAAAATCTAGAATAACCTAGGTATATTATTTACCTTGGAAATCGAGTGCCTGATTATCTGCAGCTGTGATGATGAACTGGATGGTACAGCCTGGTTAGCGGTTGCATACAAAATCAAAATAACCCATGTGCTAATCTGAGTGGTCCTCTAGCACCTGGCCGGCAGCAGGCGAGCCAAAGCAGCGGAGTGGCGGCAGCTCCCTAGCAGGTTTTTTTTTGGGGTAGGGCATGCCGAGTTTGCAGCTAGCTAGATCGATTCATTCATCTGACAGGGGCCAAAGGAACAGACGATAAGATCACGAATTTGAGCGATGGTAAACATGTGCAGATGGGCTCTGGTTTGTTGCCCGTTAGGCTTTGTTTTATATACTATATGGATTAGCGCTGAATTTGGGCTTAAACATCGATTATATACAGCCATTAATGGGTCTACTAGTACCAGTATGCACCATTAAATGTTGAGGGGGGGGCGATCGTTAGGGGGGTCTAGCCCTGCTCGCCCCCTCGCTCGCCCCGAGGACAATATCGGTTAAATGTTTTGCTTGGGATTACATCATAATACAGTGTAATATCGTTCTTCAAAGTTACTGGAGAAGACAACCGTAATATTTTCCCAAACAAAAGAGCTGGCAGATGATGAATTTAGAAGAATAAGGAAGTACAACAAAATTGAGTCTAGTTACAGTTGGCAAATTACCATCCATAGAAAATTACCGACGGGTAATTACATTGTGAAAATTACAGTTGGGATAGTGTGATGAAAATTTTCTGCCACAGAATGTGAAAAGAACCTAAAAATAATGTTGATGAATAAGGTTTAGACAATCATTCGCCGTCAAGTAGTTACCATACCCGGCGAAAAATTACGGCCAAAAAGTACCGTCGAGTGACTAAAAAGGAGCTAAAACATATTGGCGTGGACCCAAAATACTATCCGAAAATGAAGGTCAGGAAACATGAGGTCGAAGAATTATTGTCGACTAGTAGAACAATGTTAAAAATTTACCATAAATGTAGGATAATTACTGTTAGAAAATTGCGGTATATAAGTTACCGTCGAGTAGTTAAACAATGATCGTTAAAATATACTTCCGTCGACTATATAAGTTACGCTTAATAGTATCTATCTATATCTATGTTTACCACGAAACACTCAACTTATTGCCCCTGAATCATCCACCGAGAAAGGCCAAGCTTAGGCTTCTCCAGATTAACGGACTCTTAACCAGAACACAGCGATCTTGTCAATGTGAGATCATGCATTCCGAATACAGTACATAACAGACTAAAACAGTGATCACTTGCTTCCGGGACCGCTAGGGGCAGAATGGACAAAAAATAACTCAAATTCAAAAGGATTTCACAAAATGACCCATCTGGAAAACTATTTTCCTAAACTAACCCTTTTTGTAGCGCCTAACAGCTACGCTCCACTCTACAGTGTAGCGCCTTTCAGCTAGGCACTATGCCCCCTGCCAGCGTGGCATCGCCTTGTAACACCCTCAGAATCGGACCTATGCAAGTTTTAGCGAAACCCGCCAAACCCGCATAGAAACGATTCAAAAGGTGCCACCAGCACTTCGTGCGGTGGAAAGCGAAGTAATAACATTACACAAGTCCTCGATGGGACCCAGAGCAGAATATATATACAGCGACTCAATGAGTCAAGAATACAGATATAATATACAAAGATCCAAATCACCTTGAAAATGATAGGCGTCCACGGACAAGATGCAAATGGGGCTAAGAGCCACGAAGGATAACCAATGGCGTCCATAACCCTGCCCAGGCCAAGCGGAAGGTAACCCTTATAACGTCGATCTCAAAACCTGCTTAAAACAAAGGGGTGCGACAAAGGGCAAAGGAAAAAAGAAGGGCGTGATCGAGGCGAAGACAGCGAGACTAGAATTCGGCGGTCCTCGCCTACATAGGTATGGTGGACTGAAGCGGCAGCGGCAGCGTGCACTAAACAACCTATAGAGACTCGATACAACTGGCGGCTATCAGAGAGGGGTAGGAGAGACCTATTCGGATCCAACCTGATACTACCATCAAACAAACCCATCCTGGCGTTTCCCCCTCGAGACCAAACGAGAAAGTCAACCGAGGAACTCACACAGTTGGCAGTTTTAGTTATTCAGTTATCGTTGCGGCAATTACTAGTCAAATATAGATAGCATGAGTCATCCTGATAAAATAAGCAGTGGGCAGTTTTATTAACCATTCCGTTATAGTGGCAACACTTACTAGTCAGATACAATTAGCATGAGATATCCCAAAACCCAGCTGTTGTTGGTACTTTTATTTAGCCATTCCGTTGTAGTTGCAATACTTACTAGTCAGGTACAATGGTCGCAAGCGTCGACCCAAACAAGCAGTTGTTGGCAGTTTTATTTAGCCATTCCATTATAGTGAAGCTGATTACTAGTCATTATAAAGTCAAATTTATAGCACTACTTTAGTTATAATTGTCTATGATCGAGATACTATGCTCCAAGTCGTCCATAACCGCGGACACGGCTTTCAGAAAGTTTTAACCGGAGGTGCACAAATAGCAACACACACTCGATATGCCTCGGAAAAACCAAATCAAAACCCAACGAGGCTTTCACGACAAAGCAATCACAGGATTCGAAATATTTCAGAGGCCACCCCATTAAGCTACCATAGCGAAGTTAGCTGACTCGAGACGGACTCAAGGTTTGCGCCAATGGCAGAACGCAGAAATCCCAAAGCTGGACCTGTCGATATGAAAACACTCCGCTTCCTAAGCGAGACAGCGTGCTATCACACAATCGTAAATAAAGCGGTAGCATGGCATAAGTACAGGATAGTAAATAAAACCTCAAACTAGTTTGTGGCCCCAAGAAATAAGAATGAATCAAGCTACGGCTCGGGGGGTCCATAAGCCTCCCGGATGTGGATAGCCCGAATATTCAAGAGCAGGTATCAAGTACTCGGGGTCCTACGGGACACAAGTGGGCGTTCGGAAACCAAACATTTTCTATCACCCACCGATGCCTCTGCTTACTTCAATTTTAGTTGTTAAACAGGAATTTAAAGTGAACGATAAGTAAAGCTATGGTCATCTCCAACATCAAACATGCGGCAATACACCAACAACTGTGGCACTTGACAACACGCAACAGCACTTGAGCAAGCGACTACGGCGCGCAAGTCCAACTATCTACCAAACAACAGGTAATAGGATGTGTCCAAGGCAATATAGGGCTGCAAGGGATATCACGGTACGGAAAACTAAAGCATTCCAACATAGATAGCAATAGATCAACAGGAGGAATAAATACTATAAAAGTAAGATAGGTAGAAAGGGAGATGCTGCTTTGAAAACATTGCCGAAGGTTCCAACGAAGATCGGGCGAAGCTCACATCAACTCAACGGCCTTATCCCAAGAAGCAAAACACTAGAATAAACACCGGATGCAATATTTAATACTACGGCAAAAGATCGGGCATGCTGCATGTATGATGCATGGCATGGCAAAGATGCGATGCAATTAGGCAAGATTAAGCGGAACCGGAGTCCCGATAATTAAATATATGGTTCTAGTTGTTTAGATACCCGCTATTTTAAATGTTGTATTAACAAGGCAAATTATATCACCGGTTCGCTACACAATTTTAAATGAGGCCAATATGAAACTAGATTTGCCCGCATATGGGCCCCATATTTAATTATGAGGTGAATCGGCATAAGGCCCCCAAACCACACAAATATGCATGCGAGATGAATGATTAATATGCAACAGGTTATATTATATTTATAAAATAGGGTTCGGAAAAGGTTCACATTAGGGTTCTGCGATCTTGGGGTTCGGGGTTCGGGTTGGTCTCGAGGTTCGAGGTTCACGGTCGTTCTCGGATAATCGAGGTAGATCTTGGCGTTCCGGGAAGCGGACTTGGTTGGCGTCGGGGCACATCGGACCGCTTCGTCGATGGCGATCTTGTCGTCGCGCAGATCTTGTCGTGTCCTCGTGTCGGGTCGGTCTTGGCGTGCGGGGTGAAGAACTTGGCGTTCTGCGGCGAAGTGCCTGTCGCACCGGGATGAAGACCTTGGGGCGCCATCCCGATCATCGGTCAACTCGTTGGACGTAGAACTTGGCGTGCTATGGTTCGGGTTCGGTCTTCGGACTCCGGGATCGGTCTTGAATCAGGCGGGCTTCCGGGTCGAAGGAGATCTTATCGGCATCCACACGGCATCGAACCGGTGGAGATCTTGTCGATGAGACGGCCTTGGCATCTTAACCTCGTCGGGATATAGTCCTTGTTCGGCCTTGGTAAGAAGCATTTTTATCAGATCACCATGTCTTCACCGGTGCGACCCGTTGTTTGTCTGGAGGCAGGACGCGGGCACCGTGATCGAGTAAACGAGGGGCAGGGGCGGCTCCTACATCGAGGAGAAGGACACGGGTACTGGCGGCGACCGGGCTCATGCGGGAGAGGATCTTGTGGAGGGACCGGCGACGCGGGGGAGAAAGAGGCCGCGGGGCATGGAGCTCTGGGACGGGGAGGCAGTCGAGAGCGGAGGTGAGGAGGCGGGCGGGCCAGGCTGGGGGCAGGGAGGGGAGAAGGCACTGTGAGGAGGCCTGAGCGCCTTGGATCTTGAGGGAAGGCTGCTCAGGGGAGGAAAGGGCAGGCGGGGAGCTCCGTGGCTGGGACGCTGGAGGAGGCCGGAGTCTGGAGGCGGCTTGACGGGAAGGCATGGCGGCCGGGCTGGAGGAGAGGGGCAGGCGGGGAGGAGGCCGACGCTAGCTGGAGGCTCGGGAGGCGGCAACGCGACGAGGGGCGAGGCCGACGGAGGCGAGGCGCGGGCAGGAGGCGGGTGGAGTCTGAGGTGAGGCGCGTGGTCATGGCGCACTGAAGCTCGAGAGGAGGCAGCCGCTCAAGAGCACCGAGCGGGTTAATGAAGGCGAGAGGCGAGGCCCGAAGTGAGCGGAGGGCCAGCGGTGAGGAGGAGGACGGGAGAGAGGTGGGAGGCCGAGAGGAGGAGGAGACGCGTGGGGGGGCTGGTGTGGTGGGAGCCAGGCGGTGTGAGTTGACAGTGGGGTGGTGCAAGTGGTGGTGTGTGGGTGTGGAGAGAGGTGAGAGAGAGGAGTGGGGTGATGTGTCGTCGATAGGCTAGGGAGGGAAGAGGGTGAGGTGGCAAGTGGGGATTGGTTGGGGTGAGGTGGAGGGGGTGTGTGGGTAGGTTAGTTGGTAGCTATAGGATTAAGGGGTGGACCGTTTGTAAAATCCTGGGGTGGTCGTTCGGGTCGAAACGGCCCGTTCGACTGCCCCCGCTAAAATAATAAATATTTTTATTTGTTTTACAAACACCGTTTGCAAACCGACAGCAGACAAACAAAAAAAATCATCCGGAGACCCGGGATTTGATATTTGAATAAAGATGGGGCGTTTTAGAAAACAAAACGGGCTTTGCGAAAATAGTTTTATGCAAACAATGCATGATGATGACGATGCAATGCACAAATTCAACGCGATTTTCTAGTAGTGGTTTTGCGGGATGCCACATCATATTTGAAGGCAAGATACACCCTTATGATTGTTCATAGTATGTAAATGTCACCAAGATGACAATTTGTTCCTTATTGTCATAAGATTGTGTTGGTGCAACCGATATTACACATGTGACAGTTATAGTACTAAGATCACATGCTGCAACATTCATGTGGGTAGAGGACACTAAACTAGCTAGAATGTTTCTTAATGGACTAACTAGATCGTACATTTGATTTGGTCATAAATAGCCGAACTGTTAGACATTACCGTCCTATTATTTCAGGTAAACCCATGAGAGCAGCTGATGTAAACACAGTGTCATTGCATCTACCGATACATTTACCTAGATGTAGACAACCAAACACACAAGTACATTTGCCTACTCGTGCAATGTAGGCAATCAAATCAAAGCGGGGTGTACATCTCGTCTGGACCTATGATAGGCTCAACCAAACGTGCACTCGGTCTTCTGGTGACACTGAGTGCGGGTTGAAAACTTTGGACTCGTTTTTATATTTTATTGATTAGTGTCGTAGGTAAACTTTGCATGGCATGTGGTATGCTTTGGCTTCACCACAAATGTAGGCTTTAAAATGGCATCTATTCCTTCATCCTTTGTCATCCATCTTTCACTTTTTTCTCCTTTCTCCTGCCAAAAGTTCACTTGGGGATCTTGTGAAGGAGCATCATGTGGGTCTAGTGCACACAGTTTATCCTGCTTTGCCTCTTGAGACCACGAGAGGTCTCTTCAGCTAATCCCAATGCTACCAATTAAGAATGGTGGTTAGTACAGCTTCTTAATTGCGTCCCCTGGAAAGCATCAACACATCGCAGAGGCTGAAAATTCAGACATGAGACTAGTCAAAGCAGAACAATAATTAATGTGGTCTCGACTCTTGACCCTACTGTTCCCCATCAAGATATAGAAAGCTAATGGACTTTACGCAGTCACTAATGACTGCGACCATATTCAGTCCCTGAAGGCTTTTCAGGCAGTTTAATTGTAAACCTGTGGAGGCCAACCCTTGACAGATCTCCGTACACTTGTGCTGGGGCCTCTGAAGCCATCTATTAAATCATAGTACCAGTACTATCAGCATCGCAGCACTAACTGGAACGAGAAAGGCGCTAGTTTGAACATGTTTCCAAAAAAAAGTTTAAAGGCGACTCTGCATGTCGTACTGACATGTGGGACCAGGGCCCACAGGCCACTCTCGTGTTCTACTACTCCGTACTTATCCAAAACTGCGTGCTGTGCTGTGCTGTTGCGTTTATCCAGACATACCAAAAAGATCTTGTCAAGTAGCGTCAACATGGAAAGCACGTTGTAACACATCACTGTCGCTTGTGCGTGGTTTGAGTGCCCTTTGCGCTCTCATGCATGTGTACCTGCGAAATACAAATACGACCAGACTCATTGGCTCGTATCGTATGGCCTGGCACCATGCAGTGAATAAATCAGCTTCCTCGAGATTTACAGTGAGAGGAGAAAGCATTTAGAAAGGGATCAATTCGGACCGAGGAAATGAGTCACTTCTTGCCAACCAGCAATCCAGATATAGATCAAAAACACTGGAGTGTACAGCATACACTGTCAACACAGCTTATACTCTCCATAACGACATATGAACAAATTGAGATTTCTGGCCCACTTCTTTTTTAGAGAGAGAGAGAGAGAGAGAGAGAGAGAGAGAGAGAGAGAGAGATGTGGATACAAGCTCACTGAGAGCAAGAACCAATCGCATGCATATGGCCTTCTGCACGCAAAGGGTAGGAATGAACAAAAATCAAATCCCTACCCCTCCTTACCCAAAAAGAAACTAAAGGGAGAACACATCAGGAGGAGAAAGAAAATAGCTTCCAGATTTCCGACTTCTCCCTTAAAGGCTTAAAGCCATCCATCTGTCCAAGCGCAGTCCACCAAACCAAACTAGTATGTGTTCAGCTAGAGAGCAGTTTAGGTTCATGGGAAGCAGTTTTTAACTTTTAACAGCGGGATTTCCCATAGCCATAGGGCACCAGCACCGGTTTCACAAAAGCAGGACCAGTATATATTTTTTTTAAACAAGAGCAGGACTAGTATTTCTTTCCAAGGAATACACCGATGACCACGGAGAGCAGGGCGACTCCCAGGATGAACTTGAAGGCCATGATACCCGAAGGTTCCCGCACTTGTGCCGTAGGGGCAGCGCCAGGAGCCTGAGATCTGTCATGTTGTTTGTTTTGCGGTGTTGCCGAGTCCAGGCTGAATTCTCGGGATTTCGACGATACCACTGCATCCTTTGCCTGCAAAAGAGATGATGTTGTTAGTTGCTGGTGACTACTTATCAGGGTAACTCAAGGTTTCCCATACTAGCATTTTTTTTGCTCGCCTGATCATCGGATTTCGAATAAGCTACCTGCAGCTTCTGCTCAAGGTCCTGTACCTTCGTCTCCATTTCAGCACTCTTGCTCAGATTTTGGGTCAGCTTGTTGAGCTCTGTATTGACAAGAGTGAGTTTTTCCCTCTCTTCTTCAACCTGAAAAAACTCGAATAAATCAATACATGCAGAAAACAAAAACTGTAGATACATACTTAGAAAGTGTCAAAGCAGTAGGAGGGCTACAATTTGTGAAGACGAAGAGAAAATTTTCTGATTGCGAAGTATATAGGGTATTGGGTGAATCTATGAGTCTTTTTTATCAGCAAGAATCTGAAAGTATGACTACCACAAAGATTGAAAATGATACTTGTCCCAAACTTGAACATGTTCTGTAATCGCATCAAGGCAATATGACTTTTTTCCACTATTTCTATGAAGGCAACTTTTTTCTTCCTACTAACTACGCAACAAGGATCGTTTACCTTCTGCTCGTACTGTGTTTCGGCTAATTGTAGCTGCTGTGTAAGAGTTGCGATTTGTTTCTCCAAATCCACAGTATGTTGCTTCTGGGCTTCTAGTTGATCCGCCGAATATGTCTTATATGCATCCCACTTTATCTCCCTCACTGAAGCTTGCTCTTCCTGCCAAAACAAAGGTTTTTCATGTCAAGTTAGTTCAGAAAGCAATAAAATTTTGACCAAATCATTTGGATTCTCAACTTCACTACATGTCAAAACTGTTGATAACATAGCCATACAAAGAGGCAATTGATCTGACATCATTTTTAGATAGTACCAGCGGAGCGGAAAGGTTTGACAGTAAGAAAATGATAGATCCAGCAATCCCTTTTACATTTAGCAGAAAGGCTTGACAATATACCTGATTTGCTATGGTATGGTAAGCAGCATCCAGTTCCTTCCTAACTTCCAGCAATTGTTGCTCCAACTCATCTTTTGCTTGGACTACGTTTGCATGCTCTTGCATCTTGGTTGTAAGTGCTTCGTTCTTTTCAGTTGTTTCCACTTGCATGGTCTGGATCTGAAAGTATTTGGAAATTATACAGATAGCACTTTCAAAGTAGGACACCAAATAGTTTTGAGGGAGATAAATAACAATATACCTCCTCCATGTATTTTAGCTCAGACACTGTAATTTGTCTCTCGAGTTTTGAAATATGTAATTCTTTTTCAGACTTGTCCAAATTCATTTGCTCCTCCAACTTGGTTATTGCTTCGTCAAGCTCCTCCTTTGCAGTTTCATATTTGTCATTCAAAATCTGCTTCTCTTCCAGTGTACTTTGGTACTTGCCCTTCAGTTCTTCATGCTCTTCCAGAGTAGAAGACACCTAAAAAAAACATCTTGGTAAAGGGTCTTTTCCATCACTTTTGTGAGGATACAGCATATGCAATGTCCAGATAAGAGCAATGTAACAGTATGAGAAATATTTTGAAGCCAAGAGCAGTAAGCAGCACTAAGCCGAGAAAAATAAAATAGAACACTTGATCACCTGGCTTTCTAGTTCCTCCTTGCGTTGAATCATGCCATCGAGTGTTTTATGCAATGAGTGAATCTCTTCCGATGACCCCTGCTTTTCTGCTACTGCAGCAGCAAGTGCCAGCTGTAATTCATTCAGCTTGCTCTGATGTACTTCCAACTCCTCATTCAAATTACTATTTGCACTAATCAAGTTTTCTTTCTCCGTATGGAAAAGTTCAACCTTGTTTTGTGTTTCTGCAAGTTGTGCTTCTAAGTTCTTTAGTTTGTGTACAGCTTCATCAAAATTAACTTTATGATTTTCTTCATTGGCAGCAGCTTCAGTTGCCTGCTCTTCATAATATCCCAACTCGATTTCAAGAGCATCCAGTTTCTTGCTCAAGTCTTTAACTTCAGCTTCTCTCTGTGCTATTGCCTCAAGGGCTTCATGCAGCTTAGCTTCAGTTTCTCCATTCTTTGATTCAGCTGCAGAGTGGAGTTCCAAGTTTCTTGTGTGCACCTCAGTCAGGTGTGTGATCGTTCCTTCATGAACAGCTAGCTTCTCTACAGCTTCTTCCTTCTCAGCATGAGTAGTGTTAAACCGTTCCTGTAACTCCTCATACATGGCCACCTTAGCAAACACTTCCTCTTTCAAGTACTCATTCTTATCAGCCAGGTTTTCATACCTAGCTTCAAGAGAAACCAGCTTTTCCTTGAACTCTGTAACTTCAGCTTCTTTACCTGCAATCGTCTCAAGAGCTTCACGCAGTTGACTCTCAATTTCTGCATACCTCGATTCAGAAGCAGAGTGGAGCTCCAAGCCCCTTGAATGATCTTCTGTCAAATGTTTTATCGTTTCCTCATGAACAGCCAGCTTGTTTGCAGCTTCTTCTTTATCGGAACTCACAGACGCAAATTTCTCCTGCAGCTCATCAACCATGACCAGCTTAGCATTGATTTCCTGTTGCAAGGCTTCATTAACATGCATCAGACTTTCAGTCTCAGACTGAAGTGCAATCAGCCTATCATTCAAGTCTTTCATTTCTGAATCTTTCTGTTCTATTGTCTCATGAGCTTCACGCATTTGAGCTTCAACTTCTGCATTCCTTGATTCAGCTGCAGACTGAAGTTCCAAACCTCTACTGTGAACCTCAGTCAAATGTTCTATCGTTCTTCCATGCTCAGCTAGCTTCATAACAACGTCTTCCTTTTCAGCATGAGTAGAATTAAACTGCTCTTGCAGTTCATGAAGCATGGCTAGCTTAGCATCAAGTTCCTCTTTCAAGATCTGGTTTGCTCCACTCACAGCCACGCTCTCAGCTAATGCCTCTTCTGCCTTTAACTCAGCACTGGAGACCTTGGTCTTGAGTTCCTCAATGGTGGTCTCATGAGTAGCAATCTCATTTTCAAAGGCTTCGAGCTCCACCTTCATGGATTCCACCTCTTCACTGGCTGCAGTTGTTTTTGCTTCATAAGATGCGACTTGTTCCTCGGCCAACTTCAACTTTTCAGACAGTTGCTGACATTCCGTCTCCTTCTGAGTCAGGTTGTCCCCTGCTTGTTGGAGCTTCGCCTCGGTATCTTCAAGTAAAGACTGGTACAGAGCTTCCAGATCAATTTTCTTGGAAGTGGTATGTTCCAGTGCCCTCCCACTGTGCTCAAGCTGATCCTCTGCAGATTTAAGCTTGTCAAGTATTGAGCTTTCCCTAACACCCAGGGCCTGAAGATCATTCTCCACCTCTTCCATTTTACCCAGGGCAGATTCTAGATCAGCCTGTAAAGTCTGGACCTGCTTCTCCGCTTCCAAATGCGCTGTGGTGGCCTTCTTTGACAGTTCTTCATACTTCTCCTTCTCTTCATTAGCTTGAGCCAACTTTCCTGACAACTCATCCTCCTTTTGGTTTGCTTCTGCTAATAAAGCTTCAAGACTTGCTGATTTCTCCTTGTATGCTTCAACTTCGGCAGAAAGTTCGTCAACCTTCACACGGAAATCATTGCATTCGTCTGTCGCATCTTTAAGCTCTTGCTCAAGATCTGTGCTCTTCTTCTCAGCAGATGCTAGCTTTGACTCAAACTCAGTAAGCTCTAACTTCAGACTTTGTTCAGCAGCACTTAATTCCTGAACTTGAGTTTCAAGCTCTGCAGTTCTCTGCATTGCAGACTCCGCAGCTGTTTTGGCTTCAGTGTGCAGGTCATTAAGAGATTTCAAATTTAACTCTAGTTCCTCTTTGTGTGAGTGTGCATCAGATAGAAGTGATCTTGTTTTGCTATGATCGTCTCCAGCCTGGCTTAACTGGGACTCCAATTGCATGTACATGTCGTTCTTATTGGACAATTGCATGTTAAGATCAGCAATGGTATTCTCCCCACTTTCTTTTTCTTCTGTCAGTTTTGCCAACAATTCTTCCAAATCAAGCACCTTCGATTCTTGCGTCTGCACCTTCTCTTCAAAAACTTCCTTTTCCTTCAAGTGTTCCTGAAGTTTTTCTTCATACTCTACTGTTAGTTCTTCAAGTTTCTTCTTTTCTTCAGTGATTTGGATCAGCGAGTCCATAAGCTCTTTCTCCTTTCCGCTTGCGGCTTCCATCACAGCTTCAAGACTGGCTGCTTTTGTTTGGTAAGCTTCCAGATCATCGGAAAGATGGGAAACCTTGCTTTTATACTGTTCAAGCTCTGCTTCAACCTCATTGAACTTCGCTTGTGTGGTTTCAAGCTCCTGCTCCAGCTCCTGTCTTCGGGAGTGTGCACCATCAGCATCAGACTTTGATGTATGAAGCAAGCTCTCCAGTTCAAGACTTCTTTCATGAACAGAATGAGCTTGTTCTTGATGCTGTGAGAATGTGTCAGTCAGATCCTTGACTTCTTGTTCAAGTAGCTGAGTTTTAGATGTTGAGGAATCCAGAGAACATTGCAGCTCATTCATCTTCTCTTTGTATGCCTCTGCACTATTCACTGCTTCTTCAAGCTGCTTTTCTTTTTCTGCTAAAGAAGCTGATTGTTGTTGAATGTGCTCTTCCAGCAATTTTACTTGTTCACTTGAAGTGACTAATTTATTCTCAGATTCGCTGAGCTGTTCCTCAAGATCAGAACATTTCTTCTCAGCAACTTCCACATTTGTCCTAGCCTCTTCCAGATGTGACTTCAAAGCCTCTTCAGCTGCATGCAGTGCCTGGATTTGTCCTTCAAGCTCGAGAATCTTCTCGTTTGCACCTTCAGCAACAGCTTTGGACTCACCATGCTGCTCACTGATAGATTTCACATTTATCTCCAGTTCTTCTTTATGGGACAATGCTTCTGACAGGAGCAATTGTGCTTTAGCATGCTCCTCTTCAGCCTGACGCAGCATGGAATCTCTCTCTGTTAGTTTTGATTCAGTGTCAGCTAGAGTCCCTTTGAGAGTTTCATTTTCATCCTTTAGTTCATCGAGCCCAGACTGCAGGTTGACTATTTGCACTTGCTGCTTCTCCAATTTAGCTTCACTTGTCTCTTTTTCCTTCACCTGCTCATCCAGTTTCATCTCCATTTCTTGCAAACTCAGAAGCTTCACTTGCAACTCATCATTCATGGCAGCAAGTTCATTCTCTAGTTTAAGACTCTTCTCCTTCAGAGATTCTTCAGATGAGCACTGGAGACTCAACTCTTCAGTGAGCTTACTGATGCTAGCATCCTGAGAAGCAAGCTTCTGCTCCAAATCACTCACTTGTGATTTTGTAAGTTCAAGTGCCTCTTGTACCATCTTGAATTGTGAGACTGTGGCACTCAGTGATTCTTCTACTTGCTGATGGTCAATAGCCTTATCTTGATGTCCCTTTATCTCTTCCTGTAGATTGGTAATCTGGTCTTCCATCTCTTTCATGTTCAACTGAGCCTTTTCAAGCATCTTATCAAGTTCTGCAGCCCTCTTCGCCTCCTGTGCAGCATGCAAGCTTCTTTCATCCTTCAGCTCTTCAAGTTTGTGGAGCTTCTCAGCTGATAAACCCAACTCAGCCTCGATTTCTTGAATCCTCTTTTTCGAGATTTCAAGTTCAGACGCAAGCTCGCTCAGTGAATGTGTTGCATCAGCCAGCTCTTTATCCTTCTCGGTGAGAGATCTTTGTGCTTCTTGAAGAGAATCGTATTGCAGTGTCTGCTTATTTTCTGCTTCTATCATGTCCTTCATCAATTTGTCCTTCTCAGATTCAAGCTCATCAATACGCCTTGATAGTTCTTCCAAGCGTTCTGTTCCTTGGTTCAACATGGCAGATTCCCTAGTTCTTTCGTCCTCTTTTGTAGCTCTTGCACTTGCCATTTCTTCCTCCGCCACTTTTGCAGAACCAAAGTTTTCCTTCACATCTACCAGCTCAAAACCATCGGATCCTGTTCCATCGTCGTCATCATTGTGTGTTTCTTTCACATGTGGATTTGAATTCCCATTAACTAGATTTTCGTTGACATCATCATGTACCTGAGACATAGGCATTGTCAAAATTCAGTGGCATCTTTGGAATTTCAAATCAACTGATAACCAAGTGATCAGTGAACATAAACATGTCCTCGTCAAAATAAAAATACGAGTATATACTAAAAGCATGAGATTTCCATTTATCTTGATACTTCAAGCATGTTTTGATGGAGATTTTTCTATTCTCCACCCCTCCTTCTAGAATCTTATTCAATGAAATGGATGCAAATATTTACGACCTTGGGCTGAAAACTATGGTATAATAAACTCATCCATTAACCAATCATGGAAACTGCACCATAACTCTATACAAAATGCAATGAAACGCAAAGGTCCTTTGCGTTTTCTCGAAAAACTCTATACAAAATGTGACAGTATTAGTAAAATGCAGATGTTTTCTTTTGCCCACAAGTTAGCATCTGCCCAGAAATTCCACATGTTCAAATATATGATATTCAAGTACCAGAGACCAATGTAATGGATTAATAAATGACTAAAGTACTGAAAATATATGCAGGCGCCCACCCAAAACATGTTCAGATTTCAGAAATCACACTTTCTTTTTTCGACATCAAGAAAATACAAAGGCGATGGTAATGCAAGCCAACCAACAAAACTGGGCATGATAAACAAGCTATTGCAAATACAGCGAATGAAAACCTACTGAAAAACTAACAAGGTATGCAAACACCACTCATTTCTGAAAGTGCGCTAGGAATCCTAAACATGCACTCCATTTCACGTATAATGTTTTCCTTACCGGAGTCGTGTCAGGCGACTTTAGATCGGTTGTCTCGCCAGTGCTTACTTCCGCAGCCTGTTCGACTTCCATCTCGGGAGACTAGCTTAGTGTTCGTCTCTGCAGTCCACAACAAGTATTATTCGCATCAATAGTTGTGTCATGTATACATAGGCATCAAGCTAATATGCGGCGATGCTGCAACCTACAGCTGGAATCCTACCAAAGCAAGCCCAAAAGGTGCAACAGTCTTCCCAAAACAGGCTCTGTGGGGGTAAACAATTGATGTTGTGTACAGACTACTTCTCTACAGACTGGATGATGAATGATACAGAGGAAAGGCGACAGCTAGGATCCAACTATCATTGTTATTATGGCAAAAGTAAACAACTAAACACTATGATATCATTAAGAATTATGTGATCTCCTCTTTCTGCATAGCCTACCACCCTGCTAAGTACCAACTCCACACAAGCCAATCGGGAACAGAATTATATTACATGCATAAGCTAGCACAGGATCTGATCGATGATATTTTTTCTTCCGAAACTCTGATCCGGGGTCACTGAACTTTGGAGAACACGCTCCCAGCTACCAAACGCAGTAGCCCAACAACCAATCCAGCAACCAATCCAGAAAAAGGCAAAAGACAAAAACGACAATTCGTGCCCACCAACTCTCCCACGATCACTGCCTTCCTATCCTACCCCGAGCAGGGACGTGCCATCCGCAGCGCTTGAAAAAGTCAAAAATAATAATGATTCGGAATAATCTGATCGGAACGCCGTCGCCCTCGCTGGAACAAATCCAGCGCCCTCCGCCGCAAGCGAGCAAGCAAAGAGAGCTGGCGCCGAACGAAATCGACCAGGAGCCGATCGAAACTGTGATTCGTGCAACCGGAGGCGGAGCAAAAATCACGACATCTCCCCAAGGACCCCAGCCCACCCCCTCACGAGCGGGGCGGCGATTCAGGCGACGGCGGCCGCTCCGAATCGAGACGAGGAGATCAGATCGAATGGCGCAAACAGAAAAGCAGAACCAGAGCTCCCACACGGCACGGAACCGACGGATCGCTGACGGGGAGTCGCTCCACAGACGCAATCGGATTTCAAAACACGAGCGGAAAAAACATGGTGCGGAAAAAATGGTAACTAACCCAGCTAAACAGGAGCAGCTCACCTCGGGATTAAAGGCCGGCCAAAGCTGGCGGTCCTCTGCTTTTCCGGTGGTCTTCAAGCAACCGCAGACCAAATCCCCCGAGAAAACTCGAGAACGAGAAAGGGAAGGGAGAGATTTATCAGAGCAGAACGATCGAGAGAGAGAACGGGAGGGATGGGAGGGGGGGAGAGAATCTTTTTTCTATTTTGTCGGGGTTTTGAGAACTGCAATTTCTGCTTCGTCCGGGGTTTATATCTGCATACGTGCCGCTGAGTAGGCCGGGTCGGGGCAAGGGGCCCACCAATAAAGCCGGCGGGGGTTGCTCGGCTCACCGACCCGTGCGCTCACCTACTTCGGATTCACTGGCAAGTGGGTCCGTGCGTGTTGGGTCCCATGATTCTGTGGGTAAAATGGGATCGAGCCGCGGCCCGGTGGGCGACAGAATTACCAGGTCTGCCACTCCGCGCGACACCATGCGCATGTTTTGGGGCGGCGGCGCAGGAGCGGTTTTCTCTAGGGTATTTTGCAACGAGAACCTCCTGAAGCGTATAAACAATTGAAATGTTTGTTGGTTAACAATTGAAATGTTGAATAGAAAACCATTTGCGATATCTAGTCATGGTCTACGAGCAACATTTTTACTCGCTTAGGCCTCGTTTGGCATCGAATTATTTTTGAAGTATTGAGGGGATATTTCAGTTTCTAAAAATACTGAAGTATTAAATACTTTGATGTGTTTTGATCCAACAAATAATATGGTTTTAAAACTGAAGTATTCTTCAAAACTATGTTTTTTTTAATTATTTAGAAAGAGATAAGACCCTCTTTTTTTTAAAACTGAGAAAAAAGAAAAACTAAATCATTGCTTTGCCAGACACTGAAATATTATGTATTGATATACTTTAATTTTAGTAAAACTTTGTTGCCAAACTAGACCTTAGTTGGTACTCTCGGCCAAACGAGATCTTGCCACTGGATTGGATTTCCATTACTTTCTATTTAAAATTGGTGACGAGGAGTTAACTCGTCAATGCCCATTGTTATGGACTTGGGTTTTGGAGAAGGAGGAAGCGCTGGAGACATCTATCGGCTAGCAAACAAGCACACAGGGAATAAAGGATTTACCCAGGTTCAGGCCTCGTAGAGGTTCCTACTCCTGCTTGTCTGCTCGTGGAATTATCGAGGGAGTCGAAAGTTATAATGGTGCGCAGACGAAATCTGGCGAGGGTTGTGGAAACTAGGGTTGCGTGTGTCCTCCTCGTCGCCTCCTCCTAGCCTTTATATAGATAGGCTAGGTCTCGGGTAGCAGGTCGAGTTGCTTACAAGTTAGGGTTTTCCCCTTCAAACTTTCTATCTTTAGCTTCTTCTTGTCCTTCAAGCAATCGAGAGTCCGTAGGTTACTCGAGTCCCTCCTTCCGGGCCTTGGCGACACCGTGGGCCTGTATGTATTTGGACCGTATGTACCAAGCTCGAGTACCTGTAGGGTATACCCATGTCAGTAGCCCCCGAGTGCCCAGTGGAATCGCAGATTCGACTGGGGACTTTTGATGCCTTCGAGTGCCTAAATGACTATATTTCGATTGCTTTTATTTGCGTCATAGGGATTGTTGATATACGTGCTTGATATAACCGAAGCATCGATATCAGTTAACCACCTTAGGGTGAAACAACGCAATCTACTCAAATTCGAGTCCCCGGACTCGAATCGAAAAAATCTTTGGTGTAATTCGACTCAGGCCGCGGAGGTCTTACAGGAGTCGAATTCTAGTTATATGGGTGTGAGCACTTGACGCGTCCGTCAAGGCATGTTCATCGTGCCTGCAGGCACGGATATGTTTGTGGTAGTGCACAGTTAAATGCGTTGTCAGGCCTTATTCAGGTCTTACCTTCACGCCGTAGGCGCGACATCCGAATTTTATCATCGCGGAGACGATTCGGGTAACCCAGGAGACACAGTCTCTTTGCAGGGGAAAATTATGAGGCGGTGCGCCATGAGTTTCGAGTGTGGATGTTATCAACACACAGTTTTCTTGCACAAATAATCATAGGGTGCGCGCCATTCCTATGGGAGTAACCCCGAGTGCTGGTTGAGTCGAAGACTCGGCGGACTAAAGAACTTTTGCATCATTGCCGTCTTTTGCTTGCTTGTTCAGTCGATAACTCAGACAGGTACTAAAACATTTTCGCGACTGCTGTCGTCTTTTGCCTGCTTGTTTCCGGCGCTCCCATAATCGAACTGTGTTTCGAGTGGTTGGGTTTGCTTTTGTGATTTTCCATGTTCCTACAACAAGAAAAAGAAAGTCGTAGGGTCTTGGCCGGTAGCCTCCCTATGGGAGTAGCCGAGTGCTTGGTGGAGTCAAAGACTCCAAGGACTAAAATAATCGAAGTTTTCCACGCATAGGCTTGGTAGCGTCGGTCTTGGCGCTTATATGACCTTAGTTGCCAGCGTGGCGTTTTGTGGGGACGTAATGACGATGGGTCCCACTTTCGACTTTGATTTGATTGGGCGTCGTAATCTTATTTTTAAGCGTGCCTCGATTTACGCGTAATGGTAGAAGTGGGGGGCGGTTCACGCTTCCTCTTCTCCACGTGTCTCGCGATCGTGCCTGGCGTCAATAGGGTTTTTGTCAGCCGTTGGATTGCATCTTCCAGGGGTTAAGTAGCGATGTTGTGCCGGTAATTTCCCATCTGTGCTCTTTCTTCCTTGCTGCCATCGCCATTGCCGTTTGCTTTCTTGCTTTCCTCTGCGCTCATCTTTCCCACGACGCTGGACCAGCTCCGTTCGTTCCCAAGCTATTTCCTTCGTTCTCATCGCTGTCGCGCAATAGGGAAGAAGAAAGGAGGTGCTGCCGCTGATTCCGCGGCCACCCTCGCTGCAGCGAAGAAGAAGGGCGGCTCCGCTGCTGCGGTCACCAGTGCCACCGTCGGGAAGAAGAAGGTCGCGGGCACCCGCATGACCAATGGTGCATGGCGCCCCTCTATTATCAAGGCGTCGGATCTCCGTCTTCTTCGCCAAGACTGAGTGATCTCTGCGGCAGTCGCCGATTCGCGCGTCCCCAGCGGTGAGACCATTCTTGTGCCTCCCGCTGGTTATCGAGTGATGTTTCTTGCTTTCATCATTCGTGGTCTTTCCTTGCCTCTTCACCCCTTTCTTCGGGGTCTTCTGTGTTTCTATGGGCTTCAGCTCCATCAGCTGTCCCCAAATTCTCTCCTCCACATCACTTGTTTCATCACTCTCTGCGAGTGCTGGCTCGGAATCGAGCCACACTTTGGTCTTTTTAAACGCATCTTTAAATTGAAGCGTCAGTCCGCATCTGGCTCTTTAGTTTATGACGTAGGTGGTTGCGGAATCCATGTTGACCCATCCGCCACCTACTTTGATATCAAGCTCACCAAGTCCGTCCAGGGATGGAGGGACAAATGGTTCTATGTGCGCGATCAGAAGGCCAAGGACGAGCACTTTGGACTCGCGCCCTTCGATCCCGCGACTCCCTGCAAGAAGATGCGTTCTTGGAAGAACGTGATCATGCCTTCCAAACTCGCGGAAACAGACGTGTTATATCAGCGCGTCTGCGATCTCGAGAGTCGCATAGGCGTAGAAGAGGGAGGCTGCGCCCTTGTCAGGACTTGGCTGCATCGTCGCGTCCAGCCTCTCCAGGCCAGGGTCCATCCCATGTTCCAATAGGGTGGCGCTGATGATCCCACTTCGCGTGTCTGCTGATGGCATGTTCGCGAGTGAGGTAGATAAGAGGGTGCGACT
This sequence comes from Avena insularis, assembly GCA_023614405.1. Classification (NCBI taxonomy): domain Eukaryota; kingdom Viridiplantae; phylum Streptophyta; class Magnoliopsida; order Poales; family Poaceae; genus Avena; species Avena insularis. Next base: position 35,774,931 of record CM042691.1, on the reverse strand, counting down.
GGTCACGAAGTATACCCTCAAGGATGTGCTTCCGAATGAGCCAGTCGTTCCTCCTTTCGATGCTTCGAATCCTCCTCCTGAGGTATGGTTGTGCTACGTAGTAGCTTATTGTCGCGACTGCGTCTTCTGTTGCTTATCTGTTTTACTTTTTGTATTCAGGAGTGGGCGGTGTCGCCTTGCATGCCTCCCCTTCCTGAGGGGATTATTCCTCATGAAGCTTTGGAAGAGGATCAGTCTAAGTCGACTGTCCCTTCCGATGTGGAAGATGAAGCCTCCGAGTCCGAGAGTCCGGATACTCGCAAGCGTTCACGTAGCAAGGATTCCGACGCGTCGACTCCTTCCACTCTAGGAGGCGCGACTGTTGGCGCGGAGTCGCCAATTCCCGCCGTTCCTGTGAGGGCTGTGGCACCGTCTTCTCACAAGAAAGATGCGATTGCCCAAGGAGTCTTCGTCGGAGTCAACGGAGGCCACATTTGATCTTGACAGATTTGACTGGTAAGTTTGCTAGTGCATTCGTTCTTCGCTTGTTTTCTTCTTGTTGGCTTTTCCCTGGATTTTTTCCTTTCTGATTGCGGATTTTACCTTGTAATCAAGAGGCGCCGTCATCGTCTGACGATGTCGAATTTTTGAAGGAATCAGGAGTCGCGACCTCAAAGGCCAAGATAGAGGTTGGGCGTGCTCCTTTTCCTCCGGCGGCGGCCCACTCCAGGCACAATTCTTTGATCTCTCCTCACGTAGGGGAGCATCGAGTAGTAGCTCGGATGATGGTTGAGCAATCTTTTTCGGAGTCGCTGGAGGACCATGTAAGTATATCTTTCTCTTTTTTTTTGACAGTCAACGCCCTTATGTTGTCCTTTGCTAACTCCTTGTTTTGTGCGACAGCTCCTTGTAAAGGAAGCTGCGCAGGTAGCGGAGCAGGTGATGGCGATAGGTCGCCAGCATGCGATGCTGGAGAAGCGCCACCGCGTGGTTGAGAGTGAGTGTTCTATACTTATTCTTTTCGTCTTCTCTGTATTTTGGTATAATCAACTGGCAGCCAAATTTTTGACTGCCATGTAGCTGAGCATAATGCTTTACTGCGTGATGTCGTCGTGTTGGAGAAGACGCTGGCCGCAGCTGTGAAGGGGCGTGACGAGGCAATCGCGGCTCGTGATGAAGCCCAGAAGCACGAAGAGGATCTGCGTGCCTCCTTTGCGGCCAGGGAGAAGTTGTTCGAAGAGCAACTTTTCTCAGTCGCCAAGGCCCTCTCAGGTACCTTTACTTAGTAGATATTTTATTGATGTTCTTCTCTTCCTCTGTAGTGCCGGTGGCATTAGAAGTTTGATCCGTGTGCGTATTTTGGTGTAGATGCTAGCGGCTTGAGTTTTGATCCACAAGCCCTTGGTCGCGATGACGCTCTGGCGGCACGGTATCTGCGGTCGAAGACCGTAGCGCCGCTATCCAAAATACGTTGTCCAAAGCCAAGGCCACCCTGAGTCGCCTCCGGGAGGAGCTGATGCCGAAGGCGGAGCTGATTGACAATGTGGAGGAGCTGGTGGAGTCGCTCGCTAGGGGTGTGCCTGCCACGTACAAGAACTCCCTCCGCGCAGCTGGCGCAACCATGTCACTTGCCATGGTGCAAGCCCACGGAGTCGAAGTGGATCCCTCCGCGGTGTCGAAGACGATGCCTGTTGGCGCGGATGGTCAGCAAGTAATATTCGCTCCTTTTGCGACTGCCTGTGCCAAATATGGCCATTCCTTGATAAACACGGTTGCCAAGCATTCGGAGGAGCTCAATCGCGCGAAGAAGGCGGTGAAAACTTCGGCCTCAGGGGCCGACGGAAAGACCGGCGGAAAAAAGAAAAACTAAATCATTGCTTTGCCAGGCACTAAAATATTATGTATTGATATACTTTAATTTTAGTAAAACTTTGTTGCCAAACTAGACCTTAGTTGTTACTCTCGGCCAAACGAGATCTTGTCACTGGATTGGATTTCCATTACTTTCTATTTAAAATTGGTGTTCGGAAAAATTCCTATAACTGTACTGAAAATATATGGAAAGCAACCAGGGAACAGGAAGAAGAAAAAAAGCACACCAATGCATCTTCATTATTTTTTTGTAAGAGGAAAGGCTCATTGCTGCCATTTTATTTTATTTTATTTATTCAAAGTGGTGTATGAAAATGCCACGGTGACTACTCCGAAGATATATAAAAAGCTACACGACAAGAAAAATAAAGATAGATTCTAACTTGACGGGTCAAAAATGTGCATGTTTATGTCACCCAAAAAAATGTCGTAATAACTATTCCAAAGGTATATAGAAAGCCGCATGACCGCATAATAAACGAGGATAATGCGGAGAGAAATAAGAGAAATGCAAACTAGTAAATTCTAACTTGGACGTGATACAAATATGCTTGAATATGTTATAGAAACAAAAATACACAAGCCATGCACAATTAGTGTGCATGATGTCACACGTGGATGGTGCCCTCCTATGACAGGATGGTTCGACCATAAACGGTTCATGCTAGTGCAACGGTAATGTCGGGGCGAGAGATAGAAGATTTAGCAATAGAAGACCGGAAGATTCTTCACTTAGTATTGGAGACTATGTTTTGCCTAGTGTGAGGCAATGTGTCGAAAAATCAAGGTTATGAGTTCGTTTGAATTGCATCCAATGTGACTTCGGTGAATAATTAAGGATGGTCGGAAGAAAGTATTGTTTAGCTGCCTAGTCAAAATTCCTTACAAACCATCTAGCCGCCTATTTAGACAAGCGTGATGGTCTTCTGCTCTCTTTTCCTCGCTTTCTACTCCCTTGACCAAACAAAAATTAAATAATCCAGTGGTTCGTTAATCAAAATAAGAAATTAATTAGTCGTTCTTGCACACGTCAGGTCATTTTCGCGTCCCACTTCAGAAGCCTTTTGCTTTTGGACGACCGATTCTTTTTCAAGACCATTTTTACCATATGCATCACTTTGCTCAGAGAAATTGATAGGTACACCGATAATGCACTCCAAAAAACTAAAGGCGCTTCCTTCGTGCACGTCTTTACGATTTTGGATTAACTTGCAAACTAACCTCTTTGTTCATCCGCAAACAAGAAACTTCCAATCATTTTCAGGTGTGATCTCTTCCTAACTAGCCCAATCAGGTGAAGGAAACCAATTATTCGGCTAACCATTAAATGCTTGCGACATAGTAGTACTTGAGGTGATAAATGACGACTAATTATAAGTTTTTTTTTTGAATCGGACTAATTATAAGTTCCATTGGCCTTTTCTTGCTGAGAAGTGAGAATTGTGTAAGGGAGTGTCTCATCTCTGACAGCATTAAAGCCCATCTTAATCCTTGGAAGATTCTTGATGACTTCATCCACCAAAGAGACCGGTTGATGAATACATAATGGAAAGTAGCGTTATCGCCAAGACGATTTCAGTGACGCATGCTCGTAGCTTAAATTTAGTAAGCATTTTTTTCATGGGAAACAAATAGTACTTGTAATACAGATAACATTTGAGTCTACATCATGAATGCAGGATATGGAAGTCATTATCTTAAAAATGAACTACTCTCTCCGACCCAAATTAATTGATTTCGATTTGTCTAGATTCAGATGTATCTAAACATGTTTTAGTGCTAGATACATCTAAATGTAGGCAAATCCAAGTCAATTAATTTGGATCAGAGGGAGTACAGATTTGGTTTTCTATATAGCAGGATGATAAGGCTGCCCACCTTAAACTTAAAGTACTCTACTACCGGTGTGCAAGGTTGTCACACTAGAGAGGAAAATATAAGATAAATAAAATAAATACTCTCTCCATTTTAAAATATAAGATGTTTTAGCTTTGTTAAAAAAATGTATCTAAACCACTTTTAGTATATAGGTTTACTCCAAATCTCACGAACCTATATACTAAAAGAGTCTAGATATACTTTTTTTATAAAGCTAAAATATTTTACATTTTGAAACAGAGGGAGTAGTTTTGAGCCATGGCGTCATGCATGGCAGCAAGGCTAGCTAAACCAAAGCTGGTCCAGTCGAGCCCAGCCACAAACTCCATCTAATAAATAAAGGGAGAAAAAGATGTAACGGAGGAGAAGAGACGACGATGATAGCTAGCTTTGGCTTTTGGTTTCTCTTTAGTAGGTCTCGCTGGGCCCGCGGCGCAGTGGGCGGCAGCTAATAATCGGCCGTCCAAACCGACCCTAGCGACTCCTTTTGGCACGCTGACGGTGTCACTGCGTGCATGTGGTTGTCTCCGCATGGTTAAGCGCCAGTGCACCTGTAATTTGCAAACGAAATACTGCTTAATCAAGTCCAAAAGGTCATCTGGTTTCTTTTGTTGCATTGATAATTGCTGATTGGGAACTTTACTTCATTAACATTTTTGTCCGCGCATCTTCTGATATTCAGATCTCACAATGCTCTCCCATGTGAAAACATCATATATCGGTAAATACGGGAACCAAGGGGCTATCTCCTCTCCCCTACCAGCCTCGTTGAGAGTTGACGGAGAGAAATCGGGCCAGACCCGAGCCTTCTCAGCCGGCGGCCGGAGATGGCGAAGGGAGGCGTCGGAGTAGTTAGTTGTAGTAATAGGGCTACGCCAGAGTTTTGGAGTAGGGCGTTGACCGATCTTGGCCAAATCTGGCGCATCTTGTGGTGGGTCTTCTTCCCTCGTGTGCTCCGATGGACGGAACTGTCGGTGATGCCCTCCACTGCAGGGATCTCCGCAAATAAGGTCAAGCTCTGCTACCCTTTTGACCTGGATGGTGGCTTTGCTACTCTTTTTCCTGCAGGTCGGCCGTGGTGGCGAGGAGGAGGGGAAGAGCAGCAGGGACGCGGTTGGTTTCTCAGGGTGGTGGGGGCCTTCCATGGCGGCACATCCACGCGGTGATGCCTGGTCAGCGTCTGGACCCTCTAGTGTTCTCCAACAATGAGAAGTGTCGGAGCTCGCCTTGGAGCTGAGCCTCAAGTTCAATAAGCACCTCTGCTTTCAGCACGGCGGTCAAGCTTTGTTGGTGCTCCTCTCGGTCGGCCTCGATGGCGAGGGAGAGGACGGTGGTTGCTGCTGCTGCCTAGAGGTGGTGCTCGTGGTCTGAGGAGTCTGCGACCTCGGCAGTTGTTCCCAAGCGGAGGCTCTAGACAATGCTATCTCCGGCCATGAGATTGGCCCTGCTGCGCTCGAGCTATGTGTTTGCTCGAGCTACCTCTTCCTCCTTAAGTGGAGGATCCTTTTCGATCTCGGCGTGGCGATGCAAGCTGGTGCTTCCCCTAGTGGTGATATCCTCGATGGAGGCGACAATGGCCGCGTCTGGAGGTCAAAGATCGTCGGTGGAGAAGAAAATGATCGCGTTTTCCTGGGGTGCAAAATGTAAATGCCAAGGGCTTATGTGTAATTTCTTTTCTTTATAGGGCTGTTTCTGTAAATGTACTCACATCGCTAAATGAGCTCCCGTTCAAAAAAAGAAATCATATACGGTGGATCTATAAGAAGGTCAGGATATAATTTACTTAACATTCACAGGCACAATCAGTGTTCAGTTTCCACATGCAAAGTAGCAGGCTACTTGAATAACTCCTGCAAATTGACAGTCTCGCACATGTGGATACACTACCACCCGGCAGGACAATTATTCAGCTGTACTATTTCGCAGCACCGATCAATTAAGCTCACGGCCACTCAGAATCTTCGCACCGCTCTCCGATCTTGTACTCTATAGCAAGTTGAGATCTACACGTCCTAGAGCACTAGTATGGCCATATAATATGGGAAGGATATCGGCACTGTTCGATCTCGATCTAGGCGGATCTCGCATGGGCATGACGCACAATTCCGATCATGTATAAGGTGTCCGAATTGCTCTCCATATTTGGCCATTCTCGGCCGGAGTTGGAGGCGCCGCACACCGTGGTGCTTGGTCCGGTCCATGTGGGCGTACGTCAATGGTCTCGATCGGTGATGATGGGAAATTAAGGAGACCGGCCGCGCAATTATGCAGGAATCATTACACGAGCTCGTCTGCTGTCCCAGAAAGCATTTTCTAGTTGCTCGAATCGGTGTTAATTAAGCTAAAAGTGTGATTGGCAGCTTGTGAGTCTTGAGATGCAGCACGCTTGTGCGTGCGTGTTGGCCTTTCCAGGTGGTCTCGCGCTCATGATCGTGCTCCGGCCGAGCTGTCGAGCTGTCCGTGAGAACATGCTTGTTCTCTTGATCATGTGCCGTTTTGTCCTGTCAGAGAAACTTTTGGCAACGATTTCACAATTCCACGTCGAGCAACTTGGTAGTAGGATTTTGACGGAATCGACTAAAAGTAGTTTAGGCCGGCTGCTGTGGTAGCTGTGTCTACGGTCCATGCGTGATGATGCTCTTCAGACTTCAGCAAACACTTCTATTTTTCAACTGCCAATCTCTTCAACGAACGGTCAAGGTCTAGCCGCGCAAAGCGTCGAGAATTCCCAACGATTCATAGGCAGCTCTAGCCCCTGCTTCCGGCGTTTCCATTCATCCATCCCTTCTCCTCTTCGTCTTGACATATTTCGGTGCGTACTTTGATCTGCACCTTGGGCTGCTTGGCATATATGGTCCTTGTACATACTTGTCCCGATGTGCTGATTACATTCGATCCACGCCTTAATTAGCACACTTTTTTCAAAACACATGGAGTATTCGTTTTCTCTTGTGTAATTTTTTTTATGTATACACAGGCACATATTCGTGGCGGAATATCCTGTTCTTTTCCAGGTATTCCGACCGAATAGACTAAATCGATCTAGTGCCGCCGAAAGGCTACACGACGACGACATCTTCATGTAGACGGTGGCAATTTCCGGCAAGATAAGCCGGCCGGCGGGCGGGCCGGCCGTGTACGTAGTGTTCACGCTGACGTGGACGCCACTGCTTTTTTCCTTGGGCCAAGGCCACCGCCCACCCGACTTTCCAGCTGTGTCACGGCCGTCGGGGGCCCCGCCACCATATCTGTGTACTTGCCTCGCGTGAGCCTGAGCAGTGGGCACGACACTGCTCACACTGCCTCTGACGTTTTGCGGTGTTGCTACGAAGGGAGGTGACTGGATTCGGCGTCGGACAGTTCTTCGCGCAGGGCCCACACACTGACAGCGGAGCCAAAGTAACCCCAAACTGACCGCGTCGCATACCGTTTCAGCAACGACCCCGGGTTTACCCGTTCCAACTCAGCTGACAGCTGCGACCCGGCGCCGTGTCATCCACGTTCCCTGTCCATGCTCAACATTTTCAGAAAATCCGGCATGGCATCGATCAGGAACGGCGTTGATTGGCCGTTCCGGTGCTCTGGTACCGACTGGCCACTGTACCGTCCCCGACAGCTAGCGAGGAATTATTCTGAACGAAACGCTAGAGCCGAACTGCCGAATCGAGGTCATCGTCGCCACCGACATTAGCATGATCCTCGATGTTGCACAAGCTGAAGCTGAGAGAGACGGCATCGCCTGGATCTCCTTGGATCCGACCTCCGACACACTCTCCCCTTGCACGGTCATCAGTGCGTTCCCCTGTGTTCTCGATCCTCTCCACCTGAATGAAAGCCTGTAGGGAGTTTCAGGTGGGACTGATTATGATACGAAACTAAATACAGATCATGGTAATGGTATTGGTATCCCCGCTAGCGAGTACGTCTCTGATCTTTGAGCGAGACGTCCACATCGTCATCAGTTTACGGTCCAGCTGCAAAGAAGGTTAGGCCGGCTGCTGGCCGCTCTTTATATAGACTAGACGTATCCCGTCTGACGTGGACGGCCATGTCTAGCTGGCCTTTCCGGCCGTGTTCTATGCGGACCAGCGCATGCCCACAGCCGCACTAGGCTTCAATGGCTTGGACAAGGGTGCACCTCCCCGGACGGGACCCCCGTGGACGGTTGGCCACGGATTTCAAGTGGGCCGGACATGTAAATCTAACGTTTAGTTTCGGAGCGGAAGCCCAGCCTAGCCCACGCGCAGCTCCGTCTTCTTCTTCCCGCACCCCGTTACCCCGTACGGAAGCAGAAACCGACCTCCGCGACGGCAGCCGCGCTCTGAGGAAGTAGTAAGAAAGACGGCAAGGTTTAGCCTATCACGCGATTCGTACTCCGTCCAACGGCAGCTCACAATCCGCGCATGGGCGCGGACGGACATTAGGGGAACCAATTGAAGACGCCTCGGTCACTTGCCAATCCCCAGGTATTTAAACGGCACTCGCCTCGCAGATCAAAATCTCACAAATCAGAACCTCCCAGGCTCCGCCGCTGCCAGTCTCGGCATCCTCTTCTCCGGAATTCCCTGGACGGGGGAGGAAGGACGGGTGTGCCGCGACGGCACTCCAGCCGGAGGCGTACGTAGCCGCAATGCGACGATGCGCTGTCGGTGCCGTTCGGCGATCTAATAAAATGGCGAACGGCACCGCCAACGCATCCTCCCACTGCAGCTAGGTACGCCTCCGGCTGGAGTGCCGCCGCGGCAAGCCTGTCCTTCCTCTCCAGTCCGGCCGGGCCGACTACAAGGTGACCCACATCCAAGGGTGTAGGTCGTCGACGTGAGCGCATCCGGATTTTCGATGCTAAAAAAAGCTAGTAAATGGTTTTGCTCATCTGTGATAAAAAATCGTGGATGATTTCAGAACATGCACCGCATGCTGGTCTTCTCCTGGACGTATTTATTTTCTTGTAAATAGTATTAACCAGGCTATTTCCTACCCTTGCTTTTTCTCTCTATACTTTTGTGGGACGTTTCTCTGAAGGGACGAATGACAGTTAACGGACCATGGCTAGCGTCTCTCCCCCGGCTGGCTGCACTCATGCTAGCTGTGATGCCTCGCCTCCGCCTTGCGACGCAGAACACAGGCATCATCCACCCAGGTGACAGTTGACGGAACACGACCAGCGTCTCCCCCGGCTGCGCTCACACGTGATGCCTCGCCTCCGCCTGCGCCGCCCACGCTAACGTCCTGCAAGTGCATCCGCATCAGAGATGGCCCCGCCCTCTCACTGTCTTCTCTTCAACCGGGCGTGGCGTGCCGACAAGAAGCCAAGCTGCAGGTGGCGCAGAGCAGTGTCTGCTGCAGTCGCAGAGCAAAAACACACACGACACTCTGAATTTTGGATACGCGTGTTCAGGCACAGTTGGGGATCTGAGCAAGGAAATTCTTAACAAGTTCACATATATATTGAGCTCTCGCACCATCAAAGCCCAGCATGGTTCAATGCATTGTAGCGCAAAAGCAGAGCACGCTGAATTTGGGATTGGCATGTTCAGGCACCCTTGGGGTAGTAGGTTGTTACGGTTGGTTTGACCTGTCACGTTTAACAAACACTCTGTTTTAACAAACAGGAGATAATAAAGGATAAAAGGATAAGTCAAAACTAATGATAAAGAAGGGAGGCCCACGAGCTAAACGTTCGACCTTAATTAACCAAAGCGCCCTGATCGGGGGCGCTCTAACCAGCTATTGGTTTTGTCCCCTGTTGCGTGCGCATATATATTAAAAGGGGAGTCTAGCGGCTCCCTAAAATCTCACGATCTACTCTGATTGCAGGCTGCACACAGTAACGAGATTCGCTGGAGCCTCGGCGTGCCGTCCTTGGACAATGCAGGTGGAGGCTTGAGGGGATCAGGGTGATCCCCAGATCATCTACTGCTGCAACGACTGCCTCATCTACATCAACTCTTCCTCAAGCCTGCAACAAGCAGACAATGGCAACCCGTAAGTGATCCAGTTTTATGGCACTATGCATTATTAGGTGCAATCTTGTGTGATCAACAATGCTTTAATCTAATCTATTTTAAAGATTAGATCCATCAGCTACAACTATAATTTTCTACCCGTGACCTCAGCTCGCAGTAATATATAAGTTTATTATGAATGAAGAAATTCGGTCTTTCAACTACAAAGGCGCAACAAATTATTCTGAACAAACGCTAGAACCGATCGAGGTCATCATCGCCACCGACATTAGCTAGCATGATCCTCGACGTACTACAAGCTGAGAGAGACGGCATGGGCTGGATCTCTTTGGATCCGACCTCCGACACGCTCTCCCCTTGCACGGTCATCAGTGCTTCCCCTTTCCCTAAAAAAAAAAAAAAATCAGTGCTTCCCCTGTGTTCTCGATCCTCTCCACCTGAATGAAAGCCTGAAAGGAGTTTCAGGTGGGACTGCTAAGTGCGCTACCGTCATTCAGATTATGACACGAAACTGTAAATAGAGATCGTGGTAATGGTATCGCCGCCGCGAGTATCGTCTCTGGACTTTGAGCCAAACGTTAACGTCATCAGTATACGGTCCAACTCCAAAGCCTGAATGAATGAACGCACGCAGTAGAAGCCACCTTAACATCCATGGGGGATCGTCTTCAGGGTGTGGCCGAGAACTCGCCGGTGTATCCCGTCTGACGTGGACGGCCATGTCCCGGTGGGCTTTCCGGCCGTGTCGTGTGCAGCCCAGCGAATGCACACAGCCGCACTAGGGTTCAATGGCTTGGCCAAGGTGAACCCTGCTTGAGGTTTGTTGAGCCTGTTACTCTGTTAGCGGCGCAACGTGTACCCCAGCGTACCATTTCTTTCTTCTTCTTTTTTCTTTAACACCGAGAACAAGCTTGTTTCTATCCAAGTTGTAATCCAAATTCATAAAGGAGGCTAACTTATGACAAGCGGAGCGAGACAGCACTGTTAAATATAAATATACCGTCTAGCCATTTTACATCAGATCGGTCTTTTAGAATGTCTAGTGTATAAATCATTTATGGTATCAGAGCGGTTAGCCTCACGGTGCCAATCATAGGTTCTTCCACCACTTTCGCATCACGCCGCCCCGGGGAGATTAATCTCTTCTCCTCGGGGGTGCGGCACCCGATAAAAATCAAAGATTAGATCGGTTCTTTAGATTAGATTAGATCCAAAATTTTGAATTTTAGCCAAAATAAATCTTCAAATCCCACGCTAGACGCGAGGGGGAGTGTTAATATAAATAGACTGCCTAGCCCCTTTTCATTAGATCGGTCTTTTAGGATAATTGACTAGTGCATAAATCATTTATGGTATCAGAGTCAAGAGGTCTCGAGTTTAAGATCCTGCTCACGCAGTATTAGAAAATAAGAAGATTCTGCGACCTACTCCTATCCCACGCTAAGGACTAAAATAGCCTAGACATGAGGGGAAGTGTTGAATATAAATATACTATCTAGCCCCTTTTCATCAGATCGGTCTTTTAGAATAATTGCCTAGTGCATAAATCCTTTAAGCACATCAGGCGTTAACCCACATCGTCGTGCCCTGCAAGGACGCCGGGGGTGCGGGGGACAACGACCATCGCGATATGGATTGTTGGTGAGATAGATTTACATCGCTATATATACCTTACGTAAGTCGTCGGTTGAGATAAATTATATCTGTAAAAATCTCCGGTGTTGTGTAAACACTTTTCTCTACAGTAAAATTTCGTTTGCGGTGTCTGTGGTTTTTTTCTCTCTTTGTTGGAGAGGTTTTTTCATGTTAAAATCGTGTGTCCCCTGCGTGCGTTCTTGTTTTCGTTTTTCATTCTGCTTGTCACGTTTATAACAGTTTCTCGTTCCTTTCTTCTTCTTCTTCTTCTTCTTCTTCTTCTTCTTCTTCTTCTTCTTCGTCTTCTTCTTCTAGTTGGTTCACCATTGTCCCTCTAACTTGCAGTGGTTGTTTTCTTCCGTCTCCTCCGACGTCCATGGAGGTTGCAGGTACGTGAATTCCGCCTCCCATCGTTGACGATATCCATTAAGGCGCATGTTGATGCGTCAGATGCTTTTGTTACTTGTTTTTTCTAGATGAGTGATACTTGTATAGCCTTTAGGTGATCCATGAGTTGGAATAAGATTTTAACAAATTTAATAAAGTTCGTATGCATCGGTCAATGCAGAGGCCGGGGCTCCATTCCCCTTTCAAAAATATCTACATTAAGTTTTAATGTATTGTCGGTGGAAGTGTTGTTTGTCATCTCAAGTAGTAGTACGGCTGACCGAGAAGACCGCACATCCTTGTAGGGTGTGTTTGGTTACTCAGATCAATATTTCTTGTTTTTTGCTACTTGGCCCCTTTGATGTTGCATGCGTCCAGATTTGGTTTGGAACAAGTTTGTCACTTTGTTTGGTTACCCATATTTAGTTCTGATACAATTAGGCCAGTAGTTTGATTTGCAACAAAACTGATTATAGCTGGTTGAATGCAAAATCAGCTTGTTTCGTTGCACCTATGGTGGTGTTGTGGTCACCACTTCTCACATGTGGTGATGTTATCACACAATTTGTAAGCCAAATATGAAACAAATATACACAAGAAAAATTAAACTAATAAGCAGCAGCAGATTAAAACCCTAGCTACTAGCAAATATAATTCATCACAATGTTACCTACATACGAGCAAATGAAAGTTCACCAAAATATTACCTAGCTACTACGAATGGAAGTTTTACCCCCACATTGGGGGTTGTTCATAGAACGGTACAACACTAGTTCACCAGTTCTTCTGCTTAAGATCCTAGTGTGCCCTCTAGCCGCCAACATGTTGTTAGCCTACTAATATATCTTATTCCTCCAAGCACAACAAAATCGTTTAACGCGACACCATGGCCACCATCATCATCATTATTGTTAGGAACTATATCTTTATCTCTCGGGAAGAATTCATCCGCGCCAAATTGCAAGATTCAATTATTCAGAATGCAACATTCGAGAACAAGCTTAACTTGGGTGGGAAAATAATGGAATAGCTTCTGATCAAGGATCTTAAATCTTTTTCTTAGAGCAGCTAAACCCCTCTCAACCATGACTCTAAGGTTAGAGTGTCTGAGATTGAAAAGTTCCTCTGTAGTCCTAGGATAGAATATAGCAGAGAACTCGTTGAGATGGTATCTTGTTGACCTGAAGGGTGGAACAATTCTAGACTGACAAGCATATCCGGCATCAGCTTGGTAGAACTTATGTAACATCCCAATTTTTGTAACCCTGATTAGTTGTCCAGAATGCAAAAATCAGGGGGAACAAAAACTTTTCCTTGTTCATTGGTGCAATGTTTGCTTGCTGATTGTCTGTGCTCATGCTTCTGATTGTATAGCTTATGATATACTCCTTCCTCAACATCAGTTGTCAAAAAGCTATTGAACAAAACTATCGTGGCTCAATTTACATATTCTCAAATGTTCTGGCATTTCAAAACATGAGCCAAGATGCTTATGTAACCAAAACATTTTAGTAGTTTCTATTGACAAAACTATGGAGAGAGATATAACATAATCTCCTTATGTTTTCAAGACAGAACCTTCAACTACTCTTACCTCTAGGATCTCCAAAACCTTTTAGTAAGATTTTGAATTCTACTCTTGGTAGAAATACCAAGGACTCTTACCTTATTCAAACTCCAACCTTTCAAAACTGCCCATCCTTACCTCAAGCTAAGCTTGATGGTAACCCTAGTAGTAGGTTTGCTTAGTTTATAAGATGAGTTGTCTTGATCTGCTGTCTGATGAATTGCCTTGATCTGCTGCTTGACTTGATTGCTTAGAAGTAGTATGAGCTACTCTAGGAGCTCATCACTAGGATCAAGATGTTTCCAAATCACCCCACCCTAAGCAAGAATACAAAGCAGGATCTAATCTCTTGATACTAGGTGATCATCTAAAACCCTTAACCAGATCAATTCTGCTGTAATCCCTTCTAAAAGTTTCCAAGTCAATGAAGACCAATATCAAGCATGGATCCTTTCTACTCAATCTACAATTCAACATCATCCACTTGATGATGCTTTGGTACCTTGCAACCCATCAAAAACATCCCCTCTCATGCTCTAGTCAAAAACCCTAAATCTGCCCAATTTGGCTAAGTCTGGAAAACTATTTCCAACATCACCTTTTTGGATGTCCCCCTTTCTCAACCCTTATGCATTTTTGGTAATGCACTTGAACCATCTTGTTAACCATCCTAAGGACTACCAAGTCCCACTTTTGCCCTTGGTTATATCATCCTCCAACCCACTTGTCCTTGATGGTTTTGCAGACAAGAAAATAACTTTTCCTGCAAATCTAGTCATCATGCCTACTTTGATAGAAGCTCACACCACCATCCAACCTTCTATGGACCAACTCTTTGCATGGTTGTGTTCTACTCATATAGTTATATCGATATATACTTCACTTGTTCCAAGTGGATCTTTGTGCTTCTTAAACCCACATGATTTATAAGGCATCATGATTCATCTATTATGGCAGCCTTATTTTCAACAAAGTTTGCCATCACTTCCCGACCACCTCAAATGTAACTAACCCAAACTCCTTCTGCAATGATCATATATATTACTTGGTCTAGCTATCCATCTATCCCTTGCATCAAGGTGAGCTCTGAGCTCCAAGATACACCCATGTTTTGATGGTATAAAAATAACATCACCCTAGATCCTTAATATAGGGTAATCCACCAAAATCAACTTGGAATTCCCAAATCCCAAGGTTTAAAATGCTTGCTACACCTTGTATACATCATCTACCTTGATCGTCAAGATTTATAAAATATTATCCATAATTATTATGGCTCCAAATCTAATTAATCTCTTTAATAGTCAAAATCTCCAAAGCTCCTTTTCTAAAGGCAAGTTTGGTTTTTACCAAATCACTTCCCCAACTTTTGGCTCAATTGAGATCCATATATCATACCCATATTCCCACTTCAAAAATAAATATTTTTGAAGAGCTTTATTATTTCTTTTTGCCCATTTTCTTAAATGGCTGAATTGGAATAATAAATGTTTTAAATACTTCTAAGCCACAATAAATCTTGGGAAAATTACCCTAAGTGTGTATTCACATTTGGGACCATCTCACATCAAAAACCAATCTTGTCCAATGTAAAATTTTCAAATGATCTTCTATAAACTGCTTCTACACTTTTTGAATAAAGGATTTTAAGTGAACTAAAAATCTTCAAACAAATCCCAAATAATTCCTGGATATCTACCTTGACCTCATATATCTACCAGTACCATCTTACCACCTTGTCCTATGCAAAATTTTGAACTACCTTCACAATCACCTATTTACTCAGTTTAGCAAACCTAGCTAGTATTGAGTTAAAATCAAGATCAAACCACCACCAATCTTGCAAAGCAATGCACCAAAACACCCACCCCTCCTCTGGTCGACCATCACTGTAGCTAAGCTACTGTAGCAACCCCTCTCCCTTGTCCCATGTGCTTGGAAGTGAGAAGAGGAGAGAGAGATAAGCATGTGAGGCCATTTATCTTGCAGCAGCCACCAGCTAGCCCTCCATGCTCCTGCACGACCTCAGATAACACCTCCACCCTCTCTCCACCACCCCTGCTGCCCAATGGAAGGCTAGCTCCCCTCCCCATTCTCTCCTTGGACCAAGTCCACCATGGACCTCTCCCCTTTGGTTTAAAGGCCAGAGGCCACCCCAGCACGCCTCTGCCCCTCATTTGCATCTTCTCACTCCCACCTACCCATCCCCAAGCTCCAGATCCAGCCCCAAAGCTCCCCACCTCCATAGACAAGAGAAAGCTCTCCTCTCGGCCTTCACCAAAAGGTGAAGCTCACCATCGCCCCCGACCTCTACCAACTCCCTCTCTACTCTCTTTCTGGATACCCTGGACCTGAGCTACCTCCCTGTGCCCTCTCTTTTCCTGCAAGAAAGATGGAGACCGCCGCCCTCACTTTTTCCCCGAGGTGGATATCGTTCCGAGGCTGGTGACCCTGAGCACCTACAGCATTTCTACCGCCACCCTGGTCCCGCGTCAACACCTCCGCATATCCCCCAGCCAACTCACCATCGGCATGCAGCGCGCAGGACCTGCCCGACGAACTCCAGATCGGCTCTGTTGGTGGTATCGTGCGTGCCACAAGATCTTCACCAAAAATGCCACTGTCGCCGCTTTTTAAGCGCGCCATGGAGTCCTCCGTCGCCTCGGCACCTCCCCGACGCCTCTCCCTGCCCCCAAGGTGAGCCCTTACCCTACTCTGCATCGCTAGGGTTTCATCCCCGTCAGGTCCTGTCAGAGGAGGAAGACGACGGCGAACCGTCGAATCTTCTTAAGACGAACGACCCAGATCCGCGCGCACCTGTTCGCCAGCAGCCGTCACTGACGGGCGGGCCCTGCTCGCCAGGCCATTTGAAACTCCCTCCCACGCGTAGCTCGCCCCTGGTGGGCCGAATTACCCTCTGCGGCCCACTTTCCCTCTAGATCCCGGCCCAGCTGTGGCTTTCCCTTTTTTTTCTTGGGAATTCTAGATCTGCATTATACCTGTAAGTTTAAATTCAAATAAAATATAAAACCGCATGGTATTGTCCAGATGACAATTTAAATTTGTCCCCTAGGGTTTTCTTCAACATGGAGAACCAGTCCCTTGCCAAAAATAATCTTTATTATTTTCTGGCATTTAATCTTCTAAAGAGTATAATTTTACACTAAATAAAATCCTATGTGAGCTTCACATATCCATTTGGAGTGAAACCAACTGCCCTTGGTATCTTTTGAACATACCTATCTTTGCACCTTGGTCCCATGCCAAGGTGAACAGTAGTTTGTCTTTAGTAAAAATAACAAAAACAGCTCTGGTCTGACTTTAGGAATTTCTCTAGGTCAAACCAACAGAGGTATTGACCCAATTCCAACTCCCAGTAAAACTCCATATCAATACCTATCAAAACCCAGGAGCCCATAATTTCCCAAGCCCCTGTGGATTTATCATGAATTAATCTGTTCCGGTCTTAGTTATTTCACTAATAAAATCACCTCAGTAGCTCTGCAACTCCAAAAAGGTTGATTCCAATTTCTACAGGAATGTATTCTAACTACCTACAATGTGCCCTTGGAATACACTCAAAAGCCTCTGTAAATTTAATCTGGTGAAAAAGACAAAACAACTCCAGAACCGCCTTTGGGAATTTCCTGAGGGCATTTTGGTAATTGTATTGACCTGATTCCAACTCTCAGTGAACAAGTACATCAAACCCTACTGAACCATCCAAGGAAATAATTTTTGGAGCTCCATAAATTTTCTGGTGAATTATTTCCTAAAACTAGAGCCTTTTATCACTAGAATATTCATAAGAAATTAAAGAAAAGTGGTAAAATAGTGAAATAACTTTTGTTGGTTTCATTTTACCAATACCTATCTGATGATACCATGTTTATACAATGAGATCCTATAGAATATGGTCTTGGTCCAAAACCCATCTCTTAGGTATTTTCTAGTCTATAAATCCTAAGGGGATTTCCTTCCATATTTCCAAGACAAAGCCAATCCTATTAAATCCATTCTTCCTAAGACCTAATGATCTATGAACTTGTATTGTTCATTGTTTGCTGTATGTATTGGTGCTTGCATGCCTTGTGTTGATTGTGGTTTGGTTTGCTTGCATGTGCTATCTTGACGATGCTAGTTGCGATGATATCGGAGAGCAGAAGAAGATGGTTTTTATTGGTTATTATGGTTTTCTAAGAAGAAGTCCAGGGACAATTATGCCATATTGTTGACCACAGGCAAGCCACCTTCTTGCTCATAAGCCTTGTCCTACTGTTTTACTTATGCATGTTTTAACTACTGTTTATTAAAACTGCATCGTTTTACTTTATGTTGATGTATATATATATGGTAGTGGTTTGGATCCTCTGAACTATTACACTTCTGTACTATTAAGTACAACCCCCTTGGTGATACCTAATTGTCCCTAGTAGAGTAGATGGTACATATCCACCATACCCCTTTGGAGACCCCGATTTATCCGAAGCAAAGCTAGAGGATGGGAAGACCCCGGAAAAAGTTTTACCAAATGTTTTATGATAAAACCTTGGTGAGGTGGGACCTCCCAAGAGATGTTGAAAAAGAAGATGGTTTTGTTTTACAAAATGCTGAAGGAAATATGGAGGAAAAATATTTACAAAAATGCACCCGGTTCTTTGCAGTTTTGCTAGAACAATTAACCCGTGCAACCACATTACTCTGGTATGGGATAGGGCTGGATTTGATGTTTGTCTCTTCTGGTATAAGCTGCCTCGCAACTACTACAGGGGATGAAACTCCCTGGAGGGTGGGCCTTCTCTGGACAATGGTCCATGTGAGACATCGACCAGGAGAAGGAACAAAGGGTCTACAGACCTCCGCGTGTTACTATGAGCCCCTCATTGAAAGCGCGCACGTGGGACGTGCAATATGCGCTCCGGTTGGTCCTCGGTACCCGACGTCCCGGTGTTGAGGGGAACAACACTCATAGGGTAGGCACTTATATCGGAGTGGGCATCCAGAGAGTCTTGATCGGTTACTGGACCCACGATCGGTGAAGATCAGTGTAGTGTACCCGGATGGTGTGGGTAAAGTGTATAACCTCTGCAAAGTGTAAATCTATTCGAATAGTCGCGTCCGCGGTCATGGATGGTTGGGAAGGTTGCTATAGAGTCGTGCTGGTTTTGTTTTCAAAAAGGATTTCAGAAAAGCAAAGGCTTTGAAATTATTTTGACCATGGGATGGTCGAAAAGGAGAAGGGTTTTGACCATGGGATGGTCAGAAAGGAATGAAAGGAGTTTGGTCATGGGACGACCGGAAGAAAGGAACAAATGGGTGACCCAGTCCTAGTGTTTTTCCAAAACTTTGCAAAAAGGTTTCCAAAATGCTTTACAAAAGTTTTCAACAAAGATATGTAGATGCTATATCTACAAGAGAAACTATTTGAGAAAAGAACCTCTCTTGGAGCCCTCCTACTACCACAACCATATTGCATATCCTCTTGTTATTATTATTCTCTTAAGGTGGTTTGCGAGTACATTCAAAGTACTCACTGGCATTGTCCCTGGCTATTAACTTGGTCAGATATCAAGAAGGAGATGATGTTGGCTGCTATGCGAGCTAGGACGTTCTCCCAGTCAGTTGCCTATAGGTTAAGGCATGGATCGGGCTCCGTGCTTGATGAAGTTCCGTTGATGATTATTGATGTAGCCATAATGGCATTTATGTAAGTCTTGTAATTCGGTATGTCTCGGATGTTGTAATGATACTTGTCGGTTATGTTCCACGACTAACTGATCATGGGATCGTGGTTGTATGCATAACAGAGATTCTCGAAGGATTAATCCGGGGGGCCCACAACTTACTTTCATGGATCTTTAAGCCATCAGTTCCTCCAAGGCCATCATTCAGAATTATAGCATCATGGGTTGATCCTTGCCATCCAACAAGCACATATATGAACTTCATGTCGAAATCAACAGGCAAGCACATTCTGGCTGGTTCATGACTGCAAGTGCACAAATCGTTTGTAGCTAGTTTCAAAATAAAGATATCGATCCCACAAGGAGCAGGACTCTAAAGTCTAATAACTCTTAAAATAAATATTACAATAGAAATGCTAAATAAAGTTCTAAGTGACAAGATAAAATGTGATTATTATGTAGAAAGGTGTTTTGGGGTTTTTGGTATAAGAGCAACAATAAATAAAGTAAAACAACTGAACACAGAAAGTAAGTATCGTGTGTGTAAGAGAGATTGGAACTGCAATAGGGAAAAACATTCTCAGGGAGTAGTGGATACACCACTAGCATTATAAGGAGTTAAGATAAATATTATTATCATAAATATTCTCAACTATTTATGTGTGAAAGAAACTCCGTATTTGGACAAATAGGCAGCAACCGCTGCTCGCATCATCCTCATAACCACAACAGTCAGCAATCGACATCAATCGAATTACTACGCTATTAAGGGACGTAACCCCGTAGGACGCATCCCATGGCATGGATAGTGTTCTGTGAGTTTCCGCGGTTTGCCAAGTTGATACGTAAGGAGTGCCAACAGCTTTATAGTCACTGTAAGTGCTAACACACCTCCGTCTACCAACAAATAGTTCCCTCCATCAAGTCCCCATGAGAGGCAAATATTGAGAGGTAAACTTCTCTCAACATCAAGATGAAGACAATCTAACACATGGTCACAACGATGGATATCATAATAAACTTTATCTTATTTCAATCTCATACTAGGGTTTCTCCATCTCTCCAAGAACTAATGATCTACTCAGACATGGAGGCAATCAACATCATGGCAATAACAATGGAATCTATCATAGATGAATAGTACTTGTATAAATCCACAACGAGTACGGAAATTACAACAAGATCTAGACAAGATGTAGATGGGCTGGATGGAGATGGTGGTGATGCAGCGGTGGATGATGAAGACCGATGCCTTAGCCTCCCGGATCTGCGCAGCACGAAGATGGATCCTCGGTGGATGAGTTCCCCCTCTAGATGCCTTCTTGAGGTGAGCTTTCGGCGATTTCTAGGTGTTATATATGTCCTCTCCCTGGTCTAGTTGCACGAGGCGAAACTATTTGAGGAGCAAGTGGCGGCGCCAACTAACGACCGGAACTATATAGCCGGAAAATTTATTTTGGTCGTATAGTTGGTCGTTGAACCGTCTGTCTCCTTTGTTCGCTTCGGATTTTCTTCTGGTATTATTAATATTTCCCAATTAAGCGATTTACTTTGTTTTTGACTCCTTTTCTCCTCAGTACAACTGCTCCAAGAATTGTGTCTATTGGATCCATCATCTGTCCTGATCCTGGTGAAAACAGACATAAAATATGAACACGAGCACCGTAAAATACCAATATCCTACATCTACAATGCAAAATAATAGTGTAAAACTGATGGGTTCGTAGCATGGAAAACAAAAAATTTCTACCGCAAGAACGAACAAAACCCAGATCTAATCTAGATAAAAGCCAAGATCTAATCTATTAGACATGTGCAACGAGATAGATCTGTACTAACCCTCGTAGATCCGAAAGCGTTAAGAGATTGGATCTCGTGGTTGATGTAGTCGATCACTTGCCGATCTCAAGATCGTGTGGAAGATCCTTCCGGCGCCGCGTTCAGCGGCGCTTCATGATCGGTCTGCGTCTTGGTCGGCAGACCTTCCTCTCCCGTTCAATGACGGCGGAGGTAGTAGATCTTCTCCACGGAATCCCGGCAAGATGACGGTGTGGTGGTGGTGGTGGAGTAGAGAATTCTGCAGGCTTCGCCGCTAAGCAAGAGGAAGGAGGAGGAGAGAGGCGACTAGGACATACTGCGAATAGCATGAAAACGTAGCTTGATGTGCTTCACTTGCTATGTGACCTTGGCTCCGTGCATTAGCTATGGCACTGTGTTGTCACAGTAGATGGCCATCGGGTCCAACGCACTGGGAACCACGCCAAGTTTAGTAATGAACTCCTTCATCCATATGGCTTCTTGTGCAGCCTCCGAAGCAGCTATGTATTCCGATTCAGTTGAAGATTTCACCACAACGCTTTGCTTGGCACTCCTCCAGCTCACTGCAGCACCATTCAAAATAAATACGTATCCAGACTATGACTTCGAGTCATCTGGATCGGTGTTCCAACTAGCATCAGTGTAACCGTTTACAACAAGCTGTTCATCACCTCCATAAGAAAGAACCATATCCTTAGTCCTATTCAGGTACTTTAGGATATTCTTGACCGCTGTCTAGTGTTCCATTCTAGGATCACTTTGATATCTGCTAGTCAAACTAACAGCATGTGCTATATCCGGTCTTGTACATAGCATGTCATACATGATAGAACCTATGGCCGAGGCATAGGGAATATTATTTATCTTTTCTCTATCTTTTGCCGTAGCCGTACTTTGAGTCTTACTCAAGGTCTTACCTGACAACATGGGCACGAACTCTTTCTTGCTCTCTTCCATTCTAAACTTCTTTAGAACTTTGTCTAAGTATGTACTTTGTGAAAGCTCTATTAGGCGTCTTGATCTATCTCTATAAATCTTGATGCCTAGAATATATGCCGCTTTGCCAAGATCCTTCATTGAAAAACTATTATTCAAATAGGTTTTGATGCTATTAAGAAGTTCTATATCATTCCCAATCAACAATATGTCATCTACATATAGTACTAGGAATGCTACAGAGCTCCCACTCACTTTCTTGTAAATACAAGCTTCTCCATATGTTTGTATAAATCCAAAGTTTTTGATTACTTTATCAAAACATTGATTCCAACTCCGGGATGCTTGCTTCAGTCCATAAATGGAGCGCTGAAGTTTGCATACCTTGTCAGCATCACTAGGATCGACAAAACCCTTGGGTTGTACCATATACAACTCTTCCTCAATGTCACCATTAAGGAACGCCGTTTTGACATCCATCTGCCAAATCTCATAATCGAAATATGCAGCAATTGCTAACAAAATTCTCACAGACTTTAGCTTCACTACTGGTGAGAAAGTCTCATCGTAGTCAACTCCTTGAATTTGTCGGAACCCTTTCGCGACAAGTCGAGCTTTATAGACGGTAACATTACCATCAGCATCTGTTTTTCTTTTGAAAATCCATTTGTTCTCGACAGCCTTATGGCCATCCGGTAAGTCCACCAAGGTCCACACTTGGTTTTCGTACATGGATCCCATCTCGGATTTCATGGCTTCTAGCCATTTGTCGGAATCTGGGCTCACCATAGCTTCTTCATATGTCGCAGGGTCATCGGTGTTGTCCACCAACATGACGTTCAAGGCAGAGTCATACCAATCAGGAGTGGTACGAACCCTTGTTGACCTGCGAGGTTCGGCAGTAACTTCGTTCGAAGTTTCATGATCAGCATCATTAGCTTCCTCTCCAGTTGGTGCAGGCGACACAAAAACATCTTCCGGCGTTGCGCTACTCTCAACTCCAAGAGAAGGTTCAATAACCTCGTCGAGTTCTACTTTCCTTCCAGTCACTTCTTTCGAGAGAAACTCCTTCTCAAGAAAGGATCCATTCTTGGCAACGAAAACTTTGCCTTCGGATCTATGATAGAAGGTATACTCAATTGTTTATTTAGGGTATCCTATGAAGACGCATTTCTCTGCTTTGGGTTCAAGCTTATCAGGTTGTAACTTCTTTACATACGCTTCGCAACCCCAAACTTTAAGGAACGACAACTTAGGTTTCTTACCAAACCACAATTAAATGCGTGTCGTTTCAACGGTTTAGATGGTGCCCTATTTAAAATGAATGCAGTCTCTAATGCATAGCCCCAAAACAATAGCGGTAAATCTGTAAGAGACATCATAGACGAACCATATCTAAGAGAGTTCGATTGACGTTCGGACACACCATTATTACCGTGGTCTTCCCGACGGTGTCAACTGCGAAAGTATTCCACATTTCTTTAAATGCATGCCAAACTCATAACTCAGATATTCACCTCCGCGGTCAGAACGCAGAAACTTAATCTTCTTGTTACAATGATTTTCCACTTCACTTTGAAATTCCTTAAACTTCTCGAAAGTTTCGGACTTATGTTTCATAAAGTAGACATACCCATATCTACTCAAGTAATCCGTGAAAGTGAGAACATAACGATATCCACCACGCGATGCTACACTCATTGGACCGCACACATCGGTATGTATTATTTCCAATAAGTCTGTAGCTCGCTCCATTATCCCAGAGAATGGAGTCTTAGTCATTTTTCCCATTAAACATGCTTCGCATCTTTCAAGTGATTCAAAATCAAGTGATTCAAGAAGTCCATCAGAATGGAGTTTCTTCATATGCTTCACTCCAATGTGACCAAGACGACAGTGCCACATCTATGTAGAATTATCATTCAATTTTATTCGTTTAGCATCTATGTTGTGAACATGTGTATCACTACTATCGAGATTCAATAAGAATAAACCATTCATCTCAGGTGCATTACCATAAAAGATATTACTCATATAAATCGAACAGCCTTTATTCTCAGACTTAAAAGAGTAACCGTCTACTTAATAAACAAGATCCGGATATAATGTTCATGCTTAACACGGCACCAAATAACAATTATTTAAATTTAAAACTAATCCCGAAGGTAGATGTAGAGGAGCGTCCGGCGGCGATCACATCAACCTTGGAGCCATTTCAACGCATCGTCACCTCGTCTCTTGCCGGTCTTCGTTTATTCCGCAGCTCTGTTTGAGTTACAAATATGAGCAACCGAACCGGTATCAAATACCGAGCACTACGACTACTAGTAAGATACACATCAATAACATGTATATCGAATATACCTTTCTTCTTGATGTTGCCGTTCTTCAGATCCGCCAGGTACTTGGGGCAGTTACGCTTCCAGTGACCAGCACCCTTG
This sequence comes from Avena insularis, assembly GCA_023614405.1. Lineage (NCBI taxonomy): Eukaryota > Viridiplantae > Streptophyta > Magnoliopsida > Poales > Poaceae > Avena > Avena insularis. Next base: position 35,750,768 of record CM042691.1, on the reverse strand, counting down.
TAGTAGAAGCATTCAGTTTTAGGCTTAGGACCAGCCTTGGGATTCTTAGCAGGTGTGGCGGCTTTCTTGCCGTCCTTCTTGAAGTTGCCCTTTTTCTTAGGCTTGCCCTATTTCTTGAAATTGGTGGTCTTATTGACCATCAACACTTGGTGCTCCTTCTTGATCTCCACTTCAGTTTTCAGCATGGGCGATAGTTCGTGCAATGTCTTGTTCATGCAAAGGCATATTGTAGTTCATCACAAAGTTCTTATAACTCGGTGGCAGTGATTGGAGGACACGGTGAATCCCTAACTCATTAGGAATCGTTATCCCCAACTCTTGGAGCTTGTTTGCGTGCCTAGACATGGTGAGCATGTGCTTGCTAACGGAGCTTCCCTCTTCCATCTTACAGGTAAAGAACTTTTCGGAGGCCTCATAGCTCTCCACGGCCGCATGAGTCTCAAAAATGAGCTTGAGCTCCTTAATGATCTCGAACGGGTCATGGTGCTCAAAACGCTTCTGGAGCTCCGTTTCTAAACCGCATGGATGGCACATCGAATCGTGGAGTAATGATTTTTCCGAGTGGCGTAAACATTCTTTACGTCATCGGTGGCATCATCTACAGGTGGGTCACCTAGCGGTGCTTCGAGCACATAGGTCATCTGACCAGCCCTGAGGACAATCTTCAGACCACGGAGCCAGTCCGTGAAGTTGCTTCCATTGTTCTTAAGCTTTTCTTTCTCTAGGAACGCATTGAAATTGATGGAGAGGTTCGCCATAATCTACAACAAATTTGCAAGTAGTTTAGACTAAGTTTATGATAAATTGAGTTCAATTTTAATTCTTAAATTAACTAGGTGAACTCCCACTCAAAACAACATCCCTCACATTGTCTTAGTGATTACACGAACCAAGTCCACTACACCAAGTCCGATCTTCACGAGAGAAGATGTAGTTTCATCGGCGAACAATCTTCATGTTCATCATATCACTTATATGATTCATGCTCTACCTTTCGGTATTCCGTGTTCCGAGACCATGTCTGTATATGCTAGGCTCGTCAAGATTAACCTTAGTTTCCGCATGTGCAAATCTGGCTTGCACCCGTTGTATGCACACGTAGAATCTATCACATCCGATCATCACAAGATGCTTCGAGACGACGAGTCTTAACAACGGTGCCAACTAAGGACGAACACTTTATTACTTGAAATTTAGTGAGAGGGATCATCTTATAATGCTACCGTCGCGATCTAAGCAATACAAGATGCATAAAGGATTAACATCACAAGCAATTCATAATTAGTGTGATATGATATGGCCCTTTCTTCTTATACCTTTGATCTCCATCTCCAAAGCACGGACATGATCTCCATCATCACCAAAGATTAAGGTCAAGGTCAGTGGCGCCGCTTCATGGTTGTCCATCATCACTAGCAACTATTACAACTACTTGGAATAAAGCTATTACAAGATGAATAGACACGCAGGTCTTAATAGAATTAAAGACAACCGTTAGGCTCCTGCCGGTTGCCATATTACAACAAGGATCATTGCATACATCAAATATAATCACAATCACATGATGGCCATATCACATCACAAAACCCCTGCAAAAACAAGTTAGACGCCTCTAATTTTCTTTGCATGTTTTACGTGGTTTGGGGCTTTCGAATAAGAACGGATCTTACCTACGAAACTGAACCACAACGTTGATACAAGTGCTATCAAGTGCAAAGTGTAGATTGGATCTATACTATGGTGGGAGAGACACCCATAAAGCCACTTGTGCAAAGCAAGTTACACGTCAAGCGTGGAGCAAGTCTCATGTGTGATGACATGTAAGGTTAGCCCGAGCCGCTTCATCCCACCATACCGCAAGATGCAAAGTACACAAAGCAAAAGACTACACGAGCACCAACGCCCACAAAACCATTGTGTTCTACTCGTGCAATAGATCTACGCATAGACAAGGCTCTGATACCACTGATGGGTTCGTAGCATGGAAAACAAAAAAATTCTACCGCAAGAACGAACAAAACCCAGATCTAATCTAGATAAAAGCCAAGATCTAATCTATTAGACATGTGCAACGAGATAGATCTGTACTAACCCTCGTAGATCTGAAAGCGTTACGAGATTGGATCTCGTGATTGATGTAGTCGATCACTTGCCGATCTCAAGATCATGTGGATGATCCTTCCGCCAGCGTTCGCAGCGCTTCCGATCGGTCCTGCGTCGGGTCGAGCAGACCTTCCTCTCCCTGTTCCAAATGAAAGCCGGAGGTAGTAGATCTTCTCCATGGAATCCCAGCAGACGACGGTGTGGTGGTGGTGGTGGAGTAGAGAATTTTGCAGGCTTCGCCTAAGCCTGAGCGAGAGGAAGGAGGAGGAGAGGCGGCTAGGGTATGAAGTAGGAGAGGGCTGGGGTGGCGCCCCCCCTATTTAAAGGAGGGAGGCACCATGGGAGGGAGTCCTAGTAGGACTCCCTCCTTCCTTGGCAGCGGATTGGGAGGGAGGCGTCCACCCCCCCCACGACTCCTTGTCTTGCCCCACAAGGACTCCTTGATCCTTTCTTGGTTTTCAAGCAAACTCCAAGAAATCTCCTAGAACCTTCCAGAACATTCCGAAACCTTCTAGAATCTCCATACAAACACTCCGGAACATTTCCTAACTTAGAAAATGATCCCCAATATATGAATCTTATTCTCTGAACAATTCCGGATCTCCTCGTGATGTCCCGGATCCAATCCGAGACTCCAAACAACATTCGGTCTCCAACGCATATTCCATATCTACTTAAAACAACTTCGAACCTTAAGTGTGTCACCCTACGGTTCGTGAATATGCAGACATGATGAAGACACCTCTCCGATCAATAACCATAAGCGGGATCTGGAGATCCATAATGGCTCCCACATACTCAACGATGACTTCGTGATCGATAGAACCATTAACATATGAAACCAATTCCCTTTGTCACGCGATATTCTACTTATCCGAGGTTTGATCGTCGGTATCTCCATACCTAGTTCTACCTCACATCGATAAGTACTCTTTACTCATTCCATGTTATGTCATCCCTTGTGACCTAGTCACATGCTTGCAAGCTAACTAGATGACATTCCACCGAGAGGGCCCAGAGCATATCTATCCGTCATATGGATGGACAAATCCCAATCTTGGTCCATGCGCTTCAATACATACTTTCAGAATACCCAATGACACCTTTATAACCACCCAGTTACGAAGCGGTATTTGATGTCATCAAAGTACCCATCCGGTGATGGTGATTAACATAACCTCATGGTTGAAGGATTAGGTTACTATGCATTTGAAAGCTTATAGCAATACGCACTTAATGACTTGATCTTATGCTACGCTTACTATGGGTGTGTGTCCATCACATCATTCTCCTAATGATATAACCTTGTTATTAATGACATCCAATGTCCATGATCAGGAAACCATGATCATCATTTAATCAACAAGCTAGTTCCACAAGAGGCTTACTAGGGACTCTTTTATGTTTACAAAACACACATGTATCAGTGTTTCCTTATAATACAATTATAGCATGGGATGTAAACATTCATCATAAACACAAAGATATAATAATAACCACTTTTATTATTGCCTCTTGGGCATATCTCCAACAAAAACATGATTCAAATATGCACTCATCAACTTCCCCAAGCTTAGACTCTTGCTCGTCCCGTGCAAGTTTAGCTTAATGGATGTGATCCTCATATTCATGAAGCTAAGTCGATAAAATAAATGAGGCAGTTGCAACATGTGTTTATCATATACGATACATAGGAATGAGTTCATGAATAGTACCTTACTCGAACCATCTGAAGAGTATTAGCAGGCTTCCACACCTTAGTGATCAATGATAACCCACAAGTATAGGGGATCGTGTGTAGCCTTTTCGATAAGTAAGAGTGTCGAACCCAACGAGGAGCTAAAGGTAGGATAAATGTTCTCTCAAATTCTATCAACCACTGATACAACTCTACGCACACTAAACGTTTGCATTATCTAGAAAATAAAACTAGAGCAATAATATGAGTATTAGAGATAGCTTTGCATGATAATAAATAACAAGAAAGTAAAGCTAATTGCTACAGCAATAAAATACACTAAACTAACAGATCCATGAGTGTGGAATAGTGGTGGTAATTGTGGTGGCTTTGTCCAAGTTTAAATAGCGAATAGATCAGATTCATTGTCTTTGATGCAGTTTTCTATGTGGGAGAGGCTAAATATACATGCGCTTCACTACTTGGAATTACATGTACTATATGATTGGATTGTTAGCAAACATCCGTAACTACTAACAATGCATTAAGGTTTTCCAACCATAGCCTTAAGTTTAATGGTCCTCTTACTCCCATACGTGCAACGTTCTGGTTCGCGTCCTCAGGTTTCTATCACTCCGGCAGAACCCCCTTCCTTTTACACATACTACAAACCCTATGATGTTTAATCCATGTGCGCACAGATATAATGGACACCAAAGGACTGTACCATATCAACATACAACTCTAATGAACCAAAGACGTTCAACCATTCAATCTAAGAACAAAGAAACTACACAAACATGACATAGATCATAGGATTATAACTTATATCATCAAATACCATGTTTACATAGGACGGTACAGAGGTGTGTGGGAGGATGACCCACTGCATACTAGGAGGATTAGGTGATGGAGATGGCGGTGAATATGGTGAAGAGGGCGGCGGTGGCGCTAGCGGCGGCGCGGGGGACTCCTTCCCCGCCGCCGGTATCATGGGGGAGAACCGCCCCTTAGCCCCCTTCCTTCATGGCTTATTGGGAGCCCTCACCCATGGAGATGGCATCCATGGGGGAGGCAAAAACGTGGCTTTGGCGGCTGCAAATTCATGGGTGGAGGTGTCTTGGGCGAATTAGGTTTCCTCCCTTTATATAGCTTCTCGGATTCCCGTCACGGCTGCAGTAAATCGGGCCTAGTGGGTCCGTCCGGACTCGGAATCAGCTAAACTTTATGTCCAGAACGTTTGTCCTGAAATTTCCAACAACTTTGTAGTTTAAGAGTTTTCCGTTTGACGCCGTGTTGACCCGAAACGTGACCATCTTCAAAAAGAGTTCTAAGACAGATTTCTGGAAAAATCCCAATTTGACTCCAACAAGGTTTCCACTTGTATTCTTGGTAATTCCTACACATCAAAGTGTAAAACAAGAACATTGTGCACTTTTGCAACTATTAGTAGGTTAGTCCAAATAAATCATAAACTTCATACAAAAAGGAGTGTCAAAAGCATATTATTAGCATAAAACCATCAAAAATTATAGATACGTTATGGACGTATTAATATCCCCAAGCTTAGTTCCTGCTCGTCCTCGAGTAGGTAAACGATAAAAACAATATAGTTTTTGAGGTGACATGCAGACAACACAATCTTGATCATCATTATTGTAAAAGCGTTGATAGTTGAGATCAAATGTACTCTAAACATGAACATGAAAGATAGAGTTCTAACAATATAGCAACTATGTTGTAACATTAAAAGGTACAAATAAAAAGATCATGAATAACAATACATTGAAAGACGTTTGTTTGTTTCACATATAGAAAACATAATAAGAGTGGTATTCAGCTTGTCCCTCATGGTATAGCAAAACATAAATGCATAAGACACCTTCAAAGTTCATAAGGGTGACTAGATACAGATAGTTTAAGAACAAGCAATATCAAAGTTATGAATCAATTAACAAGTCTTGGGATAATGTACATTAAACTAAGAATGGCCACTATGCTCTCTCAATAGGTGCATAAAGATAGAAGATGGAGACTCAGCATAAAAGTAAAAGAAAAGCCTTCATAGAAGGAAGCAGGGATTCAAGTCTCATAAAAAGCTTCCAAAAATTATGGTACTTATTAGCTTTCAGCTCTCATTGCCCCTATCATGAGAATCTTGAAGTGATTAAGGTTAAAGTGAACAAACTATGGAGTATATGCTTGACAAAGTATAAGTTGGCAATCTCATGTCCCTTGAATACGAGGGTCGCTCCTCATGCTAATCAAGTTTAGTTACCTGTAAGTTCTTGTCATAGTAAGTACATGTGTATCATAGAGAACCGCCAACGGGGTACCCCTTGCACATGATACAGGAGCTATCCCATAATCAAAATGACAAGGCAAGCAGACAATGAGCATCTCAACAATCTTCTTATTTACCATGGGAAAATGGTGTTTTTTTCTCTCTTTCCTCTTTTCTGGTCTTTTTTTTTCTTTTTCTCAATCTCTATCTCTTTTTTTATAAGAAGAATGCTTCATAGATTGCTCACTATGGTGATGCTGCAAGTTTCCACCATGATTAGGCATGGCTTAGGCTAGCGGCCCAAGCATTTCTCTAACACACATACATAACTCCATGGACTTACAAGCTCCCCTTTCATTTCACACCGACAACATCCAAAAACAAAAGAGCATGATATCAACTGGGTACAATGTACAAGTGCAATGTTGAAAGCGTTCCCCATGACATCATGGCTCTGCTAATCCCAACGTATAAGTGCAAGCATATACAACATAGATGACACAATGGTTCAAGTTTATTAGGGGCAAGAAAATTAAAATGTGCCATCAAGTTCGGAGAGCTTTAATCACTAATTTTCACATAACAAGTTTAATTCGGAAGGTAGATAAAAACATGAATATACTTGGAATAGCAAATGCTAATAGGTAGGTATGGTGGAATCTTTGGAATAACTTGATTTTATTTGGAGTTGGATGCATGAGTGGAACTCATACTTGGTATGGAGGCTAGCAAAAGACTGGGAGCGACCAACTAAGAGAGCAATAATGGCCATAATCATGCAAAGCGACAAAACATTATTAATTAAAGCATAAAGTGATATTACAAGACGAAAAATAAATGATCATAGAGGCTATGGTGACTTGGTATAGTCTTAACATGGTGTGAGCATGCGCCAAGTCAACCAAAATAAAGCATCAAAGGAGAATACCACAATATTATGCTTTTGAATGCTAAAACAATGCATGATCCTTTCAAGGCACATTAAGCAATCTCAATTGTTTGGAACAAGTCATGCTACAGCAATAATCACTAAGCATAAAGTCAAAATAATATCAAACATGACATGATAAAGTCTAGGCCACAGTCTAAACAAGCTCCTTTTGTACCACTTATAAGCATGAAGCTTCCTACTCTTTTCCAATCACCAATCAACTTATTTAAAACCACATATGAATGCAGGGGTCCAACCGATTTTTTTAAGCAAACCAAACAAAAGAAAACTCAAAACAAAAACAGAGACGCTCCAAGAATAACGTAATTTTGCATGAAATAATAAAAATGAAGTGTTTGGAAGAAAACCCGAGATTTTTATTGATGAAGAAGGGGATGCCTTGGGCATCCCCAAGCTTTGACGCTTGTACTTCTTGAATATTTCTTGGGGTGACACAGGTGGCATCCCCAAGCTTGAGCTTTTGTCCATACTTCATCTCATCACATTGTTCTTTCCTACACTTTAAAATTTCCTTCATACAAAACTTCACACAATCTTCATTAGCAACATTAGTGTATTTAGATAATAAGTCTTTAGGTTCAGTTTTAATACAAGTAAAACTTCCATTAAAATACAAGCTACTTTAGCAATTGCTTCTAAAATCTCAAGTGCAAAGAGAACTCAAAGAGTAAAAGATCAAGAGGCAAATACAAATAATGGCAGAAATCTGTCAAAACATACGAGCAGGTAAAAACCGATTTATTCAAAAACCTTCTATTGCTCAAATCAAAAAGTGTTAAACTAACTAAAGTTAGATAAAAACCTAGGGCATAATCATAGAAAATTACAGCTCAATCTGACGTATAGAGATTTTCACGATTTTTTACAGTGAAGCACAAAATTCTGTTTCGGGATAGCAACTTTCCCAAGTCTTACTTCTCTCTCATTAGAGGTTATACTTGGCACAAAAACGAAAATAAAAGGATAAGGAGCGGTTACTACAGAAGTAACAACTTCTAAGACTCAAAGAAAACAAATGTAACTGGTGTTTGATGCTAAGACAAAGAAATAAAAAAGATACAAACGCTCCAAATTTATTCAAGTTTCTATGCTGCTCAAAAAACAAAGTTTAAAGGTTTGCAAACCGAGGGGTTGTTGAAGAAACTTTTGGCCATTCTTCAATTTCTCTGTTTGGTGTTCCTTATTCTCTCTGAAAAAACTTCAACACAAAAACTTTCCCATTCTTTTCTGCGGTTTTTACAGAAAAACTTCCATGGGAAGATTTGTTTTGGTTTCATAAGCATGAACACAAGTGTTCAAGGTTGACCCCCACTTAACCAATCACTTTCCTTTTTGAAAACGTTTTGAGGTAACAAGTACAACTAAATTTTTTGTAATTCGCATTCCCTATCCATACTAAGATAGAGAACAACTTAAAACTGAAAGTAAAAACTACTTAGAGATAAAGCAAACAAGTGCACACAAGAATATTCACCCACACGCTATTGCTCCCCGGCAATGGCGCCAGAAAAGGTCTTGATAATCCACAAGTATAGGGGATCGTGTGTAGCCTTTTCGATAAGTAAGAGTGTTGAACCCAACAAGGAGCTAAAAGTAGGATAAATGTTCTCTCAAGTTCTATCAACCACTGATACAACTCTACGCACACTAAATGTTTGCATTATCTAGGAAATAAAACTAGAGCAATAATACGAGTACTAGAGATAACTTTGCATGATAATAAATAACAAGAAAGTACTAGAGATAACTTTGCGCGGGGGACTCCTTCCCCGCCGCCAGTATCATGGGGGAGAACCGCCCCTTAGCCCCCTTCCTTCATGGCTTATTGGGAGCCCTCCCCCATGGAGATGGCATCCATGGGGGAGGCAAAAACGTGGCTTTGGCGGCTGCAAATTCATGGGTGGAGGTGTCTTGGGCGAATTAGGTTTCCTCCCTTTATATAGCTTCTCGGATTCCCGTCACGGCTGCAGTAAATCAGGCCTAGTGGGCCCGTCCGGACTCGGAATCAGCTAAACTTTATGTCCAGAACGTTTGTCGTGAAATTTCCAACAACTTTGTAGTTGAAGATTTTTCCGTTTGACACGTTCTTCGACCCGAAACGTGACTATCTTGAAAAAGAGTTCTAAGACAGATTTCTGGAAAAATCCCAATTTGACTCCAACAAGGTTTCCACTTGTATTCTTGGTAACTCCTACACATCAAAGTGTAAAACAAGAACATTGTGCACTTTTGCAACTATTAGTAGGTTAGTCCAAATAAATCATAAACTGTATACAAAAAGGAGTGTCAAAAGCATATTATTAGCATAAAACCATCAAAAATTATAGATACGTTATGGACGTATCAATCAACAATTCATAAAAGATGAATCTCAACATAATATAAAAGTATCCGGATCAACCGAATGAGTTAGCGAGGTAGTCCCAAGTGATTTAGGATCAACGTATTCACTTGGGATTCAAAATCTCAAAAGTGTTTATTTGTCATACTATAATATAGTGGTATATGCCTATTTGCTCTTTGCACACTCGCTCTTTTTCTTCTTTCTTTTCTTCTCTTTTGTGTATATGCTCACACTTTTGTTTAAGTGTTGTGCAAAGGAGCTAGCCATATATTCCACTTCATGTAGGAATTCAAAGTTTAACGATCTCAATTATCAAATTTCAATTGTATATGAAGCATTATTATGACTTAAAGATTCTACCTCAACTTGTTCTCACTCTATTTTGATAGCACTTTATTTTTCCTTTGTTCAAGGTTTTTTTTTCAACTTAACTTCATAGATAGTTTTTTTGTTTGTAAATCAAGACGTAGACTTACAACATATTGAACAAATTATCTTTATCTGTTCCATTAATACCAATGGTGTGGAAGACTCCTATTGCTATCATCAAGTGCAAGTAAAATTATATTCAAGCCATTCATATATCCAATAAGACAAGCACAAACTCAATATTGCTCCATATATAATAATAATAAACTCGGAATTTTATTAAAGGGATCGGGTATTCCTGAAGGGAATTCTTATGATGCAAACTTTATTTCTAGTTTGAACTAATGCAAAACTAAAATAGTAATGTAAAACTTAGAAGATAGATTACAAGGTCTTAAAGATCTCCGCAGGCTTGGAATCAAGCCAGGCGGGATCAAATAATCCCTTGCAATTATTTGATACCGTGATTGTTGTAGATCACTATGGCGCCATGGCATGTAACACCGTGGTGCGTAGTTTCTTGTTGGTATCCTCCAGGGCAGTGATGCGGCTGTAGCACCTACGCAAATCAGATTGTAGAGTGTCCACTCTATCTACGAGCTTAGTCACCAATGGGAGGAGGTCTTCCTTCTCCATCTTATTGAGACGGTGACGTACTTCAATGCGATGGAGTAGCTCCTGCTTCTGATATATCTCTAGTGCCCGCACGCGATCCTTGGTCCTGGGGATAGCTTATTCCCCCTCATCCATAATGGATGGATCAGAGAAGTGGAAACCGTACATCCACTCTTCTTGAGGCTTAACCTTCATACGAGCACCAATGGTTGGCTTCGAGAGTGGTGCCTTCGCTCCCTTGGTAGCACCTGCACCAATATTAGATAATTCCTTACGCTTGTGCGGCCTGGGATCCGTGGTGATGAACTTGACTGTCTCCACACACCCTTTTCCATGCGGCTTGCGATCTTCTCTCTCTTGTTGAGCTTTCTTCATTGCCGCCCAATCAATCTCCGGTGGATCATAGACGTCACAGCGGATGTAGATGTCAACCATGTCATCATCGGAATTGTTGTTATAGTAGCTTGGCTTGACGTACTCCTTGTACCTCGGGTTAAACCTCTCCACCTCCTCGTCATCGTCCTCCAGGATGGGATGCTAGAGTGGTCCCTGGAAGGAGCAATGAGCCCCATGGGTTTCCCTTGGCCTGGGACGGGATAGCGCATTTCTAGATTTGTTCCTAAAGATTATGCTTAGAGAGAAACATAAGGGCACTATATAAGGGGGTCAGATGTCGGTAAAACTCGCGAGAAACACCAAATTATCGCCCAAGAAAAGAATCTTAATGAAACAGGAAAGGAATCACGGATTTGTAAGAGTCCTGCCGCGTAACGACCAACTATACGGGCGCGACCCGTATAGCTCCGTCTGTATAGTTGGTTCCAGACAGATATTTCCAAATATCTCGAGTCCAGGTCGATTAAGTCACGACTCGGAACCGACAATAATGTTTTTTTATGAATAAAAACAAAAAGGCAAATGAAAAGTGTCTGGTAGTTTAACGACCAACTATACGGCCGAAGTTTTAGCTCCGGTCGTATAGTTGCGATTGTATAGATACATACATCAAAAATCAAAAGTGTCTGAGAGTTTAACGACAAACTATACGGCCGGAATTTTGGCTTTGGTTGTATAGTTGCGACCGTATAGATACAGACATCAAAAATCAAAAAAGTCTGAGAGTTCAACAGCCAACTATACGGCCGGAATTTTGGCTCCGGTCGTATAGTTGTGCCCGTATAGGTCCAGACTTTGAAAACAATTTCATGAAGATGATACAGAGAGTTTAACGACCAACTATACGGCGGGAGATTTTTATCCGGTTGTATAGTTGCGCCCGTATAGTTGGTAAAAACCCTCAGAAGCTTCAGAAAAACACGAGGAATTCAAAGGCAAAAATTTTAGAAGTAAAATCTGTGAAAACATATCACTTATTTGAGTAGGAACACTTACCTCGAACTTACCATTTACTTATTCGGGGATGAAAAGCTCCTCCAACATTAAAGACTTCTTATCTTTTGGAGGAATTGACCTTAGTTTATTGAATAATTCTTGTAAACGAAAATCACTGTGACTAAAGTTTCTCTCAACAAGATTGGTGTCTTGTTGGGCAAACATGGACACTGCATCCAACATCTTTATTTCTTGCCTCTGCATAATTTGTAACTCAAATTCTTGAAGTGAAATAATCCAATGGATCAGTCTTGGCTTATGGTCTTTCCTCTCAAGGAGTTCTTTTAAACCATCACGATCTGTATGAAATCTTACCTTTGCATCAACTATATAAGAACAAAATTTATCACAAGAGATACAGCAAAAAGTATAATATTAAATCATTATTCCTTAGGGTATTTCTTTTGAGCACCATTAAGAGTTCTACTAGCATGATGTATAATATTAAATCCGCGACCAATGTGTTGTCCCAGAGTTACTCCTACAACATCATCACTGGCTTCACATATTAAGTCAAAGGTTGTATCCCAGATAGGTGGTTTAATGATTGGAGCACGGGATAAAGCATTCTTGAGTTTATCAAAGGCTTCAAGACATTTATCATCAAAGTTAAATCTTACTCCCTTTTGTAGGAGGTTAGTCAAAGGTTTAGATATTCCCAAGAAATTTCTAATGAACCTTCTATAAAAACCCATATGACCAAGGAAACTTCTTATACCTTTAATATCCCTAGGTTGTGGCATTCTCTCTATGGCCTCAACCTTAGCTCTATCCACTTCAATTCCCTTACCTGATACCTTGTGTCCAAGGACTATACCTTCTGACCATAAAATGGCACTTCTCCCAGTTTAGAACAAGATTGGTTTCTTCACAATGCTGCAAAACTCTTTTGAGATTATCCAAGCAACTAGTAAATGAAGTTCCATAGACAGAAAAGTCATCCATAAATACTTCCATTATCAGTTCTATAAAATCCGCAAAAATAGCAGTCATGCATCTTTGAAAATTAGCCGGAGCATTACATAAACCAAAAGGCATACGTCGATAAGCATGTAAACCATAGGGACTAACGAAAGTTGTTTTAAGTTGATCATCCGGATGAACAACTATTTGAGAAAAACCAGAGTATCCGTCCAGGTAGCAAAAATGAGTGTGATTTGCTAACCTTTCTAAAGTTTGATCTATGAACGGTAAAGGATAGTGATCTTTCCTAGTTTCTTTATTTAATTTCATGAAGTCTATGCACATCCTATCCCAACAATAGTTCTAGTAGGTATCAATTCATTGTTTTCATTAGGAACAACAGTAAAACTGCCCTTCTTAGGGACACAATGAACATGACTTACTCATTCACTTTCTTTAACATGATAGATTATACCTACATCCAATAGACGTACAATTTATTTTCTTACCACTTCCTTCATTTCAGGCTTCAATCTTCTATTAAATTCCGCAACTGGTTTAGCTCCTTCTTCCATGAATATTCGATGAACGGTTATCATGGGACTAATGCCCTTCAAATCACCCATTGAGTACCCAAAGGCCTTGTGATGCTCCTTAAGTATTTTCATGAGTTCTTCTTCTTATTTTCCTGAAAGTTTAGCACTAATAATAACATGAAATTTATTTGTATCATCTAAAAACCTGTATTTAAGATTATCTAGTAGAGTCTTCAACTCTGGGGGTGGTAATTCCTCGTCCCCTCTCTTTTCTGGTTCTTCAAAAGCCTCATCAGTTGGAGGTACCATAATGGGAAGTGAATTAAATTCATCTTTTCTAGGGACTTGTCCTTCATTACTATTTATTCATAATTTGAGTCTTCATTTATTTCTTCTTCTTGATTACTAAAGAAAAGAGCCACCATTTCCTCAATAGTTTTCTCTTCCTCTTCTTCTTGTATTTGTGGAGGCCTGTATTTAAATTTGGAAAAGTGGAATTCTTTTTCCGCTCCCCCAATCTTAAGAGACACAATCTCCTTTTTGAAATCAACATAGGCACCTATATCACTCAAAAAGTTTCTTCCAAATATAATTGGGCAAAGAGTGTCAGCTGGCATATCAACAACTACAACATCGATAGGAAATTTTTTGTTGCCAATTGTGACAGTTGCATCTTCAACTACTCCCATTGGAATTCTAAGATTTTTATTGGCTAACATAATTGTCATATCAGTATTTTCAATTGTAGCAGGTTCTATTTCTTCTTTTATTTCTAAGTAGAAATCATATGATATAACATTAACTTCGGTGCCAAGATCGCATAAACCATAATGCGAGGTTTCTTTAAATATGCAGGGAAGAATCAACTTACCCACATCTTTTACCTTTGTTTTACCTTCAACCAATATGAAAGTCTCTTCATCCAGTTCAAATATGTTACAATGTGAGTACATAGACATAATTGCTTCCTTGGTTACCTCTTCATCTTTGGTTTCTTCCAGACGTTCCATGACTTCTAGTAAACTTTCTTGTTCCTTCTTCTCCTGTACTGCTTTGACCTGTTCATATTTAAGAATATGCTTTTGTGCATTGTTAGGGAAAGGCATCTCATGTATCGGTTCTAGGGTGGCTAGTGTTGCTTTAACTTCTCTTTTCCTCTCAGGTTCGGGTGGTGGATCATATTTGACCACACCCTCTTTCGGAGCTTTGATATGTTCTGTAGAAGCTTTAACAACTTGCAACACAAGATCTGAATCCAAATAAAGTTTTTTAGATAATTCTTTAACATGGCCCTTTTTATTATAGTCATGAATACAATCATGTTCTATTTCTACGACTCCTTCACTTCCTAGACCAAAATTCCATGAAACTCTATGATCACGAATTCTATTAAGTAAACCCCAAGCTTTAGTTATAGGAAGGTACATAAAGGCTCCTTCCACGAAAGAGTCTAGTTCAATTTTACTAGGTTCAATTAAACCGCCATAAAAGATAAGCAATAAATATCATTCAGGCAAATTATGATGAGGACATAGACGTAGTAAATCTTTAAATCTGATATAAGCTCTTACTAGTCCTTCATTACAACGGTTCCTCCAAGTCATTATAAGACGCCTGATTCCAAAGACTTTGATAATGGATAATATTTTTCTAGAAATTCACAGGCTAGATTATCCCAAGTAGTAGTGGCTTAAGGGGGTAGAGATCTATACCATGAGAGAGCTGAACTAGTTAAAGTCTGACTAAAAAGTTTAACCCTTACCTCATCACCAGTATATCCCGTCAATTGAAAAGTGCCACATATATCTTTGAAACATGCAATATGCTCATATGGATCATGATCTTCTTCATCTCTAGTAAATTGCTTCTTGTGTAGAATACCGAGTAGGAGAGGATTTATTTCAAACCCCCTTGTCTTCTCATTGGAGTTGTCTCTTTTATAAATATCATAGGGCTTCCCAAATGGTTGAGTGGGTTAGCACTAGTCATATGCTCAAACTCCATCATGTTGGTGGAAACCTGTAACTCAAAACAATACTTAGCAAGAAAAAAATAAATAAGCAAAAAACTAAAAGACCTACAACGCTTAGCTCCTCGGCAACGGCGCCAGAAAATAGCTTGATGACTACAAGTGCACAGATCATTTGTAGCTAGTTCCGAAATAAAGATATCAATCCCATAGGGAGCAGGAGTCTGAAGTCTAATAACTCTTAAAATAAATTGTAACATCCCAGCATTAGAGCTTGGAAATAAGATGAGCTTAGGTGTGTGCATTGTATTCATGCATAGAAAATTTGGATAATTTTCGCGCTTTTAAATAAAACTTTCCAAAGTGATTGAAGCTTCTCTGAACTTGGTGGAACTAAAGTAGATCATCAAGTTGATTGCGATAAGTTTCAATATGACCTTTGCTAAAACCTTATCTTTGGGTAATCAAATGGAATCAAGCTAAACCCACAACACATTATTTAATGAATAATAAAGGATCTTCTAGAGATCATGAGACGGTATTCCATACAACACCTTAAGGTTGAACACTTAATCTTATAAAATATTATATCAATGTACCATTCACAACAAAACCTGAATACCAAGTCAAGTATATAACCCAGGTAAAAGAAACTCACTAACTAAATCTTGATACACTTGCTTGTCATAGTTATTTATACCATGAGTATCATGGTAGTTCCTAAACAGTAAACATGAACTCTTATCACAAATAGAGAGAAAATAGAAGTCAAGCCAAGACCAATCATCACATGCCCTTGTTGTAATATTAACATATGACATTCCTACTTAACCAAGTCCTAGTGTCAATTGATCATCCATGTTGAGTGATCAATTATTGACCTAGAACTTATTGACTCATAGCTTTGACCTATTATATTGACCTTCCAAAGACCTTAAGTAAACTTAATAAGAAGGTGAAACTAGATATGGTTGAGTGTACCCTCATCAATGGAATGGGATCCTTAGTGGTGATCAAACCATTTGATGTTGGAGGAGATAGCTCACTCATGAGTTAACTAGAAGAAGCACCTAAACCCAAGAGTTAAGCTAGTGATCATGAAGCTATGAGAAAGCTAGTAGTATTAGAGTATCCAATGATAATATTGTTAAGCTAAGTAGGTATAACCCAAAGTAAGCTTCCTTAACAAGATAAGCCTATAAAGAGGCTAGTAACAACCTATTACTTAGCTGATGATAGATCTTGATCAGACAATTAAAAGCATAAGCTTTGTATGATCAAAGGTTTGTGGTCATTATTCTCAAGTCATTGGAGAACAGATGACCAGGTATTGAAGAAGTGTTGTGAGTATACCAAATTAGGCAAAGCTTTAGTAAGCTGAATCATCTAGCTTGATCATGAGAAGTCAAGCTAGAGTATGATGAAGTATATAATATGAGTTATATGGAGTAGTTGGAGGCAAAGTAGTTTAACCAAACTAATACAAGAACAAACTTGTATTATGGGGAGTAGTGCCATACCTATTCTAGGGGATTGATATCACATATGATATAGAAAGGATTGAAATCTTGCAAGCCTTGGAAGGAGATGCAAGGCTAATATAAAGGAGTTTATGGATGGAGTTAGAAACAACTACATTGATGGATTCATCAAGGGTAGTTAAGAAGTGCAAGTAAGGCAGTAAAGGAAGAATGCTAGGAGGATGGAATAATGCAATTATAACTAACTAGATGAATGACTTACTTAAGGGTAGCTTAGAAATGGAAGTTAGATAGTAGAGTTAGAATAGGGAATGATTATTGTTGAAGTGGCATGACCATGACATCATATGATGATGGGTATGGTGGAGTCAGATGATTAGTCATTTAGGTAGAGGACATCTTAGTTAATTAGACAAGAAATTATATAGAGTATATTTAGGAAAGGAATTCCTTAACTAAGGCCCAAACCTAATGGAATATTGAAGCCATGAATCCTTGAGAAATCCTTAACCAAGTTCATATCAAACCAAGACAAGAACCATGTCCACCTTGTTGTTCAAAACCCTAGAATCAAGTTGATAGTGAAACCATTTCCTATTCCCAGGTAACCATTGAATAATATCTCTTAGTTAAATAGAGTTTCTAAAAGATAAGTAGAATACTAGTTGCGAGTGTTTATGGATGATAGCCTTATCTATTTTATTATCTTAGATCCTAATAGAAACCTAGACCCATGAACCATCAAGACCACATTAAGAAGTAATCTTATAGCTCACTCTAAGTTGAAATGTCATTTAGGATTATAAATTCTGGATCAATCCTTAAAACCTTGATCCCTAGCAACATTCACTAATAAACTTGAGGGTAGTGTATCCTCTAGGGTCCATAGTAAGTGTGATATTAGAAACCCTTAATATCATTTCTTTCTCCCGAGTCACATTAGAAAACCACCATATTATTAACCACAAAGATTTAGAACCTTATAATATATATATAATTCCTTTATGAGGCTAAGTATGAATAGAGTTCTCTAAATATCATTCAACATTTTAAATCTTTGCCATAACCATTATCATGGTGAAAATAAGAACATTTCCATAAGATTTGCTTTAGAAGAAGCAAATCCCTAAAACCCTAATTTATATTTACTTTACTAAATGAAAGAACCCTTCATATAGTTATGAATATTTATACACAATAAGAAATAGAGAGAAGATGGTCATAATTAATTTAGACAACAATATTCATGACCTGCTGATGTCTACGCACTTCTATTCTTATAGATAGTTGTTGGGCCTCCAAGTGCAGAGATTTGTAGAACAGCAGCAAATTTTCCCTTAAGTGGATCACCTAAGGTTTATCGAACTCAGGGAGGAAGTGGTCAAAGGTATCCCCTCTCAAGCAACCCTGCAATCAAGCTACAAGAGGTCTCTTGTGTCCCCAACACACCCAATACACTTGTCAGGTGTATAGGTGCACTAGTTCAGCGAAGAGATAGTGAAATACAAGTGGTATGGATAATTATAAGTGGTAACGGTGATAGAAGATAGCTTGATGGCGTGGAAAAGACTAAAGTAAAACTAAAAAAAAGATAGAAGCAAGCAAACATGTAACAGATCTAGTAGCAAACAGTGTATCAATGCTTAGAAACAAGGCCTAGGGATCATACTTTCACTAGTGAACACTCTCATATAAATATCTTCTCTTTATGATACTACTCTTAACTACTCTCAGGTTGGACACTCTAATTGATGGTAGGGCTATAACAACACACCTCAAAGTTTGCTTTCCAAATCTAGATAACCCCACACTGTCACCTTGAGCACTAGATGGTTCAAACAAACACCACAATTTCATAGAGACATCCAACTCCAAATATAACTCATAACAAGTATTTGTAATCTCTAGCCTAAGTGCCACCATGGTGTGCACGTTGTCACTTTCACACACATGGGGAGAGCAGAGATCTATTAAAGCACTTGAGTAGCAAGGTAGATCTACTTGATTACAAAGCTC